>JASDDO010000019.1:294084204-296484204 GCA_030015575.1 Agapanthus africanus
ATCAGATTGGACAGGTATAATAGTGCAGACCCCAACAATCCCTAGTTCCCAATGCCATCTTTCTTTTTTATTGATAAATTATATATTCTTTATGAATGGGTGTTATTGATTGGAAAAAAACATTGCATGCACTATGTATGGTATCATCATAGCATGTGCAAGCTTTATGATTTCGTACAGGAAAGGGGAACACACACACACACACACACACAAGAGAGTTTAAATTTCAATGGATGTGATTTTAGGTTATAAATTGGTTTTCACTTGGAGGTTTGGATCATTTCCTTGTATTGCAATAAAAGTACTGCGTGTCTCTGAATTTTCTATCTGTGTATCAATCTCTTAAATAGCTAGATTTTACTTCATATCACCACACACTTGGTTCTCTGGCACTAGAATACTTATATAATATATATATATATATATATATATAATATATATATAGACACACGAGACTCGTTACAGAATTGATGATACATCAGCATCAGTCAGCATCAAACAACCTCTCAGAATAGCTAATTGTCATAATAATTGTCATTACAACATTAATAACATCTCCTTGTCATGCATTTATGTGAAATTTTCTATTTTTCATGCATAATGCAAAAAGACTAATTGGTTTCAATTGTATTAGCTGGCCAGCGTTTGTATTGTGCTTAGGACTATCATATTCTATTTATGTACAGGCATGATGTGCCAGATACATGCTATTTATTTGTTTCATTAAGAGCATTTAATGAGAAATTGGGTACTGGATATAACTATCCTAGTTACTTAATTTGTTCTCTTTTCAGAATCTACATGCAAATGGTTTGGTAGGAAATCGGATGGTGATCTAAATTCTAAGCATCTTGAGCATGGAGCAAAATTTGCAAAATTTACTATTGCATGTCTGGACAGAAAATTGGCACAAAGGTCAGGTTGCTTCCTTCGCTAAATATTTAGATTTAACATTATGTGTGACTCTACACATCCATTAATATAAATCATATGAGCATAAAATAATTATGGTGGTTATTGTCATGAAACCATAAAATAGTTATAGTGGTTATTATCATGGAACTACGAATTAGTTATAGAACTACAGAAATAGGCATTGATACTAATGAAATATGAAAAAGAGAAAAATAGAGTTCTTGCTTACACAAGTGTTTTGAATTAAGTTTTTGTTTTGGTGTAGGTAAGAAACGGATATTCTATAATAAGTGTTGTAAATAAGGTGCTCTTTATTTTTTAATAAAAATTGCGGTTGAAGGTACGTTGTTTTAAACTCATGTTTGGACTATACATTAGATGATAAAACTGTCAATCATGCTATAGATAACATTTCTTAAATATTCTTGAAAGATTTTATTTTGTTTTTTTTTTTTTTGGCGGTGGGGGTTGGGTTGGGGTTGAGAGGGGATTCTTAAACATTTGGAGAGATTTAACGACTCTGCGAATAACGTCTTTTGCGAGAGACGGGTGGATTCTATTCATAGTGCGAAAACTTCTTTGTAATGTGCTGGTTAAACCACATATATATGTCATGCTCCTCAGATACTATGTTGTATCTTGAGAATGATGAAGTAAATAGAGGATAACCAAAATTTTCACTCTTAACAAATGTAGGCAGCTTCGAAGTACAAGCAGATGATGAGTTTAAGAACTGTTCTGTGTATAATATTTTGAACTGTCATCTACAAACATATCCCAAAGGAAAAGAAAAACAGAAAAAGAGATGGACAAAATAAACATTTTTTGGGGTCAACTATTGAGGTTTCGGCCAAAATGATTTCAAACTTTCTTTTGACAAAGGATTTCAGACAACTTGTTGCTAATGGGAAGAGGACAAATATTCTCAGAGTTTATCCTTCCCTCATTTTGACCGATATGTAGGCATGTGAGTTCACATGTGGTGAAACAAAGGGAAGGGACAAATCTTACCAATCTTACCACTCTCTCTTATATGATATCTTATATATTATCTTATGATATATATAGGCATTTGAATTATATAAAACCTTTTTTTAGATACAATGAGGACTATGTGATATATTTCATTGTATTTTGCACTTAAGCCCTCCCTTTCTTTTCTTATTTCACAAAATGTAATGCATAAGTGCCAACTCTAATTAAAGCAGATCTAAGCTCCTCTATAAGGTGCTTCCTACACAGACCCTATAGCCCCCTTTACCCATTTACTATATAACCTATGGAAACTAACCAAATTCGATGGTTCTGAAATCGAGTTCTTAATCTCTGTTTAGATGAGTGTTGTTATGAGTATGAAAGCTAAACTATCTCTATCAAACCGTTCTATTTCTGATCACCATAAGAAGTACTCACTAGATGGTTATATTCTTCTAAATAGAACAAGTAAGATTTGGAGGCCAACCTTACCTACCAGCTACACTATATTACAGGAAAATCTTTGACTGGTAATGTTTGGTTTAGGAACCAGTAACCAACCCTCAACCAAATAATCTAAATTGCTCACATTTGCTGCATCACCCTCAAGCATGCCCTCTCACTGACACATAGGACCTACTTTTGTGGGACCCTCCTTTACAGTCCAATGTCAAGATGCATTACAACTTTCATCACTTGGATTCATCAGATGTTACCATCCAACTTCAACTGTCTCACCAAAATGTCCTTTTCCAATCGCCATAACATCATATTTTTCTAAGAAAATGTCTATCTTCTCCCTTTTAGCCTCTCTCTATATAAATGTAATGCCATTACATTGCTCCCCAACACAATCTGCTCCTTTTCTTCTATTAAACCCTTTCCTTCTCATCTGTGCCTTCAGAATCCTCACAAAATGGTACTATTTGGTCCCTACCCAGTTTTTACAAAGTTCTCATTGTTCTTCCTTTTGTTCTCCTTCAAAATATGTCTCGGAACCTCACCATAACTTCAGAGTTTTGGTACAATGGCATAGAAATTTAAGCTCCTTTTCTCACCGTGTCAAGTTTCTATGTTACAGGTTGCAGTTGTGGAGAATTCCATCAATGGCAACACCAAAGGATCACTCGACGTCAAGAAAAGCGAACCGACACTCGTCCCCCCGTCAGAAGAAACCCCAAAGGGCCTCTACTTCCTGTCGAACCTTGACCAAAACATCGCGGTTATAGTTCAAACTATCTACTGCTTTAAATCTGAGGACAAAGGAAATGAGAGGGCTGCCGAAGTTATGAAGGAAGCATTAGCAAAGGTTTTGGTCCATTACTATCCTTTGGCTGGGAGATTAACTATAAGCCCTGAGGGGAAGCTCATTGTGGATTGTACTGAAGAAGGGGCTGTGTTTGTTGAGGCTGAGGCTGAGTGTGATATGGATGAGATTGGAGACATTGCGAAGCCTGATCCTGCAATGCTTGGGAAGCTTGTTTATAACATTCCAGGAGCCAAGAACATACTGGAGATTCCCCCATTGGTTGCTCAGGTTTTTGCTTTAATCCTCTTTAATCCCTTTCTTCCATGTTATTCTGAAAAAAGATTTAGATCTAAAAAGAATGAACCTTTTGAAATTTGTAGTGGAACGCTGATTTTATGAACTATATCTAACAGCCCAAAACACGCCAATAAAATTTCATGATGAACATATTTTAGATATGTGTAGTGTTCCTTGTAACCCTTTTTTGATTATCCCCTTAATCAAGTAATGAATAAATATGCATTTTATATATGATTTGCTTTAGCCCATCCAGCCCTTCACTATTGCTCTGGTGTTGAGCTAACTTTTTTTTTCTTCGTAAATATAAAGTTTAAAATATAAGTTGGTAGGGTTTGGTTGAGTTTGTTGTCCTCCTTTGGATGACTATTGCAGCCAACGAATTAGTTGCCCTGTTTTTGTTATTTTGGATATTATATGGTTGTAAATGAAAATGTGAAATACACTAAAAACGGGTGGCGATATTTCCAAACCTTTATTTGATAAATCCACACCCAACTTGTGCATTGTGCATGAGCGTGGATTTATCAAATAAAGGTTTGGCAATATCGCCACCCAAAAACAATGCTAGAATACACAAGTAAAGCTTGCAACTGCAGAACTCTATTTCTCTGCATATTATGAGTTATTGTTCTCATATTGCATAAAGGGTTAATTCCACTCTTTTTCAGTAAACACTTGTAAACTTGTTTTGTTATGCATAACTTCCTTAAAGTTACCCCAAAATACCCTTTTATACCATTTCTTACATTAAACAACCGAGTTTTTTTTGGGGTCATAGTTTACTCCCTTAAATTGCTGCATTTCAGGGTATTTTAGTGGGAAAACCCCTTAAAACAAAAGTTTAATGGAGATTGATGTGCTAAAAAAAGTCTAAGGTAGTTTAGTGAAAAGAAGCAGAGGTTTTTTTTTTACGAAATCAATTACATGTGCATTTCTATTGCTGATTAAAATATCCCTAACATAAACAATCTGAAACAGGTCACCAAATTCAAATGTGGAGGCTTCATCCTCGGCCTCTCCATGAACCACTGCATGTTCGATGGCCTTGGCGCCATGGAGTTCGTCAACTCTTGGGGCGAAACAGCCAGAAACCTCCCCTTAACCACACCCCCATACATCGACCGCTCAATCCTCAAATCCCGTACTCCACCCTCGATCGATTTCAAACATCACGAGTTCGCCCAAATCGAAGACATTTCAGACACCGCCGCACTATACCAAGTACAAATGATCTATCGATCTTTCACCTTTGACCCCGAAAAACTCGCCAATCTAAAAAGACTTGCCACTGAAGATGGTGCGATTTCAGGTTGCACGACTTTTGAAGCGCTGTCGGGTTTTGTATGGCGGGCCCGGACCCGGGCCCTAAACATGCGGCCCGAACAACAAACAAAACTATTATTTGCAGTTGATGGTAGGGCCCGCTTCGAGCCGAAACTGCCCAAAGGGTATTTTGGGAACGGAATTGTTCTTACCAACGCGTTGTGCGAGTCAGGCCCATTATTGGATCGGCCGCTTGGGTTCGCGGTGGAGCGGGTCCAGGAAGCGGTTCGGATGGTGACGGATGCTTACATGAAATCTGCGATCGATTATTTTGAGGTGACTAGGGCCAGGCCTTCTTTAGCTGCTACATTGTTGATTACGACTTGGTCAAAGTTGTCGTTCCACACTACTGATTTCGGGTGGGGTGAGCCCGTGCAGTCCGGGCCCGTGGTTTTACCGGAAAAGGAGGTGATTCTGTTCTTGTCTCATGGGAAAGAGAGGAAGAGTATCAATGTGTTGCTTGGGCTCCCAGCTTCTGCTATGCTTACATTTCAGGAGTTGATGGAGATTTAGAGAGGGGGGTTGCTTCGGTTGTGTTTGTGATTTGTGTGGGTTTTATTGAGTTGTTCTGTATTTGGTTTTTTATTTTGTGTATTTTGTTGGTATACTTGTTTCCATGTTGCATTTGGGCAGTGCAAAAGGTGAAGGGTAAATTGTCAAAAAGCCCCTGGCCCACTTAGAAGTTGTCAAAAATTCCCTGGTATTTGCAAAATGGTTGGGAAGCCCTTATTATTCACAAATGTTTGTGAGAGAGTGTATGTGAATTGGGCTTGGTTTTACAATTTAGATGAAGTTCCCAAATTACTCTTTTTCTCAATCAATTGATTTCCACCATTCTTCACTCTCTCCATCCAAAATCAATTGCATCCACATCGCCGATCGCCAATGTTTAAACGCTTGTTCTTCTCACCCTCCATCTCCTTCTCACTCTGATCGCCAATGTTTAAACGCTTGTTCTTCTCACCCTCCATCTCCTTCTCACTCTGTCCCCGTTGTCGCCTTCTCGCATCGATGTCGGTTCTCGTCAGCGGTAGCGGAAATCCTAGCTTGAGAGGTGTCGTCTTTGACATGGAAGGAATCCTAACAGTCCCTACTTCGCCGACATGTACAAGGCGGTGCTCGGAGACAATGCCAAAGCCTCTATGAGATCTGTCACTGTCGGCAGCATCGACATCCTCCATCACATTGGGACGTGGGGCTCGTGGAAGTAGCAGCGGTCGTATGAGACCATGGCTAGGTTCGAGCGCGGCGGACATGATTGCCTCCAGACTGCTTAGGGTCAGGGTTTCGTCGATTGATTTGATGATTTTAGTCGTTAGCTTTGAATTTTGAGCTGATTTTGAGTGGTGCAGTGTGGCAGGTAATATAGAGCTTTGTGAGTATCTTGATTGGAAAAAATTAGTTTTGCTCTTGTAATTATTTTGGTTTTGGGCACTATTTGTTTTAATGCATAGGTTTTGAGTAACTTCATTGTGTTCTGAACCTAGAATTTGTCTAACATTTAAGCTAACGAGGACATTAGAAAAGAGAAACATGAACGTGAGGTTTTAAAACAAATTAAATATTTCATGTTGGCAACCCAAAATCTCAAGCTTCTCCTCAAATGTTTTGACCCATTAACCTTCATCACTTATGTTCTGTAATTTTACCCTAAAATGTTTGATTGAGTTGTTAGGAGATGTCTAGAAAATGAGTGCTAAGTGTTTGATTGAATGCTTTTCTAATATTTCGCCTTGCTGGCCAATGGTTAATTTAAATTGGAACTTCTGCTTTAGCTTTGTCGCTTATCTCGTAATAGAACACATCGATGAGCTCGGGAAGGTATATAAGGCCGTTGATGCTTTTTTGAAGTAGCGTATTTCATCGAAGGCAAATACCATTTGACCGTACTAACAACATTTCGATTTCCCGTTTCGAATTCTTCGATTTCTTAACCGGACAGCAGGTGGGAGATACGGTACATTTCAGAGGTTACAGGCAACTTATTAGAGCTTACAGGCAACTGCTTAGAAGTTACAGGTAACTTTTATAGATATTACATGCAACTTATTAGAAGTTACAGTCAATTGTTATAGATGTGTTCATCACGAAAAACTGCATTTTAATACCGCTCATTCGTTATCATTTTTTGTAAATATCGGTGCTTTTAATCCGTGTCTGCTCAATAAGTACAAGATACATATATTCATGACTGGTGTTGGATATGTATGCCCTAGAGGCCTTCATTGTATAAGATGATAGGGATATGTATATACAGGACAATCTTGCTTGATATGATAGTATATTATTTGGTTTGTGTTTATCTTAACATGTGATATATTTTACTTGTTATTTCATATCTCGTATACATGTTGATAAAACCCGTAGGATTCTTGCTTGACTACCAGTGTTGTGATTGCAATCATACTTGTGAGAGCTGGGTAGTCGATAAGCACATCCTTAAAATGTCCCTAGTTATGGGAGTATTGAGACTAGGCATCGATATTCCAGAGTAGACTAGTGTATACATATCTGGACCTTGACGAGGGGCGATGGCTGGTCCTGCAGCCATTAGTGTGGTGCACCTAGGATTGTATACAAGTGCTCACCGGGGATGAGTACACTGGACAGAGTCGCCGAGAACTGGCTAGATGGTATTATACATAATGTCAGATAGCAGTTCTTTGGTGACATGAGTGCAGATAGTCTGTCGATCTGTGGTCGTCATTTGTCTCGTGTGAGTTCCCACTGTGCTTTGATTACTACCCTACCACGGCTCTCCTGAGACGTGCAAACAGATTTTAGTTGGGTACAGTCCCGAGCCACATGGAAACAGTGGGCGATTGTTGGGGATTCGTCTCTCTCGGTATAGGAAGTCGATGTCGCGTTGTGTTTGGTTGGCCAACACCATAAGTCCCTATCCAGGGCGGATTGAGAATTACTGGTAGTTAGACCAATAGATTCTCGGATGGTCTTAAGCCATATCGGCAGGACTTGTCAGGTTATTAGGGGTCTGACGTGATCTGCCCTTTAGACCCGGTATGCGATACTCTTAGACGACCGACCAGACTGTACGAAGATTGTCACGGACAGGCTCAACAGGGGTTCAGATGAGTTTGCTTGTCGGCCTTCTTTTCGACAGGTATCTGGGTAGCCGTTACGTACAGCTAGTGCCACTGACGGACTTGTGGTTAAACCCACCGCCAGCATACTGTCGAGTCTTTATAGTCCCACACAGAGGGTTTTCCTGGTTCAGGCGAAACGATTTAGAGGCCGTATGGTTTTACGTGCAGAGTTCCGATCATATACGTGTACTAGCTACACGGATGCTGTTCGGACCGATAATACTAGTGGGCTTAGGATTAAGCTGCATTCTGGTATTATATTATTGGATTATCTTTATCTTTTGGTATTCGTATTTTTTGCAGTATGAATACGGGTATGTATATACGGTGAGGGAATACTTGTAATTTTACAAGATGTGCTTCTAGAAGGGGACACATTATTTTGGATATATCAATTTTTGGAAAATAGAAAATAAGGTGGAGGAATGGAGATATTTAGAGCATGGGATGATGCATGACTAATTCTTTTATTTATTCATTTGCTCTTACTATTCAAACATGGTTGCATTTTTCTATGGAAAAATAATGCATGCTTGATTTTTGGAAAAAGACTTAGCCATTCTTCACCTGCTCATTCTACACTCATTCTACACTCATTCTACACTTTGCATTCTCTCTCCATTGCTCTCCTTATTTTTCCTTAAACCTTAACCCTCACATGTGTTGTAAAACCTAGGGTTCTTTGAGATAAGCTAGTCCAATTAACTCTCTACATCTCCTAAACTATCTAGATTAGCAAACTAGGTACTTTAGTTACCTCATTCTTGAGGTTAAGGCTTGAACCATAGACTCTCGGGTGGATCGTTTTCGACACGAGGAGGTCGATCAAGCGCGATTCGTACCATCTAGGAGCTAAGGAAGAGGAGAAGAAAACCCGAAGGACTTGTATCTTAAAGGTATAAATCACTATCATAGTAGCTTAGAATCTTTATGAGTTTAGTTAGTTAAGGTTTTTGAATGATCTTGGAAGTTTAGTCGATGTTACTTGTATTAAAATTGTTTTTTTGTAAATTCCGCCTCTTCACAAACTATGTGGAGTGTGTGACATCGACTTATACTGGTATCAGAACCTACGCAAATCTTAACTAACTCATTAGACGAAGTTTAGAATTACGAAACTGAAATAACTTCGAATCGATGAATTCAATGTCTAAGTTTTTGTCAATTTTTCTGGAGCTTTTAATTTTTTTAAAAAATTGCTGAGTGCTTTTTATGTAGTAACTAGAACACTAAAGAAAAACGAGACACAAACTCTAAGGTTGAACCGCCAGAATTGGCCTTTTTCCCGCCGTCGTCGGTTTTCTTGTGGAGTTTGGTCTCGAGTTTCTTGTGGTGTTTTGTACTTTTGGATTTAGGATTTATGGTATTGTTTGATTTTGCCTATATTTCATATTCTGTTATTTTTGTGCTTGGGCAATACGTAGTATTTCGAAGTCGAAATTTTAACATCGTTTATTCGTTTTTAGTTCGTATATGTGTTTCTAAACGTCTACTAATTGCTATATGTCGATTAATGAGGGTTGCACATATTTTGTATCTTGTTTATGGTTTATGGATATAAAGTATTGGATCGTCGTGAATGAATAGCCAGGGGATGTGAGAAGATTGTTCTTTTCTTTCATTCATGTATATTTGTAAATTGATGTAATATTCTTTTGCGGGGCACATCCGGATTGAGGTAGCCACCGTTTTATTATTTCATTTACTTTTTTTTGTACCTAAGATAGACCCAAGGTGGGGTGCACAAACTACCGGGTTTTTGAAGTGCCAAGTGGCCTACTCATTTCATTGAGAAAGCTTGCTTCACTTCGGGAATTTGGCAGGTAGTTTGCCGTACTCGTAAGGGTCTAGGGTGAGGGTTTGGCTATTCATCATGACCGTGGAATCTGTTTTTCGTTATAGGCTAAAACGAAACACGGAAATCCTAATATATCCAATATATTCATCTGTGTTGCTTGTGCTGTGATCTTTGATCTAGAATGGATATTATTGTGTGAAACAAATGGCTATATATATATTATATATATAATAAACATTGCTTATGTTTTGCACCCGCACTAATCTAGCCCTCGCTCTGCCGTTAGTTAAGTAACCTGATGGTGCATGACGGGACCCATGGCGAATGCGGATGACATAAGCATACATTCTATTTTCGTTTCTTTCTGCAATGATAAGGTTAATTGACGGGACCACATTGTTCACCGCCGAAAGACAGAGACCGAGACGTGGGGACGTCTCGCCTGAGTTTGGGGGCAGATGCTATTTGGACTTATCCATGCACCTCTTCGAAAATACCAAGTTGATTTATAACACCATATATCGGAGGTTTGGATATATGCGGCCGTTGTAGCAGACTTCATCAGATTCCCCCTCATTTTATGAGAGGTTTTTAATTGTGGGGACGCTCTTCCCTGCAGGCGCAAGCCCATATAGTTAATTACGTTACCGCATTGCGATAACCACTTTCTCCTGCTCCGGCAGTTCACTTCGTGTCGTGTGTATGTTTTGTTTGTTTTGGTTGCCCGTGGATTGTATATGGAGACTAGTTTATGTCGTCGCCCGTAGGGAGCGGGTTAGTCCAAATCCGTATATTTTAGATGTAACAACCCTAATTCTCCTATACAATTTTTTTCAAAATATAATTTTCAAAATCCATAAAGGGGTATTTTAACCTGAGCACAAGATATAAGTAATTATTTTGTTTTTAATTACAAGTTACAAGAATGTAATAACTCCATTTTTAGTGTACAAGAAATTACTTTAAATTTAATGTATACTTGGAGTATTTACTCTTGCTGCTATCATTTTAAGTAATTAAATAACACCATAATTACAAGAAGGAGCTTGTAGCTCATTGGTAATACCTTACACTGCTGAACCAAGCCACCAGAGTTCAAATCCCCTGCCCCACATTATTTTTAATATTATTTTGTTTTAAAATTTATAGAATACCAACAATCAACACGTGTTTTCTCACAAAAACCCCACTACCCATGAAAAGTTAGATGTTCCAGTGGCTACCTCCGGCGACCCCCCAGCTTCCGGCACCCCGACTCGGCCGGCGGACCGGCCGACTCGGGCCGGCGCCGCCGGCCGGACTTGGCCGGTCGGCCGAGTCATCCACAGAGAAAAGTTGGCTTTTGGGCTACCCTATCCCCCTGCACACTTTAATTTCTCAGATCGTTTCCAGAGAGCACAATAACTCTCATTCAATCCATTTTTAATACATTTTTCCTATTTTTTTTTTTTTACATTTTTAATTAAAACCCTACACTTACTCTAACCCTATAAATACACCCCTACCTCCTACCCTCTCATCCCAAAATTCTGAGCCCACTCTCTCAAAATCTCAAGAAAATATTGTGTACTTTGAAAACGAGCGAAAGGCGAAGCCCTGACGAAATGACGGCGAACTTCCGGTGATCGTGCTAGGAACTCTCGGCGACGAATCGACGCACCGGCAAACCCTCTTCTTCCTTATCACTCTCGTGTTTGTCTAAACCCGTAAGTCCCTTTCTAGCGTCTCTTTTCTTTTCTAAAAAAAATACGAAATTACAAAACCCGACGGAATCGGAACAAATCCAATTTCCGATTCGGTTTTCTATAAAATTTCACTTCTCACCAATTCAATCATACTTAAACATCTTATTGTTGACTATTAAATACTTAACAAATAATTTGAACAAGTTTCATCACATGAAATGATAGCCTTTCCAATTTATCGTATTTTTTTCACTTAAATACCACCATGTTTCGATTTCACATTTAACCCCCTTAACTTTGCTATACATTAAAGTAGAGCATGAGGTAATGACCTACCTCCACACACACGCAAATACAACCATAAACGATATCATCATAAAACTTAGAATACGATAAAACAATACTTTCATTTAAATACCATATTCTTAATAAACCATTTCTAAAAGTTTTAGCTTTGATACACTTTTAAATAAATACCTCTTATTAGAAAAATACGATAAGTTGTGGACATCTGTAACACCCAGCCCCTTTTTATACCAATATCTGTATAGTTGTTATTTTTGAATTTTATTTGATTTATTTAAATTTCTATTTCTTCTAAACCCTAAAAGCCAAAACCAAGATTTAATACCAAAATCCGTATTTTATTACTCTAGATTCCTATTTATTCTTATTTAGAATTTTATCTATTTTTATATAATTATTTATTCATTTTAGAAGTTCCATTTATTCTATTTAAAAATGTAAACCCAATTTTCCTATTCTTTTTCCCTCAATTGGATCCCATTAGCCCACCAAAATTTTTCCCTTAATAAGCCTTTTGTTTCCCTGGCTGAGACCGTTCCATTTCTCTCTCTTTTTTCTTAAATCCCTGGCCTAACTCTCCGGCCCACCCCTTTCTTTTATTCCCAATTATTTTTCAAAACTCTCCGGCCCGTCTCCATTTTCCTCCTTATTTCTTTGGCCCGGCCCACGCTTCCCCCCTGCAGCCCGCCTCATCCTCACCCACGCACCCGACCCGCACCGCTTCGCCAACCCGACCCGCTCACAGCAGTGCCTTCTTCCCCACAACGGTAACTTTCTCCAATTCTCCCGCGCGTGTTTCTCTCCACCACCAACGCCCGCGCTCGCGTCCGTTACACCCACGACGCGCGATCCTGTCTCATATCTCTCCTCTCGTATTCACCCACGCACCCTCCTTCTCATCTTGTTTTCTCTCCCTCGCCCTTCTTCTTCCTCCCCTCTTCCTCCACTGCCCGAGCGCCTTCGCCTGCACCCACTCCCCTGCGTTTCCCTCACCGGAGCTTCGATCTCCTCCCATCATCTTCTCATCTCTCCAACTCTCATCACTCTTCCTCTCTCCCTCGTTCTCCTTCCGCCCCCTCTCTTCTTCCGCTACCCATCACCCGCAACCGTCACCACCGCCACCATCATCCCCAAGCACCCTCACCTGCCCCCATCGTCACCATCATCGTCGTCGTTGTCGTCACCTCTCTCTCCCGCACTCGGTTTCTCTCTCTCTCACTGTCTCTCTTCCCCTGCTCTCCCTCTCTTACACTCTGCATATCCTTCTCTCTCTCTGTTCTCTACCTCACTCTCTCTCTTCATCTACTCTCTTCTCTCTTTCTCTCAGCTCATTCTCACTCCCTCTCTCTCAATCCCTCTATCTCTCTGTCTCTCTCACTCTCTACTCTCCCTCTCCTCTCTCTCACTGCAAACACACACTCTCTCTCTCTCTTTCTGTCTAACTCTAACTCTCTCTCTCTCCTTCTATCAACCGACCACCACCACAGCATCGCCTGAGCTCGCAACTGTCACTGCCATTGCACAGAGCCCAAATCAAGCCTTCTAGCTCTCGAGCCCAAACTCCACTAAAGCTAAAACCCAGCCGATTTTCTGCCGTGACGGATACAAGTCGTCGTACTAGCCGTTGCCGTGCCGTACGTGTGTCGTGCCGCTGCCGTGTGCCCCAAAACGTCCCCAGGCAAGTATTCTACTTGCTTACATGCTATTTATTCTAAGTTACAATCGTTAAATACATGAATTATAATGTTACAAGTTTAAAACTATTATGTGCCGTAACTGTTCGATGCTTGTTCCCTTAGGAAAACATTACCAAATTTGACGGAACTCAATGGTGTAGGTTGGCCCGTAGGGCTGTGAACATAGTGTGTGAATTTTGTTGGATGATGTAATCGATAATGACTAAAACAATTACCCCCAAGTTTTAACCGTAAAACTGAAATTCTACTGTACCTGAAAATCGTTAAATTCACCATAAATCATATACATAGTGGAATGGTACGTTCGAGGGCTCAAATCGAAGATAACTTGACGAACTTTAATCCTATACCAGTTTCCAGACATTTCTGTTTTTAAACCGTGATGATAATTGGATCGGAGAGCGACTCTGGACTGCAGTCCAGAGCGACTCCAGTCGTGCTTGCTGTTCCATAATGGATACCATAGGATTTCCTTAACTCGTAGGTTGCGGAACTCCACTGCTTATTATAGGTAACTCTGTTAGCTAGACAACACAATTGGTTTCATTCTGTTTCGTTACCGTTTGATATTTAATTTGTAATTTAGAAGATCGGGACACATAACAGTCCCAGCAGAATCAGAGTTGACATGTTAATATTAAACAGATTATAACTCCTAACATACAGACGCGATTGAAGATCCGTTTGTTGCGTTGAAAACTTTACTGAAAACCCTAGAATTCATCCAACTGTAGCGTCGCTAAAATCTAATCCCAACTGGGATTAAAATGCGTTGCGAAACGGACTTCTGATTCTGAAATTGGATTTCCAGCCGCGAGCGCTTAAAATGAAAAGGTTATAATTAATGATCCTGGAACCCGATTGGCTTGAAACAAAATTCTATGGATGGATAACTGAACATATTAATTACTACCTGTTTATCATTTCGCTAAATTATATACATATGTTTCATGATAAATCGTGCAAGTGCTAGACTGTTGTTTTTATGATACCTTAGTGTGCTTCTTATACTGTTCATGCATCATATCATACCTATATCATTGTAGTGATAACCTAGTGATATCGTGCATTCACCCAGTGTTACATTTTAGTGATGATTGTGGCAAGTACGTCAGTGTTCGTGTATCCCTGATTAAGTGAAAGTGATACGTACTTGTACACAATCAGTGACCCTATTGTTCTATTGCATTGTCGACATCTGTGGGATGCGTGTACGTGTGACTATAAGTGGTATGGGACACTTATGGAAGCGCTTGCACGGGTGTCACAGATAAGGCATCCGATACTGCCATTTATCTTAGGTATTGGTCGGGACGTGCTTGATGGAGGTCCTGCCCCCAGTTCTCGCGCAGACTTGTCACGGATCGATTAGTATTTAGGGTGATGGTTAGCGTTTGATGTAGACCACGGGGTGTGGGGTAGTCTAAGTGTGAGTTCAACAGTATCTCGGGAGTCCCATGCCGGCTTATATATTTATGGAGTTATATGGAGATTTACAGGGTACGTGATATATACACCGTGACATTCTTGATACATGTTGGGCCCGTGGTCCCTTGCCCTTGGGTTCTACCCTTGGGTGGAGGACACTCGCGAGTGGTTGACTCTCACACTTGGACCGACGATAGGCTTAGTGACCTGTACAGTGAGACTTAGAGACTGATAGGGATACTGGCATTTATATTACTTTTATACTGTGTTGACATACGTGACATATCGTTATACTGCTTTACTGTTCCGCTGCGTTGATTACTGCACATGCATATTCATGATGTCATTTATTTACTGCTTCACATACCTTTTATCACTGTTAGAACTGTCACTTAATTTCATATATATTATATTGCTATTGTGTCGCTCTGACGACCTGAGTATGCATGCTCAGTGTGAGAAGACGATTTAGCCTGGACCAGTGCATTACAGACTTCCTGACTTGCCGTTCCTAGTTACATCCGTTTGTTTCCACTTCAGGTCAGTTTACATTATTGTATCTTTCAGTTACTGCATTTCTCATTACCTGCGCATCGTATACTGTTTACCATGATAAACTAGAAGCCGAAGTGTGACTACGGCAGGACTTTTCCTTGACCGTAGGAGCATGGCTGGCCTTGTCTACCCCTCGTATTCCGTATTTTGGGAAGCAGGGCGTGACATGGTTTAGTTGGTATCAGAGCCCAGGTTTTGCATCGATTGGGATTGCAGTTTTCCGTGTACAGTTTGGCAATCTAAGACATCCTTCAGTCGAGGTTGTAAACTGTCGTTCTTGATTCATATTCACATCGTGCGTTCAGCTATCCATTCATTATGGTTTCGGATGACTTGACAAGGGTACGTGGTGACAATTGCACTACCATACTCTATTCAAGTAACTTAAAGTGATACAGTTGATTTCCCCACTTGTGATGATATTCATCATCTCTGATATTCTTGAATCCTTGTTCTATCCATATCATATTTTGATTCATTTAGCGTGTGACTTATATCATTCTCAAATTTGTTGTCCCAGGATCATGTCTTCCAACAACTCTTCATCTGTTTCCGCTCCCCAGAATCGGACCGTTGAGATTCTGAGTGCACTGAGAGGTCTAAAGGAAGCCCAGGAGCGAACAAACGACTTGTTGGCTGAAGGACTGAGAAGACAGGTGAATCAGGCACCAGCGGGAGTCTCCTATCATAAAGGGATCCCTACTGGACGAGGAAAGAAGAAGAAGATAAAGCGTCAACAGAAGCATAAGAAGAACCCTTGCTGTGGATATTGTAAGAGACCAGGACATCTTCAGAAGGATTGTCGCCGTGCCCAAGGGAAATGTCTGATATGCGGTTCCGACAAACATCTCATCAACGGTTGCCCAGAAAGGAAAGAACTACAAGGAGGAAACTCGTCCACACTCCCCACTTCTACCAAATGAGGATCATCGCGTAGTTTGAACTTCGACCATAAGGCGGATCTAACGCAGGATTCAACTCGCGTAACGATGATGCAGCGTTCTGGCAATCACAGAAGAATTCTATGATTTCCAATTTCAATAATAATGTTGTCATCTTTTATGAATATTTCCTTCCGTTTGAACCTTTGTATCCGTTGAACTTTTAGTTGAATGAAATAAAATTCGAATCATAATATATGTATCACTCTCATGCTTTCTCTATGTCAAATTCTAATCATTATCACGGTATTTTCATTATGATCTTTCAGTTCCTGCAACCGCATATTTTCCTATATTTCGTACCCTGAGCTTTCCTTGATATAATCCACTGTCTAATCATGACTTCTCTTTTCAGGCCATGGCCCACCCTGGAGCAGCGCCGCATCTAGACGAGGATGCACAGTCACGCGTTTCCTTAGATTATACACTGGCGAGTTCCGATGATGAGGTCAATGGTCCCCAGGTCAACTTCGGAAATAACGATTCAGAGGACGAAGGAGCAGCCGCCCTAGAGTTCGACATGATGGTTGGTTCTGACGAAGAAGAAGGAGATCCCGATGAGAACCCGATAGAGGAAGACCCCGAGGAAGAACCGATGGAAGAAAACCCAGTGGAGGAAAATCCCATGGAAGAAAATCCAGAAGAAGAGAATCACATGGAATCGGATCTCGATGAAGAAGCTTTATCCGAGGACGAAGGACCAGAAGATCAAGACCCTGCCGTGGAAGAACTCCCTTTGGCAGTCCCCGCGAGACGCTGTGGGAATGGACGCCCCTACCTGAGTTCGCGAGCCTACCGCAACCTGCTGAATCTCCACAACCGCGACTGACAGAATTCCTTTGGGATGTTGTCTTTCTGGCCAAATAAAATGTGGATAGTTTAGGGCCACTTATCGTCCTTGAGAATGTCTTGTTTCAAATTTTTGTTGAATAAATTAAATCTTCTGGATTCGTAAACCTTTTGATTGTTGGTTCGTTTGATACTTGTTTATTGCCCCTATCCATTTATCTTTCTGCTGAGATCTCTGACTGTCCACCCCTGCTTGTTGTAAAGTTTTTCACCCTCGTTTCAATTGGAATGTACTGCACTCTGATCCTTGGGATGACCCACCCTTCATCCCTCGTCTGTGCCCCGTTTGAGATCCTTCTAGGAGGAGAACAATTCTTGTGAAACTTCCGAGTTCACTAACTCTTCAAATTCTGATTCGTGTGTTGTACCGACTGTTGTTTCCCCCACACTTTTCCTTTTGCACTCCTTTGTTGCTCATCCTTGCTTCCTGTGCTGACCCTATCCCAATCTCCTTAACATTCAGCCTAAGGCCGCCACAATCCGACCTTCTGATTGAGCCACACCCTCTTGTAATCACTACCCTAGCTAGCCCTATTCATATTGGTGATTTCTCTATTACCCCAAATATATTTAGAGACACTATTATTCAAAATTTAGTTTCATTATCTTAAATTTATCAAAGAGTACGTGTTAATGATTTCTCTGTTTTATGTATTTTAAGTGCATTATTATTATTCTCATTTTCAGTAACGCGACCTTGCACCGCGCACATTTTGTTCCATGTTTCTTATTTTCACTATATGAATTTTCTAAGCTATTTGACCGATATCGCCCTATAATGTTTTAACCTACCGATTAATTTTTCACTACTTTATTGTCGTTACTCTATTTTCAAGAATTGTGCCTATGCTTACTATTATAAGTGGTTGAGCCTTATACTTATTATTTCTGTTTGCTATTTTGATATACTTATATGAGCACCCCTTTGAATCTCGACCTTATTGGACCCGCCATGATTATTTTGTTCATTATTGTTACCTATATTCTCGTATACTTGTAGTTGCTCTTATAGTGTTATTGTATTGTGCTTTTAGCCCTAACTTTGTATGCGGTTCTTATATATATATATATGTACCTTCAAAACTTTATCTACCCGTTTTAAATAAATCAACACATATTAGTTTTCGATATAATAATCCTTCGTTTATTATTTATAGCTAGTTGTTTATTTTTAATTTCGAGGACGAAATTTTTTGTAAGGGTGGTATGATGTAACACCCAGCCCCTTTTTATACCAATATCTGTATAGTTGTTATTTTTGAATTTTATTTGATTTATTTAAATTTCTATTTCTTCTAAACCCTAAAAGCCAAAACCAAGATTTAATACCAAAATCCGTATTTTATTACTCTAGATTCCTATTTATTCTTATTTAGAATTTTATCTATTTTTATATAATTATTTATTCATTTTAAAAGTTCCATTTATTCTATTTAAAAATGTAAACCCAATTTTCCCTTTCTTTTTCCCTCAATTGGATCCCATTAGCCCACAAAAATTTTTCCCTTAATAAGCCTTTTGTTTCCCTGGCTGAGCCCGTTCCATTTCTCTCTCTTTTTTCTTAAATCCCTGGCCTAACTCTCCGGCCCACCCCTTTCTTTTATTCCCAATTATTTTTCAAAACTCTCCGGCCCGTCTCCATTTTCCTCCTTATTTCTTTGGCCCGGCCCACGCTTCCCCCCTGCAGCCCGCCTCATCCTCACCCACGCACCCGACCCGCACCGCTTCGCCAACCCGACCCGCTCACAGCAGTGCCTTCTTCCCCACAACGGTAACTTTCTCCAATTCTCCCGCGCGTGTTTCTCTCCACCACCAACGCCCGCGCTCGCGTCCGTTACACCCACGACGCGCGATCCTGTCTCATATCTCTCCTCTCGTATTCACCCACGCACCCTCCTTCTCATCTTGTTTTCTCTCCCTCGCCCTTCTTCTTCCTCCCCTCTTCCTCCACTGCCCGAGCGCCTTCGCCTGCACCCACTCCCCTGCGTTTCCCTCACCGGAGCTTCGATCTCCTCCCATCATCTTCTCATCTCTCCAACTCTCATCACTCTTCCTCTCTCCCTCGTTCTCCTTCCGCCCCCTCTCTTCTTCCGCTACCCATCACCCGCAACCGTCACCACCGCCACCATCATCCCCAAGCACCCTCACCTGCCCCCATCGTCACCATCATCGTCGTCGTTGTCGTCACCTCTCTCTCCCGCACTCGGTTTCTCTCTCTCTCACTGTCTCTCTTCCCCTGCTCTCCCTCTCTTACACTCTGCATATCCTTCTCTCTCTCTGTTCTCTACCTCACTCTCTCTCTTCATCTACTCTCTTCTCTCTTTCTCTCAGCTCATTCTCACTCCCTCTCTCTCAATCCCTCTATCTCTCTGTCTCTCTCACTCTCTACTCTCCCTCTCCTCTCTCTCACTGCAAACACACTCTCTCTCTCTCTCTCTCTCTCTGTCTAACTCTAACTCTCTCTCTCTCCTTCTATCAACCGACCACCACCACAGCATCGCCTGAGCTCGCAACTGTCACTGCCATTGCACAGAGCCCAAATTAAGCCTCCTAGCTCTCGAGCCCAAACTCCACTAAGGCTAAAACCCAGCCGATTTTCTGCCGTGACGGATACAAGTCGTCGTACTAGCCGTTGCCGTGCCGCACGTGTGTCGTGCCGCTGCCGTGTGCCCCAAAACGTCCCCAGGCAAGTATTCTACTTGCTTACATGCTATTTATTCTAAGTTACAATCGTTAAATACATGAATTATAATGTTACAAGTTTAAAACTATTATGTGCCGTAACTGTTCGATACTTGTTCCCTTAGGAAAACATTACCAAATTTGACGGAACTCAATGGTGTAGGTTGGCCCGTAGGGCTGTGAATATAGTGTGTGAATTTTGTTGGATGATGTAATCGATAATGACTAAAACAATTACCCCCAAGTTTTAACCGTAAAACTGAAATTCTACTGTACCTGAAAATCGTTAAATTCACCATAAATCATATACATAGTGGAATGGTACGTTCGAGGGCTCAAATCGAAGATAACTTGACGAACTTTAATCCTATACCAGTTTCCAGACATTTCTGTTTTTAAACCGTGATGATAATTGGATCGGAGAGCGACTCTGGACTGCAGTCCAGAGCGACTCCAGTCGTGCTTGCTGTTCCATAATGGATACCATAGGATTTCCTTAACTCGTAGGTTGCGGAACTCCACTGCTTATTATAGGTAACTCTGTTAGCTAGACAACACAATTGGTTTCATTCTGTTTCGTTACCGTTTGATATTTAATTTGTAATTTAGAAGATCGGGACACATAACAGTCCCAGCAGAATCAGAGTTGACATGTTAATATTAAACAGATTATAACTCCTAACGTACAGACGCGATTGAAGATCCGTTTGTTGCGTTGAAAACTTTACTGAAAACCCTAGAATTCATCCAACTGTAGCGTTGCTAAAATCTAATCCCAACTGGGATTAAAATGCGTTGCGAAACGGACTTCTGATTCTGAAATTGGATTTCCAGCCGCGAGCGCTTAAAATGAAAAGGTTATAATTAATGATCCTGGAACCCGATTGGCTTGAAACAAAATTCTATGGATGGATAACTGAACATATTAATTACTACCTGTTTATCATTTCGCTAAATTATATACATATGTTTCATGATAAATCGTGCAAGTGCTAGACTGTTGTTTTTATGATACCTTAGTGTGCTTCTTATACTGTTCATGCATCATATCATACCTATATCATTGTAGTGATAACCTAGTGATATCGTGCATTCATCCAGTGTTAGATTTTAGTGATGATTGTGGCAAGTACGTCAGTGTTCGTGTATCCCTGATTAAGTGAAAGTGATACGTACTTGTACACAATCAGTGACTCTATTGTTCTATTGCATTGTCGACGTCTGTGGGATGCGTGTACGTGTGACTATAAGTGGTATGGGACACTTATGGAAGCGCTTGCACGGGTGTCGCAGATAAGGCATCCGATACTGCCATTTATCTTAGGTATTGGTCGGGACGTGCTTGATGGAGGTCCTGCCCCCAGTTCTCGCGCAGACTTGTCACGGATCGATTAGTATTTAGGGTGATGGTTAGCGTTTGATGTAGACCACGGGGTGTGGGGTAGTCTAAGTGTGAGTTCAACAGTATCTCGGGAGTCCCATGCCGGCTTATATATTTAGGGAGTTATATGGAGATTTACAGGGTACGTGATATATACACCGTGACATTCTTGATACATGTTGGGCCCGTGGTCCCTTGCCCTTGGGTTCTACCCTTGGGTGGAGGACACTCGCGAGTGGTTGACTCTCACACTTGGACTGACGATAGGCTTAGCGACCTGTACAGTGAGACTTAGAGACTGATAGGGATACTGGCATTTATATTACTTTTATACTGTGTTGACATACGTGACATATCGTTATACTGCTTTACTGTTCCGCTGCGTTGATTACTGCACATGCATATTCATGATGTCATTTATTTACTGCTTCACATACCTTTTATCACTGTTAGAACTGTCACTTAATTTCATATATATTATATTGCTATTGTGTCGCTCTGACGACCTGAGTATGCATGCTCAGTGTGAGAAGACGATTTAGCCTGGACCAGTGCATTACAGACTTCCTGACTTGCCGTTCCTAGTTACATCCGTTTGTTTCCACTTCAGGTCAGTTTACATTATTGTATCTTTCAGTTACTGTATTTTTCATTACCTGCGCATCGTATACTGTTTACCATGATAAACTAGAAGCCGAAGTGTGACTACGGCAGGACTTTTCCTTGACCGTAGGAGCATGACTGGCCTTGTCTACCCCTCGTATTCCGTATTTTGGGAAGCGGGGCGTGACAACATCGATCGTTAATCTAAACCTCACTTTATGGTGTCTAGGCTAGGCAAGTGAGAAAGGTAATTTTAAAAGGCCCGTCTCACGATGATTCGTGAGCGGATCCCTCCTTTCTTCACTTGTACTTACCTGGCCACAATTGGCGGTGAAGAGGAGATTTGAGACATCTAACAACTTGTTGTTTAGACATTTAGAAATAGTTCAGTTAACTCAGGAAACCCTAGAATCTAAAATACGGAAAATTGACTTTTTACAAATAAATAACATTCACTTTATAAAACCGTTTTCTAAAGGATTTAGTATTTTACAATCTTTGTAAAGTGCCGCTACAACCCACTTTGAGGAACCCATTCGGGATAGTACGGTTTATCATGCACTCTCGGACTTAGTAGTGCGAGATTCAGACTTCCGCAAGGAGCATTCGGTCTCGAAAGATTTAAAATACGACATTTTATGAAAATGAGATTTTTGGAATATAAAATATTTATTAAAATTATTTTTGTATAAATATATGTATATTTATCATTTAAATATCTATTTTATTATAATATAAATGTTCCACCTTTTTTCTAAAAATCACAAGAATAAATTTTACATTAAAATACCATGAACTTCACATAAATCAATATTAAAGATAAATACCTTTATTTATAAAAACTAGGATATTTTCACTAGAAATATCACAAAATAAAATTACACTCATTACAACTATATAGACGAATAATAAACACTTGGGGTGTATCTTGAAAACTATACAAAAGTATTTTTATATAAAACCCCTTCAAGTTTTATAAATTACCCTAAGGACCCTAGTAAAATATATGACTTCGATTTACATCTCTACTGTCTGACTCGGGTTTGAGTCTGATCATAATCTGACTTGAATATGATTCAAGTACAATCTACAATCTACAATCTACAATTCAACATGAATCCATGAATCCATATATTCAAACTATTCAATCTATATTGATTTAACCGAACTATGGATATACATTCCATTTACATGATTCTCCGGTTACATACATGATTCTCCGATTACATACATGATTCTCCGGTTACATACATGATTCTTCAGTTACATCCGTTTACTGATATCATGGTTTCGGTCAGTCAATCAATCAATTATACAATCAATACAATTTACAAGACAAACAATACAATCAAACCACTACGGGGTTTAAGGGGTAGATTGGTACGGAAGGTGTTAAAAGGGGCACGAGACAGTAAGATTAAGACACCTAACATGAATCCTGTTGCTGTTGTACCGTGGCATAACGGTTCCTTGTACTTTCAGTTTGCCCTGGTCTCTAGCATATAGAGACCCCTCTCGTATACATTGGCATCCTTCTGTACCAAGCTACAAACAACAGCGTTAACACAATATTCTACAATATTATACAACTTTAAAAGATACATTCTTATTCTGTCTTTTCTATTTCTCCCTTAACTTTGGGACTTACCGAGCGACCTGTTCGCTGACGACATTCTATTTCTTTCTTCTTTGAATGTCGTCAGGTGATCTGGACACAGTGGAGATCGAGCCCACCAGTGAAGACTTGGATCAGTTTCTCGAAGACCCCGAGCTCTAGACATTGTACATTTCCATTCAGTACCTTTAATTTCCTGTTATTCCATTGTTTAGGCATCGTTTTTACTTTAGTTGTACTTCCTTTTCATGCATTGTACAAAAGAATGTTTATAAATAAAGTTGTTATTTTTATATCTTTTGTCTCTTGTGATTACTTTTATATTGCTTAGATACGCTTAGCGTATTTACTTCACAGTAAATACGTAGCGGACCAGTCACGTCTCCTTCGTCGTATACTGGAAAGCGGGGCGTGACATTAGATTTGGGTTTTTGGTTTATTTAAGAACCGTTAATTTGGTTTGAGATTAAGATCAACTTAAATCTATAAGTGAGCATTTGGGCTCAGTTTGTTTTTGCTAAGGATACGTTAGTCTTGTTTGGGACTAAGATCAACTTAACAACATTTTGGGATCATTTTTATTTGATATTCAGCAAAAGAGCATTTGGGCCCAGCTGCAAGAAAAATTCAGAGACTTAACCAATTTGGGCTCAGTCTACTTAGTCTTTTTTTCCTTCCAAAAGTGCTAAGCATTTATTTGGGCTCTGTTTTTTCAGCCCTTTCATTTCATATGAAAGTGCTAAGCACTTGTTTGAGCTCTGATGCTTACATATATGTGAAGCATTCAGTCATGGGCGTTGTCCAACTTTAGTTATTTTGACTAAATGTGAAGTGTTAAGCACTTTCTATGGTGTCCACGTGAGGTGCACGTGCGGCGCTGCCCAATTAGTGCTAAGCACTCAGCCGTTTTGGCTACATATGAAGTGCTAAGCACTTTTTATATGGCGCCAACGTGAGGAGCACATGCGGCGCTGGGCGCTGCCCAATCAGTGCTAAGCATTGATTGAAAGAGCGGAAGCGTGCGTTCCGCCTTATCCTATTTGTTCTACTTGCCACAATCAAGACGGCGTCACTTTGCAGCCAGCCGGTTGAGCACGGGTCGTCCGCAGGGAGATGGTAGTATGTCCGTTCTTATCTTAGACGAGTCAATAAAGAATGTGTATGCGTTTGTTCAAAACTATCCTAAGTGTTTGTATGTATATTCAAGTAAGCTTGTTAGGGTTAAGCTTGGTTAGTAGAGTTAGGATTAGTCTTGTACTTGTCTTTTGCCATTCTTAAAATGATGTTGGGATAATCGAAAGTAGCGGGGATTAGGAGGACATAGGAATGGGATTTGCAAGTTTAAGCAAGCTTTCCAACGCTAAATCCATTCCTAGTGCCCCTTATCCATCCGCTAAATGCGCTTATTTCCAACCCTAGGCCAAACAACCGCAACCATGTATCTAATTGGGTCACAACTACATGTCACGTTATAGTGCGGCCAAAGGACTTCTCGACTTAGGTCGCGGCTATATGTCACATATAGCGCGTATAAGTGAGGGGGTTGCATTTGTTTAGACTAGGCTCGTTTCAAGATGTTTGGCGAAGAGAAGCACAAGGGATTTTTCCGTCTCTCATACTAACCTTCCTTAGCCCCTAACAAGTGGAAGTTATTCACACATTTAAAAAGGAAAAGAAAACAAGAAAAGAAAGAAGCAAAGAAAGAAAGGAAAAATACGGTTTTAAAAGCTAATTACTTGGGTCCTCACCTAAGCAAGGAACTTTATCGAGTATCATGGCTTGAAAATGCGGATAAGAGGAAAAGGAAAATAACACAAGAAATATCAACAACTAATTAACAACAAGTAATAAAATTACACTAGGAATGAAAATTACAAGACAAGAAATGAAATTACAAAACAAGAAAAATAAAAGATACAAGTTAAATAAAAACCCTCATTTTCATTGATTTTCTATTCAAGAGCTCTCACTACACTTTAATGGAGAATAGATGAAGAGGAAGAAAAAGATACAAACTAATCTATACTAAAATCTAACAAAAGAAGAACCTTATCTCTTGCCACAAAACTGGGCTATTTATACTCAGAGAGCTGAAACCCTAGGACCAAATTCTGAGCCCATACGAAGTTACAAAACTACCCCTAAAATATTTTCAGACACCGAGTCAACTCGGCCGCGGAACCGCCGCATAATGGCCATATTGGCCGTGGTTCCGCGGCGCTTTAGGGGATTCATGAGGTGATTTTTCTAGGGCTTCTCCACGCTGCTTTCTTCTGTTTCTTTACATGTCCCAAATTGCCAAATACTTCCAAAGTTTCTTCAGATTTGCAACAGTCAAAATGGGCTTCACTTTTAATTCATTTGACCTTATCTCCCTCGAGCTCCGCGCACCCATTGAATCTTGTGCTGCCCCTCTCGTGCTCTTTGCTTGTCCGAGACACGAATGACCACTGTTCTTTGTCTTGTCTCTTAAACTGGTAAGTGGCACTGGACGGATACGGATGACCAGAACCCGGATTTTATCTGTCGGCAACAGATGTTCTGGATTTTGGCGTAACTGTGGAGATTTTGTATGATTTGCGTTATTTTGGATTAGGAACCTATAACCTGTAAATATGTAGCAAACACGGATCAAAAGCACCTGCTTATAAACAAACGTGCATAAGAATGGGCGGTATTAAATGCAATATTCTGGTATGAACAAATACCCCCAAACTTAATTTTTGCTCGTCCCGAGCAAAACCAATTATTCACAAAAGTCCTAACCTCACTTTCGCAGGGAGCGCGATTGCACTGAGCTCGTGCAACAAGCCGTTAAACCTCTAGGTGCCCCTAGTAGGAGGAGTGTTATCTCATGATGGTTTTCACCAGATACTACCCATAAAAATCCCGTCAAGCTAGTTTCATAAGTTAACGTTGATTCTACTCCTACAGTTTAGTATCTAGGTTAGAAATTCTATCATCATAAGTCAGAAATATCCAACCCTTATGTTTCACACTTCCTATTTATTCAATCTAAGATCCTATACATTTTGACAGTTTAGAAAGATCTCGGTATTTCTTGAGTTTTCCTTTTAAAGTGCAGTCTCCAATCCGGAATTTTTATCATCTTTACGTAAAACATAAGTCTTATTCTTTATTCCTATCTTTCCTCCAAATATCGATCGTATACCCCTACGTGTGTGTAAAATTTTACCCCTACACTTAAGAATTCAATTCAAGCTATAGTACCCTTGACTTAATACTTAATACTACTTCTTTTCATTAAAAATGGATGGATTTTGCTCACACACCTTTCATGCGACTATTAATGCTTCTTGAGGCACTAACAGCCGATTACTGAATGTGTGAGATTAAAGCGTAAATAGCAGTTTTCAGGTCTTGACTTTATTTATTTATTTTTTTCTTTTCAAGACCGGATATATTTTTTTCAATGATGCTCTTTTGGTGGTTAGCTTTAAATACCGTTTTTTGTTTCATACTAGGCTTTCAAATAAGAGTATTTCTAGGTATCCTCTACTATCCTAAGTTTCAAGGTGCGTGTAAGTGCAGTTTGTAGGGTATATACTTTCTAAATTTGGACTCAAGAATAGAAACTATTTTTCAGACTCATCTTTCAATAAAACTTTCAATACTTTTCCTTCATCTCAACTTAACTCAAGAACTGAACTTAAGATTACCTACTTCTAAAAAAAAAAAACTGCAAGGACGTATATTTACCAAGGTTAAACAGAAGGAGGGTTATTTTTAGGGGTTTCAACTCCTAAACCTAGGATTTAGTTATTTCTAACGTATCAACTAAACTTTCGGAATAAAAATCTAAGTTACCCTATTAGCTAACTTGACGACAAAGTTTTTATATTTTTGGAAATTTTTTCGATTCTTATGGGTTTTTAAATAAGTATGCAAATGCAAAATATACACATAAATGCGAAGGTAGGAAGCTTACCGAACACACCCCCAAACTTAAACTTGACAGTGCCCTCACTGTCAGGCTACACCAAGAGGGTCAAAATTGTAGGCGCTCCCCTTTTTTTTATATTATTTATACAAAACAGAAAGCAAACCAAAAAATATATACACACGAAAAGGTCCCCCTAAACTTAAGTGAAACAGTGTTGCCACTGTTTAAGCGTTAAAGTTCAGAGTTAGGGGGGAGAGAACGGTATCAATTTATAAAAGGCCTTACACAGACCAAAAGTTAGCACCAACCATTCAAAATTTTTATCGTGATAATGCAACGTTTGGTGAAAGAAGGCGTAGAGAAAAGAAATGAAGAATACACGAGACCGTGTGGGGACGGAAACGGTGTACGGTCTCGGTAGAAGAGAAGAATGGCAGAGGGGAAAAAGAAATGGAGTATGAACTTGAGGGTGGAAATGGAGTGAATAAATTAGTACAATTTATAATGACCGATGTGTAAAAGCGATTGTACTAATCTATTAACCCGTCAAGAAATGGGGTCAAATCCCTCAAGATTCGTGAGAAAACATGGGTAGACCGAACTTGGTAAACCAGACATAAGAAATGAAGGTGATACGGTTTCTTGCAAAGTCGGAACGATGGAAATGATGTAGGGGAGTGATCGAGGAAGGGTATCAGGTAAAGGTTCAGGAGGGTGTACACAGTCAATGAAAGGGACATGATGAATTGGAAAATCTGACCCATCAAGTAAAACTGATTCATCCTCAATACTATCCTCAAAAGTCTCCTAAAAAATTAGCTCATCCATGTATTTATGATCATCAATATCAAGACGCATATGAAGTTCGGGAAAAACAGTTGATGACTTGGGATGATGTCCACACGGAAGTGAAAGGTCATGATGAATTGGTGAGAAAAACTCATCCAAAACTGCGGGTTCATCATCCAAAATATTCCCAGCGTCGACATCCTCAATCAAGTGAAAATCAAACTTCTCAGACGCTTCCTCAAAAGCATGGATTTCAATCATTTCTGGTTCTAGAGTGGAGGTGTAGAGATTAATAGGATTGGGTGCTGTTTCACTTGAAAGGGACCCTTCACAATCGGGCAAATCAAACACTACAAAGTTGCACAACTCATCAAACGGTCTATCGTCAATTGGTGAATCATTTGGGACACTCGATAGATATTCAAAACCAGAGTTGTGGAATTCAATTTGCAATGGGTAGGTTTGATTTAGAAGGGTGTACTGCTCACTCTCACTGTTCAAATTCTCAAACTGTCCTATTGCCTCATCATACATTAGAAAATTAGGAGCAAGTTGGAAACTAGCTATCGGTTCGTTAAGTTGTATGAGGGCAGTCATGGACGCATTCACTTCCTCCATTTGGCATGATGCTACCCTAAAATCTTCTAATGCCTGTTCCAGACTAGACATGGGTTGTGAAGGAGTTTCAGTAAAAGATTCAAAGTTATCTGGATATGTGAAACTCCTAAATGGCCGTGTAGAAGTAATGTCTAGGGAAGGTGTAAAAGTTGGGTAGTAGTGATAGGAATCGAATGGCTGGACAGGATTATGATCAACATTCTAAATTGTTGATCAAAAGAATTTGAAGTGGTGAAAGGAGTGAAAGATCGGTTACGAGATTGTTTAATATGTTCAGCAATGGACATGGATGTCGGAGTCGTAACATGTCTCTCAGATAGGGTATCAATATGAGAAGGGGTGAAAGTTTGAAATGGTTGATACAAAGTGGAGTGCGATGTCCAATTGCTAGCCCTAGATGCGTCTATCCGATCTCTTAAAGAAATTGCGGGCATGGATGGATCGTTCGAAGTTCGGCCAAAGTAAGAACTGTAAGAAGAAAGGTCTGGTTGTGGGTACCAAAGTTTGGCAGGAGTTGGTCGTTTTGGGGTACCCATGTTATGAAAAGTGGGGAGGATGGAAGTGGAAAACTTTTATAAATTTTTTTATAATTTTTTTAAACTTTTTTTTTGTAGTTTTCGAAATTGTTTGATTTTGAAAGAATACAGAATTATGGGACTAAACTATACATAAACACAAGCACAATCACAATATGCACAAACAACACCTAGAGCTAGAGTCTTCAAAGTCCAACTAGACCGCTCCTAGACTTCAAGCGACAAGTTGCAGGATAACCCTCGAATCGTCTCTTCACCGTCAATTGTGGCCAGGTAAGCACAAGTGAGGTAAGGAGGGTTCCGCTCACGAATCACCGTGAGACGGGCCTTTTAAAATTACCTCCTCACTTGTCTAGCCTAGGCACCACAAAGTCAAGTTTAGATAAACGACCGATTCCCCGCAACCTTCACTTGTCCTAAATGAGCGCGACAAGTCCTTATAAATTTGGTCTAGATATTTTTTATTAACTCAAGGTAATGCGTATGATTTTTGTGATTTGTGGGGTCTTAGAAAGGGTGATGAAATCCCCACCCAATCTTAATTGGTGTTCAAGCCCCTTAATATCCGTATTATTATATGCAAAGCGTATAAACAAACAAAATCTAAAACAACAAAAAATATATATATATAATTTTATTGGTGGCGGTGCAATCTGTGCAAAGAAACCTGCATAAAATACAGTTTAGTGGAATTCACAGAGAAGATTGGAGGGAAGAGAAGTGGTGAAAAAAATTGAGGCCAAGAAACCACAATATATCCGCGGAACCGCCGCACAACCCAAGCTTTGACCGCGGTTCTGTGGTCAAAATGTTGAATTGGTGCCTGAAACTTAGGTCCCTGCACTCCTCTTTCTCTGTATGACAGAATAAAAACCTCTATCTCTTTATTTGAATTCTGTACATGCTCCAGATAGCCTGCACACTTGCACACAACAAAATATTAAAAATAACAAAAAGGTTTTTTTTTTATATATTTATTTTATTATATATATATATATATATATAATATTAACTCGAATAACAAGAAAGAAAATACGTTACCGTGTCCTCGGCAACGACGCCATTTGATTGAAAGAGCGGAAGCGTGCGTTCCGCTTTATCCTATTTGTTCTACTTACCGCAATTAAGACGGTTTCGCTTTGCAGCTTGCCGGTTGAGCACGGGTCGTCCACAGGGAGATGGTAATATGTCCGTTCTTATCTTAGACGAGTCAATAAAGAATGTGTATGTGTTTGTTCAAAACTATCCCAAGTGTTTGTATGTATATATTCAAGTAAGCTTGTTAGGGTTAAGCTTGGTTAGTAGAGTTAGGATTAGTCTTGTACTTGTTTTTTGTCATTCTTAAAATGATGTTGGGAAAATCGAAAGTAGCGGGGATTAGAAGGACATAGGAATGTGATTTGCGAGTTTAAGCAAGCTTTCCAACGCTAAATCCATTCCTAGTGCCCCTTGTCCGTCTGCTAAATGCGCTTATTTCCAACCCTAGGCCAAACAACCGCAACCATGTATCTAATTGGGTCACAACTACATGTCACGTTATAGTGCGCCCAAAGGATTTCTCGACTTAGATCGCAACTATATGTCACGTATAGCGCGCCTAAGTGAGGGGGTTGCGTTTGTTTAGACTAGGCTCGTTTCAAGATGTTTGGCGAAGAGAAGCACAGGGGATTTCGCCGTCTCTCATACTAACCTTTCTTAGCCCCTAACAAGTGGAAGTTATTCACACATTTAAAAAGGAAAAGAAAACAAGAAAAGAAAGAAGCAAAGAAAGAAAGGAAAAAAACGGTTTTACAAGCTAACTACTTGGGTCTCTACCTAAGCAAGGAATTCCATCGAGTATCATGGCTTTAAAATGCGGATAAGAGGAAAAGGAAAATAACATAAGAAATAACAACAACTAATTAACAACAAGTAATAAAATTACACTAGGAAGGAAAATTACAAGATAAGAAATGAAATTACAATACAATAAAAATAAAAGATACAAGTTAAATAAAAATCCTTATCTTTATTGATTTTCCACTCAAGATCTCTTACTACACTTTAATGGAGAATAGATGAAGAGGAAGAAGAAGATACAAACTAACCTACACTAAAATCTAACAAAAGAAGAACCTCATCTCTTGGCACAAAACTGGGCTATTTATAGGCAGAGAGCGGAAACCCTAGGGCCAAATTTTGAGCCCATACGAAGTTACAAAACTACCCCTAAAATATCTTCAGACACCGAGTCAACTCGGCCGCGGAACCGTCACATAATGGCCATATTGGCTGCGGTTCCGCGGCGCTTTAGGGGATTCATGAGGTGATTTTTCCAGGGCTTCTCCACGTTGACCTTATCTCCCTCGAGCTCCGTGCACCCATTGAATCTTGTGTTGCCCTCTCGTGCTCTGTGCTTGTCCAAGACACGAATGACCACTGTTCTTTATCTTGTCTCTTAAACTGGTAAGCGGTACTGGACGGATACGGATGACCGGAACCCGGATTTTATTTGTTGGCAACAGATGTTCTGGATTTTGGCGTAACTGTGGAGATTTTGTATGATTTGCGTTGTTTTTTACTAGAAAAATGTAACCTGTAAATATGTAGCAAACACGGATCAAAAGCACCTGCCTATAAACAAACGAGCAGAAGAATGGGCGGTATTAAATGCAATATTCTGGTATGAACAAGCACTTAGCTGTCTTCGGCTGTATATGGAGTGCTGAGTACTTTAATTCAGCACCTACGTGTGTTTCACGTGAGGCGCTGGCCTTCTGTTTTGGGTGCCCACGTGTTTTTAACGTGAGGCGCTAGGCACTGTTAAAAGGGCGCCCACGTGGGAAGCACGTGAGGCGCTAGTCTTTATTTTTATTTTTATTTACTTTTTATGGAGATTTAATCTATGTTTTCAGAGAGGTTAAACCTCTGTCAATGGTATTTAGACCATTAACGCTCACCAAAATCATTATTTTTGAGGATTTCGGGTTGAGTTTTAAGAGAACCAAGTTCTTGATTTAAAGGAATTGAGTTCTTGGAGTATTATGGACTCCATTTTCTTCCTTTTTAAATTTGTTCTTCCTTGAATCTTTGATTCTTAAGAACAAGATCTTCCCGATGAGAAATAAATTCTTAACTTGTGAGAGACTTGTCTTGTGGATCTCAGATCTAGAGAAAATCCAGAGAAAATCCAGAGAAAGAACAAAGTTCTTTTAAAAGGGTTAAACCCTTAGATGTGATAGAGATAATTTGGTCTCTTTTCTTTACCTAGGGTTTTGGGATGGAAGGTCTTCTTCTTTGAAAATTAAATTCTCTATTCTCTCATGGGCTCACTGTATTTTGGCAGGAGCTTATAGGTATTTTTTTAATCTTCCTATGTGTCTCTCGTCTCTTTATATGCCTCTGTGTGTGTATGACTTAAAGTCTCGGGTCCTTTATATAGTGAAGGCAGATTGTTAGTTAGTTTTGAGAAAATCTCTCATTGAGAGATTCCAATTGATTTAATTGGTCTTAAAATTGATTTGGGGAATTTTACCCACCGTTGGATCTTTGATCTAAGGACTTCTGTTTTTACAGAATATGTTGTTCTTATTCTTAACAAGATTGGGGAAATATTTTCCCATATACAGAATTCATTCTGTCAAGTGGTAATTTTTAATCATCATTGGATTTTTAATCCAAGGGTTCTTTGTTTTACAGAGAGCAATCTTTTTGTTTGGAAAGATTGAGGGAAAATATTCTCAAAATAGAATTTTATTCCATTATTGGATCATTGATCCAACCGAGAGTATCTTTCTTATTTAGAAAGAATTGGGAATTTGATTCTATATTTTGATGATTTATCATCTTCGTTGGATCTTTGATCCAACGGGTCTGTTTAACAGAGAGTATCGTAGAATTTAATTCTACTTAAGTGCCGGCGCTCATGTGTTGTGCACGTAGGCCCACTTAAGAATTTAATTCTTAAGATGGGTATTCCTGTGCTTTGCACATTGGCGCCTGTGTGATGAGCACGTGCGGTGCCATATAAGAGTCTAACTCTCATGTAATAAATTCTCTTGTGCTCTGCACAATGGCACCCGTGTGAGGAGCACGTGAGACGCCACCATAAGATTTAATCCTATAAGATTGGCTCTGACGCTGGCGTTCTCGTGGAGAGAACGTAGGCGCTGTCTCATTAAATTCCAACAGAGCTTTGCTCTTTTAATATGTTTAAATATTGGGAAAACAAATGCCCCCCACCGTTGCTCTCATGTGGCTTATACGTGGGTGCAACAGTGTCACCTTTTTTCGCCGTTGGATCTTCTATGGAGTTGAATCTTCCCTTCACATCTTATAAATAGGACCTTTGGCCCTTGAGATGACCACCGTTTCGTCATCTCCCTTCTTCCTCCTTGAGAATTTAATTCTCTTCTCAGGGTTTAGATCTCTGCCCAAAGAAACTCTTAGATAAGAAAATTGGTAAGAATTATGACCAACTTTTTAACTCTTAAAAGAAACTCTTTTTTATTTTGGGTTTTTAACCCATCAATAAAGCTTGGCTCTTTTTCTTGAAATGATCTCTTAGAGATCTTAAAAAAAACTTTATTTAAGGAGACCGTGGGTCTTAGAGATCTTGGGGTTTTACCCTATTACTCTAATCCTTAAGGGTTCTCTGGAATTTAATTCCAGTGTATTTTCCATAGGGATTTCTGGGATTTAATCCCATCATTAGAGGAATTCAATTTCGGTTTGTTCTACAGAGCTTAGCTCTGAGAAAATTTCTTTTGAAATTTTTTGGGAATTTTATTCCGGTCTGTTGCAGAACACGTTTTTCGAGGACATTGGGAGTCTTGAACTCCACTGTTCAATGAGATTTTTCATTAAATAAGAATCCTTTTGGATTCTTACAATGAGTGCCTGCCTCATCATTGATGGGGCATTACCTTGATTTTGTGGGGCCCATTGTCCTTTTTTCTTTGGACTGTGGTGACTTTAATATGCGAGAATGAAGTACAAACTTGGATGTACTGAAAATGCTAAGGCCTTTAATTGTAATTGATTTCATTGTGTCGATAACTAAACCTCTATTTTTTTAGGTACTACGGCTTCCGATTCCTCCTTCCCCTACGTTCGCTCGGAGAGCGCTTTTGCCGATGCGCCTATAGATCGGGAAGTCTTTGCGCTAATTCGGGACTATGACCCAGAGCAGAAGTCTCTTTATTTGTGGGGGTCATGGTACAGTTACATTATCCGGGGTCAGCGCAGTTTTACTTGTGTAGCACTGTCAGAACCGATCCCATCGATTTGTTACGCGAACCCTCTACAGGTCGCTTATGCAGTGGAAGAGGTCAACTGGACCTCGGAAGGTCATCTTCAACCTTCCATGGCGTCGATACCAGTGCAACCACTGATGGCCCTAGACATTCTGGGGCATCGTATATACTAAGGAGAAGTTCTTCCTTAGGGCCAGGTCTATACGATAGGTGTGACCCCCCGTCATCTGGCTGGTTATCTGTAGTGGGCCCATTACATTCTGTTGGCCAAGAAGTCACTGCTGCTGAAGACTGGGCTATATCCAGCGATCTAGGCGTCCCTCTTTTATTACCACACTTTTCATGTGTGGTGGGTTAAATCCTTTCTGGAGTAATGGAATATCCCGACCCACACATTTCTCTTATCGGATCGGGAGGTGTCAATCTCGCTGGAAGAATTTATGGAGATATCTGGGTTATCCGCCAGAGGAGAGCATTATGAGGATATACTTCCTCCTGATGAGTACGTCTTTGCTACTGAATCGGCGGTTATGGGTCTTACCCCAGAGAAGGCCGTTCGACACAACTTTCCGAGCTTGATCAAAGTGTTGAACATATATGAGAGCTTATTCTTAGAGTCCAAGAGGCATGGAGTTAGCTTTACGGACTTTGTTTCCCACTTTCTTCATCAGGAGGCTCTATCGAAGCAAGCTGCGAAGTTTGCCAAACTCGATGATCCATTCGGATTTGGTTTGGGCAAACTGCCGACTGCGGAGGCAGATTTAAAGAAATTCTTTATTCCGAATACTCCAGTCGTCCCCTTCGTAGAGATTGCCGCTCCGGACATTGATGAGGAGACGTTCTTCATAGGGTTTATCATCTTGCGGCTGAGTTGGTTTGCGCTTCTAATGCACCCTTGCTACATGAGACCATCCGTCTTTTATCCGGCTCATCGCATTGCCGCGGGGATGCACATGGCTATCGGGGTCGCAGGACTGGCTCACCTATATCACGGTCTGAGCTTAGCGGACGATACCACTCAGCTGGGTTTGAAGCCCGTAAATCTCCCATTACACTATTTTACCTCATAGATCGAGATGCACGTGCTGGGTGCTTTTGGTGTGTATAAACGACCTAGATTTTATGAAGGATATAATTTTCCTTGGGTCATGCAATTGGTCGATGCTTCTTCTCCAGACCTAACCCAGCAAGAGGCTCGGCGATTGCTTCTTCGCCTGCGCATGGTTGACGATAGCATGACCTTCGTCGACAGGGTCCTCACCATCGGCAAGGAATCTTCCAAGGTAATCCAGCCGCTCCACGATGTGTTCAAGGATGGAGCTTCTGTGTTGAGGTCTTGGGAGATCGTTCATTTATATTCCATCAGATTGGGTTTCCTCGTGTTCAGACAGGATGCCTCGGTGTTATTTATGAGACACAACCCACATCGTTTCGCCCAGCAATCCAGTTATAACCAAGGCGTTCCCCTTGAAGCGTTCTTCGTCGACCCGGTTGCTACAGAAGAGAGCGTTCGCAACGCGGCGCATCACTTCATGCGGCTAAATACGGGGTCTCATTTCCTGATTAGTGAGCCGAGCCACATCCCGAAGGCGTTGAATGCTTTCATCTCTTGGTACCAGCATGCCATGGGTGCCATCATCAAAGAGGAAAGGTAGATGCTTCTCGACCATAAGGATTCTGTCCCGGCCAGTAATCCTGCGGTCCCGTTGAGGTGACGAGCAGTTGTCCATCCTTCTTTAAGAGAGGGTGCCACGTCTGTAATTCCACAAGCCTTTCTAGATAAAATACGACCGGATGTAAGTGCTCCCATGACTGTGGTGGCTGTGGCGTCCCCTGAGTTAGTTATCGGCTCGGAGATCGGAACTCGCCGTCCGAAGAAGCCCGTTAAGCGCAAACTTTTGCCGTCAGGCGCTGGTTCGCAGAAGAAGAAGAAGTTGTTATTCTCATCTGACGTCGTATTTTTAAGTCGATGTCGCACACCCCACGCACTTGTGGAGAGGCGGAATTTACAAAAAAAATGATTTTTCTTACTTCGCAACACAAACTTTAACTCCAGAATTTTTACGGAAACCTTAACTATCTATATTCTACTAGGAGGTTCTAACTACTATGTTAGTATTTATACCTCCTTGATTCTAGTCCTTCGGGCCTTCTTCTTCTCCTCTTCTTAAGCTTCTCGAAGATCCGGATCGTGCTTGATCGTCGGCCTCCTCGTGTCGAAGATGATCCACCCGAGAGTCTATATCTCAAGCTCCAACTTCTAAACCGAGGCAACTAAGGTACCTAGTTTGCTAAGCTAGGTAGCTTAGAAAATGTAGAGTGTCTAATGGAGTATTTAATCTCACTTAACCCTATGGTTCATTACTCATATGAGGGATTAGGGTCTTGAGGAAGAAGGAGAGAAAAATGGAGAGAGAAACAAAATGAGCAAATGAATTAGTGAGAAGGAAAGTGAAGAATGGCTGCTACACTCATCTCACTCAAGCATGCAATATTTTCTAATTGAAAATATCAACCATCTTGAATAGTGAGTCCAAACCAATAAAATAAACCCTGAGCCATGCTTCACTCCATGTCATAAATATCTTCATTTTCCACATCATTAATCTATTTACAAAATAGATAAATCCAAATAATGAGGTGTCCTCTTCTAGAAGCATCTTTTGTGAAATTACAAGAATGCTCTCACCGTATATACATACCCGTATTCGTATTCCGAAAAATATGAATACAATGAGATAATAATAATCCAATAATATAATACTAGGATCCGGCTTAAACTAAAGCCCACTAGTATTATCCATCCGAACAACACCGTATAGCCAGTACACATATGTGATCGGAACCTTACCGTAAAACCATACGGCCTCTACATTGTTTCGCCCGAAGCAGAGAAACCCTCTGTGTGGGACTCTAAAGACTCGACAATATGCCGGCAGTGGGTTTAACCACAAGTTCGTCAGCGGTACTAGCTGCACGTAACGGCTACCCAGGTATCTGTCGATAAGAAGGCCGATGAGCAAACTCATCGGAACTCCTACTGAGCCTATCTGTGACAATCTCCGTACAGTCCGGTCTGTTCGTCTAAGATACTCGCATATCGCGCCTAAGGGGATGGTAACCGTCAGACCCCTAATAGTGCAATAATTCGTGCTGGGGTAGAGCCCAATACACCATGAGAAACTACTGGAGTACCTACCAGTAAATCTCGCTTGCCCTGGCTAAGGAATTTGTGTAATGGCTTTTGTTAGCAACTCCCCCACGCGCGCAAACGCATAAGTTTTGAAACGGATATGACTTTTAAGGAAAAAAATTGCGCATGCGAGATCGTTCTCGTTTTAAATATTTATAAACCGCAAGTGCACGGGGCGTTGAAGCAAGTCGGCAAGTACGGGTCGATCCGTAGGGAATTGTGTATTGGGTTTTGTGATTTAAGGTTCAACAAATAACGAATTGGTTTTGTCACAAAAATAAAAGAATGAATACGAAAACAAGAAAAGCAAGAAACAAGTTAAGAAAGAATGGTCGTGGCTTTGGTTCGGAAGGTTGAATCGCGACGATTCGCTCGACACTCCTTTGATCATGAGTTGTCCGTCTTCACATTGATCCCGGCATAAAGCACGACTTGTCAAAGTGGTTGCGAGGCATAAGTCGTCAAATTCCGATATTCTCCACGAAATACGAACTAGTTTATTTTGTTCACTTACTGTTGTATGTCCGAGCTTGGGGTAACAACACTAAGCATAAGGGATAGCAAGGTTACCACAACATCAAAAACACAATTAGTGAGTGAGAGCAAATGATTTTAGTGTTAACTTTGCTAAGGGGCTGTGATAGTATACGGTATATGAAAACGAGGGTTTGTCAAGCACTTGGTCACAAAATACCGTATCCAAACTTAGCAAACTTAACACCAATTTGATTCTAACTTAAACATTGTGAAATAGGGAAGGGAAGTGAATATGGTATTTGAAGAGGTTACAAAGTAACCATGGGTTCAAAATACAATATCACATCAATATATAAAACAATCCTTAAGTTATAATCATGTTAAAGCACATTAAATATAAACAAGAGGAAGAGGTGGCAAAGCCTTTCATCTCACTTCCTTACCATTAACCATCACCAAGGAGATTAGTTAAGCATGATAAAGCAATTAAGGAAAAGAAAGCAAGTATAAAAGAAACAATAATATTATTCACACTTGAAGAAAGAGATACAAGATTTTAGTTACTTGTTCAACCTCCTTAATGAAGCTTTCCAAAGAAAGCTTCAAGAGGGAAGATGAAGAAGAAACCAATGATGAAGCCCACTCACCTTCAAGCTAAACAAAAGAACTAAGAAATGAAAAATGGGGATATATTACATATGGTCCCTTTGCTCAACTCTGTTCTGGTATTTATAAGTTAGACATCAGAAAAAATAAACAATATAAATAAGATGATGTGACCTACAGAAATGACCAGAAGAAAAATGGGGAAGTTAGGAGCTAGGGGGCCCGAGCTCGCCGGACTTGGTGGGGGTCTCGCAGGGTCAAAACCGAGCACATGGGCTTGTCTTGGTGTGGCGTACATGTGTGCTCTCCACAATCATTCTTATGCTGTTTGTTTTATCTGTTATAATCTGGTTTTCCTTCAGAGATTTAGAGGGAAACTTGGTGCTTTAAATCACATCAAAACTTTAAGCATTCAATGCACATCACACCGACTTGCACAAACCATCATTTCTTGTATGCCATGGGCAGCCCCACCATGTCATGGTCCATGCCAAAGAGTTGTGTGTACACTTGAATTGTGTTAGACCAAAATTGTGTACACAAGTTTATTTTCAAAAGAACTCTTTGGATATCGGTCGGTTTCCTGTTCTGTTTGCAGTGCCGGCTCCAAAATGCTATATCCGTGATATTGAGTTTGTTTCCTGTATTTAATCACGAACACATGTAATATGTAATTACTGAGCAGACACTGGTTAATAGTACCAATAAATCACAAAATAGATAATGAATGAGCGGTATTAATATGCAATTTTCTGAGATGAACAAATACCCCCAAACTTATTTTTTGCTCGTCCCGAGCAAAACAAAAAATTCTAGCCTCACTTTCGTAGGGAACACAATTGCACTGAGCATGTGCAACAATCCGTTAAACCTCTAGGTGTCCCTAGTAGGAGGAGTGTTGTCTCTTGAGGGTTTTCAGCGAATTACACCCACAAAATCCAGTCAAGTTAGCGTCGTGAAGAAACTGTTGATTCTAATCTTAAGGTTAGAGATCAAACTTAGAAGTTCTATTACCCAAGTCAGAAGCGTTAAACCCTATTTTTCACACCTCGCAATAAGCTCATACGTGTCTTTACGTGATTGTGCGGATAGTGTCCATAAGGTTTTAAGAATTTTGATTAGGGTCACCATGTCATAATTGCAGACCAGGAGTTTGAAAAGAGTTAAGATTTTAACACGAGTTTGAAAAGAGTTAAGATTTTCTTATATTTTATTCTCCAGTTAGGTTTCAAGTCAGAATATATATCAATTTTAACAGAGACCCTAAGTCTTATACTTCACTCTATCCTTCACTTGCTTTTGTATATACACACCAAAGCTATCGTGCAAAACGTCTTAATAAATACAAATCTTCATATCTCCGCGAAAAAACCATTTTCATAGAAAATTCGTCACCGCCAAGATTATTCTCCCACAAAGAACCGTTAGGACTTTTAACTTGGAGAGAACACTTGCTTACCTTGTTTTATCTGGCGATTGGAAACTTAGCGAGATTTGGGTCAATGACTCCCAAACCAGATGGTTTTAGGGCATTAAGTGTGGAGACACCCCAAGGAATTAATTACCCAAGTTACCAAGGCCACAAAATAAAAGACTCATTTTATTTTAAATAATTCTGCACTCAGTGAAAACGGAGATATAGCCAGCCTTTTCTTTTAAATCCGAAGATGTTACATGTGGATAAGATGTGTAATTACTCCAACAAGGTTTTAGATGGATTATTTTTTAGATTTATAGTTTCTGTTAAAACCTCTATAAAATTCTTCATATCTACTTCACTGCATGAACTATTTTTGATATTTTTCTTAACTTAGAATAAACCTGCTTGATCCTAATGATGTTTATCAAATTTAAAAGTTTTTCAGACATATTAGACATTTATCAAATTCTCAAAACACATATGACACGTGTAAAGTGTTATAAAAGACGTATATCAGCTATGGTTAAACACATAGGAGGGTTTATTTTTCGGGTTGTCGGTTTCATAAAAAGGATTTAATTATTTCAACTTATCAACCGAACCATCAGACTTTGAATCTAAGTTCCCCCGCTAGCCAATATGACAAAGTTTTTATATTTTTCAAGAATTTTTCAATTATTATAAGTTTTTCAAGTTTTTATATACAATGCAATACAAAAGCAGATATGAAATGCAACTACATGCAAAAGAAAAGAAAAATACATAATGTAAGTACTGAAATGCATGAAATATGCACATGCAAAACTATATGCAGATACAAAATACAACCAAAAAGCTCCACCCTCAAACTGAATCTGACATCGTCGCTTGGCTTTGCTGCTTCCGCTCGCTTCGTCCTGGTTTGCTAAGATTTGGCTAAGTTGGTATTTGATTTCCTTATTTTGCCTGATCAAAGTCTTGATGCCGCGGACCTCCATCCTGTGTAGTTTGTAGGGATCAGTCGGAACATCCTCTCCTAAGTAGATCTTTGATGAAGTCCACGGAGCCGCGTGATTGCTAGGGTCGGTGGGGTATCAAATCTGCTGCTCACTCCTGGGGTCTGTGTAGCCCGGTGGGATCCTTTTTATCTCCACCGGGACTGTGTCATACATCGTGAGACAGGCCGCGAAGTCATCGTCCTCCATATAATATCGGAAAATCTGGGTAACGAGGACAGGAAGTAAAGATTTGCGCGCGGCGACACTTTCCTTGATCGTGGCGAATAGCATGCTCGCCATGCAAAATTGGTAATCCCTGGTCATCGAGCAATGAACCATGTGCTCTATAATCGCCGGAAAAGATGAGACGCGAGCGATCCCCCTGACGTTGCGGTACGCCCAGCTGCAAACCGTATAGATGATCCTATAAATCTGCCGGGCATTTGCCCAACATCTCGTAGCTCGCACCTGTCACCCATAATCGTCTTATACTGGGCCAGCTCTAATGGTTTTTGAAAACCAGATCGGATCGGGATATTGGTGACGTTGGATATTGTATCAGCTGAAAATACCCTACGTCTACCCTGAAAGCAAAACCTAATCTGATCCTGGAGTATCTCTCCATTTCTAAGCGCATCATAGAACTCATCAACCAAGTGTTCACAAGCGCATAACCCATCTTCCCCATACAACAGAAATTCCCACTCCAACTGTCGGATCGCATCATAAAAATAGCTTCCGAACACTTCATGGGAAAAAATAGCGACAAAATTTCGTTCTAATTCGAAGGGGGCCATTTTTCTGTGGGCTGGGGAATTTTCAGAAAAATCAACAGTACAAGAGAGGGGGGAAGAGAAAATCTTACAGCACCGAGGAAGAAAATCGGAGATCGGAGACAAGCAGGCTGAGCTCGCTGGATTTTCTGAGGAGACGCTGGCCAAGATCCGAGGAAAGAGGCTAGGGTTTTTAGAGGAGGCTGAGGGGACAGAGAGAAAGAAGAGGTTTTTTTTTTGAGATCTAAGAACTAAGGGCTCGGGTTGGGAAGTAGGCAATATAAATGGCACTTTTACAAACCCCTCCACACAACAAGAAAACCCATCTATTTACAATCATACCCAAACAAAAAGTGAAATCAGTTTTGTCCCCAAAAATCAGCACTCACCCCCTAACGGGTGAGATCTTATTTTTAAAAAAAAACTAGAAAAAACAAAGATTACAATATTTACATGCTTAACGACATGGTTAGTCCAGAAATTAATACCAGCCACAAAATTTTTTTGTCGATATAATGTAGTGGCTGGTAAAAGAATATGTATATATAAAGAAAAAAGAAAAAAGAAAAAGAAAATGTATAAGTTAGATGTTAGTGAAGGGCATGGGAAAATGTATAAGTTAGATGTTAGTGAAGGGCATGGGCGTGTAAAAGTAGGGATTGGAAGATGTTGAAAGTGAAAATGAAGTTTGAAGAGGTCAAAAAATTGTTTTCTGAATGAATTGAATGTTCAAGAAGCATATGTTGAGTTCCGAAGTCAGGTTCGTGTAAAAACTGGAGTTCATCCGTAAAAAGTTCAGAAAATGAAAGGTTCTTAGGATGACCCTAAATTGTTCCTAACTCAAACTCACCAAGAATATCAAGTTTATCCGCAAATATCTCCTCAAAACTAGACATGAAAGAATGCTTTTTCAATGTTGTCTTCCTCCCTATGATTTTTCACAATCCTATTCTTATCACTATGGTTTTCTAACTCTCCCAATATCATTTCTTCTTCATCACATTCACAAATGGGTAGGTTTATGACGTCTAAAAAAGTAGGTTCCCACACTAACGTTTCTTCCGAAACAATATCACTAGGTGATACAAAAATCATGGGTTCCTGATCATTGATCTCTTCTAACACTCTATCCAAACCATACCCGTCACGATCACAAGATTCCTCCTCAAAAATTGGAATGCAAAAATTGGTCAGTTGACTTTCTTGTGTGTCCTGGTAACACTCAGTCAATTCAATTGCATCGTTATCTATGAAATCATCAAAATTCAATTGATCGTTTATTTTACTTGGGTGACTTCCTAGATGACAGATATCAACATTATGTGGTTCTAATTGACTGTGTTCACTCTTTAGAATCACTACAGCTACATGCTCTTCAATTCTAGCCAAAGATTAAGCTTGAGCGTGAAACAATTGCTCAGAGTGCTGTATACACAGGGCTAGCATTGCAATTGTTTGATTCTCGACCGCAATCATCACTTCAATACATTTTTCTAAAGCGGTCAACCTAGCATCTGTCTCACCATCATTCCCTAAGGATGGGTCAGTTGTTTCAGGTAAAGAGGGTTATGACGATGGTGATGCTAAAGCCATCAATCTGTCGACCTCTTTCTCTAAATCCTCTATCATTACGTCTCTAATTGAAGTGGGACTGGGTTTAAGAGTGTTAGGTGGATGGCCATTATCAAAAATCTGGGATGGTTGGTCACCCCCTAGAAAAGGACAATTTTCATGAATGTGGGAAGAATCGTGACAGTTTGAACAAAAGAATTGGGAATGAGTATAAACAAAAGAATAAGAATCGTGAGAAATTGAAGTAAATTGTGTATCACCCATATCAACAAGAATTCACAAATATCACAAAAATAAAGAATATCACACCCCCAGCAGTCTATGGTATGTTAGTCAACTAGACCTGCTCAAGAACCTGATTGTTGAAATAAAACTGTGTCGAGAAACGGGCTCAAGATATACGGATCACGAAGCTAGTAAGTGCAAGAGAGAAGGGGAGGTTTTCTAACGCTTTCGTGAAGTTCCTTAATTAGATAACCCTTTCTCTTGAACACTTGCCTAGACACCCCATGAACGATATACCGTTAAACGGTGTTCTAAACACAATTAACTTCTCCTAATGAGCACGAAGTCCTTAGAGTCAAAGTTCTAGTTGATTTTAAATTACTGGGGGTATGTAAGAATGCAGTTTTGTGATTTGTGGGCTATGGAGAAAGGTGATGAAATCCTTTACCGTATCTTGTTTGGTCTTTTTGCCCTTAATTCCGTATTAAGATGCAAATGCGCAATCAATAAAAGAATTCAAGAAATCAAGAAATTTAAGCAATTCTTTTTCGTTTTAATTTAAGCGCTGCAAAAAATACGGTTAGTTATCTGTTCAATTGGCGGCAAGTTTGTGCGAAGAATCCTGCAGAAGATAGAAATATTGGAATGCGTCGGATTCGAGAAGATTGTGTTAGGAAATACGTACCGATGCGATTTGGGTTAAGAAACCCCTTTGAAGTGATTACGGGTATTTGAATGTTCGCTTGCGCGGGTCGAACTACCCGGATCTTTGGTACTGTACTTCACTAACGTTTTGCAATTGAAATTGAGCCTCGCTCCGCACGATCGCTGGTCGTAATTCCTTAAAAACTGAAATGTCGAAAAAATACGATATTTAGTATCAAAAAACGATATATATGCCCCAATTCCTACACACTTAAAATTATAAAAATCAAACAATACCACTAGAACACTGACACTGCACTGGAGATCACCAAAAAATAAAAAAACACAAACTCAAACAAATAGGCCGGCGAGCTCGGATCTTCAAGGGGTGTCGCCAGTGTTTTCAAAGAGTTAGGTGCAAAAATTTTTGGTGGGTTCTCTAGGCTATATTAGTATTCTAATGGTCTAACTTGATTTTTTAGTTTAAGTTCAGGGTAATAGCAGGTCTGAAGGACAGACAACAAAATGAAAGAATTTGTTAGTTTGCGTTAGTTTTGAAAAATTGAGTTAGTAAGAACCAGAAATAACAATACCCAATACTTACCAACTCCCCGGCAACAGCGCCAAAAATTTGTTGGCAACTCACCTGCGTGCGCAAACGCGTATGTTTTGAAACCGATATGACTTTTAAGGAAACAAAATGCGCACGTGAGATCGTTCTCATTTTAAATATTTATAAACCGCAAGTGCACGGGGTGTTGTAGCAAGTCGGTAAGTACGGGTCGATCCGTAGGGAATTGTGTATTGGGTTCTATGATTTAAGGTTCAACAAATAACGAATTGGTTTTGTCACAAAAATAAAAGAATGAATACGAAAACAAGAAAAGAAAGAAACAAGTTAAGAAAGAATGGTCATGGCTTTGGTTCGGAAGGTTGAATCGCGACGATTCCCTCGACGCTCCTTTGATCATGAGTTGTCCGTCCTCACGTTGATTCTGGCATAAAGCACGACTTGTCAAAGTGGTTGCGAGGCATAAGTTGTCAAATTCCGATATTCTCCATGAAATACGAACTAGTCTATTTTGTTCACTTACTGTTGTATGTCCGAGCTTGGGGTAACAACACTAAGCATAAGGGATAGCAAGGTTACCACAACATCAAAAACATAATTAGTGAGTGAGAGCAAATGATTTTAGTGTTAACTTTGCTAAGGGGTTGTGATAGTATACGGTATATGAAAATGAGGGTTTGTCAAGCACTTGGTCACAAAATACCGTACCCAAACTTAACAAACTTAACGCCAATTTGATTCTAATTTAAATATTGTGAAATAGGGAAGGGGAGTGAATATGGTATTTGAAGAGGTTACAAAGTAACCATGGGTTCAAAATAAAATATCACATCAATATATAAAACAATCCTTAAGTTATAATCATGTTAAAGCACATTAAACATAAACAAGAGGAAGAGGAGGAAAAGCCTTTCATCTCACTTTCTTACCATTACCACCACCAAGGAGATTAGTTAAGCATGATAAAGAAAAGCAATTAAGGAAAAGAAAGCAAGTATAAAAGAAACAATAATATTATTAACACTTGAAGAAAGAGATACAAGATTTTGGTTACTTGTTCAACCTCCTTAATGAAGCTTTCCAAAGAAAGTTTCAAGAGGGAAGAAGAAGAAGAAACCAATGATGAAGCCCACTCACCCTCAAGCTAAACAAAAGAACTAAGAAATGAAAAATGAGGATATATTACATATGGTCCTTTTGCTCAACTCTGTTCTGGTATTTATAGGCTTGACATCAGAAAAAATAAACAATATAAAAGATGGTGTGACCTACAGAAATGACCAGAAGAAAAATGGGGAAGTTAGGAGCTAGGGAAGCTGATCTCGCTGGACTCGGTGGGGGTCTCGCCGGGTCAAAACTGATCACATGGGCTCGTGTTGGTGTGGTGTACATGTGTGCTCTCCATAATCATTCTTATGTTGTTTGTTTTATCTGTTATAATCTGGTTTTCCTTCAGAGATTTGGAGGGAAACTTGGTGCTTTAAATCACATCAAAACTTTAAGCATTCAATGCACATCACACCTACTTGCACAAACTATCATTTCTTGTGTACCATGGGCAGCCCCACCATGTCATGGTCCATGCCAAAGAGTTGTGTGTACACTTGAATTGTGTTGGACCAAAATTATGTACACATGTATATTTCCAAAAGAACTTTTTGGATATCGGTCGGTTTCCTGTTCTGTTTGCAGTGTCAGCTCCAAAACGCTATATCCGTGATATTGAGTTTATTTCCTGTATTTAATCACGAACACCTGTAATATATAATTACTGAGCAGACACTGGTTAATAGTACCGATAAATCACAAAATAGATAATGAATCAGCGGTATTAATATGCAGTTTTCTGAGATGAACAGCTTTCCGAACACAGTGCGATATCAACCCCCAATACCGGGAGAGACGAATCCTATATAACCGCTACTGCCTCCAAGTGCTTCGGGACTGCACCTAACTACTACCTGTTTGCACGACTCCTTTGAGCCGTGGTAGGGTAGTAATTTAAGTACAGTGGGAACACACTCGAGACGAATAGTGATGTCAAGTCAATGGATTAACCTGTACTCATGCCACCCGGGAATTACTACCTAATGATAGGTATAATACCAACCGGCAGTTCTTAACGAGTCCGTCCAGTGTAACTCATAACCCAATGAGCACCTGTATACTATCTCCGGTACAACATACCAATGGCTGTGGGACAGACCATCTCCCATTCTGGGATGAGAAGCGTATACACTAGTCTACTCTGGAGTATCGATACCCCGTCTCGATAATCCTACGACTAGGGACCTTTATAAGGATGTGCTTATAGACTACCCAGCTCCCACTAGTAGACTGCCATCACAACGCTGGTAGTCAAGAAAAGATCCTAAGGGCTCTACCAATATGTATTAGCGATATGCTAAAAGATACATATACACATATTGAGGTAGAATCCAACCAAGTAACATACTACCATTTTGAGCAAGACTGTTATTATATCTATGAATATCCCAAGATTCTAAAATATAATATACAATCTAGTACTGTACTATAATGGCCTTTAGGGCATATATCACTAACAATCTCCCACTTGCACTAAGGCCATGTATTAGCATATCGTAGAGCTATCATCTCGTTTAACCTCTTGAACTGTGTCTGAGGGATGGCCTTTGTGAGTGGATCTACAGTGTTGTTCTCTATCTCTACTCTTCGCACCTCGATCTCCCGGCGATTAACGATCTCCCTGATCAGGTGGTACGGCCTCAAGATATTTCTGGACTTCTGATGGGACCTTGGTTCCTTCGTTAAAGCTATAGCCCCGTTGTTGTCACAATACAGAGGTATTAGATCAATAATGGACGGAACCACCTGAAGTTCTGTAATGAACTTCTTCATCCAGACTGCTTCCTTCGTGGCGTCACATGCAGCGATATACTCCACTTCTATCGTCGAGTCAGTAACGGTGTCCTGCTTGGATCTCTTCCAATAGACCGCCCCTCCATTAAGGGTAAAGACATAACCCGACATGGACCTGGATTCATCCTTGTCACTCTGGAAGCCGGAGTCGGCGAAGGACTCGATCTGGAGGTCTTCACTGCCATTCATCAAGAACATCTCCTCAGTCCTTCTTAGGTATTTGAGAATGTTCTTAACTGCTATCCAGTGCTTCTCCCCTGAGTTTGACTGATACCTACTTACAACGCTCAGTGCGTAAGCTACATCTGGTCTGGTACACAACATCGCAAACATTATAGAGTCTACCGTAGAAGCGTAGAGTATAATAGTCATGCAATCCCTTTCCAAATTAGTCTTGTGAGACATCTCTTTGGAGATGGTGATTCCGTGACAAGCCGGTAGATTACCGCTCTTTGAATTTTCTATACTAAATCTTTTCAGTATGGTGCCATTGAACCTTGACTGTGAAACTCCCAATATCCTTTTAGATCTATCACGATAGATCTGGATCCCCAGAATGTAGGAGGCATCACCCAGGTCCTTCATGGAGAACCTTTGTGACAAGAATCCTTTGACTGCTTATAGCATATGAATGTCATTTCCTATCAGGAGAATGTCATCTACATACAAGACGAGAAATACCATAGTTCTCGCTACAATTTTACTATAAATACATGGTTCATCTGGATTTTTGATAAAGTCGAATTCCTTGACCGTCTCATCAAAACAGATGTTCCAATTCCGCGATACCTGCTTTAATCCATAAATGGACTTAAGCAACTTGCACACTCTTCCGTTGCTCCCACTCTCTATGAAACCCTCCGGCTGATCCTGTTAGTTATATGTATGCCCTAGAGGCCATTACTGTACATACGATGTATATTGTAGTGGATGCTTGGACATACATAGGGAGGACTTTATTGCTCGACATGACAGTATGCTATCTGGTTACTCTTTATCCTAACATATACACTTATTGTCTCTCTATTACATGTTGATAAAGCCCTTAAGATGAGTTCTTGACTACCGGGATTATGATGCAGATCATACTAGTGGGGCAGAGGTAGTCGGTAAGTACATCCTTTAATTGTTCCTAGTCATGGGAGTATCGAGACGGGGCATCAATATTCTAGAGTAGACTAGCGTATACGCTTCTCGACCCATATGATGGGCAATAGATGATCCCATATCCATTAGTGTTTGACATCAGAGAAGGTATACGGGTGCTCAGTGGAGACTGGGTACACTAAATGGACTCACCGAGAACTCCTAGATGGTATTATACCTATCGTCAGATAGCAGTTCTCTGGTGACACTGGTATAGATTAGTCTGTCGACCCGAGATCGTCATAGAGTTTTGTGTGATTCCCACTGTGCATTGATTTCTACCTTACCACGTTCAAGAGATCGTGCAAAACGGTGGTTTTTGGGTACAGTCCCGAGTCACATGGAGGCAATGAGCGATAAGAGGGGATATCGTTTCTCCCGGTATTGGGGGTTGATGTTTTGCTATGCTCGATTGGCCATAACAGGAAATCCCTGGCCAGGATTGCTGAGATCTACGGGTAAGTGTTATCAGTAGTTTCTCGAACCGTTATGGACCTTGCATCTGCATGACTTATCAGGCTATTGGGGTTTGACGTTATACCACCCCAGGCTGTGATATGCGACATATCAGACGAAGAGACCGGACTGTACAGTAGTGTTACTGATTGGATTCGCAGGAGTATGCGCAGGCTTGCTTGTTGATCTTCTGATCGCTCAATACCCGGGTGGCCGTTACGTTTAGTAGACCGCTTGCGGCTTGTGGGTGACTGATGTGATATAACCGGATTATTAAATCAAGTGTTGATTTAATAGTTTAATGTATAATTATATATGTGATATATTAATTTACATTAACTAATATTTTCTCACTTAAACATTTCTTTTTCTCACTTGTGTGCTTATAGTATATATGTGATATATATAAATGTACATTATTTTGTGTCATGCTTGATGCCACATGCTACATAGGTGTATGAGACTCACACATGCTCTTGATAATTAAAGGTTTTTATTTATTTTAGTAATTCACAAATTGGTGGAAATTTGTCATGGCTAGAAGCTTGGAGAAGCTTGTTGTGTCCATTAACTTAGTCCCCTAATTTGTTTTACTTAAGATATTTATTAATCTAACCATTATCCTTAGCCATAGTTTATTCTCTACATGAGTTAGTGTATGACACTAACTCATATATGGTTGCTATTCTCACTCATTATTCCATCTTTACTTGCTTCATCCATGAGAGCTTTCTTCATCTCCTTCCTCAAGCTTTCTAGCTTCATGCGGGGTGGAGAAATATTGTGAGAAAAATAAATCCAAAGTGAGCAAAATTCCCACTTCATCATCCTCTACTAGATTAGCCATTTAGTTTAGGGTGTTTGCTTCACTAAACCTTAATTTAGTGAAGAGGTAGCTTGGGTTTGAGTCTCCTCGACGTGGATCATCTTCGGCCTCGAAGACTTCAAGCAAGCTTATTCCGTTCATCTTGTGGAGCCTTTCAAGAGTCCGGGAGTTCACTACTTAGAGTGAAGGGATTACTACACGGAGCTATTGAAGTGAAGAACCGGTCTACAAAGGTTGTATTCCTTGTTCACTTAGATGTAAAGGTGTTTGCATGCTAGTATCGTCTAAATCTCTAGTTAAGATTCTATGTTAGGGTTCTTTAGCGCGCCAATTTTTATAAAATGGCATGGTCGATACTTCCCGAAACCCAACGGCGACCTAGGGAACCTAGCAGTGGTATCAGAGCCATGCTAGAGAATTAGACGATATTTATAGAATTACGATACCGAAACAACTCCGAAACACCCGAAATAAAAACCTAGTTTCTGTCGAAATTTTCAGAGTGTCTTAATTTTTTTTAAGCAATTGCAGAATGTTGTATGAGATGTAACATGAACACAGTAGAAAATTCAAACCCTCTCGCCGGATTTTGGCCGGCCACATTGCTATTAAAACCGGCCTGCTCGGTTTTGTACTGGGTTTCTGGGTTGAATTTTCTAGGGTGTTCCAGTCTCTGGGTTTTGGTATTTCAGGTGTTGTTTGTTTTTGCTAAATTTGCATGTGATGTCATCTTTGTGCAAAGGCAATTCGGGATGCTTCGTAGTCGTAATTCTAACATCTATTCGGGTTATTTAGACGACGTTAAAAAGTTCAAACGGATATCAATAACCCATATTTTCCCTCACTGGAAATTTTCCAAGAGTTGGATTTTTTCCAAGTTTAAAATCTTCAGAAAATCATGCAAGCGATTCTGTAGACCCTCTAGAAGAACGATACCCAAACTCGACTTTTTAGATTGCGGAACCGCAGTCATACCCTAGGGTTTGCGACAGTTCCGCGGTGACATGAGTGAGACATGGGTCGGCCCTTCTATGGATGGTTCATAGGTGCTGTGGCATATTCTGGGTATTTTTTAAACTCTGCTCAAATGTTGAGTTCTTTAGGAAATTTTGGATGTTTGTTGATTCGATTGAAAAATTTAACATTGTCTAGCTATCTGTGATTGTGATACAATACTTGAAATCCACACTATTTAGTTTTGTGAAAACTAATTTGAATTTTATAAATCTAGCAATTCAGTCTCATTTGATCGGTTGCCACGGAATTTTGATGTGGATCAAAACTCCGTCGCAATCACGTAGCGTATGCGGATCCTCGCCGGGTAACCTTACTAGATAGTCATGCCCCATAGCCCCGACCAAGTGACTGTAGGAGAACCCCATCGCCAAAAGCATCCGTTCGGGTGCTCACGGCCATGATGTTCCTCCTAAGTGCACTTCGTCGACGGCATCGGGTGGTGCGGCCGTCTACTAAAGTTTCCGACGAGCATTCGATCAGGTTGTCGGGAATCTTATTGAATTATCCGACTAGTTATTGAAAAGTGTTTTCAATATCGAGACTAAAATGCGGGGTTTGTAAGTCTATGTTGTGCACCCCACGTGTTCGCGGGGAGGCGGAATGAGCCAAAAATGATTTTTACGGGCTTCGCAACATCGACTAGAACCACGAATCATTCATAAACCTTAGCTAGCACTAATATTTGAGGTTTAACTACTAAGAAAGAATTGTTATACCTCAAAATACTAGTCCTTCTTGTTCTTGTTGTCCTCCTCCTCTTCTTAAGCTCCTTGTAGTGAGAATGGAAGGCACCTCCTCGTCGGCTCCTCGAAGTAATAGAAGATCCACCCGAAAGTTCCTATTACAAGCTTACACCTCCAAGATGAGGTAACTGAGTGACTTAGAGTGCTAATCTAAGTAACCTAGATGATATAGAGATGGATTAAGGATTGATTAGTCTTGCTAACCCTAGGGTTCTCAACTCATGAGAGGATTAGGGTTAGGTTTAAGAAGAGAGAGCTTGAGGAGAGACAAGTGTTTTGTTATTATGAAATGAATCTTGACTCATTTGGATAATATGAAGCATGAAAAATATCTCATCAAATATCTAGCAACCATGCTTCATTTAATACTTGAGATGAATCATCTCATGAGTCATGGTTCATTTAATGATAATTAGACCTCATCTCCTCCACCTCATTTAGTTTAAATCATAAAGATTAAAACACAAATGAGTCATCTCCTTCTAGAAGCTTCCCGACAAATTACGAGAATGCCCCTCCCATCCGTATTTACGAAAAACACGGATATACCGAGACTAAATCAAATCCGATAATCTAATACTAGAATCTGGCTTAAACCAAAACCCGCTAGTATAATCTGTCCGAATATCATACGTGCATAAATACACGTATATGTCCGAACCCTATCGTAAAACTATATGACCTCTATATCGTTTTGCCTGAAGCAGGGAAACCCTCTGTGTGGGACTCTAAAGACTCGACACTACGCTGGCAGTAGATTTAACCATAGGCCGCAAGCGGTACTAGCTGTACGTAACGGTCCCCAGGTAGATGTCGAAAAGAAGGCCGATGAGGAAACCCATCCGAACTCCTACTGAGCCTGATGTGACAATCTCCGTACAGTCCGGTCTGTTCGTCTAAGAACATCGCATATCGGGCCTAGGGGGGCGGCAAGCGTCAGTCCCCTAATAGCGGTATAAGTCGTGTCGGAGTTAAGCCCATTACACCTTGAGAAACTACCGGAACAACTACCAGTAAATCTCGCTTGCCCTGGCCAGGGACCTTGCGTAATGGCTCTCCAAACACAGAGCGATATCAACCCCCAATACCAGGAGAGACGAATCCTATCTAACCGCCACTGCCTCTAAGTGTTTCGGGACTGCACCCAACTGCTACCTGTTTGCACGACTCAGTCGAGCCGTGGTAGGGTAGCAATCTAAGAACAGTGGGAACACACTGGAGGCGAAGCAGCAGTGTCAAGTCAATGGACTATGCTGTACTCATGTCACTTGGGAACTGTTAACTGACGACGGGTATAATACCAACCAACAGTTCCCTGCGAGTCCTCTCCGGTGTACCCGCAACCCAACGAGCACCTGCATACTATCTCCAGTACAACGTACTGATGGCTGTGGGACAGACCATCTCCCCTGCTGGGATGAGAAGGGTATACACTAGTCTACTCCGGAGTATCGATGCCCTGTCTCGATAATCTTACGACTAGGGACCTGAAAAAGGATGTGCTTGTTGACTACCCAGCCTCCACTAGTGTGACTGCCATCACAACGCTGGTAGTCAAGCAAGATCCTAAGGGCTCTATCAATATGTATTCGTGATATGCTAAAAGAAACATATACACATATTAAGATAGATATAAATCAAGAATCATACTACTATATTGAGCAAGACTGTTAATATAACTGTGAATATCCCAAGCTTCCATTAAGTAATATACAAGCTAGTATGATACAATAATGGCCCTTAGGGTATATACACTAACAATCTCCCACTTGCACTAGGGCCATGTACTGGCGTATCGCAGACCTATCATCTCGAATAGCCTCTCGAATTGTGTCTGAGGTAAGGCCTTTGTGAATGGATCTGCAGTGTTCTCCTTTGTAGCAACTCTTCGGACCTCGATCACCCGGCGATCTATGATCTCCCTGATCAGGTGATACCGCCTCAAGATGTGTCGAGACTTTTGATGGGACCTGGGTTCCTTCGCTAAAGCTATAGCGTCGTTGTTGTCACAATATTGCGGTATTGGATCAACAATGGTAGGAACCACCTGAAGTTTTGTGAGGAACTTCTTCATCCAGACAGCTTCTTTTGCGGCATCGCAAGCAGCGATATACTCCGCTTCTATCGTCGAGTCAGCAACGGTGTCCTGCTTGGAACTCTTCCAACACACCACCCCTCCATTGAGGGTAAAGTCATAACCTGACCTGGACTTGGAGTCATCCTTGTCACTCTGGAAGCTGGAGTCAGCAAAAGCATCGATCTAGAGGTTTTTTCCGCCGTAAACCAAGAACATATCTTTAGTCCTTTTCAGGTACTTGAGAATGTTCTTTACTGCTATCCAGTGCTTCTCTCCTGGGTCTGACTGATACCGGCTTACCACGCTTAATGCGTAAGCTATATCTGGTCTGGTGCACAACATCGCATACATTATAGAGCCTACAGCTGAAGCGTAGGGTATAATCGACATGCGATCCCTTTCCAAATCAGTCTTGGGAGACATCTCTTTGGAGAGGGTGATTCCGTGACAAGCCGGTAAATTACCGCGCTTAGAATCTTCCATACTGAATCTTTTCAGTATAGTGTTGATATACCTGGACTGCGAAAGTCCCAACATCCTCTTAGATCTATCACGATAGATCTGCATCCCCAGAATGTAAAAGGCATCACCCAGGTCTTTCATGGAGAACATGCGTGACAAGAATCCTTTGACAGATTATAGTATAGGAATGCCATTTCCTATCAAGAGAATGTCATCCACGTACAAGACGAGGAATACGACAGTTCGTGCTACAATCTTACTATAAATACATGGCTCATTTGGATTTTTGATAAAGTCATATTCTTTAACCGTTTCATCAAAACAGATGTTCCAACTCCGCGATGCCTGCTTTAGTCCATAAATGGACTTAAGCAACTTGCATACTTTCCCGCTGCTCCCACTCTGATTGAAACCTTCTGGCTGATCCATATAGACGCACTCGTCCAAATTTCCATTTAGAAAAGCCGTCTTTACATCCATCTGCCAGATCTCATAATCATAGAAGGCAGCAATGGCAAGAAGGATCCGAATGGATTTGAGCATAGCCACTGGAGAAAAAGTTTCGTCATAGTCCAAACTAGGCCTTTGACGAAAACCCTTTGCAACAAGTCTAGCCTTATAGGTTTCCACCTGTCCATCTACACCAATCTTCTTTGTGAAGATCCACTTGCATCCTATGGGTTTTACCCTATCTGGAGCAAAGTCCAAAGTCCATACTTTGTTGGTGTACATGGACTCCATCTCGGCCCGCATTGCATCCAGCCATCTTACTGAGTCGCCGCTCTGAATGGCTTGCTGGAAGCTAGTAGATTCATCATTATCAATGATACAATTCTCTCTATCCCCGTCTATGAGAAAATCGTAGTATCTCTCAGGCGGATAAGACGGCCTACTGCTCCTGTGGAGGGGTGCGGGAATGTCTTGTTCTTCTGGAACTTCTGGTTCTACCAAGCTTTCAGTAGTAGCTTGTGGTTCTGGAATTTCTTCCAGTTCTATTGCGCTCCCACTTATTTCCTTTTCTAAAAACTGCTGTCCTAGAAAATAGGCATTACGAGAAACAAAAACCTTTTGTTCCTCTACGTAATAGAAAAAGTACCCCTTGGAGTTCTTTGGATATCCCACAAAATTACACTGTACTGAGCGTTCCTCGAGTTTGTCCGCATTCTGTTTTTTAACAAAAACTGGACATCCCCATATCTTCAGAAACTGAAGATAGGGTTTCTTCCCACTCCATATCTGATATGGTATGGTAGGCACAGTCTTGGTAGGAACCCTGTTCAAAAGATATGCAGCTGATTCTAGTGCATGGCCCCAGAAAGATCGCGGTAACTCAGCATTACTCATCATTGAACGTACCATATGTAGGGTTACAAGGCACACACATGAGGTTCCACAACAGATCAAACATGCCAAAATCAAATTTTTCTTGTGCCGAGAAACCCTAATGATAGATCAATAACTAGAGGCAAAGGCGAAACATGCAATTAAACAACTTTATTGCTAAGTGAACGGGAGTACAACCTTTGTAGATCCGGTCCTCCACTTCCTTAGCTCCATGATGATGTCCCTCCGCTGCGATCATCGGATCCCGGACTCTAGCGATGGTTTCGTCGAAAAAATGATCGGGCTATGTCGTCGACTACGATGCCGAAGATGATCTACGTTGAGGCAACTCAAGATCAAGCTCCAACTTCACCAAGTCATGAAACTTGTGAAGAAAACACCCTATACTACATGGCAAGTGGTAGAGGATGAAGAAATAGGAAGTGGGTTCACTTTGGATTTGGATTTCTCACTTGGAATCATCACTTGACATTTTTGAAGTAAGCTTTTCTTTTCTTTCTCAAGAAGAAGAAGAAGAAGAAAAGAATAGGAATTAATTATCAATTAGAAAATCAAGTGATGAGTTATCATAATACAACCATGGGTGAGGATAACTCATGTAGAGAATAAACTAGGGTTTAGGTTGATGGTTAGGTTAAGGATAAAACAAAAAAGGTAAAGACTTTCAAAGCTTCATGAAGCTTCATGAATAAAACAAGAAAGCCACCATTTTATTTTAACCAAAATGAATAAATAAATGAATAAAAAAATTAAATATAAACCTTAACCATTAACCTAAACCATGGTTTAAAGCAAACACACCCAAGTTTGCATATATCATCAAACATGATACAATCTAGTGCACAAAACTATATCATATATACAATGTGCACATTCAAGTGAGAAAATAATCATAAGTGAACCAATACTAGTTAATGTAAAGTAATATATCAAATATATAATTATACATTAAATCATTAAATCAACACTTGATTTAACGATCCGGTCATATCGCATATGACCGACTAATATCCAATGTATCGACTTATCGAATCAATCCTCGATTCGATAACGAGGTTATATCGCATACAACCAATCGATACATTCATCGCGAGAATAGAATACGGTATCACATACATGCATTATTCTCGGTCCCGCACATATCTCATTTGCGCTCCTATTTCGTTTTGCTTGAGCCAGGAAACCTCTGTGTAGGACTCTAAAGACTCGTCAATACGCCGGCAGCAGGTGATGATCATATCAAACACCCACAAGCCGTAAGCGGTCTGCTAAACGTAACGGCCACCCGGGTATTGAGCGATCAGAAGATCGACGAGCAAGCCCGCTCACACTCCTGTGAATCCAACCAGTAACACTTACCGTACAGTCCGGTCTGATCGTCTGATATGTCGTATATCTCGCCTAGGGGTGGTAAACGTCAGACCCCAGTAGCTCGATAAGCCGTGTCGATATGAGGTCTATAACAGTTCGAGAAACTACTGGTAACACTTACCAGTAAATCTCAGCAACCCTGGCCAGGGATATCCGGTTATAGCCAATCGAACACAGCGCAACATCAACTCCCTATACCGGGAGAGACGAATCCCCTCCTATCGCTCATTGCCTCCAAGTGATTCGGGACTGTACCCAAAAACCACCGTTTTGCACGCCCTCTTGGACGTGGTAAGGTGGAAATCAAAACACAGTGGGAATCACACAAGACTCTATGATGGTCTTGGGTCTACAGACTAACCTGTACCAGTGTCGCTAGAGAACTGCCATCTGACGTAAGGTATATTACCATCTAGGAGTTCTCGGCGAGTCCGTCCAGTGTACCCAGTCTCTACTGAGCACCCGTATATCATCTCTGATGTCAAACACCAATGGATATGGGATCATCCATCGCCCATTTGTACGGGTCGAGAAGGTATATGCTAGTCTACTCTGGTATATCGATGCCCCGTCTCGATACACCTACGACTAGGGACCTTGAAGGATGTACTTATGGACTACCATGTCCCCACTAGTATGATCCGCATCATAGTCCAGGTAGTCAAGTACACATCCTAAGGGCTTTACCAACATGTAACCGAGAGACAATCAGTGTACACGTTAAGGTAAAGAGCAACCAGATAGCATACTATCATGTCGAGCAAGAAAGTCCTCCCTATATATATCCCAGCATCCACTACAATATACATCCTATGCACAGTAATGGCCTCTAGGGCATACATATAACTAGCAATCTCCCACTTGCACTAGGGCCATCTGTAGCAGTGGTTGTAGTATCCCATACTCAACCATCCCATAATAGTCTCTCTCTGGGAAAAGGCCTTTGTGAGTGGATCTGCCGTGTTGTCCTCTGAGTCTGCTCTCCTAACCTCGATCCCCTAGAGATCAACCATCTCCATGATGTGGTGACACTGCCTTAGAATATGTCTGGATCACTGATGGGACGGGCGTTCCCTGGCATAAGCCACAACTCCATTGTCACACAATGGGAGGAACGAAGTTCATCTCATGAACTAATATACATCCAGACTGCCTCTTTGGTAGCATCTTAAGTAGCGATGTATCCAGCCTTTATCGTCTAGTATGCCAAGGTATCTAGCTTGGAACTCTTCCAACATACCGTCCCTTTACTGAGGGTAAAGACAATGCCTGTGACTGACATTCAGTCGTCCTTATCACCCTGGAACCTTTCCAGTGATTCTCCCCAGGATCAATTGATACCTTCTCACTACTACTAGTGAGAATCCTAACATCCAATTACATCTATCTCATAGATGAAAAACTCAGGGATTAGGAGGTATCATTTTGATCCTTTATGGAGAATCCTTGTGATAAGCGGGGATTGATCGAGCGTAGCATAGGAAACTACTTCCCTATGAAGAGTATGTCATCCACGTACTCTACGAGGATCACCACCATACTCCCTACTACCTTTTTGTATATACAAGGATCATCTACCATTTTGATGGTGTCAAATTCTTTGACTAACTCATCAAAACAGACGTTCCAACTCCGCGATGCCTGCTTTAATCTGTAAAGCAACTTGCACACGTTTCCGCTGCTCCCACTGTCTATGAGGCCCTCTGGCTGTGTACTTATAGATGCTCTTTTCCAAAACATCATTTAGAAAAGCAGTCATGACACCCAACCACCAGATATCGTAGTCATGGTATGTAGCCGTGGCAAGTAGGATCTGGATGGACTTAAGCATAGATCCTTAGAAAAGGTTTCAACATAATCCATACCTGGTCAATGATGCAAATCTTTAACAAGTCTAGCTTTGAAAGTCTCAACTTTTCCATGTACACCAAGTAATCTTCTCAAGATATACTTGCTCCTGATGGGGATTTAACCCTTCAGATATAGCAACCAAAGTCCATACTTTGTTGGTGTATAAGGATTCCATCTCTGATCGCTAAGCAGCCAGCCATTCTTACAGAGTCCCACTCCTGATGGCCAGCTCGAAACTAGTTGGGTCATCATCTCATGATGCAATTCTCGCTCCCACTGTCATAGAGAAACCGAAGTATCTCTCAGGTGGGTGAGGAACCCTACTAGATCGGCGGAAAGGCTGAGGTTCGTCGGTGACTATTGAATCCTTTGGTTCTATCAAATCATCAGCTGTAGTTTGTATAGCTGGAACCATTCCAGTTCTACATAACCGAACCTGCCTCGAGCTTGTCCGGATTTTGCTTTTAGACATAGGCCGGACAACCCCAAATCTTAACTGACTTAAGAGATGGGCTCTTCCCATACTATATCTCATATGGAGTGGTAGGCAACTGATTTGATTGGAACCCTATTCAATAGGTATGCAACTTCATAAGTGCATAACTCCCAAATGGAAATAGGTAACTCAGTAGTACTCATCATAGAGCACACCTTATCATATAGGGTGTGATTGCTCCGCCCCGATATACCATCGTGCTATGGTGTATACGGAGGAGTAATGCTGAGAGAGAATCTCATTCTCCTTTAGAATAGTCCAAGATTTCCGTGCTCAAGTATTCTCCTCCTTGATCTCATCAAAGGACATAATACTTATACCCGTATTGGTTCTCTACTTCTAACTTATATTCTGTGAATATCTCAAAAGGTTCGGACTTGTGTTTCAACAGGAACATATGTCTGAATCTAAAGAGATCATTAGAGAATGTAATGAAGTACAAAGAACCGGTCTTGGCATGTGTAGACAGGGGACCTTCATACATCAATATGTATCATCCCAAGAGTTTACTAACTCTTTCTCTGTTTCCAGTAAATGGAGCTATGGTCATCTTATCTTTGTGACATGACTGGTAAGTTTCACAAGATGTAAATTCAAACTGATTTAAATATGCATCTGAATATAACTTTAGCCAGTCGGGTCGCATTGATATGACCTAGTCTACAATACCTCAAGAAGGATCCATTCATTTCTGAACTCTTCCTCTTGTGTGTGTTCTGTATACTAAAGAACTGTAGTTTGATTTAGAACATCAATGCTTTTAGATAACGTGCTTGAACCGATCAACTTTTGATACAGGAAATGTTCAAAACATTATCCAACAATACAAAATTTTATCGTTTCTTTACTAATAAAGAGACTGATATGATTTTGTATATCAGGTTCGGTATCTAATAGCATTTGTTCAGAATCAATGTACTGATAATACAGGGTGACAGTGACCAACAGACTTGGCTGCAATACTTGCCCCGTTTTCTGTCTCATGAAACTTATTACCCGTTCTCAGTTCTCTACCTATCTGTAGCCCTATGTAACAGATTACATATCGGGGATCCTGATCCGGTATCAAATACCCAGGACGTAGAGGATACAGAGAAATAGTTCTTTGTAACGAACACACCCGAAGATGATACATCAACATGCACTTTCTTCGTTTGGGCGGCACGGGAAATCTGGTATTCCCCAATTTCCTGCTCTGTCTTATAACATTTATAAGTTGGAGCGGGACCAACGTTCCCCAGCTCAGTATAATAAGCGGGTTCGGTCAATACTTCCATATTATTATCTTGATTAAGGCGTGACATGGTCGCTACCTGGAGAGAGAGAGAAGAAAACACTCTGCGTGCACTCTTGCAAGATCAGATTGGTTATTATTTTATCTAATCAGGATGGCTCCCACTGTTTTTATCAAATCTTCCTTCAAACCCTAAAAGGAAAGACTAGCCGGGATTAATTACACGCTACAAGTTCGCCAATCTTTCAGCCAGGCCAGTGTCGGTACTTTGAGGGAGGTCCCCCATGCTTTCGGACGAACCTAATTAATGTAAACCTCGTTTTCCCAGAGGCGTAACCCCGTTGACACCTTTCTAGACACCTACTTGATCGGCTAATTGTAATGTGTAAAACTCTCCCAGGAGTAACAATTACTCGCAGCGGGTATCGGGATCCAACTATCTCATAGAAGGTATGCAATCTCATTGCAAATTTCAACACTTGAAATTCCCGATAATATTTTGCCCCTAGCATCCTATGACCTCGATGAAAGCCAACAAACCATAGGCTGCTAGTCAAGTCCAACCCGTCATTTCTTGATTGAATTAAACCCATCCGCACGACCCTTGACGAAAGCCAACAAAGACGCACGACTACCCTAATCCAATCGCATCATATGCAGCAGATAAGCAACATATAGCTACCGCACACTACACCTTGACGAAAGCCAACAAATGTAGCACGAATACTATATACAACTTATCTGAAACGACGGAGGGCTACGACAGGTTTTTCTGAAAACCTATTGCGTAATGAACTTGATATCGTTGTAGAATCAAATGATTTTAAAATGGAGTGTTTTTGAGGCTTTTCTAGTTTTGCTAAAGGGGTCACTCCCGGTGAAGGGATCGTCGGCCCTTTTCTCGTCGAATGAGGTGCGGGATATATCATATATATCACTGTGCAAAGCAGAAACTATCGAAGCAATCAAAAGACAAACCGAGGGTTGTAGCATCTGCCAGTTATTGCTAAAGGGGTTACTCCCGGTGAAGGGATCTCGGCCCTTTCCTTATCGAATAAGGTGCAGAATGTTCTACAAGGAACACCGCGATGCAAAGCAAGAACTGTAGCTACCTGTTTTTGAAAATTCGATTCCACAACATCTTTTAGGTTTCTTTTCTTTCATTAATCATATTAATGAAGTCCCATCATTTAAGTTACCTAAACATCACAGATAAATACGACGTACACTTATGCCATCCGCATTTGCCTCGATGTCCCCTCGTGCACCGTTAGGTTAGGTAACTAACGGCAGAGCGGGGCAGGGCTAGCGCGGGTGTAAAATATAAGTAACGCCTATATAAATATCATATATACTATATACAGTATTTATCACAGAACATCAAATGATCACATTACAGATATCGCAGCAGAAGAAACATATGAAACATTGGATATACTAGGACGTCCGTGTTTTCAATACGAGCCAGTATAAAACACGGATTCCATGGTCGCGATGAATAGTCAAACCTACACCCCTAGACCCCTACGAGAGCGGAAAGCAACCCTACCAATTCTAGAGTTAGGAGACCCGGACTCGACTCCTCGAGTTGGTCTCCCACTGGACTCCAGAACCCGGTTACTTGTGCCCTCCTCCTTGGGTCTATCCTAGTGCGGAAAAGAAAATAATATACAAATGGTGACATCTTCCACTGGAAGTGCCCCAATAAAAGAATATTACATACAAGCTTTTACATGAATGAAAATGAAAAACACTCATCTCACATAAAAACCCCCCGGCTATTCAAACACGACGATCCAATATAACATATCCAGCAACACATAACATCACATGTCATCAACGCAAGTAAACATGCGTATCCCAATTGTCGTTGACATATAGCAACGAAACCGGCGATATCACATATTACACTTATGGTCACAGAAAAGAAAGTGTAAAACTACAAAAGTTGGAATCTGCAAACTCTTTAGACATCGCATGCCTAACCAAATGAATTCCTTAGACATCGCATGCCTAACAATTATAAACCCCGCATTTTAGTCTCATTATCGAAAACTCTTTTCAACATCAAGTCGGGCAATTCAACAAGCTTCCTGACATCCTGATCGAATGCTCGTCGCAAACTTTAGTAGGCGGCCGCACCCCCGATACCGTCGACGAAGTGCACTAAGGAGGAACACCGCTGCCGCGAGCACCCGAACGGATGCTTTCGGCGACGGGGTTCTCCTACAGTCACTTGGTCGGGGCTATGGGGTGTAGCTGTTTATTAAGTTTACCCGGCGAGTATCCGCGTACGCTACGTGATTGCGACGGAATTTTGATCACATCAAAATTCCATGGCAATTGATCAAGTGAGACTAAAGTGCTATGTTTATAACATTCATTCAGTTATCTCATAACTACTTGTGGATTCCAAGTATTGTATCCCATTCCAGATAAATAGAAAATGTTAAACTTTCCGATCGAACATTCAAACACCCAAGTTTTCCCGAAACAGCTCAACACATAAAATAAGTTTAAAAACATCCAGTTCATGCCTCAGTACCAACGGTCCTGCCGTAGAAGGGTCAAGCCAACGCCTCACATGTGGCACGCCGTACTGCCTCAAACCCGAAGGTTCAAAGGGCAGTTCAAGACGGTCACATAATCGAGTTAAGGTTTGTTGTCTTCTAGAGGGTCCATCGCGTTACTTGACTACTTAGAACGTCTTTAAACCACGGAAAAACCAACACTTGGAAATTTCCCGGCAGGGGAAAAAGTGGGTATTTATATCCGGTTATCACTTTTCAACATTTTCTAAAATTATCCGGAAAAATACAGACGAAGTTAAACTTCTCGATCGAAACACAGAGTCCCCAATACAACCCAGAAAACTCAACTGTTGAGTATACATTAAAATTACCCAGAAAACACAGGAGTCAATTATAAACATTACTGTGCAAAGTGGGGTCAAAGAGTCAACAGTATGGCCGCGGAACCGCCGCGCCACGTAGGGTACGGCCGCGGTTCCGCAGCAGTTTGACGGAGTTAGGACCCCGTTTTGCACAGTAATTCATAAAACACCCTGCTTATTTTTTTGCATATTTTTAATATGGAAAATTCCCAGTTTTGGAAAAATGTACAGAGAAGGCTTAGAATTAGGGTTTCGGGGTTCGATCGGGTTTCTAACATCGTCTACTAATCGCCTAAGGCTCTAGCTAGGCTCTGATACCACTGTAGGGTTACTAGGCACACACATGACGTTCCACAACAGATCAAACATGCCAAAATCAAATTTTTCTTGTGCCAAGAAACCCTAATGATAGATCGATAACTAGAGGCAAAGGTTAAACATGCAATTAAACAACTTTATTGCTAAGTGAACGGGAATACAAACTTTGTAGATCCGGTCCTCCACTTCCTTAGCTCCATGATGATGTCCCTCCACTGCGATCATCGGATCCCGGACTCTAGCGATGGTTTCGTCGAAGAAATGATCGGGCTAGGTCGTCGACTACGATGCCGAAGATGATCTACGTCGAGGCAACTCAAGATCAAGCTCCAACATCACCAAGTCATGAAACTTGTGAAGAAAACACCCTATACTACATGGCAAGTGGTAGAGGATGAAGAAATAGGAAGTGGGTTCACTTTGGATTTGGATTTCTCACTTGGAATCATCACTTGACATTTTTGAAGCAAGCTGTTCTTTTCTTTCTCAAGAAGAAGAAGAAGAAGAAGAAGAAAAGAATAGGAATTAATTATCAATTAGAAAATCAAGTGATGAGTTACCATAATACAACCATGGGTGAGGATAACTCATGTAGAGAATAAACTAGGGTTTAGGTTGATGGTTAGGTTAAGGATAAAACAAAAATAGCAAAGACTTTCAAAGCTTCATGAAGCTTCATGAATAAAACAAGAAAGCCACCATTTTATTTTAACCAAAATGAATAAATAAATGAATAAACAAATTAAATATAAACCTTAACCATTAACCTAAACCATGGTTTAAAGCAAACACACCCAAGTTTGCATGTATCATCAAACATGATACAATCTAGTGCACAAAACTATATCATATATACAATGTGCACATTCAAGTGAGAAAATAATCTTAAGTGAACCAATACTAGTTAGTGTAAAGTAATATATCAAATATATAATTATACATTAAATCATTAAATCAACACTTGATTTAATGATCCGGTCATATCGCATATGACCGACTAATATCCAATGTATCGACTTATCGAATCAATCCTCGATTCGATAACTAGGTTATATCGCATACAACCAATCGATACATTCATCGCGAGAATAGAATACGGTATCACATACACGCATTATTCTCGGTCCCGCACATATATCATATGCGCTCCTATTTCGTTTTGCTTGAGCCAGGAAACTTCTGTGTAGGACTCTAAAGACTCGTCAATACGCCGGCAGCAGGTGATGATCATATCAAACACCCACAAGCCGCAAGCGGTCTGCTAAACATAACGGCCACCCGGGTATTGAGCGATCAGAAGATCGACGAGCAAGCCCGCTCACACTCCTGTGAATCCAACCAGTAACACTTACCGTACAGTCCGGTCTGATCGTCTGATATGTCGCATATCTCGCCTAGGGGTGGTAAACGTCAGACCCCAGTAGCTCGATAAGTCGTGTCGATATGAGGTCTATAACAGTTCGAGAAGCTACTGGTAACACTTATCAGTAAATCTCAGCAACCCTGGCCAGGGATTTTCGGTTATAGCCAATCGAACACAGCGCAACATCAACTCCCTATACCGGGAGAGACAAATCCCCTCCTATCGCTCATTGCCTCCATGTGATTCGGGACTGTACCCAAAAACCACCGTTTTGCACGCCCTCTTGGACGTGGTAAGGTGGAAATCAAAGCACAATGGGAATCACACAAGACTCTATGACGGTCTTGGGTCTACAGACTAACCTGTACCAGTGTCACTAGAGAACTGCTATCTGACATAAGGTATAATACCATCTGGGAGTTCTCGGCGAGTCCGTCCAGTGTACCCAGTCTCCACTGAGCACCCGTATATCATCTCTGATGTCAAACACCAATGGATATGGGATCATCCATCGCCCATCTGTATGGGTCGAGAAGGTATATTCTAGTCTACTCTGGTATATCGATGCCCCGTCTAGATACACCCATGACTAGGGACCTTGAAGGATGTACTTATGGACTACCATGTCCCCACTAGTATGATCCGCATCATAGTCCAGGTAGTCAAGTACACATCCTAAGGGCTTTACCAACATGTAACCGAGAGACAATCAGTGTACACGTTAAGGTAAAGAGCAACCAGATAGCATACTATCATGTCGAGTAAGAAAGTCCTCCCTATATATGTCCCAGCATCCACTACAATATACATCCTATGCACAGTAATGGCCTCTAGGGCATACATATAACTAACACCATATCCAATAGGGTTCGGTTCCGTCTCTTCGATACACCGTTGTGTTGTGAAGTGTATGGAGGAGTAAGCCGAGAGAGAATTCCATTCTCTTTTAGGTAATCTAGGAACTCGGCACTTAAAAATTCACCACCTCGATCAGATCTCAGTGTCTTGATACTTTTGCCGATTTGGTTTTCTACTTCATTCTTATATTCTCGGAATTTCTCAAAGGCCTCGGATTTATGTTTTATCAAGAAAATGAATCCATACATAGAGAAATCATCCATAAAAGTAATGAAATATGAAAAACCGCTTCTTGCATGTGTAGACATTGGACCACATACATCGCTGTGTATGAGTCCTAAGAGCTCGCTCACTCTTACTCCATGTCCAGTGAATGGAGTCTTTGTCATCTTTCCTTTGAGACATGATTGAAAAGTGGCATAAGATTGATATTCGAACGGATCCAAGTATCCTTCTTTATGTAACTTACTTAACCTTGTCTCATTGATGTGACCTAGTCTACAATGCAATAAGAAAGCCTGATTTATATCCGGAGACTTTCTTTTTAGTGTGTTCTGAACATTGAAAATCTGCAATTGTTTTAACACGTATATACCATTATTTAGTGTACCGGACCCAATCAAACCATGATTAAGGTGGATGTTAACAACATCGCTTACAAACGTGAAATCATAACCTTCTTTTGATAACAACGATACTGATATGATATTACACGTTAAACTAGGTATACAAAAACAGTTGCGCAAAACCAAAATATGCCCACTCGTCAATCCAAGGTGATAATCCCCTACGGACACAGCATCCACGCTCGCTCCGTTAGCAACCTAGAGGGTCATATCACCAAACTTCAGTACTCTACGGCTTCTCAGTGCCTGCAATGAATTGCATATATCAGATCCTGATCCGGTATCCAATACCTAGGAAGTAGAGTTGATTGACAAACAATTTTCAATTACAAACACACCTGAAGCCGAAGCCACAACTTGCCTCGGGTCCTGGTTCTTGGCATTCCAAGCTTTGCAATCTTTCTTCTAATGGCCCTTTCTATGACAGTGGAAGCACTCGTCCTTTGCCACTATCGGCACTGCGACCTTTGCCTTTCTCCTGGCTTCCACCTTACCAACACCTCCTCTTGGTTTGGTAGGGGCCTTCTTCTTCCTTCCTTTGGCTTTCGCCTTGGACCTGGAAGAGGAAGCACCACGAACAAACAGAGTGGGTGTTTCCCTTGCATTCTGCAAGGTGCCCTCTGCACTCCTTAACATGTTGAGGAGTTTTGAAAGTTCAACTTCTTTACCTTGAATGTTGAAATTCAAGATAAACTGGGCATAGGTGGAAGGAAGGGACTGGAGAATCAAGTCTGTATACAGCTCGTTCTCTAATGTTGTCCCAAGGTCCGCGAGCTCCTTTATGTAGTCAATCATCTTGAGGACATGTTCCCCAACAGATGATCCGACAGCCAGCCTCGACTGAAACAAGTTCTTCGAGGTCTCGTATCTAATACGAGATTGCTCTCCATACAGTTCCTTGGTGTGGAGAAATATGGATTCAAGATCTATATTCTCGTGCCTCCTTTGATGTTCATTATTCATAAAGGCAAGCACGATGCATTTGGCCTTCGCGCAGTCAATCTTCCAGGTCTTGTGGATTTCCTTATCCACGATACTGGATTCTGGACCTGGGACGGCAGGCACCTTAGTAGTAAGGACATACCCTAATTTGTCATAAGTTATTGCCATCTTGACATTCCGGAACCAATCTTTATAGTTTGGCCATGTCAAAATATTTTTATCTAATAATAACTTAAGGCCCATCATGTTCTTGGTCGCTGCAATTAGGAGAGAGGGAAGAAGACACTTTAGCATGATGCTCTTGCAAGTTTAGAGTGGTTTTTAGTTTATCTAAACAGGATGGCTCCCATTGTTTCTCGAATCCTTCCTCAAACCATAAAAGAAGAACTAGTCAGGACTATTCTCACCGTACAATACTTGCTTAACCATTCAGCCAGGCAAGTGTCGGTACTTTGAGGGAGGTTTTACGATGCTTGCGCGAGGTTCCTTAATTAAATAATCTCTTTTCCCTGGGGGCGTAGCCCCGCTAACACCTTTCTCGACACCTACTTGGTTTATAGCATTGATCGTTGAGTGAAAGAATCTCCCGATGAGTAGCATATACTCAAAGTAGGATCGGGATCCAAATATCATCGTGTGATAAATCTGAAGGAATCCTACCAAAATTATCACACTCCAAATGGTATGCAACTCTAGCAAGTTTCAGTTTCTTTAGAAACTCCCGATATAGATTTTTGCCCTATGCTCTTATGGCCTTGACGTTGGCCAAAATATCATAAGTCACATGTCAAGTTCTACCCATCATTATCTTGTTAATTTGAACCCACCCGTACATACCCCTGACGTTGGCCAAATGGCAGTACGACTGTCTCAAACCAACTCATCTATCTATGCAACAGATGAATACCCAGCAGCTACCAAACACTATGTCTTGGCGTTGGTCAAAATACATAGCTTGAATACTGCTGAATACCCAAATGAAATGACGGAGGGCTACGAATGGTTTTGGTAAAACCGTGAACGTAGTGAACTTGATATAATCGAAGGAACCTGATAGCTTTTAAAAGGAGTGGTTTAAACTCCGCAATTAAAAATCTGCTGTTTTAAAATAACCGAGTGGTTTCTTTTAAATTATTCCAACGATTCAACATTGGTTTATTTTCTTTGCATTAATATAATGCGTCCCATCAATTAACCTATTATTGCAGAAAACAACGAAAATACAACGTCCGCTTATGCCATCCGCATTCGTCACTGGGCCCGTCATTCACCCGTTAGGTTACTTAACTAACGACAGAGCGGGGGCTGGGCTAGCGCGGATGCAAAATATAAGCAACGCCTACTAAATATCATATATAGATATTGTACATTCGTCAGACACAATAATAGGCATTCCAGATCACAGATGAACATATTGGATATTCTAGGAATCCGCATTTCTATGAGCCTGCAATGAAAGATGGATTACATAATCGTGATGAATAGCCAACCCCACCCTAGACCCCTACGGGTACGAAAAACTACCCGCCAAATACCCGAAGTGAATCGGTCTCCCTCAACAACGTGAGTAGGCCACTAAACACTTCAAGTACCCGGTAGTTTGTGCACCCCACCTTGGGTCTATCCTAGGAGCAGAAAACAGTAAATGAAATAATATAACGGTGGCTACAACCTCAACCCGGATGTGCTCCGCAAATGAATATTACAACAATTTACAATTTATAAATGAATGAAAGAAACACTCGTCTCACATCCCCGGCTATCCAATCACGACAATCCAATAAGTTCATATACACAAACCGATATATCCCAACATCAAAGATATGTGCAACCCCCTGCTAACCGACATATAGCAATTAGGGGAGGTTTATCAACACATAAAACAATCACAAAGCTTGTAAAGTAAATACGACATTAGAATTGCGCACGCAATTAGCAAACACATCCAATTTTCCAACACATGAAAATCCAGTGAGCTAAACATTCAAAAGTGATAGTTTTGAGCCAATCCCGGAGTCGAAACGAACTTGAAACGCGCCCGAATCTTCATGGAGGCGAAGTTACATGAAAATACATCGAACATGGGGCTTCGGAGGGAGGGTACCCACCCTGCGGGGCCACCTCGAGGTGGCCCCACAAAGTGGGCAGACCCGAGAGCACCAAATGATGGTGCTCTCGGGTCACCACCTCCTATGGCCACCAAATGGTAGTCTTGGGGGGTGGTCCCGACCTTTGGTCCCCTCGGGCTGTCCCCGGGGTACGCACGCTCCACCCTGCGGCTTCTCAGTTCAAACTGTGAGCCCGCGGGGTGTGCAAACAACTCAAATTCTCACTTTTGAAAACTGTTTTTGTCGTTTTTTGTCGACAGTTATTGTTCAACAAAAACGACGTAATTCTAATATTGCTACAAGCTATCTATAGTTTATGAGAGGATCTGATACCACTGTAAGTCTATGTTGTGCACCCCACGTGTTTGCGGGGAGGCGGAATGAGCCAAAAATGATTTTTACGGGCTTCGCAATATCGACTAGAACCACGGATCATTCATAAACCTTAGCTGGCACTAATCTTTGAGGTTTAACTACTAAGCAAGAATTGTTATACCTCAAGATACTAGTCCTTCTTGTTGTCCTCCTCCTCTTCTTAAGCTCCTTGTAGTGAGAATGGAAGGCACCTCCTCGTCGGCTCCTCGAAGTAATAGAAGATCCACCCGAAAGTTCCTACTACAAGCTTACACCTCCAAGATGAGGTAACTAAGTGACTTAGAGTGCTAATCCAAGTAACCTAGATGATATAGAGATGGATTAAGGATTGATTAGTTTTGCTAACCCTAGGGTTCTCAACTCATGAGAGGATTAGGGTTAGGTTTAGAGAGGGCTTGAGGAGAGAGAAGTGTTTTGTTATTATGAAATGAATCTTGACTCATTTTTATAATATGAAGCATGAAAAATATCTCATCAAATATCTAGCAACCATGCTTCATTTAATACTTGAGATGAATTATCTCATGAGTCATGGTTCATTTAATGATAATTACACCTCATCTCCTCCACCTCATTTAGTTTAAATCATAAAGATTAAAACATAAATGAGTCATCTCCTTCTTGAAGCTTCCCGACAAATTACGAGAATGCCCCTCCCATCCGTATTTATGAAAAACACGGATATACTGAGACTAAATCAAATCCAATAATCTAATACTAGAATCTGGCTTAAACCAAAGCCCGCTAGTATAATCTGTCCGAATATCATACGTGCATAAATACACATATATGTCCGAACCCTGTCGTAAAACTATACGACCTCTATATCGTTTTGCCTGAAGCAGGGAAACCCTCTGTGTGGGACTCTAAAGACTCGAAACTGCGTTGAAAGTGGGTTTAACCACAGGCCGCAAGCGGTACTAGCTGTACGTAACGGTCCCCAGGTAGATGTCTAAAAGAAGGCCGATGAAGAAACCCATCCGAACTCCTACTGAGCCTGATGTGACAATCTCCGTACAGTCCGGTCTGTTCGTCTAAGAACATTGCATATCGGGCCTAGGGGGCGGCAAGCGTCAGTCCTCTAATAGCGGTATAAGTTGTTTCGGAGTGAAGCCCATTACACCTTGAGAAACTACCGGAACACCTACCAGTAAATCTCGCTTGCCCTAACCAGGGACCTTGCGTAATGGCTCTCCAAACACAGTGCGATATCAACCCCCAATACCGGGATAGACGAATCCTATCTAACCGCCACTGCCTCTAAGTGCTTCAGGACTGCACCCAACTGCTACCTGTTTGCACGACTTAGTCAAGCCATGGTAGGGTAGCAATCTAAGAACAGTGGGAACACACTGGAGGCGAAGCAGCAGTGTCAAGTCAACGGACTATGCTGTACTCATGTCACCTGAGAACTGTTAACTGACGACGGGTATAATACCAACCAACAGTTCCCTGCGAGTCCTGTCTGGTGTACCCGTAACCCAACGAGCACCTGTATACTATCTCCAGTACAACGTACTGATGGCTGTGGGACAAACCATCTCCCCTACTGGGATAAGAAGCGTATACACTAGTCTACTCCGGAGTATCAATGCCCTGTCTCGATAATCCTACGACTAGGGACCTGAAAAAGGATGTGCTTGTTGACTACCCAGCCCCCACTAATGTGATTGCCATCATAATGCTGGTAGTCAAGCAAGATCCTAAGGGCTCTATCAATATGTATTCGTGATATGCTAAAAGAAACATATACACATATTCAGATAGATATAAACCAAGCAGTATACTACTATGTTGATCAAGACTGTTAGTATAACTGTGAATATCCCAAGCTTCCATTAAGTAATATACAAGTTAGTATGATACAATAATATCCCCTAGGGCATATACACTAACAGGGTTTATAATTGTTAGGCATGTGATGTCTAAGGAATTCATTTGGTTAGGCATGAAATCCAAAGTATGTGATATATTGAGTTTATGATGTCTAAGGTGGTTGCGGATTCCAATTATTGTAGTTTTTCACTTTCTTTTCTGCGACGGTAAGTGTAATATGTGGTGTATCACCGGTTTTGTTGCTATATATCAACTACAATTGGGATACACATATTTTCTTACGTTGATGACATGTGATGTTATGTGTTGCTGTGATATGTTATATTGGATCGTCGTGTTTTGAATAGCCGGGGTTTTTTGCGTGAGATGAGAGTTTTTCATTTTCATTCATGTAAAAGCTTGTATGTAATATTCTTTTATTGGGGCACTTCCAGGTTGAGGATGATGTCACCATTGATTTATATTATTTACTTTTCCGCATTAGGATAGACCCAAGGTAGGGAGCACAGGTAACCGGGTTCTAGGGTCCAGTGGGAGACCATCTCGAGGAGACGAGACCGGGTCTCCTAACTCTAGAATTGGTAGGGTTGCTTGCTACTCTCGTAGGGGTCTAGGGATGTGGGTTTGGCTATTGATTGCGACCATGGAATCCGTGTTTTATACTGGCTTAATTTAAAATACGGAATTCCTAGTATATCCAATATTTCATATGTGTTCTTCTGCTGCTGATATTCTGTGATATGATCACTTGATATTCTGAGACGATTGCTTATATTATATATATGATATATAATAAATATTGCTGCTTTCGTTTCTTCTGTGATGCTTAGGAAGCATAAATGATGGGACTTCATTATTGAGATTAATGAAATAAAAGAAATCTAAAGATGTTGTAGAAACTTGTTTAAAAACCGGCAACTCTAGTTCTTGCTTTGCATAGCGGTATTCCTTGTAGAATATCCAGCACCTTATTCAATAAGGAAAGAGCCAAGATCCCTTACCGGGAGTAACCTCTTTAGCGAAACTAGTAATTCTACAACCCACTCGGTGTTGTGTTTTGATTTCTTTTTTTAGTTCATGCTTTGCATAGTGGTATTTGTGAAATATCCTGCACCTTATTCTATAAGGAAAGAGCCGAGATCCCTTCACCGGGAGTGACTTCTTTAGCAAAACTAATAAAAGCCTAAAAAACACTCCTTTTCAAAATCACTCGATTCTACAACGATATCAAGTTCATTACGCAAAAGGTTTTCTTAAAAACCTGTCGTAGCCCTCCGTCATTTCAGATAAGTAGTATTTAGTATACGTGCTACGTTTGTTGGCTTTCGTTAAGGCGCAGTGTGCGGTAGCTGATTAATGCTTATCTGCTTAAGCATATGATGCGATTGGATTAGGGTAGTCATGCGACTTTGTTAGCTTTCGTCAAGGGTCGTGCGGGTGGGTTTAATTCAATCATGAAATGTACGGCTTGAACTTGACTAGCGGACTATGATTTGTTGGCTTTCGTCAAGGTCATAGGACGCTAGGGGAAGAATTTTATCGGGAATTTCAAGCGTTGAAATTTGCAATGAGATTGCATACCTTCTATGAGATAGTTGGATCCCGGTACCCACTGCGAGTAAGTGTTACTCTTGGGAGAGTCTTGCACTTTACAATTAGCCAATCAATTAGGTGTTTAGAAGGGTGTTAACGGGGTTACGCCCATTGGAAAACGATGTTTATTTAATTAGGCCCGTGCAAAAGCACGGGGAACCTCCCTTAAAGTACCGACACTAGCCGGACCGAAAAATTGGCGAACTTGTAGGGTGTAATTAATCCCGGCTAGTCTTGCCTTTTAGGGTTTGAAGGAAGATTTGATAAAAACAGTGGGAGCCATCCTGATTAGATAAAATAATGACCAATCTGATCTTGCAAGAGCACACGCTGAGTGTTTTCTTCTCTCTCTCTCTCTCTCCTGGTAGCGACCATGTCACACCTTAATCAAGATAATAATATGGATGCATTGACCGAACCTGCTTATTATACTGAGCTGGGGAATGTTTGTTCTGCTCTATCTTATAATTGTTATAAGTCCGAGTAGGAAATAGGGGAATATACGGATTCCTATGCCACCCATTCGAGGAATGTGCATGTTTATGTATCTTCTTCGGGTGTGTTTTGTTACCGAGAACTATTTCTCAGTATCCTCTATGTCCTATGTATGAGATACCGGATCAGGATCCCATATATGTAAAGTTGCATGGGCTATAGAAAGGTAGAGAACAGGGATTTGGTGATATGTCTCTAAGTGTTAGAGAATGGTGCAATTGTTGCAGCCAAGTCAGTTGGCAGATATCACCTTGTATTACCAAGTGGTAAATACATTGATTATGAACAAATGTTATTAGATACTGAACCTGATATACAACATTACATCAGTTTCTTTATTAAGTTAAAAAAGGATATAATTCTATATTGCAGGACAATGTTGTGAACATTTTCCTGAATCAAGAGTTGATTGGATCAGGCACGTTATATAATAGCATATACGTTCTAAATCAAACCACAGTTCAAAGTATGTAGAACACACACAAGAGGAGTAGTTCAGAAATGAACGAATCCTTCTTGTGGTATTGTAGACCAGGTCATATCAATGCGACACGACCAGCTAAGTTACATAGGCATGAATATGAGAATCTGTTCGAATTTTCATCTTATGATACATGCCAGTCTTGTCATAAAGGTAAAATGACCAATACTCCGTTTACTGGAAACAGAGATAGAGTTATTGAACTCTTGGGACACATACATGATGATGTACATGGTCCTATGTCTATAAATGCCAAGGTTGGTTCTTTGTACTTCATTACATTCATCGACGATCTCTCAAGATTCGGATATGTGTTCCTGATGAAACACAAGTCTGAAACTTTTGAGAAATTCAAGGAATATAAGCTTTAAGTTGAGAACCAGACGGGTAGAAGTATTAACGTCCTTCGATGTGATCGATGAGGCAAATTCTTAGGCATGGAATTCCTGGATTATTTAAAGGAGAATGTGATTCTCTCTCAGCTTACTCCTTCGAGTACACCACAACACAACGGTGTATCGGGGCGGAGGTATTGCACCCTATGAGATATGGCCGCTCTATGATGAGTACTGCTGAGTTACCTGTTTCTTTTTGGGAGTTATGCACTTGAGAAGCTGCATACCTATTGAATAGGGTTCCATCCAAATCAGTGCCTACCACTCCATATGAGATATGGTATGGGAAGAAACCATGTCTTAAACGAGTTAAGATATGGGGTTGTCCGGCCTATGTTGAAAAGCAAAATCCGGACAAACTCGAGGCAATGTCAGTTCTGTATAAGTTTGTTGGATATCTCGAACATTCATGAGGGTATATCTTCTACCACACTGAGGAGAAAAAGGCGTTTTGTTTCTCAGCATGCCACATTTTTAGAAAAGGAATTTCTTATGAAGAAATTAGTGGTCATGAGGTAGAACTGGAAGGAGTTCCAGCTGGACAAACTAATAGCTTATGATTTGGTGAAACCAAAGGATTCGATAGTCTCCAACGAACCTCAGCCTCTCCGCGAGTCTGGTATGGTTCCTCATCCACTTGAGAGATACTACGGTCTTCTCGGTGATAGTGGGAGCGAGGTTTGCATCATGGTAGATGATGACCCGATCAGGTTCAGGCAGGCCTTCACGAGTGGGGGCTCTGTGAAATGGCTGGATGCTATGCAATCAAGAGATGGAATCCATATACACCAACAAAGTATGACTTTGAATGTTGCACTTGAAGGGGTAAAACCCATTGGGTGCAAATGGTTCTTGAGAGGATTCTTGGTGTAGACGGAAAAGTTAAGACTTTCAAAGCTAGACTTGAAGTAAAAGGTTCTCGTCGTGCAACCAAGTGTGGTTTATGATGAAACCTTTTCACCAGTGGCTATGCTTAAGTCTATCAGGATTAAAGCAGGCATCGCGGAGTTGGAACATCTGTTTTGATATGGCAGTCAAAGAGTTTGATTTGATCAAAAAGGTAAATGAACCTTGTATATAGAAGAAGGTTGTAGAGAGTAAGGTTGTCTTCCATGTATTGTACGTAGATGACATACTCTTGATAGGAAATGGTTTCCTATGCTACACTCGGTCAAGCTCTTCTTATCACGAGGATTCTCCATGGAATATCTAGATGATACCTACTACATCTTGTCGATTATGATCTATGATGATAGATTTAAGTGGATGTTGGGAGTGTCCCAAATCCAGGTACATTAAACACCATACTAAAGAGGTTTAGTATGGATGATTCTAAGCGTGGTGGTTCGCCCACATACTCAGGAATCACTCTCTCCAAAAAGATGTATTTCGAGACTGATTTGAAGAGAGCTCGCGTGCAAGGGATATCCTATGCTTCAGCAGTAGGCTCTATCATGTATGCGATGTTATGTACCAGACCAGATGTAGCTAACTCACTAGGTGTAGTGATCAGGAATCAATCGGATCTTGGGAGAATCACTGGACAGCTGTGAAGGACATTCTTAAGTACTTGAGAAGCACTAAAGAAATGTTCTTGTGGTTTTGGTAACGGTGAACTCCAGTAGGAGTCCTTACCAATTCGAGCTTCCAGAGTGATAAGGTCGACTGAAAGTCATTCACGGGCTTTGACTTTACCCTCAGTGGAGGAACGGTATGTTGGAAGAGTTCCAAACTAGATACCGTGGCAAAGTAGACGATAAAGGATGAATACATCGCTACCAACGATGCTACCAAAGAGGTTGTCTAGATATTTCTTGTTCATGAGATGAACATGGTTCCTACCATTGAGCGTCCAATAACTGTTATTGTGACAACAATGGAGTTATGGCTTTGGCCTAGGAACATAGGTCCCATCAGCGTTCTTGACATATTCTGAGGCAAGTATCACCTGATCAGGGAGATGGATGATCTCCGGGGGATCGAGGTAAGGAGAGTTGACGCGAAGGATAACACGACAGATCCACTCACAAAGGCTTTTTCCTAGAGAGACTTCTATAGGACGTTGAGTATGAGATACTACAACAAATGGCCTTAGTGCAAGTGGGAGATTGTTAGTTATATGTATGTCCTAGAGGCCATTTCTATACATATGATGTATATTGTAGTGGATGCTTGGACATATATAGGGAGGACTTTCTTGCTCGATATGATAGTATGCTATCTGGTTGCTCTTTATCTTAACATGTACACTTATTGTCTCTCTATTACATGTTGATAAAGCCCTTAGGATGAGTACATGACTACCAGGATTATGATGCAGATCATATTAGTGGGGAAGAGGTAGTCGGTAAGTACATCCTTCAATTGTTCCTAGTCATGGGAGTATCGAGACGGGACATCGATATTCCAGAGTAGACTAGCGTATACGCTTCTCGACTCATACGATGGGCGATGGATGATCCTATATCCATTGGTGTTTGACATCAGAGAAGGTATACGGGTGCTCAGTGGAGACTAGGTACACTGAACGGACTCGCCGAGAACTCCTAGATGGTATTATACCTATTGTCAGATAGCAGTTCTCTGGTGACACTGGTACAGGTTAGTCTGTCGACCCGAGATTGTCATAGAGTTTTGTGTGATTCCCACTGTACTTTGATTTCCACCTTACCATGTTCAAGAGATCATGCAAAACGGTGGTTTTTGGGTACAGTCCCGAGTCACATAGAGGCAATGAGCGATAGGAGAGGATTTCGTCTCTCCCGGTATTGGGGGTTGATGTTGCACTATGCTCAATTGGCCATAACAGGAAATCCCTGGCCAGGGCTGCTAAGATCTACTGGTAAGTGTTATCAGTAGTTTCTCGAACCATTATGGACCTTGCATCGGCATGAATTATCAGGCTATTGGGGTCTGACGTTATACCACCCCAGGCTGTGATATGCGGCATATCAGACGAAGAGACCGGACTGTACGGTAGTGTTACTGATTGGATTCGCAGGAGTATGAACAGGCTTTCTTGTTGATCTTCTGATCGCTCCGGGTGGCCGTTATGTTTAGTACACTGCTTGCGGCTTGTGGGTGAATGATATGATCACCACCTACTACCGGCGTATTGATGAGTTTTTAGAGTCATACACAGAGGTTTTCTGGCTCAAGAGAAACGAAGTAGGAGCACATATGTGATATGTGCCGGACCGAGATTAATGCGCGTATGTGATACCGCATTCTATTCTTGCGATATGTGATATCAGTCGGTTATATGTGATATTGCCGGGTATCGGATCAAGTGTTGATTCGATAAGTTGTTACATTTGATATTAGCCGGTTGTATGTGATATAGCCAGATTATTAAATCAAGTGTTGATTTAATAATTTAATGTATAATTATATATGTGATATATTAATTTATATTAACTAATATTTGCTCACTTAAACATTTCTTTTTCTCACTTGTGTGCATATAGTATATATGTAATATATATTAATGTACATTGTTTTGTGTCATGCTTGATGCTACATGCAATATGGGTGTATGAGACTCACACCATGCTCTTGATAATTAAAGGTTTTTATTTATTTTAGTAATTCACAAATTGGTGGAAATTTGTCATGGCTAGAAGCTTGGAGAAGCTTGTTGTGTCCATTGACTGAGTCCACTAATTTGTTTTACTTAAGATATTTATTAACCTAAGCATTATCCTTAGCCATAGTTTATCCTCTACATGAGTTAGTGTATGACACTAAATCACACATGGTTGCTATTCTCACTCATTATTCCATCTTCACTTGCTTCATCCATGAGAGCTTTCTTCATCTCCTTCCTCAAGCTTTCTAGCTTCATGTAGGCTGAAGAAATATTGTGAGAAAAATAAATCCAAAGTGAGCAAAATTTCTACTTCATCATCCTCTACTAGATTATCCATTTAGTTTAGGGTGTTTGCTTCACTAAACCCTAATTTAGTGAAGAGGTAGCTTGGGTTTGAGTCTCCTCGACGTAGATCATCTTCGGCCTCAAAGACTTCAAGCAAGCTTGTTCCGTTCATCTTGTGGAGCCTTTCTAGAGTCTGGGAGTTCACTACTTAGAGCGAAGGACTACTACATGGAGCTATTAAAGTGAAGGACCGGTCTACAAAGGTTGTATTCCTTGTTCACTTATATGTAAAGGTGTTTGCATGCTAGTATCGTCTAAATCTCTAGTTAAGATTCTATGTTAGGGTTCTTTAGCGCGCCAATTTTTATAAAATGGCATGGTCGATACCTCCCAAAACCCAGCGGCGACCTAGGGAACCCAGCAGATCCATATAAACACACTCTTCTAAATTTCCATTCAGAAAAGCGGTCTTTACATCCATCTGCCAAATTTCATAATCGTGGAAGGCAACAATGGCAGAAGGATCCGAACGGATTTGAGCATAGCCATTGGAGAAAAAGTTTCATCATAGTCCAAACCAGGTCTTTGATGAAAACCTTTTGCAACATGTCTAGCCTTATAGGTTTCAACCTGTCCATCTACACCAATCTTCTTTCTGAAGATCCATTTGCAGCCTACGGGTTTTACCCCTTCTGGACTAATGTCCAAAGTCCATACTTTGTTGGTGTACATGGACTCCATTTCGGTCTGCATTGCATCCAGCCATTTACCGATTTTCTGCTCCTAATGGCTTGCTGGAAACTAGTTGGCTTATCATCGTCAATGATGCAATCCACTCTATCCCCGTCTATGAGAAAACCATAGTATCTCTCGGGCGGATGAGACTGCTTACTAGTCCTGCGGAGTGGCATGGGGATGTCCGGTTCTTTCGAAACTACCGGTTCCTCCACGCTTTCAGTAATAGCTTGTGGTTTTGGAATTTCTTCCAGTTCTATTGCGCTCCCACTTATTTCTTTTTCAAGAAATTGAGTTTCCAAAAAGTGGGCATGCCGAGAAACAAAGACCTTTTTTCCCCGCGTAATAGAAAAGATACCCCTTAGAGTACTTTGGGTATCCCACAAACTTACACAGTACTTGACAGGAATATGTATGCCCTGGAGGCCATTATTGTATGATATAGTGGATGCTTGGACATATATATAGAGGACTTTCTTGCTCGACAAGATAATATGCTATCTGATTGCTCTTTATCTTAACATGTACACTTGTATTATTATACCGTCTCTTTGATACATGTTGATAAAGCCCTTAGGATGTTTTCTTGACTACCAGGACTATGATGCAGATCATACCACTGGGACTTGTGTAGTCTACAAGCACATCATTGAACTGTTCCTAGTCGAGGGAGTATCGAGTCTGGGCATTGATATTCCACAGTAGACTAGTGTGTATGTTTCTTGACCCTGTAGAGGGCGATGGTTGATCCCATAACCATTGATATTTGACATCAAAGATTATACACAGATGGTCATTAGAGAATGGGTACACTGAACAGGACTCGCCGAGAACTCCTAGATGGTAATATACCTATCGTCAGATAGCAGTTCTCTGGTGACACTGGTACATGTTAGTCTATAGACCCGAGATCGTCATAGTGTCTTTTGTGGTTCCCAGTGTGCTTTGATTTCCTCCCTACCACGGTTCAAAGGAGTCGTGCAAACAGGTGGATTTTGGGTACAGTCCCGATTCACATGGAGGCAGTGAGGGATAAGAGGGGTTTCGTCTCTCTCGGTATTAGGAGTTGATGTTGCGCTATGCTCGATTGGCTATAACAGTAAGTCCCTGGCCAGGGCCGATGAGATTTTCTGGTAAGTGTTATTAGTAGTTTCTCGAACCGTTATGAGCCATACATCGGCAAGACTTATCAAGTTACTGGGGTCTGACGATTCCACCCCTAGACTTGATATGCGACATTGTTAGTTATATGTATGCCCTAGAGGCCATTACTGTACATACGATGTGTATTGTAATGGATGCTTGGACATATATAGGGAGGACTTTCTTGCTCGACATGATAGTACGCTATCTGGTTGTACTTTATCTTAACATGTACTCTGGTTGTCACTATGTTACATGTTGATAACGCTCTTAGGATATGTACACGACTACTGGGACTATGATGAGATCATATTAGTGGGGCCACGGTAGTCGACGAGTACATCCTATAACCGTTCCTAGTCGAGGGTGTATTGAGACAGGGCATCGATACACCAGAGTAGACTAGCATATACGCATCTTGACCCATATGATGGGCGATGGATGATCCAATATCCATCGGTGTTTGACATCAAGGATGGTGTACGGGTGCTTAGTGGAGACTGGGTACACTGGACGGACTCGCCGAGAACTCCCAGATGGTATTATACCTTACATCAGATGGCAGTTCTCCAGTGACACTGGTACAGAGTAGTCTGTTGACCCGAGATCGTCATAGAGTCTTGTGTGATTCCCACTGTGCTTTGATTTCCATCATACCACGTCCAAGAGGGCGTGCAAAAAGGTGGCTTTTGGGTACAATCCCGAATCACATGGAGGCAATGAGCGATAGGAGGGGATTCGTCTTTCCTGGTATAGGGAGTTGATGTTACGCTGTGTTCGATTGGCTATAATCGGAAATCTCTGGCCAGGGTTGCTGAGATTTACTGGTAAGTGTTATCAGTAGTTTCTCAAACTGTTATAGACCTCATATCGACACGACTTATCGAGTTACTGGGGTCTGACGTTTACCACCCCTAGGCGAGATATGCGACATATCAGACGACGAGACCGGACTGTACGGGAGTGTTACTGATTGGATTCACAGGAGAATGTACAGGCTTGCTTGTTGATCTTCTGAGCGCTCAATACCTGGGTGGCTGTTACGTTTAGCTGACCGCTTGCAACTTGTGGGTGTTTGATATGATCATCACCTACTGCTGGCGTATTGACGATTCTTTAGAGTCCTACACAGATGTTTCTTGGCTCAGGCAAAACGGAGTAGGAGCACATATGTGATATGTGCGGGACTGAGGATAATGCGGTATGTGATACCGTATTGGATTCTCGCGATATGAGATATCGGCCGGGTATATGTGATATAGCCGGGTCATCGTATTATTCTGTTATATGCGATATAGCCGGATTGTCGGATCAAGTGTTGATTCGATAATTTAATGTATAATAATATATATATGATATATTAAATTACATTAACTAATATTAGCTCACTAAAAGATTCATTTTCTCACGGGATAATACATTGATATATATGCGATATATGTTAATTGTATTATTTTCTATTGTTACAAAATATATTGTATATGTGATATATAATATTGTAACATGTTAGGGTTACAAATTTAACAATGGTTTAGGGTTTAAACTTGGTTAGGGTTTGGATTAGGGTTAGCTTTTGCATGAAGCTTCAATGAAGCTTCATGAAGCTTTGACTTTGTGGTTGCTTGATATTTTGTGAAGATATTATGTTAACCCAATCCAACCCATTAACTCTAGTTAATTCTCTACAAGGGTTAACTTCTTCATTCTTAACCCTAGGTTAGATTTGTAACCACTACAATAATTCATTATTCATCACAAAAGGAATCATACATTATCTTCTTCTTCTTCCTTCTCTTTTCATGGAAAAAAGCTTTCTTGATTTGATTTTGTGATGAAAATGAGTGAGAATAAGAAAATAAAAGAGAGCGAAAATCCTACTTCATCATTCTCTTCTATCCTTGCCCTTTAGATGAGAGTATTCACTTCATTTCGTGAATGTTAGCTTGTGTGAATGAAACTTCAAGGTAGATCATCTTTGTTATCGAAGATCGGAAGCAAGACTGCATTTTTCTCTTCGTGAAGCCTCTCGAGAGTCCGGAACACGATGATCGCAGCGAAGGGACCTCAACACGGAGCTTAAGAAGTGAAGGACCGGATCTACAAAGCTTGAAATCCCTCTCACTTAGTGTTAAAGAGTTTAACATGCTTGTTTTCGCCTAAACCCTAGTTTAAAGATCCGGCTTTGGGTTGTTCGGCACGGCTAAAATTTTAATCGGGCATGGTTGATGCCTCGTAGACCCTTGTTCGTGTGCCTAGCAACCCTACAGTAGTATCAAAGCCAAGCTAGAGCTTTATGCGAAGTCTAGACGAAGTTTAAAGTCCGATCGAACCCGAGAACCCCGATAAAACCCCTTCTCTGGATATTTTTTCAAAATGTTGATTTTTCTGAATTAAAAATGCTCAGAAAAACAAGCAGGAAGAACTAAGAATTACTGTGAAGTACGGTCCTCTAAGTCAAATATTTGACCACGGAACTGCGGCCAAACCAAGGGTTTGGCGGCGGTTCCGCGTCCAAAATTTGGTCTTAGTCCTTAGAATTTCATATATTTATTCTTAGGTCCTTTCTTGGCAATTTTTTCTGAGAATTTTTTTATTCCACTCAAGTGTTGAGTTTTTTAGGGTTGTATTGGGGACTCGTTGATTCGATCGGATAATTTAACTTTGTTTAGTTTGTCCGGGTAATTTTTAGAAACTGTTAAAAAGTTCGAACGGATATCAATAACTCACTTTTTCCCCTGTCGGAAATTTTTTCAAAAGTTGGATCTTTTCTCGAGTTTAAGAACGTTCTAAGTCATGCAAGTAACGCGGTGGACCCTTTAGAAGACAACAAATCTTAACTCAATTATGTGACCGTCTTGAACTGCCTTTTGAACCTTAGGGTTTGGGGCAGTACGGCGTGCCACATGTGAGGCGTTGGCTTGACCCTTCTACGGCTGGACCATTGGTATTGTGGCATGTGATGGATGTTTTTAAACTGATTTCAAGTGTTGAGATATATTGGGGAAATCTTGGCTGTTTGATTATTCGATCGGAAAGTTTAACATTGTCTATTTATCTGGAATGTGATACAATATTTGGAATCCACAAGTAGTCATGAGATAACTAATTTGAATGTTATAAACATAGCGGTTTAGTCTCAGATAATCGGTTGCCACGGAATTTTGATGTGATCAAAAGTCCGTCGCAATCACATAGCGTACGCGGATACTCGCCGGGTAAACTTAATAGACAGCGACGCCCCATAGCCCCGACCAAGTGACTGTAGGAGAACCCCGTCGCCAAAAGCATCCATTCGGGTGCTTGCGGCAGTGGTGTTCCGCCTTAGTGCACTTCGTCGACGGCATCCGGGGGTGCGGCCGTCTACTAAAGTTTGCGACGAGCATTCGATCAGGATGTCGGGAATCTTGTTGAATTGCCCGACTTGATATTGAAAAGAGTTTTCGATAATGAGACTAAAATGCGGGGTTTATAATTGTTAGGCATGCGATGTCTAAGGAATTCATTTGGTTAGGCATGCGATGTCTAAGAAGGTTGCGGATTCCAACTGTTGTAGTTTTACACTTTTTTTCTGTGACCGTAAGTGTAATATGTGGTGTATCGCCGGTTTCGTTGCTATACATCAACGACAATTGGGATACGCATATTTACTTACGTTGATGATATAAGATATTATGTGTTGCTGTGATATGTTATATTGGATCGTCGCGTTTGAATAGCCGGGGGTTTTATGTGAGAAGAGAGTTTTTCTTTTTCATTCATGTAAAATTCATTTGTATGTAATATTCTTTTATTGGGGCACTTCCGGGCTGAGGATGATGTCACCGTTATATATTATTTACTTTTCCGTATTAGGTAGACCCAAGGCGGGGAGCACAAGTAACCGGGTTCTGGGGTCCAGTGGGAGACCATCTCGAGGAGTAAAAATCGGGTCTCCTAACCCTAGAATTGGCAGTGTTACTTGCCGCTCTCGTAGGGGTCTAGGGATGTGGGTTTGGCTATTCATCGCGACCGTGGAATCCGTGTTTTATACAGGCTCGTATTTAAAACACAGACGTCCTAGTATATCCAATATTTCATATATGTTCTTCTGCTGCAATGTTCTGTGATGAGATCATATTACTGCCTGAGACGAATGTTTATATTATATATATGAGATATATGTTATATTGCAGATTTCGTTTCAATTGTGATGCTTGTGAAGCATAATTAAAAAATGGAGCTTCATTAATGAGATTAATGAAATAAAAGAAACCTAAAGATGTTGTAGAAACTTGTTTAAAAACTGATAGCTCTAGTTCTTGCTTTGCATAGCGGTGTTCCTTGTAGAACATCCAGCACCTTATTCGATAAGGAAAGAGCCGAGATCCCTTCACCGGGAGTGACCTCTTTAGTGAAACTAGCAGATGCTACAAACTCGGTTTGTCTTTTGATTGCTTCTATAGTTCTTGCTTTGCATAGTGATATTTGTGAAATATCCTGCACCTTATTCGATGAGGAAAGGGCCGACGATCCCTTCACCGGAAGTGACCCCTTTAGCAAAACTAGAAAAGCCTAAAAAACACTCCATTTAAAAACACTCGATTCTACAACGATATCAAGTTCATTACGCAAAGGGTTTTCTTAAAAACCTGTTGTAGCCCTCCGTCATTTCAGATAAGTAATATTTAGTATTCGTGCTGCGTTTGTTGACCTCTGTCAAGGCGTAGTGTGCGGTAGCTGATTAGTGCTTATCTGTATATGTTAGTTATATGTATGCCCTAGAGGCCATTACTGTACATAAGATGTATATTGTAGTGGATGCTGGGACATATATAGGGAGGACTTTCTTGCTCGACATGATAGTATACTATCTGGTTGCTCTTTACCTTAACGTGTACACTGATTGTCTCTCTGTTACATGTTGGTAAAGCCCTTAGGATGTGTACTTGACTACCTGGACTATGATGCGGACCATACTAGTGGGGACATGGTAGTCCATAAGTACATCCTTCAAGGTCCCTAGTCGTGGGTGTATCGAGACAGGGCATCGATATACCGGAGTAGACTAGCGTATACCTTCTCGACCCATACAGATGGGCGATGGATGTGTTGGATATATGTATGCCCTAGAGGCCGTTATATGATAGTGGATGTATCTATACATGTATATATATATATATATATATTCAGTATGCATTCTTGCTCGACATGATAGTATGCTATCTGGTTCTTCTTTATCTGACATGTTGATTTGATCATGCTTATTATTCACTCATACATGCTGATTAAGCCCTGAGGATATTGGCTTGACTGCTCTGATTATGATGGAGATCATACTAGTGGGACATCTGTAGTCTATAAGCATATCCTGGAAAGTCCCTAGTCATAGGTATATCGAGACGGGGCATTGATATACCAGAGTAGACTAGCGTATATGATGCTATACCCATGCGATGGGCGATGGATGTTCCCACATTCATCGATGTTTGACATCAAGATCATATACGGGTGCTCAGTGCTGACTGGGTACACTGGACGGACTCACCGAGAACTCCTATATGGAATTATATCTATCGTCGAATAGCAGTTCTCAGGTGACATTGGTACAGGTTAGTCTGTAGACTCGAGATCGTCATAGAGTCTTGTGTGTTCTCCCACTGTACTTTGATTGCCACCCTACCACGGCTCTACTGAGTCGTGCAAATAGGTGGCCGTTGGGTACAGTCCCGAGACACACGAAGGCAGTGAGCGATAGGAGGGGTTTCGTCTCTCCCGATATTGGGAGTTGATGCTGTAATGTGCCCGACTGGTTATATCAGTAAGTCCCTGGCCAGGGTTGCTGAGATTTGCTGATAAGTGTTATCAGTAGTTTCTCGATTTGTTATAGACCATTCACCGGCACGACTTATTGAGTTATTAGGGTCGACGTGACCATCCCTAGGCTCAATATGCAGCATATCTGACGAAGAGACCGGACTGTACGGTAGTGTTGCTGGATGGCTCGACGGGAGTTGTAGCAGGTTCGCTTGTTTTTTTCTGATCGCTTAATACCCGGGTAGCCGTTACGTATAGTTGACCGCTTGCGGCTTGGGGGTACCTGATATGATCATCACTCTCTGCCGGCGTATTGACGAGTCTTAGAGTCCCACAAAGGAGTTACCCAGTCCAGGCGAAACGTTGTGGTGCGCGTATGCGATATGCGCATGCACCCGATTAAAATGTGCGTATATGATACCGAACATTGATCGGGTGAACTGCTTTTGGTGGGGTCATGTGAGATATGACCGGATTGATAAATCAAGTGTTGATTTATCATTTAACCATTAGTTTTCTCACTTAAAACCTTTTCTTGGATGATGGATGTGTGCATGCATGTGTGCTTTTCTTTCTTTCTTTCATGCTAGTTTCATGCACATATGGATGTGCATACATACACACATAAATACACCCATCTATCATGGTTGTTAACATATGGAAATGGTGGCAATATAAGACTCACACCATGGTCTAAGTGATGGATTATTATTTGATTTTGGGTTTAAAACAAATTGAAAAAGAAAGGATAATTCTTACTAGTTTCTACATTCTTCTTTTAACCTAACCTAGCTCACCTACCTCTTAACTTGAGTTATCCTTCTCTTTATCATTTAAAACTCAAGTTAAATAATGTCTCCATCACTTTAACCATGGTTCATAGTAAGAAGAAATAAAATATATATTGATATATTTCTTTTTCTTCTTGTGAGTTATCTTTTATCTCATTACCTCTTGTGAAAAATATTGCCACCATCTTCTTCCTCTTTCTCATTTGCTCTCTAGTTTTTTCTAGTGAGTAAATACCACTTAAAGAAAGGTTTTTGAAGTGAGAACCTTAACCACAACTTCATTCTACACAAGCTTAGCCGTCTTGTTTAGAGTGTTCTCTTCGGTTTTACGAAGTTGCGAGCTTGGACGGAGAACTCCGTGGTGGATCGTCATGGACACAAGAGGACTTCAAGAGGACCTCCATTCAACACCCTAGAGACCAAGGAGTCCAGCGAAAGGGAGCTACAAAGGTTGTAGTCTCGAAATCCTAGATTAGTTCGCTTTATATTTCGAAACCCTAATTTTCTAGGATCGATTCCTTTGCATGTTCGTTTAGCACCATAAAAATTTAAACTTTGGGACATGTGATACTTCAAAACTCATTATAGGGTGCTAGACAAACCTTTCATTGGTATCAGAGCCGACCTAGAACATTAGGCGACTCTTTTACGAAGTCAAAACTCCGATCGAACCGAAATACGGTTTTTAAAGGTGCTCTCTGGAAATTTTCTAAAAATTGACATTTTTCAGAATTAAAAATATGTAAAAAATACAGCAGGAAAAAATAAGGATTACGGTACAAAAATTATTCAATGAACAGTGATTGTTGCCGCGGAAACGCGGTCTAAGCTTGCTTAGACCGCGGTTCCGCGGCCGTATATATTAATTGATGGATAATTTTTTTACAGTAATTCAGGAATCTGCTTGTATAATTTTTTGGGTATTTTTAATCTGTATTTAGTTTTGAAAAATTCTGGAGATGATTTTGGACCCGTCGATTCGATCGGAATTTTGTTTTCGTGGTTTTTCCGGGTAAATTAGAAAGTATTGAAGTGTTTGAACGAGTATCATTTTCTCACTATTCACGGGGTTTAAATACTTTGGAGATACGTGCAAGTCTTTTTGTGGTGGACCCTCTAGAAGACAACAAACCTTAACTCGATTATGTGACCGTCTTGAACTGCCCTTTGAACCTTAGGGTTTGGGGCAGTACGGCGTGCCACATGTGAGGCGTTGGCTTGACCCTTCTACGGCTGGACCGCTACTACTGTGTCACACTCTGGATTTTTTGAACCCTGCTCAAGTGTTGAGCTTTAGTGAATCTTGGGTACTTGATCGTTCGTTCGAAAACTTTAATACTGTCTGTTTATCTGGAATTTGATACAATATGTGGAATTCATATAGTTTAGGCATGAAATACGAAATATGTGATATTTCGCATTTATGATGTCTAAAGAGAATGTGGATTCCAAATATTGTAGTTTTACACTTTCTTTTCTGTGACCGTAAGTGTAGTATGTCCGATATCGCCGGTTTCGTTGCTATACGTCAACGACAATTGGGGTATGCATACTTACTTACGTTGATGATATGAGATATTATGTGTTGCTGAGATATGATGTGCATGATTGTCGCGATCGAATAGCCGGGGGTTTTTATGTGAGATGAGAGTTTTATATTTTCATTCATGTAAATTCAAATGTAATGTAATATTCTTTTATTTGGGGTACTTCCGGGTTGAGGTTGTGTCACCAGTGTTGAATATTATTTACTTTTCCGCATTAGGATGGACCCAAGGAGGGGAGCACAGGTGACCGGGTTCTGGGGTTCAGTGGGAGGCCATCTCGAGGAGTCGAGACCGGGTCTCCTAAACTCCAAAATTGGCAGGGTCACTTGCCGCTCTCGTAGGGGTCCAGGGTGTGGGCTTGGCTATTCATCACGACTGTGGAATCCGTATTTTCTATTCTGGCTAAATACTAAATACGGACGTCCTAGAATATCCCACGTTATATCTATGTTTCTGCTGCCTGTGTTCTGTGATATCTGAGACGAATGGCATATTATATATATGATATATAGTAGATGTTGCTTATGTTTTACACCCGCGCTAGTCCCGTCCCGGTATGCCTGTTCCCCTCCGAAAGACGGCGCACAGGACCGCGATGTCCTGACGCTGAGATTCGGGGCAGATGCTATTTGGTTTTATCCGTCCACCTCTCCGAAGATGCCAAGTTGATTTATGGCACTGTGTATCGGAGGTTTAGACGGATGCGGCCGATGTAGCAGACTTCGTCAGATTCCCCCTCGCTTGAGGGGTTTTTGATTGTGGGGACGCTCTTCCCTGCAGGCGCAAGCCCCTGCAGTTAATTACGCTACCGCATCGCGGTAACAACTTTCTCCTTCTCCAGAATTTCACTTCGTGTCGTGTGTGTTTGTTTTGTTTGTGGTTGCCCGTGGATTGTATACGGAGACTGAGTAATGCCGTCGCCCGTAGGACGTGGATTAGTCCAAATCCGTATTTACTTAGATTTGGGTTTGGTGTTTTTAGTTTAAGGATGCATTAGTCGCGTTGCGGCTAAGATCAACTTAAACGTTCGTTAAGGATACGATAGTCCTATTTGAGACTAAGATCAACTTAACGTGATAATCCATGTAATATCTGGCTATCGGGACTCGTCACCTCTCTAACGTCGTTGAAGGATTACAACGGCAGATGTCAGAGGAGTTCAGAGATGTACCCTTGAACCAAGGTTGATTTAGAGTTTTATAGTCCGTTTGAATGTTTAAGGATACGTTAGCCGTGTTTGGGGCTAAGATCAACTTAAACGGGACCATTTAGATCCGGCAAAAGAGCATTTGAAGGCTCTATTGTTCCAGTTTAGGGACGTAGTGGTCCATGTTCCAGTTTAGGGACGTGGTGGTCCATCGCCAGTTTAGGGACATAGTGGTCCATCTCCAGTTTAGGGACATGGTGGTCCATCATTAGTTTAAGGACGTTTCGGTCCAATATTAGTTTAGGGACGTGGTGGTCCACCATTAGTTTAGGGACGTTTCGGTCCAATATTAGTTTATGGACGTTTCGGTCCAATATTAGTTTAGGGACGTTTCGGTCCAACATTCCTATTTAGGGACGAATATTAGTTTAAGGACGTTTCGGTCCAACATTCCCATTTAGGGACGAATATTAGTTTAAGGACGTTTCGGTCCACGAGTTTAAGGACCCCGCAGTCCGTATTCATGTGTGGTCGTTGGGACCCGTCGCTTCTCTGACGTCGTTGAAGGATTACAACGATAGATGTCAGAGGAGTTCGGAGATGTACCCTCGAACCGGAGATAAATTGATTTAGGAGAGCAATTTTGCTCAGTCAATTTAGCTTGAGGACTTACGGCCAAAATTGGGCTAAGTCCAGTTTCAACATCTTTTGTCTTTGGCCTGTGCTAGGGCTTTGCCCCTTTTTAGTAATGCACTGCATTATTCTTGTTTTGGTTGGGCTCTGCCCTTTTATAAATGATGCAGAGCATCTATTTTGTTTGGGCTCTGCCCCTTTTTTAAAATGCATAGCATTTTTTATTAGGCCTGTTAAGCCTTTTAATTGGGCTCTGTCCCTTTTCTTTAATAATGCAGAGCATTAAATACGCTGACAGTGCCCCACGTGGCTTGTCAGGCGCTTTGCGCCAAGTAATGAGCGCAAACTCATATGGTGGTGACACGTGTCACGCTCTGGTGAGCGCAAGCGCAACAGCGCAGTGCGCTGTGTCAGTGCGCTGCGCTGCTGCGCTGCTGCGCTACTGACACGTGGCGCCCCCTAGTGGCTTGCGCCAACACAGGAGCGCAACAGCGCAGTTCTTGAAAGTGCAGAGCACTGTTTTATCTTTTGATCGATTTTAAATCAAAGAAAACAAGTTTTTCTTGTTTTCAAGGAACCAATGGTTCATAAGAAGTGCAAAGTACTGTTTATTATGTGAAGATCATTGATCTGGTTTTTAGATCAATGATCTATTAGAAGAAATTTCTTCTCTCTTGTGAAGGTTTTTACCTTTTTCTTGAAATTTTTCTCAGAGTTCTCTCTGTTTGAAGCTCTTGATTTTTTTTTCAAGAAATGTTGATCCCACCTTTTTTTATTTTAGAAAGAAGGATCATTAGTCGTTGGGACCCACCACCTCTTCGACGACACTGAGAGATTACAGTGCCATATATCGAAGGTGTGGAGGGATGTACCCTTTGAACCATGTCTCACTCATTAGGGGGGAAGAACAGGCTGGAGCTTAAGCTTCTCGCTACTGAAAAAGGCTTCTTTACGTTCGCGCACGTGCGTCGCACGTGTGTCGCACGTGTTGGGCGCTCATATTTGCACGTGGCGCTCATATTTGCACGTAGCGCACATGGATCTTGCGCATATGCGCATTATGGGGGGGAGCAAGCTCCTATGGAGAACGAGTCTCCTTTGAATATTCTCATGTGGTGCGCACGTGCGTTGCATGTGGTGCGCACGTGGCGGGCACACGTACGTTGCACGTGGCGCACATGCGCATTATGAGGAGAAGCAGAGCTTCTATATATGGAGAACATGCTCCTTTTAATATTATTAAATGTTCTCATGTGGTGCGCTCGTGCGTTGCACGTGGTGCCGCATGGCAGGCACACGTGCGTTGCACGTGGCGCACATGCGCATTATGAGCAGAAGCAAAGCTTCTATATATAGAGAACAAGCTCTTTTTAATATTATTAACTGTTCTCATATGGTGTGCACGTGCGTTGCATGTGGTGCCGCATGGCGGGCACACGTGCGTTGCACGTGGCGCACATGCGCATTATGAGGAGAAGCAAAGCTTCTATATATGGAGAACAAGCTCCTTTTAATATTAATAAATATTCTCATGTGGTGCGCACGTGCGTTGCACGTAGTGCCGCATGGCGGGCACACGTGCGTTGCATGTAGCGCACATGGCGCTTGCGCATATGCGCATTATGGAGGAGCATTCTCCTATCTTGGAGAACCAAGCTCCTTTGGAGAACTAAGCTCCTTTGAGTATTGAATCCTTTGAGGATTTAACTCTACCCTTTCTAAGAGATATCCCCTCTTATTTATATGGGAATGGTAGAGAAGTTATCTCTCCTTTTCCCGATGTGGGACTAAAAAATGCATTCCCCATGTAGTAGTGCATTACTTTAGATTACACGTGCATAACACATTTGCTCATAATTTTTGATCCCGGATGAATTATGAGGCCCATAATATATCAAATCGAAGGTTTTTTCGAGATGCTTTCAACACCATCAGGATTTAGCCATTTCTCATTCTGGAGTTTGTCAAAATACAGCTCGGAAAATACTGGTTCGCATCTTCTTCCTTAGATCACATGTGCATAGACATTTGCTCATAACTTTTGATCCCGGATGAATTATGAGGCCCATAATATATCAAATCGAAGGTCTTTTCAATATGCTTTTAATACCATCAGAATTTAGCTGTTTCTTATTCCGGAGTTTGTCAAAATAAAGCTCGGAAAATACTGGTTCGCATCTTCTTCCTTAGATCACATGTGCATAGACATTTGCTCATAACTCTTGATCCCGGATGAATTATGAGGCCCATAATATATCAAATCGAAGGTTTTTTCAAGATGCTTTCAATACCATCATAATTTAACAGTTTCTCATTGGGACGTTTATCAAAATATAGGCCGGAAGATACTATTTCGCATTTTCTTAAGCGTATCGCTGCCATTTGATACCTTGGACTCTTTTGCGCAGAAATTTTTGGTGGGAACAAATGCCCCCCACTACTTTGCCCACGTAAGTATATATGTGGGTGAAGTAGTGCAGAGTAATGCATAGCGTATGACCAGTTTCGGGTTGGTATATAACTTTCAGAATCTTGATCTGAGAAGATAACGAGCGGACACGAGCGTCGTCATTTATCATTGACTCAAAGCTCGACTCTTAAAAGATATAGTTTCAAACTCTCAATTCCATGAGCCGCACCCTTCTATTTCTTTATGTTTTACTCTGGTGTGAAGTAGTTTATACGCTCATGAGTAACTTCTCCATTTCAGTGGCATGTAGTTTTAGCAAGTGTGGCTCGTAGATGGTCCATCTTAACCTCTTTGTAGGGCAGTAATGGCTTAGAAGACAGGGGTAGGATCTGCCACCTAAGACTTTTCAACTTTGTGAGCCGTGAGGGTCTCATAAAGTCTTTTCTCCCTACGGATCGAGAGGATCTTGTAGGTGTATTTTCTCCTTAGGAATCGTGAGGATTCTTAAGTGCGTTTTCTCTTATAAGTCGTAAGGATCCTATGAGAGAATTTTTCCCTCCTACGAGTCGAGAGGACTCGTAAGCGGTTGTTTCCCTCCTTGTCGAAACTCGACTTCGGAGAGTGAGACCCATGGATAGTATGCAAGAGACCATTTTAGATCGACTTGCCGGGTCCCATTGTTCAGGAAGCAAGTTTTTTAGTCTCTGCTGCCTGAGGCTTCATCTTGCAAGTTGAGACGAATCGGGAATTTTTCCTCGGAGACACTGGTTTCTCTGCGAGCCGACGCGAATCAGGAGGCTTTCGTCAAGGATTGTTTGTTTCCTTGAGTTGAGGTATCTGCTAAGGATTATTTGCTTCCCTAGCGCCAAGGATTATTTGTTTCCTTGGTATTTGAAACGAGTCGAGGATTTCCCACGGAGGCACTGGTGGCTCTACGAGTCGACGCGGATCAGGAGGCTCTCTTCAAGGAGTGTTTGTATCCGTGAGTCGAGGAGTTTGCTAGGGATTATTTGTTTCCCAAGCGCCAAGGATTATTTGTTTCCTTGGGGTTTGAAACGAGTCGAGAATTTCGCATGGAAGCACTGGTTGCTCTGCGAGTCGACGCGGATCAGGATGCTCTCGTCAAGGAGTGTTTGTATCCGTGAGTCGAGGAATTTGCTAAGGATTATTTGTTTCCCTAGCGCCAAGGATTATTTGTTTCCTTGGGGTTTGAAATGAGTCGAGAATTTCCCACGGAGGCACTGGTTGCTCTGCGAGTCGACGCGGATCAGGGGGCTCTCGTCAAGGAGTGTTTGTATCCGTGAGTCGAGGAATTTGCTAAGGATTATTTGTTTCCCTAGCGCCAAGGATTATTTGTTTCCTTGGGGTTTGAAACGAGTCGAGAATTTCCCACGGAGGCACTGGTTGCTCTGCGAGTCGACGCGGATCAGGGGGCTCTCGTCAAGGAGTGTTTGTATCCGTGAGTCGAGAAATTTGCTAAGGATTATTTGTTTCCCTAGCGCCAAGGATTATTTGTTTCCTTGGGGTTTGAAACGAGTCGAGAATTTCCTACGGATGCACTGGTTGCTCTGCGAGTCGACGCGGATCAGGAGGCTCTCGTCAAGGAGTGTTTGTATCCGTGAGTCGAGGAATTTGCTAAGGATTATTTGTTTCCCTAGCGCCAAGGATTATTTGTTTCCTTGGGTTTTGAAACGAGTCGAGAATTTCCCACGGAGGCACTGGTTGCTCTGCGAGTCGACGCGGATCAGGGGGCTCTCGTCAAGGAGTGTTTGTATCCGTGAGTCGAGGAATTTGCTAAGGATTATTTGTTTCCCTAGCGCCAAGGATTATGTAAGTCGATGTACTACACCCCAATACTTGTGGGGAGGCGGAATTTTCAAAAACGAACTTGTTTAGTGAACGAACATCGACTAACCGCTTGAATCGAAGCTAAACTATAAATAACCAAACACAAAGTGTTTCTAAACTACTGTGTTTAGGGATTATACCTAATGAACCAACTCCTTCGTCTTTACGATCTCCTTGTCCTCCTCGGCCTTCTCTAGGTAGTAGACGATCCACCCGAGAGCAAAACTCCAAGCTAAACCTCTAAACTTGAGGCAACTAACCTTCTTGGATTGCTAATCAAAGAAGCTAGGATGAAATAGAGTGATGGTTATGGATTGATTAGTCTTACTAACCCTTGTACTCAACTCATGAGAAGGGAGGATTAGTCTTTGAAGAGGGAGAGCTTGAGGAGAGAGAAGGTGAGAATGAATTATGATGAGAATAGTAATGTATCATAATAAATATGAAGCATTCTTATTTATGAGAAAAAGAATAATACATAATGAATAAGCATGCTTCACAAATATCTAATGGTGATTCATTGTCATGACTCACTAAGCATTTATCATGCATTAATGATATGCATGAATCACCCTCATGACTCACTAAACTCATTTAATGCAAATGACACATAACCCTACTTAGTCACCATCTTCTAGAAGCTTCTCGAGTAATTACGAGAATGCCCCTCCGATCCGTAAAAATACGGAAAAACTTTAGACTGTATAAATCCAATAACCGGATACCAGTAACTGGCTTAAACCAAAGCCGACTGGTAAAAACTGTCCGAAAGTCGTACGCGCGTAAACGCACGTATGCGTCCGAACCCTTTGTCGCAAAACCATGCGACCTCTATATCGTTTCGCCTGGAGTAGGAAACTCTCTGTGTGGGACTCTAGAGACTCGACTACCACGCTGGCAGTGGGTTTAACCACAGACCGCAAGCGGCACTAGCTGTACGTAACGGTCCCCAGGTAGTTGTCGATAAGAAGGCCGATGAGGAAACCCATCCGAACTCCTACTGAGTCTGATGTGACAATCTCCATACAGTCCGGTCCGTTCATCCAAGACTATCGTATATCGGGCCTAGGGGGGCGGTAAGCGTCAGTCCCCTAATAGCGGTATAAGTCGTGTCGGAGGGAAGCCCATTACACCCTGAGAAACTACTGGAACCTACCAGCAAATCTCGCTTGCCCTGGCTAGGGACTTTGCGTAATGGCTCTCTGACACAGCACGATATCTACTCCCAATACCGGGAGGGACGAATCCTGTCTAACCGCCACTGCCTCCAAGTGCTCGGGACTGCACCCAACTGCTACCTGTTTGCACGAATCCTTTGAGCCGTGGTAGGGTAGCAATCTAAGAACAGTGGGACACACTCGAGGCGAAGTAGCAGTGTCAAGTCTGCGGACTATGCTGTACTCATGTCACCTGGGAACTGCTCACTGACGACTGGTATCAAACCAACCAACAGTTCCCTGTGAGTCCTGTCCGGTGTACCCGTAACCTAACGAGCACCTGCATACTATCTCCAGTACGATGTACTGACGGCTGTGGGACAGACCATCTCCCCAACTGGGATGAGAAGCGTACACACCAGTCTACTCCGGAGTATCGATGCTCTGTCTCGATAATCCAACGACCAGGGACCTGAATAAGGATGTGCTTGTAGACTACCCAGCCCCCACTAGTGTGACTGCCATCACAACGCTGGTAGATAAGCAAGATCCTAAGAGCTCTATCAATACGTACACTCACATAGTAAGATAGAAAAACCAAGTAGCATACTACCATGTTTAGCAAGACTGTTATATACATGTGAATATCCCAAGCTTTCGTTAAGTAATATACAAACTAGTATGATACAGTAATGGCCTTCTAAGGCATAAACACTAACAATCTCCCACTTGCACTAGGGCCATGTACTGGCATATCGTAGACCGATGATCTCGAGTAGCCTCTCGAACTGAATCTGAGGTAGGGCCTTCGTGAATGGATCAGCAATGTTCTCTTCAGAAGCAACTCTCCGAACCTCGATCTCCTGACGATCAATGATCTCCCTGATCAGGTGATACCGCCTCAAGATGTGTCTGGACTTCTGATGGGACCTTGGTTCCTTCGCTAAAGCTATAGCTCCGTTGTTGTCGCAATACAGAGGTATTGGATCAACTATGGTAGGAACCACCTGAAGTTCTGTTAGGAACTTCTTCATCCAGACTGCTTCTTTTGCGGAATCGCAAGCAGCTATATACTCCGCTTCCATCGTCGAGTCAGCAACGGTGTCCTGCTTGGAGCTCTTCCAGCACACCGCCCCTCCATTGAGGGTAAAGACATAACCCGACATGGACTTGGAATCGTCCTTATCACTCTGGAAGCCGGAATCAGCAAAGGCCTCCAACCTGAGGTCTTTTCCGCCGTAAACCAAGAACATCTCCTTAGTCCTCCTCAGGTACTTGAGAATGTTCTTTACTGCTATCCAGTGTTTCTCCCCTGGGTCTGACTGATACCGGCTTACCACGCTCAGTGCGTAAGCTACATCTGGTCTGGTACACAACATCGCATACATTATAGAGCCTACCGCAGAAGCGTAGGGTATAATAGACATGTGTTCCCTTTCCAAATCAGTCTTGGGAGACATCTCTTTGGAGAGGGTGATTCCGTGACAAGCCGGTAGATTACCGCGCGTAGAATCTTCCATACTGAATCTTTTCAGTACAGTGTCGATATACCTGGACTGCGAAAGTCCCAACATCCTCTTGGATCTATCACGATAGATCTGGATCCCCAGAATGTACGAGGCATCACCCAGGTCTTTCATGGAGAACCTGTGTGACAAGAATCCTTTGACAGATTGTAGCATAGGAATGTCATTTCCTATCAATAGAATGTCATCCACGTACAAGACGAGGAATACGACACTTCTTGCTACAACTTTACTATATATGCACGGTTCATCTGGATTTTTGATAAAGTCATATTCTTTGACTGTCTCATCAAAACAGATGTTCCAACTCCGCGATGCCTGCTTTAGTCCATAAATGGACTTAAGCAGCTTGCATACTTTCCCGCTGCTCCCACTCTGATTGAAACCCTCTGGCTGATCCATATAGACGCTCTCTTATAAATTTCCATTCAGAAAAGTCGTCTTTACGTCCATCTGCCAGATTTCATAATCATGGAAGGCAGCAATAGCAAGAAGGACCCGAATGGATTTGAGCATAGCTACTGGAGAAAAAGTTTCGTCATAGTCCAAACCAGTTCTTTGACGAAAACCCTTTGCAACAAGTCTAGCCTTATAGGTTTCCACCTGTCCATCTACACCAATCTTTTTCTTGAAGATCCATTTGCATCCTATGGGTTTTACCCCATCTGGAGCAAAGTCCAAAGTCCATACTTTGTTGGTGTACATGGACTCCATTTCGGTCCGCATTGCATCTAGCCATCGTACCGAGTCACCGCTCTGGATGGCCTGCTGGAAGTCAGTAGGTTCATCATCATCTATGATGCAATCCTCTCTATCCCCATCTATGAGAAAACCGTAGTATCTCTCAGGCGGATGAGACGGCCTACTACTCTTGCGGAGAGGTGCGGGAATGTCCTGTTCTTCTTGAACTCCTGGTTCTACCAAACTTTCAGTAGCAGTTTGTGGTTCTGGAATTTCTTCCAGTTCTATTTCGCTCCCACTTGATTCCTTTTCTAAAAACTGATGTTCTAGAAAATGGGCATTACGAGAAACAAATACCTTTTGTTCCTCTGCGTAATAGAAATAATATCCCTTGGAGTTCTTTGGATATCCCACAAACAAACATTTTACTGATCGTGCCTCAAGCTTGTCCACATGCTGCTTTTTAACAAAAGCTGGACATCCCCAAATCTTCATATGTTGAAGATGGGGTTTCTTCCCAGTCCACATCTGATATGGAGTGGTAGGCACAGTCTTGGTAGGAGCCCTGTTCAAAAGATATGCCGCTGATTCTAGCGCATAACCCCAGAAAGATCGCGGTAACTCAGCATTACTCATCATGGATCGTACCATATCCAATAGGGTTCGATTCCGTCTCTCCGATACACCGTTATGCTGTGGAGTGTATGGAGGAGTAAGCTGAGAGAGAATTCCTTTCTCTTTTAGGTATCCTAGGAACTCGGCACTTAAGTATTCTCCACCTCGATCAGATCTTAGTGTCTTAATACTTTTGCCGGTTTGGTTTTCTACTTCATTCTTATACTCTTGGAATTTCTCAAAAGCCTTGGATTTATGTTTCATCAGATAAATGAATCCGTATCTTGAGTAATCATCCGTGAAAGTAATGAAATAGGAAAAACCACCTCTCGCATGTGTAGACATTGGACCGCATACATCGCTGTGTATGAGTCCTAAGAGCTCGCTCGCTCTTACTCCTTGTCCAGTAAATGGAGTCTTTGTCATCTTTCCTTTGAGACAAGATTGACAAGTGTCATAAGTTTGATATTCGAACGAGTCCAAATATCCTTCTCTATGCAACTTAGTCAACCTTCTCTCATTGATGTGACCCAGTCTACAATGCCATAAGAAAGCTTTATTTAAATCTGGAGACTTTCTTTTTAGTGTGTTCTGGACGTTGAAAATTTGGAGTTGGTTTAAAACATATATACCGTTATTTAGGGTACCGGACCCAATCAAACCATGATTAAGGTGGATGTTAACAACATCTCTTACAAACGTGAAATCATAACCTTTATTTGATAACAAGGAAACTGATATGATATTACACGTTAAGCTTGGTACAAAATAACAGTTATGTAAAACCAAAATATGTCCACTCATCAATCCTAGGTGATAATCCCCGACGGACGCAGCTCCCACGCTAGCTCCGTTAGCAACCCTGAGGATCATATCACCTTCCTTCAGTACTCTACGGTTTCTCAGTGCCTGCAATGAATTGCAAATATGAGATCCTGATCCGGTATCCAATACCCAGGAAGTAGAGTTGATCGACAGACAATTCTCAATTACAAACACACCTGAAGTCGAAGCCACAGCTTGCTTCGGTTCCTGGTTCTTGGCGTTCCACGCCTTGCAATCCTTCTTCCAGTGCCCTTTCCTGTGACAATGGAAGCACTCATCCTGGCCAACTACCGGTACTGCAAACTTTTTCTTTCCCTTCCCTCCCATCTTACTAACACCTCCTCTAGGTTTGGGTGCGGCCTTCTTCTTCCTTCCTTTGGCCCTAGCCTTGGACCCGGAAGAAGATGCACCGCCAACAAACATAGCGGGTGTTTCCCTTACTTTCTGCAAGGTGCCCTCTGCACTCAGTAACATGTTCAGGAGTTCCGCAAGTTCAACTTCTTTTCCTTGAAGGTTGAAGTTGAGGATAAACTGGGCGTAGGTGGGAGGAAGGGACTGGAGAATGAGGTCTGTATAGAGCTCATTATCCAAAGTCGTCCCAAGGTCTGCGAGCTCTTCAATATAGCCGATCATCTTTAGGACATGTTCACCTACCGATGACCCGACAGCCAACCTCGCTCGAAACAAGTTCTTAGAGGTCTCGTATCTTGCTATACGAGATTGCTCTCCATAAAGTTCCTTTGTATGGAGAAATATGCCATCTAGGGACATATCCTCGTGCCTCCTCTGATGTTCATTGTTCATTGAGGCAAGCACGATGCACTTGGCTTTCGCGCAATCTAAATCCCAGGTTTTGCGGATTTCCTTATCCGCATTGCTGGATTTGGGACCAGGGACAGCAGGTGCCGTAGCGGTGAGGATGTACCCCAATTTGTCATAGGTCAAAGCCATTTTGACATTCCGCAGCCAATCTTTATAGTTTGGCCCTGTCAGTATATTTTTCTCTAAAAGTAACTTAAGTCCAGTCATATTCAGGGTCGCTGCAATTAGGAGAGAGAGAAGAAAACTCTTTAGCATGATGCTCTTGCAAGTTTAGAGTGGTTTTTAGTTTATCTAAACTGGATGGCTCCCACTGTTTCTCGAATCCTTCCTCAAACCATAAAAGAAGAATTAGCCAAGACTATTCTCACCGTACAATACTTGCTTAACCGTTCAGCCAGGCCAGTGTCGATACTTCGAGGGAGGTTTTCCAACGCTTTCGCGAAGTTCCTTAATTAAATAACCTCTTTTCTCTGGGGGCGTAACCCCGCTGACACCTTTCTGGACACCTACTAGGTTTATAGTATTGATCGTTAAGTGACGAATATCCTGATAAGTAGCATATACTCACAGTAGGATCGGGATCCAAATATCATCGTATGATAATGTTGAAGGAATCCTACCAACATTCATCAAACTCCAAATGGTATGCATCTCTTTGCAAATTTCAGTTTCTTTAGAAATTCCCGATATAAGTTTTTGCCCCATGCTCTTATGACCTTGGCTTTGGTCAAAATGTCATAAGTCACATGTCAAGTTCTACCCGTCATTATCTTGTCAATTTGAACCCATCCGTATATACCCCTGACTTTGGTCAAATGATAATACGACTGTCCCAAACTAACTCATCTATCTTATGCAACAAATGAAAACCCAGCAGCTACCAAACACTATGCCTTGACTTTGGCCAAAATGCATAGCTTGAATACTACTGAATACCCAAATGAAATGACGGAGGGCTACGAATGGTTTTGGCGAAACCGTGAACGTAGTGAACTTGATATAACCGAAGGAACCTGATAGCTTTTTAAAAGGAGTGGTTAAAGCTCCGCATTTAAAAATATCTGTTTTTAAAATTAACCGAGTGGTTTCTTTTAAACTGTTCCAACGATTTAAACTTTGGTTTGTTTTTCTTTGCATTATAGATAATGCGTCCCATCATTAACCTATCATTGCAGAAAACAACGAAAATACAACGTCCTCTTATGCCATCCACATTTCCCACGGGGTCCCGTCATCACCCGTTAGGTTACTTAACTAACGACAGAGCGGGGGCTGGGCTAGCGCGGGTGTAAAACATAAGTGACGTCTAAATAGCTATCATATATATAGATATTTTACATTCGTCTGACGCAATGATATACATTCCAGAACACAGATAAACAATATTGGATTTGCAAGCAATCTGTATTTCTTTTGAGCCTGCAAGAAAAGACAGATTACACAGTTGTGATGAATAGCCGTTACCCCACCCTCGACCCCTACGGGTACGGCAAACTACCCGCCCGGCAGTTTGTGTACCCCACCTTGGGTCAGTCCTAGGAGCAAAAACAGTAAAATGAAATAATACAACGGTGGCTACAACCGCAACCTGGATGTGCCCCGCAAAAATAATATTACAACAAATTACATTTACAACAAATGAATTAAATAATAACCCATTGCAAACCCCGGCTATACACCACAACAGTCCAATACAGTTTATATGCACAAACAGATATAACCATTACAGAAATGTGCAACCCCCTGCCAACCGACATACTAGCAGTTAGGGGAGGTTTACGAACACATTAACAATCACAGATATAATCCAATATGCAAATACTGTACAATTTCGATCGATTAAACATCATTAATATTGCTCCAAAAACTGCTCTGTAAATCTGAAACCTGAGCAAATATTAAATATTCCAGAAAACACCAAAAACCAGAGAGGACCCACACATGAAAGATGAGTCCATGACTCGGCAACTCGGCCGCGGAACCGCGGCGGATCGGTGGGATCCGCCGCGCTTCCGCGGTTCTTTAGTCGATTCATGGGCTCAAATTTCATGGGTGTTCTTCTGGACCCTTTTCAAGCTTTCTGAGCTCACCTGAAAAATTTTTGGACTTCATTTAAATTTCGACAGAAACTTGACATTTTTAGGGTTTTCCGGCTTCGTTTTTCCGTTCGAAATTCGTACAAATTTGCAATTAAGTTATTTATTATTTAGCGAGGCTCTGATACCACTGTAAGTCGATGTACTGCACCCCAATACTTGTGGGGAGGCGGAATTTTCAAAAACGAACTTGTTTAGTGAACGAACATCGACTAACCGCTTGAATCGAAGCTAAACTATAAATAACCAAACACAAAGTGTTTCTAAACTACTGTGTTTAGGGATTATACCTAATGAACCAACTCCTTCGTCTTTACGATCTCCTTGTCCTCCTCGGCCTTCTCTAGGTAGTAGACGATCCACCCGAGAGCAAAACTCCAAGCTAAACCTCTAAACTTGAGGCAACTAACCTTCTTGGATTGCTAATCAAAGAAGCTAGGATGAAATAGAGTGATGGTTATGGATTGATTAGTCTTACTAACCCTTGTACTCAACTCATGAGAAGGGAGGATTAGTCTTTGAAGAGGGAGAGCTTGAGGAGAGAGAAGGTGAGAATGAATTATGATGAGAATAGTAATGTATCATAATAAATATGAAGCATTCTTATTTATGAGAAAAAGAATAATACATAATGAATAAGCATGCTTCACAAATATCTAATGGTGATTCATTGTCATGACTCACTAAGCATTTATCATGCATTAATGATATGCATGAATCACCCTCATGACTCACTAAACTCATTTAATGCAAATGACACATAACCCTCCTTAGTCACCATCTTCTAGAAGCTTCTCGAGTAATTACGAGAACGCCCCTCCGATCCGTAAAAATACGAAAAAACTTTAGACTGTATAAATCCAATAACCGGATACCAGTAACTGGCTTAAACCAAAGCCGACTGGTAAAAACTGTCCGAAAGTCGTACGCGCGTAAACGCACGTATGCGTCCGAACCCTTTGTCGCAAAACCATGCGACCTCTATATCGTTTCGCCTGGAGTAGGAAACTCTCTGTGTGGGACTCTAGAGACTCGACTACCACGCTGGCAGTGGGTTTAACCACAGACCGCAAGCGGCACTAGCTGTACGTAACGGTCCCCAGGTAGTTGTCGATAAGAAGGCCGATGAGGAAACCCATCCGAACTCCTACTGAGTCTGATGTGACAATCTCCATACAGTCCGGTCCGTTCGTCCAAGACTATCGCATATCGGGCCTAGGGGGCGGCAAGCGTCAGTCCCCTAATAGCGGTATAAGTCGTGTCGGAGGGAAGCCCATTACACCCTGAGAAACTACTGGAACCTACCAGCAAATCTCGCTTGCCCTGGCCAAGGACTTTGCGTAATGGCTCTCTGACACAGCACGATATCTACTCCCAATACCGGGAGGGACGAATCCTGTCTAACCGCCACTGCCTCCAAGTGCTCGGGACTGCACCCAACTGCTACCTGTTTGCACGACTCCTTTGAGCCGTGGTAGGGTAGCAATCTAAGAACAGTGGGACACACTCGAGGCGAAGTAGCAGTGTCAAGTCTGCGGACTATGCTGTACTCATGTCACCTGGGAACTGCTCACTGACGACTGGTATCAAACCAACCAACAGTTCCCTGTGAGTCCTGTCCGGTGTACCCGTAACCTAACGAGCACCTGCATACTATCTCCAGTACGACGTACTGACGGCTGTGGGACAGACCATCTCCCCAACTGGGATGAGAAGCGTACACACCAGTCTACTCCGGAGTATCGATGCTCTGTCTCGATAATCCAACGACCAGGGACCTGAATAAGGATGTGCTTGTAGACTACCCAGCCCCCACTAGTGTGACTGCCATCACAACGCTGGTAGACAAGCAAGATCCTAAGAGCTCTATCAATACGTACACTCACATATTAAGATAGAAAAACCAAGTAGCATACTACCATGTTTAGCAAGACTGTTATATACATGTGAATATCCCAAGCTTCCATTAAGTAATATACAAACTAGTATGATACAGTAATGGCCTTCTAGGGCATAAACACTAACAGATTATTTGTTTCCTTGGGGTTTGAAACGAGTCGAGAATTTCCCACGGAGGCACTGGTTGCTCTGCGAGTTGACGCGGATCAGGAGGCTCTCGTCAAGGAGTGTTTATATCCGTGAGTCGAGGAATTTGCTAAGGATTATTTATTTTCCTAGCGCCAAGGATTATTTGTTTCCTTGGGGTTTGAAACGAGTCGAGAATTTCCTACGGAGGCACTGGTGGCTCTGCGAGTCGACGCGGATCAGGAGGCTCTCGTCAAGGAGTGTTTGTATCCGTGAGTCGAGGTATCTGCTGAAGACACTGGTTTCTTCGGAGTTGGACTGAACCGTCGAGATTTGGCTTCGTCTTCTGGCGGAGCCTGTTGGGAAAGTATGGTTCCCTCTTTGTTTACGCCCTTAGATTGTATACAGGGATCGATGTGATCTTAACTGTAGGACTAAAGTTTTATCATCATTTTTTTGGTTTTATCTCCGCGATGCTCTATCATTTCAGCTTTTATATCGCGAAGGTCGCGATTGCTCAATCATTTCGGCTATTTTTCGCGGTGCCCAATCATTTCGGCTATTTATTTTATTTTTACTCGCTGCTTTTTATTGCGAGTTGCCCAAGCATTTCGGCTATTTTGCATGCATACATTTTTACTTGCTGCTTTTTATTGCAAGTTGCCCTATCATTTCGGCTATTTCGTATGCGTGTGCGGCCTATTGGCTTTTCACTGTAAACCGATTTCGGCATCAGCACCGCTACAACTGGGATATTACCAAGAGCGAATCATCATCTGCCTCAGTCGATATCGAACAAAGGTGGCTTAGCGACCAGGGTTAGGGTCCTGTCGGCTAAGGCTTTTGACTTCATGAGCCGTAAGGGTCCCACGAAAGTATTTCTTCCTACAAGTCGTGAGGATCTTGTAGGTGTGTTTTCTCCTTAGGACTCCTGAGGATTCCTAAGTGTTCGTTTCCTCTGTAAGTCATAAGGATCCTACAGGAGGGTTTTCTCCTCATAAATCGAGAGGATTTACAAGGGTTGTTCACCATGCAAACATATCCCCAGTCACGGATGAGACTTAGTTAGGGAAATGTTTATTCGCGCCCGTGGATTGTATACAAGGGTCGGTATTGAACCACTTGTAGGGCAATATCGGAAGTTGTGGGGATTGCTTAAGCACAGGTTTAGGTCTCTGTAACTTAAGACTTTCAAATCTTATGAGCCGTGAGGGTCCCATAAGAGAGTTCTCCTTGCGAGTCGTGAGGATCCCACAAGTGTATTTTCTCCTTAGGAATCGTGGGGATCCCTAAGTGTGTTGCTCCCTTGTGAGTCGTAAGGATCTCACGCGGGTGGTTTCTCCTTACAAGGTCGAAAGGACCCTATAAGTGTCTTTTAACGAGGTTGCGCCCTTTCGGGTTTTCACAAACACTCGCCGGTAGTCCTGCTGTTTTTACTCACGGAGCCCTTTCGGGTTTTCATCCGTGCCCATTTTGCTTATGGACATACCGTTTGTTTTTTTTAATTTTTTATTCTTTTTATTTTTATTTACTTTTTTTTTACGAGGTCGCGCCCTTTTGGGTTTTCACGAACACTCGCCAGTAGTCCTGCTGTTTTTACTCACGGAGCCCTTTCGGGTTTTCATCCGTGCCCTTTTTGCTTATGGACATACCATTTTTATCATCATTTTTTTTAATTATTTTCTTTTTCTCTTTTTTTTTATTCATCTCGTCAGCCTAAGGACGCTGCGGTAGTAGTTTTAAGGACGTTTCGGTCCGCTATTAGTTTAAGGACGTTTCGGTCCGCTATTAGTTTAAGGACATTTCGGTCCGCTATTAGTTTAAGGACATTTCGGTCCGCTATTAGTTTAAGGACATTTCGGTCCGCTATTAGTTTAAGGACATTTCGGTCCGACATTGAGAGGCTGGCTACTGCTTATAAAACTTGAGCTTAGGAAGATAGCGAGTGGACATGGTCGTCGTCATCTATCATTGACCTAGGCTGTGGCTCATTAAGTGTAGTATTTCTTCAGGAAGCGACCGTTTATTGGCTTGAAAGGCCTTTCACCGTGCATGTCCATGAGTAGATAGGCCCCACCCTGGTAAACTTTATCTATGATGTACGGGCCTTCATAGTTTGGCTCGAATTTTCCCCGCTTGGCGCGATTGGGGATCATAGGACTTTTGACCACTAGCACGAGTTCGCCTTGGTGGAATGTCCTCGGTCGGGTCAATCTTTCGTATGAGCGCATCATCTTTGCTTTATAAGCTTCCAGATTTTGCTGCGCTATGAGCCTAGTTTCATCAAGGGCGTCAAGCTCCTCAAGACGAAGGTGGGCATTTTCTTCGTCCGTCAGCTCGTAATGGACTGCCACTCATAGAGAGGGTAACTCTATCTCGAGGGGGAGTACTGCTTCCGTACCGAACACCAACGCGTACGGCGTTGTGTTCGTGGCCGTCTTGAATGTAGTTCGATATACCCAAAGAGCTTCTTGCAGTCTTTCGTGCCAATCTTTCTTATTACGGGACACTGTTTTCTTTATGATTTTTGTTAATGTCTTGTTGAAGGCTTCAACTAGTCCATTGGCTTGCGGATTATAAACCGAGGAATATCTCCAGTTTATATTATGCTGTTGCGCGAAGCGACTGATTTTGTGGCTTCTGTAAGCTGGCCCGTTATCGGAGATGATCCGTCGCGGAGTTCCAAATCGATATATGACATGCGTCTTGAAGAAGTGGAGGATATTTTCCGTCTTCACCTCTCTTAACGGTACTGCTTCCGCCCACTTAGAGAAGTAGTCAGTCGTTGCCAGGATGAAACGGTGTCCCCTAGACGATGCTGGTTCGATAGGGCCGACTATATCAGTCCCCCACATCTCGAATGGCCAGCTAGCCACCGTTGGATGTAGTGGATTTGGGTGCTGGTGGATGAAGTCCCCATGAATTTGGCATGAGTGGCAGTGCTTCGCATATTCGATGCAGTCCTGAATCATCGTAGGCCAGTAGTAGCCCATCCGTTTTATCTTCAACTTCATCTTAGGGCCTGCTTGATGAGAACCGCAGAGTCCGTCGTGAACTTCCTGGACGATCCTTTTCGCTTCGTCAGGTCCTAAGCATCTCAGCCACAGAGAATCAAATGACCTCTTGTACAGAGTATCGTTGACGAAGGCGAAATACAGAGCTCGTTTCATGAGCTGATGTCTTATAGACGTTTCTTCAGGCATTCGGTGGGACTTGAAGTAGTCTATGAAGACCTCTCTCCAATCCTCAACCTTCTCATGGTCTTTTATTTGTAAGGTCGCTTGCTCAGTCACTCCCTTCTCTTCGGGTGATCCCGGAGGTATTTCTGCGGGGGCGAGCACCCGACGACTTTGTACCATGATTCTAACCTCATCGAGGTTCTTGTCAGCCAGTTCTTTAGCAAGCTTAGCTAACGCGTCCGCTTTGCTATTTTCTGCGCGTGGTATACTTTCCAAAGTATAGGAGGGAATTTGGGTCAGCAATTGTTGCACCTTTTCCCCGTATTTTACCAATTCCGGTTTGCATGTTTGGTAATCGCCGTTCACTTGACTAACGACTAGCTGAGAGTCCCCATATATGAGGAGGCTTTCAATTCCCATGTCAATGGCGATCTCGAGACCTGCTATCAAAGCTTCATATTCAGCTTCATTATTCGTTCTCGGCTCTGTCAAGGAGAAAGCAAAGCGCATTATTCCTCCTTGTGGGGCCACGAAGATAAGGCCTACTCCCGATTTTATCATTGGCGTACTTTGTTTGTGCTTTTTAATGGAAGATGCTCCATCGAAATAAAGCTCCCAACGGGTATCACCACTGTCGATTGCGTCAAACGCATGTTTGTCTGGCAAATCGCATTTTAGGGGAGAATCGGCAGGTATCGGGTGCTCAGCAAGGAAGTCGGCGATGGCCTGGCCTTTCACTGCCTTGAGAGGTCGGTACGTTATCGAGAACTCCATTAAGAGCAGGGCCCATTTAGCGAGTCGTCCCGTCAATATGGCCTTTGACATTAGGTATTTGAGAGGGTCCACCTTTGAAATGAGATGGACTTCATGTGCTAATGCGTAATGTTTAAGTTTTGTTATTGCGAAGATCAACGCTAAGCAGTGTTTTTCAATGGGGGAGTAGTTGCTTTCTGCCCCCAGCAGAACTCGACTTAAGTAGTAGAGTGCTCTTTCTTTTCCCTGGTCATTCTCCTGCGCCCATAACGCGCCTAAAGAACCTTCGAGAGCAGTTGTATAAAGAATGAGAGGCTTTCCCTTAACCGGAGCAGCCAACACCGGCGGGTTCTGCAGGTATTGCTTGATCTCGTCTAGCGCGCTTTGGCATCTTTGATCCCAGACGAATGGGGTTCCCTTCTTCATCAGGTGGCTATAGGGACGGCACTTGCCTGAAAGATTAGCTATAAATCGCCGTATGTATGCGAGCTTCCCTTGGAGAGACCGCAACTGTTTGAGAGTCCTCGGCGGAGGCATTTCCATGATTGCCTTGATCTTGGACGGATCTATTTCGATACCCCGGTGTCGAACAATGAATCCCAGGAATTTTCCTGAGGAAACTCCGAATGCACACTTGAGCGGATTCATCTTCAAGTTGTATTGCCGAAGACGTTGAAATACGGTCTTCAGATGCTCGAGATGTTCCTCATATGATTTGCTTTTAACAACGAGGTCGTCGATATAGCATTCGACGATTTCGTGTATAAGGTCATCGAAGATCTTCGTCATGGCCCTTTGGTAGGTGGCACCGGCGTTCTTTAAACCGAAGGGCATCACCTTGTAACAGAATATTCCCAAAGGAGTCCGGAAAGCCGTATGTTTCTGGTCTTCAGGATGCATTTTTATTTGATTATATCCTGATGAGCCGTCCATGAATGAGAAAATCTCATGCGTGGACGTATTGTCTATCATCAGTTCGGTGACTGGTACTGGGAAATCATCCTTCGGGCAGGCTTTGTTGAGATCACGAAAGTCCACGCATATGCGCACCGTTCCATTTTTCTTCATCACTGGGATGATATTAGCAATCCATTCAGGGTATTGAACCTCCTGGATAAAGCCAGAGTCTATCAGCTTTTTGACTTCAGCGTTGATGCTCATCTCGAGCTCAAGCTGCATTCTTCTCGGCTCTTGTTTAACTGGCTTGACACCCGGGGATATCGCCAGTCTATGTACAGCAACTTCTGGATCAAGTCCTGGCATCTCGGAATAGTTCCATGCGAAGCAATCTTTATGCTGTACAAGGACGTCCTTTAACGCAGCCACCTTCTCTTCAGACAACAGCTCGCTGACAAATGTCGGTCGCGGATCATTTACCGTCCCCAACTCAATCTTCTTAAGGTTATCTGCAGTGATATGGATTCCATCCTCCAGCTCTTTTGGCGCTGGTGGGAATTCTGAGATTATCTCGTCGCTGCTGTTTTCGAAGCACCAAGGGAGCTCATCTATGTCCTCGGGCTCTTCTTTTAATATTGTAATCATGTGACAGGTGCGAATTCGCTTCCAATCCTAATGTGGAACTGGTTCCTCTTTCGTGGCCTTGGGCTCATGCTTTTGTGGTGGCGTTACCCTCCAGTTGTCGGACAGAGCGAACTTGCCAAGCTGATACTGATCTTCGACCCAATTCTTGAAGGTAAAGCAATCCTCGAGAGGGTGCCCTATTACTTGATGGTAAGAGCAATAGTCCAGATGTGAGACTTCGCCTGCTCGTTCGGGGTGCTTAGTCTCCGGCAGTGTAAGCATCTGATGTTTTAGAGCAAGGTCAAGTATCTTCTTCGTCTTGTCCCGAGGAAACGAGTATGCTCGCCCCATTTTCTTCATAAGGGATAGATCAATAACGCTCGACTCCCGTTTGCGTGGCTTCTTAGCCCTGCTTTGTTGTTGTTGAGCGCCTTTTTGGCCTTTCGACTTATTTCTGCTTTTGAGCTGAGCCTTCTTTATAACGGGTTGACAAGGAGCGGCATTTTCATCCTTTACGGCCTGTTGGAGAAGGCGTTGCGTCTTGGCTTTCTCGTAGATGGCCGTCTCATGGTTGTGATCATCTCGGACTTTTTGACCAGCTTTCTTTATAAGTCTGTCCTTTTGTTCCTCGAACGACGGACTGGGCTCTTTAGCATCTGGAACTTTCACTGGCTTAGGATTAGCGTCATCCCATTGAGCATCCGCTTCTTCATCAAGGTCATACACGACGTAGCAGCCGGGTAGTAACTCTCGTTTCTTAGACCGGATGTATCCAAGCCCTCTTGTTTCCATTCTCCCGTTAGGCAGTTTGCGTTGGGTCCCGGGAACGTTCCAGACCCTATCATAGAATTTGGCCTCTCTAACGGTCTGTTTGAAGGATATCCCGTGGCGTTTCAGCAGCTTCTTCAAACCCTTTGTATAATATCTGGGAAGACGGATAGGCTGAAGCCTGTCGAGTGCAGGATCTGCGCCATGCCAGATTTCTTTTTTCACCTTGGTTTCTTCAGAGCGGTAAAACAGAATTGCTTTCTCGTTTTCTCGCCTGGGAGGGATATAGAATATCCGCAGCTCTTCTACACTGTAGATATTAAGTGCGTCCAGTTCTTTATGATGCTTAGGCGGCACCATGGCGACTTGCAGACTTTGCTCTTCATCAGCGGAAGCTTGTATTGAAGGTCGAGCAGAGAATACGACATGGACCTCGTCCTCCGAATCGCTACCAAAGACCAATGTAGGAGTGGACGGTCCTGGCTTGTTATGTTGGGGCGGACCCGAATACACTATCTCCTCTTCTTCCTCGGTGTCACTGCCGAAGACAGGGATGGTGGCATTAGTTTTATTCTCCGGCTTGTGACACTTCTCCGTGTCTTCGAAATCCGGCAAGAAGTATTTGGCATCTTCGTATTTGCGGACCTCGTTCACAGAGAACGGATTCAGTTCTCCTGTCACGGTATACTCGAAACCATCCTTAAAATACTTCATACACTGATGTTGTGTAGAAGGGATGATATTGTACTCGTGTAACCATGGTCGGCCGAGCAAAGCGTTGTAGCATGTCTTGGCGTCTATGACGTGGAACTTAATGTCCGTGACGAGTAGCCCGAAGCGTAGTGTCAGTATCACAGATCCAAGAGTCTTTGACGATTGGGAGTCAAACCCGGAGATGGTGATCTTGTCCCGAGCAAGGTGCTGGACGCTCATGCAGATTTCCTTCAACACCCGCACGTTGAGTAGGTTAACAGACGACCCGTTATCGATCAGGATTTTGCCTATCTTTATATCATGGCAGTATCCCGAGACATAGAGAGGGCGATTGTGTTCGCACGTCCCAAGTAGAAGGTCTTCATCGCCAAAAGTAACATCAGCCGTGTGCACTTCCTCTAATTCATCCTTCATCTTTTCCTCGGCCAGGCATGCTTGGAATTGTTCCGGGTCTTGGAGCGCCTTAATCAACGAATCTCTCGCCTCTTTTGACAGCAAAAGGGCGTCAAGAATGCTGAGCTGTGAGGGCAGCTTCCTCAGATGTGCTAAGACGTTGTAATCCACCTTATTCTTCTTTGGCGGGTCTTTGGCAGCTAGCTCTTCCACCACTTGGTCATCTAAGATGATATCTTCAGAGATCTTTTCTTTCCCTTTATCTTTTCTGTTCGAGGGTCCGAGGTTCTTTTCGGGCAGCGTGCGATTACGTAGCCGGATATTTTCGCAAACCTTTGGTTCTTCTTCTGTTCTCGAAGCGGACTCTTTGAAGAGAGGGGCAAGTTCTAGTTCTTCATCAGAATCACTCCCGAATGTGGGCACTTGTGATCTACCGGTGTTAACCATGCAACAACCGCCAGCAGTTCTTTTAAGCCCTTCGGTCATATTTCTTTGCTCTCGACGAGTTTTACGCTTTTCCCGCTTAAAGTGTTGTCGATGAGCAACATATCCTTGCCACCATCTATCGAAAGCTTTGCACTCTTGAGTGGGGTGTGAAATCTTTTGATGATATAAGCAATAGGAGGGGTGCGTTTCCATTTCACCAGTGATCTTTCCTTCAGAGGATGGTAGCTTCATGCCTATTGATATGGCCTTAGCAAACTTTTTCCTCATCTTGAATTGGCTTTTGTCGGTAGCGGAAGTGTTTAGCTCCAGCAGGATCGTCTCAGCTCTTTCATCAAGTTGCTGGCGCTTGGCCCTTTCCAATATAGCCGTCTCGCGTTCTCGATCAGCTTTACTTTTCAATCGAGCTTCGTTGAGGAATGCGTCAATTTCCTCATCTGATGGCCCCAGAACTTTTGGTTCAGGATCTGCCCCCAGCTTTTCAGTGCAAGGAGTCTCCTCCTCGTTTGTGGCCGAATGGGAAATCATATGACAGCTCGCCACGCATTCTTCAGATTCATCTGACGAACTTTCTCCCTCACCTTCCTCTTGAAAAACGGGATTGAGGAATTCTTGGAGCGTAATGGGAGTCCGTGCCTTTTGGTTGTATTCCTCCAGCGCGTCAATTTGTTTTTGCAAGTCTGTGCGCTTGTCGCCAGGCTTCACGTGCTTCTTTGACTTCTTCTTCTTCTTTGAAGATTTCGACGGCTGGTTATGAATGTTTGGGCCACTTCCATCAATCTTTTGAGTCGGACGAGGCTTCAGCATTCCTTCAATAATTTGCGGCTCCAATAGGTTCTTCCACTTGATTGCTGGACATGTCTGAAGATCGTTTAGCATCCTCTTTGTCTTGGTTGATAATACAACCTCCCAAGGAGCTTCTTCAATGACGGAGCATGTTGCCCCCGGCGTATTCGTCCCCTTAGAGGTGTGGGGCTGCGGGGGATTCACCTTCCATTTGTCAGATAACGCGAACTCGCCCTGTCGGTATTGGTTTTCAAGCCAATTCTTGAAAACGTAGCAATCTTCGATCGGATGGCCTAGTACTCGATGATAAGGACAGTAGTTGGGCTCGTTGACGTCATTTGGTTGCAACAGACGTTTTGGATCCGGCAGATTTATGAGTCTGTTGCGCAACGCCAGCTTGAATAACCTCCTCGTTTTATCGCGGGGAAAGGAATAAGGACGTCCCATCCTATCCTCAAGGGGCACGTAGGGGCGTATATTACTTTGACGAGCAACTGGCTTCGAGTCGCTCAGTTGTTGTTGAGCATTAGCGACGACGATCGCTTTTCCTTTCCCTTTGTCATTTCGGGAGTCCGGCCTTGGAAGAGGGGGTTTATGGCCCATTTGATCCATTTGCGCTAGTTTGTCAATCAAGGCCTGGAAAGTAGTTGGCTTGAAAAACATCATGAATTGTGAGATGGTCGCCTGCGGATCAAGGTTCCCACAAACATACCCACCGCGGGAGCTTCTTCAATGCGCTGCTCACACTTCGATCATAAGTTCCGCCATCGTATAGCGTACTGAACCCACGTCTCGCCGGGTTTTACCCTGGCGTTAATCAGTGCTGTCATCGGGGTACGTTCACTGGCGCTTGCAAAACGCTGAGTAAACAACAGCTCCATTTCCGCGAAGGTTTTAATAGAGTCGTTCGGGAGCTCAGAGTACCATTCGAACGCCGTATCTGATAAGCTTCCAACAAACTGGCGAAGCAACAGCTTGTCATCACCGCCGGTGTTGCCGCAGAGTGCCCTGAACTGGGCAACATGCTGATGAGGATTGCCCGTCCCTTTGTAGACATGGAACTTGGGAATTGTGTAACCGGGTGGGTACTTGATTTGATCGTACCAACTTGGATATGGCCGCCCCGTTTTTACGACCTGACCGGCCGCTTCGGTCGCATGATGAACCCGTATTTGTTGGGTGATGTACTCATCCAAATCAGCTTTGGAGATTGTATCCTCTTTAGCCGTCGATAGAGCTGGTGGAGGATTTGATGTTTCTCCCCTATCGTCTCCAAGGACGATCGGGGGCTCTTCAGCCGGAGGATCTTGTTGTATCATCATCCCTATCATGTCTTGGAAGAGGAGGCCCATACGCTGTATGTTGGCTGCTTGTTCAGCAGCCTCTTTGTCCTTCTTCTCCAATATCCGACGAAGGAATTCGGCGTCGGATTCTTCCTCTTGGCTTTCATCCAAGGACGTTTCAAGGTTTTCTTTTGGCCCTGTAAGTGCGGCCATAGCGTTCATCATTTCTTGGAGCTTCTGCTGCTGCTCCTGAGCCTTGGTTACCGACCTCGTGTGCGGTCTGTGACCTATTGATATGCGGCTATCCTCCTTTCCCGATGCCACATAAACTGTATGAACTATCATGCCCCCGGACTTAGGGTGTTTAGGCTCACCACCTTTGGTATTTGCCGCGGGCGCGGGGGTTTTCTCCGGCCTTCTTCTTTTGTGGGCCGTTGAAGTTGAAGGGGCCGTTGCAGTGGGCACCCTAGCGACTGTCATCCTGTCCTGTTTGATCGGACAGTCCTTTTCTTTTTCCACTTTCGCCTTTTTCTGTTGACGAGAGCGACCTGGGTCAATCACGGAGTCTTGAACTCTCCGCCAAAATTTATAAATTTTTTAGGACAGCCGTTGATGGGGCTGTTCTTGCTTCGTTTCCGGAACTCTCTCCGCGGGCGGAGGAGATCTTTTCAATGTAGCGGTTGGAGAGTTCTTCCGTACCCTTCTCAGCAGTTCAAAGCTGTTCCCAGTTGGAACAACATCGTTGACTTCCACCACTGGAGCCGGTGGAGTTAGCCCTGAGGGGGAGTTGCCCACTGCCTTCCTTGCTCGTTGCCAGTGGCGACGTCGAGCACAACGAGCCGTTGGGACTGGCTCGGAGATAGAGGTTGCTTCTTTTTGCCCCCTGTCTGAATGAGGCGCCGCTGGTGTTAACATCTTAAAGACTGAAGTTGTCTTTTGAGGGGTGATTTTTAACCTGTCGAAGATAGATCCTCGGGCAGGGGCAGGAGCAGGAATCGTCAGTCTTGAAAAGACTGACTCTTTGACAGGGGAAGCCGCCTTGACGACTTCTGGAGCAGCAGTTATTGCTTTCCTTGGGATAGCCAGTTTAGAGTTCTGATTTAGCCTGGTGAAAACAGAGGCTGTCGGTTTGGTAGTGGGCGACCCGTTGACAGGGGTCGTCGTAGCAGTGAGCCGGTCGAAGACCGACTTTTTGTTCATTTTCGGTGCAGGTATTGGCGTAGGGAAGCTTGTAGGTGGGATCATGGTCCCGAAGAACAGGCCAGTGGCGGCTTGGGTCACCTGGCCTACCGGCAGAGCGAGAAAGGAAGCCGCTTGGGGCCCATATGCTACACCTCTCGGTGAGGTGGAGCGTCCTTTGCAGTGGCACTTCGAGCAGTTGGTGCAATTAGAGGCCATTGAATCTTGAGTTCTATGCCAGGCAAAAGACCAAATTTTAGTAACTTAAAATCCAAAGGCAACCGTTAACAAACCGCGATTGGTTCGCGAAGACGACACACGAAGTGTGGAGTGGAAAGAGGAAAAGGTCCCACCGGGCGTGCCAGAATCTGTTCCCCTCCGAAAGACGGCGCACAGGACCGCGATGTCCTGACGCTGAGATTCGGGGCAGATGCTATTTGGTTTTATCCGTCCACCTCTCCGAAGATGCCAAGTTGATTTATGGCACTGTGTATCGGAGGTTTAGACGGATGCGGCCGATGTAGCAGACTTCGTCAGATTCCCCCTCGCTTGAGGGGTTTTTGATTGTGGGGACGCTCTTCCCTGCAGGCCAAGCCCCTGCAGTTAATTACGCTACCGCATCGCGGTAACAACTTTCTCCTTCTCCAGAATTTCACTTCGTGTCGTGTGTGTTTGTTTTGTTTGTGGTTGCCCGTGGATTGTATACGGAGACTGAGTAATGCCGTCGCCCGTAGGACGTGGATTAGTCCAAATCCGTATTTACTTAGATTTGGGTTTGGTGTTTTTAGTTTAAGGATGCATTAGTCGCGTTGCGGCTAAGATCAACTTAAACGTTCGTTAAGGATACGATAGTCCTGTTTGAGACTAAGATCAACTTAACGTGATAATCCATGTAATATCTGGCTATCGGGACTCGTCACCTCTCTAACGTCGTTGAAGGATTACAACGGCAGATGTCAAAGGAGTTCAGAGATGTACCCTTGAACCAAGGTTGATTTGGAGTTTTATAGTCCGTTTGAATGTTTAAGGATACGTTAGCCGTGTTTGGGGCTAAGATCAACTTAAACGGGACCATTTAGATCCGGCAAAAGAGCATTTAAAGGCTCTATTGTTCCAGTTTAGGGACGTAGTGGTCCATGTTCCAGTTTAGGGACGTGGTGGTCCATCGCCAGTTTAGGGACATGGTGGTCCATCATTAGTTTAAGGACGTTTCGGTCCAATATTAGTTTAGGGACGTGGTGGTCCACCATTAGTTTAGAGACGTTTCGGTCCAATATTAGTTTAGGGACGTTTCGGTCCAATATTAGTTTAGGGACGTTTCGGTCCAACATTCCCATTTAGGGACGAATATTAGTTTAAGGACGTTTCGGTCCAACATTCCCATTTAGGGACGAATATTAGTTTAAGGACGTTTCGGTCCACGAGTTTAAGGACCCCGCAGTCCGTATTCATGTGTGGTCGTTGGGACCCGTCGCTTCTCTGACGTCGTTGAAGGATTACAACGATAGATGTCAGAGGAGTTCGGAGATGTACCCTCGAACCGGAGATAAATTGATTTAGGAGAGCAATTTTGCTCAGTCAATTTAGCTTGAGGACTTACGGCCAAAATTGGGCTAAGTCCAGTTTCAACATCTTTTGTCTTTGGCCTGTGCTAGGGCTTTGCCCCCTTTTTAGTAATGCACTGCATTATTCTTGTTTTGGTTGGGCTCTGCCCTTTTATAAATGATGCAGAGCATCTATTTTGTTTGGGCTCTGCCCCTTTTTTAAAATGCATAGCATTTTTTATTAGGCCTGTTAGGCCTTTTAATTGGGCTCTGTCCCTTTTCTTTAATAATGCAGAGCATTAAATACTCTGACAGTGCCCCACGTGGCTTGTCAGGCGTTTTGCGCCAAGTAATGAGCGCAAACTCATATGGTGGTGACACGTGTCACGCTCTGGTGAGCGCAAGCGCAACAGCGCAGTGCGCTGTGTCAGTGCGCTGCGCTGTTGCGCTGCTGCGCTACTGACACGTGGCGCCCCCTAGTGGCTTGCGCCAACACAGGAGCGCAACAGCGCAGTTCTTGAAAGTGCAGAGCACTGTTTTATCTTTTGATCGATTTTAAATCAAAGAAAACAAGTTTTTGTTATTTTCAAGGAACCAATGGTTCATAAGAAGTGCAAAGTACTGTTTATTATGTGAAGATCATTGATCTGGTTTTTAGATCAATGATCTATTAGAAGAAATTTCTTCTCTCTTGTGAAGGTTTTTACCTTTTTCTTGAAATTTTTCTCAGAGTTCTCTCTGTTTGAAGCTCTTGATTTTTTTTTTCAAGAAATGTTGATCCCACCTTTTTTTATTTTAGAAAGAAGGATCATTGGTCGTTGGGACCCACCACCTCTTCGACGACACTGAGAGATTACAGTGCCATATATCGAAGGTGTGGAGGGATGTACCCTTTGAACCATGTCTCACTCATTAGGGGGGAAGAACAGGCTGGAGCTTAAGCTTCTCGCTACTGAAAAAGGCTTCTTTACGTTCGCGCACGTGCGTCGCACGTGTGTCGCACGTGTTGGGCGCTCATATTTGCACGTAGCGCACATGGATCTTGCGCATATGCGCATTATGGGGGGGAGCAAGCTCCTATGGAGAACGAGTCTCCTTTGAATATTCTCATGTGGTGCGCACGTGCGTTGCATGTGGTGCGCACGTGGCGGGCACACGTACGTTGCACGTGGCGCACATGCGCATTATGAGGAGAAGCAGAGCTTCTATATATGGAGAACATGCTCCTTTTAATATTATTAAATGTTCTCATGTGGTGCGTTCGTGCGTTGCACGTGGTGCCGCATGGCGGGCACACGTGCGTTGCACGTGGCGCACATGCGCATTATGAGCAGAAGCAAAGCTTCTATATATAGAGAACAAGCTCTTTTTAATATTATTAACTGTTCTCATATGGTGCGCACGTGCGTTGTATGTGGTGCCGCATGGCGGGCACACGTGCGTTGCACGTGGCGCACATGCGCATTATGAGGAGAAGCAAAGCTTCTATATATGGAGAACAAGCTCCTTTTAATATTAATAAATATTCTCATGTGGTGCGCACGTGCGTTGCACGTAGTGCCGCATGGCGGGCACACGTGCGTTGCATGTAGCGCACATGGCGCTTGCGCATATGCGCATTATGGAGGAGCATGCTCCTATCTTGGAGAACTAAGCTCCTTTGAGTATTGAATCCTTTGAGGATTTAACTCTACCCTTTCTAAGAGATATCCCCTCTTATTTATATGGGAATGGTAGAGAAGCCATCTCTCCTTTTCCCGATGTGGGACTAAAAAATGCATTCCCCATGTAGTAGTGCATTACTTTAGATTACACGTGCATAACACATTTGCTCATAACTTTTGATCCCGGATGAATTATGAGGCCCATAATATATCAAATCGAAGGTTTTTTCGAGATGCTTTCAACTCCATCAGAATTTAGCCATTTCTCGTTCCGGAGTTTGTCAAAATACAGCTCGGAAAATACTGGTTCGCATCTTCTTCCTTAGATCACATGTGCATAGACATTTGCTCATAACTTTTGATCCCGGATGAATTATGAGGCCCATAATATATCAAATCGAAGGTCTTTTCAAGATGCTTTTAATACCATCAGAATTTAGCTGTTTCTTATTCCGGAATTTGTCAAAATAAAGCTCGGAAAATACTGGTTCGCATCTTCTTCCTTAGATCACATGTGCATAGACATTTGCTCATAACTCTTGATACCGGATGAATTATGAGGCCCATAATATATCAAATCGAAGGTTTTTTCAAGATGCTTTCAATACCATCATAATTTAACAGTTTCTCATTGGGACGTTTATCAAAATACAGGCCGGAAGATACTAGTTCGCATTTTCTTAAGCGTATCGCTGCCATTTGATACCTTGGACTCTTTTGCGCAGAAATTTTTGGTGGGAACAATGCCGTTAGTTAAGTAACCTAACGGTGCATAACGGAACATTGCGGCGAATGCGGATGGCATAAGTGTACGTGTTATTTTCATTTCTTGTCTGTGATTGGCTTAAGGACTTAAATGATGGGAATTACATTAATGTGATTAATGTAAAGAAAATAAACCTAAAAAGATTTTGTAGAATCGGATTTGAAAACTACTCGGCTATTTATGAAAAAGCTACATTTCAAAACTGCGGAGCTTAAGCCACTCCTTTTGAAAACTGTTTGATTTTACAACGATATCAAGTTCAAAGCGTTAAAGATTTTCTTAAAAATCATTCGCAACCCTCCGTCATTTTAGGAAGTAGAGTACTTAGTATTCGTGCTACGTTTGTTGACTTTAGTTAAGGCGTAGTGTACGGTAGCTAAGTGATGTCTTCCTACACTGCATATGATGCAGATTAATTAGGACATTCATGCGACTTTGTTGACCATAGTTAAGGGTCATATGGGTGGGTCTAATTGATCAAGAAATGACGGGTAGAACTTGACTGGTACTTATGATTTGTTGACCATAGTTAAGGTCATAAGTACTAGGGGTAAAAATTACATCGGGAATTTCAAGTGTTGAAATTTGCAATGAGATTGCATACCTTCCATGTGATGGTTGGATCCCGATCCCACTGTGGGCAATAGTTGCTCCTCGGAGAGTTTTACAGTTTACAATTAGCTAACTCATTAGGTGTCTAGAAAGGTGTTAACGGGGCTCCGCCTCTGGGAAAATGAGGTTTACTCTAATTAGGTCCGTGTGAAAGCACGGGGAACCTCCCTCAAAGTACCGACACTGGCCTGGCTGAACGGTTAGCGAAGTGGTAGATTGTAATTAATCCTGGCTAGTTTTTCTTTTTAAGGTTTGAAAGAAAAACTCGATAAAAGCAGCGGGAAACATCGATTAGACAAGATAATAACCAATCTAATCTATGCAAGAGCTTTCGCTGAGTGTATTCTTTTCTCTCTCTTAATGGCAGATACCTATGACTGGACTCAAGCTTTTACTAGATAAAAACAAACTGAATGGGACCAACTATAAAGACTGGCTGAGGAATCTGAAAATCGCCTTGACTTATGATAAAGTATCATATATCTTCACGGCTTCAGCCCCGCCCGTCCCTGGTCCAAAATCCTCAGTTACGGACATTGAAGTCCGCAAGACATGGGACGCTGACTGTGCCACGGCCACATGCCTCGCGCTTGCATCGATGGATAACACACATCAAAAGCAGCACGATGACATGGACATTCACGGTATATTGCTCCATACAAAGGAGTTGTATGGGGAGCAATCCCGCGTATTACGATACGAAGCATCAAAGAAATTGTTTCAGATGCGAATGGCCCCTGGCACACCAGTAGGAGACCATGTTCTGAAGATGATAGCTCTTATAGAAGAGCTTGGGGACCTTGGATGGACGATGGACAATGAACAATATATAGATATTATTCTGCAGTCCCTCCCCTCCACCTTTGCTCAGTTCATAGTGAACTTCAACATGCATGGCATGGAGAAGGACCTCCCTGAACTCCTTAATATGTTAAGGAGTGCAGAGAGCACTATGAAGTTAGCAAAAACTCCCGTTATGACTATTGGACAGTCTTCCTCTTCTCGCCCGAAAGCCAAGGCCAAGGGAAAGAAAAAGAAGAAACCCACTAATCCTAAGGGCGGAGTTAAAAAGGTAAAGGGAAAGGGAAAGTCCAAGGTTGGAGACTCGGGGAAAGGCGAATGTTTTCATTGCCACAAGATAGGACATTGGAAGCGCAATTGCACGAAGTACTTAAGTCTCAAGAACAAGCATGGCGATGCTTCTGCTTCAGGTGCGTTTGTGACTGAAAACTGTTTTTCTATAAACTTTGCTTCCTGGGTATTGGATACCGATTCAGGTTCTCACATTTGCAATTCTATGCAGGGGCTGAGAAATAGCAAGGTTTTGAAGACAGGTGACCATACTCTCCGCGTTGGAAATGGTTCCAATGTACATACAGTCGCAGTGGGAGAGTATCACTTGGGCTTGCCATCTGGATGTATTTTGATTTTGAATCCATGTTATTTTGTACCAAGTATGCTATGTAATATAATATCCGTTTCTTTGTTGGACAATAAAGGATATAATTTTGTGTTGCAGAACAATGTTATGAACATTCACCTGAATCAAATGTTGGTTGGGTATGGTACGCTTAATAACGGAATATATATCCTAAATCAACACACAGTTTTCAGTATACAACACACTAATAAAAGAAAACTTTCAGAATTAAATGAAGCTTTTCTTTGGCATTGTAGACTTGGTCATATTAACGAAACAAGACTAAACAAGTTACACAAAGATGGATATTTAAACTCTTTTGAATATAAATCTTATGCGACTTGCCAGTCTTGTATCAAGGGTAAAATGACCAAAACTCCATTTACCGGACACGGAGAAAGAGCTACTCAGCTCCTTGGCCTCATACATAGTGATGTATGTAGGCCAATGTCTACACAGGCTAGAGGCGGTTTTTCATACTTCATTACATTCACTGACGACTTCTCAAGATTCGGTCATGTATTTTTATTAAAGCACAAGTCCGACGCTTTCGAGAAATTCATTGAATATAAATAAGAAGTAGAAAAACAAACCGGCTTGAGTATTAAGATGCTTCGATCAGATCGAGGTGGTGAGTATCTCAGTACAGAATTTGCAAACTTCTAAAAAGAGAATGCGATTCTCTCTCAGCTCACTCCTCCTTACACACCACAGCACAACGGTGTGTCAGAACGACGGAATAGGACCCTATTAGATATGGTCCGGTCCATGATGAGTGACGCTGAGTTACCAGTCTCGTTTTGGGGGCATGCATTAGAGACTACAGCGTTTCTGCTGAACAGGGTTCCAACCAAAGCCGTGTCCACCACGCCATATGAGATATGGAATGGGAAGAGACCATCTCTTAAGAGAATTAAGATTTGGGGTTGCCCGGCCTATGTTAAAAAGCAGAATCCGGACAAACTCGAGACACGGTCGGTCATGTGTAACTTTGTGGGATATCCAAAGAATTCTTATGGATATCTATTCTACCACAAAGAGGAACAAAAAGTGTTTGTTTCTCAGTATGCCACATTCTTGGAAAAAGAGTTTTTCACAGATAAAGATGATGGCAAGGTGGTGGATCTAGAAGAGGTTCTAGAGACACAAACTACAATGACGATTTGGTTGAACCGGCTGTTGCAGCAGAAACTGAAGAACCTCGGCCACTCCGTAGGTCTGGTAGGACTTCTCGCCCACCGGAGAGGTACTACGGTTTCCTCATTGATGGTAACGGAGAAGATTGCATCATGGATGATGATGATCCTACCAGTTTTCAGCAAGCTATCACGAGTAAAGACTCTGTGAAGTGGCTGGATGCCATGAGATCCGAAATGGAGTCTATGTACACCAACAAAGTGTGGACTTTGGACGTTGTACCCCCCTGGGGTAAAACCTGTAGGGTGCAAATGGATCTTTAAAAGAAAGATTGGTGTAGATGGACAGGTGGAGACCTATAAGGCAAGACTTGTGGCAAAGGGTTTTCGTAAAAGACCAGGTTTGGACTATGACGAGACTTTTTCTCCTGTAGCCATGCTTAAATCCATTCGGATCCTACTTACTATTGTTGCTCACCTACGACTATGAAATCTGGCAGATGGACGTTATAAACCGCGTTTCTAAATGAAATTTGAAGAATGCGTTTATATGGATCAGCCAGAGGGCTTCATTGATAGTGGGAGCAGCGGGAAAGCATGTAAATTGCTTAAATCCATATTGGGTTAAAGCAGGCATCACGGAGTTGGAACATCTGTTTCGATGATGTCATCAAAGAGTTTGATATCATCAAAAATCCAGATGAACCTTGTGTTTATAAGAAGGCTGTAGGGAGAGCTGTCACATCCTCGTATTGTACGTGGACGACATTCTTCTGATAGGAAATGATATTTCTATGCTACAGTTGGTCAATCTTCTTATCACTAAGGTTCTCCATGAAGGACCTGGGTGATGCCACATACATTCTGGGCATAAGGATCTATAGGGATAGATCCAAAAGGTTATTGGGATTGTCCCAAACTAGGTACATTGACACCATCCTAAAAAGGTTTAGTATGGAAGACTCCAAGCGGGGTGCCTTACCCGCTTGCCATGGGGGTCACTTTCTCTAAGGATTCTTGTCCAAAGGACCGATGAAGAGAGAGCTCGCATGAGTATTATACCCTATGCTTCGGCAGTAGGATCTATAATGTATGCGATGTTATGTACACGTCCAGATGTAGCTTATGCACTTAGTGTTGTAAGCAGGTATCAATCCAACCCAGGGGAGAATCACTGGACGGCTTGTGAAGAACATTCTTAAGTACTTGCGAAGGACTAAAGAATTGTTCTTGGTGTATGTGATGGAGATCTCCAAATGGAGGCCTTTACCGATTCGAGCTTCCAGAGCGATAAGGACGACAACAATCTATCTCTGGATTTGTATTTACCCTCAATGGAGGGGCGGTGAGTTGGAAGAGTTCCAAACAAGATACGATGTAGACTCTACGATGGAAGCTGAGTACATTGCTGCAAATGATGCCGCCAAGGAAGCCGTCTGGATGAAGAAGTTCGTCTCGGAGCTAGGAGTAGTTCCAACCATTATTGATCCAATACCTTTGTATTGTGACAATAATGGGGCTACTGGCGTTAGCCAAGGAGCCCAGATCCCATCAGCGGTCCAGACACATCCTGAGACGTTTTCATTTGATCCGGGAGATTGTTGATCGCCGCGAGATCGAGATTAGGAGGGTAAACACAAAGAATACGCCGCGGATCCATTCTACCAAGGCCCTCCCTCAGCCGCAGCATGAGCGACTTTTTTGAGATGTTGGGAGATTGTTGGATATATGTATGCCCTAGAGGCCATTATATGATAGTGGATGTATCTATACATGTATATATATATATTCAGTATGCATTCTTGCTCGACATGATAGTATGCTATCTGGTTCTTCTTTATCTGACATGTTGATTTGATCATGCTTATTATTCACTCATACATGTTGATTAAGCCCTGAGGATATTGGCTTGACTGCTCTGATTATGATGGAGATCATACTAGTGTGGACATCTGTAGTCTATAAGCATATCCTGGAAGTTCCTAGTCGTAGGTATATCGAGACGGGGCATTGATATACCAGAGTAGACTAGCGTATTATGATGCTATACCCATGCGATGGGCGATGGATGTTCCCACATTCATCGATGTTTGACATCAAGATCATATACGGATGCTCAGTGGCTGACTGGGTACACTGGACGGACTCACCGAGAACTCCTATATGGAATTATATCTATCGTCGAATAGCAGTTCTCAGGTGACACTGGTACAGGTTAGTCTGTAGACCCGAGATCGTCATAGAGTCTTGTGTGTTCTCCCACTGTACTTTGATTGCCACCCTACCACGGCTCTACTGAGTCGTGCAAACAGGTGGCCGTTGGGTACAGTCCCGAGACACACGAAGACAGTGAGCGATAGGAGGGGTTTCTTCTCTCCGATATTGGGAGTTGATGCTGTAATGTGCCCGACTGGTTATATCAGTAAGTCCCTGGCCAGGGCTGCTGAGATTTGCTGATAAGTGTTATCAGTAGTTTCTCGATCTGTTATAGACCATTAACCGGCACGACTTATTGAGTTATTAGGGTCGACATGACCATCCCTAGGCTCAATATGCAGCATATCTGACGAAGAGACCGGACTGTACGGTAGTGTTGCCGGATGGCTCGACGGGAGTTGTAGCAGGTTCGCTTGTTTTCTTCTGATCGCTCAATACCCGGGGGTAGCCATTACGTTTAGCTGACCGCTTGTGGCTTGGGGGTACTAATATGATCATCACCCTCTGCCGGCGTATTGACGAGTCTTAGAGTCCCACAAAGGAGTTACCCAGTCCAGGCGAAACGTTGTGGTGCGCGTATGCGATATGCGCATGCACCCGATTAAAATGTGCGTATATGATACCGAACATTGATCGGGTGAACTGCTTTTGGTGGGGTCATGTGAGATATGACCGGATTGATAAATCAAGTGTTGATTTATCATTTAACCATTAGTTTTCTCACTTAAAACCTTTCTTGGATGATGGATGTGTGCATGCATGTGTGCTATTCTTTCTTTCTTTCATGCTAGTTTCATGCACATATGGATGTGCATACATACACACATACATACACCCATCTATCATGGTTGTTAACATATGGAAATGGTGGCAATATAAGACTCACACCATGGTCTAAGTGATGGATTATTATTGATTTTGGGTTTAAAACAAATTGAAAAAGAAAGGATAATTCTTACTAGTTTCTACCTTCTTCTTTTAACCTAACCTAGCTCACCTACCTCTTAACTTGAGTTATCCTTCTCTTTATCATTTAAAACTCAAGTTAAATAATGTCTCCATCACTTTAAACCATGGTTCATAGTAAGAAGAAATAAATATAGATTGATATATTTCTTTTTCTTCTTGTGAGTTATCTTTTATCTCATTACCTCTTGTGAAAAATATTGCCACCATCTTCTTCCTCTTCTCATTTGCTCTCTAGTTTTTTCTAGTGAGTAAATACCACTTAAAGAAAGGTTTTTGAAGTGAGAACCTTAACCACAACTTCATTCTACACAAGCTTAGCCGTCTTGTTTAGAGTGTTCTCTTCGTTTTACGAAGTTGCGAGCTTGGACGGAGAACTCCGTGGTGGATCGTCGTGGACACAAAGAGGACTTCAAGAGACCTCCATTCAACACCCTAGAGACCAAGGAGTCCAGCGAAAGGGAGCTACAAAGGTTGTAGTCTCGAAACCCTAGATTAGTTCGCTTTATATTTCGAAACCCTAATTTTCTAGGATCGATTCCTTTGCATGTTCGTTTAGCACCATAAAAATTTAAACTTTGGGACATGTGATGCTTCAAAACTCATTATAGGAGTGCTAGACAAACCTTTCAGGATGATCCCATATCCATTGGTGTTTGACATCAGAGATCATATACGGGTGCTCAGTAGAGACTGGGTATACTGGACGGACTCGCCGAGAACTCCCAGATGGTGCTATACCTCACGTCAGATGACAGTTCTCTGGTGACACTGGTACAGAGTAGTCTGTTGACCCAAGATCGTCATAGAGTCTTGTGTGATTCCTACTGTGCTTTGATTTCAACCTTACCCACATCCAAGAGGGCGTGCAAAACGGTGGTTTTTGGGTACAGTCCCGAAATCACATGGAGGTAATGAGCGATAGGAGGGGGATTCGTCTCTCCCGGTATAGGGAGTTGATGTTGCGCTGTGTCGATTGGCTATAACCGAAATCCCTGGCCAGGGTTGCTGAGATTTACTGGTAAGTGTTACCAGTAGTTTCTTGAACTGTTATAGACCTCATATTGACCACGACTTATCGAGCTACTGGGGTCTGACGTTTACCACCCCTAGACGAGATATGCGACATATCAGACGATCAGACCGGACTGTACGGTAAGTGTTACTGGTTGGATTCACAGGAATGTGAGCGGGCTTGCTCGTTGATCTTCTGATCGCTCAGTACCTGGGTGGCCGTTACATTTAGCAGACCGCTTGCGGCTTGTGGGTGTTTGATATGATCATCACCTGCTGCCCGGTGTATTGACGAGTCTTTAGAGTCCTACACAGAGGTTTCCTGGCTCAAAGCGAAACGAAATAGGAGCGCATATGAGATATGTGCGGGACCGACGAATAATACCAGTATGTGATACTGCATTCTATTCTCGCGATTTGTATCATCGGCAGGTTATATGTGATATAGCCGGGTTACCGAATCAAGTGTTGATTCGATACATTGATACACTTGATATTAGTCGGTTATATGCATTATGACCGGATCATTAAATCAAGTGTTGATTTAATGATTTAAATGCATAATTATATATTTGATATATTACTTTACATTAACTAGTATTTGTTCACTTAAGATTAACTTTCTCACTTGATGTGCACAAGTTATATATGTGATATATTTTTTTTGTGTACTAGTTTGTATCATGTTTGATGATACATGCAAACTTGGGTGTGTATGTTTTAAAACCATGGTTTAGGTTAATGGTTAAGGTCTTATTTTCTTTCTTTATTTATTTTTGGAAAAACAAAATGGTGGCTTTTCTTATTTTGGAAGAAGCTTCATGATATTTCTAGCATCTTTGAATAAGTCTTACCATTTTGTTTTATTCCTTAACCCTAACCATTTACCTTAACCCTAGTTTATTCTCTACATGAGTTAGCCTCATCCATGGTTGCATTATGATAACCACACTTCATTTTTCTTTTTTGGAATTAATTCATTATTCTTTTTCTTCTTCTTCATCTTCTTCTTCAAGTGAAGAAAAGAAAAGCTTTCTAGAAAAATTGTCAAGTGATGAAATCAAGTGAGAAATCCAAATCCAAGTGAACCCCGCTTCCTATTTCTTCATCCTCTACCACTTGCCATGTAGTATAGGGTGTATTCTTCACAAGTTTTCATGACTTGGTGAAGATGGAGCTCGAGTAAGAGTCGCCTCGACGTAGATCATCTTCGGCATCGAAGTCAACGACCTAGCCCGATCATTTCTTCGACGAACAACGCTAGAGTCAGGGATTCGATGATCGCAGCGGAGGGACATCATCACGGAGCTAAGGAAGTGGAGGACAGGATCTACAAAGATTGTATTTTCGTTCACTTAGCAATAAAGTTGTTTATTTGCATGTTTCGCCTTTTCCTCTAATTAACGATCTAGCATTAGGTTTTCTCGGCACAAGAAAAATTTGATTTTGCATGGTTGATGCCTTGTGGAACCTCAGTTGAGTGCTTAGGAACCCTACAGTGGTATCAGAGCCTAGCTAGAGCCTTAGGCGATGTGTAGACGATGCTAGAAGTCCGATCGAACCCGAAATCCCCACTTTTCACCCCTCTATACATTTTTCCAAACTGTGGATTTTTGTGAATTAAAAATTCTCAGAAAATAGAGCAGGAAATTCTAAGACTACTGGAAGAAAATGAAACCCTAATTCCACTGTAGCGCCGCGAAACCGCGGCATTAGGCTCTTATTGCGGCGGTTCCGCGGCCGTATGTACTGATTATGGATTCATTTTTACACAGTAATGTCCGTATCTGTTTTCTCTGTTCTCTGGAAGTTTTAATCTGCACTCAGAGTTGAGTTTTCTGGGTTGTATTGGGACTCGGTGTTTCAATCGGGAAGTCTAATTTCGTCTATGTGTTTTTCCGGGTAATTTTAGAATATGTTAAAAGTTCGATCGGATATAAAACCAAATTTTTCCCCTGTCGGAAAATTTCCAAATGTTGGATTTTTCCGTGGTTTAAAGACGTTCTAAGTAGTGCAAGTAACGCGATGGTCCCTCTAGAAGACAACAAACCTTAACTCGATTATGTGACTGTCTTGAACTGCCCTTTGAATCTTAGGGTTTGGGGCAGTACGGCGTGCCACATGTGAGGCGTTGGCTTAACCCTTCTACGGCTGGACCGTTGGTACTGAGGCATGAAGTGAATGTTTTTAAACTTATTTCGTGTGTTGAGCTATTTCGGGAAAACTTGGGTATTGATTGTTCGATCGGAAAGTTTAACATTTTCTATTTATCCGGAATGTGATACAATATTTGGAATCCACAAGGAGTTATGAGATAACTGAATGAATGTTATAAATCTAGAGGTTTGGTCTCATTTGATCGGTTGCCACAGAATTTTGATGCGATCAAAAGTCCGTCGCAATCGCGTAGCGTACGCGGATACTCGCCGGATAAACTTAATAGACAGCTACACCCTATAGCCCCGACCAAGTGACTGTAGGAGAACCCCTTCGCCGAAAGCATCCGTTCGGAGTGCTCGCGGTAGCGGTGTTCCGCCTTAGTGCACTTCGTCGACGGTATCGGGGGTGCGGCTGTCTACTGAAGTTTGCGACGAGCATTCGTTCAGGATGTCAGGAATCTTGTTGAATTGCCCGACTTGATATTGAAAAGTGTTTTCGATATTGAGACTAAAATGCGGGGTTTATAATTGTTAGGCATGCGATGTCTAAGGGATTCATTTGATTAGGCATGCGATGTCTAAAGAGTTTGCGGATTCCAACTGTTGTAGTTTTACACTTTATTTTCTGTGACCGTAAGTGTAATATGTGATATCGCAGGTTTCGTTGCTCTATGTTAACGACAATTGGGATGCGCATACTTACTTACGTTGATGACATGTGATGTTATGTGTTGCTGGATATGTTATATTGGATCGTCGTGTTTGAATAGCCGGGGGGGGAGGGTTATGTGAGATGAGTGTTTTTCATTTTCATTCATGTAAAAACTTGTATGTAATATTCTTTTATTGGGGCACTTCCAGGTTGCGGATGATGTCACCATTTGTATATTATTTATTTTTCCGCACTAGGATAGACCCAAGAGGAGGGCACAAGTAACCGGGTTCTGGAGTCCAGTGGGAGACCAACTCGAGGAGTCGAGTCCGGGTCTCCTAACTCTAGAATTGGTAGGGTTGCTTGCCGCTCTCGTAGGGGTCTAGGGGTGTGGGTTTGGCTATTCATCGCGACCGTAGAATCCGTGTTTTATACTGGCTCGTATTAAAATCACGGACGTCCTAGTATATCCAATATTTCATATGTCTTCTTCTGCTGCGATATCTGTGATGTTCATTTGATATGTTGAGATGGATACAGTATATAGTATATATGATATATTATATAGACATTACTTATGTTTTATACCCGCGCTAGCCCTGCCCCGCTCTGCCGTTAGTTACCTAACCTAACGGTGCACGAGGGGACATCGAGGCGAATGCGGATGGCATAAGTGTACGTCGTATTTATCTGTGATGTTTAGGTGACTTAAATGATGGGACTTCCATTAATATGATTAATGAAAGAAAAGAAACCTAAAATGTTGTGAATCGAATTTTCAAAAACAGGTAGCTACAGTTCTTGCTTTGCATCGCGGTGTTCCTTGTAGAACATCTTGCACCTTATTCGATAAGGAAAGGACCGAGATCCCTTCACCGGGAGTGACTCCTTTAGCAATAACTGGCAGATGCTACACCCCTCGGTTTGTCTTTTGATTGCTTCTATAGTTTTTGCTTTGCACAGCGTATATTTGATATATCCTGCACCTTATTCGATGAGGAAAGGGCCGACGATCCCTTCACCGGGAGTGACCCCTTTAGCAAAACTAGAAAAACCTAAAAACACTCCATTTCAAAATTCATTCGTTCCTACAACGATATCAAGTTCATTACGCAATAGGTTTTCAGAAAGACCTGTCGTAGCCCTCCGTCATTTCAGATAAGTAGTAGTTAGTATTCGTGCTACGTTTGTGGCCTGCGTCAAGGCGTAGTGTGCGGTAGCTAACTAGTATTTATCTGCTTATGCATATGATGCAGATTGGATTAGGGTAGTCGTGCGACTTTGTTGGCCTGCGTCAGGGTCGTGCGGATGGGTTTAATTCAATCAGGAAATGACGGGTTGAACTTGACCAGCGCACTATGGTTTGTTGGCCTGCGTCAAGGTCATAGGACGCTAGGGGCAAAATTATTGGGAATTTCAAGTGTTGAAATTTGCAATGAGATTGCATACCTTCTATGAGATAGTTGGCTCCCGATACCCGCTGCGAGTAAGAGTTATTCCTGGGAGAGTTTTACACATTACAATTAGCCGATCAAGTAGGTGTCTAGAAAGGTGTCAACGGGGTTACGCCTCTGGGAAAACGAGGTTTACATTAATTAGGTTCGTGCGAAAGAACGGGGGACCTCCCTCAAAGTACCAACACTGGCCTGGCTGAAAAATTGGCGAACTTGTAGCGTGTAATTAATCCCCGGCTAGTCTTTCCTTTTAGGGTTTGAAGGAAGATTTGATAAAAACAGTGGGAGCCATCCTGATTAGATAAAATAAAAACCAATCTAATCTTGCAAGAGCATACGCTGAGTGTTTTCTTCTCTCTCTCTCTCCAGGTTAGCGACCATATCACGCCTTAATCAAGATAATAATACGGATATATTGACCAAACCCGCTTGTTATACTGCGCTGGGGAACGTTGGTCCCGCTCCAACTTATAATTGTTATAAGACAGAGCAGGAAATGGAGATTACCAGAATTCCCGTGCCGCCCAAACGAAGAAAGTGCATTTGAATGCATCTTCTTCGGGTGTGTTCATTACAGAGAACTGTTTCTCAGTATCCTTTACGTCCTGGGTATGAGATACCGGATCAGGATTCGCCTATGTAATCTGTTACATGGGCTACAGAAAGGTAGAGAACTGAGAACGGGTGATAAGTTTCATGAGACAGAAAACGGTGCAAGTGTTGCAAGCCAAGTCTGTTGGTCACTATCACCCCTGTATTACCAGAATACATGATTTGAACGAATGTATTAGATACCGAACCTGATATACAAAATCATATCAGTATCTTTTAGTAAAGAAATGATAAAATTTTGTATTGTTGGATAATGTTTTGAACATTTCCTGTATCAAAATTGATCGGTTCAGGCACGTTATCTAAAAGCATTGATGTTCTATACCAAACTACAGTTTCTAGTGTACAGAACACACACAAGAGGAAGAGTTTAGAATGAACGAATCCTGCTTGAGGCATTGTAGACTAGGTCATATCAATGCGACCCGACTGGCTTAAGTTACATTTAGATGCATATTTAAACTATTTTGAATTTACATCTTGTGAAACTTGCCAGTCATGTCGCAAAGATTAGATGACATAGCTCTGTTTATTGGAAATAGAGAAAGAGTTAGTAAACTCTTGGGATGATATATGTTGATGTATGTAGGTCCCCTGTCTACACATGCCAAGACTGGTTCTTTGTATTTCATTACATTCTCTGATAATTCTACCTCAAGATTCAGACATATGTTCCTGTTGAAACACAAGTCCGAACCTTATTGAGATATTCATAGAATATAAGTTCGAAATAGAGAACCAAAACGGGTATAAGTATTATGCCCTTTGATGTGATCGAGGAGGAGAATACTTGAGCACGGAATTCCTGGATTATTCTAAAGGAGAATGAGATTCTCTCTCAGCATTACTCCTCCATATACACCATAGCACGATGGTATATCGGGGTGGAGAAATAGCACCCTATGTGATATGGTGTGCTCTATGATGAGTACTACTGAGTTTCCTATTTCCTTTTGGGAGTTATGCACTTATGAAGTTGCATACCTATTGAATAGGTTCGAATCAAATCAGTGCCTACCACTCCATATAAGATAAGGTATGGGAAGAGCCTATCTCTTAAGTAAGGTAAGATTTGGGATTGTCCGGCCTATGTCAAAAGCAAAATCCGGACAAGATCGAGGCAAGGTCAGTTTTGTAGAACTGGAAAGGTTGCCAGCTATACAAACTACAGCAGATGATTTGGTAGAACCAAAGGATTCAGTAGATTCCAACGAACCTCAGTCTCTCCGCCGATCTAGTAGGGTTCCTCACCCACCTGAGAGATACTCTGTTTCTCTATGACAGTGGGCAGCGAGGATTGCATCATGGGATGATGACCTAACTAGTTTCGAGCTGGCCATCAGGAGTGGGACTCTGTAAGAATGGCTGGATGTTTATCGATATGAGATGGAATCCTTATACACTAACAAAGTATGGACTTTAGTTGCTTTATCAGAAGGGTTAAATCCCTATCAGGAGCAAGTATATCTTGAGAAGATTACTTGGTGTAGATGAAAAGTTGAGACTTTCGAAGCTAGACTTGTTAAAGGTTTTCGTCATCAACCAGGCGTGGAAAATGATGAAACCTTTTTCCAGTAGCTATGCTTAAGTCCATCCAGATCCTACTTGCCACGGCTACATACCATGACTACGATATCTGGTGGTTTGGGTGCCATGACTGCTTTTCTAAGTGATGTTTTAGAAGAGTGCGTCTATAAGTACACAGCCAGAGGGCTTCGTAGACAGTAGGAGCAGCGGAAATGCGTGCAGGATATTTTATGTGATAAAGCAGGCATCGCGGAGTTGGAACGTCTGTTTTGATGTATTAGTCAAAGAGTTTGACATCATCAAAATGGTAGATGAACCTTGTATAAACAAAAGGGTAGCAGGGAGTATGGTGGTGATCCTCGTAGAGTACGTGGATGACATACTCTTGATAAGAAAAGAGTTTCCTATGCTAAGATCGGTCAATCTCCGCTTATCACAATGATTCTCCATCTAGGATCAAATTGATACCTCATAAATCCTGGGTTTTGGATCTATGAGATAGATCTATTTGGATGTTAGGATACTCACTAGTTGTAGTGAGATGGTATCAGTTGATCCTGGGGAGAATCACTGGAAAGGTTCCAGGGTAATAAGGACGACTGAAAGTCAGTCACAGGGATTGTCTTTGCCCTCAGTAAAGGGACGGTATGTTGGAAGAGTTCCAAGCTAGATACCGTGGCAAACTAGACGATAAAGGCTGGATACATCGCTACTTAAGATGCTACCAAAAGAGGTAGTCTGGATGTATATTTGTTCATGAGATGAACTTAAGTTCCTCCCATTGTGTGACAATGGAGTTGTGGCTTATGCCAAGGAACGTCCGTCCCATCAGTGATCCAGACATATTCTAAGGCAGTATCATCTGATCATGGAGATAGTTGATCTCCAGGGTGATCAAGGTTAGGAGAGCAGACTCAGAGGATAACATGGCGGATCCACTCACGAAGGCCTATTCCCAGAGAGAGACTTTTATGGGATGGTTGAGTATGAGATACTACAACCACTGCTGCAGATGGCCCTAGTGCAAGTGGGAGATTGTTAGTTATATGTATGCCCCTAGAGGCCATTACTGTACATAAGATGTATATTGTAGTGGATGCTGGGACATATATAGGAGGACTTTCTTGCTCGACATGATAGTATGCTATCTGGTTGCTCTTTACCTTAACGTGTACACTGATTGTCTCTCTGTTACATGTTGGTAAAGCCCTTAGGATGTGTACTTGACTACCTGGACTATGATGCGGATCATACTAGTGGGGACATGGTAGTCCATAAGTACATCCTTCAAGGTCCCTAGTCGTGGGTGTATCGAGACAGGGCATCGATATACCAGAGTAGACTAGCGTATACCTTCTCGACCCATACAGATGGGCGATAGATGATCCTATATCCATTGGTGTTTGACATCAGAGATCATATACAGGTGCTCAGTGGAGACTGGGTACACTGGACGGACTCGCCGAGAACTCCCAGATGGTGCTATACCTCACGTCAGATGGCAGTTCTCTGGTGACACTGGTACAGAGTAGTCTGTTGACCCGAGATCGTCATAGAGTCTTGTGTGATTCCCACTGTGCTTTGATTTCCACCTTACCACGTCCAAGAGGGAGTGCAAATGGTGGTTTGTAGGTACAGTCCCGAATCACATGGAGGCAATGAGCGATAGGAGGGGATTCGTCTCTCCCGGTATAGGGAGTTGATGTTGCGCTGTGTTCGATTGGCTATAACCAGAAATCCCTGGCCAGGGTTGCTGAGATTTACTGGTAAGTGTTACCAGTAGTTTCTCGAACTGTTATAGACCTCATATCGACACGACTTATCGAGCTACTGGGGTCTGACGTTTACCACCCCTAGGCGAGATATGCGACATATCAGACGATCAGACCGGACTGTACTGTAAGTGTTACTGGTTGGATTCATAGGAGTGTGAGTGGGCTTGCTCGTTGATCTTATGATCGCTCAGAACCCGGGTAGCCGTTACGTTTAGCAGACCGCTTGCGGCTTGTGGGTGTTTGATATGATCATCACCTGCTGCCAGGCGTATTGACGAGTCTTTAGAGTCCTACACAGATGTTTCCTGGCTCAAGCGAACGAAATAGGAGCGCATATGAGATATGTGCGGGACCGAGAATAATACCAGTATGTGATACTGTATTCTATTCTCGCAATTTGTATCATCGGCAGGTTATATGTGATATAGCCGGGTTACCGAATCAAGTGTTGATTCGATACATTGATACACTTGATATTAGTCGGTTATATGCATTATGACCGGATCATTAAATCAAGTGTTGATTTAATGATTTAATGCATAATTATATATTTGATATATTACTTTACATTAACTAGTATTTGTTCACTTAAGATTAACTTTCTCACTTGATGTGCACAAGTTATATATGTGATATATTTTTTGTGTACTAGTTTGTATCATGTTTGATGATACATGCAAACTTGGGTGTGTATGTTTTAAACCATGGTTTAGTTTAATGGTTAAGGTCTTATTTTCTTTCTTTATTTATTTTTGGAAAAACAAAATGGTGGCTTTTCTTATTTCGGCAAGAAGCTTCATGATATTTCTAGCATCTTTGAATAAGTCTTACCATTTTGTTTTATTCCTTAACCCTAATCATTTACCTTAACCCTAGTTTATTCTCTACATGAGTTAGCCTCACCCATGGTTGCATTATGATAACCATCACTTCATTTTTCTTTTTGGAATTAATTCATTATTCTTTTTCTTCTTCTTCATCTTCTTCTTCAAGTGAAGAAAAGAAAAGCTTTCTAGAAAAATGTCAAGTGATGAAATCAAGTGAGAAATCCAAATCCAAAGTGAACCCACTTCCTATTTCTTCATCCTCTACCACTTGCCATGTAGTATAGGGTATATTCTTTACAAGTTTCATGACTTGGTGAAGATGGAGCTCGAGTTAGAGTCGCCTCGACGTAGATCATCTTCGGCATCGAAGTCAACGACCTACCCCGATCATTTCTTCGACGAAACCATCGCTAAAGTCCGGGATCCGATGATCGCAGCGGAGGGATGTCATCAGGGAGCTAAGGAAGTGGAGGACCGGATCTACAAAGGTTGTATTTTCCGTTCACTTAGCAATAAAGTTGTTTATTTGCATGTTTCGCCTTTGCCTCTAGTTAACGATCTAGCATTAGGGTTTCTCGGCACAAGAAAAAATTGATTTTGGCATGGTTGATGCCTTGTGGAACCTCAGTTGAGTGCCTAGGAACCCTACAGTATAAACATATGATGTGATTGATTTAGGGTAGTCGTGCGACCTTGTTGTCCTCTGTCAAGGGTCGTGCGGGTAGGTTTACTTCAATCAGGAAATGACGGGTTGAACTTGACTAGCAGCCTATGGTTTGTTGACCTCTGTCAAGGTCATAGGACGCTAGGGGTAAAATATTATCGGGAATTTCAAGTGTTGAAATTTGCAATGAGATTGCAAACCTTCTATGAGATAGTTGGATCCCGATACCCGCTGCGAGTAAGAGTTACTCTTGGGAGAGTTTTACACATTATAATTAGCCGATCAAGTAGGTGTCTAGAAAGGTGTTAACGGGGTTATGCCTCTGGGAAAATGAGGTTTACTTTAATTAGGTTCGTGCGAAAGCACGGGGGACCTCCCTCAAAGTACCGACACTGGCCTGGCTGAAAGATTGGCGAACTTGTAGCGTGTAATTAATCCCGGCTAGTCTTTCCTTTTAGGGTTTGAAGAAAGATTTGATTAAAACAGTGGGAGACATCTTGATTAGATGTATTAGATAACCAATCTAATCTTTCAAGAGCATACGCTGAGTGTTTTCTTCTCTCTCTCTCCAGGTAGCGACCATATCACGCCTTAATCAAGATAATAATACAGATATATTGACCGAACCCGCTTGTTATACTGCGCTGGGGAACGTTGGTCCCTCTCCAACTTATAATTGTTATAAGACAGAGCAGGAAATTGGGGATTACCAGAATTCCCGTGCCGCCCAAACGAAGAAAGTGCATGTTGATGCATCTTTTTCGGGTGTGTTCATTACAGAGAACCGTTTCTCAGTATCCTTTACGTCCTGGGTATGAGATACCGGATCAGGATCCCGCATATGTAATCTGTTACATGGGCTACAGAAAGGTAGAGAAATGAGAACGGGTGATAAGTTTCATGAGACAGAAAACGGTGCAAGTGTTGCAGCCAAGTCTGTTGGTCACTATCACCCTGTATTACCAGAATACATTGATTCTGAACGAATGTTATTAGATACCGAACCTGATATACAAAATCATATCAGTGTCTTTATTAGTAAAGAAGGATATAATTTTGTATTGTTGGATAATGTTTTGAACATTTCCTATATCAAGAGTTGATCGGTTCAGGCACGTTATCTAAAAGCATTGACGTTCTAAATCAAACTACAGTTCTTAGTATACAGAACACACACAAGAGGAAGAGTTCAGAAATGAACGAATCCTTCTTGAGGCATTGTAGACTAGATCATATCAATGCGACCCGACTAGCTAAGTTACATTTAGATGCATATTTAAATCTGTTTGAATTTACATCTTGTGAAACTTGCCGGTCATGTCACAAAGATAAGATGACCATAACTCTGTTTATTGGAAACAGAGAAAGAGTTAGTGAACTCTTAGGATTGATACATGCTGATGTATGAAAGTCTCCTGTCTACACATGCCAAGACCGGTTCTTTGTACTTCATTACATTCTCCGATGATCTCTCAAGATTCAGACATATGTTCCTGTTGAAACACAAGTCCGAAACTTTTGAGATATTCACAGAATATAAGTTAGAAGTAGAGAACCAAAAACAGGTATAAGTATTATGTCCTTAGATGAGATCAAGGAGGAGAATACTTGAGCACGGAATTCCTGGACTATTCTAAAGGAGAATGAGATTCTCTCTCAGCATTACTCCTCCGTATACACCACAACACGTTGGTGTATCGGGGCGGAGCAATAGCACCCTATGTGACATGGTGTGCTCTATGATGAGTACTACTGAGTTTCCTATTTCCTTTTGGGAGTTATGCACTTGAGAAGCTGCATACCTATTGAATAGGGTTCAAATCAAATCAGATGCCTACCACTTCATATGTGATATGGAAAGGAAAGAGCCTATATCTTAAGTTTGTTAAGATTTGGGGTTGTCCGGCCTATGTCTAAAAGACAAATCCGGACAAGCTCGGGGCAAGGTTAGCTCTGTAAAACTGGAAGTAGTTCCAGCTATACAAACTACAGTAGATGATTTGGTAGAACCAAAGGATTCAATAGTTTCCAACGAACCTCAGCCTCTCCGCCGATCTAGCAGGGTTCCTCACCCACCTGAGAGATACTTCGGTTTCTCTATGACAGTGGGAGCGAGGATTGCATCATGAGATGATGACCCAACTAGTTTCGAGCTGGCCATCAGGAGTGGGAGTCTATAAGAATGGCTGGATGCTTAGCGATCTGAGATGGAATCCTTATACACCAACAAAGTATGGACTTTGGTTGCTCTATTTGAAGGGTTAAATCCCCATCAGGAGCAAGTATATCTTGAGAAGATTACTTGGTGTACATGGAAAAGTTGAGATTTTCAAAGTTATGCTTAAGTCCATCCAGATCCCACTTGCCATGGCTACATACCATGACTACGATATCTGGCGGTTGGGTGTCATGACTGCTTTTCTAAATGATGTTTTAGAAAAGAGCGTCTATAAGTACACAGCCAGAGGGCTTTGTTGACAGTGGGAGCAGAGGAAACATGTGCAAGATGTTTTATATGATAAAATAGGCATCGCGGAGTTGGAACATCTGTTTTGATGTGGTAGTCAAAGAGTTTGACTTAATCAAAATAGTAGATGAACCTTGTATATACAAAAAGGTAGTAGGGAGTATGGTGGTGATCCTCGTAGAGTACGTGGATGACATACTCTTGATAGGGAAGAAGTTTCCTATGCTATGCTCGGTCAATCTCCGCTTATCACAACGATTCTCCATATAGGATCAAAGTGATACCTCCTAAATCCTGGGTTTTTGGATCTATGAGATAGATCTAATTGGATGTTAGGATTCTTACTAGTTGTAGTGAGATGGTATCAATCGATCCTGGGGAGAATCACTAGAAAGGTTCCAGGGTGATAAGAACGACTGAATGTCAGTCGCAGGCATTGTCTTTACCCTCAGTGGAGGGACAGTATGTTGGAAGAGTTCCAAGCTAGATACCGTGACATACTAGATGATTAAAGGCAAGATACATCGTTACCAAGGATACTACTAAAGAAGCAGTCTGGATATATATAAGTTCATGAGATGAACTTCGTTCCTACCATTGTGTGACAATGGAGTTGTGGCTTTAGCCAAGGAACTACCGTCCCATCAGAAATCTAGATATAATTCTTAGGCAGTATCACCTGATCTTGGAGATGGTTGATCTCCACGGAGATCGAGGTTAGGAGAGTAGACACAGAGGACAACAGCGCGAATCCACTCATAAAGGCCTTTTTCCCAGTAGAGACTTTTATAGGATGGTTGAGTATGCGATACTTCAACCACAGCTAATTGTTGGGTATGTGATACCACAACAGATGGCCCTAGTGCAAGTGGGAGATTGTTAGTTATATGTATGCCCTAGAGGCCATTACTGTACATACGATGTATATTGTAATGGATGCTTGGACATATATAGGGAGGATTTTCTTGCTCGACATGATAGTACGCTATCTGGTTGTACTTTATCTTAACATGTACTCTGATTGTCACTATATTACATGTTGATAAAGCCCTTAGGATATGTACTCGACTACTGGGACTATGATGCGATCATACTAGTGGGGCCATGGTAGTCGACGAGTACATCCTATAACTGTTCCTAGTCGAGGGTGTATCGAGACAGGGCATCGATACACCCGAGTAGACTAGCGTATACGCATCTTGACCCATATGATGGACGATGGATGATCCCATATCCATCGGTGTTTGACATCAAGGATGGTGTATGGGTGCTCAGTGGAGACTGGGTACACTGGACGGACTCGCCGAGAACTCCCAGATGGTATTATACCTTACATCAGATGGCAGTTCTCCGGTGACACTGGTACAGAGTAGTCTGTTGACCCGAGATCGTCATAGAGTCTTGTGTGATACCCACTGTGCTTTGATTTCCATCATACCACGTCCAAGAGGGCATGCAAAAAGGTGGCTTTTGGGTACAGTCCCGAATCACATGGAGGCAATGAGCGATAGGAGGGGATTCGTCTCTCCCTGTATAGGGAGTTGATGTTGCGCTGTGTTCGATTGGCTATAACCGGAAATCTCTGGCCAGGGTTACTGAGATTTACTGGTAAGTGTTATCAGTAGTTTCTCGAACTGTTATAGACCTCATATCGACACGACTTATCGAGCTACTGGGGTCTGACGTTTACCACCCCTAGGCGAGATATGCGACATATCAGACGACGAGACCGGACTGTACGGGAGTGTTACTGATTGGATTCACAGAAGAATGTACAGGCTTGCTTGTTGATCTTCTGAGCACTCAATACCTGGGTGGCTGTTATGTTTAGCTGACCGCTTGCAGCTTGAGGGTGTTTGATATGATCATCACCTACTGCCGGCGTATTGACGGTTCTTTAGAGTCCTACACAGAGGTTTCTTGGCTCAGGAAAAATGGAGTAGGAGCACATATGTGATATGTGCGGGACTGAGGATAATGCGGTATGTGATACCGTATTGGATTCTCGCGATATGAGATATCGGCTGGGTATATATGATATAGCCGGGTCATCGTATTAGTCGGTTATATGCGATATAGCCGGATTGTCGGATTAAGTGTTGATTCGATAATTTAATGTATATTAATATATATATATGATATATTAAATTACATTAACTAATATTAGCTCACTAAAAGATTCATTTTCTCACGGGATAATACATTGATATATATGCGATATATGTTAATTGTATTATTTTCTATTGTTACAAAATATATTGTATATGTGATATATAATATTGTAACATGTTAGGGTTACAAATTTAACAATGGTTTAGGGTTTAAACTTGGTTAGGGTTTGGATTGGGGTTAGCTTTTACATGAAGCTTCAATGAAGCTTCATGAAGCTTTGACTTTGTGGTTGCTTGATATTTTGTGAAGATATTATGTTAACCCAATCCAAACCATTAACTCTAGTTAATTCTCTACAAGGGTTAACTTCTTCATTCTTAACCCTAGGTTAGATTCGTAACTACTACAATAATTCATTATTCATCACAAAAGGAATCATACATTATCTTCTTCTTCTTCCTTCTCTTTTCATGGAAAAAAGCTTTCTTGATTTGATTTTGTGATGAAAATGAGTGAGAATAAGAAAATAAAAGAGAGAGAAAATCCTACTTCATCATTCTCATCTATCCTTACACTTTAGATGAGAGTGTTCCCTTCATTTCGTGAGTGTTAGCATGTGTTAATGAAACTTCAAGGTAGATCATCTTTGTCATCGAAGATCGGAAGCAAGACTGCATTTTTCTCTTCGTGAAGCCGCTCGAGAGTCCGGAACACGATGATCGCAGCGAAGGGACCTCATCACGGAGCTTAAGAAGTGAAGGACCGGATCTACAAAGGTTGTAATCCCTCTCACTTAGTGTTAAAGAGTTTAATATGCTTGTTTTTGCCTAAACCCTAGCTTAAAGATCCGGCTTTGGGTTGTTCGGCACGGCTAAAATTTTAATCGGGCATGGTTGATGCCTCGTAGACCCTTGTGCGCTTGCTTAGCAACCCTACACAGACGAAGAGACTGGAGTATACGGTAAGTGTTACTTATAGGCTTTATGGGAGTTTGGACAAGCTTGCTTGTTGATATTCTATTCGCTCAATACCTGGGTAGCCGTTACGTCAAGCTAGTACCGCTGACGGCTTGTGGGTAATTGATGCGTTCATTACCTACTGTTGGCGTATTGACGAGTCTTTAGAGTCCCACACAGAGGTTTCATAGTTCAAGTGAAACGAAGTAGGGCATATATGCTGATATGTGCGGGAGCCTGATTAAATACGAGTATGTGATATCATATTCTAATCTGGCGATAAATGATATTAGTCGGTTATATATGATATAACCGGATTATTAAATCAAGTGTTGATTTAATAATTTGATATAATTAAATGTTAACTGATATTATTGCTCACTTAAGTTATTATTATCTTTATATATATTTATATATATATATATGTGATATAAATATATATATTTATATGTATATATGTGTTATATATATATATATATATATATATATATTAGACTTTCTATTTTAAGAAAATAGAAATGATGAGGTGGAAAATGGAAGATATTTGTGGCATGGGTGAGGCATGGCATTTTCATTTGTTTATTTTTTTTGACTCACTATTAAAGCATGGTTAGAATTATTTATGTGTAAATAATCCGTCCTTCAATATGTGAGGTCAAGAGAGAAGCCATTCTACACTTGTTCATTTGCAACCCAAGCTCATTTTTCTCTCTAGCTCTATCATTTTCCACATTCTTCTTCCTCCAAGTCCTAACCCTCACATGAGTTGTGAACCCTAGGACTTGTGAGACTACTTAGTGAGATAAACACCCTACTTCATCATCCTAGTCTAGATTAGTACTTTAGACTAGGTTGTTTACTTCACTAATATTAGATTAGTGAAGAGGTAGCTTGACCTAGAGGAACTTCAGATGGATCATCTTCGACATGAAGATCGTGAAGATGCACTTCTTCAAGCGGAGCCTAGAGGAGTCGTAGGGACTACTACCCGGAGCTTTAGAAGAGAATGACTTAGTCTATAAAGGTTGTAGTTTTCTTTCTCTTATTGTAGATTTTACTCTATGATCATGTTAACCCTAATATTCTAGTTAGATTCTAGGTTAGTGTAGCTTAGCACCAAGAAATTTTTAAAATTGCATGCTTGATACCGGTTTAAACCTTGTGGTGGTGCTAGGAAACACTTTCATGGTATCATAGCCAAGGTAGAACATTAAGGGAAGTCTAGACGAAGTTAAAGTGTTCGATCGAACTTCGAAACCCAAATTTGTGCAGGGTATTTAATGGAGCCATAAGAAATTCAAAGCCCTAATTCCATCAAAGCACGGAGGAACTGCGGCCTAACCCTATGTTTGGCCGCGGTTGCGCCGCATGTTTGGGGTATTTTGGGATCATTTATCTTGTGCTGCTCCATTGTAATATTTGACACTTTCTGGATGTTTTTAATGAGACTCAAGTTGTTGAGGTCTCTTGGTTTTTTGGGTGTTTCATAATTCGATAGAAATGTTTAACATCGTATATATTTTGATGATATATGATACAAAATTTGGAATCCACAAAAATTAGTTTTGAGAAAACTAGTTAGTGTTTTATAAATCTAGCGTTTTAGTCTCGGTTGATTGAGTGCCACGGAGTTTCGATTCGGATCAAAACTCTGTCGCAATTGTATATAGTACGCGAACACTTAGTCGGGAATCTTGTTGAATTATCCGACTGCTTATTGAAAAGTGTTTTCAATTTGAGACTTAAATGTAAGGTTTATAGGTTAGTCATGAAATTCGGAATATGAGATATTCTGGGTTTATGATGTCTAAGGTATTTGCGGATTCTAAATATTGTAGTTTTTCATTTATTTTCTGCGACCGTAATATATGGGGTATCCCCGATCTCGTTGCTATATGTTAACGGAATTCAGGATACACATATTTACTTATGTTGATGACATGTGATGTTATGTGTTGATATGATATGCTATATTGGATCGTCATGATTGAATAGCCGGGTTTTTTTTTTGCGTGAGATGAGAGTTTTTTAATTTTCATTCATGTAAAAATGTATGTAATATTCTTTTATTGGGACACTTCCGGGTTGAGGATGTTGTCACTGTTGATGTATATTATTTACTTTTCCGCATTTGGATAGACCCAAGGCGAGGAGCATAAGTAACCGGGTTCTGGAGTCCAGTAGGAGACCATCTTGAGGAGTCGAGACCAGGTCTCCTATCTCTAGAATTGGCAGGGTTGCTTGCCACTCTCGTAGAGGTCTGGGGATGTGGGTTTGGCTATTCATCACGACCGTGGAATCCGTGTTTTTTATTACTGGCTAAAATTAAAACACGGACCTCCTAGTATATCCAATATTTCATATGTTGACTTCTGCTGTTTGAGTTCTGTGATGTGATCATATAAATGCGTGAGACGAATGCTGTTTATATATATATATGATATATATAGTAAACGTTGCTTATGTTTTGCACCCGTGCTAGTCCAGCCCCCGCTCTACCATTAGTTAAGTAACCTAACGGTGCATGACGGGCCCCATGGCGAATGCGGATGGCATAAGCATACGTTATATTTTCGTTTCTTTTCTGTGATGTTTATGGAAACATAAATGATAAGACTTCATTAATGAGATTAATGGAAAGAAAAGAAACCTAAAGATGTTGTAGAATCAAATTTTTTAAGAAGATAGCTCTAGTTCTTGCTTTACATAGTGGTATTCCTTGATGAATATTCAGTATCTCATTCGATGAGGAAAGAGCCGAGATCCCTTCACCCGGAGTGACCTCTTTAGCAAAACTAGCAAATTCTACAACCCACTCGGTTTTGTTTTGATAGCTTCTCTAGTTCTTGTTTTGCATAGTTGTATTCCTTGATGAATATCCAGCGCCTTATCCGATGAGGAAAGAGCCGAGATCCCTTCACCGGGAATGACCTCTTTAGTGAAACTAGCAAAAGCTACAAAAAACAATCCTTTTCAAATCACAAGATTCTACAACGATATCAAGTTCATTACGTTAAAGGTTTTCATCAAAACCAGTCGTAGCCCTCTGATTATTCCAAAAAATTGTAGTTTACCGTAATCAGAAACGACGTCGCTTCGCAGCTAGCCGGTGAGTACGGGTCGATCCGCAGGGATGTGTGAGTTTCTGTTTTTGTGTTATAACGAGTTGATTCAAATTGTTGTTTGGTTTTTGTCGATTGAATTTAAGACGAACTTATGTGATATGAAAGAACTCGTTAGGGTTAGGTCGAAGGTAGGGGTGTTGAGATCAATGTTTTCACCTCTTTCAATGCCGTTGATTTAAGCTTTTTAGAAAAATCACAACAATTATTAGCAAAGGGGATTAGGATGATCTGGAAGAAACAAAGTTTCTTCCTCTAGATCCTTATCCGTCCTTTCCTATTAATTGCTGTGATCTTCATGGACGTCATATATGTCCGGCCTTTTATACTACGGTTCACCTTTACCTTGAAGGTAGGGTGCCGTAGGGGGCGGATCATACATGCGTGCATTAAGATTTCGTTTTAAAAATATGTTGGCATTGAAGGAGGTGAGAGACATCCATCTCTCACTCCCTCTCTTGTTCCTAACCCTAACGAGCGAGGATTTTACTCGCTCATTAAGGAATTATTTGAAGGTGACATTTTTTATGTTTATGTTTTAAAGTGTTACCTTACGACAGATTAAAAATAGCTAAAACTAGTGAACTACAGCAAACAAATGGATAAGTAGGGCAAGTAGTGAAATTAAACTAAGGCAGGAATTAAATAAATTAAAACTTACAAGAAAAGATGATGCTCTTGATCTCTCAACAGGTCTGAACTTTTATTGATTGATAAGAGGCATGACATTTTACAGATCTTGAGTACAATTTATAAGCAACTAGTGAAGCTAGGGTTACAGACTCTCGTAGACATGAAATTACAGATTTGCCCCCTAAAAATCCCAACATATGAAAGGACACACCGACACAAGAAGTCGGTGCCGACACGGGCACCATATGGCCGCGGTTCCGCGGCAAAGACATGCCTTTGGCCGCGGTTCCGCGGCTCTTTGGTGGGCTTGGCTCACCAACTTTCTGTGATTGGTTTGTCTTCTCTTGGGCTTCCTATTTTCATTGTTCTTTTCTCTGTTGGGCTTCTTAGTATTCTCCAGATCCTTAGTGAAACTTGTAAGGATCTTTTGACCGTTTCACTTGTTTTTCGTCTCGGCTTGAGTAAGATCCGTGTGCTGGTTGGTCAAAAGTCCATTTCCTGTATCATCTTTGTCTTTTTCACTGTATTTGCTCCGAGATCCTGTATCCTATATCATGGAACAAACGAGCGTCAAAAGTACCTGTTTACTTATAAAATGCATAAAAGTGGGGCGTATGAATTGCAATATTATAATGTGAACAAATACCCCCAAACTTGCCTTTTTGCTCGTCCTCGAGCAAACTTATTATTTTATTCTAACCTAGCCACACTTTCGCAGGGAAACGCGATTGCACTGAGCACGTGTAACAAGCCGTTAAACCTCTAGGTGTCTCTAGTAGGAGGAGTGTTGTCTCCTGAGGGTTTTCAGCGGATTACACCCACAAAATCCTATCAACTTGGTTTTTCGACTTTTGTTTTCCAATTAGGTTTTCTAACAAGGAATTCTATTATCGTCGCCCCGCAAATTATCCACCCATATTCTTCACACTTCCTTATTATGTAACTTAAGATTGTACATGTTCTATAGAATTACTTAGAATTCAGCATTTCTTAAGTTTTTCTTCTAGAGTTTCATCTCCACTTAGGAATTTCTATCAACTCTATTAAAGATACAAGTTTTATTTTTCATTCCTTTCTCTTATCTAAACTCTAATCACATATCCCCACGTGTGTGTAATTTTCACCCCTACACTTGGAAATTCAAATCAAGCAATCGTACTCTCGTCCGTTGTCCAAAGCACTTAACTTTCGCTTACACATCCTTCATGCGACCGTTAATACTTCTTGAGGTACCAACAGCCGATTACAAGATGCGTTAGGCCTTTGAAGCGTATTTCCTAGTTTTGCAACACCCAAGGCTTTTAGCAGCGACTCCCAAACCAGTTGGTCTAAGGCACTAGGTGATAAAGCACCCTTGCTAATTAATTTTCTAGTCCTAAGTAATCACAAAAACCAGTGTCCATTTTTTTTTATCCACCCCCCCTTTTTTTTCTTTTTTTTTTCATTGTGCTAAGGACTTTAGACAAGAGTAATTCAAGGTCTCTTCTACTAATCCAAGTTTCAAGGTGCGTGATTGTGCATTTTGTAGGGTACATGTTTTCAGAATCTAAACTCAAGCCAGGAACTATCTTTCGAACTTATACTTTAATAAGAACATTAATACTTTTCCCTCGTTTTGACTTAACCCACGAAGTGAACCCAAAATTTGCCTATTCCTAAATAACCTACAAAGACATACACTTTCTACCGTTAAACTTTAAGCAAGGTTATTTTTAGGGTTTTTAATTTACCAAGTCTAAGATCTAGTTTTTCCTAGCTAGTTAACCTTTTTATCAACTCAAGTCAATTAACCAAAATTGAATACAATAATTTTTGAAATTTTTCAAATTTTTATGGGTTTTCAAATAAATATGCAAATGCAAAAATATATACAAATGAATGCGAAGGAAGAAGACGTACCGAGCATACCCCCAAACTTGAACTTGACAGTGTCCTCACTGTCATGCTAAACCAAGAGGGTCAAAATACCGGCACTCCCCTGTTTATTTATTTATAATTTTTTTTTATTTTTTTAATGTTTTGAATTTTTTTTTATTTTTTATAGAAAAAGAAAACAAAAATATATATACATATATACAACAAGGCTCCCCCCGAAACTTAAGCTTGGCCTTACACAAGCCAAAGGTTAGCACCAACCATTCAAAAATTTTATCGTGGTAATGGCCAAGTTGGTGAAACAATGGGGTGTAGATGAAAGAAATGAGAAACACACGAGACCGTGTGGAAAGAAGAGTGGAATATGGTCTCGGTGGAGGAGAAGAATGGCGGGAAGGAGAAAGAAGGGTCGCGCGAACTTGAGGGTGTAAATCGAGTGAATAAATTAGCGCAATATGTGATGACCAATATGTTATAAGCGATTGCGCTAACCTATCAACCCATCGGGAAATGGGGTCAAATCCCTCAAGATTCGCAAGAAAACATGGGTACGCCGAACTAGGTATTGGGGATGAAAGCGTAACAGTCTTTTGTCCGGTCGGAATGATAGGAAGGACGAAAGGAAGTGAATTAGGGATAGTCTCATTCTCACCGTAGTAAACTGTCTCGAACTTAAAAGATTCCATCAATGGTTCGAAACTACTGTAATCAACCGAGTCTGATGGTTCAACTAACTCATCTGAAAATATAAAGGACTCATACTCGGGCGGTGAGTCATCAACATCGTCCGAAAAAGTGAAACACTCGTAGGTGTTATCGTCTGTGAGAACTGTGTTGGATTCAAAGGAAAATTTTTCAAGCTCACAGTCTTCAAGCGGGGTCGGAACGATGGAAAGGAGGGAGGGTGATTTAGTTAAACGTTCAAGAGAATGAATTGGAAAATCAGACACATCAAACAAAAATGATTCAACCTCAATATTATCCTCAAGACTCTCCTCAATACTATCCTCAATATTCAACTCATCCATGCCATTATCATCAAAGTCAAGACGCATATGAGATTCAGGAGAAGCATTTAATAACTCGGGATGATGATTTGAACATAAAATCTCAATTAAATCGACAGGTTCATCATCCGAAATATTCCCGGTGTCTATATCCTCAATCAAGTGAAAATTAACTTTCTTAGACACCTCATCAAAAGCATGGATATCTATCAATTTAGGTTCTAGATGGGAGGTGTAAAGATCGAAAGGATTAGGTGTGGTTTCACTCGAAAGGGGTTCCTCACAATTTGGCAAATCAAACACTACAAAATCACACAACTCGTTTTTATTTTCAACAGGTGAACTATTTAGGGCAATCGATGGAAAACAGGAGTTGTGGGCTTCAATTGGGTAAGGGTAGGTTTGATTTGAAAATCCTCTCTCATTCTCACTCTGTCCAACCGCTTCCTTATACATTGAAAATTTTTGAGCTAGCGGGAAACTAGCTACCGGTTCACTAGGTTGTATAAGGGCGGCCACGGACGCTTCCACATTCCTAACCATTTTGTTTGTTACTGCGATGTACGCTTCCAACGACTCTTCCAAACTAGACTTAGGTGGTGAGGGGGTTTCGGTAAAAGATTCAAAATGGTGTGGATATGCAAAACTCCCAACAGGCTGTGTAGAATCAATGTCTAGTGAAGGTGGGAAGGTCTGGTAGGACTGGTAGGAAGTGGGTAGTTGGACAGGGGTAGGGTCAACATGTGGATAAAAAGGTGAATAGTCGTGTGGATCCCTAGAACTAGATGAGTGGAGAGGGGTGAAAGATCGACTGCGAGATTGAGCAATATGCTCAGCAATGGACATCGGCTTAGGAGTTACAGCTGAACTTAAAAAAGTGGTGTCAACAGACGAAGGTGGTAGAGCTTGACTTGGTTGACACAAAGTGGGTTGAAAACTCAAACTGTTTCTCCTAGACGCCTCTATTTGATCTTTCAAAGATATTTTTGGCAAGGAGGGATCGTCTTTAAATTGACCGAACAAATTGACATACGACGAAAAATTAGGTTCGGGATACCAAAGTTCGGCTAATGATTTATTATGTGGGGTACCCATGTTAGAAGAAGGGTTAAAGAAAGAAGGTTAGTTGGTGCAAGAATTTATTTGCGGCAAAATTTTGCAAGTTTTCTAATACTAATTTTCCTTTTTCCTTTTCTTTATTTGAAAATTATTGCAAAAAGATTTTTAATTAAAGATATGCAACCAAAAAATATTACTTGCAATCAGTTATTATTTTAAGCATATCACAAGAATCTTTATTTGGAAAAAAATTGTTGCAAAAAGATATTCGAGAAAAGATAATGCAACAAAAAAGATAACTTGCAATCAATTTCTATTTTGAGCGGGGCCCAAAAATCCTGCATAAGATTGTTATTTAGAAGGGAATATATTTTTAAAGTGCACAAAATTCTGCAGGTATTTCCAGAAAAGATATTTCAAAAATTACAGAGGAGGAACAGAGGAAGCTTACAGAGCAAATTTCACGAACAGAGGACACCAAAAGGCCGCATGTCCGCGGTATAAACGCGTTAATTCCGCGTTTTCGCGGCAGCCTAGTCAGCACGAGTCCCCAAAATTTTTCTGTTGCTCTGACTCAACAAGACGGCCGCGGAATCGCGGCAGGTTGGGGGATTTGGGTCTCCAAAAACTTTTCCCTGTTTTGTTGTTCAAAATCTCTTCTGTTCCGATATTTTGTTTCCTGTTATTCTTTCTGGAAATCTCCAGATCCGAATTTGTATATCCTGCAAAAATTCAAACAACAAAGTATCCTTTCCAAAAATAACAAAATATATATATTTTATATTTTTTTTGATTTTTCAGATTTTTCAGATTTTTTTTATAATTTTGATTAACCCGAAATTGCGAAAAGGAAATGACACGTCATCCCCGGCAACGGCGCCATTTGATTATTCCAAAAAATTATAGTTTACCGTAATCAGAAACGGTATCGCTTCGCAGCTAGCCGGTGAGTACGGGTTGATCCGCAAGGATGTGTGAGTTTCTGTTTTTGTGTTATAACGAGTTGATTCAAATTGTTGTTTGGTTTTTGTCGATTGAATTTAAGACGAACTTATGTGATATGAAAGAACTCGTTAGGGTTAGGTCGAAGGTAGGGGTGTTGAGATCAATGTTTTCACCTCTTTCAATGCCGTTGATTTAAGCTTTTTAGAAAAATCACAACAATTATTAGCAAAGGAGATTAGGATGATCGGGAAGAAACAAAGTTTCTTCCTCTAGATCCTTGTCCGTCCTTTCCTATTAATTGCTGTGATCTTCATGGACGTCATATATGTCCGGCCTTTTATACTACGGTTCACCTTTAGCTTGAAGGTAGGGTGCCGTAGGGGGCGGATCATACATGCGTGCATGAAGATTTCGTTTTAAAAATATGTTGGCATTGAAGGAGGTGAGAGACATCCATCTCTCACTCCCTCTCTTGTTCCTAACCCTAACGAGCGAGAATTTTACTCGCTCATTAGGGAATTATTTGAAGGTGACATTTTTTATGTTTATGTTTTAAAGTGTGACCTTACGACAGATTAAAAATAGCTAAAACTAGTGAACTACAGCAAACAAATGGATAAGTAGGGCAAGTAGTGAAATTAAACTAAGGCAGGAATTAAATAAATTAAAACTTACAAGAAAAGATGATGCTCTTGATCTTGAAAGGTTCCGAGGCACCCTAGTGAGGTCTCACAAGGCATCGAACATGCCAATTTCAAAAAAAATGGTGCCGAGAAACCCTAGACTACGGATCGTCGCTAGAATTCTAGGCGAAAAATAAATCTAGTTAACAATTTAACTAAAGTTAAGATGCTACAACCTTTGTAGATCCGGATACCCACTTCCTTAGCTCCACGAGGGCGTCCTCTCGCTGTCCATCTTGAACATTGGACTCTCGTGACGGCTTCATCGGAGAAACGTGCGGAATAGGTCGTCGGCTTCGTGTCAAAGACGATCTACGTCGAGGTTGCACAAGCTCAAGCTCCGACTTCACAAAGTTGTGAAACTTGTGAAGAAAACACCCAAAACAACTTGGCAAGAGGTAGAGGGTGAAGAAATAGGAGGTGGGTTCACTTTAGAATTGGATTTATCTCACTAGATCTCAAGTTGCCATTAAAATAGCAAGCTTGAAGAAGAAGAAGAAGATGAAGATCAAGAAAGAATGATAAGTCTTCTATTTTAAAAAAGAAACTAATATGAATACTTATCATATCTTGACCATGGTCAAGTGTAGAGATTAAACTAAGGTTAGTTGGATTGGTTAGGGTTAAGGATGAGATAAGGATGGTGGACTTTGTCAAAGCTTCAAGAAGCTTCAACATAGCTCCAAAATAAGCCACCATTCTTAACTTAATCCTTTCCAAATAAATAAACAAATAAATAAATGAAAAACCAAAACCCTAATCATCACTTAACCATGGTTTAACCCCTTACACTTAACCACATTATCAAGTATCATCAAACATGATACAAAGTAGTGCACAAAAGTATATCATATATACTTCTTGCACATCGAGTGAGAAAATCAATATAAAGTGAACCAATACTAGCTAATGCAAAACAATATATCAAATATATAATTATGCATTAAATCATTAAATCAACATTTGATTCAATGATCCGGTCATGTCGCACATAACCGACTAGAATCCAATGTATCGATTTATCGAATGAATGATTCGATAACTAGGTCATATCGAATATAACCAATCGAAACATATATCGCGAGAATGAAATGCGGTATCATATACATGCATTATTCTCGGTCCTGCACATATCTCATATGCGCTCCTATTTCGTTTCGCTTGAACCAGGAAACCTCTGTGTAGGACTCTAAAGACTCGTCAATACGCCGGTAGCAGATGATGATCATATCAAGCACCCACAAGCCGCAAGCGGTCTGCTAAACGTAACGGCCATCCGGGTATTGAGCGATCAGAAGATCGACGAGCTAGCCCTCTCACACTCCTGTGAATCCAACCAGTAACACTTACCGTACAGTCCGGTCTGTTCGTCCGATATGTCGCATATCAAGTCTAGGGGTGGTATACGTCAGACCCCAATAACCGATAAGTCGTGCCGATGTGAGGCTCATAACGGGTCGAGAAACTACTGGTAACACTTACCAGCAAATCTTTGATCAGCCCTGGCCAGGGACTTCCCTGTTACGGCCAATCGAGCACTGCGCAACATCAACTCCCAATACCGGGAGAGACGAAACCCCTCCTATCGCTCATTGCCTCCATGTGACTCGGGACTGTGCCTAAAGACCACCGTTTTGCACGCCCTCATGGACGTGGTAAGGTGGAGATCAAAGCACAGTGGGAATCACACAAGACTCTATGACGATCTCGGGTCTACAGACTAACCTGTATAAGTTTCACCTGAGAACTGCCATCTGACGTGAGGTATAATACCATCTGGGAGTTCTCGGCGAGTCCGTCCAGTGTACCCAGTCTCCACTGAGCACCCGTATACCATCTCTGATGTCAAACACCAATGGATATGAGATCATCTATCGCCCATCACATGGGTCGAGAAGCGTATACGCTAGTCTACACTGGTATATCGATGCCCCGTCTCGATACACCCACGACTAGGGACCTTGAAGGATGTACTTATGGACTACCATGTCCCCACTAGTATGATCTGCATCATAGTCCAGGTAGTCAAGTACACATCCTAAGGGCTTTACCAACATGTAACTATAAGACAGTATAAAGAGACTAGTGTACATGTTAAGATAAAGAGTAACCAGATAGCATACTATCATATTGAGCAAGAAAGTCATCTCTATATATGTCCAAGCATCCAATATAATATACAACATCTGTACAATACTGGCCTCTAGGGCATACATACAACTAACAATCTCCCACTTGCACTAGGGCCAGCTGCTGTAGTATCGCATACCGAGCATCCCGAAGAGTCTCTCAAACTGTATCTGGGGAATGGCCTTCGTGAGTGGATCCGCCGTGTTGTTCTTCGTGTCAACCCTCCTGACCTCGATCTCCCGGCGATCAACTATCTCCCGGATCAGGTGATACCGCCTCAGAATATGCCTGGATCGCTGATGGGACCTGGGTTCCTTGGCCAAAGCCACCGCTCCATTGTTATCGCAATGCAAAGGTATTGGACGCTCAATGGATGGAACCACTCCAAGTTCAGTAATGAACTTCTTGATCCAGACAGCCTCTTTGGCAGCATCGTTGGCAGCGATGTATTCAGCCTCCATCGTCGAGTCTGCCACGGTTTCCTGCTTGGAATTCTTCCAGCTAACCGCCCCTCCGTAAAGGGTAAAGACAAAGCCCGACTGCGACTTAGAGTCGTCCTTATCACTCTGGAAGCTCGAATCGGTAAAGGACTCCACTTGGAGTTCTCCGTTACCATACACCAAGAACATATCTCTAGTCCTTCGCAAGTACTTGAGAATGCTCTTCACAGCTGTCCAGTGACTCTCTCCAGGATCAGCTTGATACCTGCTCACTACACTTAGTGAGTATGCTACATCGGGTCTGGTACATAGCATCGCATACATGATAGAGCCTACTTCCGAAGCATAGGGTATCCCTTGCATGCGAGCTCTCTCCAAATCAGTCTTGGGAGACATCTCTTTGGAGAGAGTGACTCCAGAGATCGTGGGAAAATTCCTACACTTGGACTCTTCTATACTAAACCTCTTTAGTATAGTGTCAATGTACCTGGATTGGGACAATCCCAATATCCTTTTGGATATATCTCTATAGATCCTGATTCCCAATATGCAGGAGGCATCACCAAGATCTTTCATTGAGAATCTTTGTGATAAGAAGAGCTTGACCGATTGCAGCATAGGAATATCATTTCCTATCAAGAGTATGTCGTCCACGTACAATACGAGGAAGACAACCTTACTCTCTGCCACCTTCTTGTAGATTCAAGGTTCATCTGGATTTTTGACGAAATCAAACTCTTTGATAACGACGTCAAAGCAGATGTTCCAACTCCGCGATGCTTTCTTTAATCCATAAATGGATTTAAGCAGCTTGCACACCTTCCCGCTGCTCCCACTGTCTACGAAGCCCTCTGGCTGAGTCATGTACACGCACTCTTCTAAATCACCATTTAGAAAGGCGGTCTTAACATCCATTTGCCAGATTTCGTAGTCATGAAAGGCAGCAATGGCAAGCATGATTCGGATGGATTTAAGCATAGCCACTGGAGAAAAGGTCTCGTCATAGTCCATACCTGGTCTTTGACGAAAATCCTTTGCTACAAGTCTAGCTTTGAAAGTCTCCACTTTCCCATCTACACCAAGTTTTTTCTTGAAGATCCATTTGCTCCCAATGGGTTTTACCCCTTCAGGAGCAACTTCCAAAGTCCATACTTTGTTGGTGTACATGGATTCCATCTCGGACCGCATAGCATCCAGCCATTTCACTGAGTCCCTACTCGTGATGGCCTGCTCGAAGCTAGTTGGGTCATCATCCTCCATGATGCAATCCTCGCTCCCACCATCCATGAGAAAACCGTAGTATCTCTCAGGCTGGCGAGGAACCCTACTAGATCGGCGGAGAGGCTGAGGTTCATTGTGAGCTACTGAATCTTCTGGTTCCACTAAATCTTCAGTTACTGTTTGCGTATCTGGAACCTCTTCCAGCTCTACCACTTTGCCACTAATTTCTTTTTCAAGAAATTCCTTTTCTAAAAAGGTGGCATATTGAGAAACAAACACTTTTTGTTCTTCAGCATGGTAGAAAAAATATCCTTGGGAATTCTTAGGATATCCCACAAACTTGCAAAGAACTGACCGTGCCTCGAGTTTGTCTGGATTTTGTCTTTTGACATAGGCCGGACAACCCCATATTTTAACTCGTTTAAAATACGGTCTCTTCCCACTCCATATCTCATATGGTGTGGTAGGTACAGATTTAGATGGAACTTGATTCAATAGGTATGCTGCTGTCTCCAGCGCATATCCCCAGAAGGAAATAGGTAACTCAGCTGTGCTCATCATAGAGCGCACCATATCTAATAGGGTGCGGTTCCTCCGTTCAGATACACCGTTGTGCTGTGGTGTATATGGAGGAGTCAGCTGAGAGAGAATCCCATTCTCTTTTAGGAAGTCCAGGAATTCATTGCTCAAGTATTCACCTCCTCGATTAGATCGAAGGATTTTAATACTTTTTCCGGTTTGGTTCTCGACTTCTTGTTTATATTCTCTAAATTTCTCAAAAGCTTCTGATTTGTGTTTCATCAGGAACACATATCCGAATCTAGAGAGATCGTCAGTGAATGTAATGAAGTACGAAGAACCATCCCTGGCATGTGTAGACATGGGACCACATACATCACTATGTATCAGTCCCAAGAGTTCGGTAACTCTTTCTCCGTGTCCCGTAAACGGAGTTTTGGTCATCTTGCCTTTGAGACATGACTGGCAAGTGTCATAAGATGAAAATTCAAAAGGTTTCAAATATCCATTTTTATGCAACTTAGCCAGTCGTGTCGCATTGATGTGACCTAGTCTACAATGCCACAAGAAAGAATCGTTCAGTTCTAAACTCTTCCTCTTGTGTGTGTTTGTTATACTCAGAACTGTTGATTGGTTTAGAACATAAATGCCATTGCACAACGTGCCTGATCCAACCAACTTTTGGTTATGGAAAATGTTCATAACATTGTCCTGTAATACAAAATTATATCCTTCTTTACTTAGCAAAGAAACCGATATAATGTTGCATATCAGGTTCGGCATGTAATAGCATTCGTTCAGAACCAATGTATTACCAGTTGGTAATACAAGGTGATATTCCCCGACAGTCTTAGCTGCAACAATTGCACCATTTCCAACTCTAATGTCTTTATCACCTTCTCCAAGTTCTCTACCTTTCCTAAGCCCATGTAACTGATTACATATATGGGATCCTGACCCGGTATCCAATACCCAGGACGTAGAGCAAATGGAGAAACAGTTCTCAGTAACGAACATACCCGAAGAAAATGCATCATCATGTACTTTCTTCATTCGGGTGGCATGGGAATCCTGGTATTCCCCTATTTCCTGTTCATTCCTATAACTCTTATAAGAAAGAACGGAACCAACGTTCCCCAGCACAGTATAACATGTGGGTTCGGTCAATACATCCATATTATTATCTTTATTAAGGCATGAAATGGTCGCTACCTGGAGAGAGAGAGAAGAAAACACTTTAGCGTAAGCTCGTGCAAGATCAGATTGGTTATTATCTTATCTAATCAGGATGGCTCCCACTGTTTTTATCAAATCTTCCTTCAAACCCTAAAAGGAAAGACTAGCCGGGATTAATTACACACTACAAGTTCGCCAATCTTTCAGCCAGGCCAGTGTCGGTACTTTGAGGGAGGTCCCCCGTGCTTTCGCACGAACCTAATTACTGTAAACTTCGTTTTCCCAGAGGCGTAACCCCGTTGACACCTTTCTAGACACCTACTTGATCGGCTAATTGCAATGTGTAAAACTCTCCCAGGAGTAACTCTTACTCGCAGTGGGTATCGGGATCCAACTATCTCATAGAAGGTATACAATCTCATTGCAAATTTCAACACTTGAAATTCCCGATAATCTTTTGCCCCTAGCAGCTATATGACCTTAACATAGTCAACAAATCATAAGTGCTAGTCAAGTTCAACCCGTCATTTCCCGATTGAATTAAACCCACCCGCACGACCCTTAACATAGTCAACAAAGTCGCACGACTACCCTAATCCAATCGCATCATATGCTTATACAGATAAGCACTAATTAGCTACCGCACACTACGCCTTAACATAGTCAACAAACGTAGCACGAATACTAACTAGTACTTATCTGAAATGACGGAGGGCTACGTCAGGTTTTTCTGAAAACCTATTGCGTAATGAACTTGATATCATTGTAGAATCAAATGAAGTTTTAAAATGGAATGATTTTGAGGCTTTTCTAGTTTTGCTAAAGGGGTCACTCCCGGTGAAGGGATCGTCGGCCCTTTCCTCGCCGAATGAGGTGCGGGATATATCATATATATCACTGTGCAAAGCAAAAACTCTTAAAAGCAATCAAAAATCAAACCGAGTGTGTAGCATCTGCCAGTTATTGCTAAAGGAGTCACTCCCGGTGAAGGGATCTCGGTCCTTTCCTCATCGAATAAGGTGCAGCATATATCATATATACCGCTATGCAAAGCAAGAACTGTAGCTACCTGTTTTGTTTAAAATCTGATTCTACAACATCTTAGGTTTCTTTTCTTTCATTAATCACATTAATGAAGTCCCATCATTTATGTACCTAAACATCACAGATAGATATGACGTACACTTATGCCATCCGCATTCGCCTCGATGTCCCCTCGTGCACCGTTAGGTTAGGTAACTAACGACAGAGCAGGGCAGGGCTAGCGCGGGTGTAAAACATAAGTAACGTCTATATAATATATCATATATACTATATACTATATCCATCACAGAATCACATCACAGATATCGCAGCAGAATAAACATATGAAATATTGGATATACTAGGACGTCCGTGTTTTCAATACGAGCCAGTATAAAACACGGATTCCACGGTCGTGATGAATAGCCAATCCCACACCCCTAGACCCCTACGAGAGCGGCAAGCAACCCTGCCAATTCTAGGGTTAGGAGACCCGGACTCGACTCCTCGAGTTGGTCTCCCACTGGACCCCAGAACCCGGTTACTTGTGCTCCCCTCCTTGGGTCTATCCTAATGCGGAAAAGTAAATAATATACAAAGGGTGACAACTTCCGCTACCTGGAAGTGCCCCAAATAAAAGAATATTACATACAAGTTTTTACATGAATGAAAATGAAAAACACTCATCTCACATAAAAACCCCCGGCTATTCGAACACGACGATCCAATATAACATATCCAGCAACACATAACATCACATGTCATCATCGTAAGTAAGTATGCATACCCCAATTGTCGTTGACGTATAGCAACGAAACCGGCGATATGAACATACTACACTTACGGTCACAGAAAAGAAAGTGTAAAACTACAACAGTTGGAATCCGCAACTACTTTAGACATCGCATGCCTAACAGATATAAATCCTGCATTTTAGTCTCATTATCGAAAACTCTTTTCAATATCATATGGGACTAAATTGCTAGATTTATAACATTCATTCAGTTATCTCATAACTACTTGTGAATTCCAATTATTGTATCACATTCCAGATAAACAGAAAATGTTAAACTTTCCGATCGAACAGTCGAATACCCAAGTTTTCCCGATACAGCTCAACACATGAAATAAGTCTAACAACATTCAGTTCGTGCCTCAGTACCGACGGTCCAGCCGTAGAAGGGTCAAGCCAACGCCTCACATGTGGCACGCCGTACTGCCCCAAACCCGAAGGTTCAAAGGGCAGTTCAAGACGGTCACATAATCGAGTTAAGGTTTGTTGTCTTCTAGAGGGTCCATCGCGTTACTTGCACTACTTAGAACGTCGTTAAACTACGGAAAAATCCAACACTTGGAAATTTCCCGACAGGGGAAAAATTGGGTATTTATATCCGGTCGAACTTTTTAACATATTCTGAAAATTATCCGGAAAAACACAAAGACGAAATTTGATACCCCGATCGAAACACCGAAGCTCTAAAACACCCCAGAAAATCCAACTCTGGAATAATTATTAAAAATCCCCAGAAACTCCAGCACTGCAAGGTAAGAATTACTGTGTGAATATTTTTGAACAGTGGGGCAGTACGGCCGCGGAACCGCCGCACGAGCCATGCTCGTGCCGCGGAACCGCGGCAGTTTAATCGAATTATGCCATCGAATTTCACAGTAAGTCTTACATTCTCCTGCTGATTTCTCTGCATATTTTTAATATGGAAAAAACCCCATTTTTGGAAAATGTCCAGAGAGCTCATTTGGTTTAGGGTTTCGGGTTCGTTCGGGCTTCAAATTGTGTCTAGACTTCGCCTAAGGCTCTAGCTAGGCTCTGATACCAGTGAAAGGTTCCGAGGCACCCTAGTGAGGTCTCACAAGGCATCGAACATGCCAATTTCAAAAAAAATGGTGCCGAGAAACCCTAGACTACGGATCGTCGCTAGAATTCTAGGCGAAAAATAAATCTAGTTAACAATTTAACTAAAGTTAAGATGCTACAACCTTTGTAGATCTGGATACCCACTTCCTTAGCTCCACGAGGGCGTCCTCTCGCTGTCCATCTTGAACCTTAGACTCTCGTGACGGCTTCATCGGAGAAACGTGCGGAATAGGTCGTCGGCTTCGTGTCAAAGACGATCTACGTCGAGGTTGCACAAGCTCAAGCTCCGACTTCACAAAGTTGTGAAACTTGTGAAGAAAACACCCAAAACAACTTGGCAAGAGGTAGAGGGTGAAGAAATAGGAGGTGGGTTCACTTTAGAATTGGATTTATCTCACTAGATCTCAAGTTGCCATTAAAGTAGCAAGCTTGAAGAAGAAGAAGAAGATGAAGATCAAGAAAGAATGATAAGTCTTCTATTTTAAAAAAGAAACTAATATGAATACTTATCATATCTTGACCATGGTCAAGTGTAGAGATTAAACTAAAGTTAGTTGGATTGGTTAGGGTTAAGGATGAGATAAGGATGGTGGACTTTGTCAAAGCTTCAAGAAGCTTCAACATAGCTCCAAAATAAGCCACCATTCTTAACTTAATCCTTTCCAAATAAATAAACAAATAAATAAATGAAAAACCAAAACCCTAATCATCACTTAACCATGGTTTAACCCTTTACACTTAACCACATTATCAAGTATCATCAAACATGATACAAAGTAGTGCACAAAAGTATATCATATATACTTCTTGCACATCGAGTGAGAAAATCCATATAAAGTGAACCAATACTAGCTAATGCAAAACAATATATCAAATATATAATTATGCATTAAATCATTAAATCAACATTTGATTCAATGATCCGGTCATGTCGCATATAACCGACTAGAATCCAATGTATCGATTTATCGAATGAATGATTCGATAACTAGGTCATATCGAATATAACCAATCGAAACATATATCGCGAGAATGAAATGCGGTATCATATACATGCATTATTCTCGGTCCTGCACATATCTCATATGCGCTCCTATTTCGTTTCGCTTGAACCAGGAAATCTCTGTGTAGGACTCTAAAGACTCGTCAATACGCCGGTAGCAGATGATGATCATATCAAGCACCCACAAGCCGCAAGCGGTCTGCTAAACGTAACGGCCAACCGGGTATTGAGCGATCAGAAGATCGACGAGCTAGCCCGCTCACACTCCTGTGAATCCAACCAGTAACACTTACCGTACAGTCCGGTCTGTTCGTCTGATATGTCGCATATCAAGTCTAGGGGTGGTATACGTCAGACCCCAATAACCGATAAGTCGTGCCGATGTGAGGCTCATAACGGGTCGAGAAACAACTGGTAACACTTACCAGCAAATCTCTGATCAGCCCTGGCCAGGGACTTCCCTGTTACGGCCAATCGAGCACTGCGCAACATCAACTCCCAATACCGGGAGAGACGAAACCCCTCCTATCGCTCATTGCCTCAATGTGACTCGGGACTGTGCCCAAAGACCACCGTTTTGCACGCCCTCATGGACGTGGTAAGGTGGAGATCAAAGCACAGTGGGAATCACACAAGACTCTATGATGATCTCGGGTCTACAGACTAACCTGTACAAGTGTCACCTGAGAACTGCCATCTGACGTGAGGTATAATACCATCTGGGAGTTCTTGGCGAGTCCGTCCAGTGTACCCAGTCTCCACTGAGCACCCGTATACCATCTCTGATGTCAAACACCAATGGATATGAGATCATCCATCGCCCATCACATGGGTCGAGAAGCATATACGCTAGTCTACACTGGTATATCGATGCCCCGTCTCGATACACCCATGACTAGGGACCTTGAAGGATGTACTTATGGACTACCATGTCCCCACTAGTATGATCTGCATCATAGTCCAGGTAGTCAAGTACACATCCTAAGGGCTTTACCAACATGTAACTATAAGAAAGTATAAAGAGACTAGTGTACATGTTAAGATAAAGAGTAACCAGATAGCATACTATCATATTGAGCAAGAAAGTCATCTCTATATATGTCCAAGCATCCAATATAATATACAACATCTGTACAATACTGGCCTCTAGGGCATACATACAACTAACAGATCTCTCAACAGGTCTGAACTTTTATTGATTGATAAGAGGCATGCCATTTTACAGATCTTGAGTACAATTTATAAGCAACTAGTGAAGCTAGGGTTACAGACTCTCGTAGACATGAAATTACAGATTTTCCCCCTAAAAATCCCAACATATGAAAGGACACACCGACACAAGAAGTCGGTGCCGACACGGGCACCATATGGCCGCGGTTCCGCGGCAAAGACATGCCTTTGGCCACGGTTCCGCGGCTCTTTGGTGGGCTTGGCTCACCAACTTTCTGTGATTGGTTTGTCTTCTCTTGGGCTTCCTATTTTCATTGTTCTTTTCTCTGTTGGGCTTCTTAGTATTCTCCAGATCCTTAGTGAAACTTGTAAGGATCTTTTGACTGTTTCACTTATTTTTCGTCTCGGCTTGAGTAAGATCCGTGTGCTGGTTGGTCAAAAGTCCATTTCCTGTATCATCTTTGTCTTTTTCACTGTATTTGCTCCGAGATCCTGTATCCTGTATCATGCAACAAACGAGCGTCAAAAGTACCTGTTTACTTATAAAATGCATAAAAGTGGGGCGTATGAATTGCAATATTATAATGTGAACACCCTCTGTCATTTCAGATAAGTGCTATTTAGTATTCGTGTCGCGTTTGTTGACCTTGTCAAGGCGTAGTGTGCGGTAGCTGATTAGTGTTTATCTGCAGCATGTGATGTGATTGGATTAGGGTAGTCGAACGGCTTTGTTGACCTTATTAAGGGTCATACGGGTAGGTTTAATTCAATCACAAAATGACGGGTTGAACTTAACTAGCGCTTATGATGACCTTGTTAAGGTCATAAGTTGCTAGGGGTAAAAATAGATATTGGAATTTCAAGTGTTGAAATTTGCAATGAGATTGCATACCTTATATGAGATAGTTGGATCCCGATATCCACTTAGTGTTACTCCTGGGAGAGTTTTCGACTTTACAATTAGCTGATCCAGTAGGTGTCTAAGAAAGGTGTTAAAGGGGTTATGCCCCTGCAGAAACGAGATTATTTAATTAGTTCCATGCGAAAGCATGGGGAGACTCCCTTGGAGTACCAATACCTGCCTGGCCGACCGATTGGCGAACTTGTAGGGTGTAATTAATCCCGGCTAATCTTAACTTTTATGGTTTGAAGGAAGATTTGATAAAAACAGTGGGAGCCATCCTGATTAGATAAGATAATAACTGTAAGTCTATGTTATCCACCCCGGAACTTACGGGGAGGCGGAAAGAGTAAAAATCGAATTTTTATCACAAGGAAACATAGACTAACCATGAAGGATCTTTGCTAAACAAAAACTAACAAACATTCAAGGAGCTCTAACTACTAGGTTAAGATGGTTATACCTAGTTCTTGAACTCCTTCTCTCCTTATTCTGGTCCTCCTTGTTGCTAGCTCCTTGGAGTGGCGTAGATGGCTTCTCCTCGTTGTCTTCTCTAGGTCAAAGATCGATTCACCCGAAGGCCTCTACCTTGAGCTTCTACCTCAACGATGAAGTAACTAGAGTGCTTGGCTTGCTACACTAAGAACCATAGAGTGAGTGGAGAAGTATTTTGGTGGTTTAGTCTCAAGAGCTTTTGATTTTCAACACATGAAAGATTAAAGCTTTGAGAGAGGAGGAGGGAGAGCAAACCATGAGAGAGAAAGATAATGAGAGAATGAGAGAACAAAGCTCTCATATGATAAAAATATGATAATAATAATAATTAAGAAAATTATGATGGTGAGTTGATTTGACCATTATCATTTCATATTTAATGCTAAGCATGCTTCAAGAAGCATCTTATGCAAAAGAAAAATATCTAGGTCAAAGAAGTCAACAAGTCAAATGGTCAAACCAATTCTAACCATGATACAATTATACCGAATTAATATTATTAATCATATTTCTCATTCTCATTAGGGTTTGGATCAAGTCAATGGTCAAAAACCTTAATGAGGTGTTTCCCTCTCCGCCTCTGTCAACTGTACGTACGTACCCGTATTCGTATTCCGAAGAAACATGAATACAATGAGACAAGACCAATCCCAAAACAAATACTAGGATCTGGCTTAAACCAAAGCCCACTAGTAATGTCTGCCCGAACACCGAATACGCACAAGTACGCATATGTGAATGAACCCTGTCGTAAAACCATACGACCTCTACTCTGTTTTGCCCAAAGGCGAACAACCCTCTGTGTGGGACTCTAAAGACTCGATACTACGCTGGCAGTGGGTTTAACCATAGGCCACAAGCGGTACTAGCTGTACATAACGGTCCCCAAGTAGATGTCGATAAGAAGACCGATGAGGTGAACCCATCCGAACTCCTGTTGAGCCTGAATGTGACAATCTCCGTACAGTCCGGTCTGTTCGTCTAAGAGTATCGCATGTCGGGCCTAGGGGGCGGTAAATGTCAGTTCCCTAATAGCGGTACAAGTCGTGTCGGAGTGTAGCCCAGAACACCCTGAGAAACTACTGGAAACACTACCAGTAAATCTCGCTTGCCCTGGCCAGGGATTTTGTGTAATGGTTCTCCTAGACACAGCGCGATATCAACCCCCAATACCGGGAGAGACGAATTCTGTCTAACCGTCACTGCCTCCAAGTGCTTCGGTACTGCACCCAACTACTACCTATTTGCACAACTCAATAGAGCCGTGGTAGGGTAGTAATCTAAGAACAGTAGGAACACACTCGAGGCAAAGTGACAGTGTCAAGTCAACGGACTAAGCTGTACTCATGTCATCTGGGAACTGATAACTGACGATAGGTATAATACCAATCAACAGTTCCCAGCGAGTCCTGTCCAGTGTACTCATAGCCTAACGAGCGCCTGCATACTATCTCCAGTACGACGTACTGATGGCTGTGGGACAGACCACCTCCCCTCTTGGTATAAGAAGCATATACACTAGTCTAGTCTGGAGTCTCGATGCCCTGTCTTGATAATCCTACGACCAGGGACCTGTAAAAGGATATGCTTATAGACTACCAAGCCTCTACTAATGTGACTGCCATCACAACGCTGGTAGTCAAGCAAAAGATCCTTAGGGCTCTATCAATATGTATTAGAGATATATCAAAAGAAACATATACACATATTAAGATAGATACAAACCAAGTAGCATACTACCATATTGAGCAAGACTGTTATAAATCTGTGTATATATCCCAAGCTTCCAAAATGTAATATACAAACTAGTACTATACAATAATGGCCTCTAGGGCATATCACACTAGCAATAACCAATTTAATCTTGCAAAGGGTGCATGCTAAAGCATTTCCTTCTCTCTCTCTCCAGGTAGCGATCATGACATGCCTTAATCAAGATAATAATATAGATGTATTGACCGAACCCGCTTATTATACTGAGCTGGGAAACGTTGGTTCCGCTTTTTCTAATGATTGTCATAAGTCTGAGCAAGAAATTGGGGAATATCAGGATTCCCACGCAACCCGAACGAAGATAGAGCATGCTGATGCATCTTCTTTAGGTGTGTTCGTAACCGAGAACTGTTTCTCAGTTTGCTCTACATCCTGGGTATTGGATACCGGATCAGGATCCCACATATGTAATTTGTTACATGGGATAAGGAGAGGTGGAGAATTGGGAAATGGTGATATGTTTCTAAAAGTACAGAATGGAGCAATTGTTGCAGCCAAAGCAGTTGGCGAATATCACCTTGTATTACCAAGTGGTAATACATTGATTTTGAACAACTGTTATTACATACCAAAAATGATGTGCAATATTAGATCAGTTTCTTTGCTACATAAAGAAGTATATAACTTTGCATTAGAGGATAATGTTATGAACATTTTCCTAAATTAAGTGTTGATTGGGTTTGGTACATTATGTAACGGTATATATGTTTTAAATCAAACTACAGTTCTAAACATACAAAATACACACAAGAGGAAAAGTTCAAAAATGAACGAAGCCTTCTTGTGGTATTGTAGACTAGGTCATATCAATGCGACAAGACTAACCAAGTTGCATAAAGATGGATATTTAAATCCGTTTGAATTTACATCTTATGAAACTTGCCAGTCATATCTCAAAGGAAAGATGACCAAAACTCCGTTTACTCGACACGGAGAAAGAGCTACTGAACTCTTGGGACCGATACATAGTGATGTATGCGGTCCTATTTCTACACATGCCAGGAATGGTTTCTCGTACTCTATTATATTCACCGACGATCTCTTAAGATTCGGACATGTGTTCTTGTTGAAATACAAATCTGAAGCTTTTGAGAAATTCAAGGAATATAAGTACGAAGTTGAGAACTAGACGGGTAAAAGTATTAAAGTCCTACGATCTGAACGGTGAGGAGAATACTTGAGCATGAAATTCCGAGACTATCTAAAACAGAATAGGGTTCTCTCTCAGCTTACTCCTCCGTATACACCACAACACAACGGTGTATTAGAGCGGAGGAATCACACTCTAATAGATATGGTGCACTCTATGATGAGTAAGCTGAGTTACCTATTTCCTTTTGGAGTTATGCACTTGAGACAGCTGCATACCTATTGAATCAAGTTCTGTCAAAATTTGTACCTAAAACACCATATGAGATATGGAGCGGAAAGAGACCATATCTTAAACGAGTTAATATATGGGTTTGTCCGACCTATGTCTAAAAGAAAAATCCGGACAAGTTCGAGGCAAGGCCAGTTCTTTACAAGTTTGTGGGGTATCCAAAGAATTCATATGGATATATCTTCTACCACACTGAGGAACAAAAGGTGTTTTTTTTCTCAATATGCCACCTTTTTGGAATAGGATTTCTTGTGAAAGAAATTAGTGGTAAAGAGGTAGAGCTGGATGAAGTTCCATCTACACAAACTACAACTTATGGTTTGATAGAACCGGAGGATTCAATAGTTTTTGACGAACCTTAGCCACTTCGCTGATCTAGTAGGGTTCCTCATCCACCTGAGAGATACTACGATTTTCTTATAGACGGTGGGAGCGAGGATTGCATCATGGAAGATGACGACCCAACTAGTTTCAAGCAGGCCATCATAAGTGGGGACTCTGTGAAATGGCTGGATGCTATGCGATCTGAGATGGAATCCATGTACACCAACAAAGTATGGACTTTGGAAGTTGCTCCTGAAGGGTAAAATCCATTGGGAGCAAGTGGATTTTTAAGAAGAAAATTGGTGTAGATGGAAAGGTTGAGACCTTCAAAGCTAGACTTGCAGCAAAAGGTTGTCGTCAACGACCTGGTGTTGACTATGATGAAACAATTTCTCCTGTCGCTATGCTTAAGTCCATCATGATCCTACTTGCTATTGCTGCATACCATGATTACGAAATCTGGTAGATGGACGTCAAAAGTGCTTTTCTAAATGGTGATTTAGAAGAGAGCGTGTACATGATTCAGCCAGAGGGCTTCGTAGACAGTGGGAGCAGCGGAAAGGTGTGCAAGCTGCTTAAATCCATCTACGAATTAAAGCAGGCATCACGGAGCTGGAACAACTGTTTTTGTTGAATCCACCAAAGAGTTTGACTTCATAAAAATTTAGATGAACCATGTATATATAAGAAGGTTGTAGAGAGTAAGGTTATCTTCCTCGTATTGTACATGGTGTAGGGTTACGGAAGCGCCTCGGCCATCAATCCATGGCCAAACGCGGAACAAAAACTTTTAAAACCCGGTGCTAACGGAACCCTAATTGACGGATCGTACCATTAATGCTATACTAGTTCGATGAAAAGAGTTTAGAGAGGTTATACCAATCGATCCATGTCCTTCGGTCTTCAACCTCTGTCCTAAGCTCCTCGCGGCTTCCTCGGTCAAGTTCGATCTCTGGTCTCCCTCGTCGAAGACGATTCACGTTGAGGATTAGTAATACGGGCTCCCACCTCAAAACCAAACAACTCGGATATCTAATTTGCTAGCCTAGATAGCCAAGATGAAGTAGAGAGTGTGTGTGAATACTTTGTCTCAAAACACCCAAGGATTCTCCACTCATGAGAGAGTATGAGTGGAGGTTGAAGAAGAAGCCATGAAGGAAAAGTGTGAGCTCAAGAGAAAAGAGCAAGTGAAGAAAAGTGTCTTCTTTTTCTTTCGAGTGTTTTTTAAAGTGTTTTGTGTGTGTTATTTATTGTTGTGAGCAAGAGCAACTAATGAAAAGCTCACTAGAAATGAGCTGCCCTTTCACACCAAAAAATCTCACACAAAAATATCTTAACAAAACCAAACAATCCCATGACCCAATACCATGACTCACCAAGACCACATGCAACAATCAATGCACAATGCCAAGACTTGCACTCATACTTTCCACACAATAAACATTAACCTAAATGTTTAATCCAAGAAAAAGAAATGGCATCTACTAAAGTAATCTTGTAACGAATTACAAGAATACCCCTCATCCGTATATACATACCCGCATCCGTATTCCGACTGAATACGAATACAATGAGACAAAAATAATCCAACAATATAATACTAGGATCCGGCTTAAACCAAAGCCCACTAGTATTATCTGTCCGATCATAATCCGTGCACAAGTGTACGAATATGATCGAACCCTGCCATAAAACTATACGACCTCTACAGCGTTTCGTCTGAACCAGGGAAACCCTCTGTGTGGGATGTTAGTTATATGTATGCCCTAGAGGCCATTACTGTACATTGGATGTATATTGTAGTGGATGCTGGGACATATATAGGAAGGACTTTCTTGCTCGACATGATAGTACGCTATCTGGTTGCACTTTATCTTAACATGTATACTTTCTGTCTCTCTGATTACATGTTGATAAAGCCCTTAGGATGTGTACTCGACTTCCAGGACTATGATGCAGATCATACTAGTGGGGCCTGGGTAGTCAATGAGTACATCCTTCATTGTTCCTAGTCGTGGGAATATCGAGACGGGGCATCGATATTCCAGAGTAGACTAGCGCATATCTTCTCGACCCATGCGATGGGCGATGGATGATCCCATATCCATTGGTGTTTGACATCGAAGATGGTATGCGGGTGCTCAGTGGAGACTGGGTACACTGAACGGACTCGCCGAGAACTCCCAGATGGTATTATACCTCACGTCAGATGGCAGTTCTCTGGTGACACTGGTACAGCTTAGTCTGTAGACCCGAGATCGTCATAGAGTCTTGTGTGTCTCCCACTGTGCTTTGATTTCCACCCTACCACGGCTCTACTGAGTCGTGCAAACAGGTGGTTTTTGGGTACAGTCCCGATTCACATGGAGGCAATGAGCGATAGGAGGGGATTCGTCTTTCCCGGTATTGGGGGTTGATGTTGTGCTATGCTCGACTGGCCATAACAGGAAATCCCTGGCCAGGGTTGCTGTGATATACTGGTAAGAGTTATTAGTAGTTTCACGAATGTTATGGACCTCAAGTCGGTATGACTTATCGAGCTACTGGGGTCTGACGTTTACCACCCCTAGGCGAGATATGCGACATATCAGACGAACAGACCGGACTGTACGGTAAGTGTTACTGGTTGGATTCACAGGAGTGTGAGCGGGCTTGCTCGTCGATCTTCTGATTGCTCAATACCCGGGTGGCCGTTACGTTTAGCAGACCGCTTGCGGCTTGTGGGTGTTTGATATGATCAACATCTGCTGCCGGCGTATTGACGAGTCTTTAGAGTCCTACACAGAGGTTTCCTGGCTCAAGCGAAACGAAATAGGAGCGCATATGAGATATGTGCGGGACCAAGAATAATGCGTGTATGTGATACCGTATTCTATTCTCGCGATGAATGTATCGATTAGTTATATGCGATATAACCTAGTTATCGAATCAAGGATTGATTCGATAAGCCGATACGTTGGATACTGGCCGGTTATATGTGACATGACCTGATCATTGAATCAAGTGTTGATTTAATGATTTAATGTATAATTATATATTTGATATATTACTTTGCATTAACTAGTATTGGTTCACTTTAAATGGATTTACTCACTTGTATTGCACATTGTATATGTGATATATTTTTGTGCACATGATTGTATCATGTTTGATGATACATTCTTTCTTGGTTTTGTGTAAAGTATTGAACCATGGTTAGTTAGTGGTTAGGGTATCATTTCATTTGCTTATTCATTTATCTTTTTATTTATTTCATTTGAAAAGAAAAAGAGAAATGAATGGTGGCTATATTTGTTTTTAGTTGAAGATTCATGAAGCATTGACTTAGTCACCATTCTTGTCTCATGCCTAACCCTAATCACTCATCTAACCTAAGTTAAGTCTCTACACTAAACCATGGTTGAAGATATGATAAGTATTGTATTTTCTTTTCTATTTTTAATTAACATATCATATCTTCTTCTTCTTCTTCATCTTCTTCTTCCATGAAGAAAGTTTGCTACTCCAATGGCAAGTGATGAAAACTAGTGAGAAATCCAAATCTAAAGTTTACCCACTTCCTATTTCTTCATCCTCTACCTCTTGCCAAGTAGTATAGGGTGTTTCCTTCACAAGTTTTCCCGACTTGGTGAAGTTTGAGCTTGTTCTAGCGATGCCTCGACGTAGATCATCTTCGGCATCGAACCGACGATCAAGCCCGCCCATTCTTCGATGATGCCAATGCTAGAGTCGTGAGTTCGATTTGGACAGTGGAGGGAGATCATCGTGGAGCATACGAAGTGGTGGACCGGATCTACAAAGGTTGTAGCCCCTTCCATTTAGCTATATTTCCGTATACTTGCTTACTTCGCCTATATATCTAGTTAACGATCCGTTCTAGGTTTTCTCGGCACTAGGAATTTTTTATTTGTGCATGTTTGATCACTTGGGAGACTCCATTAGAGTGCCTAGGAACCCTACAGTGGTATCAGAGCCTAGCTAGAGCCTTAGGCGAAGTCCCGACGGAATCAGAAGTCCGATCGACCCAAAACCCGACTTTGAAAATGCTCTCTGGACATTTCTGTAAAATGTGGTTTTTTCGAGATTAAAAATATTCAAAATAATCAGCAGGAAAATATAAGAGTAACTGTGCAATTCGTAACCCTAATTCCATCAATCTGCCTCGGTTCCGCGGCACGAGCTTGGCTCGTGCGGCGGTTCCGCGGCTATTTTGTCGTATATTGCATTGAATTTGGCATAGTAACTCATATTTGACAGTGCTGGTTTTGTAAGTCCACGTTGCCCACCCCGGTGCTTGCGGGGAGGCAGAAAACATAATAAAAATCGGATTTTTATCAACTATAGGCAACATGGACCAAGCTTTAAGGATCTTTGCTAAACATAAACTTGCTAAAGCTAACTACAAAGTAGCTAAGTGATGGAAAGGTTATACCTTGAGCTCAAAGTCCTTCTCTCCTTGCTCCTACGAATGGTAGAAAGAGGTCACCTTGCTTGTCTTCTCCCGTCAAAGAAGGATCCACCCGAAAGCCTCGACCTTTAGCTTCAACTCCAAGCTAGGAGTAACTAGAGTGCAAGAAATGCTAAGACTTGAACCCTAGAAGAGAGTAGAGAAGATCAAGTGAAGGTTTTTCTTAAGCTTTTTGTTTCTCAACACATGAGAGGGAGAGAGCTTAAGGGAGAGGATGAACAAGAGAGAGAAATGATATGAGAGAATTGAATTATTAGTGAGCCATTCTCACTAATATGTGTGAATAATTTTAATTGAATAATTAGCTTGAAAATTGTCATGGTAAATCATGACATGACCATTATCATTTCAATTTTGCAAAGATCAAAGAGCATCTTCCAAATGAAATGATTATGGTCAAGTTGTCAACAAGGTCTACAAGTCAATGAAGTCAAATTGTCAACAACAACAACCATGCACAATTATTAAGCTAATTATCAATTAACTATAATACACACAAAATCAATAGGGTTAATAAAATGACAATAACCATTAACCCTAAACAAGGTCCTCTCCCCCAATCTCAAGCAACTGTGCATACGCACCCGCATTCGTGATCCGAGGAACACGAATACACTGAGAAAAACCAATCTCAAATCATATACTAGGATCCGGCTTAAACCAAAGCCCGCTAGTATAAACTGTCCGGACAGCAAACGTGCACAAGTGCGCGGATGCGAACGAACCCTGTCGCAAAACCATGCGACCTCTACTCATTTTGCCTAAAGGCGAATAGCTCTCTGTGTGGGACTCTAAAGACTCGACACTACGCTGGCAGTGGGTTTAACCACAGACCGCAAGCGGCACTAGCTGTACGTAACGGTCCCCAGGTAGATGTCGATAAGAAGACTGACGAGGTGAACCCCATCTGCACTCCTACTGAGCCTGTATGTGACAGTCTCCATACAGTCCGGTCTGTTCGTCTGATACATCGCATGGCGGGCCTAGGGGGCGGTGAACGTCAGTCCCCTAATAGAGGTACAAGTCGTGTCGGAGTGTAGCTCAGAACACCCTGAGATAACACTGGAAACCTACCAGTATATCTCGCTTGCCCTGGCCAGGGACTACTCGTGTAATGGCTCTCCTGGACACAGCGCGATGTCAACCCCCAATACCGGGAGAGACGAATCCTGTCTATCCGTCACTGCCTCCAAGTGCTTCGGGACTGCACCCAAAAACTACCTGTTTGCACGACTCCTTTGAGTCGTGGTAGGGTAGTAATCAAAGTGCAGTGGGAACACACTCGAGGCGAAGTGACAGTGTCAAGTCAGCGGACTAAGCTGTACTCATGTCACCTGGGAACTGATAACTGACGATAGGTATAATACCAACCTGTCAGTTCCCGACGAGTCCTGTCCAGTGTACTCGTAACCTAACGAGCACCCGCATACTATCCCAAGTACGACGTACTAACGGCTGTGGGACAGACCGTCTCCCACGCTGGGATGAGAAGCGCATACGCTAGTCTACTCCGGAGTATCGATGCCCTGTCTCGATAGTCCAACGACCAGGGACCTGTATAAGGATGTGCTTATAGATTACCCAGCTCCCACGAGTGCGAGCGCCACCACAACGCTGGTAATCAAGCAAAGATCCTAAGGGCTCTACTAATATGTATACCAGCAATATGCTAAAAGAAACACATGCACATATTAAAGCAGAGACAAACCAAGTAGCATACTACCATTTCGAGCAAGATTGTATATACAACTGTGAATATCCCAATCTTCCATTAAGTAATATACAAACTAGTATGATACAGTAATGGCCTCTAGGGCATATACACTAACAATCTCCCACTTGCACTAAGGCCATGTACTGGCGTATCGAAGACCTATCATCTCGATCAGCCGCTCGAACTGAGTCTGGGGCAAGGCCTTGGTGAATGGATCTGCTGTGTTATCCTCTGATGCAACTCTCCGAACCTCGATCTCCTGGCGATCCACGATCTCCCTGATCAGGTGATACCGCCTTAAGATGTGTCTGGATTTCTGATGGGATCTGGGTTCCTTCTCTAAAGCTATAGCCCCGTTGTTGTCGCAATACAGAGGTATTGGGTCTACAATGGACGGAACCACCTGAAGTTCTCTCAAGAACTTCCTCATCCAGACAGCTTCTTTTGCGGCATCAGATGCAGCGATGTATTCCGCTTCCATCGTCGAGTCAGCAACGGTTTCCTGTTTGGAGCTCTTCCAACACACCGCCCCTCCATTGAGGGTGAAGACAAAACCCGACATGGACTTGGAATCATCCTTGTCACTCTGGAAGCTGGAGTCAGCAAAGGCCTCAATCTGCAGGTCTTTTCCGCCATACACCAAGAACATCTCCTTAGTCCTTCTCAGGTACTTGAGAATGTTCTTTACTGCTATCCAATGTTTCTCCCCTGGGTTTGACTGATACCTGCTTACCACACTCAGTGCATAAGCCACATCCGGTCTGGTACACAACATCGCATACATTATAGAGCCTACCGCAGAAGCGTAGGGTATAATAGACATGCGATCCCTCTCCAAATCATTCTTAGGAGACATCTCTTTGGAGAGGGTGATCCCGTGACAAGCCGGTAGATTACCGCACTTGGAATCTTCCATACTGAATCTCTTCAGTATGGTGTCGATGTACCTGGACTGCGAGAGTCCTAATATCCTCTTGGATCTGTCACGGTAGATCCGGATACCCAGAATGTATGAGGCATCACCCAGGTCTTTCATGGAGAGCCTGTGTGACAAGAACCCCTTGACAGATTGTAGCATAGGAATTTCATTTCCTATTAAGAGAATGTCATCCACGTATAAAACGAGGAATACCACAGTTCTCGCTACAAATCTACAATAGATGCATGGTTCATCTGGATTTTTGATAAAGCCAAATTTCTTGACTGTCTCATCAAAACAGATGTTCCAACTCCGCGATGCCTGCTTTAGTCCATAAATGGACTTAAGCAACTTGCACACCTTTCCGCTGCTCCCACTCTGAATGAAACCCTCTGGCTGATCCATATAGACACACTCCTCTAAATGACCATTTAGAAAAGCTGTCTTTACGTCCATCTGCCAAATCTCATAATCGTGGAAGGCAGCAATGGCAAGAAGGATCCGAATGGATTTCAGCATAGCTACTGGAGAAAAGGTTTCGTCATAGTCCAAACCAGGTCGCTGACGAAAACCCTTTGCTACCAGTCTAGCTTTATAGGTCTCAACCTGTCCATCTACACCAATCTTCCTTTTGAAGATCCACTTGCATCCTACGGGTTTTACCCCGTCTGGAGCAATGTCCAACGTCCATACTTTGTTGGTGTACATGGACTCCATCTCGGTCCGCATTGCATCCAGCCATTTTACCGAGTCGACGCTTTGAATGGCTTGCTGGAAGCTAGTAGGCTCATCACAATCTATGATGCAGTCCTCTCTATCCCCGTCAATGAGAAAACCGTAGTACCTCTCGGGCGGATGAGACTGCCTACTACTCCTGCGGAGTGGCGTAGGAATGTCCTGTTCTTTTGAACCTTCTGGTTCCACTGAGCTTTCAGTAATAGTTTGTGGTTCTGGAATTTCTTCCAGTTCTATTGCGTTCCCACTTATTTCTTTTTCTAAAAACTCATGTTCCAGAAAATGGGCATTACGAGAAACAAGGACTTTTTGTTCCTCTGCGTAATAGAAAAGATACCCCCTGGAGTTCTTTGGGTATCCCACAAACTTGCACAGTACTGAGCGTGCCTCGAGCTTGTCCGTATGCTGCTTTTTGACATAAGCTGGACATCCCCAAATCTTCAAGTATTGAAGATAGGGTTTCTTCCCACTCCATAACTCATATGGTGTGGTAGGCACAGTCTTAGTGGGAACACGGTTCAAAAGATATGCAGCTGTTTCTAGCGCATACCCCCAGAACGATCGCGGTAACTCAGCGTTACTCATCATGGACCGTACCATATCCAATAGGGTTCGGTTCCGTCTCTCCGATACACCGTTATGTTGCGGAGTGTATGGAGGAGTAAGCTGAGAGAGAATTCCATTCTCTTTTAAGTAATTCAGGAATTCAGCACTTAAGTATTCTCCTCCTCGATCCGATCTTAGGATCTTGATACTTTTGCCTGTTTGTTTTTCTACTTCATTCTTATATTCCTGGAACTTATCAAAAGCTTCAGATTTATGCTCCATTAAGAAGATATGTCCGAATCTTGAGAAATCATCCGTAAAAGTAATGAAGTAAGAAAAACCGCTTCGCGCATGTGTAGACATTGGACCGCACACGTCACTGTGTACGAGTCCCAAGAGCTCGCTCGCTCTTTCCCCGTGTCCAGAAAACGGAGTCTTTGTCATCTTTCCTTTTAGACAGGATTGACAAGTTGCATACGATTGATATTCGAACGGATCTAAATATCCTTCAGTATGTAACTTGGTCAATCTTCTCTCATTGATGTGACCCAGTCTACAATGCCATAAGAAAGTTTTATTAATTTCTGGAGACTTTCTTTTGTGTGTATTCTGGATATTGAAAACCTGTGGTTGGTTTAAAACGTATATACCGTTGTTCAATATACCTGACCCAATCAAAACTTGATTAAGGTGAATGTTCACTACATTACTTACAAATGCAAATTCATAACCTTCTTTAGATAATAAAGATACAGAAATGATATTACAGGTTGCATTTGGTACATAATAACAACTACGCAAAACCAAAAAGTGTCCATCAGATAATCCCAGGTGATAGTCCCCCACGGCCTCAGCATCCATGCTAGCACCGTTCGCAACTCTGAGGGTCATGTCACCTGTCTTCAAAACTCTACGCTTTCTCAACGCCTGCAAAGAATTACAGATATGAGATCCTGATCCGGTATCCAATACCCAGGATGTAGAGTTTATTGATAGACAGTTTTCAATAACATACACACCTGAAGCTGAAGCTGCAACTCGCTTCAAATCCTGTGTTCTGGCTTTCCAAGCCTTGCAATCTTGTTTCCAGTGACCACTTTTGTGACAATAGAAGCATTCTTCCTTCCCCACCAGCTTCCCCGCTACCTTTGTTGCTTTACCCTTTCCCTTCGTATCCACTTTACCGACACCGCCTCTTGGTTTGGCGGGGGCTTTCTTCTTCTTGCCCTTGGCTTTCGCCCTGGACCTAGAAGAGGAAGATCCTCCTACAAACAAAGTGGATGTCTCCCTACCCTTCTGTAGGGTGCCCTCAGCAATCCTCAACATGTTCAGAAGTTCGGAAAGTTCAACCTCCTTTCCTTGCATGTTGAAGTTAAGAGTGAACTGGGCGTAAGTGGAAGGAAGGGACTGGAGAATCAAATCAGTATAGAGTTGATTCTCCAACGTGGTCCCAAGGTCCGCGAGCTCCTCTATGTAGCCGATCATCTTAAGCACGTGGTCCGCTACCGATGATCCGACGGCCAACCTTGCCAAAAAAAGCTTCTTCGACACTTCGTATCTGGCGATACGAGACTGCTCTCCATACAGTTCTTTTGTATGGAGAAATATGGACTCTAGGTCCATATTCTCGTGCCTCCTCTGATGTTCGTTGTCCATCGAGGCTAGTACGAGGCATCTGGCCCTCGCGCAATCTATCTCCTATGTCTTACGGATTTCTACATCCGCGACGCTGGAGGTGGGACCTGGGACAGGGGGAGCTTTGGTGGTAAGTACATACCCCAGCTTGTCATAAGTGATAGCCATCTTGACATTCCTGAGCCAATCTTTGTAGTTTGGCCCTGTCAGTTTATTTTTATCTAGTAATAACTTAAGTCCGGTCATCTTGAATGGTCGCTGCAATTAGGAGAGAGAAAAGAAACACTTTAGCATGATGCTCTTGCAAGTTTAGAGTGGTTTTTAGTTTGTCTAAACTGGATGGCTCCCACTGTCTCTCGAATCCCTTCTCAAACCGTAAAGAAAGGATTAGTCAGGATTACTCTCACCGTACAATACTTGCTTAACCGTTCAGCCAGGCCAGTGTCGGTACTTCGAGGGAGGTTTTCCAACGCTTTCGCGAAGTTCCTTAATTAAGTAACCTCTTTTCCCTGTGGGCGTAGCCCCGCTAACACCTTTCTAGGCACCTACTAGGTTTATAGCATTGATCGTTAAGTGAGAGTTTTCCCGAGGAGTAGCATATACTCACAGTAGGATCGGGATCCAAATATCATCGCGTGATAAAACCGAAGGAATCCTACCAGAATCATCACACTCCAAATGGTATGCAACGCTAGCAAGTTTCAGTACTTATGAAACTCCCGATGTAGATTTTTGCCCCATGCTCTTATGACCTTGGCGTGAGGTCAAAATGTCATAAGTCACATGTCAAGTTCTTCCCATCATTATCCTGGTTAATTTGAACCCACCCGTACCTACCCTTGACGTAGGCCAAAACGGCAGTACGACTGTCTCAAATCAACGCATTCTATCTATGCAACGGATAAATATCCGGCAGCTACCAATCACTATGCCTTGGCGTGAGGTCAAAATACATAGCTTGAATACTACCGAATATTTAACCGAAATGATGGAGGGCTACGGATGGTTTTGGCGAAACCGTGAACGTAGTGAACTTGATATAATCGATGGAACGAGATAGCTTTTAAAAAGGAGTGGTTCAAGCTCCGCGTTTAAAAGTTTAGTTTTGAAAAGAACCGAGTGGTTTTCAAAGTGTTCCAATCGACTTTTACTTGGTTTATTTCTTGCATTAGTTCTTTTAATGCGTCCCATCATTTAATCCTGCCATTGCAGAAAACAACCAAAATATGACGTACGCTTATGCCATTCGCATTCGCCACGGGGCCCCGTCATCACCCGTTAGGTTACTTAACTAACGACAGAGCGGAGGCTGGGCTAGCGCGGCTGTAAAACATAAGCAATGCCTAAATAGTTATCATATATAAGTATATAGCAATGATAGACATTACAGATCACAGATGAATACATTGGATATACTAGGAATCCGCAATGCGTTCGAGCCTGCAACATAAAGCGGATTACACGGTCGCGGTGAATAGCCAATACCCCACCCAAGACCCCTACGGGTGCGGCAAACTACCCGTCAAGCACCCGAAGCGAAGCAACCTCCCTCACCACCGTGAGTAGGCCACTCGGCACTTCGAGATACCCGGTAGTTTGTGCACCCTCTCCATGGGTCTATCCTAGGAGCAAAAACTGTAAAAAGAATTATACAATGACGGCTACAACCCCGACCCGGTTGTGCGGCCATACAAATAATATTATTACATCAATTTACATGTTACAAATGAATGAAAGAAAAATAACGCTCATCTCACATCCACCCCGGCTATTCACCCGCGACAATCCAATCCATTCATATCCACAAACCAATAACAATCACAGATCACAGAGATGTATAACCCCGACTAATCGACTTATAGCGATTAGCCGACGTTCAATACATACAAGCATCACAGATATAACCGATATAGTTAAAGTGTAGTGAAGTTTCGAAAAAATACGGATTTATAGGCCCCCAAAAGTAAATTTTAGTTCTGGAAAATCTGGGCACATATAACATATCCTAAAAATCCCAAAACCAACACAGAAACACACTGCACCAAAAACGATACAGAGAGGGGACAAGACGGCCGTGCTTCCGCGGCAAGAGCTTCCTATTGCCGCGGATCCGCGGTCCTTTAGTCGCCTCTCTGGTTCGTCTTTGGTGGTTTTCTACACAAAACCCTGAGATAATTTTTGGTGTATAACAAATTTTATTTTGACCAGAAAAAAAATTAACAGAAACTTGGGGTTTTGCGAGTTTGGTTTTTCGATTTTCCGGTTTCGAAACTTCGTTACACTTAACTACTTAGCTAGTTAATGTTTAGTTAGGCTCTGATACCACTGTAAGTCCACGTTGCCCACCCCGGTGCTTGCGGGGAGGCGGAAAACATAATAAAAATCGGATTTTTATCAACTATAGGCAACATGGACCAAGCTTTAAGGATCTTTGCTAAACATAAACTTGCTAAAGCTAACTACAAAGTAGCTAAGTGATGGAAAGGTTATACCTTGAGCTCAAAGTCCTTCTCTCCTTGCTCCTAGGAATGGTAGAAAGAGGTCACCTTGCTTGTCTTCTCCCGTCAAAGAAGGATCCACCCGAAAGCCTCGACCTTTAGCTTCAACTCCAAGCTAGGAGTAACTAGAGTGCAAGAAATGCTAAGACTTGAACCCTAGAAGAGAGTCGAGAAGATCAAGTGAAGGTTTTTCTCAAGCTTTTTATTTCTCAACACATGAGAGGGAGAGAGCTTGAGGGAGAGGATGAACAAGAGAGAGAAATGATGTGAGAGAATTGAATTATTAGTGAGCCATTCTCACTAATATGTGTGAATAATTTTAATTGAATAATTAGCTTGAAAATTGTCATGGTAAATCATGACATGACCATTATCATTTCAATTTTGCAAAGATCAAAGAGCATCTTCCAAATGAAATGATTATGGTCAAGTTGTCAACAAGGTCAACAAGTCAATGAAGTCAAATTGTCAACAACAACAACCATGCACAATTATTAAGCTAATTATCAATTAATTATAATACACACAAAATCAATAGGGTTAATAAAATGACAATAACCATTAACCCTAAACAAGGTCCTCTCCCCCAATCTCAAGCAACTGTGCATACGCACCCGCATTCGTGATCCGAGGAACACGAATACACTGAGAAAAACCAATCTCAAATCATATACTAGGATCCGGCTTAAACCAAAGCCCGCTAGTATAAACTGTCCGGACAGCAAACGTGCACAAGTGCGCGGATGCGAACGAACCCTGTCGCAAAACCATGCGACCTCTACTCATTTTGCCTAAAGGCGAATAGCTCTCTGTGTGGGACTCTAAAGACTCGACACTACGCTGGCAGTGGGTTTAACCACAGACCGCAAGCGGCACTAGCTGTACGTAACGGTCTCCAGGTAGATGTCGATAAGAAGACTGACGAGGTGAACCCCATCTGCACTCCTACTGAGCCTGTATGTGACAGTCTCCGTACAGTCCGGTCTGTTCGTCTGATACATCGCATGGCGGGCCTAGGGGGGCGGTGATCATCAGTCCCCTAATAGCGGTACAAGTCGTGTCGGAGTGTAGCCCAGAACACCCTGAGATAACACTGGAAACCTACCAGTATATCTCGCTTGCCCTGGCCAGGGACTACTCGTGTAATGGCTCTCCTGGACACAGCGCGATGTCAACCCCCAATACCGGGAGAGACGAATCCTGTCTAACCGTCACTGCCTCCAAGTGCTTCGGGACTGCACCCAAAAACTACCTGTTTGCACGACACCTTTGAGTCGTGGTAGGGTAGTAATCAAAGTGCAGTGGGAACACACTCGAGGCGAAGTGACAGTGTCAAGTCAGCGGACTAAGCTGTACTCATGTCACCTGGGAACTGATAACTGACGATAGGTATAATACCAACCTGTCAGTTCCCGACGAGTCCTGTCCAGTGTACTCGTAACCTAACGAGCACCCGCATACTATCCCAAGTACGACGTACTAACGGCTGTGGGACAGACCGTCTCCCATGCTGGGATGAGAAGCGCATACGCTAGTCTACTCCGGAGTATCGATGCCCTGTCTCGATAGTCCAACGACCAGGGACCTGTATAAGGATGTGCTTATAGATTACCCAGCTCCTACGAGTGCGAGCGCCATCACAACGCTGGTAATCAAGCAAAGATCCTAAGGGCTCTACTAATATGTATACCAGCAATATGCTAAAAGAAACACATGCACATATTAAAGCAGAGACAAACCAAGTAGCATACTACCATTTTGAGCAAGATTGTATATACAACTGTGAATATCCCAAGCTTCCATTAAGTAATATACAAACTAGTATGATACAGTAATGGCCTCTAGGGCATATACACTAACAGGTTTTCCTGTGAATTTTTAATATTTATTAAAGAGTTGAAATTTCTGGGTTGATTTGGGGACTCGGTGTATTCGATCGGACTGTCTAATTTTGTCGGTGTGCCTTTCCGGGTAATTTTAGAATATGTTAAAAAGTTCGACCGGATATAAATACCCACTTTTTCCCCTGTCGGGAAATTTCCAAGTGTTGGATTTTTCCGTAGTTTAACGACGTTCTAAGTAGTGCAAGTAACGCGATGGACCCTCTAGAAGACAACAAACCTTAACTCGATTATGCGACCGTTTTGAACTGCCCTTTGAACCTTCGGGTTTAGGGCAGTACGGCGTGCCACATGTGAGGCGTTGGCTTGACCCTTCTACGGCTGGACCGTTGGTACTGAGGCACGAACTGAATGTTGTTAGACTTATTTCATGTGTTGAGCTGTATCGGGAAAACTTGGGTGTTCGATTGTTCGATCAAAAAGTTTAGCATTTTCTATTTATCCGGAATGTGATACAATAATTGGAATTCACAAGTAGTTATGAGATAACTGAATGAATGTTATAAATCTAGCGGTTTAGTCTCACTTGATCGGTTGCCACGGAATTTTGATGTGATCAAAAGTCCGTCGCAATCATGTAGCGTACACGGATTCTCGCCGGGTAAACTTAATAGACAGCCTCACTCCATAGCCCCAACCAAGTGACTGTAGGAGAACCCCGTGGCCGAAAGCATCCGGTCGGGTGCTCGCGGCAGCGGTGTTCCGCCTTGGTGCACTTCGTCGACGATATCGGGGGTGCGGCCGCCTGCTAAAGTTTGCGACGAGCATTCGATCAGAATGTCGGGAATCCTGTTGAATTGCCCGACTCGATATTGAAAAGAGTTTTCGATAATGAGACTAAAATGCGGGGTTTATAATTGTTAGGCATGCGATGTCTAAGGAATTCATTTGGTCAGGCATGCGATGTCTGAGGTGGTTGCGGATTCCAACTGTTGTAGTTTTACACTTTCTTTTCTGTGACCGTAAGTGTAATATGTGATGTCGCCGGTTTCGTTGCTATATGTCAACGACAATTGGGATGCGCATATTTACTTACGTTGATGACATGTGATGTTATGTATTGCTGGATATGTTATATTGGATCGTCGTGTTTGAATAGCCGGGGTTTTTTATGTGAGATGAGTGTTTTTCATTTTCATTCATGTAAAAACTTGTATGTAATATTCTTTTATTGGGGCACTTCCAGGTTGCGGAAGTAGTCACCGTTTGTATATTATTTACTTTTCTGCACTAGGATAGACCCAAGGAGGAGGGCACAAGTAACCGGGTTCTGGGGTCCAGTGGGAGACCAACTCGAGGAGTCGAGTCCGGGTCTCCTAATCCTAGAATTGGTAGGGTTGCTTGCCGCTCTCGTAGGGGTCTTGGGGTGTGGGATTGGCTATTCATCACGACCGTGGAATCCGTGTTTTATACTGGCTCGTATTGAAAACACGGACGTCCTAGTATATCCAATATTTCATATGTTTCTTCTGCTGTGATTTATCTGTGATCATGTGATATTCTGTGACAGGTATTATATATAGTATATATGATATATTATATAGACGTTGCTTATGTTTTACACCCGTGCTAGCCCTGCCTCGCTCTGGCGTTAGTTACCTAACCTAACGGTGCAGACGGGACATCGAGGCGAATGCGGATGGCATAAGCGTACGTTATATTTATCTGTGATGATTAGGTGGACTTAATTGATGGGATATTCATTAATGAGATTAATGAAAGAAAATAAACCTAATTGATGTTGTGGAATCGAATTTCAAAACAAAACAGGTAGCTACAGTTCTTGCTTTGCATCGTGGTGTTCCTTGTAGAACATCCTGCACCTTATTCGATAAGGAAAGGACCGAGATCCCTTCACCGGGAGTGACTCCTTTAGCAATAACTGGCAGATGCTACACACTCGGTTTGTCTTTGATCGCTTCTATAGTTTCCGCTTTGCACAGTGATATATATGATATATCCCGCACCTCATTCGACGAGGAAAGGGCCGACGATCCCTTCACCGGGAGTGACCCCTTTAGCAAAACTAGAAAAACCTCAAAAACATTCCATTTAAAAACCATTTGATTCCGCAACGAGATCAAGTTCAAAGCGTTAAAGGTTTTCACAAAAACCAGCCGCAACCCTCCGTCATTTTAGGAAGTAGAGTACTTAGTATTCGTGCTGTGTTTGTTGACCATAGTCAAGGCACAGTGTACGGTAGCTAAGTGATGTCTTCCTACACCGCATATGATGCGATTAGTTGGGACAGTCGCGTGACTTTGTTGACCTTAGTTAAGGGTCATGTGGGTGGGTCTAATTAATCACGAAATAACGGGTAGAACTTGACTAGTACTTATGATTTGTTGACCATAGTTAAGGTCATAGGTGCTAGGGGTAAAAACCTTTATCGGGAGTTTCAAGTGTTGAAACTTGCAATGAGATTGCATACCTTCTATGTGATAGTTGGATCCCGATACCCACTGCGAGTAATTGTTACTCCTGGGAGAGTTTTGCACTTTGCAATTAGCCGATCAAGTAGGTGTCTAGAAAGGTGTCAACGGGGTTACGCCTCTGGGAAAACGAGGTTTACTGTAATTAGGTCCGTGCGAAAGCACGGGAAACCTCCCTCAAAGTACCGACACTGGCCTGGCTGAAAGGTTGGCGAACTTGTAGAGTGTAATTAATCCCGGCTAGTCTTTCCTTTTAAGGTTTGAAGGAAGATTTGATAAAAACAGTGGGAGCCATCCTGATTAGATAAAATATATAACCAGTCTGATCTTGCAAGAGCGCACGCTGAGTGTTTTCTTCTCTCTCTCTCCTGGTAGCGACCATATCATGCCTTAATCAAGATAATAATATGGATGTATTGACCGAACCCGCTTGTTATACTGAGCTGGGGAACGTTGGTCCCGCTCCAACTTATAATTGTTATAAGACAGAGCAGGAAATAGGGGAATACCAGAATTCCTATGCCGCCCAAACGAAGAAAGTGCATATGATGCATCTCCTTCGGGTGTGTTCATTACAAAGAACTGTTTCTCAGTATCCTCTACATCCTGGGTATATGATACCGGATCAGGATCCCAGATATGTAATATGTTACATAGGGCTACAAAAAGGTAGAAAAACTGAGAATGAGTGATAAGTTTCATGAGACAGAAAACGGGGCAAGTGTTGCAGCCAAGTCTGTTGGTCACTGTCATCCTGTATTACGAATACATTGATTCTGAACAAATGCTATTAGATACCGAACCTGATAAACAAAATCATATCAGTCTCTTTATTAGTAAAGAAAGGATATAATTTTGTATTGATGGATAATGTTTTGAACATTTCCTATATCAAAAGTTGATCGGTTCAGGCACGTTATCTAAAAGCATTGACGTTCTAAATCAAACTACAGTTCCTCGTATACAGAACACACACAAGAGGAAGAGTTCAGAAATGAACGAATTCTTCTTGAGGTATTGTAGACTAGGTTATATCAATGCGACCCGACTAGCTGAAGTTACATTTTGATGCATATTTAAATCAGTTTGAATTTACATCTTGTGAAACTTGCCAGTCATGTCACAAAGATAAAATGACACCAGCTCTGTTTACTGGAAACAGAGAAAGAGTTAGTAAACTCTTGGGACTGATACATGATGATGTATGTAAGGTCTCCTGTCTACACATGCCAGGACTGGTTCTTTTTACTTCATTATATTCTCTGATAATCTCTCAAGATTCAGTCATATGTTCCTGTTGAAACATAAGTCCGAACCTTTTGAGGTATTCACAGAATATAAGTTAGAAGTAGAGAACCAATAACCGGGTATAAGTATTATGTCCTATGATGAGATCAGGGAGGAGAATACTTGTGCATGGAATCCTTGGACTATTCCAAAGGAAAATGAGATTCTCTCTCAGTATTACTCCTCTGAATACACCACAGCACAACGGTGTATCGGGGCGGAGCAATCACACAATATTAGATATCGTGTGCTCTATGATGAGTATTACTGAGTTACCTATTTCCTTTTGGGAGTTATGCACTTGAGAAGCTGCATACCTATTGAATTAGGTTCGAATCAAATCAGTGCCTACCATTCCATATGAGATATGGTATGGGAAGAGCCTATCTCTTAAGTAAGTTAAGATTTGGGATTGTCCGGACTATGTCAAAAGCAAAATCCGGACAAGATCGAGGCAAGATCAGTTCTGTAGAACTGGAAAGGTTCCAGCTGTACAAAACTGCAGATAATTTGGTAGAACCAAAGGATTCAATAGTTTCTGACGAACCTCAGCCTCTCCGCCGATCTAGTAGGGTTCCTCACCCACCTGAGAGATACCTCGGTTTCTCGATGACAGTGGGAGCGAGGATTACATCATGAGATGATGACCCAACCAGTTTCGAGCAGGCCATCGAGAGTAGGGACTCTGTAAGAATGGCTGGATGCTCAGTGATCTGAGATGGAATCCTTATACACCAGCAAAGTATGGACTTTAGCTGCTATATCTGAAGGGTTAAATCCCCATCAGGAGCAAGTATATCTTGAGAAGATTACTTGGTTTAGATGGAAAAGTTAAGACTTTCAAAGCTAGACTTGTTAAAGGTTTTCGTCATCGACCAGGCGTGGATAATGATGAAACCTTTTTCCAATAGCTATGCTTAAGTCTGTCCAGATCCTACTTACCACGGCTACATACCATGACTACGATATCTGGCGGTTGGGTGCCATGACTGCTTTTCTAAATACTGATTTAGAAGAGAACGTCTATAAGAACACAGCCAGAGGTCTTCGTAAACAGTGGGAGCAGCGGAAACGTGTGCAAGTTGCTTTACATAATGAAGCAGGCATCGCGGAGTTGGAACGTCTGTTTTGATGTGATAGTCAAAGTGTTTGACTTTATCAAAATGGTAGACGAACCTTGTATATACAAAAGGGTAGTAGAGAGTAAGGTGGTCATCTTCGTATTGTACGTAGACAACATACTCTTGATAGGAAAAGAGTTTCCTATACTACGATCGATCAATCTCCTATTATCACAAGGATTCTCCAAATAGGATAAAGATGATACCTCCTAATTCCTGAGATTTGGACCTATGAGATAGATCTAAAGGGATATTAGGGTTCTCACTGGGTATAGTAAGATTGTATCAATCGATCCTGGGGAGAATCACTGGAAGTGTTCCAGGGTGATAAAGACGACTGAATGTCAGTCACAGGCACTGTCTTTACCCTCAGTAAAGGGACGGTACGTTGGAAGAGTTCTAAGCTAGATACCGTGGCAAACTAGACGATAAAGGCTGGTAACATCGCTATTGAAGATACTACCAAAGAGGAAGTTTGGGTGTATATTGGTTCATAAGATGAACTAGGTTCCTGCCATTGTATGACAATGGAAGTGTGGCTTTGGCCCTGGAACCCTGGTCCCATCAGTGACCCAGACAAATTCTGAGGCAGCATCACCTGATCATGGAGATAGTTGATCTCCAGGGTGATCGAGGTTAGGAGAGAAGACTCAGAGGACAACACGGCGGATCCACTCACGAAGGCCTTTTTCCCAAAGAGAGACTTTTAGGGGATGGTTGAGTATGTGATACTGCAACCACTGCTACAGATGGCCCTAGTGCAAGTGGGAGATTGTTAGTTATATGTATGCCCTAGAGGCCATTACTGTACATTGGATGTATATTGTAGTGGATGCTGGGACATATATAGGAAGGACTTTCTTGCTCGACATGATAGTACGCTATCTGGTTGCACTTTATCTTAACATGTATACTTTCTGTCTCTCTGATTACATGTTGATAAAGCCCTTAGGATGTGTACTCGACTTCCAGGACTATAATGCAGATCATACTAGTGGGGCCTGGGTAGTCAATGAGTACATCCTTCATTGTTCCTAGTCGTGGGAATATCGAGACGGGGCATCGATATTCCAGAGTAGACTAGCGCATATCTTCTCGACCCATGCGATGGGCGATGGATGATGCCATATCCATTGGTGTTTGACATCGAAGATGGTATGCGGGTGCTCAGTGGAGACTGGGTACTCTGAACGGACTCGCCGAGAACTCCCAAATGGTATTATACCTCACGTCAGATGGCAGTTCTCTGGTGACACTGGTACAGCTTAGTCTGTAGACCCGAGATCGTCATAGAGTCTTGTGTGTCTCCCACTGTGCTTTGATTTCCACCCTACCACGGCTCTACTGAGTCGTGCAAACAGGTGGTTTTTGGGTACAGTCCCGATTCACATGGAGGCAATGAGCGATAGGAGGGGATTCGTCTCTCCCGGTATTGCCATAACAGGAAATCCCTGGCCAGGGTTGCTGTGATATACTGGTAAGATTTATCAGTAGTTTCACGAATGTTATGGACCTCAAGTCGGTATGACTTATCGAGCTACTGGGGTCTGACGTTTACCACCCCTAGGCGAGATATGCGACATATCAGACGAACAGACCGGACTGTACGGTAAGTGTTACTGGTTGGATTCACAGGAGTGTGAGCGGGCTTGCTCGTCGATCTTCTGATCGCTCAATACCCGGGTGGCCGTTACGTTTAGCAGACCGCTTGCGGCTTGTGGGTGTTTGATATGATCAACATCTGCTGCCGGCGTATTGACGAGTCTTTAGAGTCCTACACAGAGGTTTCCTGGCTCAAGCGAAACGAAATAGGAGCGCATATGAGATATGTGCGGGACCGAGAATAATGCGTGTATGTGATATCGTATTCTATTCTCGCGATGAATGTATCGATTAGTTATATGCGATATAACCTAGTTATCGAATCAAGGATTGATTCGATAAGCCGATACGTTGGATACTGGCCGGTTATATGTGACATGACCGGATCATTGAATCAAGTGTTGATTTAATGATTTAATGTATAATTATATATTTGATATATTACTTTGCATTAACTAGTATTGGTTCACTTTAAATTGATTTACTCACTTGTATTGCACATTGTATATGTGATATATTTTTGTGCACATGATTGTATCATGTTTGATGATACATTCTTTCTTGGTTTTGTGTAAAGTATTGAACCATGGTTAGTTAGTGGTTAGGGTATCATTTCATTTGCTTATTCATTTATCTTTTTATTTATTTCATTTGAAAAGAAAAAGAGAAATGAATGGTGGCTATATTTGTTTTTAGTTGAAGATTCATGAAGCATTGACTTAGTCACCATTCTTGTCTCATGCCTAACCCTAACCACTCATCTAACCTAAGTTAAGTCTCTACACTAAACCATGGTTGAAGATATGATAAGTATTGTATTTTCTTTTCTATTTTTAATTAACATATCATATCTTCTTCTTCTTCTTCATCTTCTTCTTCCATGAAGAAAGCTTGCTACTCCAATGGCAAGTGATGAAAACTAGTGAGAAATCCAAATCTAAAGTTTACCCACTTCCTATTTCTTCATCCTCTACCTCTTGCCAAGTAGTATAGGGTGTTTCCTTCACAAGTTTTCCCGACTTGGTGAAGTTTGAGCTTGTTCTAGCGATGCCTCGATGTAGATCATCTTCGGCATCGAACCGACGATCAAGCCCGCCCATTCTTCGATGATGCCAATGCTAGAGTCGTGAGTTCGATTTGGACAGCGGAGGGAGATCATCGCGGAGCATACGAAGTGGTGGACCGGATCTACAAAGGTTGTAGCCCCTTCCATTTAGCTATATTTCCGTATACTTGCTTACTTCGCCTATATATCTAGTTAACGATCCGTTCTAGGTTTTCTCGGCACTAGGAATTTTTGATTTGTGCATGTTTGATCACTTGGGAGACTCCATTAGAGTGCCTAGGAACCCTACATGGGACTCTAAAGACTCGTCAATATGCTGGCAGTGGGTTTAACCATAAGCATGTCAGTGGCACTAGTTGTACGTAACGGCTACCCAGGTATTGAGCGAAATGGAGGCCGACGAGCAAACTCATCCTGAAACCCTACTGAGCCTGACAGTGACAATATCCATACAGTCCAGTCCGTCCGTCTATGAGTATCGCATATCGAGTCTAAGAGAGTGGATAAAGTCAGACCCCTAATAACACGACATTTAGTGTCGGTATGAAACTTATCACCAACTGAGAAACTACCGATCCTAGATCGGTAATTCTCGTCTACCCCGGCCGAGGATATCTGGTGATGGTCACCCGTGAACACCGCGATATCAACCCCCAATACCGGGAGAGACGAATCCCCTGACGATCCGCTCACTACCTCCATATGGCTCGGGACTGTACCCAACTAAAACCTGTTTGCACGACTCCTTTGAGCCGTGGTAGGGTAGTAATCAAAGCACAATAGGAACTCACACAAGACAAATGACGATCTCAGGTCGATAGACTAACCTGTACACATGTCACCAGGGAACTGCTATCTGACAATAGGTATAATACCAACTAGCATGTTCCCGGCGAGTCCGTACGGTGTACTCATAACCCAATGAGCACATGTATACATCTTAGGTGAACCAACTAATACCAATGGCTTGTGAGACCGGCCACTGCCCCTCGTTGGGGTCTCGATCCGTATACACTAGTCTACTCTTGGAGTATCGATGCCCAGTCTCGAAACTCCCATGATTAGGGACACTTTAAGGATATGCTTATAGACCACCCAACTCTCACGTATATGATTGCCATCATACTGCTGGTAGTCAAGCAAAAATCCTATGGGCTCCATCAACATGTAATAGTGATCTGTAATGCCACCTGAAGCATAAACACGATGATAAAGATAAATCAGATAGCACACTATCATCTCGAGTAAGACTGTTCTACCGGTATAGGTCCTTCCTCAATCATTGCAATCACGTGCCTGTGATCCAATAATTGACTTGAGGGCACTATAGCCAACAATCTCCCACTTGCACTTAAGGCCAATTATTACGGTGTCGCATACTCACAGCCCGTGTGATACCGAGCACCCAACTTCTCTACTAATCAGTTTCATAAAGCTCGTTTGTAAAACTATTGCGTTCGAGAAATAGCCTCAGTGAGTGGATCCGCTCCAATGTTTCTTTTTATGTCTCTCTTTATCTCAAGTTCGCCGAGAAAGCCATTTCCTGAAATGAGCATTACCTGTCTTAGAATATGTCTGGATATTTGATGGGACCTAGTCCCCAAATGAACTCCAAATCCAGTAAACTTCATAGACAATATCGTCAACTGAATTTAATCAGTATCCTGCGCTATGCCTCCCTCAGTATCCGCTTGGACCACCTGTCAAAACTACTGCCCCTCAAAAGAGGGAAAACTATAACTCTGACAGTAACTATGTCATTCAGGTCAACTTGGAAGCTTGGAATGATAACCGTCTCCCGAAGGAGGCTACTATTTCCAAATCCCTAGAACATCCACTTATGTTCATAAAATGCTTCCGAACGTTTCTCCAGGATTGGATTAATATATCAATTTATTGCATCTAGTGCAAAAACAACATCTGGTGTGGTACTTGACATCTCATGATTGACTCAATTGCCTAAGCAAGAGATATGTCAATCATGCACATCCCTCTCCCCTTTAGTCTGTAAGAAACCTTCATAGAGGGTGAATCCATCACCTGCAGGTACTTCACCATGCCAGGAGTCGTCCATTCTAAAATACCTTAGAATACAGTCTAAGTACCCGATTGGGAAACTACCCAAATCTAGATCTGAAACCATAGATCTAGTAACCAGAATGCCTGATATAATATCCAAATCCGATGTGGGGAATCCACTGTGTGACAACCACAGTATAACCGATCGTAGTATAGGAATTTCACTTCCTACAAAGTGTATGTCATCCAAATACAATGACATCACACCCTACTACCTTCTTAACAGATCCATATCCTATTCTAATGAAGTCAAAGCCCATGACTGTCACATCAAAATTAGATGATCTATCTCCGCTATACCTGCTTTAGTTTATAAATAGACATAAGCTACTTTTCCACAATGCTTCCGCTGCTCCCACTGACTACAACAACCCTCTGGCAGAGTCATATACACGTGCACTTATAAAGCTAGTTTAGAACGACTCTAAACACATCCTCATGCCGGGTCTCATAGTCTAGAACAACAGCAATGGCAAGTCTGGGTAAACAACAACCTCCCTATCTGTTGCGCCACGGCAGCGCCCCGGCCGTCTTACTCGAGGCCAAATTGCGGAATCAAAATTTTTCCTTACTCGGAAACCGGCGCTACCGCGGACAAAGAAAACCCGGATCGTAACCATTAACCTAACGCTAGCAATCAAGAGATAGGGTGAGAAGTATACCAAGAGATCCGAGTCCTCCGGTCTTCTCATCATCGTCCCGATCTCCCGCGGAAAGTGTAGTCTCCATATCGTCGCCTCCTCGCCGGAAAGGGCACCACATCGCCTGCGTCTTTTACGGGCTCCCGCCTCAATACCGAGGCAACTCGAGCATGAAGCCGGCAACTCGACATACCCAAGATATGCTGTAGAATGTGTAGTAGATCATGCTAGTCTCATTTGGGGTTTGTTGTTGCCTTGATGGAGGAATGGGGTTAGGAAAAATGGTGCTTTCATTTTTCCAAAACAAGAAGAAGAAGGAGATGAAGAATTCCTCACATAATCAAGATGAACTCTCTCATTCTTTTTCTTTCTCTCAAGTGTTCCTTTTCCTCTCATGAAAAACTTATCATATCAAGTGAGAATAATGGTGGAGGAAAAAACAATATGAAGCAAGAAGGGAGGTGAGTGTAGGAGAAGTCAAGAGGTGACCACAAACAAACATGAACCATGCTTGTTACTATTAAACCCATCCTCATTCAATCAAATCTCATTAAAGCAAAAGCATGGATGAAAGATATGAAGCTATCATAATCAATCATTATGCAAGAAAACCCCTCCACAAATGTAATTTGCAAAACTGCAAATTACCCCCTCCATCGGAAATGTCCGGCCGGGAAAGAACAAAGGAAAACCGGCCGGAACGAAATGCAAACTGGCAACTCCAGAAAACTGGTCCCGTAATAAATTACAGGAAAACCCCAATACTGTGCATACACACCCGTATCTGTATTCCGTCCGGATACAAATGCAATGAGACAAAATCTACACTGTACTAAACTAGTACCGGCTTAAACCAAAGCCGGCTAGTAAAAAAACCGTTCGATCCTGATCCGTGCAATACCGCACGTATCTGATCGAACCCTGCCATATATCCATACGGCCACTAGTACAAAACTGTCCGATCCTGATCCGTGCAATACCGCACGTATCTGATCGGACCCTGCCATATCTCCATACGGCCTCTACAGCGTTTCGCCCGAAAGCTTGAGTAACTGAAAATGTGGTGGACTCTAAAGACTCGTCAATACTATGGCTGTGGATTTAACCACTGGCACGTCAGAGGTATAAGCCAATACATGACGGGCCACCAGCTATTGACCAAAAGGGACGTCGATGAGGAAGCTCACCCCGACACCCAACTGAGCCTGTCAGTGACAATATCCGTACAGTCCGGTCCGTTCGTCTATGAGCATCGCATGTCGGGCCTAGGGGGTTGGTAAAAGTCAGACCCCCAAAAGCGGTACAAGTCGTGTCGGAGTGTAGCCCAGAACGCCCTGAGATACTACTGGAATACCTACCAGTAAATCTCCTGCCTCGGCCGAGGGCTTTGCGTAATGGCTCTCCTAGACACAGCGCGACCTCACCCCCAATACCGGGAGAGACGAACCCCTGAAGATCCGCTCACTGCCTCCATGTGGCTCGGGACTGTACCCAACTAAAACCTGTTTGCACGACTCCTTTGAGCCGTGGTAGGGTAGTAATCAAAGCACAGTGGGAACTCACACGAGACAAATGACGATCCTCAGGTCGATGAACTAACCTGTACACATGTCACCAGGGAACTGCTATCTGACGTCAGGTATAAGCCCAACTAGCAGGTTCCCAGCGAGTCCTGTCCGGTGTACTCATAACCCAATGAGCACCTGTATACATCTTAGGTGAACCAACTGACACCAGTGGCTTGTGAGACCGGCCACCGCCCCTCGTCGGGGTCTCGACTGTATACACTAGTCTACTAATGGAGTATCGATGCCCTGTCTCGAAACTCCTACGACTAGGGACCTTTTAAGGATGTGCTTATAGACTACCAGCTCCCACGTATATGATCGCCATCATACTGCTGGCAGTGAAGCAAGAATCTTAGGGGCTCTATCAACGTATAATAGCGACATCTCAGGTCACCTAAAACAGTACACGATGATAAAGGTAAACCAGATAGCATACTATCATCTCGAGTAAGACTGTCCTACCGGGATAGGTCCTCCCTCAATCATTGCAATCACGTGCCTGTGATCCAATAATTGACTCTGAGGGCACTATCTCCAACAATCTCCCACTTGCACTCAAGGCTAATTATTGCGATGCCGCATACTCACAGCCCGTGTGATACCGAACACCCAACTCCTCTACTAGTCAGTCTCACAAAGCTCGTTTGCGAAACTATTGCGTTCGAGGAATAGCCTCAGTGAGTGGATCCGCTGTGATGTTTCTTTCTATGTCTCTCTATATCTCAAGTTCGAGGAGAAAGCCATCTCCCGAAATGAGCAATACCTGTCTTAGAATGCCTGGATGTCTGATGGGACCTAGCTCATAAATGAACTCCAAATCCAAACTTCTTAGACTGTATCGTCAACTGAAACTAATCAGTATCCCGCGCCATGCCTCCCTCAGTATTGCCTTGGACCACCTGTCCAAAATATTGCCCCTCGTCAGAGGGAGAACTATAACTCTGACAACCTCCTTGTCGTCCATGTCACCTTGGAAGCCTGGAGTGATAACCGTCTCCTAAAGGAGGCAGCCGTTATCATATTCCTAGAACATTCACTTATGTTCTAAAACTGCTTCCGACTGTTTTTCCAGGATTGGATTAATATCAACTTATTGCATCTAGTGCAAGAACAACATCTGGTGTGATACTTGACATATCATGATTGACTCAATTGCCTAAGCAAGTGATCTGTCAATCATGCACATCCTCTCCCCTTTAGTCTGTAAGACACCTTTAGAGAGGGTGACTCCATTACCTGCAGGTATACTACCGTGCCAGGAGTCGTCCATTCTAAATACTCATAGAATGCTGTCAAGGTACCCTGATTGGGAAAACACCCAAATCTAGATCTAAAACCATAGGTCTAGTAACCAGTATGTCTGATATAATATCCAAGTCCCATGTGGAGAAAACACTGTGTGACGACCAAAGTATAACCGATCGTAGTATAGGAATATCACTTCCTACTACCTTCTCAACAGATCCATCCACTATTCTGATGACGTCAAACCCATGACTGTCACATCAGAAACAGATGATCTAACTCCGCTATATCTGCATTAGTCTATAAATAGACATAAGCATGAAGTCCACCAATGCTTCCGCTGCTCCCACTGACTACGACAACCCTCTGCCAGAGTCATATAGACGTGCACTTCTAAAGCTAGTTTATAACGACGCTATACTCATCCTCCTGCCGAGTCTCGCAGCCTGGAACAACAACAATGGCAAGTGTGGGTAAACAAGAACTTCCCTGTCACCGTCCTTGAGGCTACCGGAGTACCTCTCGGGTGCCTGAAGTTACCCACCTTATCTGCGGAGTGGCCAATGGAATGTCAAATCAGATTGAATCTTTAGGTTCCTTATTAAATCTTCAGTAATCGTTTGCGGTTCTGGAATCACTTCCATTTCTACCATACTCCCACTGCTGTTTTTTGAAAAAAATCCATTTTTAATAAAACTGTGGCGAGTCTAGAACAATATTTCTATTGATCTGCCAGATGGTAGAAAGTCAACCCTCGTCATTGCCTGGGTCAACCCACAAACAGCCATTACAGAAACGTGCCTTGAGTTATCCGGAGTCTGGTTTTAAGCATAAGCCGGACAACTCCCCGTACCTTAACATCGTTAAGATATGAACTGTTCTATATCCAATATAGAACCAGAGGCACTGATTTAATTGAACCAGATTCAAATCATGCAGCTGTCTCCAGTGCATGTCAACTAAATGGAAGGAGGCCGATCAGCGTTACTCAACTTAGGAATGCTTCCAATTATGAGTAACCTGAAAGAGAAGCAAGTTCTCATTACTATCAACTGAATACCATACATAAGTATCTACATCTTCGATCACCTTGAAGAATCCCGATACTTGCTACACCTGGTTCTCTACTCTATTCAAATACCTATAACTCCTCAAAACTTAGACCCTGTGCTTCCACGAAACAGCTGTCTAAAATCTAGAGAAGTCATAAGTAAACCGAATATAGTACGAGCACCAACCCCTCTGTCCTAATGGACACTGGACAACATACAATACTCTGTATAAGTCCGCTGAGTCTAACAACTCTTTCACTGTGTGTCGTAGGTTGAAAACTGTACTTATAGTTAAGAAGAATTACACCGCTGTTTAATGCTCCTTACCTAACCATCCACTGATATAGGTAAATGTCATCGACATAATATCAAAAGGTATATCTCACTCTATGAAAATAGACGTACAGATATATCAATTTGAAATTGGTGCACAACAGCGGATATTCATAACCAAATATTTGCCGACCGGCAAACAGCCCAGGTGAACTCCTCAAAATATCACCGATTACAACGAATCCCGATGAGGATGATCACCCAATTCCCAATAACTTACTCCCACTCATCATCTGTAAAACCATACAGATGTGAGAATCATACCTGGTAAATACATACCCTGGAGTAAGTGTCTAATCGGGAAATCAGTTTTCTTTTAACATCACACAGTGAAACTGAAACATTGAAATGTTTCGTCGGGGTTTCCTGGTATTCCTAGTAACGCCTCTTCCACTACCCAGATTCACAACTGTAACCGTATAATTCTTTGCCATCTTTCTTAATCCCTTCATATGTCTTTAGTCATTACCTTCTGTACACCCCTTTAGGCCAAATGGTTTTCTTCCTTCCCTACCGTTCGGCACCAGCCTATGATTTGGAAGAAGACTATCCAAAAGGCATAAAGGGTGTACTGTCCTAATCCTAGGAGCACTCGCATTGCGAGAGAAGGTGAAGATAAAAGACACCTGAATGTACTTTATTCCTATTTCTCCTGAACCAGAATCCATCCCCGAACTGGAACAAGTTCCTTTCGAGTTCGTATATAACCATACGATGGAGTATCCAAATAAACTGTGGATCTTCGTAGTGATACGGAGTGTCCTGGAGAAATGCAAAGGTGATTTAGGATTGGCGAAGAAATACTTGGTTCGGTCGTGAATAGCAGTCGCAATTTACTTTGCCCTCTTACGAATCCCTTGCTTTGTCTTAACTCAATACCTTCTGCACACCATCGTTATGCTAATTGGTTTCCTTCATTCCCTACCGGTCGGCACCAGCCTAAGGTTTGGAAGAAGACTATCCAATTTGCGTAATAGGTGTACTACTCCTAAACCAAGGAGTACTCGCAACCTGAGAGAAGGTGAAAAGAAAAGACAACTGAATAATCCTATCCGTTTTCTCCAGAACCAGAAACCATCCTCGAAGTCCTTCGAGTTCGTATCTAACCATACGATGGTTTTGTCCAATGGAAGTGGACGTTCGTAGCAATACGGGGTGTCCTGGAGAAAAGGGTAAAAGTAGGAGTGGCAATGAGGTTTGCAACTCTGACAATCCAAAAGCCAGTGTTAAGAAGGTTCGGTCAACTTGGTCACTGAGTCATAGTCCAGGGTCGGGTCAATGGTCGCTGCCAGAGAGAGAGAAAAGAAACACTCAGCGTGCACTCTATCCTAGATCAGAATGGTTATCACTTTAACTAATCTGGAAACCTCCCACTGTACCTCAAATTCTCCTCCAAACCTGAAAGAAGAATTAGTCGGGATCAGCCGAGGCGCAAACCAACTCATCAGTGGGAATCGGGATCCAACTATCACCGCATGATAACATGACGGAATCCACTCACGTCACCACACTCCAGAAGGTATGCGCATGTCTGGCAAGTTTCAGTTCTTTTGAAACTCCCGATATTTGTTTTTACCCCTAGGACCCAAGTGACCTTGACAATGCCAACAAATCAAAGAGTCCTAGTCAAGTTCTACCCGTCATTATCTTGATTGCATTAAACCCACCCGTACGAGTCCTTGACAATGCCAACAAGACCGTACGACTGTCCTAACCAATCCACTTATCCATGTGACAGAAAAACATTACATAGCTACCGAACACTACGCCACGGCAATGCACGACAAACGCAGCACGAATACTAAGTAATACTAATCTGAAATGACGGAGGGCTACGACTGGTTTTTGGCGAAAAACCTTTAACGTAATGAACTTGATATCGTTGAAGGAACTGGATAACTTTTTAGAAAATATAGTGACGAAAACCTTTACTAAAGAGGTCACTCCCGGTGAAGGGATCTCGGCTCTTTCCCCGTAGAATGAGGTGCAGGATATTCCAACTGAATACCACGATGCAAAGCAAAAGTAATCGGCTATAGTGAAGTTAATGCCCTGACGCAAACTTCTGTCCAAGGGGTCACTCCCGGTGAAGGGATCTCGGCCCTTGCCTCGTCGACTGAGGAGCAGGATATTCCAAATGAATACCACGATGCAAAACAAAAGTGAACGTCCTTGCAATAACAGCTTTTTGAAAAGTGTTCCAACAACATCAGAATAAGTTTGTTTAACTTGCATTGATCCGAATCAACGCAGTCCCATCAAATGATCACACCACAAAGAACGAAAATATACTGACGTACGTATATGCCATCCGCATTCGCCACTGGGTCCCGTCATCACTCGTTAGGTTAGCTTACTAACGACAGAGCGGGGACTGGACTAGCGCGGATGAAAAACATATACAACATCTACTAATATATATACCAATATATAGTATTTCGCTCAAGGCGTGAATAAAATCCAACATCACAGAAATGTACAGCATCACAGAACAATACAGATATCTGGAAGCCCCGGGTTTCACAGAGCCGCTGCTGAAACCCGACGTTCCCTTGGTCGTGTGGATAGCCTGTGCAATGAAATCCTAGACCCCTACGGGCGCGGCAAGTCACCCGCCAAAACCTGAAGCGAGGCAGCCCCCTTCAGTACCGTGAATGGACCACCCAGCACTTCACGGAATCCGGCAACTTGGGCACCCCTCCTGGGTCAACCTGTACCCCCTACGAGTGCGGCGAATAGCCCGCCAATTCCAGACTGAAGCCCCTTCCGTCTCAATGCCCTGAGATGCGGGCCCGTTACCCTCCAGAACCCGGCTATCCGTGCACCCCACCGCGGGGCAAACCTAGTACAGAATGTAAAATATACATACACCGGGTACATCGACCGCAACCAGGTCGTGCCCCAAAAGAATAATACAAACAGGCAGTGACGGCAGTCCACATGTCGGACGCTCGCCCCGCAATATCAAATGTACATAATACAACAGCACTGTACTAGCATTGCATCCAGGCTATCCCCACGACCGATCCGCAACATCACAGCATAAACATAGAACATCAACGTGAAAGTCACGTTCGCAAATCCGTCTAACCGGGCTATAGCAGTTAGACCGGATTTACCGATCGAGTGACATTCACGGTCGCAGATATAATGTAAATACTGTGAAATAATGTGTTTAAAATATTCGATCGATCAATTAATTAACAAGCGGGCCCCAAAAGAAAACTGTAGCACTCACAGAAATAACTGGCCCAATTTTAATATCCCAAAAGCCCTATTTTCAGCCCATAAAACAACTGAAGAAAAACGACAAAGTGGGCCCACCATATTGCGGCGGAAGAGCGGCAGATAGGGGGGTATTGCCGCGCTTCCGCGCTTGAACTGAGGGATCACTGTATCTTTTTTTTTCAGAGTTCTTAAAACTCCCTGTACATCTTTCTGAGACCACCTGAAAAATTTTTAGACTTCAAAAAATTTCAACAGAAACTGATGTGAAGGAAAAATACGGTTTTTGAGATTTTGGTCGATCGGATAAGTAAAACGCATTAGAACAAGCTAGATAAGGTTAATGGCGTGGCTTTGATACCATGTTGCGCCACGGCAGCGCCCCGGCCGTCTTACTCGAGGCCAAATTGCGGAATCAAAATTTTTCCTTACTCGGAAACCGGCGCTACCGCGGACAAAGAAAACCCGGATCGTAACCATTAACCTAACGCTAGCAATCAAGAGATAGGGTGAGAAGTATACCAAGAGATCCGAGTCCTCCGGTCTTCTCATCATCGCCCCGATCTCCCGCGGAAAGTGTAGTCTCCATATCGTCGCCTCCTCGCCGGAAAGGGCACCACATCGCCTGCGTCTTTTACGGGCTCCCGCCTCAATACCGAGGCAACTCGAGCATGAAGCCGGCAACTCGACATGCCCAAGATATGCTGTAGAATGTGTAGTAGATCATGCTAGTCTCATTTGGGGTTTGTTGTTGCCTTGATGGAGGAATGGGGTTAGGAAAAATGGTGCTTTCATTTTTCCAAAACAAGAAGAAGAAGGAGATGAAGAATTCCTCACATAATCAAGATGAACTCTCTCATTCTTTTTCTTTCTCTCAAGTGTTCTTTTTCCTCTCATGAAAAACTTATCATATCAAGTGAGAATAATGGTGGAGGAAAAAACAATATGAAGCAAGAAGGGAGGTGAGTGTAGGAGAAGTCAAGAGGTGACCACAAACAAACATGAACCATGCTTGTTACTATTAAACCCATCCTCATTCAATCAAATCACATTAAAGCAAAAGCATGGATGAAAGATATGAAGCTATCATAATCAATCATTATGCAAGAAAACCCCTCCACAAATGTAATTTGCAAAACTGCAAATTACCCCCTCCATCGGAAAAGTCCGGCCGGGAAAGAACAAAGGAAAACCGGCCGGAACGGAATGCAAATTGGCAACTCCAGAAAACTGGTCCCGTAATAAATTACAGGAAAACCCCAATACTGTGCATACACACCCGCATCTGTATTCCGTCCGGATACAAATGCAATGAGACAAAATCTACACTGTACTAAACTAGTACCGGCTTAAACCAAAGCCGGCTAGTAAAAAAACCGTTCGATCCTGATCCGTGCAATACCGCACGTATCTGATCGAACCCTGCCATATATCCATACGGCCACTAGTACAAAACTGTCCGATCCTGATCCGTGCAATACCGCACGTATCTGATCGGACCCTGCCATATCTCCATACGGCCTCTACAGCGTTTCGCCCGAAAGCTTGAGTAACTGAAAATGTGGTGGACTCTAAAGACTCTTCAATACTATGGCTGTGGATTTAACCACTGGCACGTCAGAGGTATAAGCCAATACGTGACGGGCCACCAGCTATTGACCAAAAGGGACGTCGATGAGGAAGCTCACCCCGACACCCAACTGAGCCTGTCAGTGACAATATCCGTACAGTCCGGTCCGTTCGTCTATGAGCATCGCATGTCGGGCCTAGGGGGTTGGTAAAAGTCAGACCCCCAAAAGCGGTACAAGTCGTGTCGGAGTGTAGCCCAGAACGCCCTGAGATACTACTGGAATACCTACCAGTAAATCTCCTGCCTCGGCCGAGGGCTTTGCGTAATGGCTCTCCTAGACACAGCGCGACCTCACCCCCAATACCGGGAGAGACGAACCCCTGAAGATCCGCTCACTGCCTCCATGTGGCTCGGGACTGTACCCAACTAAAACCTGTTTGCACGACTCCATTGAGCCGTGGTAGGGTAGTAATCAAAGCACAGTGGGAACTCACACGAGACAAATGACGATCCTCAGGTCGATGAACTAACCTGTACACATGTCACCAGGGAACTGCTATCTGACGTCAGGTATAAGCCCAACTAGCAGGTTCCCAGCGAGTCCTGTCCGGTGTACTCATAACCCAATGAGCACCTGTATACATCTTAGGTGAACCAACTGATACCAGTGGCTTGTGAGACCGGCCACCGCCCCTCGTCGGGGTCTCGACTGTATACACTAGTCTACTAATGGAGTATCGATGCCCTGTCTCGAAACTCCTACGACTAGGGACCTTTTAAGGATGTGCTTATAGACTACCAGCTCCCACGTATATGATCGCCATCATACTGCTGGCAGTGAAGCAAGAATCCTAGGGGCTCTATCAACGTATAATAGCGACATCTCAGGTCACCTAAAACAGTACACGATGATAAAGGTAAACCAGATAGCATACTATCATCTCGAGTAAGACTGTCCTACCGGGATAGGTCCTCCCTCAATCATTGCAATCACGTGCCTGTGATCCAATAATTGACTCTGAGGGCACTATCTCCAACACTATCACCGTCTTTGAGGATACCGAAGTACCTTTCGGGTGCCTGAGGTTACCCACCATATTTTCGGAGTGGCTAATGGAATATCAAACCCGATTGAATCTTTAGGTTCTATTAAATTTTCAGTAATCGTTTATGGTTCTGGAATCACTTCCAGTTCTACTATACTCCTACTACTATTTTCTGAAAAAGTCCATTTTACTAAAACTGTGGCGAGTCAAGAACAATATCACTATTGATCTTCCAGATGGTAGAAAGTTAACCCTCGTCATTGCCTGGGATAACATACAAACTGCCATTACAGAAACGTGAGTTATCCAGAGTCTGGTTTTAAGCATAAACCGGACAACTCCATATACCTTAACATCGTTAAGATATGAACTATTCTATATACAATATAGAAACAGAGGCACTGATTTAATTGGAACCAGATTCAAATCATGCAGCTGTCTCTACCGCATGTCAACTAAATGGAATGAGGTCGATCAGCATTACTCAACTTAGGAGTGCATCCAGATATGAGTAACCTGAAAGAGAAGCAAGTTCTCAAAACCATTACTATCAATTGAATACCAAATACAAGTATCTACATCTTCGATCACCTTGAAGAATCCTAAAATTTGCATCACATGGTTCTTTATGTTATTCTTGTATCTATAACTTCTCAAAAGTTAGACCTTGTATTTCTACGAAATACTTGTCTAAAACTGGAGAAGTCACAAGTAAACAGAATATAGTGTGAGCACCAACCTCTTTGTCCTAATGGACACTGGAAAACATACAATAACTTGTATAAGTCTCATGAGTTGAATAACTCAAACCCTGTCGTCGTAGGTTGAAAACTGTACTATCGTTAAGAAGAATTACACCGCAGTTTAATGCTCCTTACCTGACCATCAACTGATATAGATAAATGTTATGGACATAATTTCAAAAAGTTATATCTCACTTTATAAAATAAACGTACAGATATATCAGGTTGAAATTGATGCATAACAATGGATATTAAAAACCAAATATTTGCCGTCAGGCAAAACCCTAGGGGATTTCCTCAAATATCACCAATTATAACGGATTTCGATATAATGAGGATATAATCACCTAATTCCCAATAACTTACTCCCACTCATCATCTGTAAAACCAAATAGATGTGAGAATCAAATCTGGTAAATACATACCCTGGAGTAAGGCTCTAATTGGGAAATCAGTTTTTAATTAACAACGCATAGTGAAACTGAAACATGAAAATGTTTCGAAGGGGCAGCCAGGTATTCCTAGTAATGCCTCTTCCATTATCTAGATTCATGACTGTAACCGTATATTTTCTTGTCATCTCTCCAAATCCCTTTATTTGTTTTTACTCATTACCTTCTGTATACCACCCTTAGACTAAATGGTTTTCTCCCTTCCCTACCGTTCGTGTTAGTTATGTATATGCCCTAGAGGCCATTGTTGTACATATGATGTATATTATAGTGGATGCTTGGATATATATATATATATATATATATATATATGACTTTCTTGCTCGATATGATAGTATGCTATCTGGTTGCTCGTTATCTTAACATATTGACTTGTATTGTGTTATTGTCTTGCTCTCTCACATGTTGATAAAGCCCTTAGGATGTGTACTTGACTACTAGATCTATGATGCAGATCGTACTAGTGGGGCCAGGGTAGTCCACAAGTACATCCTATAACTATTCCTAGTCGAGGGTGTATCGAGATAGGGCATCGATACTGCAGAGTAGACTAGCGTATACTCATCTTAACCCATATGATGGGCGATGGATGATCCCACATCCATTGGTGTTTGACATCAAAGATGGTATACGGGTGCTCAGTGAAGACTGGGTATATGTTATATAGCTGGGTATCGGATTAAGTGTTGATTCGATAACATGATACATATTATATTAGTCGGTTATATATAATATAGTCGGATTATTAAATCAAGTATTGATTTAATAATTTAATGTATAACTATATATGTGATATATTATATTACATTAACTAATATAAGCTCACTTAAGTAATTCTTTTTCTCACTTAGGATGCATTGATATATATGTGATATATGTTAAAAGTATTCTTTTCTTTTGTTACAAAATTATATATATATGTGATATGTTTAATTGTAACATACTAGGTTACACATGCAACATGGATGTGAGAGACTGATACCATGCTAGGGTTAAGATTAGGGTTTATATTTTATTTTAGATAATTCAAAATTGTGGGTTTATGCTAAGATATTTTTCTTAGTTGTCTTGGTCCACTCTTTTGTCAAGCCTAAGATATTTGTTAACCTAACTTTAACCATAGCCTATGGTTTATTCTCTACATGAGTTAGCCATGATATTTACTAACTCACCATGGTTGCATTTCTAACCAAAGCTCATTTTATTCTTTCATCACTTGTTCATCTTCTTCTTCCTCACAAAAAACTTGCTAGATTTTTTCATGTGATGAAATAAAGTGAGAAAAAGAAAACTGTAGAGAGCAAAATTCCTACTTCATCATCCTCTTCTATACTAGCCATATAGTTTAGGGTGTTAGCTTCACTAATCCTTAATTAGTGAAGTCATAGCTTGAGTTTGTGTCTCCTTAAAGTAGATCATCTTGGATTGTGAAGACTTCAAGCAAGCATGCATCATTCACCTCATGGAGCCTCTCAAGAGTCTGGGAGCTTGATGATTGCAGTGAAGGGACCGCAAATTGGAGCTTATGAAGCGAAGGAATGGACTACAAAGGTTATAATCCCTATCACTTAGAAGTAAAGTTGTTTACTTTATGTTTCCATTTGATTCTCTAGTTAAGATCTAGGTTAGAGTTGTTTAAGCATGGAAATTTTTTTAACTTGGCATGGTTGATGCCATCCGAAACCTTGCTGCGGTGCTTAGGAACTCTACAGTGGTATCAGAGCTTAGCTAGAGAATTAGACGGATTTTGTAGGATTACAAAACCGAAACAACTTTGAAACACCCAAATACGAACCCTAGTTTCTGCCGAAATTTTCTGAGAGTCAATTTTTTTAAACAGTTGCAGAATGTTGTATGAGATGCAACATAAACACAGTGAAAATTTCACCCCATCTCGCCGGATTTTGGTCGGCCACTATGCTAGGGAAACCGGCCTGCTCGGCCCCTCTGTGGAATTTTAGGATGAAATTTCTACTGTGTTCCAGTCTCTGGGGTTTGGTATTTCAGGTGTTGTTTGTTTTTGCTAAATTTGCATGTGATGTTATCTTTTTACAAAGGCAATTCGGAGTGTTTCGTATTCGTAATTCTAGTTTGTTTTCGGGTTATTTTAGATGGTGTTAAAAAGTTCGATCGGATATCAAATACCCACTTTAACCCTTGCCGGAAAATTTTCAAGAATTGGATTTTTCCATAGTTAAAGAACATTCAAAAATCATGCAAGTAATGTGGTGGACCCTCTAGAAGAACGAAACCCTAACTCGATTCTATGCAGTAAGAACCGCCGCTAAACCCTAGAATTTGTGGTAGTTCTGTGGCGCCACAGGTGAGGCATTGGTTGACCCTTCTACGGCTGGTTCATTGGTACTGTGGCATGTGTTGAGTATTTTTAAACTATGCTCAAGTGTTGAGCTTTTTGGGAAATTTTGGGTGTTTGTTGATTCGATCGGAATGTTTAATGTCATCTAGCATTTTCTGGAATGTGATACAATATGTGGAATTCATATAGTTAGGCATGAAATTGTAATATGTGATATTTCGAGTTTATGATGTCTAAGGTGATTGCGGATTCCAAATGTTGTAGTTTGGCATTTTCTTTTCTGTGACCGAAAGTGTAATATGTGGTGTATCGCCATTTTCGTTGCTATATTTCAACGACAATTGTGATACGCATATTTACTTACGTTGATGACATGTGATGTTATGTGTTGCTGTGATATGTTATATTGGATCATTGTGATTTGAATAGCCGGGGTTTTATATAAGATGAGAGTTTTTATTTTCATTCATGTAAAATTCATTGTATGTAATATTCTTTTATTGGGGCACTTCCGGGTTGAGGATGATGTCACCATTGTATATTATTTACTTTTCCGCATTAGGATAGACCTTAGGAGGAGAGCACAAGCAACCGGGTTCTAGGGTCTAGTGGGAGGCCATCTTGAGGTGTCGAGACCGGGTCTCCTAACCCTAGAATTGGTAGGGTTGCTTTCCGCTCTCCTAGGGGTCTAGGGATGTGGGTTTGGCTATTCATCGCGACCGTGGAATCCGTGTTTTATATAGGCTCAAAATAAAACACGGACCTCCTAGTATATCCAATATTTCATATGGTATCTTCTGCTGCTGATATTCTGTGATGTGATCATTTTATATGCGTGAGACGAATGCTTTATTATTGTATATATGATATATAATAAACGTTGCTTATATTTTACACCCGCGCTAGTCCCGCCCCGATATGCTGTTAGTTAAGTAACCTAACGGTGCATAACGGGACACTGTGGCGAATGTGGATGGCATAAGTGTACGATGTATTTTCGTTTCTTTTGTGATACTTAGGAAGCATAAATGATGGGACTTCATTAATGAGATTAATGAAAGAAAAAGAAATCTAAAAGATATTGTAGAATCAAATTTATAAAAATGGTAGCTCTAGTTTTTGTTTTGCATAGCGGTATTCCTTGTAGAATATCCAGCACCTTATTCGATAAGAAAAGAGCCGAGATCCCTTCACCGGGAGTGAACTCTTTAGCGAAACTAGCAGATATTACAACTCACTCGGTTTTGTTTTTGATTGCTTCTATAGTTCTTGCTTTGCATAGCGGTATTTGTGAAATATCCTGTACCTTATTCGATAAGGAAAGAGCCGAAATCCCTTCACCGGGAGTGACCTCTTTAGTGAAACTAGTAAAAGCCTAAAAAACACTCCTTTTCAAAATTACTTGTTTGTACAACGATATCATATTCATTACGCTCATGGTTTTCTTAAAAACCTGCGTAGCCCTCCGTTATTTCAGATAAGTAATATTTAGTATTCGTGCTATATTTGTTGGCATGCGTCAAGGCGTAGTATACGGTAGCTAACTACTGTTTATCTGTAACATAAGATGAGATTGGATTAGGGTAGTCGTGCGACTTTGTTGGCCTGCATCAAGGGTCGTGCGGGTGGGTTTAATTCAATCAGGAAATGACGGGTTGAACTTGACTAGTGGACTATGGTTTGTTGGCCTGCGTCAAGGTCATAGGAAGCTATGGGCAAAAGCATTATCGGGAATTTTAAGTGTTGAAATTTGCAATGAGATTGCATACCTTCTATGAGATAGTTGGATCCCGATACCCACTGTGAGTAAGAATTACTCCTGGGAGAGTTTTACACATGACAATTAGCCGATCAAGTAGGTGTCTAGAAAGGTGTTAAAAGGGTTACACCCCTAGGAAAACGAGGTTTATTCTAATTAGGTCCGTGCGAAAGCACGTGGAACTTCCCTCAAAGTACCAACACTGGCCTGGTTGAAAAACTGGCGAACTTGTAAGGTGTAATTAATCCTGGCTAGTTTTACCTTTAGGGTTTGAGGAAGATTTGATAAAAACAGTGGGAGCCATTCTGATTAGATAAGATAATAACCAATCTAATCTTGCAAGAGTATACGCTAAAGTGTTTTCTTCTCTCTCTCTCTCTCCAGGTAGCGACCATGTCAGGCCTTAATCAAGATAACAATATGGATGTATTGACCGAACCGGCTTATTATACTGAGCAGGAGAACGTTGGTTTCGTTCTTTCTTATAATTGTTATAATACTGAGCATGAAATAGGGACATATCCGGATTCCCACGCCGCCCAAACGAAGAATAAGCATGTTGATGCATCTTCTTCGGGTGTGTTAGTTATCAAGAACTGTTTCTCAGTTCACTCTACGTCCTGGATATTAGATACCGGATCGGGATCCCACATATGTAATATGTTACATGGGCTAAGGAAAAGTAGGAAACTAGGAGAGGGTGATCATTCCATAAGAGTAGGGAATGGTGCAAATGTTGCATCCAAAACAGTTGGCGAATATCATCTTGTATTACCAAATGGTAATACATTGATTCTGAATGAATGCTATTACATTCTGACCCTGATATGCAATCTTATATCGGTTTCTTTATTGAGTAAAGAAGGATATAATTTTATAGTACAGGATAATGTTATGAACATCTTCCTGAATCAAAAGTTGATTGGATCAGGCTCATTAAATAATGGCATATATGTTCTAAATCAAACCACGGTTCTTAATGTACAAAACACACACAAGAGGAAGAGTTCAGAAACGAACGAATCCTTCTTGTGGTATTGTAGACTGGGTCATATCAATGCGACACGACTAGCTAAGTTACATAAGGATGGATATTTGAATCCGTTCGAATTTTTATCTTATGACACTTGCCAGTCATGTCTCAAAGGCAAAATGACCAAAACTCCATTTAGTGGACACGGAGAAAGAGTTACGGAACTCTTGGGACTGATACATAGTGATGTATGCGGTCCCATGTCTACACATTCCAGGAATGGTTCCTCGTACTTCATTACATTCACTGACAATCTATCAAGATACAGACATGTGTTCCTGTTGAAACAAAAGTCTGAAGCTTTTGAGAAATTCAAAGAATATAAGCACGAAGTCGAGAACCAAACGGGTAAAAGTATTAAGATCTTTCGATCTGATCGAGGAGGAGAATACTTGAGCAATGAGTTCCTGGACTATCTAAAAGAGAATGGGATTCTCTCTCAGCTTACTCCTCCGTATACACCACATCACAACGGTGTATCGGAACGGAGGAATCGCACCCTATTAGATATGGTGCGCTCTATGATGAGCACCACTGAGTTACCTATTTCCTTTTGGGGATATGCACTGGAGACAGCTGCAGACCTATTGAATATGGTTCCCACTAAATCTGTCCCAACCACTCCATATGAGATATGGAAAGGAAAGAGACCATATCTTAATTATGTTAAGATATGGGGTTGTCCGGCATATGTGAAAACACAGAATCGGGACAAGCTTGAGGCAAGGTCTTTTCTATGTAAGTTTATTGGATATCCCAAACATTCGCACGGGTATATCTACCACACCGAGGAACAAAAGGTGTTTGTTTCTCGACATGCCACCTTTTTAGAAAAGGAATTTCTTGAAAAAGAAATTAGTGGTAAGGAAGTAGAACTGGAAGAAGTTCCAGCCACACAAACTGCAACAGAAGATTTGGTGGAACCAGAGGATTCAGTAGTTCCCGACGAACCTTAGCTGCTTCGCCGATCTAGTAGGGTTCCTCATCCACCTGAGAGATACTGCGGTTTTCTCATTGATGGTGGGAGCGAGGATTGCATCATGGAAGATGATGACCCAACTAGCTTCGAACAGGCCATCATAAGTGGGGACTCTGTGAAATGGCTGGATGCAACGCGGTCTGAGATGGAATCCATGTACACCAACAAAGTATGGACTTTGGAAGTTGCTCCTGAAGGAGTAAAACCCATTGGGAGCAAATGGATTTTTAAGAAGAAACTTGGTGTAGATGGAAAAGTTGAGACTTTCAAAGCTATACTTGTTGCAAAGGGTTTTCGTCAACGACCAGGTGTGGATTATGACGAAACCTTTTCTCCAATGGCTATGCTTAAGTCCATCTGGATCCTACTTGCCATTGCTGCATACCATGACTATGAAATCTGGCAAATGGATGTTAAGATCGCCTTTCTAAATGGTGATTTAGAAGAGTGCGTGTACATGACTCAGCCAGAGGGCTTTGTAGACAGTAGGAGCAGCGAAAAGGTGTGCAAGCTGCTTAAATCTATCTACGGGTTAAAGCAGGTATCGCAGAGTTGGAACATCTATTTTGATGTGGTAGTCAAAGAGTTTGACTTCATCAAGAACGTAGATGAACCTTGTATATACAAGAAGGTGGCAGAGAGTAAGGTTGTCTTCCTCGTATTGTACGTGGATGACATACTCTTGATAGGAAATGATATTCATATGCTGCACTCGGTCAAGCTCTTCTTATCATAAAGATTCTCAATGAAAGATCTAGGTGATTCCTCCTGCATCTTGGGGATTAAGATCTATAGAGATAGATCTAAACGGATACCGGGATTGTCCCAATCCAGGTACATTGACACCATACTAAAGAGGTTTAGTATGGAAGAATCCAAGCATATGAACTTACCCATAATCTCTGGACTCACTCTCTCCAAAGAGATGTGTCCCAAAACTGATTTGGAGAGAGCTTGCATGCAAGGGATACCCTATGGTTCGGCAGTAGGATCTATCGTACGCGATGCTATGTAACAGACCCGATGTATCATACTCACTTAGTGTAGTGATTATGTATCAAGAAGATCTAGGTGAGAGTCACTGGACAGCCGTGAAGAATATTCTCAAGTACTTGAGAAGGACTAAGGAGATGTTCTTGGTGTATGGTAACGGGGAACTCCAGGTGGAGTCCTTTACCGATTCGAGCTTCCAAAGTGATAAGGACGACTCTAAGTCACACTCGGGATTTGTCTTTACCCTCAATGGAGGGGCGGTTTATTGGAAGAGTTCTAAACAGGAAACCGTGGCAGACTCGACGATGGAGGCTGAATACATCGCTGCCAACGATGCTGCCAGAGAGGCTGTCTGGATGAAGAAGTTCATAAACGAACTTGGAGTGGTTCCGTCCATTGAGCATCCAATACCTTTGTATTATGATAACAATGGAGCTGTGGTTTTGGCCAAGGAACCCAGGTCCCATCAGAGATCCATGCATATTCTGAGACGGTATCACCTGATCTGGAAGATAGTTGATTGCCGGGAGATCGAGGTCAGGAGAGTTGACACGAAGGATAATACTGCGGATCCACTCACGATGGCCATAGCCCAGATACAGTTTGAGAGACTCTTCGGGATGTTGGGTATGGGATACTACAACAGCCGGCCTCAGTGCAAGTGGGAGATTGTTAGTTATGTATATGCCCTAGAGGCCATTGTTGTACATATGATGTATATTATAGTGGATATATATATATATATATATATATATAGGAATTTCTTGCTCGATATAATAGTATGCTATCAGTCGCTCTTTGTCTTAACATGTTGACTTGTATTGTGTTACTGTCTTGCTCATATGTTGATAAAGCCCTTAGGATGTATACTTGACTACTAGGTCTATGATGCAGATTATACTAGTGAGGCCAGGGTAGTCCACAAGTACATCCTATAACTGTTCCTAGTTGAGGGTGTATCGAGACAGGGCATCGATACTCCAGAGTAGACTAGCGTATATGCATCTTGACCCATATGATGGGCGATGGATGATCCTACATCCATTGGTGTTTGACATCAAAGATGGTATACATGTGCTCAGTGAAGACTGGGTACACAGAACGTACTCTCCGAGAACTCCTAGTTGGTATTATACTTATCGTCAGATAGCAGTTTTCTGGTGACACTGGTACAGGTTAGTCTGTAGACCCGAGATCGTCATAGAGTCTTGTGTGATTCCCACTGCGCTTTGATTTCCACCTTACTACGTTCATGAGAACATGCAAAACGGTGGCTTTTGGGTACAGTCCTGAATCACATGGAGGCAATGAGCGATAGGAAGGGTTTCATCTCTCCCGGTATTGGGGGTTGATGTTGCGCTGTGTTCGATTGGCTATAACTGGAAGTCCCTGGCCAGGGCTGCTATGGAGATCTACTGGTAAGTGTTATCAGTAGTTTCTTGACCCATTATGAGCCTCACATCGGCACAACTTATCGGTTACCGGGGTCTGACATTTACCACCCCTAGACTGGATATGCGACATATCAGATGAAGAGACCGGACTCTACGGTAGTGTTACTGATTGGATTCGCAGAAGTATGTATAGGCTTGCTTGTTGATCTTCTGATCGCTTAATACCCGGGTGGCTGTTACGTTTAGCCGACTGCTTGCAGCTTGTGGGTGTTTGATATGATCATCACCTACTGCCGGCGTATTGACGAGTCTTTAGAGTCCTACATAGAGCTTTCCTGGCTCAGGCGAAACGGAGTAGGGGCACATATATGATATGTGCGGGACCGAGATTGATACATGTATGTGATACCGTATTCTATTCTCACGATATGTGATATCGGCCGGGTATATGTTATATAGCCAGGTTAAAGGATTAAGTGTTGATTCGATAACATGATACATATTATATTAGTCGGTTATATGTAATATAGTCGGATTATTAAATCAAGTATTGATTTAATAATTTAATGTATAATTATATATGTGATATATTATATTACATTAACTAATATAAGCTCACTTAAGTAATTCTTTTTCTCACTTAGGATGTATTGATATATATGTGATATATGTTAAAAGTATCTTTTCTTTTGTTACAAAATTATATATATGTGATATGTATAATTGTAACATGTTAGGTTACACATGCAACATGGATGTGAGAGACTTATACCATGCTAGGGTTAAGATTATGGTTTATATTTTATTTTAGATAATTCAAAATTGTGGGTTTATGCTAAGATATTTTTCTTAGTTGATTTGGTTTACTCTTTTGTCAAGCCTAAGATATTTGTTAACCTAACTTTAACCCTAGCCTATAGTTTATTCTTAACATGAGTTAGCCATGATATTTACTAACTCACCATGGTTGCATTTCTAACCAAAGCTCATTTTATTCTTTCATCACTTGTTCATCTTCTTCTTCCTCACAAAAAGCTTGCTAGATTTTTTCATGTGATGAAATAAAATGAGAATGAGAAAAAGAAAAATAAAGAGAGCAAAATTCCTATTTCATCATCCTCTTCTATACTAGCCATATAGTTTAGGGTGTTAGCTTCACTAATCCTTAATTAGTGAAGTCATAACTTGAGTTTGTGTCTCCTCAAAGTATATCATCTTGGATTGGGAAGACTTCAAGCAAGCATGCATCATTCACCTCATGGAGCCTCTCAAGAGTCCGGCAGCTTGATGATCGCAGCGAAGGGACCACAACTTGGAGCTTATGAAGTGAAAGAACAGACTACAAAGGTTGTAATCCCTATCACTTAGAAGTAAAGCTACAAAGGTTGTAATCCCTATCACTTAGAAGTAAAGTTGTTTACTTTATGTTTCCATTTGATTCTCTAGTTAAAGATCTAGGTTAGGGTTGTTTAAGCATGGAATTTTTTTTAACTTGGCATGGTTGATGCCACCCGAAACCTTGCTGCGGTGCTTAGGAACCCTACACTTCGGCACCAGCCTATGGTTTGGAAGAAGACTATCCAATAAGCTTAATAGGTGTACTCTCATAATCCTAGGAGTACTCGTAACTTGAGAGAAGGTAAACATAAAAGACAACTGAATAAACCTTATTCTATTTCTCCTGAACCATAATCCATTCTCGAACTAGAACAAGTTCCTTCGAGTTCGTATATAATTATAGATGGATTATCCAATAAATGCGGATCTTCGTAGTGATACAGGTGTTCTGGAGAAATGCAAAGGTGAAGTAGGAGTGGTGATGAGATATGCGGTTTGGTGATGAATGATAGCAGTCGCAATTTACTTTTGTTAGTTATTTGTATGCCCTAGAGGCCATTACTATATATGAGATGTATATTGTAGTGGATGCTAGGACATATATAGGTAGGATTTTCTTGCTCGACATGATAGTACGCTATCTGGTTGCTCTTTATCTTAACATGTATACTTGCTGTCTTTCTATTACATGTTGATAAAGCCCTTAGGATGTGTGCTTCACTTCCAGGACTATGATGCAAATCATACTAGTGGGGCCTGGATAGTCCAAGAGTACATCCTTCAATGTTCCTAGTCATGGGAATATCGAGACGGGGCATCGATATTCCAGAGTAGACTAGCGTATATCTTCTCGACTCATGTGATGGGTGATGGATGATCCCATATCCATTGGTGTTTGACATCAGAGATGGTATGCGGGTGCTCAGTGGAGACTGGGTATACTGAACGGACTCGCCGAGAACTCCCAGATGGTATTATACCTCACGTCAGATGGCAGTTCTCTAGTGACACTGGTACAGCTTAGTCTGTTGACCCAAGATCGTCATAGAGTCTTGTGTGTCTCCCACTGTGCTTTGATTTCCACCCCACCACGGCTCTACTGATTCATGCAAACAGGTGGTTTTTGGGTACAGTCCCGATTCACATGGAGGCAATGAGCGATAGGAGGGGATTCGTCTCTCCCGGTATTGGGGGTTGATGTTGCGCTATGCTCGACTGGCCATAACTGGAAATCCCTGGCCAGGGTTACAGTGATTTACCGGTAAGTGTTATCAGTAGTTTCACGCTTGTTATGGACCTTACATCGGCATGACTTATCAAGCTACTGGGGTCTGACGTTTACCACTACTAGGCGAGATATACGACATATCAGACGAACTGACCAGACTGTGCGGTAAGTGTTGCTGATTGGATTCGCAGGAGTGTGAGCAGGATTGCTCGTTGATCTTCTGATCGTTCAATACCCGGGTGGCCGTTACGTTTAGCAGACCGCTTGCGGCTTGTGGGTGATTGATATGATCACCACCTACAGCCGGCGTATTGACGAGTCTTTAGAGTCCTACACAGAGGTTTCCTGGCTCAAGCGAAACGAAATAGGAGCGCATATGAGATATGTGCGGGACCGAGGATAATACCAGTATGTGATATTGTATTCTATTCTCACGATTTGTATCATCGGTCGGTTATATGTGATATAGCCGGATTACCGAATCAAGTGTTGATTCGATATATTGATATACTAGATATTAGTCGGTTATATGAGATATGACCGGGTCATTAAATCAAGTGTTGATTTAATGATTTAATGTATAATTATATATTTGATATATTACTTTACATTAACTGGTATTGGTTCACTTAAGATTGATTTTCTCACTTGATGTGCACAAGTTGTATATGTGATATATGTTTGTGCACTAGTTTGTATCATGATTGATGATACATGCAAACTTGGGTGTGTGTATGACTTACACCATATTTAATATAATGGTTTGGGTTTTTTTTTGTATTTTGGTAAAACAAAATGGTGGTTTTCTTTATCTTTGCTTGAAGCTTCATGAAGCTTTTAAGCATCTTTGACAAAGTCCACTCATTTTGTTTTGCATAAGATTTTTATTAACTAAACCATTAACTCAAACTATGGTTTAGTCTCTACAAAGGTTAACTCACCTATGGTTGCATTATGATAGACTTCACTTGATTATTCTTTTTGTATATTTCATTATTCTTATTCTTTTCTTTCTTCTTCTTCTTCTTCAAGAAGAAGAAAAGCTTACTAGATTTTTATCAAGTGAAGAAACAAAGTGAGAAATCAAAATCCAAGTGAACCCACTTCCTATTTCATTGTCCTCCACTACTTGCCATTTAGTTTAGGGTGTTCTCTTCACAATGTTTGTGACTTAGTGAAGATGGGGCTTGAGTTTGAGTCTCCTCGACGTAGATCATCTTCGGCCTCGAAGTCAACGAGCTAGCCCGTTCATTTCTCCGAGGAAACCATCACAAGAGTCTAGGATCTTGATGATCGTAGTTAAGGGATATCAACACGGAGCTTTAGAAGTGAAGGACCGGAACTACAAAGGTTGTAATCTCTAACTCTTAGCAGTAAAGTTGTTTACTTGCTATTAGTTTTCGCATAATCTCTAGTATACGATCTTGGTTAGGGTTGTTCGGCACGTCTAATTTTTTAATTGGGCATGATTGATGCCTTGTAGACCTTCATGAGAGTGCCTAGGAACCCTACAGTGGTATCGGAGCCAAGCTAGAGCTTTAGGCGAAGTCTAGGCGAAGTTTAAAGTCCGATCGAACCTGGATAACCCCGATTAAACCCTTCTCTGGACATTTTTTGAAATCGTGATTTTTTAAACATTAAAAATACTTAAAAAAATCAGCAGGGAATTATATGGAACACTGTGAAAAACGACAAAGTGCGCCGCCCAAAGCGCTGCAGAATCGCGGCAAGAGCATGGCTCCCGCGGCGGTTCCGCGACCATAAAGTGACGTCATGCTTTTCTTTTTGCACAGTAATGTTCCTATCAAATTTCATGATGTTTTTGGGTATTTTTAATTTATACTCAAGAGTTGAGTTTTTTGGGTTGTATTGGGGATTCGTTGATTCGATCAGAAAGTTTAACTTCATCTATGTGTGTTTCCGGGTAATTTTAGAACGTGTTAAAAAGTTCGACCGGATATCAATAACTCACTTTTTCCCCTGCCGGAAAATTTCCAAGTGTTGGATTTTTCCGTAGTTTAAGAACGTTCTAAGTCGTGCAAGTAACGCGATGGACCCTTTAGAAGACAACAAAACTTAACTCGATTATGTGACCGTCTTGAACTGCCTTTTGAACTTTAGGGTTTGGGGCAGTACGGCGTTGCCATATGTGAGGCGTTGGCTTGACCCTTCTACGGCTGGACCGTTGGTACTGTAGCATGAAATGGATGTTTTTAAACTTATTTCAAGTGTTGAGCAATTTGGGAAAACTTGGGTGTTTGATTATTTGATCGGAAAGTTTGACATTGTCTATTTATCTGGAATATGATACAATATTTAGAATCCACAAGTAGTTATAAGATAACTAATTTGAATGTTATAAATCTAGCACTTTAGTCTCATTTGATCGGTTGCCACGGGATTTTGATGTGATCAAAAGTCCGTTGCAATCACGTAGCGTACGCGGATACTTGCCGGGTAAACTTAATAGATAGCCACGCCCCATAGCCCTGACCAAGTGACTGTAGGAGAACCCCGTCGCCAAATGCATCCGTGCGGGTGCTCGCGGCAGCGGTGTTCCGCCTTAGTGCACTTCGTTGACGGCATTTGGGAGTGCGGCCGTCTACTAAAGTTTGCGACGAGCATTCGATCAGGATGTCGGGAATCTTGTTGAATTTCCCAACTAGACATTGAAAAGAGTTTTCGATGATGAGACTAAAATGCGGGGCTTATAATTGTTAGGCATGCGATGTCTAAGGAATTCATTTGGTTAGGCATGCGATGTCTAAGAAGGTTGCGTATTCCAACTGTTGTAGTTTTACGCTTTCTTTTCTGCGACCCTACGTGTAATATGTGGTGTATCGTCGGTTTCGTTGCTATACATCAACGACAATTGGGATACGCATATTTACTTACGTTGATGACATGTGATGTTATGTGTTGCTGGATATGTTATATTGGATCGTCGTGTTTGAATAGCCGGGTTTTTTTTTATGTGAGATGAGTGTTTTTCATTTTTCATTCATGTAAAAACTTGTATGTAATATTCTTTTATGGGGGCACTTCCGGGCTGATGATGATGTCACCATTACATATTATTTACTTTTTTGCATTAGGATAGACCTAAGGAGGGGAGCATAAGTAACCGGGTTCTAGGGTCCAGTGGGAGACCATCTCGAGGAGTCGAGTCCGGGTCTCCTAACTCTAGAATTGGTAGGGTTGCTTGCCGCTCTCGTAGGGGTCTAGGGATGTGGGATTGGCTATTCATCACGACCGTGGAATCCGTGTTTTATACAGGCTCAAAATAAAACATGGACGTCCTAGTATATCCAATATTTCATATGATATTTTCTGCTGCATTATCTGTGATGTGATCATGTGATATGTTCAGATAGATACTGTATATAGCATATATGATATATTATATAGACGTTGCTTATGTTTTACACCCGCGTTAGCCCTGCCCCGCTCTGCCGTTAGTTACCTAACCTAATGGTGCAGACGGGACATCGAGGCGAATGCGGATGGCAAAAGTGTACGTTGTATTTATCTGTGATGTTTAGGTGGACTTAAATGATGGGACATTCATTAATGAGATTAATGAAAGAAAATAAACCTAAAAGATGTTGTGGAATCGAATTTCAAAAATTAGGTAGCTCTAGTTGTTGCTTTGCATAGCGGTGTTCCTTGTAGAACATCCAGCACCTTATTCGATAAGGAAAGAGCCGAGATCCCTTCACCGGGAGTGACCTCTTTATCAGTAACAAGCAGATGCTACAACCTTCGGTTTGTCTTTTGATTGCTTTTCTAGTTCTTGCTTTGCATAGTGGTATTGTGAATATCCTGCACCTCATTCGACGAGGAAAGAGCCGAGATCCCTTCACCGGGAGTGACCTCTTTAGCGAAACTAGCGAAAGCCTAAAAAATACTCCATTTAAAACCCTTTGATTCCGCATCGAGATCAAGTTCAAAGCGTTAAAGGTTTTCTTAAAAACCATCCGCAACCCTCTGTCATTTTAGGAAGTAGAGTACTTAGTATTCGTGCTGTGTTTGTTGACCGTGTAAGTGCACGGCGGAGCCCCGGCCGTCTTTTCGAGGCCAAAATGCGGAAGCGATAAATTTACTTTAACTTTTAACCGGCACCACCGCGCACAAAAATCCTGGATCGAGCCATTAAACTAGTCCTAGCTAACTAAAAAACGGGTAGAGAGATATACCGAGCGATCCGTGTCCTTCGGTCTTCTCGTCGTCGCCCCGATCACCCGCGGAATGTCCGGTCTCCACCTCCTCGCCGGAAGGGCACCACGTCGCCGGCTTCTTTTACGGGCTCCCGCCTCTGGACCGAGGCAACTCGGGCATGAAGTTGGCGAGTCGACGTGCCCAAGATTTGCTGTAGAATAGTGTAGTGCTATGTCTCAATTAGGGTTGTAGGAAGTTGCCTTTTTTGTGGAGGAAATGAATTTGGAGAGAGGTGAGAAAAATGTAGCATGCAAAGAATGAGATCAACATTTTTCCTCACAACCAAAAGGGAAATCCCCATCCCCCAAATGTGGCCGGCCTCACTAGGTGAAAGGAGTGGGCAAAAATCCAAGTGGTGGTGGATGAATAATCAAGAGAGAAAAGGTTATGATGAGAATGTCCAATGATCACAACCAAAAGTCCATACTCCAAATCAACCATCATCATTACTCCAAAGTCAAGCAATCATGAAGAAGTCAAGAAGTCAAGGGATGGTGCAACCATCATGACATTACAATGTGCAAAGACAACCCTCCAAAATACTTATTTGCACAAATGCAAATAAGCACTTCTCCACCAATCTTCAGCCAATGAATGATACAAAGAAAATTGGCCGAAACGGAAAACAAACCGGCAACTCCAAAAAACTATCCCGTAAAAAATTACAGGAAAACCCCGCTGCTGTATATACATACCCACATTTGTATTCCGACCGAATACAAATGCAATGAGACAAAATCTACACTGTACTATACTAGGATCTGGCTTAAACCAAAGCCCGCTAGTATAAACCGTCCGATCGTGATCCATGCAATACCGCACGTATTTGATCGAACCCAGCCATATCTCCATACGGCCTCTACAGCGTTTCACCCGAAACTTGAGTAACTGTATGTGGGGGACTCTAAAGACTCGTCAATACTATGGCTGTGGATTTAACCACTAGCACGTCAGAGGTATAAGCCATACGTAACGGGCTACTAGCTATTGACCAAAAGGGACGTCGATGAGCGAACTCATCCTGACACCCTACTGAGCCTGTAAGTGACAATATCCGTACAGTCCGGTCCGTTCGTCTATGAGCATCGCATGGCGGGCCTAGGGGGTTGGTAAAAGTCAGACCCCCAAAAGCGGTAAAAGTCGTGTCGGAGTGTAGCCCAGAACAACCTGAGATACTACTAGAATACCTACCAGTAAATCTCCTGCCTCGGCCGAGGGCTTTGTGTAATGGCTCTCCTAGACACAGCGCGATGTCACCCCCAATACCGGGAGAGACGAACCACTGAAGATCCGCTCACTGCCTCCATATGGCTCAGGACTATACCCAACTAAAACCTGTTTGCATGTCTCCTTTGAGCGTGGTAGGGTAGAATCAAAGTACAGTGGGAACTCACACGAGACAAATGACGATCCTCAGGTCGATGAACCAACCTGTATACATGTCACCAGGGAACTGCTATCTGACGTCAAGTATAAGACCAACTAGCATGTTCCCGGCGAGTCCTGTCCGGTGTACTCATAACCCAATGAGCACCTGTATACATCTTAGGTGAACCAACTGACACCAGTGGGTTGTGAGACCGGCCACCGCCCCTCGTCGGGGTCTCGACTGTATACACTAGTCTACTCTGGAGTATCGATGCCCTATCTCGAAACTCCCACGACTAGGGACCTTTTAAGTTGTGCTTATAGACCACCAGCTCTCACGTATATGTTCGCCCTCATACTGCTGGCAGTCAAGCAAGAATCCTAGGGGCTCTATCAACGTGTAATAGCGACCTGTCAGGTCACCTAAAGCAGTACACGATGATAAAGATAAACCAGATAGCATACTATCATCTTGAGTAAGACTGTCCTACCGGAATAGGTCCTCCCTCAATCATTGCAATCATGTGCCTGTGATCCAATAATTGACTCTGAGGGCACTATCTCCAACAATCACCCACTTGCACTCTATTAGTGTATATGCCCTAGTGGCCATTACTGTATCATACTAGTTTGTATATTACTTAATGGAAGCTTGGGATATTCACCTTGTATATACAATCTTGCTCAAAATAGTAGTATGCTACTTGGTTTGTTTCTACTTCAATGTGTACATGTGTTTATTTTAGTATATCACCTATACACATTAGTGGAGCCCTTAGGATCTTTTCTTGATTACCAGCGTTGTGATGGCATTCACACTAGTGGGAGCTGGGTAATCTATAAGCACATCCTTATGAAGGTCCCTAGTCGCAGGACTATCGAGACATGGCATCGATACTTCGGAGTAGACTAGCGTATGCGCTTCTCATCCCAGAGTGGGAGATGGTCTGTCCTACAGCCATCAGCACGTCGTACTGGAGATAGTATGCGGGTGCTCGTTAGGTTACGAGTACACTAGACAGGACTCGTCGGGAACTGACCGGTTGGTATTATACCTATCGTCAGTTATCAGTTCCCAGATGACATGAGTACAGCTTAGTCCGCTGACATGACACTGTCACTTCGCCTCGAGTGTATTCCCACTGTACTTTGATTACTACCCTACCACGGCTCAAAGGAGTCGTGCAAACAGGTAGTAGTTGGGTGCAGTCCCGAAGCACTTGGAGGCAGTGACGGTTAGATAGGATTCGTCTCTCCCGGTATTGGGGGTTGACATCGCGCTGTGTCTAGGAGAGCCATTACACGAGTAGTCCCTGGCCAGGGCAAGCGAGATATACTGGTAGGCTTCCAGTGTTATCTCAGGGTGTTATGGGCTTCACTCCGACACGAATTGTACCGCTATTAGGGGACTGACGTTTACCGCCCCCTAGGCCCGCCATGCGATGTATCAGACGAACATACCGGACTGTACGGAGACTGTCACATTCAGGCTCAGTAGGAGTTCAGATGGGTTTCACCTCGTCAGTCTTCTTGTCGGCATCTACCTGGGGACCGTTACGCACAGCTAGTGCCGCTTGTGGTCTGTGGTTAAACCCACTGCCAGCGTAGTGTCGAGTCTTTAGAGTCCCACACAGAAAGCTATTCGCCTTTAGGCAAAAGAGTAGAGGTCGCATGGTTTTGCGACAGGTCGCATGGTTTTGCGACAGGGTTCGGTCACATCCGTGCACTTGTGCACGTTTAGTGTCCGGACAGTTAACACTAGAGGGCTTTGGTTTAAGCCAGATCCTAGTGTACGTTTTGGGATTGATTTTATCTCATATGTATTCGTGTTCTTCGGAACGCGGATGCGGGTGTGTATGCACAGTTGACGGAGAGACAGAGGCAGAGAATTCTCATTAGGGTTGTTGACTGTTGATTGTTGACCATTGACTTCTTGCTAAACCCTAATGATAATATGATATATGATTAACAATAATATTAATTAAGTATTATGGTGACATGGTTGTTGAGGGGTTGACTTTGTTGACTTGTTGACTTTGTTGACCGGTTGACTAGGTTGGACTAGTTGACCATCATGATGACAATGGCTATCATTTCATGTCAAAGACTTTTTGCTTGCTTGTTCTCTTGTGAAAAATGAGTGCATGAAATGATATGGCTATTGTAGCTTAAACCATCACATAATACTTGATTGCTATGATTTGTTATGATGGCTTTGGATTATGAGAGCCAAGAGAGAAAAGTCTTTCTCATTCTATCATTTTCATTCTCTCTCTTGTTCTTGAGCTCTCATCCTCTTCCTTTTGCTCTCCCTCTCTTTAGTATATGGTTCACTTGTCTCATGTGTTGAGAACCAAGAACCATAGAGAAAAATCCCAACACACTCTCCTCTACTCACTCTAGTTCATAAGGTTTAGCAAACCGAGTGAACTAGTTTCTTCAAAGCTCGATGAAGAAGCCAAAGGTAGAAGCTTTCGGGTGGATCGATCTTCGGCGCAAGGAGACGATGGGGTGAAACCGATCCGGACAACCATCAAGTGTAGAAGACGAAGGAGTTCAAGAAAGAAAGGTATAACCTCCTAACCGAGTAGTTAACAACTCTTAGTTAGGTTGTTAGGTAGCTAAGTTTAACAAAGATCCGTTTGAGTCCATGTTACCGCCTCTAGAAAATTGTTTTTGACCAAATTCCGCAAGCCCGTAAGTACCGGGAGAGGTAGCATGGATTTACAGTGGTATCAGAGCCATGTTAAACACTACCTAACATGTTAGCATAGTAACTAGAAATTCGATCGGAGAAAAAGTCACGAAATACACCCAAAAATCCAACTTGCTGTCGATTTTTTTAAGTCTGTAAAAATAATAAATCATGCTTTAAAAATCGACTCAGGGTTTTTTAAAGATACTGTAGAAAAACGATGCAAAGATTCCATCAAACCGCCTCGAAAACGCGGCAATAGCTTGCTATTGCCGCGGTTCCGCGGCTATCTTGGCTCTTCTCTGGACCGTCTTTGTTGCAGTATATTCAGTGGGGTATTTTGGGAATTTTGGTATATGTTTTTTCAGCCCAGATTTTCCAGAAAGAAAATTTTGTTTTTGGGGCTTTAAAAACCGTATTTTGATCGAGTTTCTTATGACTTAAGCTGACGGGTTTATTTCTGTGATGTGATTTTTGTATTGAACGTCTGCTAATCGCTATATGTCGATTAGTGGGAGTTATACAAATCTGTGATCTGTAATGTTATTGGTTTGTGTATATGAATTCATTGGATTGTCACGGGTGAATAGCCGGGGGTTGTGAGACGAGAGTTTTCTTTTCTTTCAATTCATGTAAATTTGTAAATTGATGTAATAATTATTTATATGGCCGCACAACCGGGTCGGGGTTGTAACCATCATTGTATAATTTCTTTTTACTGTTTTGCTCCTAGGATAGACCCATGGAGGGGGTGCACAAACTACCGGGTATCCCGAAGTGCCGAGTGGCCTACTCACGGAGTTGAGGGAGGTTGCTTCGCTTCGGGTACTTGGCAGGTAGTTTGCCGCACCCGTAGGGGTCTTGGGTGGGGTTTTGGCTATTCACCGCGACCGTGTAATCTGCTTTTCGTTACAGGCTCGTACGAATTGCTGGTTCCTAGTATATCCAATGTGTTCATCTGTAATCTGAAATGGCTATCATTGCAATATATCTATATATGATATTATTTAGGCGTTGCTTATGTTTTACAGCCGCGCTAGCCCAGCCCCCGCTCTGTCGTTAGTTAAGTAACCTAACGGGTAATGACGGGGCCCCGTGGTGAATGCGAATGGCATAAGCGTACGTCATATTTTGGTTGTTTTCTGCAATGGTAGGATTAAATGATGGGACGCATTAAAATAACTAATGCAAGAATAACACGCATTAAAAGAACTAATGCAAGAAAATAAACCAAGTAAAAGTTGTTGGAACACTTTCGAAAAACCACTCGGTTCTTTTCAAAACCAACTTTTAAATGCGGAGCTTGAGCCACTCCTTTTAAAAGCTATCTCGTTCCATCGATTATATCAAGTTCACTACATTCACGATTTAGCCAAAACCATTCGTAGCCCTCCATCATTTCAGTTAAATATTCGGTAGTATTCAAGCTATGTATTTTGACCTCACGCCAAGGCATAGTGATTGGTAGCTGCCGGATATTTATCTGTTGCATAGATAGAATGCGTTGGTTTGAGACAGTCGTACTGCCATTTTGGCCTACGTCAAGGGTAGGTACGGGTGGGTTCAAATTAACCTGGATAATGATGGGAAGAACTTGACATGTGACTTATGACATTTTGACCTCACGCCAAGGTCATAAGAGCATGGGGCAAAAATCCACATCGGGGGTTTCATAAGTACTGAAACTTGCTAGCGCTGCATACCATTTGGAGTGTGATGATTCTGGTAGGATTCCTTCAGTTTTGTCACGCGATGATATTTGGATCCCGATCCTACTGTGAGTATATGCTACTCCTCAGGAAATTTCTCACTTAACGATCAATGCTATAAACCAAGTAGATGTCTAGAAAGGTGTTAGCGGGGCTACGCCCCTAGGGAAAAGAGGTTCTTAAATTAAGGAACTTCGCGAAAGCGTTGGAAAACCTCCCTCGAAGTACCGACACTGGCCTGGCTGAACGGTTAAGCAAGAATTGTACGGTGAGATTGATCCTGACTAATTCTTCCTTTTTGGTTTGAGGAGGGATTCGAGAGACAGTTGGAGCCATCCTGTTTAGACAAACTAAAAACCACTCTAAACTTGCAAGAGCATCATGCTGAGTGTTTCTTATCTCTCTCCTAATTGCAGCGACCAATCGACATGACTGGACTTAAGTTACTTCTAGATAAAAACATACTGACAGGGCCAAACTACAAAGATTGGCTCAGGAATGTCAAAATGGCAATCACTTACGACAAGCTGGGGTATCTTCTTACCACCAAAGCTCCCCCTGTCCCAGGTCCCACCTCCAGCGTCGCAGATAAGGAAATCCGTAAGACTTGGGAGATCGATTGCGCGAAGGCCAGGTGCCTCGTGCTTGCCTCTATGGACAACGAACATCAGAGGAGGCACGAGAATATGGACCTCGAATCCATATTTCTCCATACAAAAGAACTGTATGGAGAGGAGTCTCGTATCGCAAGATACGAAGTGTCGAAGAAGTTATTTTCGGCAAGGTTGGCCGTCGGATCATCGGTAGCGGAATACGTGCTTAAGATGATTGGCTACATAGAAGAGCTCGCGGACCTTGGGACCACGTTGGAGAATGAGCTCTATACGGACTTGATTCTCCAGTCCCTTCCTTCCACTTACGCCCAGTTTATACTGAACTTCAACTTACAAGAAAAGGAAGTTGAACTTTCAGAACTCCTCAACATGCTGAGGAGCGCAGAGGGCACCCTACAGAAAGGTAGGGAAACATCCACTTTGTTTGTAGGAGGATCTTCCTCTTCTAGGTCCAAGGCGAAAGCCAAGGGAAAGAAGAAGAATGCCCCCGCCAAACCAAGGGGCGGTGTTAGTAAAGTGGGTACGAAGGGAAAGGCAAAGGCAACAAAGAAAGTAGGGAGGCTTGTGGATAAGGAAGAATGCTTCTACTGTCATAAGAGTGGACACTGGAAGAATGATTGCAGGGCTTGGAAAGCCAGAACACAGGAACTGAAGCAAGTTGCGGCTTCAGCTTCAGGTGTGTATGTTATTGAAAACTGTCTATCAATAAACTCTACTTCCTGGGTATTGGATATCGGATCAGGTTCTCATATCTGTAATTCTTTGCAGGCGTTGAGAAACCATTGGGTTTTGAAGGCAGGTGACATGACCCTCAAAGTTGCAAACGGATATAGCATGGATGCTAAGGCCGTGGGGGACTATCACCTGGGGTTGTCAGATGGACACGTTTTGGTTTTGCGTAATTGCTATTTTGTACCCAACGCAATCTGTAATATCATTTCTGTATCTTTGACTTCTAAAGAAGGTTATGAATTTGCGTTTGTAAGTAATGTTGTAAATATTCACCTTAATCAAGTTCTGATTGGGTCAGGTACATTAAGCAATGGTATATACGTACTAAACCAACCACAGATTTTCAATGTCTAGAATACACACAAAAGAAAGTCTCCGGAAATAAATCAGAATTTCTTATGGCATTGTAGACTGGGTCACATCAATGAGAGAAGGTTGACGAAGTTACATACAGAAGGATATTTGAATCCGTTCGAATATCAATCATATGCCACTTGTCAATCCTGTCTCAAAGGAAAGATAACAAAGACTCCGTTCACTGGACACGGAGTAAGGGCGAGCGAGCTCTTGGGACTCGTACACAGCGACGTGTGCGGTCCAATGTCTACACATGCGCGAAGCGGTTATTCTTACTTCATTACTTTTACGGATGACTTTTCAAGGTACGGTTATGTCTTCTTAATGAAACATAAGTCCGAAGCCTTTGGAAAATTCCAGGAATATAAGAATGAAGTAGAAAAACAAACCGACAAAAGTATCAAGATTCTAAGATCGGATCGAGGTAGTGAATACTTGAGTGCCGAGTTCCTGGACTATTTAAAAGAGAACGGAATTCTCTCTCAGCTTACTCCTCCATACACTCCGCAACATAACGGTGTATCGGAGAGACGGAACCGAACCCAATTGGATATGGTACGGTCCATGATAAGTAATACTGAGTTACCGCGATCATTCTGGGGGTATGCGCTAGAATCAGCTGCATACCTTTTGAACTGAGTTCCGACTAAGACTGTGCCTACCACACTATATGAAATATGGAGTGGGAAGAAACCCTATCTTCAATATCTGAAGATCTGGGGATGTCCGGCTTTTGTCAAAAAGTAGCATGTGGACAAACTCGAGGCACGCTCAGTACTGTGAAAGTTTGTGGGATACCCAAAGAACTCCAGGGGGTATCTCTTCTATTACGCAGAGGAACAAAAGATCATTGTTTCTCGTAATGCCCATTTTCTGGAACACCAGTTCTTAGAAAAGGAAACAAGTGGGAGCGAAATAGAACTGGAAGAAATTCCAGAACCACAGACTATTACTGAAAGCTTAGTAGAACCAGAGGGTTCAAAAGAACAGGACATTCCTACGCCGCTCCCCAGGAGTAGTAGGCAGTCTCATCCGCCCGAGAGATACTACGGTTTTCTCATAGACGGGGATAGAGAGGATTGCATCATTGATTATGATGAGCCTACTAGCTTCTAGCAGGCCGTTCAGAGCGTTGACTCGGTAAAATGGATGGATGCAATGCGGACCGAAATGGAGTCCATGTACACCAACAAAGTATGGACATTGGACGTTGCTCCAGACGGGGTAAAACCCGTAGGATGCAAGTGGATCTTCAAAAGGAAGATTGGTGTAGATGGACAGGTTGAGACCTATAAAGCTAGACTGGTTGCAAAGGGTTTTCGTCAAAGACCTGGTTTGGACTATGACGAGACCTTTTATCCAGTAGCTATACTGAAATCCATTCGGATCCTTCTTGCCATTACTGCCTTCCACGATTATGAGATTTGGCAGATGGACGTAAAGACCGCTTTTCTAAATGGAAATTTAGAGGAGTGTGTCTATATGGACCAGCCAGAGGGTTTCATTCAGAGTGGGAGCAGCGGAAAGGTGTGCAACTTGCTTAAGTCCATTTACGGACTAAAGCAGGCATCGCGGAGTTGGAACATCTGTTTTGATGAGACGGTCAAGGAATTTGGCTTTATCAAAAATCCAGATGAACCATGCATCTATAGTAGATTTGTAGCGAGAACTGTAGTATTCCTCGTTTTATACGTGGATGACATTCTCTTAATAGGAAATGACATTCCTATGCTACAATCTGTCAAGGGGTTCTTGTCACACAGGTTCTCCATGAAAGACCTGGGTGATGCCTCATACATCCTGGGGATCCGGATCCATCGTGATAGATCCAAGAGGATATTAGGACTTTCACAGTCCACGGACATCGACACCATACTGAAAAGATTCAGTATGGAAGATTACAAGTGCGGTAATCTACCGGCTTGTCACGGGATCACCCTCTCTAAAGAGATGTCTCCCAAGACTGATTTGGAGAGGGATTGCATGTCTATTTTACCCTACGCTTCTGTGGTAGGCTCTATAATGTATGCGATGTTGTGTACCAGACCGGATGTAGCTTATGCACTGAGTGTGGTAAGCCGGTATCAGTCAAACCCTGAGGAGAAACACTGGATAGCGGTAAAGAACATTCTTAAGTACCTCAAAAGGACTAAGGAGATGTTCTTGGTGTATGGTGGAAAAGACCTCCAGATCGAGACCTTTGCTGACTCCAGCTTCCAGAGTGATAAGGATGATTCCAAGTCCATGTCGGGTTTTGTCTTTACCCTCAATGGAGGGGCGGTGTGTTGGAAGAGTTCCAAACAGGAAACCGTTGCAGACTCGACGATGGAAGCGGAATACATCGCTGCATCTGATGCCGCAAAAGAAGCCGTCTGGATGAGGAAGTTCTTGAAAGAACTTCAGGTAGTTCCGTCCATTGTTGATCCAATACCTCTGTATTGCGACAACAACGGGGCTATAGCTTTAGCGAAGGAACCCAGGTCCCATCAGAAATCCAGACACATCTTGAGGCGGTATCACCTGATCAGGGAGATCGTGGATCGCCAGGAGATCGAGGTTCGGAGGGTTGCTTTAGAAGATAACACTGCAGATCCATTCACCAAGGCCTTTCCCAGACTCAGTTCGAGCGGCTGATCGAGATGATAGGTCTTCGATACGCCAGTACATGGCCTTAATGCAAGTGGGAGATTGTTAGTGTATATGCCCTAGAGGCCATTACTGTATCATACTAGTTTGTATATTACTTAATCGAAGCTTGGGATATTCACCTTGTATATACAATCTTGCTCAAAATAGTAGTATGCTACTTGGTTTGTTTCTACTTCAATGTGTACATGTGTTTATTTTAGTATATCACCTTTACACATTAGTGGAGCCCTTAGGATCTTTGCTTGATTACTAGCGTTGTGATGGCAGTCACACTGGTGGGGGCTGGGTAATCTATAAGCACATCCTTATGCAGGTCCCTAATCGCAAGACTATCGAGACAGGGCATCGATACTCCGGAGTAGAATAGCGTATGCGCTTCTCATCCTAGAGTGGGAGATGGTCTGTCCCACAGCCATCAGCACGTCGTACTGGAGATAGTATGCGGGTGCTCGTTAGGTTACGAGTACACTGGACAGGACTCGTCGGGAACTGACCGGTTGGTATTATACCTATAGTCAGTTATCAGTTCCCAGGTGACATGAGTACAACTTAGTCCGCTGACATGACACTGTCACTTCGCCTCGAGTGTGTTCCCACTGTACTTTGATTACTACCCTACCACGGCTCAAAGGAGTCGTGCAAACAGGTAGTAGTTGGGTGCAGTCCTGAAGCACTTGGAGGCAGTGACGGTTAGATAGGATTCGTCTCTCCCGGTATTAGGGGTTGACATCGCGCTGTGTCTAGAAGAGTCATTACACGAGTAGTCCCTGTCCAGGGCAAGCGAGATATACTGGTAGGCTTCCAGTGTTATCTCAGGGTGTTATGGGCTTCACTCCGACACGACTTGTACCGCTATTAGGGGACTGACGTTTACCGCCCCCTAGGCCCGCCATGCGATGTATCAGACGAACAGACCGGACTGTACGGAGACTGTCACATTCAGGCTCAGTAGGAGTTCAGATGGGTTTCACCTCGTCAGTCTTCTTGTCGGCATCTACCTGGGGACCGTTACGTACAGCTAGTGCCGCTTGTGGTCTGTGGTTAAACCCACTGCCAGCGTAGTGTCGAGTCTTTAGAGTCCCACACAGAAAGCTATTCGCCTTTAGGCAAAAGAGTAGAGGTCGCATGGTTTTGCGACAGGTCGCATGGTTTTGCGACAGGGTTCAGTCACATCCGTGCACTTGTGCACGTTTAGTGTCCGGACAGTTAACACTAGAGGGCTTTGGTTTAAGCCGGATCCTAGTGTACGTTTTGGGATTGATTTTATCTCGTATGTATTCGTGTTCCTCGGAACGCGGATGCGGGTGTGTATGCACAGTTGACGGAGAGACAGAGGCATAGGATTCTCATTAGGGTTGCTGACTGTTGACTGTTGACCATTGACTTCTTGCTAAACCCAAATGAGAATATGATATATGATTAACAATAATATTAATTAAGTATTATGGTGACATGGTTGTTGAGGGGTTGACTTTGTTGACTTGTTGACTTTGTTGACCGGTTGACTAGGTTGGATTAGTTGACCATCATGATGACAATGGCTATCATTTCATGGCAAAGACTTTTTGCTTGCTTGTTCTCTTGTGAAAAATGAGTGCATGAAATGATATGGCTATTGTAGCTTAAACCATCACATAATACTTGATTGCTATGATTTGTTATGACGGCTTTGGATTATGAGAGCCAAAAGAGAAAATTCTTTCTCATTCTATCATTTTCATTCTCTCTCTTGTTCTTGAGCTCTCATCCTCTTCCTCTTGCTCTCCTCTCTTTAGTCTATGGTTCACTTGTCTCATGTGTTGAGAACCAAGAACCATAGAGAAAAATCCCAACACACTCTCTTCTACTCACTCTAGCTCACAAGGTTTAGCAAACCGAGTGAACTAGTTTCTTCAAAGCTCGAAGAAGAAGCCAAAGGTAGAAGCTTTCGGGTGGATCGATCTTCGGCGCAAGGAGACGACGGGGTGATGCCGATCCGGACAACCATCAAGTGTAGAAGACGAAGGAGTTCAAGAAAGAAAGGTATAACCCCCTAACCGAGTAGTTAACAACTCTTAGTTAGGTTGTTAGGTAGCTAAGTTTAACAAAGATCCGTTTGAGTCAATGTTACAGCCTCTAGAAAATTGTTTTTCACCAAATTCCGCAAGCCCGTAAGTACCGGGAGAGGTAGTATGGACTTACACACTCAAGGCTAATTATTGTGATGTCGCATACTCACAGCCTGTGTGATACCGAACACCCAACTCCTCTACTAGTCAGTCTCACAATGCTCGATTGCGAAACTATTGCGTTCGAGGAATAGCCTCAGTGAGTGGATCCGCTTTGATGTTTCTTTCTATGTCTCTCTATATCTCAAGTTCGCGGAGAATGCCATCTCCCGAAATGAGCAATACCTGTCTTAGAATGTGTCTGGATGTCTGATAGGACCTAGCTCATGAATGAACTCCATATCCAAACTTCTTAGACTGTATCGTCAACTGAACTTAATCAGTATCCTGCGCCATGCCTACCTCAGTATCCTCCTGGACCACCTGTCCATAATACCGCCCCTCGTCAGAGGGAAAACTACAACTCTGACAGCCACTCTGCCGTCCAGGTCACCTTGGAAGCCTGGAATGATAACTGTCTCCTAAAAGTGGCTGTTGTTATCATATCCCTAGAACACCCACTTATGTTCTAAAACTGCTTCCGACTGTTTCTCCAGGATTAGATCAATATAAACTTATTGCATCTCGTGCAAAAACAACCTCTGGTGTGGTACTTGACATCTCATGATTGACTCAATTGCCTAAGCAAGTGATCTGCCAATCATGCACATACCTCTCCCCTTCAGTCAGTAAGACACCTTTAGAGAGGGTGACTCCATCACCTGCAGGTACACTACCGTGTCAGGAGTCGTCCATTCTAAATACTCTTAGAATGCTGTCTAAGTATCCAGATTGGGAAACAACCCAAATCTAAATCTGAAATCATAGATCCAGTAACCAGAATGTTTGATATGAAATCCATTTCCTTTGTGGAGAAACCACTGTGTGACGACCAAAGTATAACCGATCGTAGTAAAGGAGTTTCTTTTCCTACTCTGTGTATGTCATCCAAATACCATGACAACATACCCTACTACCTTCTTAACAGATCCATCCCCTATTCAGATGAACTCAAACCTATGACTGTCACATCAGAAATAGATAATCTATCTCCGCTATATCTGCTTTAGTCTATAAATAGACATAAGCCACTTGTCCACTATGCTTCCGCTGCTCCCACTGACTACGACAACCCTCTGGCAGAGTCATATAGACGTGCACTTCTAAAGCCTGTTTAGAATGACGCTATATTCATCCTCCTGCCGGGTCTCATAGTCTGGAACAACAGCAATGGAAAGTCTAGGTAAACAAGAACCTCCCTGCTACCGTCCTTGAGGCTACCGGAGTACCCCTCGGGTGGCTGAGGTTACCCACCATATCTGCGGAGTGGCCAATGGAATGTCAAATCAGATTGAATCTTTAGGTTCTTATCAAATTTTCCGTAATCGTTTGCGGTTCTGGAAACACTTCTAGTTTTACCATACTCCCACTACTGTTTTCTGAAAAAATCCATTTCTTTTAAATTGTGGCGAGTCAAGAACAATATAACTATTGATCTTCCAGATGGTAGAAAGTCAACCCTCGTCATAGCCTGGGTCAACCCACAAACAGCCATTACAGAAACGTGCCTTGAGTTATCTAGAGTCTGGTTTTAAGCATAAGCTGGACAACTCCCCGTACCTTAACATCGTTAAGATATGAACTGTTCTATATCCAATACAGAAACGGAGGCACTAATTTAATTGAACCAGATTCAAATCATGCAGCTATCTCCAGTGCATGTCAACTAAATGGAAAGAGGCCGATCAGCGTTACTCAACTTAGGAATGCTTCCAATTATGAGTAACCTAAAAGAGAAACAAGTTCTCTTAAACATTACTATCAACTGAATACCACACACAAGTATCTACATCTTCGATCACCTTGAAGAATCCCGATACTTGCAACACCTGGTTCTCTACTTTATTCATATACCTATAACTTCTCAAAACTCAGACCTTGTGTTTCTACGAAACACCTGTCTAAAAACTAGAGAAATCATAAGTAAACCGAATATAGTACGAGAACCAACCCCTCTGTCCTCATGGACGCTGGACAGCATACAATACTCTGTATAAGTCCCTTGAGTCTAATAACTCATTCCCTGTGTGTCGTAGGTTGAAAACTGTACTATGGTTATGAAGAATTACACCGCTGTTTAATGCTCCTTACCTAACCATCCACTGATATAGGTAAATGTCATAGACATAATTTCAAAAAGGTATATCTCACTCTATGAAAATAGACATACAGATATATCAATTTGAAATTGGTGCACAACAGCGGATATTCAAAACCAAATATTTGCTGTCCGGCAAACAACCCAGGTGACTTCCTCAAATATTACCAATTACAACGAATCCCGATATAATGAGGATGATCACCTAATTCCCAATAACTTACTCCCACTCATCATCTGTAAAACCATACAGATGTGAGAATCATACCTGGTAAATACATACCCTGGAGTAAGTATCTAATCGGGAAATCAGTTTTCTTTTAACATTACATAGTGAAACTGAAACATTGAAATGTTTCGAAGGGGTTTCCCAGTATTCCTAGTAATGCCTCTTCCATTATCCAGATTCACAACTGTAACCGTATAATTCTTTGCCATCTCTCCACATCCCTTCATATGTCTTTAGTCTTTACCTTCTGTATACCCCTTTAGGCCAAATGGTTTTCTTCCTTCCCTACCGTTCGGCACCAGCCTATGGTTTGGAAGAAGACTATCCAATAAGCCTAATGGGTGTACTGTCCTAATCCTAGGAGCACTCGCAATGCGAGAGAAGGTGAAGATAAAAGACAACTGAATAAACCTTATTCCTATTTCTCCTGAACCAGAATCCATCCCCGAACTGGAACAAGTTCCTTTCGAGTTCGTATATAACCATACGATGGAGTATCCAATAAACTGTGGATCTTCGTAGTGATACGGAGTGTCCTGGAGAAATACAAAGGTGAAGTAGGAGTGGTAATGAAATACCTGGTTTGGTCGTGAATATCAGTCGCAATTTACTTTGCCCTCTTACTAATCCCTTTCTTTGTCTTTACATAATACCTTCTGTACACCATCGTTAGGCTAATTGGTTTTCTTCATTCCCTACCGGTCGGCACCTGCCTACGGTTTAGAAGAAGACTATCCAATTTGCGTAATAGGTGTACTATCCCCTAATCTAAGGGGTACTCGCAACCTGAGAGAAGGTAAAAGGAAAAGACAACTGAATAGTCCTATTCGTTTTCTCCAGAACCGGAAACCATCCTCGAATGAATTCCTTCGAGTTCGTATATAACCATACGATGGTTTTGTCCAATGGAAGTGGACATTCGTAGTAATATGGGGTGTCCTGGAGAAAAGGGTAAAAGTAAAAGTGGCAATGAGGTTTGCAACTCTGACAATCCAAAGGCCAGTGTTTAAGAAGGTTCGGTCAACTTGGTTACTGAGTCATAGTTTAGGGTCGGGTCAATGGTCGCTGCCAAAGAGAGAGAGAAAAGAAACACTCAACGTGCACTCTAACTTAGATCAAAATGGTTACCAATTTATCTAATTAGGAAACCTCCCACTGTACCGTCAAATTCTCCTCCAAACTTGAAAGAAGAATTAGTCGGGATCACCTGAGGAGTAAACCAACTCATCAGTGGGAATCGGGATCCAACTATCATCGCATGATAATGTGACGGAATCCGCTCACGTTATCACACTCCAGAAGGTATGCACATATCTGGAAAGTTTCAGTTTCTTTAGAAACTCCCGATGTGGATTTTTGCCCCATGCTCTTATGACCTTGACTTTGGCCAACAAATCATAAGTCACATGTCAAGTTCTACCCGTCATTCTCCAAGTTAATTTGAGCCCACCCGCACAAGCCCTTGACTTTGGCCAACAAGGCTATACGACTGCCCCAAACCAACGCATCTATCTATGCTGCACATGAATACCCAATAGCTACCAATCACTATGCCTTGACTTTGGCCAACAAACATAGCTTGAATACTTATTGACTATCCATGTGAAACGACGGAGGGCTACGAATGGTTTCTGGCGAAAACCTTTAACGTAATGAACTTGATATCGTTGAAGGAACCGGATAGCTTTTAAAAAATATAGTGACGAAAACCTTTGCTAAAGAGGTCACTCCCGGTGAAGGGATCTCGGCTCTTTCCCCGTAGAATGAGGTGCAGGATATTCTAACTGAATACCACGATGCAAAGAAAAAGTAATCGGCTATAGTGAAGTTATTGCCCTGACGCAAACTTTTGTCCAAGGGGTCACTCCCGGTGAAGGGATCTCGGCCCTTGCCTCGTCGACTGAGGAGCAGGATATTCCAACTGAATATCACTGTGCAAAACAAAAGAGAACGCCCTTGCAATAACAGCTTTTTGAAAAATTATTCCAACAACATGAAATAGGTTTGTTTTATCTTGCATTGATCCGAATCAATGCAGTCCCATCAATTGATCACACCACAAAGAACGAAAATAATGATGTATGTATATGCCATCCGCATTCGCCACTGGGTCCCGTCATTACCCGTTAGGTTAGTTAACTAACGACAGAGCGGGGACTGGACTAGCGCGGATGCAAAACATATACAACATCTACTAGTATATATATCAATATATAATATTTCGCTCTAGGTGTGATAAAATGAAACATCACAGAAATGTACAGCATCACAGAACAATACAGATATCTGGAATCCACGGGTTTCACAGAGCCGCTACTGAAACCCGACGTTCCCCTGGTCGTGTGGATAGCCTGTGCAATGAAATCCTAGACCCCTACGGGCGCGGCAAGTTACCCGCCAAAACCTGAAGCGAGGCAGCCCCCTTCAGCAACGTGAATGGACCACCCAGCACTTTACGGAATCCGGTAACTTGGGCACCCCTCCTGGGTCAACCTGTACCCCTACGAGTGCGGGGAATAGCCCGCCAATTCTAGAGTAAAGCCTCCTCCGTCTCAATGCCATGAGATGCGGGCCCGTTGCCCTCTAGAACTCGGCTGTCCGTGCACCCCTCCGCGGGGTAATCCTAGTACAGAAAGTAAAATACACATACAACGGGTACATCGACCTCAACCTGGTCGTGCCCCAAAAGAATAATATACAAACAGGCAGTGACGGCAGTCCACATGTCGGACGCTCGCCTCGCAATATCAAATGTACATAATACAACAAAAACTGTACTAGCATTGCATCCAGGCTATCCCCCACGACCAATCCGCAACATCACAGCACAACACAGAACATCAATGTGAATGTCACGTTCGCAAATCCGTCTAACCGGGATATAGCAGTTAGACAGGATTTACCGATCAAATGACATTCACGGTCGCAGATATAATGTAAATACTGTGAACTAATGTGTTTGAAATATTCGATCGATCAAATTTACCCAAGTAGGCCCCCAAGCACTACTGTAGCACTTAAAGAAATTCTGAGCCCAAAAAGAATATTCCAAAACCCCTATTTTCAAGTCCAAGAGCCTATGTAAAATTTTGATACGCTGAACAGTGAAAATGGCGGCGGAACCGCGGCCTAAGCATGGGTTTGGCCGCGGTTCCGCGGTGGGGTAATGGGTTCAGGCGACCAAATTTTACCAGAGTTCTTATACTTCCCTGCACATCATTCTGCAACTACGTGAAAAATTTTTGGAGCCAAAAAAAATTCGACAGAAACTGATGCACATGAATACGCGGTTTTTGGAATTTTGTTCGATCGGAAATATAAACACATTAGATAAAGCTAGACTAGGTTAATGGCGTGGCTCTGATACCAGTGTAAGTGCACGGCGGCGCCCCGACCGTCTTTCCGAGGCCAAAATGCGGAAGCGATAAATTTACTTTAACTTTTAACCGGCACCACCGCGCACAAAAATCCCGGATCGAGCCATTAAACTAGTCCTAGCTAACTAAAGAACGGGTAGAGAGATATACTGAGCGATCCGTGTCCTTCGGTCTTCTCATCGTCGTCCCGATCTCCCGCGGAATGTCCGGTCTCCACCTCCTCGCCGGAAGGGCACCACGTCACTGGCTTCTTTTACAGGCTCCCGCCTCTGGACCGAGGCAACTCGGGCACGAAGTTGGCGAGTCGACGTGCCCAAGATTTTCTGTAGAATAGTGTAGTGCTATGTCTCAATTGGGGTAGTAGGAAGTTGCCTTTTTTGTGGAGGAAATGAATTTGGAGAGAGGTGAGAAAAATGTAGCATACAAAGAATGAGATCAACATTTTTCCTCGCAACCAAAAGGGAAATCCCCATCCCCCAAATGTGGCCAGCCTCACTGGGTGAAGGGAGTGGGCAAAAATCCAAGAGGGGGTGGATGAATAATCAAGAGAGAAAAGGTTATGATTTGAAAGTCCATTGATCACAACCAAAAGTCCATACTCCAAATCAACCATCATCATTACACCAAAGTCAAGCAATCATGAAGAAGTCAAGAAGTCAAGGGATGGTGCAACCATCATGACACTACAATGTGCAAAGACAACCCTCCAAAATGCTTATTTGCACAAATACAAATAAGCCCTCCTCCACCATTCTTCAGCCAATGAATGATACAAAGAAAATTGGCCGAAACGGAAAAAAAACTGGCAACTCCAAAAAACTGATCCCGTAATAAATTACAGGAAAACCCCACTACTGTATATACATACCTGCATTTGTATTCCGACCGAATACAAATGCAATGAGACAATCTACACTGTACTATACTAGGATCTGGCTTAAACCAAAGCCCGCTAGTATAAACTGTCCGATCGTGATCCGTGCAATACCGCACATATCTGATCGAACCCTGCCATATTTCCATACGGCCTCTACAGCATTTCGCCCGAAACTTGAGTAACTGTATGTGGGGGACTCTAAAGACTCGTCAATACTATGGCTGTGGATTTAACCACTAGCACGTCAGAGGTATAAGCCATACGTAACGGGCTACCAGCTATTGACTAAAAGGGACGTCGATGAGCGAACTCATCCTGACACCCTACTGAGCCTGTCAGTGACAATATCTTTACAGTCCGGTCCGTTCGTCTATGAGCATCGCATGGCGGGCCTAGGGGGTTGGTAAAAGTCAGACCCCCAAAAGCGGTACAAGTCGTATCTGAGTGTAGCCCAGAACACCCTGAGATACTACTGGAATACCTACCAGTAAATTTCCTGCCTCGGCCGAGGGCTTTGTGTAATGGCTCTTCTAGACACAGCGTGACCTCACCCCCAATACCGGGAGAGACGAACCCCTGAAGATCCGCTCACTGCCTCCATAAGGCTCGGGACTGTACCCAACTAAAACCTGTTTGCACGTCTCCTTTGAGCGTGGTAGGGTAGTAATCAAAGTACAGTGGGAATTCATACGAGACAAATGAAGATCCTCAGGTCGATGAACTAACCTGTACACATGTCACCAGGGAACTGCTATCTGACGTCAGGTATAAGACCAACTAGCATGTTCCCGGCGAGTCCTTTCCGGTGTACTCATAACCCAATGAGCACCTGTATACATCTTAGGTGAACCAACTGACACCAGTGGGTTGTGAGACGGGCCACCGCCCCTCGTCGGGGTCTCGACTGTATGCACTAATCTACTCTGGAGTATCGATGCCTTATCTCGAAACTCCCACGACTAGGGACCTTCTAAGGATGTGCTTATAGACCACCAGCTCTCATGTATATGATCACCCTTATACTGCTGGCAGTCAAGCAAGAATCCTAGGGGCTCTATCAACATGTAATAGCGACCTGTCAGGTCACCTAAAGCAGTACACGATGATAAAGATAAACCAGATAGCATACTATCATCTTGAGTAAGACCGTCCTACCGGAATAGGTCCTCCCTCAATCATTGCAATCACGTGCCTGTGATCCAATAATTGACTCTGAGGGCACTATCTCCAACAGACCATAGTCAAGGCACAGTGTACGGTAGCTAAGTGATGTCTTCCTACACGGCATATGATGCGATTAGTTTGGACAGTCATGTGACTTTGTTGACCTTAGCCAAGGGTCATGTGGGTGGGTCTAATTAATCAAGAAATGACGGGTAGAACTTGACTAGTTCTTATGATTTGTTGACCATAGCCAAGGTCATAAATGCTAGGGGTAAAAACTATTATCGGGAGTTTCAAGTGTTGAAATTTGCAATGAGATTGCATACCTTCTATATGATAGTTGGATCCTGATACCCACTGCCAGTAATTGTTACTCCTGGGAGAGTTTTGCACTTTACAATTAGCCGATCAAGTAGGTGTCCAGAAAGGTGTCAACGGGGTTACGCCCCTGGGAAAACGAGGTTTATTTTAATTAGGTCCGTGCGAAAGCACGGGGAACCTCCCTCAAAGTACCGGCACTGGCCTAGCTGAAAGATTGACGAACTTGTAGAGTGTAATTAATCCCGGCTAGTCATTCCTTTTAGGGTTTGAAGGAAGATTTGATAGAAACAGTGGGAGCCATCTTGATTAGATAAAATATATAACCAATCTAATCTTGCAAGAGCGCACGCAGAGTGTTTTCTTCTCTCTCTCTTCAGGTAGCGACCATGTTACGCCTTAATCAAGATAATAATATGGATGTATTGACCGAACCCGCTTGTTATACTGAGCCGGGGAACGTTGGTCCCGCTCGAACTTATAATTGTTATAAGACCGAGCAGGAAATAGGGGAATACCAGGATTCCCATGCCGCCCAAACGAAGAAAGTGCATGATGATGCATCTTCTTCGGGTATGTTTATTACAAAGAACCGTTTCTCAGTATCCTTTACGTCCTGGGTATGAGATACCGGATCAGGATCCCGCATATGTAATTTTTTACATGGGCTACAGATAGGTAGAGAACTGAGAACGGGTGATAAGTTTCAAGAGTTGAAAACGGTGCAATTGTTGCAGCCAAAGTGTTGGCAGTTATCACCCTGTATTACTAAATACACTGATTATGAACGAATGTTATTTGATACCGAACCTGATATACAACATCATATCAGTCTCTTTATTTACTAAAGAAAGGATATAATTTTGTATTGTTAGATAATGATTTGAACATTTCCTATAACAAGAGTTGATCGGTTCAGGCACGTTATCTAAAAGCATATACATTCTAAATCAGACCACAGTGCTTAACGTACATAACACACACAAGAGGAAGAGTTCAGAAATGAACGAATCCTTCATGAGGCATTGTAGACTAGGTCATATCAATGCGATCCGACTAGCTAAGTTACATTTAGATGCATATTTAAATCATTTTGAATTTACATCTTGTGAAACTTGCCAATCATGTCACAAAGATAAGATGACCATAGCTCCGTTTACTGGAAACAGAGGAAGGGTCAGTGAACCCTTGGGAACGATACATAGTGATGTATGTAGGTCCCCAGTCTACATTTGCCAGGACTGATTCTTTGTACTTCCTTACATTCACTGATGATCTCTCAAGATTCAGACACATGTTCCTGTTGAAACACATGTCTGAACCTTTTGAGAAATTCAAAGAATATAAGTCAGAAGTAGAGAACCAATACAGGTATAAGTATTATGTCCTTTGATGAGATCAGGAAGGAGAATACTTGGGCATGGAGATCCTGGACTATTCTAAAGGAGAATGAGATTCTCTCTTAGCATTACTCCTCCGTATACACCATAGCACAACGGTGTATCGGGGTGGAGCGATCGCACCCTATGAGATATGGTGCGCTCTATGATGAGTACTACTGAGTTACCTATTTCCTTTTGGGGGTTGTGCACTTGAGAAGATGCATACCTATTGAATTGGATTCTAATCAAATCAGTGCCTACCACTCCATATGAGATATGGTGAGGGAAGAGCCCATCTTTTAAGTAAGTTAAGATTTGGGATTGTCCGGCCTATGTCAAAAGCAAAATCCGGACAAGATCGAGGCAAGGTCAGTTCTGTAGAACTGGAAGGAGTTCCAGCTATACAAACTACAGCTGATGATTTGACAGAACCAAAGGATTCAATAGTCCCCGACGAACCTCAGCCTCTCCGCCGATCTAGCAGGGTTCCTCACCTGCCTGAGAGATACTTTGGTTTCTCGATGACAGTGGGAGCGAGGATTGCATCATGAGATGATGTCCCAACTAGTTTCGAGCAGGCCATCAAGAGTAGGGACTCTGTAAGAATGGATGGATGCTTAGCGATCTGAGATGGAATCCATGTATACCAACAAAGTATGGACTTTAGTTGCTATATCTGAAGGGTTAAATCCCTATCAGGAGCAAGTATATCTTGAGAAGATTACTTGGTGTAGATGGAAAAGTTATGACTTTCGAAGCTAGACTTGTTAAAGGTTCTCTTCATCAACCAGGTGTGGATAATGATGAAACCTTTTCCAGTGGCTATGCTTAAGTCCATCCGGATCCTACTTGCCATTGCTACATACCATGACTACGATATCTGGTGGTTGGGTGTCATGATTATTTTTCTAAATACTGATTTAGAAGAGAATGTCTATAAGTACACAGCCAGAGGGCTTCGTAAACGATGGGAGCAGCGGAAACGTGTGCAAGTTGCTTTACAGATTAAAGCAGGCATCGCGAAGTTGGAACGTCTGTTTTGATGTCGTAGTCAAAGAGTTTGACTTCATCAAAATGGTAGATGAACCTTGTATATACAAAAAGGTAGTAGGGAGTATGGTGGTGATCCTCGTATTGTACGTAGATGGCATACTCTTGATAGGGAAGGAGTTTCCTATGCTACGCTCGGTCAATCTCCTCTTATCACATGGATTCTCCATATAGGATCAAAGTGATACCTCCTAAATCCAAGATTTTATATCTATGAGATAGATCTAATTGGATGTTAGGATTCTCACTAGGTGTAGTGAGATGGTATCAATCGATCCTAGGGAGAATCACTGGATAGATTCCAGGGTGGTAAGGTTGACTGAATGTCAGTCACATGCATTGTCTTTACCCTTAGTGGAGGGACAGTATGTTGGAAGAGTTCCAAGATAGATACCGTGGAAAACTAGACGATAAAGGCTGGTGACATCGCTATCAAAGATACTGCCAAAGAGGCAGTTTGGGTGTGTATTAGTTCATGAGATGAACTAGGTTCCTACCATTGTGTGACAATGGAAGTGTGGCTTTGGCCCAGGAACCCCGGTCCCATCAGTGACCCAGACATATTCTGAGGTAGCATCATCTGATCATGGAGATAGTTGATCTCCAGGGTGATCGAGGTTAGGAGAGTAGACTCAGAGGACAACACGGCGGATCCACTCACAAAGGCCTTTTCCCAGAGAGAGACTTTTATGGGATGGTTGAGTATGAGATACTGCAACCACTGCTACAGATGGCCTAGTGCAAGTGGAAGATTGTTAGTTATATGTGTTAGTTGTATGTATGCCCTAGAGGCCAGTATTGTACAGATGATGTATATTATATTGGATGCTTGGACATATATAGAGATGGCTTTCTTGCTCGATATGATATTATGCTATCTGGTTACTCTTTATCTTAACATGTATACTAGTCTCTTTATAATGTCTTATGGTTACATGTTGGTAAAGCCCTTAGGATGTGTACTTGACTACCTGGACTATGATACGGATCATACTAGTGGGGACATGGTAGTCCATAAGTACATCCTTCAAGATCCCTAGTCATAGGTGTATCGAGATGGGGCATCGATATACTAGTGTAGACTAGCATATACGCTTCTCGACCCATGAGATGGGCGATGGATGATCCCATATCCATTGGTGTTTGACATCAGAGATGGTATACGGGTGCTCAGTAGAGACTGGGTACACTGGACGGACTCCCCGAGAACTCCCAGATGGTATTATACCTCACGTCAGATGGCAGTTCTCAGGTGACACTTGTGCAGGTTAGTCTGTAGACCCGAGATCGTCTTAGAGTCTTGTATGATTCCCACTGTGCTTTGATTTCCATCTTACCACGTCCATGAGGGCATGCAAAATGGTGGTTTTTGGGTACAGTCCCGAGTCACATGGAGGCAATGAGCGATAGGAGGGGTTTCGTCTCTCTCGGTATTGGGGGTTGATGTTGCGCTGTGCTGATTGGCCGTAACAGGGAAGTCCCTGGCCAGGGATGATTCAGAGATTTGCTGGTAAGTGTTACCAGTAGTTTATCGACCCGTTATGAGCCTCACATCGGCACGACTTATCGGTTATTGGGGTATGACGTTTACCACCCCTAGACTTGATATGCGACATATCAGACGAGGAGACCGGACTGTACGAGAAGTGTTGCCGGTTGTCTCGACGGGAGTTGTAGCAGGTTCGCTTGTTCTCTTTTGATCGCTCAACACTCGGGTGGCCGTTACGTTTAGCTGACCGCTTGCGGCTTAGGGGTGCTTGATAATGTCATCACCCACAGCCGGCGTATTGACGAGTCTTAGAGTCCCACAGTGGAGTTACCTATTCCATGCGAAACGTTGTGGTGCGCGTATGCGATATGCGCATGGACCCAATTAAAATGCGTGTATAGGATACCGTATATTGATCGGGCGGCTTGCTTTTGGTTAGGGTCGTATGTGATATGCCGGATTGATAAATTAAGTGTTGATTTATTATTTAACCATTAGATTCTCACTAGAAATCTTTTCTTGTATCTTTGGATGTATGGATGCATGTATGCATTCCTTGTTGATTAATGCACATATGGATGTGCATGCACACATACATACATACATCATCTATCATGGTTGTTTATACATAGAAAATGGTGGATATATAAGACTCACACCATGGTTTATTTTATGGATATTTATTTCTATTTTTGCTAAAACAAAAGAAATGAGATATGATTGAATCATGGTCAAAAGTTTCTACACTCTTCTTTTGACCTAACCATTTGCACCTAACTTTTGACCATGGTTTAATCTTTCTCTTGTTTTTAACTAAAGTAAAATTAAATATCCATAAAGAGATAACCATGGTTTGAGATGAAGAAAGAAAAATATATATTCTTATGTTTTTCTTTTTCTCTTAAGAGTTATTCTTCTCTTCTTGAAAAATATCCATCATCTTCTTCAACCTTGAGCTCTTGCTCTCTAGAATTTTCAAGTGAGCAAAATATTCATCAAGATAGGATTTTGACGTGAGAAAAGCCACCACAACACCATTCTCAACAAGTCTAGCCCACTTGTTTAGCGTGTTAGTTTCGATTTTCATTCTTGATCTTGCGAAGTTGCTAGCTTGGACAAAGCGGGCTCTGGGTGGATCATCGGTGACCTAGAGGAGTTCAAGCGGAGCCTTTCCAAACCCCAAGTAGCCAAGGAGTCCAGCGTAGGGAGCTACAAAGGTTGTACTCTCCAAACCCTAGCTTTTCTTTCATATGATGATATGCAAGTTTTAGAAACCCTAATTTTCTTGGAACGATCCGATGTTTGTTAACTTAGCACCCTAAAGACTCTACCTTTGGTACATGTGATGCTTCCAAACCCTTCATGAGGTGCTAGGATAATCCAACATTGGTATCAGAGCCGACCTAGAACATTAGGCGACACTTTTACGAAGTAAAAATCCCGATCGGATCAAAATACGATTTTTCGAGACCTTCTCTGGACAAATTTTAAAATCTGACATTTTTCAGAATTAAAAATACTTAAAAAATACAGCAGGAAGAACTAAGAATAACTGTGAAATTCGAAGCCCTGATGCTTACAAACCGCCGCGGAACCGCGGCAATTCCTGCCTTAGGCCGCGGCTCCGCGGCCGTACAGAGGCATCATTGCTTCAAATTTGCATTATAATTCTTATAACTGCTTGTATAGTGTTTTAGGTATGTTTAATCAGAATATAGTACTGTATTTTCTGGAGATGGTTTTGGACTCGTCGATTCGATCGGAATTTTCGTTTCGTTTCTTTTCCGGGTAAACTAGAATGTATTAAGTGTTCGAACGAGTATCATTTGCTCACTATTCACGGGGTTTAAATATTTTGGAGATACGTTCAAGTTTTGTGGTGGACCCTCTAGAAGACAACAAAGCTTAACTCGATTATGTGACCGTCTTGAACTTCCCTCTGAACCTTAGGGTTTGGGACAGTACGGCGTGCCACATGTAAGGCGTTGGCTTGACCCTTCTACGGCTGGACCGCTACTACTGTGTCACGCTCCGGGTTTTTGAACTTCGCTCAAGTGTTGAGCATTAGGGGATCTTGGGTGTTTGATTATTCGTTCGAAAACTTTAATACTGTCTATTTATCTGGAATGCGATACAATATAAGGAATTCATATAGTTTAGGCATGAAATACGAAGTATGTGATATTTCGTATTTATGATGTCTAAAGAGAATGTGGATTCCAAATATTGTAGTTTTAAACTTTCTTTTCTGTGACCGTAAGTGTAGTATGTTCGATATCGCCGATTTCCTTGCTATACATCAACGACAATCGGGGTACGCATACTTACTTACGTTGATGATATGAGATATTATGTGTTGCTGAGATATGATGTGCAGGATTGTCGCGATCGAATAGCCGGGGGGTTTTATGTGAGATGAGAGTTTTTATATTTTCATTCATGTAAATTCAAAAGTGATGTAATATTCTTTTATTTGGGGTACTTCCGGGTTGAGGTTGATGCCACCAGTGTTGTATATTATTTACTTTTCCGCATTAGGATGGACCCAAGGAGGGGAGCACAGGTGACCGGGTTCTGGGGTTCAGTGGGAGGCCATCTCGAGGAGTCGAGACCGGGTCTCCTAAACTCCATAATCGGTAGGGTCGCTTGCCGCTCTCGTAGGGGTCCAGGGTGTAGGCTTGGCTATTCATCGCGACTGTGGAATCCGTATTTTCTATTGTTGGCTAAATATTAAATACAGATGTTCTAGTATATCCCATATTATATCTATGTTTCTGCTGCGATATCTGTGATGTAATCATTTGATATGTTGTGATGGATACAGTATATAGTATATATGATATATTATATAGGCGTTACTTATGTTTTACACCTGCACTAGCCCTGCTCTGCTCTGTCGTTAGTTACCTAACCTAACGGTGCATGAGGGGACATCGAGGCGAATGCGGATGGCATAAGTGTACGTCGTATTTATCTGTGATGTTTAGGTGACTTAAATGATGGGACTTCATTAATGTGATTAATGAAAGAAAAGAAACGTAAAAGATGTTGTAGAATCAAATTTTAAAATAAAAGGGCAGCTACAGTTTTTCTTTGCATAGCGGTATATATGATATACCCTGCACCTTATTCGATGAGGAAAGAGCTGAGATCCTTTCACCGGGAGTGACCTCTTTAGCGAAACTGGCAGATGCTACAACACTCGGTTTGACTTTTGACTGCTTTTGGAGTTTGCTTTGCACAGTGATATATATGATATATCCCGCACCTTATTCGATGAGGAAAGAGCCGAGATCCCTTCACCGGGAGTGACCTCTTTAGCGAAACTGGCAGATGCTACAACACTCGGTTTGACTTTTGACTGTTTTTGGAGTTTTGCTTTGCACAGTGATATATATGATATATCCCGCACCTTATTCGATGAGGAAAGAGCCGATATCCCTTCACCGGGAGTGACCTCTTTAGAAGAACTAGTAAAAGCCTCAAAATCACTCCATTTCAAAAATTCACTTGATTCTACAACGATATCAAGTTCATTACGCTCATGGTTTTTCTGAAAAACCTGCGTAGCCCTCCGACATTTCAGATAGATATTACTTAGTAATCATGCTACGGTTGTTTGGCATTCGTCAAGGCGTAGTGTACGGTAGCTATTTACTATTTATCTGTAGCATATGATGCGATTAGATTAGGGTATTCGTACGGCGTTGTTTGGTATTCGTCAAAGGTCGTGTGAGTGGGTTTAATTCAATCAAGAAATGTACGGGTTGAACTTGACTAGCGCACTATGGGTTATTTGGCATTCGTCAAGGTTATAGTACGTTAGGGGCAAAAGCATTATCGGGAATTTCAAGTGTTGAAATTTGCAATGAGATTGCATACCTTCTATGAGATAGTTGGATCCTGATACCCACTGCGAGTAATTGTTACTCCTGGGAGAGTTTTACACAGGATAATTAGCCGATCAAGCAGGTGTCTAGAAAGGTGTCAACGGGGTTACGCCTCTAGGAAAACGAGGTTTACTTTAATTAGGTCCGTGCGAAAGCACGGGGAACCTCCCTCAAAGTACCGACACTGGCCTGGCTGAAAGATCGGCGAAGTTGTAGGGTGTAATTAATCCCAGCTAATCTTTCCTTTTAGGGTTTGAAGGGAGATTTGATAAAAACCAGTAGGAGCCATACTGATTAGATAAGATAATAACCAATCTGATCTTGCAAGGGCATACGCTAAAGTGTTTTCTTCTCTCTCTCTCCAGGTAGCGACCATGTCATGCCCTAATCAAGATAATAATATAGATGTATCGACCGAACCCGCATGTTATACTGTGCAGGGGAACGTTGGACCCGTTCTATCTTATAAGTGTTATATGACTGAACAGGAAACAGGAGAATATCTGGATTCTCACACTGCCCAAACAGAGAACATGCATGATGATGCACCTTCTTTGGGTGTGTTTGTTATTGAGAACTGTTTTTCAGTTCACCCTACGTCCTGGGTATTAGATACCGGATCAGGATCCCACATATGTAAGCAGTTACATGGGCTACGAAAAGGTAGAGAACTGGGAAAAGGTGATCATTCCGTTCAAGTAGGGAATGGGGCAAATGTTGCAGCCAAAGCAGTTGGCGAATATCACCTAGTATTACCAAGTGGTAATACACTGATTCTAAATGAATGCTATTATATACCAAACATGATGTGCAACATTATATTAGTTTCTTTATTAAGTAAAGAAGGATATAATTTTGTAGTAAAGGATAATGTTATGAACATATTCCTAGATCAAAAGTTGATTACATAAGGCTCGTTACATAATGTCATATTCATTCTCAATCAAAATACAGTCCTCAATTTACAAAACACACACAAGAGGAAGAGTTCAGAAATGAACGAATCTTTCTTGTGGCATTGTAGACTTGGTCATATCAATGCGACACGACTAGCTAAGTTACATAAAGATGGATATTTGAAACCGTTCGAATTATCATCTTATGACACTTGCCATTCATGTCTCAAAGGAAAAATAACTAAAACTCCGTTTAATGGACACGGAGAAAGAGTTACAGAACTCTTAGGGCTGATACATAGTGATGTATGCGGTCCCATGTCTACACATACCAGGGACGGTTCTTCCTACTTCATTACATTCACTGACGATCTCTCTAGATACGGACATGTGTTCCTGATAAAACACAAGTCTGAAGCTTTTGAGAAATTCAGAGAATATAAGCACGAAGTAGAGAACCAAACGGGCAAAAGTATTAAGATCCTTCGATCTGATCGAGGAGGAGAATACTTGAGCAATGATTTTCTGGATTATTTAAAAGAGAATGGGATTCTCTCTCAGCTAACTCCTCCATATACACCACAACACAACGGTGTATCAGAACGGAGGAACCGCACCCTATTAGATATGGTGCGCTCTATGATGAGCACAGCTGAGTTACCTATTTCCTTCTGGGGATATGCGCTAGAGACAGCCATACATCTACTGAATATGGTCCCCACCAAATCTTTGTCTACCACTCCATATGAGATATGGAAAGGGAAGAGACCATGTCTTAACTATGTTAAGATATGGGGTTGTCCAGCCAATGTCAAAAGACAAAATCCGGACAAACTCGAGGAAAGATCAGTCTTATGTAAGTTTATTGGATATCCCAAAAATTCACAAGGGTATATCTTCTACCACCCCGAGGAACAAAAGGTGTTTGTTTCTCGACATGCCACTTTCTTAGAAAAAGGTTTTCTTATGGAAACAGACAAGTGGCATTGAGGTAGAACTGGAAGAAGTTCCAGCGACACAAACTATAACAGAAGACATGGTAGAACCAGAGGATTCAGTAGTACCCGACGAACCCCAGCCGCTCCGCCGATCTAGCAGGGTTTCTCGTCCGCCTGAGAGATACTACGGTTTTCTCATTGATGGTGGGAGTGAGGATTGAATCATGGAGGATGATGACCCAACTAGCTTCGAGCAGGCCATCACGAGTGGGGACTCAGTGAAATGGCTGGATGCTATGCGGTCCGAGATGGAATCCATGTACACCAACAAAGTGTGGACTTTGGAAGATGCTCCTGAAGAGGTAAAACCCATTGGGAGCAAGTGGATCTTCAAGAAAAAACTTGGTGTAGATGGGAAAGTGGAGACTTTCAGAGCTAGACTTGTTGCAAAGGGTTTTCGTCAAAGACCAGGTGTGGACTATGACGAAACCTTTTCTCCAGTGGCTATGCTTAAATCCATCCGGATCATGCTTGCCATCGCTGCATATCATGACTACGAAATCTGGCAAATGGATGTTAAGACCGCCTTTCTAAACGGTGATTTAGAAGAGTGCGTGTACATGACTCAGCTAGAGGGCTTCGTAGATAGTGGGAGCAGCGGGAAGGTGTGAAAGCTGCTTAAATCCATTTATGGATTAAAGCAAGCATCGCGGAGTTGGAACATCTGTTTTGACGTCTTTATCAAAGAGTTTGATTTCGTCAAAAACGTAGATGAACCTTGTATTTACAAGAAGGTAGCAGAGAGTAAGGTTGTCTTCCTCGTCTTGTACGTGGACGACATACTCTTGATAGGAAATGACATTCCTATGCTGCAATCGGTCAAGCTCTTCTTATCATAAAGATTCGCAATGAAAGATCTTGGTGATACCTCCTGCATATTGGGGATTAGGATCTATAGAGATAGACCCAAACGGATATTGGGATTGTCCCAATCCAGGTACATTGACACCATACTAAAGAGGTTTAGTATGGAAGAATCCAAGCGTGGGAACTTACCCCCGATCTCTGGAGTCACTCCCTCCAAAGAGATGTCTCCCAAGACTGATTTGGAGAGAGCTCGCATGCAAGGGATACCCTATGCTTCGGCTGTAGGCTCTATCATGTACGCGATGCTATGTACCAGACCCGATGTAGCATACTCACTAAGTGTAGTGAGTAGGTATCAAGCTGATCCTGGAGAGAGTCACTGGACAGCTGTGAAGAGCATTCTCAAGTACTTACGAAGGACTAAAGAGATGCTCTTGGTGTATGGTAACGGAGAACTCCAAGTGGAGTCCTTTATCGATTCGAGCTTTCAGAGTGATAAGGACGACTCTAAGTCGCAGTCGGGATTTGTCTTTACCCTTTACGGAGGGGCGGTTAGCTGGAAGAGTTCCAAGCAGGAAACCGTGGCAGACTCGATGATGGACGCTGAATACATCGCTGCCAACGATGCAGCCAAAGAGGCTGTCTGGATCAAGAAGTTCATTACAGAACTTGGAGTGGTTCCATCCATTGAGCATCCAATACCTTTGTATTGCGATAACAATGGAGCGGTGGCTTTGGCCAAGGAACCCAGGTCCCATCAGCGATCCAGGCAAATTCTGAGGCGGTATCACCTGATCCGGGAGATAGTTGATCGTCGGGAGATCGAGGTCAGGAGGGTTGACACGAAGAACAACACAGCGGATCCACTCACGAAGGCCATTCCCTAGATACAGTTTGAGAGACTCCTCGGGATGCTCGGTATGCGATACTACAGCAGCTGGCCCTAGTGCAAGTGGGAGATTGTTAGTTGTATGTATGCCCTAGAGGCCAGTATTGTACAGATGATGTATATTATATTGGATGCTTGGACATATATAGAGATGACTTTCTTGCTCTATATGATAGTATGCTATCTGGTTACTCTTTTTCTTAACATGTATACTAGTCTCTTTATACTGTCTTATGGTTACATGTTGGTAAAGCCCTTAGGATGTGTACTTGACTACCTGGACTATGATACGGATCATACTAGTGGGGACATGGTAGTCCATAAGTACATCCTTCAAGGTCCCTAGTCGTAGGTGTATCGAGATGGGGCATCGATATACCAGTGTAGACTAGCGTATACGCTTCTCGACCCATGAGATGGGCGATGGATGATCCCATATCCATTGGTGTTTGACATCAGAGATGGTATACGGGTGCTCAGTGGAGACTGGGTACACTGGACGGACTCGCCGAGAACTCCTAGATGGTATTATACCTCACGTCAGATGGCAGTTCTCAGGTGACACTTGTGCAGGTTAGTCTGTAGACCCGAGATTGTCATAGAGTCTTGTGTGATTCCCACTGTGCTTTGATTTCCGCCTTACCACGTCCATGAGGGCGGGCAAAACGGTAGTTTTTGGGTATAGTCCCGAGTCACATGGAGGCAATGAGCGATAGGAGGGGTTTCGTCTCTCCCGGTATTAGGGGTTGATGTTGCGCTGTGCTCGATTGGCCGTAACAGGGAAGTCCCTGGCCAGGGCTGATTCAGAGATTTGCTGGTAAGTTTTACCAGTAGTTTCTCGACCCGTTATAAGCCTCACATCGGCACGACTTATCGGTTATTGGGGTCTGACGTTTACCACCCCTAAACTTGATATGCGACATATCAGACGAGGAGACCGGACTGTATGGGAAGTGTTGCCGGTTGACTCGACGGGAGTTGTAGCAGGTTCGCTTATTCTCTTTTGATCGCTCAACACCCGGGTGGCCATTACGTTTAGCTGACCGCTTGCGGATTGGGGGTGCTTGATATGATCATCATCCACTGCCGGCGTATTGACGAGTCTTAGAGTCCCACAATGGAGTTACTTAGTCCAGACGAAACGTTGTGGTGCGCCTATGCGATATGCGCATGGACCCAATTAAAATGCGTGTATAGGATACACTATATTGATCGGGCGGCTTGCTTTTGGTTAGGGTCGTATGTGATATGGCCGGATTGATAAATCAAGTGTTGATTTATCATTTAACCATTAGATTCTCACTAGAAATCTTTTATTGTATCTTTGGATGTATGGATGCATGTATGCATTCCTTGTTGATTCATGCACATATGGATGTGCATGCACACATACATACATACATCATCTATCATGGTTGTTTATACATAGAAAATGGTGGATATATAAGACTCACACCATGGTTTATTTTATGGATATTTATTTCTATTTTTTCTAAAACAAAAGAAATGAGATAAGATTGAATCATGGTCAAAAGTTTCTACACTCTTCTTTTGACCTAACCATTTGCACCTAACTTTTGACCATGGTTTAAGCTTTCTCTTGTTTTTAACTAAAGTAAAATTAAATATCCATAAAGAGATAACCATGGTTTGAGATGAAAGAAAAATATATATTCTTATGTTTTTCTTTTTCTCTTAAGAGTTATTCTTCTCTTCTTGAAAAATATCCATCATCTTCTTCAACCTTGAGCTCTTGCTCCCTAGAATTTTCAAGTGAGCAAAATATTCATCAAGATAGGATTTTGAAGTGAGAAAAGCCACCACAACTCCATTCTACACAAGTCTAGCCCACTTGTTTAGAGTGTTAGCTTCGATTTTCATTCTTGATCTTGCGAAGTTGCTAGCTTGGGCAAAGCGGACTCCGGGTGGATCATCGGTGACCTAGAGTAGTTCAAGCGGAGCCTTTCCAAACCCCAAGTAGCCAAGGAGTCCAGCGTACGGAGCTACAAAGGTTGTACTCTCCAAACCCTAGCTTTTCTTTCATATGATGATATGCAAGTTTTAGAACCCTAATTTTCTAGGAACGATCCGATGTTTGTTAACTTAGCACCCTAAAGACTCTACCTTTGGTATATGTGATGCTTCCAAACCCTTCATGAGGTGCTAGGCTAACCCAACAATATGTATGCCCTAGAGGCGATTACTGTATATGAGATGTATATTGTAGTGGATGCTAGGACATATATAGGTAGGACTTTCTTGCTCGATATGATAGTACGCTATCTGGTTGCTCTTTATCTTAACATGTATACTTGCTGTCTCTCTATTACATGTTGATAAAGCCCTTCGGATATGTGCTTGACTTCCAGGACTATGATGCAGATCATACTAGTGGGGCCTGGGTAGTCCAAGAGTACATCCTTTAATGTTCCTAGTCGTGGGAATATCGAGACGGGGCATCGATATTCCAGAGTAGACTAGCGTATATCTTCTCGACCCATGTGATGGGCAATGGATGATCCCATATCCATTGGTGTCTGACATCAGAGATGGTATGCGGGTGCTCAGTGGAGACTGGGTACACTGAACGGACTCGCCGAGAACTCCCAGATGGTATTATACCTCACGTCAGATGGCAGTTCTCTGGTGACACTGGTACAGCTTAGTCTGTTGACCCGAGATCGTCATAGAGTCTTGTGTGTCTTCCACTGTGCTTTGATTTCCACCCTACCATGGCTCTACTGAGTCGTGCAAACAGGTGGTTTTTGGGTACAGTCCCGATTCACATGGAGGCAATAAGCGATAGGAGGGGATTCTTCTCTCCCGGTATTGGGGGTTGATGTTGCGCTATGCTCGACTGGCCATAACTGGAAATCCTTGGCCAGGGTTGCAGTGATTTACTGGTAAGTGTTATCAGTAGTTTCACGCTTGTTATGGACCTTACATCGGCATGACTTATCAAGCTACTGGAGTCTGACGTTTACCACCCCTAGGCGAGATATGCGACATATCAGACGAACTGACCGGACTGTGCGGTAAGTGTTGCTGATTGGATTCGCAGGAGTGTGAGCAGGCTTGCTCGTTGATCTTCTGATCGCTCATTACTCGGGTGGCCGTTACGTTTAGCAGACCGCTTACGGCTTATGGGTTATTGATATGATCACCACCTACTGCCGGCGTATTGACGAGTTTTTAGAGTTCTACACATAGGTTTCCTAGCTCAAGCGAAACAAAATAGGAGCGCATATGAGATATGTGCGGGACCAAGGATAATACCAGTATGTGATATTGTATTCTATTCTCGTGATTTGTATCATCGGTCGGTTATATGTGATATAGCTGGGTTCCCGAATCAAGTGTTGATTCGATATATTGATACACTAGATATTAGTCGGTTATATGAGATATGACTGGGTCATTAAATCAAGTGTTGATTTAATGATTTAATGTATAATTATATATTTGATATATTACTTTACATTAACTAGTATTGGTTCACTTATGATTGATTTTCTCACTTGATATGAACAAGTTGTATATGTGATATATGTTTGTGCACTAGTTTGTATCATGATTGATGATACATGCAAACTTGGGTGTGTGTATGACTTACACCATATTTAAGATAATGGTTTGGGTTTTATTTATTTTGGTAAAATAAAATGGTGGTTTTCTTTGTCTTTGCTTGAAGCTTCATGAAGCTTTTAAGCATCTTTGACAAAGTCCACTCATTTTGTTTTGCATAAGATTTTTATTAACCAAACCATTAACTCAAACTATGGTTTAGTCTCTACAAAGGATAACTCACCCATGGTTCCATTATGATAGACTTCACTTGATTATTCTTTTTGTATAATTCATTATTCCTATTCTTTTCTTTTTTCTTCTTCTTCAAGAAGAAGAATAGCTTACTAGATTTTTATCAAGTGAAGAAACAAAGTGAGAAATCAAAATCCAAAGTGAACCCACTTCCTATTTCATCATCCTCTACTACTTGCCATTTAGTTTAGGGTGTTCTCTTCACAAAGTTTGTGACTTAGTGAAGATGGAGCTTGAGTTTGAGTCTTCTCGACGTAGATTATCTTCGGCCTCGAAGTCAACGAGCTAGCCCGTTCATTTCTCTGAGGAAACCATCACAAGAGTCCGGGATCTCGATGATCGCAGTGAAGGGACGTCAACACGGAGCTTTAGAAGTGAAGGACCGGATCTACAAAGGTTGTAACCCATAACTCTTAGAAGTAAAGTTGTTTACTTGCTATTAGTTTTCGCATAATCTCTAGTATACGATCTTGGTTAGGGTTGTTCGGCACGTCTAATTTTTTAATTGGGCATGGTTGATGCCTTTTAGACCCTCATGAGAGTGCCGAGGAACCCTACAACTTTGCTCTTTTTCTAATCCCTTTATTTGTCTTTACTTATTACCTTCTGTACACCACACTTAGGCTAATTGGTTTTCTTCCTTACCCACCTTTCGGCACTTTCCAGTTCTAATAAGCGCAAAAGGTGTACCCTCTCCTAATCCCAGAAGCCCTCATAACCTGAGAGAAGATAAAAGGAAAAGACAACTGAATAATCCTATTCAATTTCTCGAGAACTGGAAACCATTCTCGAATCTGAAACAAGTTTCTTTGAGTTCGTATGTAACTATATGATGGTCATATCTAATAAATGTGGATTTTCATACTGATACAGAATGTTCCAGAGAAAAGCAAAGGGTAAAAGTAGGAGCGGCAATGAAGTATGCAACTCTGACAATCTAAAAAGTCAATGTGTTTTAAGAATGTTCGGTTAACTTGGTTTATGAGTTCTAGTCTAGGGTCGGGACATGGTCACTGCCAAAGAGAGAGAGAAAAGAAATACTCAGCGTGCACTTTAACCTAGATCAGAATGGTTGATCACTTTATCTAATTAGGATGTCTCCCACTGTATCCTCAAATTCTCCTCTAAACCCAAAAGAAGAATTAGTCGGGATCATATAAAATCACCCGAGGAGTAAACCAATTCATCAGTAGGAATCGGGATCCAACTATCATCGCATGATAACCTGATGGAATCCACTCAAGTTATCACACTCCAGAGGGTATGCACATGTTTGGCAAGTTTCCTATATGTTTGAAACTCCCGATGTGATTTCTACCCCATGCTTTTATGACCTTGATGAAGGCCAACATATCATAAGTCACATGTCAAGTTCTACTCGTCATTGTCCAGGTTAATTTGAACCCACCCGTACATACCCTTGACGAAGGCCAAAATAGTAATACGACTATCCAAACCAACGCATCTATCTATGCAACAGAAAAGTAACAAGCAGCTACTATACACTATGCCATGACGAAGGCTAACAAACATAGCATGAATACTAAGTGCTACCCGTCTGAAATGATGGAGGGCTACGAATGGTTTTTGGCGAAAAACCTTTAACGTAATGAACTTGATATCGTTGAAGAAACCAGATAGCTTTTTACAAATATATAGTGGCAAAAACTTTTGCTAAAGAGGTCATTCTCGGTGAAGGGATCTCGGCACTTTCCTCGTGGAATGAGGTGCAGGATATTCCATCTGAATATCTCGACGCAAAGCAAAAAAGTAATCGACTATAATGAAGTTATTACCCTGACGCAAACTTCTGCCTAAGAGGTCACTCCCGGTGAGGGGATCTCGGCTCCTGCCTCGTGGAATGAGGTGCTGGATATTCATAACCGAATAGTGCTTTGCAAAATAAAAGAAAACGTCCTTATAATAACATCTTTTGAAAATTATTCCAACAACACCAATTAGGTCTGTTTTCTTTGCATTGATCTGAATCAACTCAGTCCCATCAATTAATCACACCACAAAAGACCGAAAATATGATGTATGTATATGCCATCCGCATTAGCCACTGGGCCCCATCATCACCCGTTAGGTTACTTAACTAACGACCGAGCGGGGGCTGGACTAGCGCGGGTGTAAAACATATACAACATATACTAGTATATATATAACAATATATAATAATCGCTCCAGATATGATAAATGCAACATCACAGATAAGCAATAAGCATCACAGAACAATACAGATAATCTGGGAGCCCCGGGTTTCCTTTGAGCCACAAGTGAAACCCGACGTTCCCTTGGTCGTGCGGATAGCATGTGCAACGAAAACCTAGACCCCTAAGAGCGCGGCAAGTTACCCGCCAAAACCAGAAATGAGGAAGCCCCCTTCATCAAAGTGAATGGGCCACCCAACACTTTACGGAATCTGGTAACTTGAGCACCCCTCCTTGGATCAACCTGTACCCCCTACGAGTGCGGCGAATATCCCGCCAATTCTAGAGTGAGGCCCCTTCCTTTTCAACTCCATGAGATGCGGACCCGTTGCCCTCCAGAACCCAGCTATCCGTGCACTCCATCGCGGGGTAATCCTAGTACAGAAAAGAAAAATATGTACAACGGTGATATCGACCGCAACCCGGTCGTGCCCCAAATAAATAATATACAAGTAGGCAGTGATGGCAGTCCACATGTTGGATGCTCGCCCCACGATATCAAATGTACAAATGAAACTAAACTGTACTATCATTGCACTCAAGCTATCCACCACGACGAATCCACAACAACACAGAACATCAACGTGAATGTCACGTTCGAAAACCCGTCTAAAAGAACTATAGCAATTAGACAAGTTGTGTTAGTTATATGTATGCCCTAGAGGCCATTACTGTACATATGATGTATATTGTAATGGATGCTTGGACATATATAGGGAGGACTTTTTTGCTCGACATGATGGTATGCTACCTGGTTGTACTTTATCTTAACATGTACTTTGATTGTCTCTATATTACATGTTGATAAAGCCCTTAGTATATGTACTCGACTACTGGGACTATGATGAGTTCATACTAGTGGGGCCACGGTAGTCGACGAGTACATCCTATAACTGTTCCTAGTCGAGGGTGTATCGAGACAAGGCATCGATATACCAGAGTAGACTAGCGTATACGCATCTTGACCCATATGATGGGTGATGGATGTTGCCATATCCATCGGTGTTGGACATCAAGGATGGTGTACGGGTGCTCAGTGGAGACTGGGTATACTGGACGAACTCGCCGAGAACTCCCAGATGGTATTGTACCACACGTCAGATGGCAGTTCTCCGGTGACACTGGTACAGAGTAGGCTGTTGACCCGAGATCGTCTTAGAGTCTTGTGTGATTCCCACTGTGCTTTGATTTCCATCATACCACGTCCAAGAGGGCATGGAAAAAGGTGGCTTTTGGGTACAGTCCCGAATCACATGGAGGCAATGAGCGATAGGAGGGGATCCGTCTTTCCCGGTACAAGGAGTTGATGTTGTGCTGTGTTCGATTGGCTATAACCGGAAATCCCTGGCCAGGGTTGTTGAGATTTACTGGTAAGTGTTATCAGTAGTTTCTCGAACTGTTATAGACCTCATATCGACACGACTTATCGAGCTACTGGGGTCTGACGTTTACCACCCTAGGCGAGATATGCGACATATCCGACGACGAGACCGGACTGTACGGGAGTGTTACTGATTGGATTCACAGGAGAATTTACATGCTTGCTTGTTGATCTTCTGAGCGCTCAATACCTGAGTGGCTGTTACATTTAGCTGACCGCTTGCAGCTTGTAGGTGTTTGATATGATCATCACCTACTGCCGGCGTATTGACGATTCTTTAGAGTCCTACACAGAGTTTTCTTAACTCAGGCAAAACGGAGTAGGAGCACATATGTGATATGTGCGGGACCGAGGATAATGCGGTATGTGATACCGTATTGGATTCTCACGATATGAGATATCGGCCGGGTATATGTGATATAGCCGGGTCATCGTATTAGTCGGTTATATGCGATATAGCCGGATTGTCGGATCAAGTGTTGATTCGATAATTTAATGTATAATAATATATATGATATATTAAATTACATTAACTAATATTAGCTCACTAAAAGATTCTTTTTCTCACTCGGGTAATACATTGATATATATGCGGTATATGTTAATTGTATTATTTTCTTTTGTTACAATAAATATTATATATGTGATATATAATATTGTAACATGATATGATAACTAATGCAACATATTTAGTAGAGATTAAACAAGATTAGGGTTTGATTTGGGTTAATACTTTCTAGATGTTTCTAGAAAGTTTTCTTTTGTTTTTGCAAAGATATTTTCAAGTGACTCATTCTTAACCTAACCCAAACCCTAGCCGTGGTTAATTCTCTACAAAGGTTTAGTCAACCATGGTTGCATTATTGATCATCTTTATCCTTTCATTATTCATCACAAAAGGTTTGATATTTATTCATCTTCTTCTTCCTTCTTCTTTCTTTCATGGAAAAACTTTCTAGCTTTTTTCCAAGTGATGAAAATGAGTGAGAATAAGAAAATAAAAGAGAGAAAAAATCCTACTTCATCATTCTCATATATCCTTGCCCTTTAGATGAGAGTGTTCACTTCATTTAGTGAGTGTTAGCTTGTGTTAATGAAACTTCAAGATAGATCATCTATGTTATCGAAGATCGGAAGCAAGACTGCATCTTTCTCTTCGTGGAGCCTCTCGAGAGTCCAGAACACGATGATCGCAGCGAAGGGACCTCAACACGGAGCTTAAGAAGTGAAGGACCGGATCTACAAAGGTTGTAATCCCTCTCACTTAGTGTTAAAGTGTTTAACATGCTTATTTTCGCATAAACTCTAGTTTAAAGATCCGGCTTTGGGTTGTTCGGCACGGCTAAATTTTTAATCGGGCATGGTTGATGCCTCGTAGACCCTTGTGGCAGTGCCTAGCATCCCAACAAGTTGTACCGCTCTAATGACATTCACGGTCGCAGATAGTAATGCATGTACTGTAAACTTTAAACAGTGTTAGTATAGGGTTTTCTTAGCACCACACAAGGGTTTGTCTTGCATCAAACATGCTACAATTAAAATTATGAGGTGCTAAGTAAACCTACATAGGATCAAACTAGAAATTAGGGTAGCAAAGACATAGTATCACATACTAAATCTAGTGTCTAACACAAAGTAGTGAAGAATACAACCTTTGTAGACCTCCTTGCTAGACCCCTTGGAACAACAAGAGTTTGAACCGGTCCTCTTGAATCCTTCGTTGTCCACGACGATCCACCCGGAGTTCCTTTGCTCAAACTCCAAACTTCACTTGATCAAGAATGAAGATGAAGCAAACACTCCACACTAGTGGGCTAGACTAAAGTAGAATGGTGATGTGGGTTTTAATCTCACTCAAAAGCCTTTTATTTTTGATTCTTTCTCTTTCTTTTCAAAACCTAGAGAGCTTTTGGGGAGAGAGAGGAAGAAGGAGATGGGAGCTAAACTTGACTTAAGAGAATAATATGATAACCCACTCTAAACTTAAGAGAGTAAGTGAGAGTCATCCATGCTAAACTATGGTTACAAAATATCTAGATATTTTGTAACTTGAGTTTAAGTAAAACCATGGGCAATGAAACCACTGACTTTTGTCAACTCAAGAGAGTTAAATAGTCAACCATGATTTTAATCCCATTTTACTTTTCTCAAATAATCAAAATATCTAAATATGTAACCATGTGAGTTTTGCATTGCCACCACCAATGTATCATCAACCATGCATATGTATGCATGCAAGTGTGCATCCATATCAACATATACATACACTCATGCATGAATCATAAAGAAATAGGCTTTAAGTAAGAAGGCTAATGGTCACATATTATTAAATCAACAATTGATTTAATAAACCGGTCATATCACATACGACCCGACCAATAGAAAACCGCCGGATTATAATGCGGTATCATATACACGCATTTAATCAAGCACTCACGCATATCACCATATACATCCAATCGTTTCGCCTAAGCTAGGTAACCCCTTTGTGGGACTCTATGACTCGTCAATACGCCGGCAGTAGGTGATGATCATATTAAACACCCACAAGCCACAAGCGGTCAGCTAAACGTAACGGCCACCCAGGTATTGAGCGAGCAGATGAAAAACAAGCGAACCTGTCAAAACTCCTATTGAGCCAACCGGTAACACTTACCGTACAGTCCGGTCTCTTCGTCAGATACGCTGCATATCGAGTCTAGGAATGGCATCGTCGACCCCAATAACTCAATAAGTCATGCCGATGTATGACCTATAACAGATCGAGAAACTACTGATAACTCTTATCAGTAAATCTCATCAGCCCTGGCCAGGGACTTGCTGATATAGCCAATCGAGCACAGCGCAACATCAACCCCCAATACCGGGAGATGAGAAACCCCTCCTATCGCTCATTGCTTCCATGTGTCTCGGGACTGTACCCAAAAGCCACCCATTTGCATGACTCAGTAGAGCCGTGGTAGGGTGGAAATCAAAGCACAGTGGGAGAACACAAAAGACTCCATGACGATCTCAGGTTTACAGACTAACCTGTACCTGTTGTTTGTTGTATGTGTGCCCTAGAGGCCAGTATTGTACAGATGATGTATATTATATTGGATGCTTGGACATATATAGAGATGACTTTCTTGCTCGATATGATAGTATGCTATCTGGTTGCTCTTTATTTTAACATGTATACTTGTCTCTTTATACTGTCTTATAGTTACATGTTGGTAAAGCCCTTAAGATGTGTACTTGACTACCTGGACTATGATGCGGATCATACTAGTGGGGACATGGTAGTCCATAAGTACATCCTTCAAGGTCCCTAGTCGTGGGTGTATCGAGACGGGGCATCGAGATACCAGTGTAGACTAGCGTATATGCTTCTCGACCCATGAGATGGGCGATGGATGATCCCATATCCATTGGTGTTTGACATCAGAGATGGTATACGGGTGCTCAGTGGAGACTGGGTACACTGGACGGACTCGCCGAGAACTCCCAGATGGTTATTATACCTCACGTCAGATGGTAGTTCTCAGGTGACACTTGTGCAGGTTAGTCTGTAGACCCGAGATCGTCATAGAGTCTTGTGTGATTCCCACTGTGCTTTGATTTCCACCTTACCACGTCCATGAGGGCGTGCAAAACGGTGGTTTTTGGGTACAGTCCCGAGTCACATGGAGGAAATGAGCGATAGGAGGGGTTTCGTCTCTCCCGGTATTGGGGGTTGATGTTGCGCTGTGCTGATTGGCCGTAACAGGGAAGTCCCTGGCCAGGGCTGATTCAGAGATTTGCTGGTAAGTGTTACCAGTAGTTTCTCGACCCGTTATGAGCCTCACATCGGCACGACTTATCGGTTATTGGGGTCTGACGTTTACCACCCCTAGACTTGATATGCGACATATCAGACGAGGAGACCGGACTGCGCGGGTAGTGTTGCCGGTTGGCTCGACGGGAGTTGTAGCAGGTTCGCTTATTTTTTTCTGATCGCTCAATACTCGGGTGGCCGTTACGTTTAGCTGATCGCTTGCTGCTTGGGGGTGCTTGATATGATCATCACCCACTGCCGGCGTATTGACGAGTCTTAGAGTCCCTCAAAGGAGTTACCTAGTCCAGGAGAAACGTTGTGGTGCGCGTATGCGATATGCGCATGGACCCCGGTTAAAATGCGCGTATGAGATACCGTATATTAATCGGGCGGCTTGCTTTTGGTTTGGTCATATGTGATATGGCCGGACTGATAAATCAAGTGTTGATTTATCATTTAACCATTATTTTCTCACTAGAAATCCTTTCGTGTATTTTTTGGATGTATGCATGCATGTATACTTTCTTTCTTGATTCATGCACATATGGATGTGCATGCATACATACATACATACATCATCCTTCATGGTTGCATATACATGGAAAATGGTGGCAATATAAGACTCACACCATGATTTTATATATATGTGTGTTATTATTTCATTTGTTTTAAAACAAAGGAAAAAGAAAAGGATAATTCATGGATGAGTTCTACACTCTTCTTGACCTAACCATGCTCACCTACCTTCTAACCATGAGTTAATCTTTTCTTTTATGTTTTAACTCAAGTGAAATAATATCCATATGATTTAACCATGGTTTGAGATGAGAAGAGGAAAATATATATACATATATTTTCTATTTTCTTTTAAGTGATTATCTTTTCTCTTCTTCTTAAAAAGCCATCATCTTCTTCAACCTTGCTCCTTTGCTCTCTAGATCTTTCAAGTGAGCAAAATACTAAACAAGATAGGATTTTGAAGTGAGAAAAAGAACCACCACACCATTCTACACAAGTCTTGCCCACTTGTTTAGAGTGTTAGCTTCATTTCATTCTCTTGATAAAGTGAAGTTGCAAGCTTGGACAAAGCGGACTCCGGGTGGATCATCGTGGACCTAGAGGAGTTCAAGCGGACTTTTTCCAAACCCCAAGTAGCCGAGGAGTCTAGCGTAGGGAGCTACAAAGGCTGTACTCTCAAAACCCTAGCTTAATCTACTTGTGTTGAAGTATAGATTTTGAAACCCTAATTTTTCTAGGAATGATTCTTTGTATGCTTACTTAGCACCTTAAAATTTTAATCTTTGGTACATGGGATGCTTCCAAACCCTTCATGAGGTGCTAGGTAAACCCAACATTGGTATCAGAGCCGACCTAGAACATTAGACGACACTTTAACAAAGTTAAAACTCCGATCGAACCGAAAAATACGGTTTTTTAGTGCTCTCTGGACATTTTTTCAAAACTGTTATTTTTCAGTATTAAAATTATGTAAAAAATTCAGCAGGTAAATATAAGCAGTTCTGTAAAATTCGATGCAGTGAAGAGTTAGTTTCACCGCGGAACCGCGGCCAGAGCCTGCTTGGGCCGCAGTTCCGCGGCCGTATTTATGAGTTACTGGATGAAATTTTTACAGTAATGCTTAAAACTGCTTGTATATATTTTTGGGTATTTTTAATCTGAATTTAGTGATGTATGTTCTGGAGATTGTTTTGGATTCGGTAATTCGATCGGAATTTTGATTTCGTGTTTCTTTCCGGGTAATTTAGAAAGTATTGAATTGTTTGAACGAGTATCATTTACTCACTCTTTCACGGGGTTTAAATCTTTCGGAAATACGTGCAAGTTTGTTTGTGGTGGACCCTTTAGAAGACAACAAACCTTAACTCGATTATGTGACCGTCTTGAACTGCCTTTTGAACCTTAGGGTTTGGGGCAGTACGGCGTGCCACATGTGAGGCGTTGGCTTGACCCTTCTACGGCTGGACCGTTACTACTGTGTCACACTCCGGGTTTTTGAACTCCGCTCAAGTGTTGAGCTTTAGGGAATTTTGAGTATTTGATCATTCGTTCGAAAACTTTAATACTGTCTATTTATCTGGAATGTGATGCAATGTGTGGAATTCATATAGCTAGACATGAAATACGAAGTATGTGATATTTCGCATTTACGATGTCTAAAGAGAATGTGGATTCCAGATATTGCAGTTTTACACTTTCTTTTCTGTGACTGTAAGTGTAGTATGTCGATATCGCCGGTTTCGTTGCTATACATCAACGACAATTGGGGTACGCATACTTACTTACGTTGATGATATATGATATTATGTGTTGCTGAGATATGATGTGCAGGATCATCGCAATTGAATAGCCGGGGGGTTTTATGTGAGATGAGAGTTTTATATTTTCATTCATGTAAATTTAAATGTAATGTAATATTCTTTTATTTGGGGCACTTCCGGGTTGAGGTTGATGCCACCAGTGTTGTATATTATTTACTTTTCCGCATTAGGATGGACCCAAGGAGGGGAGCATAGGTGACCGGGTTCTGGGGTTCAGTGGGAGGCCATCTCGAGGAGTAGAGACCGGGTTTCCTAAACTCCAGAATTGGTAGGGTCGCTTGCCGCTCTCATAGGGGTCCAGGGTATGGGCTTGGCTATTCATCACGACTGTGGAATCTGTATTTTCTATTGTTGGCTAAATACTAAATAGGGACGTCCTAGTATATCCCACATTATAACTATGTTTCTGCTGCGATATTTGTGATGTGATCATTTGATATGTTGTGATGGATACAGTATATAGTATATATGATATATTATATAGACGTTATGTATGTTTTACACCCGCACTAGCCTTGCCCTACTTTGTCGTTAGTTACCTAACCTAACAGTGCACGAGGGGACATCGAGGCGAATGCGGATGGCATAAGTGTACGTCGTATTTATCTGTGATGTTTAGGTGATTTAAATGATGAGACTTCATTAATGTGATTAATGAAAGAAAAGAAACCTAAAAGATGTTGCAGAATCAAAACTTTTTCAAAAAGGGTAGCTACAGTCTTGCTTTGCATAGCGGTATATATGATATACCCTGCATCTTATTCGATAGGGAAAGAGCCGAGATCCCTTCACCGGGAGTGACTTCTTTAGCAAAACTGGCAGATGCTACAAAACTCGGTTTGGTTTTTGATTGCTTTTGGAGTTTTGCTTTGCACAGTGATATATATGATATATCCCGCACCTTATTCCATAAGGAAAGAGCCGAGATCCCTTCACCAGGAGTGACTTCTTTAGCAAAACTAATAAAAGTCTCAATATCATTCTATTTCAATATTCATTTGATTCTACAACGATATCAAGTTCATTACGCAATAGGTTTTCAGAAAAACCTGTCGTAGCCCTCCGTCATTTCAGATAAGAACTATTTAGTATTCGTGCTGCGTTTGTTGGCCTTTGTCAAGGCGTAGTGTACGGTAGCTAAATGGTGCTTATCTGTTTATGCATATGATGCAGATTGTTTTGGGGTAGTCGTACGATCTTGTTAGCCTTTGTCAAGGGTCGTGCGGGTGGGTTTGATTCAATCATGAAATGACGGGTCGAACTTGACTAACATCCTATGATTTGTTGGCCTTTGTCAAGGTCATAGGGGTTAGGGGAAAAATATTATCGGGAATTTCAAGTGTTGAAATTTGCAATGAGATTGCATACCTTCTATGACATAGTTGAATCCCGATACCCACTGCGAGTAATTGTTACTCCCGGGAGAGTTTTACACAGGACAATTAGCCGATCAAGCAGGTGTCTAGAAAGGTGTCAACGGGGTTACGCCTCTGGGAAAATGAGGTTTACTTTAATTAGGTTCGTGCGAAAGCACGGGGAACCTCCCTCAAAGTACCAACACTGGCCTGGCTGAAAGATCGGCGAAGTTGTAGGGTGTAATTAATCCCGGCTAGTCTTTCCTTTTAAGCTTTGAAGGAAGATTTGATAAAAACAGTGGGAGCCATCCTGATTAGATAAGAAAATAACCAATCTGATCTTGCAAGAGTATACGCTAAAGTGTTTTTCTTCTCTCTCTCTCCAGGTAGCAACCATGTCATGCCTTAATCAAGATAATAATATGGATGTATTGACCGAATCCGCATGTTATACTGTGCTGGGGAACGTTGGTTCCATTCTTTCTTATAAGAGTTATAGGACTGAACAGGACATAGGGGAATACCAGGATTCCCATGCCACCCGAATGAAGAAAGTACATGATGATGCATTTTCTTCGGGTGTGTTCGTTACAGAGAACTGTTTCTCCATTTGCCCTACATCCTGGGTATTAGATACAGGGTCAGGATCCCATATATGTAATCAGTTACATGGGCTTAAGAAAGGTAGAGAACTTGGAGAAGGTGATAAAGACATAAGGGTTGGAAATGGTGCAATTGTTGCAGCTAAGACCGTCGGGGAATATCACCTTGTATTACCAACTGGTAATACATTGATTCTGAACGAATGCTATTATATGCCGAACCTGATATGCAACATTATATCAGTCTCTTTGTTGAGTAAAGAAGGATAAAATTTTGTATTACAGGATAATGTTATGAACATTTTCCTTAACCAAAAGTTGGTTGGATCAGGCACGTTGTGCAATGGCATTTATGTTCTAAATCAATCAACAGTTCTGAGTATAACAAACACACACAAGAGGAAGAGTTCAGAACTGAACGAATCCTTCTTGTGGCATTTTAGACTGGGTCACATCAATGCGACACGACTAGCTAAGTTGCATAAGGATGGATATTTGAATCCGTTTGAATTTTCATCTTATGACACTTGCCAGTCATGTCTCAAAGGCAAGATGACCAAAACTCCGTTTACAGGACACGGAGAAAGAGTTACGGAACCCTTGGGACTGGTGCATAGTGATGTATGCGGTCCAATGTCTACACATGCCAGGAATGGTTCTGCGTACTTCATTACATTCACTGACGATCTCTCTAGATTCAGATATGTGTTCCTGATGAAACACAAATCAGAAGCTTTTGAGAAATTTAGAGAATATAAACAAGAAGTCGAGAACCAAACCGGAAAAAATATTAAAATCCTTCGATCTGATCGAGGAGGTGAATACTTGAGCAATGAATTCCCGGACTTCCTAAAAGAGAATGGGATTCTCTCTCAGCTGACTCCTCCATATACACCACAGCACAACGGTGTATCTGAACGGAGGAACCGCACCCTATTAGATATGGTGCGCTCTATGATGAGCACAGCTGAGTTACCTATTTCCTTCTGGGGGTATGCGCTGGAAACTACGGCATACCTGTTGAATCAAATTCTATCTAAATCTGTACCTACCACACCATATGAGATATGGAGTGGAAAGAGACTATGTCTTAAACGTGTTAAGATATGGGGTTGTCCGGCCTATGTTAAAACGCAAAATCCGGACAAACTCGAGACACGGTCAGTTCTATGCAAGTTTGTGGGATATCCCAAACATTCACATGGATATCTTTTCTACCATACTGAGGAACAAAAAGTGTTTGTTTCTCAACATGCCACCTTTTTAGAAAAGAAATTTCTTACAAAAGAAATTAGTGGCGACCAGGTAGAACTGGAAGAAATTCCGGTTACACAAACTCAAACTGAAGATTTAGTGGAACCAGAGAATTCAGTAGCTCCCAACGAACCTCAGCCTCTCCGCCGATCTAGTAGGGTTCCTCGCCAACCTGAGAGATACTACGGTTTTCTCATGGATGGTGGAAGCGAGAATTGCATCATGGAGGATGATGACCCAACTAGCTTCGAGCAGGCCATAACGAGTGGGGACTCAGTGAAATGGCTGGATGCAATGCGGTTCGAGATGGAATTCATGTACACCAATAAAGTATGGACTTTGGAAGATACTCCTGAAGGGGTAAAACCCATTGGAAGCAAGTGGATCTTCAAGAAAAAACTTGGTGTAGATGGGAAAGTAGAGACTTTCAAAGCTAGACTTGTTGCAAATGGTTTTCATCAAAGACCAGGTATGGACTATGACGAGACCTTTTCTCCAGTGGCTATGCTTAAATCCATCCGGATCATGCTTGCCATCGCTGCATATCATGACTATGAAATATGGCAAATGGATGTTAAGACCGCCTTTCTAAATGATTGTCATCGCGGAGTTGGAACATCTGCTTTGACGTCGTTATCAAAGAGTTTGATTTCGTCAAAAACGTAGATGAACCTTGTATCTACAAGAAGGTGGCAGAGAGTAAGGTTGTCTTCCTCGTATTGTACGTGGACGACATACTCTTGATAGGAAATGACATTCCTATGATGCAATCGGTCAAGCTCTTCTTATCACAAAGATTCTCAATGAAAGATCTTGGTTATGCCTCCTGCATATTGGGAATTAGGATCTAAAGAGATAGATCCAAACGGATATTAGGATTGTCCCAATCCAGGTACATTGACACCATACTAAAGAGGTTTAGTATGGAAGAATCCAAGCGTGGGAACTTACCCACGATTTCTGGAGTTACTCTCTCCAAAGAGATGTCTTCCAAGACTGATTTGGAGAGAGCTCGCATGCAAGGGATACCCTATGCTTCGGCTGTAGGCTCTATCATGTACGCGATGCTATGTACCAGACCCGATGTAGCATATTCACTAAGTGTAGTGAGCAGGTATCAAGCTGATCCTGGAGAGAGTCACTGGACAGCTGTGAAGAGCATTCTCAAGTACTTACGAAGGACTAAAGAGATGCTCTTAGTGTATGGCAACGGAGAACTCCAAGTGGAGTCCTTTACCGATTCGAGCTTCCAGAGTGATAAGGACGACTCTAAGTCGCAGTCGGGATTTGTCTTTACCCTTTACGGAGGGGCGGTTAGCTGGAAGAGTTCCAAGCAGGAAACCGTGGCAGACTCGACGTTGGAGGCTGAATACATCGCTGCCAACGATGCTGCCAAAGAGGCTGTCTGGATCAAGAAGTTCATTACTGAACTTGGAGTGGTTCCATCCATTGAGAATCCAATACCTTTGTATTGCGATAACAATGGAGCCGTGGTTTTGGCCAAGGAACCCAGGTCCCATCAGCGATCCAGGCATATTCTGAGGCGGTATCACCTGATCCGGGAGATAGTTGATCGCCGGGAGATTGAGGTCAGGAGAGTTGACACGAAGAATAACACAGCGGATCCACTCACGAAGGCCATTCCCCAGATACAGTTTGAGAGACTCTTCGGGATGCTCGGTATGTGATACTACAACAGCTGGCCCTAATGCAAGTGGGAGATTGTTAGTTGTATGTATGCCCTAGAGGCCAGTATTGTACAGATGATGTATATTATATTGGATGCTTGGACATATATAGAGATGACTTTCTTGCTCGATATGATAGTATGCTATCTGGTTGCTCTTTATCTTAACATGTATACTTGTCTCTTTATACTGTCTTATTGTTACATGTTGGTAAAGCCCTTAGGATGTGTACTTGACTACCTGGACTATGATGCGGATCATACTAGTGGGGACATGGTAGTCCATAAATACATCCTTCAAGGTCCCTAGTCGTGGGTGTATCGAGACGGGGCATCGATATACTAGTGTAGACTAGCGTATACGCTTCTCGACCTATGAGATGGGCGATGGATGATCCCATATCCATTGGTGTTTGACATCAGAGATGGTATACGGGTGCTCAGTGGAGACTGCGTACACTGGACGGACTCGCCGAGAACTCCCAGATGGTATTATACCTCACGTCAGATAGCAGTTCTCAGGTGACACTTGTGCAGGTTGGTCTGTAGACCCGAGATTGTCATAGAGTCTTGTGTGATTCCCACTGTGCTTTGATTTCCACCTTACCACGTCCATGAGGGCGTGCAAAACGGTGGTTTTTGGGTATAGTCCCGAGTCACATGGAGGCAATGAGCGATAGGAGGGGTTTCGTCTCTCCCGGTATTGGGGGTTAATGTTGCACTGTGCTCGATTGGCCGTAACAGGGAAGTCCCTGGCCAGGGCTGATTAGAGATTTACTGGTAAGTGTTACCAGTAGTTTCTCGACCCGTTATGAGCCTCACATCGGCACGACTTATCGGATTTTGGGGTCTGACGTTTACCACCCCTAGACCTTATATGCGACATATCAGACGAGGAGACCGGACTGCGCGGGTAGTGTTGCCGGTTGGCTCGACGGGAGTTGTAGCAGGTTCGCTTATTTTTTTCTGATCGCTCAATACTCGGGTGGCCGTTACGTTTAGCTGATCGTTTGCTGCTTGGGGGTGCTTGATATGATCATCACCCACTGCCGGCGTATTGACGAGTCTTAGAGTCCCACAAAGGAGTTACCTAGTCCAGGCGAAACGTTGTGGTGCGCGTATGCGATATGCGCATGGACCCCGGTTAAAATGCGCGTATGAGATACCGTATATTAATCGGGCGGCTTGCTTTTGGTTTGGTCATATGTGATATGGCCGGACTGATAAATCAAGTGTTGATTTATCATTTAACCATTATTTTCTCACTAGAAATCCTTTCGTGTATTTTTTGGATGTATGCATGCATGTATACTTTCTTTCTTGATTCATGCACATATGGATGTGCATGCATACATACATACATACATCATCCTTCATGGTTGCATATACATGGAAAATGGTGGCAATATAATACTCACACCATGATTTTATATATATGTGTGTTATTATTTCATTTGTTTTAAAACAAAGGAAAAAGAAAAGGATAATTCATGGATGAGTTCTACACTCTTCTTGACCTAACCATGCTCACCTACCTTCTAACCATGAGTTAATCTTTTCTTTTATGTTTTAACTCAAGTGAAATAATATCCATATGATTTAACCATGGTTTGAGATGAGAAGAGGAAAATATATATACATATATTTTCTATTTTCTTTTAAGTGATTATCTTTTCTCTTCTTCTTAAAAAGCCATCATCTTCTTCAACCTTGCTCCTTTGCTCTCTAGATCTTTCAAATGAGCAAAATACGCAACAAGATAGGATTTTGAAGTGAGAAAAAGAACCACCAGACCATTCTACACAAGTCTTGCCCACTTGTTTAGAGTGTTAGCTTCATTTCATTCTCTTGATAAAGTGAAGTTGCAAGTTTGGACAAAGCGGACTCCGGGTGGATCATCGTGGACCTAGAGGAGTTCAAACAGAATTTTTCCAAACCCCAAGTAGCCGAGGAGTCTAGCGTAGGGAGCTACAAAGGCTGTACTCTCAAAACCCTAGCTTAATCTACTTGTGTTGAAGTGTAGTTTTTGAAACCCTAATTTTTCTAGGAATGATTCTTTGTATGCTTACTTAGCACCTTAAAATTTTAATCTTTGGTACATGTGATGCTTCTAAACCCTTCATGAGGTTGTAGGTAAACCCAACACCTGTGTCACCTGAGAACTTCTATCCGACGATAGATATAATACTATATAGGAGTTCTCGGTGAGTCCGTTCAGTGTACCCAGTCCCCACTGAGCACCCGTATACAATCTTGGTGTCAAACACCAATGGATATGGGATCATCCATCGCCTATCACATGGGTCAAGAATCGTATACGCTAGTTTACTCTGGAATATAGATGCCCCGTCTCGATACACCCATGACTAGGGACATCTCAGGTTACGCTTATGAACTACACACGTCCCACTAGTATGATCTGCATCATAATCACAGTAGTCAAGCAAATATCCTCAGGGCTTTATCAACATGTACCAAATGAATAAAAGCATGATCAAGTAAACATGTCCAAATAAAGAGTAACCAGATAGCATACTATCATGTCGAGCAAGAAAGTCCCCTGAATATATATATATATATATATATATATATATATATATACATGTAAAAGTACATCCACTATCAAATAATGGCCTTTAGGGCATATATATATATCCAACAATCTCTCACTTACACTAAGGCCAATTATTGGCGTATCTCATACCCAACATCTCAAAAAGTCGCTCATGCTGCGGCTGAGGGAGGGCCTTGGTGAGTGGATCCGCGGTGCTATTCTTTGTATCTACTCTCCGAATCTCGATCTCGCCGCGATATACTATCTCCCGGATCAGATGAAATCGCCTCAGGATGTGTCTGGATTGCTGATAGGACTTGGGCTCCTTGGCTAACGCCATAGCCCCATTATTATCACAATACAATGGTATTGGATCAATAATGGTTGGAACTACTCCTAGTTCCGAGACAAACTTCCTCATCCAGACGGCTTCCTTGGCGGCATCATTTGCAGCAATGTACTTAGCTTCTATCGTAGAGTCTGCAATGGTATCCTGTTTGGAACTCTTACAACATACCGCCCCTCCATTGAGGGTAAATACAAGCCCAGAGATAGATTTGCTATCGTCCTTATCACTCTGGAAGCTCGAATCGGTAAAGGGCTCCATTTGGAGATCTCCATTACCATACACCATGAACAATTCTTTAGTCCTTCGCAAGTACTTAAGAATGTTCTTCACTGCCGTCTAATGATTCTCCCTGGGTTGGACTGATACCTGCTTACTACACCTAGTGCATAAGCTACATCAGGGCGTGTACACAACATCGCATACATTATAGATCCTGCGGCTGAAGCGTAGGGAATAATGCTCATGCGAGCTCTCTCTTCATCAGTCTTTGGGCAAAATTCCTTGGAGAGAGTGACTCCATGGCAAGCGGGTAAGGCACCCCGCTTGGAGTCTTCCATACTAAACCTCTTTAGGATGGTGTTGATGTACCTAGTTTGGGACAATCCCAATAACCTTTTGGATCTATCCCTATAGATCCTGATGCCCAATATGTACGTGGCATCACCCAGGTCCTTCATGGAGAATCTTTGTGATAAGAATGATTTGACCGACTGTAGCATAGGAACATCATTTCCTATCAGAAGAATGTCATCCATGTACAATACGAGGAATGCGATAGTTATCCCTACAGTCTTCTTATAAACACAAGGTTCATCTGGATTTTTCATGAAATCAAACTCTTTGATAACATCATCAAAACAGATGTTCTAACTTCGTGATTCCTGCTTTAATCCATAAATGGATTTAAGCAATCTACATGCTTTCCCGCTGCTCCCACTGTCAACGAAGCCCTCTGGCTGATCCATATAAACGCATTTTTCTAAATCACCATTTAAAAATGCAGTTTTAATGTCCATCTGCCAGATTTCATAGTCGTAGTGAGCAGCAATAGCTAGTAGGATCCTAATGGATTTAAGCATGGCTACAGGAGAAAAAGTTTCGTCATAGTCCAGACCTGGTTTTTGACGAAATCCTTTTCCCACAAGTCTTGCCTTATAGGTCTCTACCTGCCCATTTACACCAATCTTTTCTTTTAAAGATCCATTTGCACCCTACGGGTTTTACCCCAGGGGGTACAACGTCCAAAGTCCATACTTTGTTGGTGTACATAGACTCCATCTCAGATGTCATAGCATCCAGTCACTTCACAGAGTCACCACTCGTGATAGCTTGTTGAAAACTAATAGTATCATCATCCTCCATAATGCAATCTTCTCTATCACCATCAATGAGGAAACCGTAGTACCTTTCTGGTGGGCGAGAAATCCTACTAGATCTACGGAGTGGCTGTGGTTCATCAGTTTCTGTTGCAACAACAGGTTCAACCATGTCGTCATTTGTAACTTGTGTTTCTAGAACCTCTTCTAGATCTACCATATTGTCATCAGTATTTGTAAAAAGTTAATTTTCTAAAAATGTGGTATGTTGAGAAACAAACATCTTTTGTTCCTCCTTATGGTAGAAAAGATATCCATACGAGCGTTTTGGATATCCCACAAACTTACACATGACTGACCGTGTCTCGAGTTTGTCCGGATTCTGCTTTTTGACATAGGCCGGACAACCGCAAATCTTAACTCGTTTAAGAGATGGTCTCTTCCCATACCATATCTCATATGGTTTAGTAGACACGGCTTTGGTTGGAACCCTGTTCAATAGAAATGCTGCAGTCTCTAATGCATGCCCCAAAAATGAGACAGGTAACTCAGCATCACTCATCATGGAACGTACCATATTTAATAGGGTCCGATTCCGTCGTTCTGAAACACCGTTGTGCTGTGGTGTGTAAGGAGGAGTGAGCTGAGAGAGAATCCCATTCTCTTTTAGAAAATCTGAAAACTCTGTACTGAGATACTCTTCACCTCGATCCGATCGAAGTATCTTGATGCTCAATCTGGTTTATTTTTCTACTTCAAGTTTGTAATCAGTGAATTTCTCGAAAGCTTCAGACTTATGCTTTATTAAAAACACATGACCGAATCTTGAGAAATCATCAGTAAAAGTTATAAAGTAAGAAAAACCGCCTCTAGCCTGTATAGACATTGGCCCGCATACATCACTATGTATGAGGCCTAAGAGTTCAGCACCTCTTTCTCCGTGTCTTGTAAACGGAGTTTTGGTCATTTTACCCTTGATACAAGACTGGCAAGTCGCATAAGATTTATATTCAAAAGGATTCAAATATCCATTTTTATGTAGCTTGTTTAGTCTGGTTTCGTTAATATGACCAAGTCTACAGTGCCAAAAAAAGCTTCATTTATTTCTGAAAATTTTCTTTTATTAGTGTGTTGTATGCTGAAAACTGTGTGTTGATATAGAACGTATATCCCGTTATTAAGTGTACCATACCCAACCAACATTTGATTCAGGTTAATGTTCATAACATTATTCTGCAATACAAAATTATATCCTTCATTGTCTAACAAAGAAACGGATATTATATTACAAAGCATACTATGTACATAATAACATGGGTTCAAAACCAATATACATCCTGATGGAAACCCCAGGTGATACTCTCCAACTGAAACCGCATGTACAATGGAACCATTTCCAACCCGGAGAGTATGGTCACCTATCTTCAAAACTCTGCTATTTCTCAGTCCCTGCATAGAATTGCATATGTGAGAACCTGAACCGGTATCTAATACCCAGGAAGTAGAGTTTATACAAAAACAGTTTTCTGTCACAAACACAGCTGAAGCGGAAGCATCACCATGCTTCTTCTTCGTGAGATCCAGGTACTCAGCACAGTTGCGCTTCCAGTGTCCCACTTTGTGGCAGTAATAACATTCCCCTTTCCCTGATTCTTCAGCCGTGGACTTGTCTTTCCCCTTAGCCATTTTAACTCCACCTTTAGGTTTGGTGGGTTTCTTCTTCATCTTTCCCTTGGCCTTGGTCTTTGGGCGAGAGGAGGAAGATGGCCCAGCAATCAAAGAGGGAGTCTTCACTACTTTAAGTATGCTCTCTGCACTTCTCAACATATTAAGAAGTTCAGGTAGTGACTTCTCCATGTTATGCATGTTGAAGTTTACTACAAATTGAGCAAAAGCAGGGGGAGACCGTAAAACAATATCTATATATTGTTCGTTCTCCATTGTCCATCCGTGGTCCTCAAGCTCTTCATTAAAAGCTATCATCTTCAAGACGTGGTCACCTACTGGTGTGCCAGGAGCCATTCGCATCTGAAACAGCTTTCGAGATGCTTCATATCTCAGGGTCCGAGATTGTTCTCCATACAACTCTTTTGTATGGAGAAAGATGGATTGAACATCTATTAACTCATGCTGCTTTTGATGTGTGTTATCCATCGATGCAAGCACGAGGCATTTGGCCGTTACACAGTCAATATCCCATGTTTTGCGGATCTCCCGATCCGCAACTGAAGATTCAGGGACTGGAACGGATGGGGTTGGAGCTGTGAGGACATATGATACCTTATCATAAGTAAGGGCAATGTTAATGTTCCTCAGCCAGTCTTTATAATTGGTCCCATTTAGTTTATTTTTCACTAGTAGAAGCTTAAGTCTTATCATTGGTATCTGCCATTAAGAGAGAGAGAAAATACACTAAGCGAAAGCTCTTGTAAAGATCAGATTGGTTATTATCTTATCTAATCGATGTCTCCCACTGCTTTTATCAAATTTTCCTTTAAACCTCAAAAAGAAAACTACCCAGGATTAATTACATTCTACAACCTCGCTAACCGTTCAGCCAGGCCAATGTCAGTACTTTGAGGGAGGTTCCCCGTGCTTTCGCACGGACCTAATTAAAATAGACCTCGTTTTCCCATAGGCGTAGCCCCGTAGACACCTTTCTAGACACCTAATAGGTTAGCTAATTGTAAAGTGCAAAACTCTCCTAGGAGAAACTCTTACTCACAGCGGGATCGGGATCCAACCATCATATGGAAGGTATGCAATTTCATTGCAAATTTCAACTCTTGAAACTCCCAATATGGTTTTTACCCCTAGCACTCATGACCTTGACTATAATCAACATATCATAAACACTAGTCAAGTTCTACCCGTCATTTCTCGATTAATTAGACCCACTCATATGACCCTTGACTATAATCAATATAATCACATGAATGTACTAATTAACTGCACCATATGCGCTGTAGGAAGACATCACTTAGCTACCGTACACTACGCCTTGACTATAATCAACATACGTAGCACGAATACTAAGTACTCTACTTCCTAAAATGACGGAGGATTGCAGATGGTTTTTAAGAAAACCTTTAACGCTTTGAACTTGATATCGTTGTAGAATCAAATGGTTTTCAAAAGGAGTGGCTTAAGCTCCACAATTTTGAAATATAGCTTTTTCGTAAAAAGCCGAGTGGGATTCAAATTCGATTCTACAACATCTTTTAGGTTTATTTTCCTTTACATTAATCACATTAATGTAGTCTCATCATTTAAGTCCTTAAGCCATCACAGAAAAGAAACGAAAATAGAACGTACGCTTATGCCATTCGCATTCGCCACAGTGTCCCGTTATGCACCGTTAGGTTACTTAACTAACGACATAGCGGGGCGGGACTAGCACGGATGTAAAATATAAGCAACGCTTATTATATATCAGATATATAATAATACCATTCGTCTCATCATATAAAGTGATCACATCACAGAATATCAACAACAGAAGCACTTAAATGAATATATAGGATATACTAGGAATTCTGTATTTTATATTTAGCCAACAATAGAAAATATGGGTTCCACGGTCACGATGAATAGCCAATCCCGCACCCTAGACCCCTACGAGAGCGGCAAGTGACCTTACCAATTCTAGAGTTAGGAGACCCGGTCTCGACTCCTCGAGATGGCCTCCCACTGGACTCTAAAACCCGGTCACTTATGCTCCCCACCTTGGGTCTATCCTAATGCAGAAAAGTAAATAATATACATCAATGGTAACATCATCCTCAACCCGGATGTGCCCCAATAAAAGAATATTACATACAATGAATTTTACATGAATGAAAAAGAAAACTCTCATCTCACATAAAACCCCCGACCATTCAATCATGACAATCCTTTACATCATATCACAGAAACACATAACATCACATGTCATCAACTTAAGCAAGTATGCAAATCTTAATTGCTGTTGACATATAGCAACGAAACCGGCGATACACCACATACTACACTTACGGTCGCAGAAAAAGAGAGTGAAAAAACTACAATAGTTGGAATTCGTAACAACCATAGACATCATATGCCTAACAATTATAAACCCCACATTTTAGTTTCGATATCGAAAACACTTTTCAATATCAAGTCGGGCAATTCAATAAGATTCCCGACATCCTGGTCGAATCCTCGTCGGAAACTTTAGTAGACGGCCGCACCGCCCGATACCGCCGACGAAGTGTACTTAGGAGGAAGACCGCGGCCGCGAACACCCGGACGGATGCTTTTGTCAAAGTGGTTCTCCTACAGTCACTTGGTCGGGGCTATGGGGAATGGCTATCTATTAATGTTATCCGGCGAGTATCCGCGTACATAATATGATTGCGAAGGAGTTTTGATCCATATCAAAATTCCGTGGCAACCGATGAATTGAGACTAAATTGCTAGATTTATAAAATACCAATCAGTTTTCATAAATCTAATTATTGTGGATACCAAATATTATAACATAATCATAGAAAACTAGACGACGTTAAATAATTCGATCGAATCAACGAATTCCCGAAATTCCCAGAGAGCTCAACACTTGAGCTGTGTTAGAAATACCCAGAGACATACCCCAGTACCTATAGACCAGCAACTGAAGGGCCGTACCTTGCCTCTAAAGTGGCACCGCGGAACCGCCTCCAAAACCATGTTTTGGCCGCAGTTCCGTGGTCACTAAAGGGAGTTAGGGACTCGTTCTTCAGGTGGGTCCATAAAATAACCTGCATGATTTTCTGAGAATTTTTAACATGGAAAAATCCAAACTTTTTGAAAATTTCCAGAGTGCTAGTTACGGTTATTCGGAGTTCGTTTCGGACTTTTAACTTCGTCTAGGCTACACATAATAATCTAGCTTGGCTCTGATACCACTGTAGGGTTTTCCTAGAACCACACAAGGGTTTGTCTTGCATCAAACATGCTACAATTAAAATTTTGAGGTGCTAAGTAAACCTACCAAGGATCAAACTAGAAATTAGGGTAGCAAAGACATAGTATCACATACTAAATCTAGTGTCTAACACTAAGTAGAGAAGAATACAACCTTTATAGACCTCCTTGCTAGACCCTTTGGAACAATAAGAGTTTGAACCGGTCCTTTTGAATCCTTCGTTGTCCACGACGATCCACCCGGAGTTCCTTTGCTCAAGCTCCAAGCTCCACTTGATAAAAGGATGAAGATGAAGCAAACACTCCACACTAGTAGGCTAGACTAAAGTAGAATGGTGATGTGGCTTTTAATCTCACTCAAAAGCCTTTAATTTTTTATTCTTTCTCTTTCTTTTCAAAAGCTAGAGAGCTTTTGGGGAGAGAGAGAGAGGAAGAAGGAGATGGGAGCTAAACTTGGCTCAAGAGAATAATATGATAACCCACTCTAAACTCAAGAGAGTAAGTGAGAGTCATCCATGTTAAACTATGGTTACAAAATATCTAGATATTTTGTAACTTAAGTTTAAGCAAAACCATGGGCTAAAACCACGGGCAATGAAACCATTGACTTTTGTCAACTCAAGAGAGTTGAATAGTCAACCATGATTTTAATCCCATTTTGCTTTTCTCAAATAATCAAAATATCTAAATATGTAACCATGTGAGTCTTGCATTGCCACCACCAATGTATCATCAACCATAACACATGTATGCTTGCGTGTGTGCATCCATATCAATATATACATACACTCATGCATGCATCATAAAGAAATAGGCTTTAAGTAAGAAGGCTAACGGTCACATATTATTAAATCAACAATTGATTTAATAAACCGGTCATATCACATATGACTCAACCAGTAGAAAACCGCCGGATTATAATGCGGTATTATTTACATGCATTTAATCAAGCACTCACGCAAATCACCATATGCACCCCACATTGTTTCGCCTAAGCTAGGTAACCCCTTTGTGGGACTCTGAGACTCGTCAATATGCCGGCAGTAGGTGATGATCATATTAAACACCCACAAGCCGCAAGCGGTCAGCTAAACGTAATGGCCACCCAGGCATTGAGCGAGCAGAAGAAAAACAAGCGAACCTGTCAAAACTTCTGTCGAGCTAACTGGTAACACTTACTGTACAATCCGGTCTCTTCGTTAGATATGTTGCATATCGAGTCTAGAGATGGCATCGTCGACCCCAATAACTCAATAAGTCATGCCGATGTATGGCCTATAACAGATAGAGAAACTACTGATAACTCTTATTAGTAAATCTCATCAGCCTTGGCCAGGGACTTGCTAATATAGCCAATCGAGTACAGCGCAACATCAACCCCCAATACCGGGAGAGACGAAATCCTTCCTATCTCTCATTGCCTCTATGTGTCTCGGGACTATATCGAAAAGCCACCTGTTTGGACGACTCAGTAGAGCCATGGTAGGGTGGAAATCAAAGCACAGTGGGAGAACACACAAGACTCCATGACGATCTCGGGTCTACAGACTAACCTGTACCAGTGTCACCTGAGAACTGCTATCCGACGATAGATATAATACCATATAGGAGTTCTCGATGAGTCCGTCCAGTGTACCCAGTCCCCACTGAGCACCTGTATACAATCTTGGTGTCAAACACCAATGAATATGGGATCATCCATCGCCAATCACATGAGTCAAGAATCGTATACGCTAGTCTACTCAGGAATATCGATGCCTCGTCTCGATACACCCATGACTAGGGACATCTCAGGATACGCTTGTGAACTACACACATCCCACTAGTATGATCTGCATCATAATCACAGTAGTCAAGCAAATATCCTCAGGGCTTTATCAACATGTACCAAATGAATAAAAGCATGATCAAGTGAACATGTCCATATAAAGAGTAACCAGATAGCATACTATCATGTCGAGCAAGAAAGTCCCCTGAATATATATATATATATATATATATATATATACACACACATGTAAAAATACATCCACTATCAAATAATGGCCTCCAGGGCATACATATATCCAACAGTTAGAAATATTGACTTCGAAATAACCCCGAATAGCCCCAAACTACTAGATAAAACCATATCCAAACTGGGCTAAACAAGCAATACCACTAAACCAATATTCCAGAGACTAGACCACACGCAAAATCTCAAGTCCAAACACCTCACAAAAACCGGCCATGCCGGATTTTTTGGCAATCTCGCCGGCCCAGTAGAGGAATCTGGGGCTTGTGTTTGGTGTGTTATAGTGGTCACCTGAGTAGTCTTCTGCAGTTGGTAAAATATTTTTAAAAGACTCAGAAAAAAATGATAGAAACTAGAATATATCGGGTATTGTTTCGGTTTCGATACTTTAATATCGTCTAAACCAACTAGTATGTGGTTAATGGGTTGGCTCTGATACCATGTAGGGTTACGGCAGTGCCCCAGCCATCAATCCGTGGCCAAACGCGGAACAAAAACTTTTAAAACCCAGCGCTAACGGAACTCTAATCGACAGATCGTACCATTAACCCTATACTAGTTCTATGAAAAGAGTTTAGAGTGGTTATACCGATCGATCTGTGTCCTTCGGTATTCAACCTCTATCCCAAGCTCCTCGCGGCTTTCTCGATCAAGTTCAATCTCCGGTCTCCCTCGTCGAAGATGATCCACGTCGAAGATTAGTAATACGTGCTCCCGCCTCAAAACCGAAGCAAGTCGGTATCTAGTTTGCTAGCCAAGATAGCCAAGATGAAGTAGAGAGTGTGTGTGAATATTTTGTCTCAAAACACCTAAGGATTCTCAACCCATGAGAGGGTATGGGTGGAGGTTGAAGAAGAAGCCATGAAGGAAAAGCGTGAGCTCAAGAGAAAAGAGCAAGTGAAGAAAAGTGTCAGCTTTTTTTTCTTTTGAGTGTTTTTTAAAGTGTTTTGTGTGTGTTATTTATTGTTGTGAGCAAGAGAAACTAAAGAAAAGCTCACTAGAAATGAGCTGCTCCTTCACACCAAAAAATCTCACACAAAAATATCTTAAAGAAAACAAAACAATCCCATGATCCAATACCATGAGTCACCAAGACCACATGCAACAATCAATGCACAATGCCAAGACTTGCACTCACACTTTCCACATAATAAACATTAACCTAAATGTTTAATCCAAGAAAAAGAAATGGCATCTACTAAAGTAATCTTGTAACGAATTCCAAGAATACCCTCTATCCGTATATAAATACCCGCATCCGTATTCCGACTGAATACGTATATAACGAGACAAAAATAATCCAACAATATAATACTAGGATCCGGCTTAAACCAAAGCCTACTAGTATTATCCGTCCGATCATGATCCGTGCATACGTGTGCGAATATGATCGAACCCTGCCAACCATATGACCTCAACAACGTTTTGCCTGAACCAAGGAAACCCTCTGTGTGGGACTCTAAAGACTCGTCAATATGCTGGTAGTGGGTTTAACCACAAGCACGTCAGTGGCACTAGCTGTACGTAACACCTACCCGGGTATTAAGCGAAAGGGAGGCCGACGAGCAAACTCATCTTGAAACCCTACTGAGCCTAATAGTGACAATATCCGTACAGTCCGGTCCGTTCGTCTATGAGTATCGCATATCGAGTCTAAGGGGGTGGATAAAGTCAGACCCCTAATAACGCAACATTTAGTGTCGGTATGAAACCTATCACCAACTGAGAAACTACCGATCCTAGATCGGTAATTCTCGTCTACCGCAGCTGAGGATATCTGGTGATGGTCACCCATGAACACCGCGATATCAACCCCCAATACCGGGAGAGACGAATCCGCTGACGATCCGCTTACTGCCTCCATGTGGCTCGGGACTGTACCTAACTAAAACCTGTTTGCACGACTCCTTTGAGCCGTGGTAGGATAGTAATCAAAGCACAATGGGAACTCACACAAGGCAAATGACGATCTCAGGTCGATAGACTAACCTGCACACATATCACCAGGAAACTGCTATCTGACAATAGGTATAATACCAACTAGCACGTTCTCGGCGAGTCCGTTCGGTGTACTCATAACCCAATGAGCACCTGTATACATCTTAGGTGAACCAACTAACACCAATGGCTTGTGAGACAGGCCATCGCCTCTCGTCAGGGTCTCGATCCGTATACAATAGTCTACTCTTGGAGTATCGATACCCAGTCTCGAAAGTCCCACGACTAGGGACACTTTAAGGATGTGCTTATAGACCACCCAACTCTCACGTATATGATCTCCATCATACTGATGGTAGTCAAGCAAGAATCCTATGGGCTCCATCAATATGTAATAGTGATCTGTAATGTCACCTGAAATATGTACACGATGATAAAGACAAACCAGATAGCACACTATCATGAGTAAGACTGTTCTACCGGTATATGTCCTCCCTCAATCATTGCAATCATGTGCCTGTGATCTAATAATTGACTTGAGGGCACTATAGCCAACACGTGGATGACATACTCTTGATAGGAAACAATGTTCCCATGCTACACTCGGTCATTCTCTTCTTATCACACAAGTTCTCCCTGAAAGATCTAGGTGAAGCCTCCTACATCCTGGGGATAATGATCTATAGAGATAGATCTAAACAGATGTCGGGATTGTCCCAATCCAGGTACATAGAGAACATACTAAAGAGGTTTAGTATGGAAAATTCTACGCGTGGTAATTTACCCACTTGTTCAGGAATCTCTCTCTCCCAAGACTGATTTAGAGAGGGATCACATGAATGGGATACCCTATGCTTCGGCAGTCGGGTCTATCATGTATGCGATGTTATGTACCAGACCGAATGTAGATTACTCACTAGGTGTAGTGAGTAGATATCAATCAGATCCCGGGGAGAAACACTGGACAGCTATGAAGAACATTCTTATGTACTTGAGGACTAAAGAAATATTCTTGGTGTATGGTAACGGAGAACTCCAGGTGGAGTCCTTTACCGATTTGAGCTTCCAGAGTGATAAGGGCGACAATAAGTCGGTCTCGGGTTTTGTGTTCATTCTTAATGGAAGGATGGTATGTTGGAAGAGTTCCAAGCAAGATACCATAGCAGACTCGACGATAGAGGCCGAATACATCGCTGCCAACGATGCTGCCAAAGAGGCTATCTTGATGAAGTTCATAGTTGAACTTGGTATGGTTCTATCCATTGAGCATCCATTACCTATGTATTATGATAATAATGGAGCTCTAGTTTTGGCCAAGGAAACCTGGTCCTATCAGCGATCTAGACATATTCTTAAGCGGTATCACTTGATCCGGGAGATAGTAGATCGATAGGAGATCAAAGTTGGAGAGTTGACACGAAGGAAAACGCAGCGGATCCACTCACGAAGGCCCTCCCCCAGACACAGTTTGAGAGACTTTTTAGGATGTTGGGTATGAGATACTACAACAACTGGCCTTAGTGCAAGTGGGAGATTGTTAGGAATATGTATGCCCTAGATGCCATTATTGTATGATATAGTGGATGCTTGTGTAGGGTTCCTAGGCACTCTAACAAGGTTCTACGAGGCATCAACCATGCCCGATTAAAAAAAATAGCCGTGCCGAACAACCCTAACCAAGATCGTATACTAGAGATTATGCGAAGTCAAGCAAGCAAACAACTTTAACTACAAGTGAAAGGGATTACAACTTTTGTAGATCCGGTCCTTCACTTCTAAAGCTCCGTGTTGACGTCCCTTCGCTGCGATCATCGGGATCCCGGACTCTAGTGATGGTTTTCTTGGAGAAATGAATGGGCTAGGTCGTTAACTTCGAGGCCGAAGATGATCTACGTCGGGGAGACACTAACTCAAGCTATTCCTTCACTTAGTCATGAACTTTGTGAAGAGAACACCCTATACTACATGGCAAGTAGTAGAGGATGAAGAAGTAGGAAGTGGGCTCACTTTAGAATTGATTTTCTCACACTTTTTCTCATGGCACCATTGGAGCTAGCAAGCTTTTCATGGAGCTTGATGAAGAAGAAGAAGAAGAAAGAATAATCATCATATGAATTAATTTCCTCAATAATGTAACCATGGGTGAGTTAAGCTATCATGCTTAACTCATGTAGAGAATTGATCAAGGTATTAGGTTAAAGGTTAGGTTAAAGAATATCAAGAGAAATGACAAAAGAGTGGACTTTGTCAAAGTTTCTCCAAGCTTCTTCAAGCTTGATAACTTTGACTAAGTTCAACTCTTTTGTTAAATCTCTTGATAAAACAATAACCCTAATCTTAAACCTAATCTTGGTACAAGTCTCATACACCCATCTTGTGTGTATCATCAAGTATGACACAAACATATGTACACAAATATATATCACATATACACTTATGCACAAACTAGTGAGAAAATAAATCTTAAGTGAGCTAATACTAGTTAATGTAATGTAATATATCAAATATATAATTATACATTAAATTATTAAATCAACTCTTGATTTAATAATCCGGTTATAACCGACTAATATTAAAAGTAATAACTTATCGAATCAACACTTGATCCGATAACCCGGCTATATCGCATACAACCGATCAATGTCACAAATCGCGAGAATAGAATACGGTATCTCATATCGTATCAATCTCGGTCCCGCAAATATCACATATGTGCTCCTACTCCATTTCTCTTGAGCCAGGAAACCCCTGTATGGGACTCTAAAGACTCGTCAATACGCCGGCAGTAGGCGGTGATCATATCAATCACCAACAAGCCGCAAGCGGTCTGCTAAACGTAGCGGCCACCCGAGTATTGAGCGATCAGAAGATCAACGAGTAAGCCTGCTCACACTCCTGCGAATCCAATCAGTAGCACTTACCGCACAGTCCGGTTTGTTCGTCTGATATGTCGCATATCTCGCCTAGGGGTGGTAAACGTCAGACCCCAGCAGCTTGATAAGTCATGCTGATGTAAGGTCCATAACAACTATGAAACTACTAATAACACTTACCAGTAAATCAGTGCAACCCTGGCCAGGGATTTCCAGTTATGGCTAGTCGAGCATAGCTCAACATCAACCCCCAATACCGAGAGAGACAAATCCCCTCCTATCGCTCATTGCTTCCATGTGAATCGGGAATGTACCCAAAAACCACCTGTTTGCACGCCTCAGTAGAGCCGTGGTAGGGTGGAAATCAAAGCACAGTGGGAGACACACAAGACTCTATGACGATCTCCGGTCAACAGGCTAAGCTGTACCAGTGTCACCAGAGAACTGCCATCTGACGTAAGGTATAATACCATCTGGAAGTTCTCGGCGAGTCCGTTCAGTGTACCCAGTCTTCACTGAGCACCCGCATACCATCTCTGATGTCAAACACCAATGGTTATGAGATCATCCATCGCCCATCACATGGGTCGAGAAGATATACGCTAGTCTACTCTGGAATATCGATGCCCCGTCTCGATATTCCCACGACTAGGAACATTGAAGGATGTACTCATGGACTACCCAGGTCCCCACTAGTATGATCTGCATCATAGTCCTGCAAGTCGAGTACACATCCTAAGGGCTTTATCAACATGTAACAGAGAGACAGTAAGTATACATGTTAAGATAAAGAGCAACCAGATAGCGTACTATCATGTCGAGCAAGAAAGTCCTACCTATATATGTCCCAGCATCCACTACAATATACATCTCATGTACAGTAATGGCCTCTAGGGCATATATATAACTAACAATCTCCCACTTGCACTAGGGCCATCTGTAGCAGTGGTTGTAGTATCTCATACTCAACCATCCTATAAAAGTCTCTCTCTTGGAAAAAGCCTTTGTGAGTGGATCCGCCGTATTGTCCTCTAAGTCTACTCTCCTAACCTCGATCACCTTGAAGATCAACTATCTCCATGATCAGGTGATACTGCCTTGGAATATGTCTGGGTCACTGATGGGACCGGGGTTCCTGGGCCAAAGCCCCACTTCCATTGTCACACAATGGTAGGAACCTAGTTCATCTCATGAACAGATATACACACACACTTCCTCTTTGGTAGTATCTTTGATAGTGATGTCACCAGCCTTTATCGTCGAGTTTGCCACGGTATCTCAGCTTGGAACTCTTCCAACATACCATCCCTCCACTGAGGGTAAAGACAATTCTTGTGACTGACATTCAGTCGTCCTTATCACCCTTGTACCTTTCCATTGATTCTCCCTAGGATCCATTTGTTAGTTATATGTATGCCCTAGAGGCCATTACTATACATAGGATGTATATTGTAGTGGATGCTTGGACATATATAGGGAGGACTTTCTTGCTCGACATGATAGTATGCTATCTGGTTACTCTTTACTTTAACGTGTATACTGATTGTCTCTCTGTTACATGTTGGTAAAACCCTTAGAATGTGTACTTGACTACCTGGACTATGATGCGGATCATACTAGTGGGGACAGGGTAGTCCATAAGTGCATCCTTCAAGGTCCCTAGTCGTGGGTGTATCGAGACAGGGCATCGATATACCAGAGTAGACTAGCGTATACCTTCTCGACCCATACAGATGGGCGATGGATGATCCCATATCCATTGGTGTTTAATATCAGAGATGATATACGGGTGCTCAGTGGAGACTGGGTACACTGGACGGACTCGCCGAGAACTCCCAGATGGTATTATACCTTACGTCAGATGGCAGTTCTCTGGTGACACTGGTACAGAGTAGTCTGTTGACCCGAGATCGTCATAGAGTCTTGTGTGGTTCCCACTGTGCTTTGATTTCCACCTTACCACGTCCAAGAGGGCGTGCAAAACGGTGGCTTTTGGGTACAGTCCCGAATCACATGGAGGCAATGAGCGATAGGAGGGGATTCGTCTCTCCCGGTATAGGGAGTTGATGTTGCGCTGTGTTCGATTGGCTGTAACCGGAAATCCCTGGCCAGGGTTGCTGAGATTTACTGGTAAGTGTTACCAGTAGTTTCTCGAACTGTTATAGACCTCATATCGACATGACTTATCTGTTGGATATATGTATGCCCTAGAGGCCATTATATGATAGTGGATGTATCTATACATGTATATATATTCAGTATGCATTCTTGCTCGACATGATAGTATGCTATCTGGTTCTTCTTTATCTGACATGTTGATTTGATCATGCTTTTATTCATTCATACATGCTGATAAAGCCCTGAGGATATCGGCTTGACTACTCTGATTATGATAGAGATCATACCAGTGGGACATTTGTAGTCTATAAGCATATCCTGAAATGTCCCTAGTCGGAGGTGTATCGAGACGGGGCATCGATATACCAGAGTAGACTAGCGTATATGATACTAGACCCATGTGATGGGCGATGGATGTTCCCACATTCATCGATGTTTGACATCAAGATCATATACGGGTGCTCAGTGCTGACTGGGTACACTGGACGGACTCACCGAGAACTCCTATATGGAATTATATCTATCATCGGATAGCAGTTCTCAGGTGACACTGGTACAGGTTAGTCTGTAGACCCGAGATCGTCATGGAGTCTTGTGTGTTCTCCCACTGTACTTTGATTGCCACCCTACCACGGCTCTACTGAGTCGTGCAAACAGGTGGCCGTTGGGTACAGTCCCGAGACACACGAAGGCAATGAGCGATAGGAGGGGTTTCGTCTCTCCCGGTATTGGGAATTGATGCTGTGCTGTGCCCGACTGGTTATAACAGCAAGTCCCTGGCCAGGGCTGCTGAGATTTGCTGATAAGTGTTATCAGTAGTTTCTCGATCTGTTATAGACCATTCACCGGCACGACTTATTGAGTTATTGGGGTCGACGTGACCATCCCTAGGCTCGATATGCAGCATATCTGACGAAGAGACCGGATTGTACGGTAGTGTTGCCGGTTGGCTCGACGGGAGTTGTAGCAGGTTCGCTTGTTTTCTTCTGATCGCTCAATACCCGGGTGGCCGTTACGTTTAGCTGACCGCTTGCGGCTTGAGGGTACCTGATATGATCATCACCCTCTGCCGGCGTATTGACGAGTCTTAGAGTCCCACAAAAGAGTTACCCAGTCCAGGCGAAACGTTGTAGTGCGCGTATGCGATATGCGCATGCACCTGATTGAAATGTGCGTATATGATACCGAACATTGATCGGGCGGCTTGCTTTTGGTGGGGTCATATGTGATATGGCCGGATTGATGAATCAAGTGTTGATTTATCATTTAACAATTAGTTTTCTCACTTGAAACCTTTCTAGTATGTGATGGATGTATGTAAGCATGCATGTGTTTCTTTCTTTCATTCTAGTTTCATGCACATGTGGATGTGCATACATGCATACATACATACACCTATCCATCATGGTTGTTAGCATATGGAAATGGTGGCAATATAAGACTCACACCATGGATTAAATAATGGATTATTATTTGATTTTGGATTTAAAAGAAAATGAAAAGGAAAGGATAATCATTCTAGCTTCTACATTCTTCCTTTGACCTAACCATGCTCAACTACCACTAACCTAGGGTTATACTTCTCTTTATCATTTAAAACCCAAGTTAAATTAACTATCCATCATTTAATCATGGTTGAAAGAAAGAAGGAATAAAATATAAAAGGTTATATTTCATTTCTTTGCAACTAAGGGTTATCTTTTTACCTCTTGTTAAAAATAGCCACCATCTTCATCCTCCTTCATCTTTTTCCTTTCTAGTTTTTTCTAGTGAGTTAAACACAAATAAAGAAAGGTTTTTGAAGTGAGATCCTTAGCCACAACATCATTATACTCAAGTCTAGCCAACTTGATTAGAGTGTTCTCTTTGCTTTTCCAAAATTGCAAGCTTGGACGGGAAACTTCGGGTGGATCGTCGTAGACGAAAGAGGACTACAAGTGGACCTTCTTCCAACACCCTCGAGACTAAGGAGTCAAGAAAAAGGGGAGCTACAAAGGTTGTAGCCTTCAAACCCTAATTTTTATTAGCTTATAGTTTCGAAACCCTAATTTTCTAGGATCGATTCCTTTGCATGTTCGTTTAGCACCATAAAAATACATACTTTGAGACATGTGATGCTTCAAAACTCTTCATAGGGTGCTAAACAAACCTTACATTGGTATCAGAGCCGACCTAGAACATTAGGCGACGCTTTTACGGAGTAAAAATCCCGATCGGACAAAAAATACGATTTTTTGGACCCTCTCTGGACATTTTTTAAAACCTGACATTTTTCAGAATTAAAAATACTTAAAAATACAGCAGGGAAAACTAAGAATAATGGTGAAACACGATGAAGTGTACTGTTCATATGGCCGCGGAACCGCGGCAATTCCTTGCTTAGGCCGCGGATCCGCGGCCATACAGTGACGTCATGCTATGAAATTTGCACCATAATTCCTAGGTCTGCTAGTATACTGTTTTAGGTATGTTTAATCTGAATATAGTTCTGTATCTTCTGGAGATGGTTTTGGACGCATAGATTCGATCGGTATTTTCATTTCGTTACTTTTCCGGGTAAATTAGAAAGTATTGAAGTGTTTGAACGAGTATCATTTGCTCATTATTCACGGGGTTTAATACTTTGGAGATACGTGCAAGTCTTTTTGTGGTGGTCCCTCTAGAAGACAACAAACCTTAACTCGATTATGTGACCGTCTTGAACTGCCCTTTGAACCTTAGGGTTTGGGGCAGTACGGCGTGCCACATGTTAGGCGTTGGCTTGACCCTTCTACGGCTGGACCGCTACTACTGTGTCACACTCCAGGTGTTTGAACTCTGCTCAAGTGTTGGGCTTTAGTGAATCCTGGGTATTTGATCATTCGTTCGAAAACTTCGATACTGTCTGTTTATCCGGAATGTGATGCAATGTGTGGAATTCATATTACTAGACATGAAATACGGAATATGTGATATTTTGCATTTGAGATGTCTAAAGAGAATGTGGATTCCAGATATTGCAATTTTACACTTTCTTTTCTGTGACCGTAAGTGTAGTATGTACGATATCGCCGGTTTCGTTGCTATACATCAACGACAATTGGGGTATGCTTACTTACTTACGTTGATGATATGAGATATTATGTGTTGCTGAGATATGATGTGCAGGATTGTCGCGATCGAATAGCCGGGGGTTTTTTGTGAGATGAGAGTTTTATATTTTCATTCATGTAAATTCAAATGTAATGTAATATTCTTTTATTTGGGGCACTTCCGGGTTGAGGTTGTGTCGCCAGTGTTGTATATTATTTACTTTTCCGCATTATGATGGACCCAAGGAGGGGAGCACAGGTGACCGGGTTCTGGGGTTCAGTAGGAGGCCATCTCGAGGAGTCGAGACTGGGTCTCCTAAACTCCAGGATTGGTAGGGTCACTTGCTGCTCTCGTAGGGGTCCAGGGTGTGGGCTTGGCTATTCATCGCGACTGTGGAATCCGTATTTTCTATTCTGGCTAAATACTAAATACGGACGTCCTAGGATATCCCACGTTATATCTATGTTTCTGCTGCCTGTGTTCTGTGATATCTGAGACGAATGACATATTATATATATGATATATAGTAGACGTTGCTTATGTTTTACACCCGCGCTAGTCCCTTCCCAGTATGCCGTTAGTTAAGTAACCTAACGGTGCATAACGGAACATTGCGGCGAATGCGGATGGCATAAGCGTACGTGTTATTTTCGTTTCTTTTCTGTGACTGGCTTAAGGACTTAAATGATGGGATTACATTAATATGATTAATGTAAAGAAAATAAACCTAAGAAGATGTTGTAGAATCGGATTTGAAAACCACTCGGCTATTTATGAAAAAGCTATATTTCAAAACTGCGGGGATTAAGCCACTCCTTTTGAAAACCATTTGATTCTACAACGACATCAAGTTCAAAGCGTTAAAGATTTTCTTAAAAATCATTCGCAACCCTCCGTCATTTTAGGAAGTAGAGTACTGAGTATTCGTGCTACGTTTGTTGACTTTAGTTAAGGCGTAGTGTACGGTAGCTAAGTGATGTCTTCCTACACTGCATATGATGCAGATTGATTAGGACATTCATGCGACTTTGTTGACCATAGTTAAGGGTCATATGGGTGGGTCTAATTGATCAAGAAATGACGGGTAGAACTTGACTGGTACTTATGATTTGTTGACCATAGTTAAGGTCATAAGTACTAGGGGTAAAAATTACATCGGGAATTTCAAGTGTTGAAATTTGCAAATGAGATTGCATACCTTCCATGTGATGGTTGGATCCCGATCCCACTGTGGGCAACAGTTGCTCCTAGGAGAGTTTTACAGTTTATAATTAGCTAACTCATTAGGTGTCTAGAAAGGTGTTAACGGGGCTCCGCCTCTGGGAAAACGAGGTTTACTCTAATTAGGTCCGTGCGAAAGCACGGGGAACCTCCCTCAAAGTACCGACACTGGCCTGGCTGAACGGTTAGCGAAGTTGTAGACTGTAATTAATCCTGGCTAGTTTTTCTTTTTAAGGTTTGAAAGATAAACTCGATAAAAGCAGTGGGAAACATCGATTAGACAAGATAATAAACCAATCTAATCTATGCAAGAGCTTTCGCTGAGTGTATTCTTTTCTCTCTCTTAATGGCAGATACCAATGACTGGACTTAAGCTTCTACTAGATAAAAACAAACTGAATGGGACCAACTATAAAGACTGGCTGAGGAATCTGAAAATCGCCTTGACTTATGATAAAGTATCATATGTCCTCACGGCTTCAGCCCCGCCCGTCCCTGGTCCAAATCCTCAGTTGCGGACATTGAAGTCCGCAAGACATGGGACGCTGACTGTGCCACGGCCACATGCCTCGCGCTTGCATCGATGGATAACATACATCAAAAGCAGCACGAGGACATGGACATTCACGGTATATTGCTCCATACAAAAGAGTTGTATGGGGAGCAATCCCGCGTATTACGATACGAAGCATCAAAGAAATTATTTCAGATGCGAATGGCCCCTGGCACACCAGTAGGAGACCATGTTCTGAAGATGATAGCTCTTATAGAAGAGCTTGAGGACCTTGGATGGACGATGGACAATGAACAATATATAGATATTATTCTGCAGTCCCTCCCCTCCACCTTTGCTCAGTTCATAGTGAACTTCAACATGCATGGCATGGAGAAGGACCTCCCTGAACTCCTTAATATGTTAAGGAGTGCAGGGAGCACTATGAAGTTAGCAAAAACTCCCGTTATGACTATTGGACAGTCTTCCTCTTCTCGCCCGAAAGCCAAGGCCAAGGGAAAGAAAAAGAAGAAACCCACTAATCCTAAGGGCGGAGTTAAAAAGGTGAAGGGAAAGGGAAAGTCCAAAGCTGGAGACCCGGGGAAAGGCGAGTGTTTTCATTGCCACAAGACAGGACATTGGAAGCGCAATTGCACGGAGTACCTAAGTCTCAAGAAGAAGCATGGTGATGCTTCTGCTTCAGGTGCGTTTGTGACTGAAAACTGTTTTTCTATAAACTCTGCTTCCTGGGTATTGGATACCGGTTCAGGTTCTCACATTTGCAATTCTATGCAGGGGCTAAGAAATAGCAAGGTTTTAAAGACAGGTGACCATACTCTCCGCGTTGGAAATGGTTCCAATGTACATACAGTCGCAGTGGGAGAGTATCACTTGGGGTTGCCATCTGGATGTATTTTGATTTTGAATCCATGTTATTTTGTACCAAGTATGCTATGTAATATAATATCCGTTTTTTGTTGGACAATGAAGGATATAATTTTGTATTGCAAAACAATGTTATGAACATTCACCTGAATCAAATGTTGGTTGGGTATGGTACGCTTAATAACGGAATATATGTCCTAAATCAACACACAGTTTTCAGTATACAGCACACTAATAAAAGAAAACTTTCAGAATTGAATGAAGCTTTTTTTAGGCACTGTAGACTTGGTCATATTAATGAAACAAGACTAAACAAGTTACACAAAGATGGATATTTAAATTCTTTTGAATATAAATCTTATGCGACTTGTCAGTCTTGTATCAAGGGTAAAATGACCAAAACTCCGTTTACCGGACACGGAGACAGAGCTACTCAGCTCCTGGGCCTCATACATAGTGATGTATGTGGGCCAATGTCTACACAGGCTAGAGGCGGTTTTTCATACTTCATTACATTCACTGACGATTTCTCAAGATTCGGTCATGTCTTTTTATTAAAACACAAGTCCGACGCTTTCGAGAAATTCATTGAATATAAACAAGAAGTAGAAAAACAAACCGGCTTGAGTATTAAGATGCTTCGATCAGATCGAGGTGGAGAGTATCTCAGTACAGAATTTGCAAACTTCCTAAAAGAGAATGGGATTCTCTCTCAGCTCACTCCTCCTTACACACCACAGCACAATGGTGTGTCAGAATGACGGAATAGGACCCTATTAGATATGGTCCGGTCCATGATGAGTGACGCTGAGTTACCAGTCTCGTTTTTGGGGGCATGCATTGGAGACTGCAGCGTTTCTACTAAACAGGGTTCCAACCAAAGCCGTGTCTACCACGCCATATGAGATATGGAATGGGAAGAGACCATCTCTTAAGAGAATTAAGATTTGGGGTTTCCCGGCCTATGTTAAAAAGCAGAATCCGGACAAACTCGAGACACGGTCAGTCATGTGTAACTTTGTGGGATATCCAAAGAATTCATATGGATATCTGTTCTACCACAAAGAGGAACAAAAAGTGTTTGTTTCTCAGTATGCCACATTCTTGGAAAAAGAGTTTTTCACAGATAAAGATGATGGCAAGATGGTAGATCTAGAAGAGGTTCTGGAGACACAAACTACAAATGACGATTTGGTTGAACTGGCTGTTGCAACAGAAACTGAAGAACCTCGGCCACTCCGGAGGTCTGGTAGGACTTCTCGCCCACTGGAAAGGTACTACGGTTTCCTCATTGATGGTGACAGAGAAGATTGCATCATGGATGATGATGATCCTACCAGTTTTCAGCAAGCTATCACGAGTGGTGACTCTGTGAAGTGGCTGGATGCCATGAGATCCGAAATGGAGTCTATGTACACCAACAAAGTATGGACTTTGGACGTTGTACCCCCTGGGGTAAAACCTGTAGGGTGCAAATGGATCTTTAAAAGAAAGATTGGTATGGATGGGCAGGTAGAGACCTATAAGGCAAGACTTGTGGCGAAAGGTTTTCGTCAAAGACCAGGTTTGGACTATGACGAAACTTTTTCACCCGTAGCCATGCTTAAATCCATTCGGATCCTACTTGCTATTGCTGCTCACTACGACTATGAAATCTGGCAGATGGACGTTAAAACAGCATTTCTAAATGGAGATTTAGAGGAATGAGTTTATATGGATCAGCCAGAGGGCTTCATTGACAGTGGGAGCAGCGAGAAAGCATGTAGACTGCTTAAATCCATATATGGGTTAAAGCAGGCATCTCGGAGTTGGAACATCTGTTTCGATGATGTTATCAAAGAGTTTGATTTCATCAAAAATCCAGATGAACCTTGTGTTTATAAGAAGGCTGTAGGAAGAGCTGTCACATTCCTCGTATTGTACGTGGATGACATTCTTCTGATAGGAAATGATATTCCTATACTACAGTCGGTCAAATCATTCTTATCACTGAGGTTCTCCATGAAGGACCTGGGTGATGCCACATACATCCTGGGCATAAGGATCTATAGGGATAGATCCAAAAAGTTATTGGGATTGTCCCAAACTAGGTACATCAACACCATCTTAAAAAGGTTTAGTATGGAAGACTCCAAGCGGGGTGCCTTACCCGCTTGCCATGGAGTCACTCTCTCTAAGGATTCTTGTCCAAAGACCGATGAAGAGAGAGCTCGCATGAGCATTATACCCTATGCTTCGGCAGTAGGATCTATAATGTATGCGATGTTATGTACACGCCCAGATGTAGCTTATGCACTCAGTGTTGTAAGCAGGTATCAATCCAACCCAGGGGAGAACCACTGGACAGCTGTGAAGAACATTCTTAAGTACTTACGAAGGACTAAAGAATTGTTCTTGGTGTATGGTAACACAGATCTCCAAATGGAGGCATTTACCGATTCGAGCTTCCAGAGCGATAAGGATGACAGCAAATCTATCTCAGGGTTTGTATTTACCCTCAATGGAGGGGCGGTAAGTTGGAAGAGTTCCAAACAGGATACCGTTGCAGACTCTACGATGGAGGCTGAGTACATTGCTGCAAATGATGCCGCCAAGGAAGCCGTTTGGATGAAGAAGTTCGTCTCGGAGCTAGGAGTAGTTCCAACCATTATTGATCCAATACCTTTGTATTGTGACAGTAATGGGGCGATGGCGTTATCCAAGGAGCCCAGATCCTATCAGCGGTCCAGACACATCCTGAGGCGCTTTCATTTGATCCGGGAGATTGTAGATCGCCGCGAGATCGAGATTAAGAGAGTAGACACAAAGAACAACGCCACTGATCCATTCACCAAGGCCCTCCCTCAGCCGTAACATGAGCGACTTTTTGAGATGTTGGGTATGAGATACGCCAATAACTGGCCTTAGTGCAAGTGGGAGATTGTTGGATATATGTATGCCCTAGAGGCCATTATATGATAGTGGATGTATCTATACATGTATATATATTCAGTATGCATTCTTGCTCGACATGATAGTATGCTATCTGGTTCTTCTTTATCTGACATGTTGATTTGATCATGCTTTTATTCATTCATACATGCTGATAAAGCCCTGAGGATATCGGCTTGACTACTCTGATTATGATAGAGATCATACCAGTGGGACATTTGTAGTCTATAAGCATATCCTGAAATGTCCCTAGTCGGAGGTGTATCGAGACGGGGCATCGATATACCAGAGTAGACTAGCGTATATGATACTAGACCCATGTGATGGGCGATGGATGTTCCCACATTCATCGATGTTTGACATCAAGATCATATACGGGTGCTCAGTGCTGACTGGGTACACTGGACGGACTCACCGAGAACTCCTATATGGAATTATATCTATCGTCGGATAGCAGTACTCAGGTGACACTGGTACAGGTTAGTCTGTAGACCCGAGATCGTCATGGAGTCTTGTGTGTTCTCCCACTGTACTTTGATTGCCACCCTACCACGGCTCTACTGAGTCGTGCAAACAGGTGGCCGTTGGGTACAGTCCCGAGACACACGAAGGCAATGAGCGATAGGAGGGGTTTCATCTCTCCCGGTATTGGGAATTGATGCTGTGCTGTGTCCGACTGGTTATAACAGCAAGTCCCTGGCCAGGGCTGCTGAGATTTGCTGATAAGTGTTATCAGTAGTTTCTCGATCTGTTATAGACCATTCACCGGCATGACTTATTGAGTTATTGGGATCGACGTGACCATCCCAAGGCTCGATATGCAGCATATCTGACGAAGAGACCGGACTGTACGGTAGTGTTGCCGGTTGGCTCGACGGGAGTTGTAGCAGGTTCGCTTGTTTTCTTCTGATCGCTCAATACCCGGGTGGCCGTTACGTTTAGCTGACCGCTTGCGGCTTGAGGGTACCTGATATGATCATCACCCTCTGCCGGCGTATTGACGAGTCTTAGAGTCCCACAAAGGAGTTACCCAGTCCAGGCGAAACGTTGTGGTGCGCGTATGCGATATGCGCATGCACCTGATTGAAATGTGCGTATATGATACCGAACATTGATCGGGCGGCTTGCTTTTGGTGGGGTCATATGTGATATGGCCGGATTGATGAATCAAGTGTTGATTTATCATTTAACCATTAGTTTTCTCACTTGAAACCTTTCTAGTATGTGATGGATGTATGTAAGCATGCATGTGTTTCTTTCTTTCATTCTAGTTTCATGCACATGTGGATGTGCATACATGCATACATACATACACCCACCCATCATGGTTGTTAGAATATGGAAATGGTGGCAATATAAGACTCACACCATGGATTAAATAATGGATTATTATTTGATTTTGGATTTAAAAGAAAATGAAAAGGAAAGGATAATCATTCTAGCTTCTACATTCTTCCTTTGACCTAACCATGCTCAACTACCACTAACCTAGGGTTATCCTTCTCTTTATCATTTAAAACCCAAGTTAAATTAACTATCCATCATTTAATCATGGTTGAAAGCAAGAAGGAATAAAATATAAAAGGTTATATTTCATTTCTTTGGAACTAAGGGTTATCTTTTTGCCTCTTGTTAAAAATAGCCACCATCTTCATCCTCCTTCATCTTTTTCCTCTCTAGTTTTTTCTAGTGAGTTAAACACAAATAAAGAAAGGTTTTTGAAGTGAGATCCTTAGCCACAACATCATTCTACTCAAGTCTAGCCAACTTGATTAGAGTGTTCTCTTTGCTTTTCCAAAATTGCAAGCTTGGACGGGAAACTTCGGGTGGATCGTCGTAGACGAAAGAGGACTACAAGTGGACCTTCTTCCAACACCCTAGAGACTAAGGAGTCAAGCAAAAGGGGAGCTACAAAGGTTGTAGCCTTCAAACCCTAATTTTTATTAGCTTATAGTTTCGAAACCCTAATTTTCTAGGAACGATTCCTTTGCATGTTCGTTTAGCACCATAAAAATACATACTTTGAGACATGTGATGCTTCAAAACTCTTCATAGGGTGCTACACAAACCTTACATTATCGAGCTATTGGGGTCTGACGTTTACCACCCCTAGGCGAGATATGCGACATATCAGACGACGAGACCGGACTGTACGGTAAGTGTTACTGGTTGGATTCACAGGAGTGTGAGCGGGCTTGCTCGTCGATCTTCTGATCGTTCAATACCCGGGTGGCCGTTACGTTTAGCAGACCGCTTGTGGCTTGTGGGTGTTTGATATGATCATCATCTGCTGCCGGCGTATTGACGAGTCTTTAGAGTCCTACACAGAGGTTTCCTGGCTCAAGCGAAACGAAATAGGAGCGCATATGAGATATGTGCGGGACCGAGAATAATGCGTGTATGTGATACCGTATTCTATTCTCGCGATGAATGTATCGATTGGTTGTATGCGATATAACCTAGTTATCGAATCAAGGATTGATTCGATAAGTCGATACATTGGATATTAGTCGGTTATATACGATATGACCGGATCGTTAAATCAAGTGTTGATTTAATGATTTAATGCATAAATATATATTTGATATATTACTTTGTATTAACTAGTATTGGTTCACTTAAGATTGATTTTCTCACTCGGATGTGCACATTGTATATACGATATAATTTTTTGCACTTGTTTGTATCATGTTTGATGATGCATGCAAAATTGGCTAAGTGTAAAGATTAAACCATGGTTGTGTAATGGTTAGGGTTTTGTTTTTACTTATTCATTTATTTATTTATCTATTCTTTTTGAGAAATGGATAAAAGAAAAGCAAAATGGTTTCTTTCTTTGTTTTCTTTCATGAAGCTTGTTGAAGCTTCATGAAGCTTTGACCAAGTGACCATTTTGTCTTCTTCTTTTAACCCTAACCATTCATATAACCTTAGTTAATTCTCTACACTTGACCATGGTTAAATATATGATAAGTATTATTTTCTTTTCACTTATCATATGATTATCTTTATCTTCTTCTTCTTCTTCACTTGAAGAAAACCTTGCTTCATCAATGGCAACTTGAGCAATTGAGTGAGAAATCCAATTCTAATGTGAACCCACCTCCTATTTCTTCATCCTCTACCTCTTGCCAAGTAGTATAGGGTGTTCTCTTCACAAGTTTCATGACTTGGTGAAGTGGGAGCTTGATCTTGTGATGCCTCGACGTAGATCATCTTCGGCACGAAGCCGACGACCTTGCCCGCCCATTTCTCCGATGAAGCCGACGCTAGAGCCCGGGATTCCATTTGGACAGTGAGGAGACTTCATTGCGGAGCTATGGAGGTGGAGGACCGGATCTACAAAGTTTGTATTTCCGTTCTTTTAGTTAAATTGTTAACTAGTTGCATGTGTTCGCCTATATATATCTAGTTATCGATCCGTATTAGGGTTTCTCGGCACCCGTAAAATTTGAAATTGGCATGGTTGATGCCTTGTGAGACCTCTTGAGAGTGCCTAGGAACCCTACAGTGGTATCAGAGCCTAGCTAGAGCCTTAGGCGATGCGTAGACGATGTTAGAAACCCGATCGAACCCCGAAACCCTAACTTTTAACCCTCTCTGGACTTTTTCTGAAAAAGTGGTTTTTTCCAAATTAAAAATGCTTAAAAAATTCAGCAGGAAATTCTAAGAATTACGGTGCAAAAATTACCTAACGATCTGTCTAAAGCGCGGCGGATCCGCGGCATTAGCCGCCTATTGCGGCGGTTCCGCGCCCATTTAGTCTCTTCAGTCAACCATTTTTGCACAGTAACTTCTTTATTTAAATGCTGAGTTTTATGGGAATTTTTAATAGTTATTCAGGAGTTGAATTTTCTGGGGTATTTTGGGAGTTCGCAGATTCGATCGGATTATCAGACTTTGTCTATGTGGCTTTCCGGATATTTTGGAATATGTTAAAAAGTTCGACCGGATGTAAATACCCAATCTTTCCCCTGCCGGAAAATATCCAAGTGTTGGATTTTTCTGTGGTTTAAAGACGTTCTAAGTAGTGCAAGTAACGCGATGGACCCTCTAGAAGACAACAAACCTTAACTCGATTATGTGACCGTCTTGAACTGCCCTTTGAACCTTAGGGTTTGGGGCAGTACGGCGTGCCACATGTGAGGCATTGGCTTAACCCTTCTACGGCTGGACCGTTGGTACTGAGGCATGAACTGAATGTTTTTAGACTTATTTCATGTGTTGAGCTGTATCGGGAAAACTTGGGTGTTCTATTGTTCGATCGGAAAGTTTAACATTTTCTATTTATCTGGAATGGGATACAATAATTGGAATTCACAAGTAGTTATGAGATAACTGAATGAATGTTATAAATCTAGCAATTTAGTCTCACTTGATCGGTTGCTACGGAATTTTGATGCGATCAAAAGTCCGTTGCAATCACGTAGCGTACGCGGATACTCGCCGGATAAACTTATTAGACAGCTACATCCCTTAACCCCGACCAAGTGACTGTAGGAGAACCCCGTAGTCGAAAGCATCCGTTCGGGTGCTTGCGGTGGCGGTGTTCCGCCTTGGTGCACTTCGTCGACGGTATCGGGGGTGCGGCCGTCTACTAAAGTTTGCGATGAGCATTCGATCAGGATGTCGGGAATCTTGTTGAATTGCCCGACTTTATATTGAAAAGTGTTTTCGATTTTGAGACTAAAATGCAGGGTTTATAATTGTTAGGCATGCGATGTCTAAGGAATTCATTTGATTAGGCATGTGATGTCTAAGGAGGTTGCGGATTCCAACTGTTGTAGTTTTACACTTTCTTTTCTGTGACCGTAAGTGTAATATGTGATATCGCCGGTTTCGTTGCTATATGTCAACGATAATTGGGATGTGCATATTTACTTACGTTGATGACATGTGATGTTATGTGTTGCTGGATATGTTATATTGGATCGTCGTGTTTGAATAGCCGGGGGTTTTTATGTGAGATGAGTGTTTTTCATTTTCATTCATGTAAAAAATTGTATGTAATATTCTTTTATTGGGGAACTTCCAGGTTGCGGAAGATGTCACCGTTTGTATATTATTTACTTTTCCGCACTAGGTTAGACCCAAGGAGGGGAGCACAAGTAACCGGGTTCTGGAGTCCAGTGGGAGACCAACTCGTGGAGTCGAATCCCGGTCTCCTAAGTCTAGGATTGGTAGGGTTGCTTGCCGCTCTCGTAGGGGTCTAGGGGTGTGGGTTTGGCTATTCATCGCGACCGTGGAATCCGTGTTTTATACTGGCTCGTATTGAAAACACGGACGTCCTAGTATATCCAATATTTCATATGATTCTTCTGCTGCGATATCTGTGATGTGATCATGTGATATGTTCTGTGATGGATACTTTATATAGTATATTTGATATATTATATAGGCGGTACTTATGTTTTACACCCGCGCTAGCCCTGCCCCGCTCTGCCGTTAGTTACCTAACCTAACGGTGCACGAGGGGACATCGAGGCGAATGCGGATGGCATAAGTGTACGTCGTATTTATCTGTGATGTTTAGGTATTTAAATGATGGGACTTCATTAATGTGATTAATGAAATAAAAGAAACCTAAAGATGTTGTAGAATCGAATTTCAAAATAAAACAGGTAGCTACAGTTCTTGCTTTGCACAGCGGTATATATGATATATCCTGTACCTTATTCGATAAGGAAAGGACCGAGATCCCTTCACCGGGAGTGACTCCTTTAGCGATAACTGGCAGATGCTACACACTCGGTTTGTCTTTTGATTGCTTTTAAAAGTTTTTGCTTTGCACAGTGATATATATGATATATCCCGCACCTCATTCGACGAGGAAAGGACCGACGATCCTTTCACCGGGAGTGACTCCTTTAGCAAAACTAGAAAAGACTAAAAAACACTCCATTTCAAAATCATTTGATTCTACAACGATATCAAGTTCATTACGCAATAGGTTTTCAGAAAAACCTGTCGTAGCCCTCCGTCATTTCAGATAAGTCCTACTTAGTATTCGTGCTACGTTTGTTGACCTCCGTCAAGGCGTAGTGTGCGGTAGCTAACTAGTATTTATCTGCTTATGCATATGATGCAGATTGGATTAGGGTAGTCGTGCGGCCTTGTTGACCTCCGTCAAGGGTCGTGCGGGTGGGTTTAATTCAATCAAGAAATGACGGGTTGAACTTGACTAGTAGCCTATGGTTTGTTGACCTCCGTCAAGATCATAGGACGCTAGGGGCAAAATATTATCGGGAATTTCAAGTGTTGAAATTTGCAATGAGATTGCATACCTTCTATGAGATAGTTGGATCCCGATACCCGCTGCGAGTAAGAGTTACTCCTGGGAGAGTTTTACACATTACAATTAGCCGATCAAGTAGGTGTCTAGAAAGGTGTTAACGAGGTTACGCCTCTGGGAAAATGAGGTTTACTGTAATTAGGTTCGTGCGAAAGCACGGGGGACCTCTCTCAAAGTACCAACACTGGCCTGGCTGAAAGATTGGCGAACTTGTAGTGTGTAATTAATCCCGGCTAGTCTTTCCTTTTAGGGTTTGAAGGAAGATTTGATGAAAAGCAGTGGGAGCCATCCTGATTAGATAAAATAATAACCAATCTATTCTTGCAAGAGCGCACGCTGAGTGTTTTCTTTTCTCTCTCTCCAGGTAGCGACCATATCACGCCGTAATCAAGATAATAATATGGATATTTGACCGAACCCGCTTGTTATACTGAGCTGGGGAACGTTGGTCCCACTCCAACTTATAATTGTTATAAGACAGAGCAGGAAATTGGGGATTACCAGAATTCCCGTGCCGCCCAAATGAAGAGAGTGCATGTTGATGCATCATCTTCGGGTGTGTTCATTACAGAGAACTGTTTCTCAGTATCCTTTACGTCCTGGGTATGTGATACCAGATCAGGATCCCAGATATGTAATCTGTTACATAGGGCTACAGAAAGGTAGAGGACTGAGAACGGGTGATAAGTTTCATGAGGCAGAAAACGGGGCAAGTGTTGCAGCCAAGTCTGTTGGTCACTGTCACCCTGTATTACAAATATATTGATTCTGAACGAATGTTATTAGATACCGAACCTGATATACAAAATCATATCAGTCTCTTTATTAGTAAAGAAATGATAAAATTTTGTATTGATGGATAATGTTTTGAACATTTCCTATATCAAAAGTTGATCGGATCAGGCACGTTATCTAAAAGCGTTGATGTTCTAAATCAAACTACAGTTCTTTAGTATACTGAACACACACAAGAGGAAGAGTTCAGAAATGAACGAATCCTTCTTGAGGCATTGTAGACTAGGTCATATCAATGCGACCCGACTAGCTGAAGTTACATGAAGATGCATATTTAAATTAGTTTGAATTTACATCTTGTGAAACTTGCCAGTCGTGTCACAAAGATATAATGACACCAGCTCTGTTTATTGGAAACAGAGAAAGAGTTAGTAAACTCTTGGGATGATACATGTTGATGTATGATAGGTCCCCTGTCTACATATGCCAGGACTGGTTCTTTGTACTTCGTTACATTCTCTGATAGTCTCTCAAGATTCAGACATATGTTCCTGTTGAAACACAAGTCCGAACCTTTTGAGATATTCACAGAATATGATATAGAAGTAGAAAACCAAAACACGGGTATAAATATTATGTCCTTTGATGTGATCAGGGAGGAGAATACTTGAGCACAGAATTCCTGGACTATTCTAAAAGGGAATGAGATTCTCTCTCAGCATTACTCCTCCGTATACACTATAGCACAATGGTATATCGGGGCGGAGCAATTGCACCCTATTTGATATGGTGCGCTCTATGATGAGTACTACTGAGTTACCTGTTTCCTTTTGGAAGTTATGCGCTTGAGAAGCTGCATACCAATTGAATTGGGTTCCAATCAAATCAGTTGCCTACCGCTTCATATGTGATATGGAAAGAGAAGAGCCCATATCTTAAGTTTGTTAAGATTTGGGGTTGTCCGGGCTATGTCTAAAAGGAAAATCCGGACAAGCTCGAGGCAAGGTCTGTTATGTAGAACTGGAAATGTTCCAGCCATACAAACTGCAGCTGATGATTTGATAGAACCAAAGGATTCAGTAGATTCCAACGAATCTCAGCCTCTCCGCCGATCTAGTAGGGTTCCTCACTCACCTGAGAGATACTTCGGTTTCTCTATGACAGTGGGAGCGAGGATGGCATCATGAGATGATGACCCAACTAGTTTCGAGCTGGCCATCAGGAGTGGAACTCTGTATGAATGGCTGGATGCTTAGTGATCTGAGATGGAATCCTTATACACCAACAAAGTATGGACTTTAGTTTCTTTATCTGAAGGGTTAAATCCCCATCATGAGCAAGTATATCTTGAGAAGATTACTTGGTGTAGATGAAAAAGTTGAGACTTTCAAAGCTAGACTTGTTAAAGCTTTTCGTCATCGACCAGGCGTGGATAATGATGAAACCTTTTCAAGTGGCTATGCTTAAGTCCATCCAGATCCTACTTGCCACGGCTACATACCATGACTACGATATCTGGCGGTTGGGTGCCATGACTGCTTTTCTAAATGATGTTTTAGAAGAGAACGTCAATAAGTACACAGCCAGAGGGCTTCGTAGATAGTGGGAGCAGCGGAAACGTGTACAAGATGCTTTATAGGATAAAGCAGGTATCGCGGAGTTGGAACATCTGTTTTGATGTGTTAGTCAAAGAGTTTGACATCATCAAAATGGTAGATGAACCTTGTATAAACAAAAAGGTAGTAGGGAGTATAGTGACGATCCTCGTAGAGTACGTGGATGACATGCTCTTGATAGGGATGGAGTTTCCTATGCTACGCTCGGTCAATCTCCGCTTATCACAATGATTCTCCATATAGGATCAAAGTGATGCCTCCTAAATCCTGGGTTTTGGATTTATGAGATAGATCTAATTGGATGTTAGGATTCTCACTAGTTGTAGTGAGATGGTATCAACGGATCCTGGGGAGAATCACTGGAAGGGTTCCAGGGTGATAAGGACGACTGAAAGTCAGTCACAGGCATTGTCTTTACCCTCAGTAAAGGGACGGTATGTTGGAAGAGTTCCAAGCTAGATACCGTGGCATACTAGCCGATAAAGGCTCGATACGTCGCTACCTAAGATGCTACCAAAGATACAGTCTGGATGTATATTTGTTCATGAGATGAACTTAGTTCCTCCCATTGTGTGACAATGGAGTTGTGGCTTATGCCAAGGAACGTCCGTCCCATCAGTGATCCAGACATATTCTAAGACAGTACCACCTGATCATGGAGATGGTTGATCTCCAAGGAGATCGAGGTTAGGAGAGAAGACTCAGAGGACAACACAGCGGATCCACTCACAAAGGCCTTTTCCCAGAGAGAGACTTTTATGGGATGGTTGAGTATGAGATACTGCAACCACTGCTATCAGATGGCCCTAGTGCAAGTGGGAGATTGTTAGTTATATGTATGCCCTAGAGGCCATTACTATACATAGGATGTATATTGTAGTGGATGCTTGGACATATATAGGGAGGACTTTCTTGCTCGACATGATAGTATGCTATCTGGTTACTCTTTACTTTAACGTGTATACTGATTGTCTCTCTGTTACGTGTTGGTAAAGCCCTTAGGATGTGTACTTGACTACCTGGACTATGATGCGGATCATACTAGTGGGGACAGGGTAGTCTATAAGTGCATCCTTCAAGGTCCCTAGTCATGGGTGTATCGAGACAGGGCATCGATATACCAGAGTAGACTAGCGTATACCTTCTCGACCCATACAGATGGGCGATGGATGATCCCATATCCATTGGTGTTTGACATCAGAGATGATATACGGGTGCTCAGTGGAGACTGGGTACACTGGACGGACTCGCCGAGAACTCCCAGATGGTATTATACCTTACGTCAGATGGCAGCTCTCTGGTGACACTGGTACAGAGTAGTCTGTTGACCCGAGATCATCATAGAGTCTTGTGTGGTTCCCACTGTGCTTTGATTTCCACCTTACCACGTCCAAGAGGGCGTGCAAAACGGTGGCTTTTGGGTACAGTCCCGAATCACATGGAGGCAATGAGCGATAGGAGGGGATTCGTCTCTCCCGGTATAGGGAGTTGATGTTGCCCTGTGTTCGATTGGCTGTAACAGGAAATCCCTGGCCAGGGTTGCTGAGATTTCTGGTAAGTGTTACCAGTAGTTTCTCGAACTGTTATAGACCTCATATCGACACGACTTATCGAGCTATTGGGGTCTGACGTTTACCACCCCTAGGCGAGATATGCGACATATCAGACTGTACGGTAAGTATTACTGGTTGGATTCACAGGAGTGTGAGCGGGCTTGCTTGTCGATCTTCTGATCGTTCAATACCCGGGTGGCCGTTACGTTTAGCAGACCGCTTGCGGCTTGTGGTTGTTTGATATGATCATCATCTGCTGCCGGCGTATTGACGAGTCTTTAGAGTCCTACACAGAGGTTTCCTGGATCAAGCGAAACGAAATAGGAGCGCATATGAGATATGTGCGGGACCGAGAATAATGCGTGTATGTGATACCGTATTCTATTCTCGCGATGAATGTATCGATTGGTTGTATGCGATATAACCTAGTTATCGAATCAAGGATTGATTCGATAAGTCGATACATTGGATATTAGTCGGTTATATGCGATATGACCGGATCGTTAAATCAAGTGTTGATTTAATGATTTAATGCATAAATATATATTTGATATATTACTTTGCATTAACTAGTATTGGTTCACTTAAGATTGATTTTCTCACTCGGATGTGCACATTGTATATACGATATAATTTTGTGCACTTGTTTGTATCATGTTTGATGATGCATGCAAAATTGGCTAAGTGTAAAGATTAAACCATGGTTGTGTAATGGTTAGGGTTTTGTTTTTACTTATTCATTTATTTATTTATCTATTCTTTTTGAGAAATGGATAAAAGAAAATCAAAATGGTTTCTTTCTTTGTTTTCTTTCATGAAGCTTGTCGAAGCTTCATGAAGCTTTGACCAAGTGACCATTTTGTCTTCTTCTTTTAACCCTAACCATTCACATAACCTTAGTTAATTCTCTACACTTGACCATGGTTAAATATATGATAAGTATTATTTTCTTTTCACTTATCATATGATTATCTTTATCTTCTTCTTCTTCTTCACTTGAAGAAAACCTTGCTTCATCAATGGCAACTTGAGCAATTGAGTGAGAAATCCAATTCTAAAGTGAACCCACCTCCTATTTCTTCATCCTCTACCTCTTGCCAAGTAGTATAGGGTGTTCTCTTCACAAGTTTCATGACTTGGTGAAGTGGGAGCTTGATCTTGTGATGCCTCGACGTAGATCATCTTCGGCACGAAGCCGACGACCTTGCCCGCCCATTTCTCCGATGAAGCCGACGCTAGAGCCCGGGATTCCATTTGGACAGCGAGGAGACTTCATTGCGGAGCTATGGAGGTGGAGGACCGGATCTACAAAGGTTGTATTTCCGTTCTTTTAGTTAAATTGTTTACTAGTTGCATGTGTTCGCCTATATATATCTAGTTATCGATCCGTATTAGGGTTTCTCGGCACCCGTAAAATTTGAAATTGGCATGGTTGATGCCTTGTGAGACCTCTTGAGAGTGCCTAGGAACCCTACACCATTGATACCATCTTACTACACCTAGTGAGAATCCTAATATCCATATTAGATCTATCTCATAGATCCAAAACCCAGGATTTAGGAGGTATCACCTTTATCCTATTTGGAGAATCCTTGTGATAAGAGGAGATTGACCGTGCATAGCATAGGAAACTCTTTTCTTATCAAGAGTATGTCATCTACGTACTCTACGAGGATCACCACCTTACTCTCTACTACCTTTTTGTATATACAAGGTTCATCTACCATTTTGATGAAGTCAAACACTTTGACTTCCATATCAAAACAGACGTTCCAACTCCGCGATACCTGCTTTAATCTGTAAAGCAACTTGCATACGTTTCCGCTGCTCCCACTGTTTATGAAGCCCTCTGGCTATGTACTTATGGACGTTCTCTTCTAAATCAATATTTAGAAAAATAGTCATGACACCCAACCACCAGATATCGTAGTCATGGTATGCAGCAATGGCAAGTAGGATCCGGATGGACTTAAGCACAGCCACTGGAAAAGGTTTCATCATTATCCACGCCTGGTCGATGACGAAAACCATTAACAAGTCTAGCTTTGAAAGTCTCAACTTTTCCATCTACACCAAGTAATCTTCTCAAGATATACTTGCTCCTGATGGGGATTCAACCCTTCAGATATAGCATCTAAAGTCCATACTTTGTTGGTGTACATGGATTCCATCTCAGATCGCCAAGCATCCGGCCATTCTTACAGAGTTCCCACTCTTGATGGCCTGCTCGAAACTAGTTGGGTCATCATCTCATGATGCAATCCTCGCTCCCACTGTCATCGAGAAACCGAAGTATCTCTCAGGCGGATGAGGAACCCTGCTAGATCGGTGGAGAGGCTGAGGTTCGTCGGAATCTATTGAATCCTTTGGTTCTACCAAATCATCTGCTGTAGTTTGTATAGCTGGAACTCTTTCCAGTTCTACCTCATGACCACTAATTTCTTCATAAGAAATTCCCTTTCACAGAGGTGGTATGTTGAGAAACAAAACATATTTTGTTCCTCTGTTAGGTAGAAGATATTCCCTTATGAATGCTTGGGATATCCAACAAACTTCTACAGATCTGACTTTGCCTCGAGCTTGTCCGGATTTTGCTTTTAGACATAGGCCGGACAACCCCAAGTCTTAACAAACTTAAGATATGGGCTCTTCCCATTCCATATCACATATGAAGTGGTAGACAATGGATTTGATCGGAACCCTATTGAATAGGTATGCAACTTCACAAGTGCATAACTCCCTAAAAGGAAATAGGAAACTCAGTAGTACTCATCATAGAGCGCACCATATCACATAGGGTGTGATTGCTCCGCCCCGATACATCGACGTGCTGTGGTGTATACGGAGGAGTAATGCTGAGAGAGAATTTCATTCTCCTTTAGAATAAATAGTCCAGGAATCCCGTGCTCAAGTATTCTCCTCCCTGATCACATCAAAGGACATAATACTTATACCCGTTTTTGGTTCTCTACTTCTAATTTATATTCGGTGATTATCTTAAAAGTTTCGGACTTGTGTTTCAACAGGAACATATGTCTGAATCTAGAGAGATCATCAGTGAATGTAATGAAGTACAAAGAACCGGTCCTGGCATATGTAGACTGGGGACCTTTATACATCACTATGTATCAGTCCCAAGAGTTCACTAACTCTTTCTCTGTTTCTAGTAAACGGAGCTATGGTCATCTTATCTTTATGACATGACGGGAAAGTTTCACAAGATGTAAATTCAAACTGATTTAAATATGCATCTAAATGTAACTTAGCTAGTCGGGTCGCATAGATATGACCTAGTCTACAATGCCTCAAGAAGGATTCGTTCATTTCTGAATTCTTCCTCTTGTGTGTGTTCTGTACATTAAGAACTATGGTTTGATTTAGAACGTCTATGCTTTTAGATAACGTGCCTGAACCAATCAACTCTTGATATAGGAAATGTTCAAAACATTATCCAAGAACACAAAATTATATCCCTCTTTAATAAAAAGAGACTGATATGATGTTGTATATCGGGTTCGGTATCAAATAAAATTCGTTCAGAACCAATGTATTCTAGTAATACAGGGTGATAAGTATCAACAGACTTGGCTGCAACACTTGCACCGTTTCTATCTCATGAAATTTATCGCCCGTTCTCAGTTCTCTACCTATCTGTAGCCCATGTAATAAATTACATATGTGGGATCCTGATCCGGTATCTCATACCCAGGACGTAAAGGATACTGAGAAATAGTTCTTTGTAATGAACACACCCGAAGAAGATGCATCATCATGCACTTTCTTTGTTTGGGCGGCACGGGAATTCTGGTAATCCCCAATTTCCTGCTCTGTCTTATAACAATTATAAGTTGGAGCGGGACCAACGTTCCCCAGCTCAGTATAATAAGCGGGTTCGGTCAATACATCCATATTATTATCTTGATTAAGGCGTGACATGGTCGCTACCTGGAGAGAGAGAGAGAAGAAAACACTCTGCGTGCGCTCTTGCAAGATTAGATTGGTAATATATTTTATCTAATCAGGATGGCTCCCACTGTTTTTATCAAATCTTCCTTCAAAACCTAAAAGGAAAGACTAGCCGGGATTAATTACACTGTACAAGTTAGCCAATCTTTCAGCCAGGCCAGTGCCGGTACTTTGAGGGAGGTTCCCCGTGCTTTCGCACAGACCTAATTATAATAAACCTTGTTTTTCCAGGGGCGTAACCCTTTGACACCTTTCGAGACACCTACTTGATCGGCTAATTGTAAAGTGTAAAACTCTACCAGGAGTAACAATTACTCGCAGTGGGTATCGGGATCCAACTATCATATAGAAGGTATGCAATCTCATTGCAAATTTCAACACTTGAAACTGCCGATAATGGTTTTTACTCCTAGCACTTATGACCTTAACTATGGTTAACAAATCATAAGCACTAGTCAAGCTCTACCCGTCATTTCGTGATTAATTAGACCCACCCACATGACCCTTAACTAAGGTCAACAAAGTCACGCGACTGTCCTAACTAATCGCATCATATGCGGTGTAGGAAGACATCACTTAGCTACCGTACACTGTGCCTTGACTATGGTCAACAAACACAGCACGAATACTAAGTACTCTACTTCCTAAAATGACGGAGGGTTGCGGATGGTTTTTAAGAAAACCTTTAACGCTTTGAACTTGATCTCGTTGTGGAATCAAATGGTTTTAAATGGAGTGTTTTTGAGGCTTTTGCTAGTTTCGCTAAAGAGGTCACTCCCGGTGAAGCGATCTCGGCTCTTTCCTCGTCGAATGAGGTGCAGGATATTCACAATACCACTATGCAAAGCAAGAACTAGAAAAGCAATCAAAAGACAAACCGAAGGTTTTAGCATCTGCTAGTTATTGCTAAAGAGGTCACTCCCGGTGAAGGGATCTCGGCTCTTTCCTCGTCGAATAAGGTGCTGGATGTTCTACAAGGAACATCGCTATGCAAAGCAACAAATAGAGCTACCTAATTTTTTGAAATTTGATTCCACAACATCTTTTAGGTTTATTTTCTTTCATTAATCTCATTAATGAATGTCCCATCATTTAAGTCCACCTAAACATCACAGATAAATACAACGTACACTTATGCTATCCGCATTCGCCTCGATGTCCCGTCTGCACCGTTAAGTTAGGTAACTAACGGCAGAGCGGGGCAGGGTTAGCACGGGTGTAAAATATAAGCAACGTCTATATAATATATCATATATACTATATACAGTATCTATCTGAACATATCACATGATCACATCACAGATAACGCAGCAGAAAACAACATATGAAATATTGGATATATTAGGACGTCCGTATTTTATTTTGAGCCCCTATAAAATACGGATTCCACGGTCGTGATGAATAGCCAATCCCACACCCCTAGACCCCTACGAGAGCGGAAAGCAACCCTACCAATTCTAGAGTTAGGAGACCCGGACTCGACTCTTCGAGATGGTCTCCCACTGGACCTTAGAACCCGGTTACTTGTGCTCCCCGCCTTGGGTCTAACCTAATGCGGAAAAGTAAATAATATACAATGGTGACATCATCCTCATCCCGGAAGTTCCCCAAAAAAGAATATTACATATAAGTTTTTACATGAATGAAAATGAAAAAAAACACTCATCTCACATAAAAAAAAACCCGGCTATTCAAACGCGACGATCCAATATAACATATCCAGCAACACATAACAACACATGTCATCAACGTAAGTAAATATGCGTATCCCAATTGTCGTTGATGTATAGCAACGTAACCGGCGATACACCACATATTACACTTACGGTCGCAGAAAAGAAAGTGTAAAACTACAACAGTTGGAATCCGCAACCTCCATAGACATCGCATGCCTAACCAAATCAATTCCTTAGACATCGCATGCCTAACAATTATAAACTCCGCATTTTAGTCTCATCATCGAAAACTCTTTTCAATATCAAGTCGGGCAATTCAACAAGATTCCCGACATCCTGATCGAATGCTCGTTGCAAACTTTAGTAGACGACCGCACCCCCGGATGCCGTCGACGAAGTGCACTAAGGCGGAACACTGCTACCGTGAGCACCATAATGGATGCTTTTGGCGACGGGGTTCTCCTACAGTCACTTGGTCGGGGCTATGGGGCGTGGCTGTCTAGTAAGTTTACCCGGCAAGTTTCCGCGTACGCTACGTGATTGCAACGGACTTTTGATCACATCAAAATCCCATGGCAACCGATCAAATGAGACTAAAGTGCTAGATTTATAACATTCAATTTAGTTATCTCATTACTACTTGTGGATTCCAAATATTGTATCACATTCCAGATAAATAGACAATGTTAAACTTTCTGATCGAATAATCAAACACCCAAGTTTTCCCAAATCTTTCTCAACACTTGAGGGGAGTTTAAAAACATCCATCACATGCCACAGTACCAATGGTCCAGCCGTAGAAGGGTCAAGCCAACGCCTCACATGTGGCACGCCGTACTTCCCCAAACCCTAAGGTTCAAAAGGCAGTTCAAGACGGTCACATAATCGAGTTAAGGTTTGTTGACTTCTAGAGGGTCCATCGAGTAACTTGCATGATTTAGAACGTTCTTAAACTACAGAAAAATCCAACACTTGGAAATTTTCCGGGTCGGGAAAAAGTGAGTTATTGATATCCGTTCGAACTTTTTAATACTTTCTAAATTATCCGGAAAAACTTAAACGAAGTTAAATTATCCGATCGAATCAATGAGTCCCCAATACACCCCAGAAAACTCAACTCTTGAGTATAAATTAAAAATTCCCAGAAAACACAGGAATTACAGACGAACATTACTGTGCAAACCACGTGCCATGATTCACCTTTTTGGCCACGGAACCGCCGCGCAAGCTAGGTACGGCCGTGGTTCCGCGGCGCTTTGAGGGAATTAGGAGCACGTGCTGCACAGTAATTCCAAGAAAACCCTGCTGATTTTTTTGAGTATTTTTAATTCACAAAAAATCACATTTTGAAAAAATTTCAAGAAACTAGGGTATATCGGGTTTTCCGAGTTCAATCGGACTTTAAACTCCGTCTAGACTTCGCCTAAAGCTCTAGCTTGGCTCTGATACCACTGTAGGGTTCCTAGGCACTCTAACAAGGTTTTACGAGGCATCAACCATGCCCGATTAAAAAAAAATAGCCGTGCCGAACAACCCTAACCAAGATCGTATACTAGTGATTATGCGAAGTCAAGCAAGCAAACAACTTTAACTACAAGTGAAAGGGATTACAACCCTTGTAGATCTGGTCCTTTACTTCTAAAGCTCCGTGTTGACGTCCCTTCACTGCGATCATCGGGATCCCGGATTAGCGATGGTTTCCTCGGAGAAATGAACGGGCTAGGTCGTTGACTTCGAGGCCGAAGATGATCTACATCGGGGAGACACTAACTCAAGCTATTCCTTCACTTGGTCATGAACTTTGTGAAGAGAACACCCTATACTACATGGAAAGTAATAGAGGATGAAGAAGTAGGAAGTGGGCTCACTTTAGAATTGATTTTCTCACACTTTTTCTCATGGCACCATTGGAGCTAGCAAGCTTTTCATGGAGCTTGATGATGAAGAAGAAGAAGAAAGAATAATCATCATATGAATTAATTTCCTCAATAATGTAACCATGGGTGAGTTAAGCTATCATGCTTAACTCATGTAGAGAATTGATCAAGGTATTAGGTTAAGGGTTAGGTTAAAGAATATCAAGAGAAATGACAAAAGAGTGGACTTTGTCAAAGTTTCTCCAAGCTTCTTTAAGCTTGATAACTTTGACTAAGTTCAACTCTTTTGTTAAATCTCTTTATAAAACAATAACCCTAATCTTAAACCTAATCTTGGTACAAGTCTCATACACCCATCTTGTGTGTATCATCAAGTATGACACAAACATATGTACACAAATATTTATCACATATACACTTATGCACAAACTAGTGAGAAAATAAATCTTAAGTGAGCTAATACTAGTTAATGTAATGTAATATATCAAATATATAATTATACATTAAATTATTAAATCAACTCTTGATTTAATAATCCGGCTATAACCGACTAATATCAAAAGTAACAACTTATCGAACTAACACTTGATCCGATAACCCGGCTATATCGCATACAACCGATCAATGTCACAAATCGCGAGAATAGAATACGGTATCTCATATAGTATCAATCTCGGTCCCGCACATATCATATATGCGCTCCTACTCCGTTTCGCTTGAGCAAGGAAACCCCTGTGTAGGACGCTAAAGACTCGTCAATACGCCGGCAGTAGGCGGTGATCATATCAATCACCCACAAGCCGCAAGCGGTCTGCTAAATGTAACGGCCACCCGGGTATTGAGCGATCAGAAGATCAACGAGCGAGCCTGCTCACACTCCTGCGAATCCAATCAGTAGCACTTACCGCACAGTCCGGTCTGTTCGTCTGATATGTCGCATATCTCGCCTAGGGGTGGTAAACGTCAGACCCCAGCAGCTTGATAAGTCATGCCGATGTAAGATCTATAGCAAGCATGAAACTACTGATAACACTTACCAGTAAATCAGTGCAACCCTGGCTAGGGATTTCCAGTTATGGCCAGTCGTGCATAGCGCAACATCAACCCCCAATACCGGGAGAGACGGATCCCCTCCTATCGCTCATTGCCTCCATGTGAATCGGGACTGTACCCAAAAAGCACCTGTTTTCACGCCTCAGTAGAGCCGTGGTAGGGTGGAAATCAAAGCACAGTGGGAGACACACAAGACTCTATGACGATCTCGGGTCAACAGGCTAAGTTGTACCAGTGTCACCAGAGAACTGCCATCTGACGTAAGGTATAATACCATCTGGGAGTTCTCGGCGAGTCCGTTCAGTGTACCCAGTCTCCACTGAGCACCCGCATACCATCTCTAATGTCAAACACCAATGGATATGGGATCATACATCGCCCATCATATGGGTCGAGAAGATATACGCTAGTCTACTCTGGAATATCGATGCCCTGTCTCGATATTCCTACGACTAGGAACATTGAAGGATGTACTCATGGACTACCCAGGCCCCACTAGTATGATCTGCATCATAGTCCTTCAAGTCGAGTACACATCCTTGTTGGAGATAGTGCCCTCATAGTCAATTATTGGATCGCAGGTACGTGATTGCAATGATTGCGGAGGACCTATCCCGGTAGGACAGTCTTACTCGAGATGATAGTATGCTATCTGGTTTGCCTTTATCAGTCGTGTACATGTTCAGGTGACTGATTGCATGTTACACTTTGATAGAGCCATTAGGATCTTGCTTTACTACCAACAGTATGATGGCGATCATATACGTGAGAGTTGGGTAGTTTATATGCATATCCTTAATTATGGTCCCTAGTCGTGGGAGTTTCGAGACAGGGCATCGATACTCCGGAGTAGACTAGTGTATACAGTCGAGACCCCGACGAGGGGCGGTGGCCGGTCTCACAAGCCACTGGTGTCAGTTGGATCACCTAAGATGTATACAGGTGCTCATTGGGTTATGAGTACACCGGACAGGACTCGCCGGGAATCTGCTAGTTAGTACTATACCTATCGTCAAATAGCAGTTCCCTGGTGACATGTGTACAGGTTAGTTCATCGACCTGAGGTCGTCATTTGTCTCGTGTGAGTTCCCACTGTGCTTTGATTTCTACCCTACCACGGCTCAAAGGAGTCGTGCAAACAGGTAGCTTTTGGGTACAGTCCCGAGCCATATGGAGGCACGTGAGCGGATCGGCAGGGGATTCGTCTCTCCCGGTATTGGGGGCGAGATCGTGCTGTGTTTAGGAGAGCCATTACACATAGTCCATGGCCATGGCAGGAGATTTACTGGTAGGTACTCCAGTAGTATCTCAGGGTGTTATTGGGCTACACTCCGACACGACTTATACTGCTTCTGGGGGTCTGACGTTACTAGCCCCCTAGGCGGATATGCGATACTCATTGACGAACGGACCGGACTGTATATACATTGTCACTGTTAGGCTCAGTAGGGTTTCTGGATGAGTTCGCGCATCGGCCTCCCTTGAGTTCGCTCATCAGCCTCCCTTGAGGTCAGTCCATGGGCAGCCGTTATGCATAGCTTGTGCCGCTGACGGTTTGTGGTTAAACCCACTGCCAGGGTACTGACGAGTCATTAGAGTCCCCCACAGACAGTTTCCTAAGTTCGGGCGAAACGTTGTAGAGGCCGTATAGTGTTATGGCAGGGTTCGGAAAATGCACGTGCGTTTACGCACGTGTCAGTTTTCGGGCAGATGATACTGGTCGGCTTTGGTTTAAGCTGGATCCGAGTATTATATTGAGTAGGTATAATATCTTTGTCTCAGTTGCATTTGTATTCGGTCGTAATACAAATGCGGGTATATTTATACAGTTACGGGGTTATCCTGAAAGTCGTTTCGGGATCACTTTTGGAAGTTGCCAGTTTCCAGTTTTCTATCAGCCGTCTTTTAACATTCGGTTAAAGACGGATTTATCTTTTCTTGGATGAGGGTGAGTCATGCTTCTAGAAGGTTCTAGAAGGTTCTAGATTTGGTGAGGTGTCTTGTGACTCATGCTTTGATTTCAACCATTTCTTGTTTTGCTTAAGATCTTTATGCTTGATATTCTTTTGTGTTCACATTATGATATTTGCTTAAGGTTACTTTCCCCTCTCCTACACTCACCCCCCCACTCCTATAAGTGGCCGGCCCCCCTCCTCTCTCTCTCACTTGATGGTTTTCATTTGTGAAAAGATTATGATAGCATTTGGGGTGTATGGAATTTCACAGCTCATTTCATTCCAACACCCGATTCCCACGGCAACTTCATTAACCGTCCGTCCATAGCTTTGGACGGAACAAGACAAAGTCATCTACTCATTCTCTATATCAATCTTGGTCGTCTCTTCTAGCAAACTTGACGACCGAGTTGCCTCGAGTCAGAGGCGGGAGCCCGTTTAAAGAATCAGTGATGTGGTGCCACCTGGACGAGCAGATCGGAGATCGAAGAGATCGGAGCAGCCGCAACGGAGCGTGGGATGATGGTTAAAGAACGAAGGACTCGGATCGTTCGGTATAACCTTTCTACACTCTTTACAGTTTGTTAGTTTAGCAATAATGGAAGATCCGGGTTAATGTATACGATAGCGCCAGTTAAAAAGTTTTTGTTCCGCATTTGGCGTCTGTAGACGGCCGGGGCGCTAGCGTAGACTTACAGTGGTATCAGAGCCTCACCATTTTGCTATACTAACTTGTGCTAACGCGTTTAAAACATCGATCGAACCGGAAATCAAAAACTGCAAAATCCAAGCTTGACAGATCTGTTGTTTTTAAACGGCGTCCTAAAAATATTTCACACATCTCAGAAAATCAAGCAGGGTTTTTTAGGAATACTACAGAAATTCGACGAAGTAATTCCACTGTTCCGCCGCGGATCCGCGGTCCAAGCATGGGTTTGGCCGCGGATCCGCCGCAGGAAAGTGACATCACTTTGCCAATTTTCTACAGTGAATTCTATGTTGGATATTGGGGTTTTTGGTATATATATTTTGGGCCCAGATTTTGTTACTGTTCTACAGATGTTCGTGGGGCCCACTTTATGATATTTTTGTCGATCAAAATTTAAACATGTTAGTTTACAATGCTTACATTATATCTCCGACCTGGGAATGTCATTTGATCGGTAAACCGCATCGGATTGCTATAGTTCTTTTAGACGGGTTTGCGAACGTGACATTCGCGTTGATGTTCTGTGTTGTGCTGTGATGTTACGGATTTGTCGTGGTGGATAGCAGTGTGCAATGGTAGTACAGTTTGAGTTTATTTGTACATTTGATATTGCGGGGCGAGCGTCCAACTTGTGGACTGCTGTCACTGCCTGTTGTATAATATTCTTTTGGGGCACGACCAGGTTGCGGTCGATGTACCTGTTGTACTATTTTTCATTACTGTACTAGGTTTTGCCCCGCGACGGAGTGCACGGATAGCCGGGTTCTGGAGGGCAACGGGTCCGCATCTCATGGCTTTGAGAGGCAGAGGGGCCCCACTCTAAAATTGGCAGACTATTCGCCGCACTCGTAGGGGGTACAGGTTAACCCAAGGAGGGGTGCTCAATTTACCGGATTCCGTGAAGTGCCGGGTGTTCCATTCACTATGCTGTGGGGGACTACCTCGCTTCAGGTTTTGGCGGGTAACTTGCCGCACCCGTAGGGGTCTAGGTTTCATTGCACAGGCTATCCACACGACAGGGGAACGTCGGGTTTCAGCAGCGGCTCTGTGAAACTCGGGGATCCCAGATTATCTGTATTGTTCTGTGATGCTTATTACTTTTCTGTAATGTTGCATATTATCACGCCTGGAGCGATTATGTATATTGGTTTATATACTATTAGATGTTGTATATGTTTTACACCCGTGCTAGTCCAGTCCCCGCTCTGTCGTTAGTTAAGTAACCTAACGGGTGATGACGGGACCCAGTGACGAATGCGGATGGCATATACGTACATTTTATTTTCGTTCTTTTCTGGTGTGATTGATTGATGGGACTGCGTTGATTCTGATCAATGCAAAAAGTAAAACAAACCTGTTTTCAGTTGTTGGAACAAATTTAAAAAGTGTTATTGCAAAGACGTTTTCTTTTGTTATGCATAGCGGTATTCAGTGGAATATCCTGCACCTCATTCGACGGGGCAAGGGCCGATATCCCTTCACCGGGACTGACCCCTTGGGCAGAAGTTTGCGTTAGGGTAATAACTTCACTATAGTCGATTACATGTTGCTTTGCATAGCGGTATTCAGTAGAATATCCTGCACCTCATTCCACGAGGAAAGAGCCGAGATCCCTTTACCGGGAGTGACCTCTTTAGCAAAAGGTTTTCGCCACTATATTTTAAAAAGCTATCAGGTTCCTTCAGCGATATCAAGTTCACTACGTTAAAGGTTTTTCGCCAAAAACCATCCGTAGCCCTCCGTCACTTCTTTTGGGTATTCAGTAGTATTCAAGCTATGTATTTTGACCTAACGCCAAGGCATAGTGTTTGGTAGCTGCTGGGTATTCAATTGTTGCATAGATAGATGAGTTGGTTTGGGACAGTCGTTCTGCCATTTTGGCCAACGTCAAGGGCATGTGCCGGTGGGTTCAAATTGACAAGATAGTGACGGGTAGAACTTGGCATGTGACTTATGACATTTTGACCAACGCCAAGGTTATAAGAGCATGGGGCAAAAATCAGATCGGGAGTTTCTAAAGAAACTGAAACTTGCCAAGTATGCGCATACCTTCTGGAGTATGAGTAACGTGGATGCATTCTATCACGTTATCATACGATGAGAGTTGGATCCCGATTCCCACTGATGAATTGGTTTACTCTTCGGGTGATCCCGATTGATTCTTCTTTAGGTTTGAAGGAGAATTTGACAGGACAGTGGGAGGTTTCCGGATTAGATAAAGTTATGACCATTCTGATCTAGGTTAGAGTGCACGCAGAGTGTTTCTTTTCTCTCTCTCTTTGGCAGCGACCTTTGAACGACCCTAGACTATGACTCAGTGACTAAGTTGACCGAACTTCTTAAAATACTGGCTTTTGGATTGTCTATGTTGCATAAGACATTGCCACTCCTTCCTCTACCCTTTGCATTTCTCAGAACACCCGTATTACTACAGATATCCACTTCCATTGGATAGATCCATCGTATGGTTATATACGAACTCGAAGGGACTTCTTCGAGGATGGATCCAGGTTCAGGAGAAATAGAATTGGTTTATTCAGTTGTCTTTTATTATCACCTTCTCTCAGATTGCGAGAGCTCATTGGTTTAGGAGTGTACACCTATTACGCTTATTGGACAGTCTTATTCCAAACCATAGGTTGGTGCCAAAAGGTAGGGAATGAAGAAAACCAATTAGCCTAAGTAGGGTGTGCAGAAGGCAATAACTAAAGACAAAATAAAGGGATTAGAAAGAGGGCAAAGTAAATTGCGACTGTTATCATTCACGACCAAAACCGAGTACTTCATCGCCACTCCTAATTCACCTTTAAAGGAATAAGGTATTATTCAGTTGTCTTTTATCATCACCTTCTCTCAAGATATGAGTACTCCTTGGTTTAGGAGGGTACACCTATTATGCTTACTGGATAGTCTTCTTCCAAACCATAGGCTGGTGCCGAACGGTAGGGAAGGAAGAAAACCATTTAGCCTAACGATGGTGTACAGAAGGTAACGAATAAAGACAAATAAAGGGATTTGGAGAGATGGCAATAAAATATACGGTTGAAGTCATGAATTGGATTATGGAAGATGCATCGCTATGAATACCAGGATACCCCTACGAAACATATTCATGTTTCAGTGCATTGTTAATGGAAAACTGTTTTCCCGATTAGACACTTACTCCAAGGGTATGTATTTACCAGGTTTCATTCTCGTATCTGTATTGTTTTACAGATGATGAGTGGGAGTAAGTTATTGGGAATTAGGTGATTATCCTCATTATATCGAAATTCGTTGAAATTGGTGATATTTGAGGAAATCGCCAGGGTACAGTTTTCAACCTACGACGCACAGATTTTGAGTTGTTTAACTCAGCGGACTTATACAGAGTATTGTATGTTGTCCAAGTGTCCATCAGGACAAAGGGGTAGGTCCTCGTACTATGTTCTGTTTACTTATAACTTCTCTAGTATTTAGACAAGTGTTTCGTTGAAATACAAGGTCTAAGTTTTGAGAAGTTGTGGGTATAAGAATAAAGTAGAGAACCAGGTGTCACAAGTATCGGGATTCTTCAAAGAGATCGAAGATGTAGATTCTTGTGATTGGTATTCAGATGATAGTGATGGTTTTGAGAAACATGTTTCTCTTTCAGGTTACTCATAATTGGATGGATTCCTAAGTTGAGTAATGCTGATTAGTCTCTTTCCATTAAGTTGATATGCACTGGAGACAGCTGCATGATTTGAATATAGTTCCAATTAAATAAGTGCCAAAGTTTCTGTATTGGATATAGAATGGATCGTACCTTAAAAGATATTAAGGTACGGGGAGTTGTCCAGCTTATGCTTAAAACCAGACACTGGATAACTCAGGGCACGTTTCTGTAATGGCTGTTTGTGGGTTGGCCCTAGCTATGACGAGGGTTGATATTCTACCATTTGGAAGATCAATAGTGATATTGTTCTTGACTCGCCACAGTTTTAGTAAAATGGATCTTTTTCAGAAAACAGTAGTGGGAGTATGGTAGAACTGGAAGTGATTCCAGAACCGCGAACGATTACGGAAAATTTAATAGGACTTATATATTCAATCAGGTTTGACATTCCAATAGCCACTCCGCAGATATGGTGGGTAACCTCAGACACCCGAGAGGTACTTCGGTAGCCTCAAGGACGGTGACAGGGAGGTTCTTATCTACCCAGACTTGACACTACTGTTGTTCCAGGTTATGAGACCCGGTAGGAGGGTTGTCGTAGTCAGTGGGAGCAGTGGAAGTATGGTGGGCAAGTAGCTTATGTCTATTTATAGACTAGAGCAGTTATAGCGGAGATAGATCATCTAATTTTGATGTGACAGTCATGGGTTTGACTTCAATCAGAATAGGGGATGGATCAATTAAGAAGGTAGTAGGGTGTGATGTCATGGTATTTGGATGACATACACAGAGTAGGAAGTAAAATTCCTATACTACGATTGGTTGTACTGTGGTCGTCACACGGTTGTTTCTCCAGACAGGATATGGATATAATATTTGACATTCTGGTTTCTGGATCTATGGTTTTAGATCTGGATTTGGGTAGTTTCCCAATGTGGGTACTTTAACAGATATTCTAATGGTTTTTAGAATAGTTGACTCCTAGCATGGTGGTGTACCTGCAGGTGATGGAGTCACCCTCTCTAAAGGTGTCGTATAGACTAAAGGGGAGAGGGAAGTGCATGATTGGCAGATCACTTGCTTAGGCAATTGAGTCAATCGTGAGATGTCAAGTACCACACCAGATGTTGTTTTTGCACTAGATGCAATGAGTTTGTATTAATCCAATCCTGGAGAAACATAAGGAAGCAGTTTTAGAACATAAGTGGATGTTCTACGGATTTGATGACGGCAACCTCCTTCGGGAGACGATTATCATTCCAGGCTTCAAAGGTGACATGGTTGACAGAGTGATTGTCAGAGTTATAGTTTTTCCCTCTGATGAAGAGGGACAGTATTATGGACAGGTGGTCTAAGAGAATGCTGTGGGAGGCATAGTGCCCGATACTGATTAGGTTCAGTGATCGATACAGTCTAAGAAGTTTGGATTTGGAGTTCATTTATGAACTAGGTCCCATCAGATTTCCAGACATATTCTAAGACAGGTATTACTCGATTCGGGAGATGGCTTTCTCCGCGAACTTGAGATTAAGAGAGATATTGAAGGAAACATCTAGGCGGATCCACTCACTGAGGCTATTTCTCGAACACAATAGTTTTACAAACGGGCTTTGTGAAACTGATTAGTAGAGGAGTTGGATATTCGGTTTCACACGGGCTGTGAGTAGTCGACATCGCAATAATTAGCCTTGAGTGCAAGTGGGAGATTGTTGGAGATAGTGCCCTCATAGTCAATTATTGGATCGCAGGTACGTGATTACAATGATTGCGGATGACCTATCCCGGTAGGACAGTCTTACTCGAGATGATAGTATGCTATCTGGTTTGCCTTTATCAGTCGTGTACATGTTCAGGTGACTGATTGCATGTTACACTTTGATAGAGCCCTTAGGATCTTGCTTTACTACCAACAGTATGATGGCGATCATATACGTGAGAGTTGGGTAGTTTATATGCATATCCTTAATTGTGGTCCCTAGTCGTGGGAGTTTCGAGACAGGGCATCGATACTCCGGAGTAGACTAGTGTATACAGTCGAGACCCCGACGAGGGACGGTGGCCGGTCTCACAAGCCACTGGTGTCAGTTGGATCACCTAAGATGTATACAGGTGCTCATTGGGTTATGAGTACACCGGACAGGACTCGCCGGGAATCTGCTAGTTAGTACTATACCTATCGTCAAATAGCAGTTCCCTGGTGACATGTGTACAGGTTAGTTCATCGACCTGAGGTCGTCATTTGTCTCGTGTGAGTTTCCACTGTGCTTTGATTTCTACCCTACCACGGCTCAAAGGAGTCGTGCAAACAGGTAGCTTTTGGGTACAGTCCCGAGCCATATGGAGGCACGTGAGCGGATCGGCAGGGTATTCGTCTCTCCCGGTATTGGGGGCGAGATCATGCTGTGTTTAGGAGAGCCATTACACATAGTCCATGGCCATGGCAGGAGATTTACTGGTAGGTACTCCAGTAGTATCTCAGGGTGTTATTGGGCTACACTCCGACACGACTTATACTGCTTCTGGGGGTCTGACGTTACTAGCCCCCTAGGCGGATATGCGATACTCATTGACGAACGGACCGGACTGTATATACATTGTCACTGTTAGGCTTAATAGGGTTTCTGGATGAGTTCGCTCATCGGCCTCCCTTGAGTTCGCTCATCAGCCTCCCTTGAGGTCAGTCCATGGGCAGCCGTTATGCATAGCTAGTGCCGCTGACGGTTTGTGGTTAAACCCACTGCCAGGGTACTGACGAGTCATTAGAGTCCCCCACAGACAGTTTCCCAAGTTCGGGCGAAACGTTGTAGAGGCCGTATGGTGTTATGGCAGGGTTCGGAAAATGCACGTGCGTTTACGCACGTGTCAGTTTTCAGGCAGATGATACTGGTCGGCTTTGGTTTAAGCCGGATCCGAGTATTATATTGAGTAGGTATAATATCTTTGTCTCAGTTGCATTTGTATTCGGTCGTAATACAAATACGGGTATATTTATACAGTTACGGGGTTATCCTGAAAGTCGTTTCGGGATCACTTTTGGAAGTTGCCAGTTTCCAGTTTTCTATCAGCCGTCTTTTAACATTCGGTTAAAGACGGATTTATCTTTTCTTGGATGAGGGTGAGTCATGCTTCTAGAAGGTTCTAGAAGGTTCTAGATTTGGTGAGGTGTCTTGTGACTCATGCTTTGATTTCAACCATTTCTTGTTTTGCTTAAGATCTTTATGCTTGATATTCTTTTGTGTTCACGTTATGATATTTGCTTAAGGTTACTCTCCCCTCTCCTACACTCACCCCCCCACTCCTATAAGTGGCCGGCCCCCCTCCTCTCTCTCTCGCTTGATGGTTTTCATTTGTGAAAAGATTATGATAGCATTTGGGGTGTATGGAATTTCACAGCTCATTTCATTCCAACACCGGATTCCCACGGCAACTTCATTAACCGTCCGTCCATAGCTTTGGACGGAACGAGACAAAGTTATCTATTCATTCTCTACATCAATCTTGGTCGTCTCTTCTAGCAAACTTGACGACCGAGTTGCCTCGAGTCAGAGGCGGGAGCCCGTTTAAAGAATCAGTGATGTGGTGCCACCTGGACGAGCAGATCGGAGATCGAAGAGATCGGAGCAGCCGCAACGGAGCGTGGGATGATGGTTAAAGAACGTAGGACTCGGATCGTTCGGTATAACCTTTCTACACTCTTTACAGTTTGTTAGTTTAGCAATAATGGAAGATCCGGGTTAATGTATACGATAGCGCCAGTTAAAAAGTTTTTGTTCCGCATTTGGCGTCTGTAGACGGCCGGGGCGCTAGCGTAGACTTACAATCCTAAGGGCTTTATCAACTTGTAACAGAGAGACAGTAAGTATACATGTTAAGATAAAGAGCAACCAGATAGCGTACTATCATGTCGAGCAAGAAATTCCTAGATATATATGTCCCAGCATCCACTACAATATACATCTCATGTACAGTAATGGCCTCTAGGGCAAACATATAACTAACAATCTACCACTTGCACTAGGGCCATCTGTAGCAGTGGTTGCAGTATCTCATACTCAACCATCCCATAAAAGTCTCTCTCTGGCAAAAAGCCTTTGTGAGTGGATCCGCCGTGTTGTCCTCTAAGTCTACTCTCCTAACCTCGATCACCTTGGAGATCAACTATCTCCCTGATTAGGTGATACTGCCTTGGAATATGTCTGGGTCACTGATGGGACCCGGGTTCCTGGGCCAAAGCCACACTTTCATTGTCACACAATAGTAGGAACCTAGTTCATCTCATGAACAAATATACACCCAAACTTCCTCTTTGATAGTATCTTTGATAGTGATGTCACCAGCCTTTATCGTCTAGTTTGCCACGGTATCTCATCTTGGAACTCTTCCAACATACCATCCCTCCAGGTGATACTGCCTTGGATTTGAGCATAGCCACTGGAGAAAAGGTTTCGTCATAGTCCAAACCAGGTCTTTGACGAAAACCCTTTGCAATAAGTCTAGCTTTATAGGTTTCAACCTGCCCATCTACACCAATCTTCTTTCTGAATATCCATTTGCAGCCTACGGGTTTTACCCTTTCTGGAGCAATGTCCAAAGTCCAAACTTTGTTGGTGTACATGGACTCCATTTCGGTCCGCATTGCATCCAGCCATTTTACCGAGTCACCGCTCTGAATGGCTTGCTGGATGTTAGGAGGCTCATCATTTTCAATGATGCATTCCTCTCGATCCCCGTCTATGAGAAAACCATAGTATCTCTCGGGCGGATAAGACTGCCTACTACTCCTGCGGAGTGGCGCTGGGATGTCCGGTTCTTCTGAAACTTCTGGTTCTACCAAGCTTTCAATAATAGCTTGTGGTTCTAGAATTTCTTCCAGTTCTATTGCGCTCCCACTTATATGATTTTCTAAAAATTCAGTTTCCAAGAAGCGGGCATGACGAGAAACAAAGACCTTTTGCTCCTCTTCGTAATAGAAAACATACCCTTTGGAGTTCTTTGGGTATCCCACAAACTTACACTGTACTGAGCGTGCCTCGAGCTTGTCCGCATGCTGCTTTTTAACAAAAGCTGGACATCCCCATGTTTTAAGGTGTTTAAGACAGGGTTTCTTCCCACTCCACATCTGATATGGTGTAGTAGGCACTGACTTAGTAGGAACCTGGTTCAAAAGATATGCAGCTGATTCTAGTGCATAACCCCAGAAGGATCGCGGTAACTCAGCCTTACTCATCATGGAACAAACCATATCCAATAGGATTCGATTCCGTCTTTCCGATACACTATTGTGTTGTGGTGTGTATGGAGGAGTAAGCTGAGAGAGAATTCCATTCTCTTTTAAGTAGCCTAGGAACTCGGCCTTAAGTATTCACTACCTCGATCAGATCTCAGTGTCTTGATACTTTTTCCTGTTTGTTTTTTCACTTCATTCTTGTATTCCCGGAATTTCTCAAAGGCCTCGGATTTACGCTTCATCAAGAAGACATGTCCATATCTTGGGAAATCATCCGTAAAAGTAATGAAGTATGAATAACCACTTCGCGCATATGTAGACATTGGACCATACCCATCGCTGTGTACAAGTCCTAAGAGCTCGCTCGCTCTTACTCCATGTCCAGTGAACGGAGTCTTTGTCATCTTTCCCATGAGACAAGATTCACAAGTAGCATAAGATTGATATTCGAACGGATCCAAATATCCTTCTTTATGTAACTTCGTCAACCGTATTTCATTGATGTGACCCAGTCTACAATGCCATAAGAAAGCCTGATTTAATTCCGGAGACTTTCTTTTAAGTGTGTTCTGGACACTGAAAACCTGAGCTTGATTTAATACGTATATTCCGTTTTCTAATGTACCTGACCCAATCAGAACTTGATTGAGGTGGATGTGTACCATATCGCTTACAAAAGTAAAATCATATCCTTCCTTAGAAAGTAAGGAAACATATATGATATTACAGGCTAGACTAGGTACATATAAACAATTACGTAGAATCAATATCTACCCACTTGTCAATCCTAGGTGATATTCCCCTACGGATTCAGCGTTCATGCTCATTCCGTTCGCAACTCTAGAGTCATATCACCTACCTGGATAACTCTATGGTTTCTCAAATCCTGTAATGAATTACAGATATGAGATCTTGATCTGGTATCTAGTACCCAGGAAGTAGAGTTAATTGACATACAATTTTCTATTACAAACACACCTGACGCCGAAGCCACAACATGCTTCGAATCCTGGCTACTGGCTTTGCTAGCCCTATAATCTCTCTGCCAATGTCCTTTCCCGTAACAATAGGAACGTCCCTCCTTCACCACATCTAGTCCCGAAACTTTTGCCCTTCCCTTTCCTTCTACTTCCCTGGTTTCCTTCAGGGTGTAAGTAGAGGGCAGAGACTGTAGAATCAAGTCTGTATTTGACCCATTCTTCAACATGGTCTTCAGGTCTGTGAGCTCATCAATATTTCTAGTCTTTGTAAGGATGTTGTCCCTTACAGATAACCCGACAGCCAACCTCGCTTGAAGCAATTCGTTCGAGGTCTCATATCTTGCGATACGGGATTGCTCTCCATATAAATCATTGTTATGGAGGAAGACAGAAAATAAGTCAATCTTCTCGTGCTGCCTCTGGTGTGTACCGTCAACTAAGGCCAACACGAGGCACTCGGCACTCGCACAATCTTTTTCCGATGTCTTACGGATATCAGTATCCGTGATGATGGAAACTGGTCCTGAGACGGCAGGGGTTGGATTAGTGAAGAGGTGTCCCAGTTTGTCATGGGTAATGGACATCTGGACAGACCTTTGCCAGTCATTACAGTCAGATTCAGTCATTTTATTATCTAGATGTAACCTATGTCTAGTCACTGGGTCGCTGTAATTAAGAGAGAGAGAGAAGAAAACACTTAGCATGATGCTCTTGCAAGTTTAGATTGGTTTTTAATTTATCTAAACATGATGGCTCCTACTGTTTCTCGAATCCTTCCTCAAACCATAAAAGAAGAATTAGGCAGGATTAATCTCACCGTACAATACTTGCTTAACCGTTCAGCTAGGCTAGTGTCGGTACTTCGAGGGAGGTTTTACGACGCTTTCGCGAAGTTCCTTAATTAAATAACCTCTTTTCCCTGAAGGCATAGCCCCGCTAACACTGTTCTAGACACCTACTTAGTTTATAGCATTGATCGTTAAGTGAAAAAATCTTCCGAGGAGTAGCATATACTCACAGTAGGATCGGGATCCAAATATCATTGTGTGATAATGCTGAAAGAATCCTACCAACGTTATCAAACTTCAAATGGTATACAGCACTAGCAAGTTTCAATTTCCTTAGAAACTCCCAATGTGGATTTTTTCACCATGCTCTTATGACCTTGACTAAGGCCAACAAATCATAAGTCACATGTCAAGTTCTACCCGTCATAAGTCCAGGTTAATTTGAACCCATCCGTATATACCCTTGACTAAGGCCAAAAAAGTAATACGACTGTCCCAAACCAACGCATCTATCTATGCAACATATGAATATCCAGCAGATACCAATCACTATGCCTTGACTAAGGCCAACAAACATAGCTTGAATACTAATGAAAATTCATATGAAATGACGGAAGGCTACGAATGGTTTTGGCGAAACCGTGAACGTAGTGAACTTGATATAATCGAAGGAATCTGATAGCTTTTAAAAGGAGTGGTTTAAGCTCCGCGTTTTTTAAAAGTTTTGCTGTTTTGAAAAAACCGAGTGGGTTTTGAAATTGTTCCAACGATTCAGCTTTGGTTTGTTTTCTTTGCATTAATTTAATGCGTCCCATCAATCAATCCTACCATTGCAGAAAACAACGAAAATATGACGTACGCTTATGCCATCTGCATTCGCCACTGGGCCCCGTCATCACCCGTTAGGTTACTTAACTAATGACAGAGCGGGGGCTGGACCAGCGCGGATGCAAAACATAAGCAACGCCTACTAGATATCATATATAGATATATACATTCGTCAGATGCAATGATAGCCATTCCAGATCATAGATGAACACATTGGATTTACTAGGAATCCGCGCATCGTTTGAGCCTGCAACGAAAGACGGATTACACGGTCGTGATGAATAGCCAAACCCCACCCTAGACCCCTACGGGTGCGGAAAACTACCCGCCAAATACCCGAAGTGAAGCAACCTCTCTCAACAACGTGAGTAGGCCACTCAGCACTTCAAAGTACCCAGTAGTTTGTGCACCCCACCTTGGGTCTATCCTAGGAGCAAAAAACAGTAAAAGAAATAATATACAATGGTGGCTATAACCTCAACCCGGATGTGCGACCAAAAAATAATATTACATCAATTTACAAATATTACATTGAATGAAAGATAAATAAACACTCATCTTACATCCCCGGCTATTCATCCACGATGATCCAACAAGTTCATATATACAATCCAACATCACAGAACACAGATATATACAACCCCCACTAATCGACGTATAGCGATTAGTAGACGTTCAGTACATATATCACATCCTAGAAGATCCGATTAGCTAAAATACTTAGAATTTTGATCGATAACCAGATTTGAATCTACCCCAAGCACAACACAGTACTCATAAAATCTGGGCAGAAACAAAATATCAGAGAAATCACAAAGCACCATGTTGGAAACTCTGCATGAAAAACGAGTTGACTCAGAGTCGACTCAGCCGCGGATCAGCGGCGAAACGCTTGGTTTCGCCGCGCTTCCGCGGCGGTCTGACCGATTCACGATCTCATTTTTCTTGGGTGTCCCTAAAAAAGCCTGCACGTATTTTTAAGGTCCCTGGAAAAATTTTTGGACCAGTTTTTAGAAACGACAAAAAGTGCATTTTTAGTTCATGTTTTGCGATTTTTCCGGCGATTGAACTTCTAACACTTTGCTAACAAGTTAGTAATGGTTTAGCGAGGCTCTGATACCACTGTAGGTCTACGTTACCCACCTCGGTACTTACGGGGAGGCGGAATAGGTAAAAATCAAATTTTTATCATAAGGTAACATAGACTATCTTGAGGATCGTTGCCAAACCATTTCTAACAAACAACTAAAGGTTCTATCTACTATGCTTAGGAGATTATACCTCACGAAAACGGTCCTTCGGTTCTTCCCTCCGATGTCCTCCTCATCCATGCAAGCTCCGAGGATTGATCCGGATCTTGGTCACCTCTGCGGCCTCTTAGAGTCGAAGACGATCCACCCGAGAGTCTATAGTCCGAGCTCCACCTCAAGCCGAGGTAACTAGGGTAACAAGTTTGCTACTCTTGATGCCCTAGGTGATGTAGAGGAAGAATATGGGTTTGTTTGTCTACTTAGAACCAAATTTGCTCAACACATGAGACTATTAGGAATTTGTAGTGAGGAGGAAGAGGAAGCAAACCATGGGAGCTCTCATTTGATGAGAGAGAATGAGAAGAAGATAATAATTGCACAAGAAAAATAATTACCATTCTTTTATCATGATAAATTATGATGGTTACAATTGATTTGACCATTATCATGTCAAGTTAAATCCAAGCCATAAGAAGAGTCTAGAGCTCAAAAAATATCCAAGTCAACAATGGTCAACTAGGTCAAATGGTCAACATGGTCAAAGCAATTAGCCATAACACAATTATCATTAAAAGTATTTGTAAATATTTTCCTCCACCTCATAATGGTTTTGACCAAGTCAATGGTCAAAACCCTAATGAGGCATCTCCTTCTTCGCTCCTCACAATCGTGCATACACACCCGCATCCGCATTCCGTAGAATACGAATGCACAGAAGACAAAACTAATCCATCTATACAATACTAGGATTCGGTTTAAACCAAAGCCCACTAGCATTGTCTGCCCGAACATCATACGCACACAAGTGTACATAAGTGATCGTAGCCCTGCCGTAAAACCATACGGCCCCTACACCTTTTGCCCAATGCAGGGAAACTCTCTGTGTGGGACTCTAAAGACTCGACACTACGCTAGCAGTGGGTTTAACCACAGACCGCAAGCGGTACTAGCTGTACGTAACGGTCCTCAGGTAGATGTCGATAAGAAGGCCGATGAGGTAAACCCCATCCGAACTCCTACTGAGCCTGAATGTGACAATCAACGTACATTCCAGTCTGTTCGTCTAAGAGTATCGCATGCCGGGCCTAGGGGCGGTAAACGTCAGACCCCTAATAGCGGTACAAGTCAGGTCGGAGTGCAGCCCAGAACACCCTGAGAAACCACTGGAAACACTACCAGTAAATCTCGCTTTCCCTGTCTAGGGACTTTGTGTAATGGCTCTCCTAGACACAGCGTGATATCAACCCCTAATACTGGGAGAGATGAATCCTGTCTAACCGTTACTGCCTCCAAGTGTTTCGGGACTGCACCCAACTACTACCTGTTTGCACGACTCCTTTGAGCCGTGGTAGGGTAGTAATCAAAGTACAGTGGGAACACATTCGAGGCGAAGTAGCAGTGTCAAGTCGACGGAATAAGCTGTACTCCTGTCGCCTGGGAGTTGCTATCTGATGATAGGTATAGTACCAACCAACAGTTCCCGATGAGTCCTGTCCAGTGTACTCGTAACCTAACGAGCACCCTCATACTATCTCCAGTACGACGTACTAATGGCTGTGGGACAGACCATCTCCCCTGCTGTGATGAGAAGCGTATACGCTAGTCTACTCCGGAGTATCGATGCCCCGTCTCGATAATCCTATGACAAGAGACCTGTATAAGGATGTTCTTGTAGATTACCCAGCCCCCACTAGTGTGACTGCCATCACAACGCTGGTAATCAAGCAAAGATCCTAAGGGCTACACTAATATGTATAAGCGATATGCTAAAAGAAACACATGCACATATTAAAGTAGAAACAAACCAAGTAGCATACTACCATTTTGAGCAAGACTTTCTATACAACTGTGAATATCCCAAGCTTTCATTAAGTAATATACAAACTAGTAGGATACAGTAATGGCCTCTAGGGCATATACACTAACACTCAATTGGCTATAACAGGATGTCCCTAGCCAGGGCTGATTCAGAGATATACTGGTAAGTGTTATCAGTAGTTTCTCGACCCGTTATGAGCCTTATATCGACACAACTAATCGAGTTACTAGGGTCTGACGTTTACCACCCCTAGACGAGATATGCGACATATCAGACGAAGAGACCGGACTGTACGGTAGTGTTACTAATTGGATTCGCAGGAGTGTGAGCATTCTTGCTTGTTGATCTTCTGATCGCTCAATACCCAGGTGGCCGTTACGTTTAGCAGACCACTTGCGGCTTGTGAGTGTTTGATATGATCATCACCTACTGCCGGCGTATTGACGAGTCTTTAGAGTCCTACACAGAGGTTTCTTGGCTCAAGCGAAACAGAGTAGGAGCACATATGTGATATGTGCGGGACCGAGATTAATGCGAGTATGTGATACCGCATTCTATTCTTGCGATAAATGTATCGATTGATTATATGTGATATAGCTGGGTTATCAGATCAAGTTTTGATTCGATAAAAGGATACATTAGATATTAGTCGGTTATATGAGATATAGCCGGATTATTAAATCAAGTATTGATTTAATAATTTAATGTCTAATTATATATTTGATATATTACATTACATTAACTAATATTAGCTCACTTAAGTAATTCTTTTTCTCACATTTGATACATTGACATACATGTGATATATGTTAATTGTATTCTTTTTGCACACTAATATATATGTGATATATATCATTGTGACATGCTAGGTTACACATGCAACATTTACATATGAGACTCATGGCATGCTAGGGTTTATGTTAGGGTTTATATTTATTAAGTAATTCAAACATTTGTAATTTATCATGGTTGATTATTTGTGCAAACTTGATAACCATTGACCAAGTCCACTTGTTTGTCTTGCTTAAGATATTTGTTAACCCAACATTAACCCATGACCATGGTTTATTCTCTACATGACTTAGGCATGACATAATAACTCACCAAGGTTGCATTTCTAACCTCATGAATTATTTATTCATCACTTGACTTCATCTTCTTCTTCCTTCTGAGTTTGCTCTCTAGCTTGTGATCAAGTGATGATTTTTAGTGAGAAAAATATATCTAAAGTGAGCCCACTTCCCACTTTATCATCCTCTACTACTTGCCATTTAGTTTTGGGTGTTTGCTTCACTAATTCCACAATTAGTGAAGAGATAGCTTGGGTTAGTGTCTCCTCGACGTAGATCATCTTCGGTCACGAAGACTTCGATGCAAGTTTGTTCATTTCTTTATGGGAGCCTCTCTAGAGTCTGGGAGTTCATGATCGCAGCGAAGAGACTACTAAACGGAGCTAATGAAGTGAAGGACCGGTCTACAAAAGTTGTATTTCTTGTTCACTTTAGTTGCAAAGATGTTTGCATTTGATTCGTCGCATTTTCTAGTATACGATTCTTAGTTAGGGTTACCTAGTATGGCTAAAATTTTAATTTGGCATGGAAGATGCCTCCCGAAACCTTGCTTCCGTGCTAGGCAACCCTGCAATTTGTTGAACCTTAAATCACGAGACCTAATACATAATTCCCTGCGGATCGACCCGTACTTGCCGGCTTGCTACAACGCGCCGTGCACTTGCGGTTTATAAATTTTAAAACGAGAACGATCTCGCGTGCGCATTCCATTTCCTTAAAATCATATCCATTTCCAAAACATACGCGTTTGCGCGTGCGGGTGAATTCACAACAAGTTTTTGGCGCCGTTGCCGGGGAGTTGGTAGTATTGGGTATTGTTATTTCTGGTTCTTACTAACAAAACTAACTTTTAACTCAATTTTTTCAAAACTAACAAAACAAGTTTTTTTCTAATTTGTTCTCTGTCCTTAAAACCTTCAATCACTCTATAATCCAACTTAAAAATCAAAGTATACTAATAGACTACTAATATATGCTGGAAGATTCACACAAAATTCAAGCATAAATTCTCATCATTGGGCCGGCGACATCATAAGAAATCCGAGCTCGCCGGCCCAATCAGGGTGTTTTGGATTTTTTCTTTTTGTGTGATCTTCAGTGTGCTGTCAGTACTCTAGTGGTATTGTTTTATTTTTATAATTTTGAGTGTGCAGGAATTGGGGCATATATATCGCTTTTTGGCACTAAATATCGTATTTTCCGACATTTCAGGTTATTCACGGAATTACGACTAGCGATCATGCTAAGCAAGGCTCAATTTCAATTTCAAGACGTTAGTAAAGTACAGTGCTAAAGATCTGGGTGGTTTGATCTGCGCAAGCGAACAATCAAGGAATCGGATCACTTCAAAAAGGGGTTTTCCTAACCAAATCATATCGGTACGTATTTCCTAACACATTCCTCTTGAATCCGACGTATTCCACTATTCTATCTTCTGCAGGATTCTTCGCACAAGCTTGCCACCAATTGCACAGAGAACTAACCGTATTTGTTGCAGCGCTTAAACTTAAACAGAAAAAGAATTGCTTAATTGCTTGATTTTTTGAATTCTTTTATTGATTGCACATTTGCATCTTAAATACGGATTTAAGGGCATGACCAAACAAGATGCGGTAAAGGATTTTATCACCTTTTTCCGTAGCCCAAAAATCACAAAACCGCATTCTTGCATATCCACAGTAATTTAAAATCAACTAGACTTTGACTCTAAGGACTTCGCGCTCATTAGGAGAAGTTAACTATGTTTAGAACACCGCTTAACGGTATATCGTTCACGGGGTGTCTAGGCAAGTGTTCAAGAGAAAGGGTTATCTAATTAAGGAACTTCGTGAAAGCGTTGGAAAACCTCCCCTTATCTCTTGCACTTACCTGACTTCGTGATCCGTATATCTTGAGCCCGTTTCTCGACATAGTTTTACTTCAACAATCAGGTTCTTGAGCAGGTCTAGTTGACTAGCATAACATGAACTGCTAGGGGTGTGATATTCTTTGTTTTTATGATATTTGTGAATTCTTGTTAATATGGGTGATACACGATTTAATTCAATTTCTCACGATTGTTTTTCTTTTGTTTATACTCAGTCCCAATTCTTTTGTTCAAATTGCCACGATTCTTCCCACATTCATGAAAATTGTCCTTTTCTAGGGGATGACCAACCGTCCCGGATTTTTGATAATGGTCACCTACCTAACACTCTTGAACCCAGTCCCACTTCAATTAGAGACCTAATGATTAAAGATTTAAAGAAAGAGGTCAACAGATTGACTGCTTTAGCATCACCACCATCACAACCCCTCCAACCTGAAGCAATTGAACCATCATTATGGAATGATAGTGAGATGGATACTAGGTTGACCACTTTAGAGAAGGGTATTGAAGTAATGACTCCAGTCGAGAATCAATCAGCTTCTATACTAGCCCTGTGCATACAGCAATCTGAGCAATTGTTTCTTGTTCAAGCCCAATCATTGGCTAGAATAGAGGAACACGTGAAACATTTAGCTGTAAGGATTCTAGGGAGTGAACAAAGTCAATCGGAACCCAATAGTGTTAATATCTGTCATCTAGGAAGTCATCCGAGTGAGATAAACGATCAAACGAATTTTGATGGTTTCATAGATGATGATGCAAATGAATTGACTGGGTGTTACTAGGACACACAGAAAAACCCTCTAAGTCAGTCCACCACTAACCTTCAGGTATTCACTGAATCTCTTGTCACTTGTGATTTAGAGATTGATTTAACCGAAATTATACTTGATGGGGAAATTCTTGAACCGATTGAATTTTGCACTTCGATTTTAAAAGAGGGACCTTGTGAATTTGTTGGGTATGGTTTGGATAGATTGTTTGAAGAGATCAATGATCAGGAACCCACAATTTTTGTATCACCTAGTGATATTGTTTCGGAAGAAACGTTAGTGTGGGAACCTACCTTTTTAGATGACATGAACCTACTCAGATATGAATGTGATGAGGGTGAAATTGTATTTGGAGAGTTAGTAAACTATAGTAATAAGAATAGGATTGTGGAAGATCCTAGGGAGAAAGGCAGTCTTGAAGAATATTCTTTCATGTCTAGTTTTGAGGAGCTATTTGCTGATTAACTTGATATTCTTGGTGAGTTCGAGTCAAGATCAATATGGGAACATCCTAAGAACCTTTCTTTTGCTGAACTTTTTGAGGATGAACTCCAGTTTTTGAACGAACTTGACTTTGGAACTCAACATGTGCTTTTTAGACATTCAATTCATCCAGAAACAATTCCTTAACCTCTTCAGAACTTCATCTTCACCTTCAACGTCTTCCGATCTCTGTTTTTTCTCGCCCATGCCCTTCACTAACATCTAACATATACCTTTTCCTTTTCTTTTTTCTTTTTATATACATATTCTTTTACCAGCCATTGCACTATATAGACAAAATCTTTAAATGATTGGTATTAATTTCTGGACTAACCCAATCTTTTAACATGTAAATGTTGTAATTAGTCATAGTTTTTTTTTCTTTTTTTCTTTAAATAAAATTCTCATCCTGATGTCTAAGTCTAGCTACCGGAGACGGGGGCAACGATGTGGACATCGTAAAACTTAGGTTTGGGGGTGAGCACTGCGTTTATTTTGCTGCATCATGTGTATATTCTGCATTGCATATATATTTAAAAACCCATAAAACTTAAAAAAAATTCCTAAAAATATAAAATCTTTTTCATGTTAGCTAGCGGGGGAACTTAGATTCAAAGTCTAACGATTCGGTTGATAAGTTAGAAATAACTAAATCCTTTTTGTGAGACTGACGACCCGAAAAATAACCCTCCTTTGTGTTTAACCATAACCGATATACGTCTTTTATAACACTTTACACGTGTCGTATGTTTTTGAGAATTTGATGAAAGTCTGACATGTCTATAACTTTTAAAATTGATAAATATCTTTATGATCAAACAGATTTGTTCTGAGTTAAGTAATATCAAGAATAGTTCATAAAGTAAGGTGAATATGAAGGATATTATTGAGGTTTTAACAGAAACTATAAGTCTGAAAAATAACCCATCTGGACCCCTGTTGGAGTAATTACACACCTTATCCGCATGTAACGTCTTCGGATTTAAAAGAAAATGCTGGCTATATCTCCATTTTCACTGAGTTTTAAAATTTTTAAAAATAAAATGAGTCTTTTGTTTTGTGGCCTGGTAACTTAGGCAATTAAGTCCTTGGGCTGTCTCCACACCTAATGCCCTAAAACCATCTGGTTTGGGAGTCATTGACCCAAAACTCGCTAAATTTCCAATCGCCAAATAAAACAAGTTAAGAAAGTGTTCTCTCCGAATTAAAAGTCCTCACGGTTCTTTGTGGGAGAATAATCTTGGCAGAGACGAGTTTTCTATTAAAACAGTTTTTTCACGGAGATATGAAGGTATATTTATATAAGACATTTTGCACGATAACGAAGGGTGTGTATGAATAACAACAGGCGAAAGGTAGGAGTGAAAAAGAAGACTTAGGTTCTTTATTAAAAATGATATATATTCTACTTGAAACCTAACTGGAGAACAGAAACTTGAGAAAATCTCAACTCCTTTCAAACTCGTGTGATCCTTCAGAAGTTTATCCTGCTCTGTGATTATGACATGATGACCCTAATCAATGTTCTTAAAACATTATGGACACTATCCGCACAAATCACGTAAAAGATGCGTATGAACTTATGTTAAACAAATTGCGAGGAGTGAAAATTAGGGTTTAACATTTCTGACTTGGGTAATAGAGCTTCTAACTTTGATCTCTAACTTAAGATTAGAATCAACAGTTTCTCCACGACGCTAACTTGATTGGATTTTGTGGGTGTAATTCGCTGAAAACCCTCAGGAGACAACACTCCTCCTACTAAGGACACTTAGAGGTTTAACGGCTTGTTGCACATGCTCAGTGCAATCGCGTTCCCTGCGAAAGTGAGGCTAGGATTTTTTGTTTTGCTCAGGACGAGCAAAAGATAGGTTTGGGGGTATTTGTTCATCACAGAAAACTGCATTTTAATACCGCTCATTCATTATCTATTTTGTTATATATCGGTACTATTAATCAGTGTCTGCTAAGTAATTACAGTTTACATGTGTTCATGATTAAATACTGGAAACAAACTCAATATCACGGATATAGCGTTTGGGAGCCAACTCTACAAACAGAACAGAAAACCGACCGATATCCAAAGAGCTTTTGCAAAATAAATGTGTGCACACAATTTTGGTCCAACACAATGCAAGTGTACACATACTCTTCGGCACTAGGACCATAGTGGGGCTGCCCATGGCACACAAGATATGATGGCTTGTGTAAATGGGGGGACATGGGTAATAAATGCTAAAAGTTTTGATGTGATGTGTGGCATCATGTTCCCTCCAAATGTCTGAATGCAAACCAGGTTATTAGAGACAAGTCAAACAGCACCAGGATGATATTGGAGTTGATAAGAGACCACCACATCAACCCGAGCCTCTACGCTCAGATTTGGACTGGCCACACCCTCACATAATCCGAGCTTGCCGGCCCCCTTGCCCCATTTGTCCCCATCTTTTCCCTGTCCCTTCCTTGCAGTCACATCTCCTCATTCTTATTGCTTATTTAATCTTTTTTGGTGCCTATAAAAGCGAGATCAGTGAGCAAGGGAAGGGCTCTCTTATATTCTCTCATACTCACACATATATCACATTTTGATAGTTTCTTTTGTTTTTTGTTTTAGGCTTGAGAGTGAGCGAGCTTTACTTGGTCTCTTCTTATTCTTCCCTCTTGAAGCTTTCTCTTGAGAGCTTCATTATGGAGGTTGAACAAATTACCAATATCATATACCTCTTTTTCAAGTGTTAATAATATTTGTTGTTTCTTTTATTAGTTGCTTCTTGTTCTTATTTGTTTTTCTTTTTTATCATGCTTAACTAATCTCTTTGGTTGTAGTAATGGTAAGGAAGTGAGATGAAAGGCGTTGCCTCCTCCTCCTCTTGTTAATGTTTAATGTGCTTATATATATGATTCTAACTTAAAGATTGTTTATGTATTGATGTGATATGGTATTTTGAAACATGGTTATTTTGTAACCTCCTCATTTATCATATTCACTCCCTTTCTCTAATAAAATGTTTAAGTTAAAATCAATTTAGTGTTAAGGCTGCAAGGTTTAGATATGGTATTTTGTGATCAAGTGCTTGATAATCTCTTGGTTTCATATACTATATACTATCACAAACACTTAGCAAACTCAACACTAAAATCATTTTCTCTCATTAACTAATTTGTGTTTTTGATGTTGTGGTAAACTTGCTAACCCCCGTGCTCAGTGTTGATACCCCAAGCTCGGACATACAAAACGGTAAGTGAACAAAACGGACTCGTTTCGTGTTTTACGGCGAATATCGGAATTTGATGATTTGTGCTTCGCAATCGCCTTTACAAATCATGCTTCATGCCGGGATCGACGTAATGACGGACAACTCATGATCAAGGGAGCCTCGAAGGAATCTTCGTGATTCGATATTCCGAGCCAAATCCACAACCCCTTCTTTCTTAGCTTCTTTGCTTGCTTTTCTTATTTTCGTATTCTTTCATTTTTGTGACAAACAAAACCATTCGTTATTTGTTGAACCTTAAATTACAAGACCTAATACACAATTCTCTGCGGATCGACCCGTATTTGCCGGCTTGCTACAACGCGCCGTGCACTTGCGGTTTATAAATTTTAAGTCGAGAATGATCTCGCGTGCGCATTCCATTTCCTTGAAATCATATCTGTTTCCAAAACATACGCGTTTGCGCGCGGGTGAATTCCCAACATATGCAACACTAGCAAGTTTAATTTTCTTTTGAAACTCTCGATGTCGAATTTTGCCCCAGGTGCTTATGACCATGACGAAGGCCAACATATCATAAGATGCAAGTCAAGTTCTACCCATCATTATCCAGGTTAATTTGAACCCATTCGTACAAACCCTTGATGATGGCCAAAATAGCTGTACGATTGTCCCAAATCAATGCATCTATCTATACTACAGATGAATACCCAGCAGCTACCAATCACTATGCCTTGGCGAAGGTCAAAATACATATTTTGAATACTACTGAATATCCATCTGAATATATTGGATGTAGTAGGAATTCTGTGTTTCATTTTACCTTAGAACGAAAGACGGATTCTACGGTCATGATGAATAGGCAAACCTCACCCTAGATCCCTACGGGTGCGGCAAACTACCCGCTAAATTCCCGAAGTGAAGCAACCTCTATCAATAAAATGAGTAGGCGACTCGGCACTTCAAGAACCCGGTAGTTTGTGCACCCAATCTTCGGTCTATCGAAGATGCAAGTAAAAGTAAATGAAATAATACAACGGTGGCTACAAGCTCAACCCGGATGTGCCCCGCAAAAGAATATTATATAAATTTACAAATTTACATGAATGAAAAAAAGAAAACACTCTTCTCATATCCTCCGGCTATTCATCCATGACGATCCAATACTTCATATAAACAAACCATCACAATACAGATATGTGCAACCCCCACTAATCGACATATAGCGATTAGCAGACGTTTAGCAACACATATATAAATATAGAAACACCAATTAACCAAGAACTTATAATTTCGATCGATAATACTTATCCGTGTTTACCCTATGCACATACCGGTACACAAACAATCTGAGTATAAACAAAATATACCAAAAATCATAATTCTAAGAACCAAAACCACAGAAAAAATTAGGAGCAACTCGGCCACAACTCGGCGGCGGTTCCACCACCAAATGACCTATTTGGCGGCTATTCCACCGCAAAGTTGATGAGTTAGGTGCTCAAATTTTTTTTAGGTCTTAGAAATGCCTGCATGTATTTTTAAGGTCACTGAAATAATTTTTTGAACAGTTTAAAAAAATCGACAGCAAGCATATCTCAAAAATTTAATTCCGGGTATTTTTCCGTTGATCGAAGTTCTAATCACTTGCTAACTAGCTAATTAAGGTTTAGTAGGCTCTAATACCACTGTAAGTCTATATCGCACACTCCACGCACTTATGGGGAGGCGAAATTTATAAAAAAATGATTTTTCTTACTTCGCAACACCGACTTTAACTCCAGGATCTATACGGAAATCTTAACTAGCTATATTCTACTAGGAGGTTCTAACTACTATGTTAGTATTCATACTTCCTTGATTCTAGTCCTTCGGGGTCTTCTTCTCCTCTTCTTCTTAAGCTCCTCGAAAATCCGAATCACGCTTGATCGTCGGCCTCCTCGTGTCGAAGATGATCCACCCGAGAGTCTATACCTGTAATATTTCAGAAAAATAAAATATTATTTTTGGGAATTTTTTTAATTAAATAATAAATATTATGAATATTTTAATATGCGGTATAATTAAATATCGATAAATTGGAAAATATTTGGAAAATTTTAGAAATTTCTGAAATGAGGATGCTTTATGTGATTTAGGAAAATTATGATTTTTTATGATTAATTATATACAATTTTAATGCTAATCGCGATTAATTATCGCTAATCGTGCATTAAGCTAGTTTTGTGCACATGACATGCACCATGTCACAATTTAGCATTTGTTACATTTTGTCATGGTTTTTCCTTTTCATGCATAGTTTTAATTCAAAGAAAAAAAAGATAAAGGAAAAGAAAAAGAAAAGAAAATGAATAATGAAATGGGTATGGGCATTAGAGAGAAGAGAGAGGTGAGGGGTCAAACCTTGGTCATGGCCTTTGTTTCATTTATCATCCTCATCATTTCTTCTTCCTTCATCTTCTCATGGCAGCACTCCCTCTCCAACCACCTCAAACACCTCATTTCACACCGAAAAACACACAAAAACCTCATCCCCACTTCATTAAAATCATGCACAAGCTCACTAGATGCACTTTGGACCATGAAAGGATGGATTTTGAGCACTTGGGGCAACTCAAGAAAATTCTTGAGTTGCCAAATGAGATATTCCTTCACCTCTAGTGTAGTATTCGGTCTACTTTAGCTTTCATGCAAGTTTAGATGTGATTAAGTGGTGTTTAGCGAACTTTGAAAATTCCAAATTGGGGATTAGGGTGTGATTTGAATTGAGATAGTGTAATTGGGCTTTAGTAGTGACCTTAAACCCCCATGGTGTTACAAACCCAGACCTAACCTAAACTAAAAACCTGAAAACCTAAAACAGAAACTTGTCATGTCGGTTTTATGAAAATATAGTGGGTGCAGGGGAATCCGGTGTAACCTGGGATGATTACGAGATAAGCAAACAACTTCAGAGACCAAATTAAGACACCATGAGCCCTCGAGTTGGCTCAGAGCAACAAGGATGGGCATGGCGACATCGACTCCGGCAAGCAAGGATCAAGTGAGTAGATATATATCTACGGGAAGTCGGGTGGATGGCGTATAGCACCCCCGCAGTTTCGTAGTATAGAACGCGAATGCCTTATATATATATATATATATATATATATATATATATATATATATATATACGGATGTGATATGAAATGATTTTGGGTTAGTATAGTGTACTTGTAAGATAGTGTTTAGTTAGTTTATTAGTCGCGAACCCTAGAGTAGTGATTTGCATACACGCGCAGACACACACTTGCATACTTTTATTACTTGTGCGTATATGGGGATATGTATATATACACACACACATAGGTATGGGACTATATATATATATATATATATATATAGGGATGATGAGGATAATATATGGTATTTGGAGATGAGTCGATGGGATTGGGCATGGTGCCATGAGATCGGTGATACGAGACATGGTTTGTATTATGAGATACGACATGATATTATAGCGGGTCCTTGGGCGATGTGTTTCGTACACACGCATATACCTGTGTAGATGGTATCGGTATTGTAATAGACGTAGATCAGTACCCAGTTCATGATATGTGATGATAAGGATACCAGATGAATAATAAGATAAATATGATATTTAACCCGTACCCTGATTTGGGATGCTGTATGGTGGATTTACCATACGAGCTATATTGTAACGTTTTAGAAATCGTTTTGCGAATTTTCCGTTTTGGGGTAAATTGTCGGTGTTTTTCCTTTTAACCCGATTGTGATCAAACTTCCGTAGAAACTTGCCGGCACCTGATTTAGCTAAAATACAGCTAGTGCGTGAGCTTTGGGGGTTTATGGGAAGTTTTGGTTCATTTAAATTTTTTCCCTAATTATAATATTATTTTAATGTTTTATTTGTGCACTTTATTAGTGGTAATTAATTTTTGGTTTGGGTTAATTACTACTAATATGGTTTTATGCTAAGTTAATCACTAGATTATATTTTTAACCTTCTCACCAAAAATATCTAGATATTTATGGTTTTATTGAATTTTTTAAAGAAATGAAAAGAAAAGAAAAGAAAAGGTGTCATTTGCATTTATTAGCATTAATTAGTCTTATTAGATAGAAAATTCCACACACTTCACCAAAATTCCCCCCATTCTTCTCCTGGCCGGCCCTTCCCGTCCCTTGCTGCCCTTCATCATTTCTACCCCTTTTCAACTCATTTTGCTTCAAAAAAATCATGAAAAATCCAAATTAATTCATATAAATTCAAATATAATCTAAAACCTTCATTCTTCTTCACAAATCTTACTTAGATCTTCATTCTAGTGAGGATTTTGGAGGCAAAAGTGTGGATTGTTTTTGTTTCAAGTTGTGTTCTTGGAAGGTATAAAACCTTAACCCTAATACCTTTAATTAGCTTAATTAGATGTTTAATTTAAGCTTTTAATTTAATATTTAGAAATTCAAGATATCATTTTTATAATCAAATTAGGGTTTTGACTAGTGGAATGGTTAAGTGTTAAGCTAAGACAAATGAAAACTTAATCAAGTTGCTAATTTGTTAAAAGATATTTTCCTAATCGGCTAATTAAGATAATTAACAAACTAAAATTTTGCTAATCCTAATTAGTAAAATCTAAAATTTTAGTAAAAGTATAACTGGTTTAACCTTGCTATTTGAAGATGTTTGTAAGTTCTAGTTTTGGTAAAACTTGTAGTTTTGTGCTAAAATAATAAATACTGCTTACTAGATTTACGGATATTTTAGGCATGGGTTTCTTTTAATGTTGCGACGTTATGCATATTGATTCTATGCTATATCTTGTGTTGTGAATATGCGATCGGTACGATCAGGGTCTAGACTTGGTAGTTGCGTCGTGTTGCATTCCAAGCTAGGGTTGTGCCGATATCGTTCGTGTCTTTGTGTAGCTTTTGCTCTTGAGTTCGTTTCGTAGTGTTGCTACCCGCGTTAGCCACTAAAACGAACACTTGGGAGTATATTTGGAGTTGGTGTGTCGGTTAAACGTAGTTGTACGTATTTTGGTCGATTGCTTATATACACTTGCTTTATTGTTATATGTGTTCAGGATCGCAGGCGGGGACTTCGGACGCTGCGAAGAGGGGAAAGCAGGTGGTAAGCTTTACTTAGCCAGGAGCGTTGGTGAGTAGATTTAACATCTACATGGGGATCGCCCGCATGGCGTTATGCGTCTGGGCTAGATCAAATGATATGACCTTTAGTGTTTAGTATATGGGGCTAGATCAAATGATATGACCTTTAGTGTTTAGTATATAGACTCGTTTGTGCATGTGTATTTCGTTGCATATCTCATTTACCTATTTTATTTGGACATAGTATTAATGAGACACAACACTATTATTGACGGTTCATTTTGCACGAGCACTAATTGTATGCCACTCACGCCGTCAATAATTGCCATGACACGCACAACACCTATACATATGTGATATAGTATTACTTAGGGATATCGAGACATGATCCTTATCTTTATTGTGCATATGACATGTAGCATACCTGTATACCTACATACTTACACATATGCTTTGACATGCTTACATACTAGTTAACCATATACCTATAGAGTAGTGTACCATTAGTGATAGGTATATACACATATGAGACATAGCTACATGTACATCTGGTATACATACATACATATACCTGGAGGGTATTATGGATAAGTATAGAGACATACCTTGCTACAGATACTTTTACATCATACATACTTACATATGGACACACATATCTTACTATAACGACATGATTACGCATACCTTGTTATAGCTACATGTTCACCTGTATATGATGTTGCATCTGATTTCGAAGAAATCAGGAACCGCGTGATATATTTAATAACTTGTTGCAGTTAAATAGCGGTTTTCCTTTATATGCTCATATTACCGTTTCATGTTTGCATATATTACATCCATGGATTTCATATGATGTTCTCCGATATTTTTACTCCTAAGTATATATAACAGTGGAATGGAACGCTGTTATATAAGCCTATACACATATATTTGTGGAATGGGACGCTAATATATGTGTATTGATTCATGCATTTATACTTATTCATTACTTGATGTTTTCTGGATTTGAGGACCGTGGTGGTTTCATGAAATTTTGCAAGTATTCTTATTCTTTACTTGATATTTGTATGCATCCACTCAGAGATTTGTTTTAATACCGATACGGGATTGAGAGTGTCGGTGTTTGGCAATTAAGATTCGAAGGATGTATAATACCGATATGTGATTGAGAGTGTCGGTGTTTGGCACTTAAGATTCGAAGGACGTATAATACCGATACGGGATCGACAGTGTCGGTGTTTGGCACTTAAGATTCGAAGGACGTATAAATCTGTTTTGGATCATAAGTGTCGATATTGGGCACTTAGGATTCGCTGTGTTGGATCATGAGTGTCGGTGTTTGGCACTTAGGATTCGCTGAGACTTACAGGATATATGAAAGTTACTTGATATTGGACACCTAGGATATACGAGATTTACTTGATAATTGGATACAGAATTTATATGAGATTCACCTGATATTGGATACAGGATATATGAGATTTACTTGATTTTGTACATTCGGGACATATGAGATTTGCTGATATTGTACATTCAGGATTTGTGAGACTTACATGATATGAGAGCCAATTTGGGGGCTGATTTGAGGAATTGGAATTTGGTTTGTCTTGATGGACTTTGGTCATACCACGATTTCAGGATTCCGTGGAGATGACATGTTTCATTCCATACTTGTCACGACCCAAAGTTTGGCCCGTGACCGGCACTTAACCACGTAACGCCTACAGGCGTAACGCGACTAAGTAAGCCGAAAACCCAGAAATCAAACCAGTAAAAGTATAGAGTGATTTAAGCATTTAATAGAACAAATTACTAAGATAACAAAATACGACGCCGTAGCGAAGAAAATGAGCAACAGGTGGGAAACATCACAGATAGAATAAACTGCATAAGTAGAGTCGGCTCACAACGAGCTCGACACCAGAATACAAAATAATATACATCGTCCTCACAACTGGTCTCTAAGTCAATACATAAGTGGTAGATGGAGAGTACTAGATACAACAATGTACATAACTGAAAGATAACCAGATACCGCACAAAACCCACCTATAAGCAAAAGAGCTAGCACACCAACTGTAGGGGTATCTGTGTCAAAAGATGCAAGAATGCAGCCTGCCGCGACTACTCCGAAGGGCAACCTGCAAATACTGTGGCACAACGGGGGTGAGTTGCCAACTCGTGAATAGAAGATAACATATAAAGGTAATCGCGAGTATGCACGTGCTACGATACTCGAACCTATATCAACAGATAACATCTATATGATGAACTGGATGCTCAAGCATGCAACAAGTGCGATCTAATAACATCTCCATGTAATGAGCAAGAAATGTGATGATCATGTATAGCAATGAACAGGGTATGCAATGATCAGGTATAGCAATGCAATCTAACAACCCTATATAGAATGAACAGGGTATGCAATGATCAGGTATAGCAATGCAATCTAACAACCCTATATAGAATGAACAGGGTATGCAATGATCAGGTATAGCAATGCAATCTAACAACCCTATATAGAATGAACAGGGTATGCAATGATCAGGTATAGCAATGCAATCTAACAACCCTATATAGAATGAACAGGGTATGCAATGATCAGGTATAGCAATGCAATCTAACAACCCTATATAGAATGAACAGGGTATAATAGGTACAGGATGAGATATCAATTACTACATACTGAGCATGGGAAATATAACATCTACACGGAATGTCATCGTGGAAAGTATAATCGGTACCCATCAATGTACCCAATAACCCAATACTACTCAGGCGTCGTCATCCTCCTCGGTCCTCCAATCCTGTAAATCTCATATAACCGTGAGTGCCCAACATCGGCACCCAAAATATCAAGAAATACTCGTGCCAAGCATCGACACGCAAATCCTCCTGTATAGGGCATCCGTCAGTCCGGATCAGCCCACGGGCTCTGTCTGCGGTATCGGCCCTCGGCCCCGGCAGTACGAGTCGTCCCGCATCCATCCATAGACTCCGGTCGGTATCCTCCGCATAACCGCCAGGTCCAACCAATCACCGGTAGGTAGTAGTCCCTCTGCCAGGCTCACCGTCTACTACACAGCGAAACCGTTCTCGCCCCGGGGTACCATACCGGGTCCACCATGTATCCGTAATCGGCCTCATCCAACTCCTCGATTCGGGTTCACATATATGTCACTCTAGTACCGAGAAAACACATGGTGGACGCACCGAAATATCATATCAAGGGAAACCGGGTTTTTAAATAATTAACTATTCTCTTTGAAATATCCACGGTTCCCCAAATCCAGAATTAACATGGAAACAACATATCTCAATGCGTAATCTAAGCAAGTATGAAGATATCAATATATGTGTGCACTGGTATGAATATACAGTGTGTATGTGCGCAGGCATGAAGATATCAATATATGTGTGCACTGGTATGAATATACAGTGTGCATGTACGCAGGCATGAAGATATCAATATATGTGTGCACTGGTATGAATATACAGTGTGCATGTGCGCAGGCATGAAGATATCAATATATGTGTGCACTGGTATGAATATACAGTATGCATGTGCGCAGGCATGAAGATATCAATATATGCGTGCACGTAGTACCAGTAGGGGTGTGTGATGCATATGTGCCCAAATATGGATATAACATATGATGTTATGCGGCAAATCATGACAACATCAATAAGGTAGAATCAGTATGATGTATAATTTATAGCAATCCTATAATGTGAGTGCCATGGCAAATCACTAACGGTGTGAGTGTAGCATATCAATCGTGCTCGTGCGACTTGAACCGTTAGTGACAGTGCAGTGTCCTATGCTATCATTTCTATATGCAACAATAAGGTATGCTACTACAGTCCATATGAACATCTACAATCTAATATCCTGACTCGCCCTGACACTTAACGCTATACGGGCGATTTCCCCGTAGATGTTAAATCTACTCACCTGGTCGTGCACTACTCGTAGCCGACCACCTGCCTCCCTTTCTTAGCTTCATCCGACGTACCCGCCTGCGAACCTGGAATTACACAAGAATCCATATATAAGCAACTATCTCGCAAAACGTGATATCGACGTCAAACGATACGCTCGCGTCGCGAACTAAACGCGCGTGTGTACGATACGCTAAACGTGTGCACGCGTCTAAAACTAACCCCGATACGCCGCGATACGCTGAATCATGGAACCCTCTCGCGTATCGCGCGAACCAAACGTACTAGAAACACGGTATAACGTCCCAGATTCTACCCAGGCTAACAACTTACAAAACTATACATACCACTGGCCTAGAAATAACAGCAGACTCCTACCCATGCAAACTTCACCCAAAACCACCCTCATCTGGCCGCAAATTGCGGCCAGAATGAATAAATCGGCGGCCTAACAAAGGAATGGGGGCTTCGTGTTCAGGTAGTGTGGTCAGGGTATATCTAGTGTGCTCCAGTTTCCTCAATTTTTACCTGAACTACTCGGGCCTATAGCAGATCACAGAAATCCAATTTGATCACTTAAAAACACTAAATTTGCACAATTTGAAATCCTATGGTATTTTGTTGTAATCTGGGGTCTAACTAGGTTTACATGGTCTTAATAACACCTAATTAGGCTAGGTTAACTAATATTAACAGCACTAAACCATAAGTCCACACAAATCACCATTTCAAGCACAAATCTCACCTTTTACACACACCGAAGCTAAACTACGCATACGTTAAACAAACAGGAAGTTGGGCTCGGATTCTATACCTTACAAGACCCTAGGGGCAAGGAGAAAGGAGGTGGAGAAGATGGGGAGTGCTGCTGCAGCTGCTGGAGGCTGCTACTGCTTGCTGCTGCTGCTGCCACTGCCTGTTGCTGCTGCTACCACTGCTTGCTGCTGCTGCTGCTGATGCTGCTTCTGCAGCTGCTGCCTCTCTCTCTCTCTCAGCAGTGTGTGTGTGTGTGTGTGAGAGAGTTGGGGGAATGAGAAGTGAGGGTGAGAGAATGAGGCCCCAAGTCAACAACCCCCCTCTCTCTTTCTCTCTCTCTTCATTTAATGAGCATGGCTCAAGCCATGCCCATACTCCCTCTCTCATCAAGTCAACAAAATAAAAGAAATTCAAATAACAAACACACAATAAATAAAACCCAATTAAATCTCAAAACACTTAATACAATAGGTTAACCCTTCATGGTTGCTAATCATGGTTTAACCCCAACTCCTAACCCTAGCTAACATGCACAAGTGTGTGTGCGCCTAGAAAAATCCTAATAAAATATTCATTAATTAGAATAATATATCTGAAACCTAATTTGGTAAACTTTTTACCAAGAACTATCTATTAAAATATAATTAACCCCTAAACACGACCTAAGGTGTTACAATCTTCCTCCCTTAAAGAAAATTCGTCCCCGAATTTTAAAATACAAAGCTACGCATACCTTCAGAGGGATGAGGGAACTTCTGCCGCACCTCGCCCTCAGCCTTCTAGGTGACCTCTTCACTGTTTGGGATGCACCCAAATACCTTCACTGATGGCAAGACCTTCGATCGAAGTTTCTTCACCTGCCGGCCCAAAATTTCGGCTGGCTGTTGGGTGAACGAAGGATCATGCTCGAACAAAATGGTCTGGCGCTGAATCCAATGAGAAAGGTCATGAAGGTAAATGCAAGGTATCGACATAGGGAAATACGGGGTGAATACTCAATAATCTGGGTGGAAGTGCCCAACTTAAGGCAACGAACCAACTTGCCTTAGGGATCCCTAAAAGACTTACTATCCTGGAAAGCTTTCCAAAACTCAACATATCATTTATCGGAAATTTCCGTGGGAATACATGATCTGCCCTTGCGAACTTGAATCTGCGACCCTCTTGGTCGGCATCTGATCTCTATCCGCAATAGACCATTCTCATCCTGACCCAAAACAACCGGGTCATTTCCGAAATTTCTAAACTAGCTGAGGTCCAATAATCCTATAACACGGAGTTAGGAAAAACAGACTGGTGATCGACATAACCTAACCTCTAATCCTAAAGGTTACCAATTGGAGTGTCTCCTGATAACTGCTATCAAGGAGAACCCTATCGATGGCAAGCGACGATCCCCAACTGCCGACAACAATTTCTACACACGCACAACTTAACAAGAACAACTGAGTATCACCGGATGACAAGCATTCGAATGGAGTCACATCCTGACAACTCCTGGGTGGACACCATAATGAATTTCGGGAAGATCTGCTCTCGTTCCCTCTTCGGAACGGTTAAAGGTTGCAACTCTCCAGCCGGTCTCAGTTGCCCAACACAAGCACAGAACAAGACAGACACCTTGAAACGAATCCCAAGACTTCTATTTCTATCCCTGCCCACCCGTAACTACCTTACAAGTCACGTTAACAGTTGGTGGGGCTTGAATGAGTACAGAAAGTTGACTGATGTGCCTGCCCTAGGATTCCTCGTCTCTTCCCTATAATACTAGGTACACAAGTGCCTCTCTAGCCTAGCACACCCTTGCCACCAGTCAAAGATTCCAAATCATTACCCAGCCGAGTAGGCTCCAATATCTCTGACGAACGAGCATCGGCGGGCAGTGTCTCGCGAAAGCGATTTAAGAAAAGTGGTCGGGCGCGGACATGAGCAAGCTGTCTCCTCAGAAGAGACAAACTTATGCTGTACTCAACGATCGCACAAGAACCGTGAATCTGCGGAGGATTATCACAACAATCAATTTCCGCCGCAGGAAGATGTACCTTAACACTGGTGGTCCGTGAAAATCTGACACGACTCTCAAACAAGTGGTGTCTCATATCTCCAACGCAAAACCATCGCGGCCCTCTCCAGATCATGAGTGGGATATCCTTCTCGTACTTCCTCCAAATGTAAGGAAGCAAAAGCGATAACTCCATTGTGTCACTTCAGTACACATTCGAGTCCTACTCACGAAACATCACAGTTAAACCATAAAGTCGCCCGAACCAAAAGCAAAGAAGGAGCTGATGCAGTTGTTAACCGAGTCTTCAACTGCGGAAACTCCGTACACAAGCCTCAGTCTACAGAAAAGAAACCTCCATTCCCATCAATTTAGTCAACGGGGCAGCATTACACTAGTAATCCTGCATGAGACGGCGGTAACACCTGCTAAGCCAAAAATCTGCGGGCCTCCGTCCTGCTCACAAATTTGGGCCTAAGCTGTATGGCCACGATCTTCCCCAAAACCATACCAATTCATCTCCATAACTACAAAACCTAGGAGTCAACATAACAAGCTTAAAGGGAACACTCCGAGAATCTAGTAAACCGCTGGGGCTCTCCCAGTATCCGTATAACAGATCCTCAAGTGCTACCCTAAAAAGACTAGTATGTCGTAAATAGCACAACAATAACTGGTCGAGGAATGGCCCGAAGAAAACCAGTTCATCACACCTATGAATATTGCTAGAGCATTGATGAGTCCAGTGACACACCCAAAACACACAAGCCCGTAGCATGCACAAGGCAGTCTTCGGAATATCATCACTCCGGACCTGCAACAATGATGACCCGATCCCAAACGAACCTAGACAAAGTCTCGCACTCTGGTGCCGATCGAAGAAATCGTCAATGCGAGGTACATGATACTTATCCGCACCGTAAGCCGATTCAAGTTACGATCCATCAATACACAACCTCAATCTGTCGTTTTCCTCCTGGACGAACAGAAATAGGAGCTTCCTAAATGCGAAACACTCAGACGCACAACTCCCTCAACAACCACTCCGCAGCAGATCCTTAGCTCCTTAAGCTTCGCCGGCTCATCTTGGAATGATGTCGGAAAAATTCTCGCACAAAAGAAAACCGGTCCAACAAACCAACTGTGGATACAGCATCACGAAAAACGCCAAGAATCCACGACATCTCCTCAGAGCCAACTAGCGAACCAGGCTGAATTCAAGCTGTAAGCGGTGGCACCACTATCCATCTGCACAACCAGATCTGACTTGCCCGGAAAAACAAAACCTAACTGTTTCCTCACGGTAGCCCACAACGCCTAGCACGTAGCTAACCAGTCCGTGCCCAGGAGATTGCCAAATCTAACATCTTTAAGAAGTTCAAATGACAGACGAATCTCTATCTCCTATCCGATGGGCATAAGACCGAAGTACGTGTTGCACAACAAAAGGATTGCTGACGGAAGTTAACACAACAAACGGCTAATCTACCCAGCACGACTCTCGTCCTAATTCGGCACGAAGTGTGTAACAAAAGGACATACTGAAAGAGTACCTGAGACCACAGCATTGGACGCCGGAGCATCCTGATGAGTCAAAGCGAAAACTTAGGCCTGCCCTCCATCTGTGACTGATCGAACTCCTCCTCTACTAGCCTGACCCCTCTGGGTAAACCCTTCGCGTCCACGACGTCTCAGAATACGACCCTTATGTGCTGTGAAGGAACACTGCCTGATGAGGTGCTGAAGGCTTCCGCATCGTAAACACCTACGCGCTGCCTGCTGTCCTGCCTGGGGATGGAAGCCAAACGACTGTCCTCGTCCTAAGCCTCTGCTCTGGGCTGGTACACCAGTACGATTCCACAACTGTTCTGAAACTCTCACAGTCTCTGAAAGACGTGTCTCGTAAACAGGGGCTACCTCCACCGGTGCTATGTAGGGGACGGAATACTGCATGATGATCGCAAGGAACAACTGGTTAACAGGGGTGACAACCACCTGTCGCTGCGCTCGAACGACCGCTACCAAAGAGCTCATCGTCTGGCGCAAGCTCTGCATCTCTGCCACTAGTCTAGCGATCTGACCCGTCGTAGGAGAAACAATCTGTCCTGGTACAACATGGGCACTACTCGGATCAGTCCTCGTCTCAGATAAATCAACTCGAACCTCGGCTCTCCCGGCCTCTCTCTGCACCCTCGTAGTCCTTGGCGGCATAACGGCTGAAAAGAAGGTAGGATTCGATGAGGATACGAAAATTGAATCACAAGGATGTATACGATCATAAAGGAAATTTAATCAATAAGTCCTTCCTAAGGTCGCTTAGGCGGAGTACCGTGTCGTGAGTATGCCGCGGAATATACGCACGCTACGCCACTCTGCCGCAGCTACCTACTCCATCATACCAGGGTCATCCTACACTCCGAAGGTAAAACCTACGCTCTGATACCAACTTTGTCACGACCCAAAGCTTGGCCCGTGACCGGCACTTAACCACGTAACGCCTACAGGCGTAACGCGACTAAGTAAGCCGAAAACCCAGAAATCAAACCAGTAAAAGTATATAGTGATTTAAGCATTTAATAGAACAAATTACTAAGATAACAAAATACGACGCCGTAGCGAAGAAAATGAGCAACAGGTGGGAAATATCACAGATAGAATAAACTGCATAAGTAGAGTCGGCTCACAACAAGCTCGACACCAGAATACAAAATAATATACATCGTCCTCACAACTGGTCTCTAAGTCAATACATAAGTGGTAGATGGAGAGTACTAGATACAACAATGTACATAACTGAAAGATAACCAGATACCGCAAAAAACCCACCTATCAGCAAAAGAGCTAGCACACCAACTGTAGGGGTATCTGTGTCAAAAGATGCAAGAATGCAGCCAGCCGCGACTACTCCGAAGGGCAACCTGCAAATACTGTGGCACAACGGGGGTGGGTTGCCAACTCGTGAATAGAAGATAACATATAAAGGTAATTGCGAGTATGCACGTGCTACGATACTCTAACCTATATCAACAGATAACATCTATATGATGAACTGGATGCTCAAGCATGCAACAAGTGCGATCTAATAACATCTCCATGTAATGAGCAAGAAATGTGATGATCATGTATAGCAATGAACAGGGTATGCAATGATCAGGTATAGCAATGCAATCTAACAACTCTATATAGAATGAACAGGGTATGGAATGATCAGGTATAGCAATGCAATCTAACAACCCTATATAGAATGAACAGGGTATGCAATGATCAGGTATAGCAATGCAATCTAACAACCCTATATAGAATGAACAGGGTATAATAGGTACAGGATGAGATATCAATTACTACATACTGAGCATGGGAAATATAACATCTACACGGAATTTCATCGTGGAAAGTATAATCGGTACCCATCAATGTACCCAATAACCCAATACTACTCAGGCGTCGTCATCCTCCTCGGTCCTCCAATCCTGTAAATCTCATATAACCGTGAGTGCCCAACATCGGCACCCAAAATATCAAGAAATACTCGTGCCAAGCATCGACACGCAAATCCTCCTGTATAGGGCATCCGTCAGTCCGGATCAGCCCACGGGCTCTGTCTACGGTATCGGCCCTCGGCCCCGGCAGTACGAGTCGTCCCGCATCCATCCATAGACTCTGGTCGGTATCCTCCGGATAACCGCCAGGTCCAACCAATCACCGTAAGGTAGTAGTCCCTCTGCCAGGCTCACCGTCTACTACACAGTGAAACCGTTCTCGCCCCGGGGTACCATACCGGGTCCACCATGTACCCGTAATCGGCCTCATCCAACTCCTCGATTCGGGTTCACATATATGTCACTCTAGTACCGAGAAAACACATGGTGGACGCACCGAAATATCATATCAAGGGAAACCGGGTTTTTAAATAATTAACTATTCTCTTTGAAATATCCACGGTTCCCCAAATCCAGAATTAACATGGAAACAACATATCTCAATGCATAATCTAAGCAAGTATGAAGATATCAATATATGTGTGTACTGGTATGAATATACAGTGTGCATGTGCGCATGCATGAAGATATCAATATATGTGTGCACTGGTATGAATATACAGTGTGCATGTGCGCAGGAATGAAGATATCAATATATGTGTGCACTGGTATGAATATACAGTGTGCATGTGCGCAGGCATGAAGATATCAATATATGTGTGCACGTAGTACCAGTAGGGGTGTGTGATGCATATGTGCCCAAATATGGATATAACATATGATGTTATGCGGCAAATCATGACAACATCAATAAGGTAGAATCAGTATGATGTATAATTTATAGCAATCCTATAATGTGAGTGTCATGGCAAATCACTAACGGTGTGAGTATAGCATATCAATCGTGCTCGTGCGACTTGAACCGTTAGTGACAGTGCAGTGTCCTATGCTATCATTTCTATATGCAACAATAAGGTATGCTACTACAGTCCATATGAACATCTACAATCTAATATCCTGACTCGCCCTGACGCTTAACGCCATACGGGCGATTTCCCCGTAGATGCTATATCTACTCACCTGGTCGTGCACTACTCGTAGCCGACCACCTGCTTCCCTTTCTTAGCTTCGTCCGACGTACCCGCCTGCGAACCTGGAATTACACAAGAATCCATATATAAACAACTATCTCGCAAAACGTGATATCAACGTCAAACGATACGCTCGCGTCGCGAACTAAACGCGCGTGTGTACGATACGCTAAACGTGTGCACGCGTCTAAAACTAACCCCGATACACCGCGATACGCTGAATCATGGAACCCTCTCGCGTATCGCGCGTATCGCGCGAACTAAACGTACTAGAAACACGATATAACGTCCCAGATTCTACCCAGGCTAACAACTTACAAAACTATACATATCACTGGCCTAGAAATAACAGCAGACTCCTACCCATGCAAACTTCACCCAAAACCACCCTCATCTGGCCGCAATTTGCGGCCAGAATGAATAAATCGGCGGCCTAACAAAGGAATGGGGGCTTCGTGTTCAGGTAGTGTGGTCAGGGTATATCTAGTGTGCTCCAGTTTCCTCAATTTTTACCTGAACTACTCGGGCCTATAGCAGACACAGAAATCCAATTTGATCACTTAAAAACACTAAATTTGCACAATTTGAAATCCTATGGTATTTTGTTGTAATCTGGGGTCTAACTAGGTTTACATGGTCTTAATAACACCTAATTAGGCTATGTTAACTAATATTAACAGCACTAAACCATAAGTCCACACAAATCACCATTTCAAGCACAAATCTCACCTTTTACACACACCGAAGCTAAACTACGCATACGTTAAACAAACAAGAAGTTGGGCTCGGATTCTATACCTTACAAGACCCTAGGGGCAAGGAGAAAGGAGGTGGAGAAGATGGGGAGTGCTGCTGCAGCTGCTGGGGGCTGCTGTTGATGTTGCTGCTGCTGCCACTGCCTGTTGCTGCTGCTGCCACTGCTTGCTGCTGCTGCTGATGATGCTGCTTCTGCAGCTGCTGCCTCTCTCTCTCTCTCTCTTAGCAGTGTGTGTGTGTGTGTGAGAGAGTTGGGGGAATGAGAAGTGAGGGTGAGAGAATGAGGCCCCAAGTCAACAACCCCCCTCTCTCTTTCTCTCTCTCTTCATTTAATGAGCATGGCTCAAGCCATGCCCATACTCCTTCTCTCATCAAGTCAACAAAATAAAAGAAATTCAAATAACAAACACACAATAAATAAAACCCAATTAAATCTCAAAACACTTAATACAATAGGTTAACCCTTCATGGTTGCTAATCATGGTTTAACCCCAACTCCTAACCCTAGCTAACATGCACAAGTGTGTGTGCGCCTAGAAAAATCCTAATAAAATATTCATTAATTAGAATAATATATCTGAAACCTAATTTGGTAAAATTTTTACCAAGAACTATCTATTAAAATATAATTAACCCCTAAACACGACCTAAGGTGTTACAATACTCCACATTTATTGTTTTTGCACTGGTTCATGTATTAGTTGTACCTGATAGAGTACCTTCCATGACTGTTGCATTTACATTTATTTTATATGCATTGCTTCATGTATTAGTTGTACCTGCTAGAGTACCTTTCATGACTGTTGTATATATACATTGTCATATCATCGTTTCATGTATTAGTTGTACCAGATAGAGTACCTTACATGATTGTTGCATACTGATTGTCATATTATTGCTTCATGTATTAGATTTACCTGCTAGAGTATCTTTCATGACTATTGCATTCATATGACCATTTATTGCTTAGCTTACATATGTTAGATTTGCGCTGTACGTGCATACTTGCGATTACCTGCATATGTTATTTACTATTCATGAGTTGGCAACTCACTCCCGTTGTGCCATAGGGTTTTGCAGGTTGTTTCCCCAGAGTAGTCGAGGCAGGCTATTCATCCATCACATCATCTTTTGCAGCGGATACCGCTTCAGCTCACATTGTGCAGTTTTGCTTAGGTTGGTTTTGTGGTTAACCGTTCATGTTTATTATATATTCGTTGTATCCTGTACTCTCCATCTACCATTATCTTGTATGACTTAGAGACTTGATGTGAGGACAATATTGTATATTTTGGTGACTTGGATGTCTTTTATGCAATTTTATTTATATCATCTTTTATTTCTTCGCTACGGCGTCGTATATCTGTTGTGGTGGTTGTTTTCCTCCGTTGGGCGTGGATTTGCTCCCGTTGGGATGCTTTACTTATATTTATATTGTACCCATTTTTGGGGTTGGTTTTTACAAAGGAGGTGCTGCCAAAACTTTAAAGGAAGAAAAGTTGGACTTTAAAGAATTTGGGTTGAGATTTCAAAGGTTTTGAAAATGCTATTATCACTTTCTTACTACTTTTGATGGTTTAGATTGCTGGGTTTTCGGCTTACTTAAATTGCGTTACGCATGTTGACGTTGTGTAGTTTAAGGGCCGTCACGTGCCAATTTCGGGTCGTGACAAAGTTGGTATCAGAGCGCTAGGTTTTACCTTTCGGAGTGTAGGATGACCTTGGTATGATGGAGTAGGTAGCTTAAGCAGAGTAATGTAGTGTGTGTATGTCCGCGGCATACTCACGATCACGGTACTCCACCTAAAGTGACCTAAGTACAAATTGCTTGAAATTCTTTCCTTGATGATACATATCCTTGTGATTCGATTTCCGTGTTCATATCGAATCTTTTTTCCATTTATAGCCTTTGCCGCCGATGACTATGAGGATTCAGAGAGGTGCAGCGAGGGCCGAGGTCCGAGTTGACTCGTGTGGGACGAGGACTGACCAGGATGGCATGCTCGTTGCACAGGAGCAGATGGATCCGCCTTCGATAGATCGTATCGCTAGGATTGAGGCTGAGATGCTGGACTTGCGCCAGACGATGAGGTCTTTGGTTGAGGCTAGTAGAGCACAGCGACAAGGAGGTTGTCACCCCTGTTACCCAGTTATTCTTTGCGATCAGCGCTCAGTATAGTGTTACTCACACAGCACCAGTGGATGCAGCCATAGTTGACGAGGCACGTCTTCCCGAGACTTTGGGAGTTCCGGAACAGTGGAGGACTCGTGCAGGTGTACCAGCCCATAGACAGAGGAGTAGTCGTCGAGACATATTTCATGACTGTCGTGGGAGTAGCAGAGGCTTAGGATGAGGTGAGTCATGTTAGCTAGGTCAACCGTTTGTTGTGTTAACTTCTGTTAGTGATTCTTTGGTTGCACGACACGTATTTCGGTCGTGTGCCAATCGGATAGGAGATAGAGATTCGTCCATCGTGTTGATCGTTCTAGAGTTGTTGGATTTAACGTTCTTCTAGGCACGGACCGGTTATCTACGTGCTAGGAGTCTGTGGACTGCCGCGAGGAAACAGTCAGGTTTTGTTTTCCCCGCGAGTGAGTTCTTGTTGTGCAGGGGGACAGTGGTGCCGCCTCTCACAGCTTGAATTCAGCCTTTTTCGCTAGTCGGCTTTTGAGGAGAGGATGTCGAGAATTCATGGCTTTCATTCATGATACCGGGGCCACAATGAGTTTGTTGGACCAGGTTTCCATCGTGCGAGAGTTTTCCGACGTTGTTCCAGATGAGCCGGCGAAGCATAGGGAGCTTAAGGATCAGCTGCAGAGTTGTTTGTTGGGGCGTGTGCGTCTGAGTGTTTCGCTTTGGGGAGCTCCTATTCGGTTCGTCGGGAGAAGGATGACAGTTGAGGTTGTGTATTGATGGATCGTCAATTGAACCGGCTTACGGTGCGGATAGGTGTCTTTTACCTCGCATTGACGATTTCTTCGATCAGCTCCAGAGTGCGAGACATTTTCTAAGTTTGTTGTGATCTGGTCATCATTTGTTGCGGGTTCGGAGTGATGTCATTCCGAAGACTGCTTTTGTTCATGCTATGGGTTTTATGAGTTTTGGTGGTGTCGTTGGACTCACCAATACCCTAGCAGCATTCGTGGATGTGATGAACCAGATTTCTTCAGGCCGTTCCTCGACCGGTTTATTGTTGTGTTATTGATGACATTCTGGTCTATTCCAAGAGTCGTGAGGAACTAGGGAAGCACTTGAGGATTTGTTTTGCAGACATTGGGAGAGCACCAGCTGTTTGTTAAATTCTCGGAGTGTTCCTTCAGGCTTGATTGTGTTGACTCCTAGGTCTTGAAATTACGGGAGACGGTTTCTGATGGTCCTGAAGAAGATCGAGACTGTACAGCTTGGGCCCAGGCTTATATCCCGACGGAGGTCCGCAGATCTTGGGCTTAACACGTTTTTACCACCGTTTCGTGCAGGATTGCTTGTGTATTGCTGCACTGTTGACTGGACTGACTGGAAAGGAGGTTCTTTTTTTTCCTGGACTGAGGCATACGTGCGGAGTTTTCAGCAGTTGAAGACTCGATTGACAACTGCACCAGTTTTTTCTTTGCTTTCTGGTTCGGGCGACTTTGTTGTTTAACTGTGATGTTTCGTGAGTGGGGCTCGATTTTGCGCTTATGTGGCACTACAGAGTTATCGCTTATGCTTCCCGACAGTTGGAGGAAGTACGAGCACGATATCGCACTCATGATCTAGAGATGGCCGCTGTAGTCGTACGTTGAAGATTTGAGGACACTACTTGTTCGGAGAGTCGTGTCAGATTTTCACGGACCACCAAAGCTTAATGTACATCTTCCTACAGCTGGTTTTGATTGTTGAGACAGTCTTCTACAGATTTACCGTTCTTGTACAATTGTTGAGTCAGCTTATGTTCGCCTCTACTGAGGGGACAACTTGCTCATGTCCGTGCCTGACCACTTTTCCTTAATCGCTTTCGCGAGGCACAACCCGCCGATGCTCGTTCGTCAGATATTCTTGAGCCTACTCGGCTGGGTAATGATTCAGAGTCCTTGATTTGTGACTAGGGTGTGCTACGTTTAGGGACGCGTTTGTGTGTACCTGTTACTGATGGGTAGAGACGCGAAATCCTAGAGCAGGCACATCAGTCGGCTTTCTGTGTTCATTCAAGTGCACTAATATGTGACGTGACTTGTGAGATAGTTACGGGTGGGCAGGAATGAAGAGTGAAGTTTCGGATTTCATTTCAAGGTGTCTGTCTTGTTGTGAGCTAAGGTTGAGCACTTGAGACCAGCTAGAGAGTTGCAACCTTTAACCGTTCCAGAGTGGGAATGGGAGCAGATCTCCATGAATGTCGTTGTGGTGTCTATCCAGGTTTAGACAGGGTGTGACTCCATTTGGATGTTTGTTGTCCGGTTATGCTCAGTTTGCTTAGTTGTTCTTTGCTAAGTTTTTGCGTTTGCACGGAGTTCCTTCATGCATTGTATCCAATAAAGGCACCCTTTTCGCTTGCCGTCTTGGGCAGAAGCTTCAGGAAGCCTTGGGTACTGGTTGAGCTTTAGCTCCGCTTTCCATCCGTTGGCTGGTGGTTAGACAGAACGGAAAATACAGACTCTGGAGGATATGCTTGTTGTGTGCGTACTATTTGTTGTCGGCAGTTGGGATCGCCACTTGCCATTGTTAGGATTCTCCTTCGATAGCTGTTATCAGGAGACATTCCAATTGGCAACCTTTAGGTTTTTGTTTGGTAGGTCGTGTCAATCGCCAGTCTGTTTTTCTGACTCTGCGAGAGTAGGATTTTTGGACCCCAGCAAGTCTAGAGATTTTGGAGATGATCCAGTTGGTTCAGGTCAGGATGAGAGCAGCCCAGTGCAGTCGGAGGTCTTATGCCGACTGTGGTGGTCGCAGACTTGAGTTCGCAGTGGGAGATCATGTATTCCTACGGATTTTCCGATGAATGCCGTGTTGAGTTTTGGGAAGCTTATCCCAGGATTGTAGGTTCTTTTGGGATCCTCAAGCGAGTTAGTTTCGTTGCCTATAACTTGGCACTTCCGCCTAGATTATCGAGTATTCACCCCGTATTCCTTGTGTCGATACTTTGCAAATACCTTCATGATCTTTCTCACATGATTCATCACCAGACCATTTATTTGGGACACGATCTTTTCGTTCACCGGCAGCCAAGTGTGTTAATGGCTCGGCAGGTGGAGAAACTTCGGTCAAGGGTCTTGCCATCTGTGGAGGGTTTTCTTGAACGTAGCCGTATAGTGAGGTGATCACTTGGGAGGCTGCGAGCGAGATTTGGGAGTTTTGTACTCATCTCATTGAATGTACGCTTAGTAAGAATTTTAAATTCGGGGACCGAATTTCTTTAAGGGGGGAAGATTGTAACATTTTAGAAATCGTTTTGCGAATTTTCCGTTTTTAGAGTAAAATTGTCGGCGTTTTCCCTTTTAACCCGATTATGATCAAACTTCCGTAGAAACTTGTCGGCACCTAGTTTAGCTAAAATAAAGCCAGTGCGCGAGCTTTGGGGTCTATGGGAAGTTTTGGTTCACATAAATTTTTTTCCTAATTATAATATTATTTTAATACTTTATTTGTGCACTTTATTAGTGGTAATTACTTTTTGGTTTGGGTTAATTACTACTAATGTGATTTTATGGTAAGTTAATCACTAGATTATGTTTTTAACCTTCTCACAAAGATATCTAGATATTTGTGGTCTTATTGAATTTTTTAAAGAAAAGAAAAGAAAAGAAAAGAAAAGGTGGTATTTGCATTTTAGCATTAATTAGTGTTTTTAGCTAGAAAATTCCACACACTTTACCAAAATTCCCCCCATTCTTCCCTTGGCCGGCCTTTCCCTTCCCCTTACTGCCCTTCATCATTTCCATCCCTTTTCAACTCATTTTGCTTCAAAAAAATCATGAAAAATCCAAATTAATTCATACAAATTAAAATATAATCCAAATCCTTCATTCTTCTTCACAAATCTTGCTTAGATCTTATTCTAGTGAGGATTTTGGAGGCAAAAGTGGATTTTTCTTGTTTCAAGTTGTGTTCTTGGAAGGTATAAAACCTTAACCCTAATCTCTTTTATTGCTTAATAGCTTTAATTAGCTTAATTAGATGTTTAATTTAAGCTTTTAAATTAATATTTAGAAATTCAATATATCATTTTTATAATCAAATTAGGGTTTTGATTAGTGGAATGGTTAAGTGTTAAGCTAAGACAAATGAAAACTTAATCAAGTTGCTAATTTGTTAAAAGATATTTTCCTAATTGGCTAATTAAGTTAATTAACAAACTAAACTTTTGCTAATCCTAATTATGAAATCTAAAATTTTAGTAAAGATATAAGTGATTTAACCATGCTATTTGAAGATGTTTGTAAGTTCTAGTTTTGGTAAAACTTGTAGTTTTGTGCTAAAATGATAAATACTGCTTACTAGATTTACGGATATTTTAGGCGTGGGTTTCTTTTGACGTTGCGACGTTATGTATATTGATTCTACACTATATCCTATGTTGTGAATGTGCGATCAGTACGATCAGGGTATAGACTTAGTAGTTGCGTCGCGTTGCATTCCTAGCTAGGGTCGTGCCGATGTCGTTCGTGTCTTTGTGTAGCTTTTGCTCTTGAGTTCTTTCGTAGTGTCTCTACGTACGTTTGCCACTGAAACGAACACTTGGGAGTATGTTTGGAGTTGGTTTGTCGGTTAAACGTAGTTGTACGTATTTTGGTCGATTGCTTATATACACTTGCTTTATTGTTATATGTGTTCAGGATCGCAGACGGGGACTTCGGACGCTGTGAAGAGGGGAAAGCAGGTGGTAGGCTTTACTTAGCCAGGAGCGTTGGCGAGTAGATTTAACATCTACATGGGGATCGCCCGCATGGCGTTATGCGTCTGGGTTAGATCAAATGATATGACCTTTAGTGTTTAGTATATGGACTCGTTTGTGCACGTGTATTTCGTTGCATTTCTCATTTGCCTATTGTATTTGGACATAGTATTAACGAGACACAACACTATTATTGACGGTTCATGTTGCACGAGCACTAATTATATGCCTCTCACACCGTTAATAATTGCCATGACACGCACAACACCAATACATATGTGATATAGTATTGCTTTGGGACATCGAGACATGATCCTTATCTTCATTGTGCATATGACATATAGCATACCTGTATACCTACATACTTACACATATGCCCTGACATGCTTACATGCTAGTTACCCATATACCTATAGGGTAGTGTACCATTAGTGATAGGTATATACACATATGAGACATAGCTACATGAACATCTGGCATACATACATACATATACCTGGAGGGTATTATGGATAAGCAAAGAGACATACCTTGCTACAGATACTTTTACATCATACATACTTACATATAGACACACATATCTTGCTATACCGACATGGTTACGCATACCTTGTTATAGCTACATGTTCACCTATATATGATGTTGCATCTGATTTCGGAGCAATCAGGAACCGCATGATATATTTAATAACTTGTTGCAGTTAAATAGTGGTTTTCCTTTATATGCTCATATTTCTGTTTCATGTTTGCATATATTACATCCATGGATTTCTTATGATGTTCTCCGATATTTTTGTTAGTTATATGTATGCCCTAGAGGCCATTACTGTACATGCGTTGTATATTGTATTGGATGCTTGGACATATATAAGGAGGACTTTCTTGCTCGACATGATAGTATGCTATCTGGTTACTCTTTATCTTAACAAGTACTCTGATTGCCTCTATGTTACATGTTGATAAAGCTCTTAGGATGAGTACTTGACTACCAGGACTATGATGCGGATCATGCTAGTGGGGACAGTGTAGTCTCCAAGTACATCCTTCAAATGTTCCTAGTCGTGGGAGTACCGAGACAGGGTATCGATACTCCAGAGTAGACTAGCGTATGCGTTTCTTGACCCATATGATGCGCGATGGATGATCCCATATCCATTGGTGTTTGACATTAGAGAAGGTGTACGAGTGCTCAGTGGAGACTGGGTACACTAGACGGACTCGCCGAGAACTCCCAGATGGTATTATACCTCACGTCAGATGGCAGTTCTTTAGTGACACTGGTACATGTTAGTCTGTAGACCCGAGATCGTCATAGAGTCTTGTGTGATTCCCACTGTGCTTTGATTTCCATCATACCACGCCCAAGAGGGCGTGCAAAAAGGTGGCTTTTGGGTACAGTCCCGAATTACATGGAGGCAATGAGTGATAGGAGGGGTTTCGTCTCTCCCGGTATAGGGAGTTGATGGTGCGCTGTGTTCGATTGGCTATAACTGGAAATCCCTGGCCAGGGTTGCTGAGATTTACTGGTAAGTGTAATCAGTAGTTTCTCGAACTGTTATGGACCTCATATCGACACGACTTATCAAGCTACTGGGGTCTGACGTTTACCACCCCTAGGCGAGATATACGACATATCAGACGAAGAGACCAGACTGTACGGGAGTGTTACTGATTGGATTCACAGGAGAATGTACAGGCTTATTTGTTGATCTTCTGATCGCTCAATACCTGGGTGGCTGTTAGGTTTAGCAGACGGCTTGTAGCTTGTGGGTGTTTGATATGATCATCACCTACTGCGGGCGTATTGACGATTCTTTAGAGTCCTACACAGAGGTTTCCTGGCTCAGGAAAAACGGAGTAGGAGCACATATATGATATGTGCGGGACCGAGAACAATACGTGTATGTGATACCGTATTAGATTCTCGCGATATGAGATATCGGCCAGGTATATGTGATATGACCGGGTCATCGGATCAAGTGTTGATTCGATGAACTGATACAGATTATATTAGTCGGTTATTTATGAAATAGCCGGATTATCGGATCAAGTGTTGATTCGATAATTTAATGAATAATTATATATTTGATATATTAAATTATATTAACTAATATAAGTTATCAGTAGTTTCTCGAACTGTTATAGACCTCATATCGACACGATTTATCAAGCTTCTGGGGTCTAACGTTTACCACCCCTAGGCGAGATATACGACATATCAGATGAAGTGACCGGACTGTACGGGAGTGTTACTGGTTGGATTCATGGGAGAATGTATAGGCTTGCTGGTTGATCTTCTGATCGCTCAATACCTGGGTGGCTGTTACGTTTAGCTCAATCAGTAACACTCCCGTATAGTCCGGTCTTTTCGTCTGATATGTTGCATATCTAGTCTAGAGGTGGTATACGTCAGACCCCAGTAACCGATAAGTCGTGTCGATGTGAGGCTCATAACAGGTCGAGAAACTACTGATAACAATTACCAGTAGTACTCAATATCCGCCCTGTCCAGGGACTTCCAGTTATAGCTAATCGAATACAGCACAATATCAACTCCCTATACCGAGAGAGACGAAACCCCTCCTATCGCTTATTGCCTCCATGTGATTCGGGACTGTACCCAGAAGCCACCGTTTTGCACGCCCTCTTGAACATGGTATGATGGTTGCTTTTGGGTACAGTCCCGAATCACATGGAGGCAATGAGCGATAGGACAGGTTTCGTCTCTCCCGGTATAGGGAGTTGATGTTGTGCTGTGTTCGATTGGCTATAACTGGAAGTCCCTGGCCAGGGAGGATATTGAGTACTATTGGTAAGTGTTATCAGTAGTTTCTTGACCTGTTATAAACCTCACATCGACACGACTTATCGGTTACTGGGGTCTGACGTATACCACCCCTAGACTAGATATGTAACATATCAGACGAAGAGACTGGACTGTACGGGAGTGTTACTGATTGGTTTCAACAGGAACATATGTGCGAATCTTGAGAGACGATCAGTGAATATAATAAAGTAAAAAGTGCCGGTCCTGGCATTATAGACTAGGTCATATCAATGTGACCCGACCAGCTGAAGTTACATTTAGATGCATATTTAAATTAGTTTGAATTTACATCTTGTGAAACTTGCCGGTCATGTCACAAAGATAAGATGACCACAGCTCTGTTTATTGGAAACAGAGAAAGAGAGATACCAGGTTGATGCCTTGTAGAACCTTGTGAGAGTGCCTAGTAACCCTACAGTGGTATCAGAGCCAAGCTAGAGCATTAGGTGATATGTAGGCGAAGTTTAAAGTCCGATTGAACTCCGAATACCCGTTAAATCCTAGTTTCTGGAAATTTTTTCAAAAGTTGACATTTTTCATATTAAAAATACTCAGAAAATCATGCAGGGAAATATAAGAATTACTGTGAAGTACGGAACACCAACTCCCTCACGTGACCGCGGAACCGCGGCCAAACCATGCGTTTGGCGGCGGTTCCGCGGCCAATATTTGGAGTTGAGGCCCACTACTTCAGGCATTTATTCTTAGGTCCTTTTTCATAATTCTGAGAATTTTTTAATTCTACTCAAGTGTTGAGCCTTCTGGGAATTATTGGGAACTCGTTGATTCGATCGGAAAATTTAATTTCGTTTAATTTTTTTGGATAATTTAGAACGTGTTAAAAAGTTCGAACGGATATCAATAACTCACTTTTTCCCCTGCCGGAAAATTTCCAAGTGTTGGATTTTTCCGTAGTTTAAGAACGTTCTTAGTCGTGCAGGTAACGCGGTGGACCCTCTAGAAGAACACAAACCTTAACTTGATTATGTGACCGTCTGAACCGCCTCTAAACCTTAGGGTTTGTGGCAGTACGGTGTTGCCACATGTGAGGCGTTTGTTTGACCCTTCTACGGCTGGACCATTGGTACTGTGGCATGTGATGGATGCTTTTGAACTAATTTCAAGTGTTGAGAACCATTTGGGAAAACTTGGGTGTTTGATTATTCGATCGGAAAGTTTAACATTGTCTATTTATCTGGAATGTGATACAATATTTGGAATCCACAAGTAGTTATAAGATAACTAATTTGAATGTTATAAATCTAGCAGTTCAGTCTCAGATGATCGGTTGCCACGGGATTTTGATGCGATCAAAAGTCCGTCGCAATCACGTAGCGTACGCGGATACTCGCCGGGTAAACTTAATAGACAGCCATGCCCCATAGCCTCGACCAATTGACTGTAGGAGAACCCCGTCGCCAAAAGCATCCGTTCAGATGCTCGCGGCAGCGGTGTTCCGCCTTAGTGCACTTCGTCGACAGCATCCGGGGGTGCGGCCGTCTACTAAAGTTTGCGACGAGCATTCGATCAGGATGTCGGGAATCTTGTTGAATTTCCCGACTTGATATTGAAAAGAGTTTTCGATAATGAGACTAAAATGCAGGGTTTATAATTGTTAGGCATGCGATGTCTAAGGAATTCATTTGGTTAGGCATGCGATGTCTAAGGAGGTTGCAGATTCCAACTGTTGTAGTTTTACACTTTCTTTTCTGCGACTGCAAGTGTAATATGTGGTGTATCGCCGGTTTCGTTGCTATACATCAACGACAATTTGGATATGCATATTTACTTACGTTGATGATATGTGATATTATGTGTTGCTGTGATATGTTATATTGGATCGCCGTGTTCTGAATAGCCGAGGGTTTTATGTGAGATGAGAGTTTTTCATTTTCATTCATGTAAAATTCAATTGTATGTAATATTCTTTTATTTGGGCACTTTCGGGCTGAGGATGATGTCACCATTGTATATTATTTACTTTTCCGCATTAGGATAGACCCAAGACAGGGAGCACAAGTAACCGGGTTCTGGGGTCCAGTGGGAGACCATCTCGAGGAGTCGAGACCGGGTCTCCTAACTCTAGAATTGGCAGGATTACTTGCCGCTCTCGTAGGGGTCTAGGGATGTGGGTTTGGCTATTCATCGCGACCATGGAATCCGTGTTTTATACAGGCTCGTATTAAAACACAGGCCTCCTAGTATATCCAGTATTTCATATATGTTCTTCTGCTACAATGTTCTGTGATGAGATCATATTACTGCCTGAGATAAATATTTATATTATATATATAAGATATACATTGTATATTGTTGATTTCGTTTCAAATGTAATGCTTATGAAGCATAATAAAATTGGACTTCATTAATGAGATTAATGAAATAAAAGAAACCTAAAGATGTTGTAGAAACTTGTTTAAAAACTGATAGCTCTAGTTCTTGCTTTGCATAGCGGTATTTCTTGTAGAATATCCAGCACCTTATTCGATAAGGAAAGAGCCGAGATCCCTTCACCGGGAGTGACCTCTTTAGCGAAACTAGCAGATGCTACACACTCGGTTTGTCTTTTGATTACTTTTATAGTTCTTGCTTTGCATAGTGATATTTGTGAAATATCCTGCACCTTATTCGATGAGGAAAGAGCCAAGATCCCTTTACCGGGAGTGACCTCTTTAGCAAAACTAGAAAAGGCCTAAAAAACATTCCATTCAAAAATCACTCGATTCTACGACGATATCAAGTTCATTACGCTCATGATTTTCTTAAAAACCTGCGTAGCCCTCCGTCATTTCAGATAAGTACTACTTAGTATTCGTCCTGCGGTAGTTTGGCACACGTCAAGGCGTAGTGTACGGTAGCTAACTAGTGCTTTTCTGCTAGCATACGATGCGATTGGATTAGGGTATTCATACGGCGTTGTTTGGCAAGCGTCAAGGGTCGTACGGGTGGGTTTAATTCAATCAGGAAATGCACAGGTTGAACTTGACTAGCGGACTATGGGTTGTTTGGCATGCGTCAAGGTCATAGCACGCTAGGGCTAAAAGAATTATCGGGAATTTCAAGTGTTGAAATTTGCAATGAGATTGCATACCTTCTATGAGATAGTTGGATCCCGATACCCACTGTGAGTAAGAATTACTCCTGGGAGAGTTTTACACATTACAATTAGCCGATCAAGTAGGTGTTTAGAAAGGTATCAACGGGGTTATGTCTCTGGGAAAACGAGGTTTACTTTAATTAGGTCCGTGCGAAAGCACGGGGAACCTCCCTCAAAGTACCGGCACTGGCCTGGCTGAAAGATTGGCAAACTTGTAGGGTGTAATTAATCCCGGCTAGTCTTTCCTTTTAGGGTTTGAAGGAAGATTTGACTAAAACAGTGGGAGATATCCTGATTAGATATATTGATAACCAATCAAATCTTGCAAGAGCATACGCTGAGTGTTTTCTTCTATCTCTCTCCAGGTAGCGACCATGTCACGCCTTAATCAAAATAATAATATGGATGTACTGACCGAACCCGCTTGTTATACTGCGCTAGGGAACGTTGGTCCCGCTCCAACTTATAAATGTTATAAGACCGAGCAGGAAATAGGGGATTACCAGAATTCCCGTGCCGCCCAAACGAAGAAAGTGCATGCTGATGCATCTTCTTCGGGTGTGTTCATTACCGAGAACCGTTTCTAAGTATACTTTACGTCCTGGGTATGAGATACCGGATCAGGATCCCACATATGTAATTTGTTACATGGGCTACAGAAAGGTAGAACTGAGAACGGGTGATAAGTTTCAAGAGTTGGAAACAGTGCAAGTGTTGCAGCCAAGTCTGTTGGCAGTTATCATCCTGTATTACCAGAATACATTGATTCTGAACGAATGTTATTAGATACCGAACCCGATTTACAACATCATATTTGTCTCTTTATTAGTAAAGAAGGATATAATTTTGTATTGTTGGATAATGTTTTGAACATTTCCTATATCAAGAGTTGATCGGTTTAGGCACGTTATCTAAAAGAATAAACATTCTAAATCAAACCACAGTTCTTAATGTACAGAACACACACAAGAGGAAGAGTTCAGAAATGAACAAATCCTTTTTGAGGTATTGTAGACTAGGTCATTTCAATGCGACCCGACTAGCTAAGTTACATAGAGATGCATATTTAAATTTGTTTGAATTTACATCTTGTGAAACTTGCCGGTCATGTCACAAAGATAAGACGATCACAGCTCTGTTTATTGGAAATAGAGAAAGAGTTAGTGAACTCTTGGAATTGATACATGATGATGTATGAAAGTCCCCTGTCTACACATGCCAGGACTGGTTCTTTGTACTTTATTATATTCACTGATGGTCTCTCAAGATTCGCACATGTGTTCCTGTTGAAACACAAGTCTGAACCTTTTGAGAAATTCAATGAATATGAGTTAGAAGTAGAGAACCAAAATGGGTATAAGTATTATGTCCTTTGATATGATCAGGGAGGAGAATACTTGAGCACGGGATTCCTGGACTATTATAAAGGAGAATGATATTCTCTCTCAGCGTTACTCATCCGAATACACCACAGTACGTTGGTATATCGGGGCGGAGTAATAGCACCCTATTACATATGGTGCGCTCTATGATGAGTACTACTGAGTTTCCTATTTCCTTTTGGGAGTTATGCACTTGAGAAGATGCATACCTATTGAATAGGGTTCCAATCAAATCAGTTGCCTACCACTCCATATGTGATATGGTATGGGAAGAGCCCATATCTTAAGTAAGTTAAGATTTGGGGTTGTCCGGGCTATGTCTAAAAGCAAAATCCGGACAAACTCGAGGCAAGATCAGTTCTATGGAAGGTTGTTGGATATCCCAAGCATTAGCAAGGGAATATCTTCTACTACTTCGAGGAACAAAAGATGTTTTGTTTCTCGGAATGCCACCTTTGTGAAAGGGAATTTCTTGTAAAGAAATTAGTGGTCATGAGGTAGAACTGGAAAGAGTTCCAGCTATACAAACTGTAGCTGATGATTGGTAGAACCGAAGGATTCAATAGTAACCAACGAACCTCGGCCTCTCCACCGATCTAGTAGGGTACCTCACCCACCTGAGAGATACTTCGGTTTTCTCTATGACAGTAGGAGCGAGAATTGCATCATGAGATGATGACCCAACTAGTTTCGAGCAGGCCATCAGGAGTGGGACTCTGTGAGAATGTCAGGATGCTAATGAGATCTGAGATGGAATCCTTATACACTAACAAAGTATGGACTTTGGTTGCTTTATCTGAAGGGTTAAATCCCCATCAGGAGCAAGTATATCTTAAGAAGATTACTTGGTAAACATGGAAAAGTTGGTACATTCAAAGCTATGCTTAAGTCCATCCAGATTCTACTTGCCATTGCTACATACCATGACTACGATTTCTGGCGGTTGGGTGTGATTTAGAAGAGAGCGTCTATAAGTTCACAGCCATAGGGCTTCGTAGACAGTGGGAGCAGCGGAAACGTGTGCAAGGTGATTTATGGGATAAAACAGGCATCGCGGAGTTGGAACATCTGTTTTGATGTGGTAGTCAATGAGTTTGACTTCATCAAAATGGTAGATGAACCTTGTATATACAAAAAGGTAGTAGGGAGTATGGTGATGATCCTCGTATAGTACGTGGATAACATACTCGCGATAGGAAAAGAGTTTTTTATGCTACGCTCGGTCAATCTCGTCTTATCACAAAGATTCTCCATATAGGATCAAGGTGATACCTCCTAAATCCTGAGTTATGGATCTATGAGATAGATCTAATTGGATGTTAGGATTCTCACTAGTTGTAGTGAGATGTTATCAATCGATCCTGGGGAGAATCACTGGAAAAGTTCCAGGGTGATAAGGACGACTGAATATCAGTCGCAGGCATTGTCTTTACTCTCAGTGGAGGGATGGTATGTTGGAAGAGTTCCAAGCTAGATACCGTGACTTACTAGACGATTAAAGGCTAGATACATCGTTACCAAGGATGCTACCAAAGAGGCAGTCTGGATATAAATAATAGTTCATGAGATGAACTTCGTTCCTACCATTGTGTGACAATGGATTTGTGGCTTATGCCTAGGAACCCCCGTTCCATCAGAAATCCAGACATATTCTTAGGCAGTATCGCCTGATCATGGAGATGGTTGATCTCCAGGGAGATCGAGGTTAGGAGAGTAGACACAGAGGACAACAGCGCGGATCCACTCATAAAGGCCTATTTCCCAGTAGAAACTTTTATGGAATGGTTGAGTATGAGATACTTTAACCACAGCTGATTGTTGGATATGCGATACCACAACAGATGGCCCTAGTGCAAGTGGGAGATTGTTAGTTATATGTATGTCCTAAAGGCCATTATTGTACATGCGTTGTATATTGTAATGGATGCTTGGACATATATAGGGAGGATTTTCTTGCTCGACATGATAGTATACTATCTGGTTACTCTTTATCTTAACATGTACTCTGATTGTCTCTATGTTACATGTTGATAAAGCCCTTAGTATGAGTACTTGACTACCAGGACTATGATGCGGATCATACTAGTGGGGACAGTGTAGTCGCCAAGTACATCCTTCAAATGTTCCTAGTCATGGGAGTACCGAGACAGGGCATCTATACTCTAGAGTAGATTAGCGTATGCGCTTCTTGACCCATATGATGGGCGATGGATGATCCCATATCCATTGGTGTTTGACATCAGAGAAGGTATACGGGTGCTCAGTTGAGACTAGGTACACTGGACGGACTCGCCGAGAACTCCCAGATGGTATTATACCTCACGTCAGATGGCAGTTTTCTGGTGACACTGGTACAGGTTAGTCTGTAGACCCAAGATCGTCATAGAGTCTTGTGTGATTCCTACTGTGCTTTGATTTCCATCATACCACATCCAAGAAGGAGTGCAAAAAGGTGGCTTTTTGGTACAGTCCCGAATCACATGGAGGCAATGAGCGATAGGAGGGGTTTCGTCTCTCCCGGTATAGGGAGTTGATGGTTCGCTGTGTTCGATTGGCTATAACTGGAAATCCCCGGCCAGGGTTGCTGAGATTTACTGGTAAGTGTTATCAGTAGTTTCTCGAACTGTTATGGACCTCATATCGACACGACTTATCAAGCTACTGGGGTCTGACGTTTACCAGCCCTAGGCGAGATATACGACATATCAGACGAAGAGACCGGACTGTACGAGAGTGTTACTGATTGGATTCACAGGAGAATGTACAGGCTTGCTTGTTGATCTTCTGATCACTCAATACCTGGGTTGCTGTTACGTTTAGCTGACCGCTTGCAGCTTGTGGGTGTTTGATATGATCATCACCTACTGCCGGCGTATTGACGATTCTTTAGAGTCATACACAGAGCTTTCCTGGCTCAGGCAAAATAGAGTAGGAGCACATATATGATATGTGCGGGACCGAGAACAATACGTGTATGTGATACCGTATTAGATTCTCGCGATATGAGATATCGGCCGGGTATATGTGATATAGTCGGGTCATCGGATCAAGTGTTGATTCGACGAACTGATACAGATTATATTAGTCGGTTATTTGTGAAATAGCCGGATTATCGGATCAAGTGTTGATTCGATAATTTAATGTATAATTATATATTTAATATATTAAATTAAATTAACTAATATAAGCTCACTTAAAGATTCTTTTTCTCACTCGGGTAATACATTGATATATATGTGATATATATTAATTGTATTATTTTATTTTGTTACAATAAATATTGTATATGTGATATATAATGTTGTAACAAGTTATGATTACTAATGCAACATGATTTGTGGAGATTAAACATGATTAGGGTTTGATTTGGGTTAGCACTTTCATGAAGTTTCTAGAAGCTTTATGTTTTGTTTTAAGCAAAGATATTTTGTTATGATATTTTGAAGATATTTTCTTAACCCAACCCAAACCCTTTACCATGGTTTATTTTCTACAATGGTTAAGTCTTTTGTTTCTTAACCAAGGGTTGATTTGTAACCATAACTAATGATTTCATTATTCATCACAAATAGATTCTTCTTCTTCTTCCTCTTGAAAAAGGTTTCTAGCTTTTTGCAAAGTGATGAAAATGAGTGAGAAATTGAAAACAAATGAGAGCTAAATTCCTACTTCATCATCCTCATCTATTCTTGCCACTTAGATTCGGGTGTTTGCTTTGCTAATACTTGATTAGCAAAGCAAGAGCTTGGGTTTGAGTTTCTTCAAGGTTGATCATCTTTGTTATCGAAGATCGAAAGCAAGATTACATCTTTCTCTTCATGGAGCCTCTCTAGAGTCCGAGTACTCGATGATCGCAGCGAAGGGACCTCAACACGGAGCTTTAGAAGTGAAGGAACAGACTACAAAGGTTGTAATCCCTAACTCTTATAAGTAAAGTTGTTTACTTTTTTTGTTTCGCCTAATCTCCAGTCTAAGATCTTAGTTTGGGTTGTTCGACACGTCTAAAATTTAAATCGTGCATGGTTGATGCCTTGTAGAACCTTGTGAGAGTGCCTAGTAACCCTACAATTTTAACTCATAAGTATATATAACAGTGGAACGGGATGCTGTTATATAAGCCTATACACATATATTAGTGGAATGGGATGCTAATATATGTGTATTGATTCATTCATTTATACTTATTCATTACTTGATATTTTCTGGATTTGAGGACCGTGGTGGTTTCATGAAATTTTGCAAGTATTCTTTCTTTACTTGATATTTGTATGCATCCACTTAGAGATTTGTTTTAATACCGATACGGGATCGAGAGTGTCGGTGTTTAGCACTTAAGATTCGAAGGATGTATAATACCGATACGGGATCGAGAGTGTTGGTGTTTGGCACTTAAGATTCGAAGGACGTATAATATCGATACGGGATCGAGAGTGTCGATGTTTGGCGCTTAAGATTCGAAGGACGTATAATACCGATACGGGATCGAGAGTGCTGGTGTTTGGCACTTAAGATTCGAAGGACGTATAAATCTGTTTTGGATCATAAGTGTCGATATTGGGCACTTAGGATTCGCTGTTTTGGATCATGAGTGTCGGTGTTTGGCACTTAGGATTGGCTGAGACTTACAGGATATATGAAAGTTACTTGATATTGGACACTTAGGATATACTAGATTTACTTGATAATTGGATACAGAATTTATATGAGATTCACCTGATATTGGATACAGGATATATGAGATTTACTTGATTTTGTACATTCGGGACATATGAGATTTGTTGATATTGTACATTCAGGATTTTTGAGACTCACATGATATGAGAGCCAATTTGAGGGCTGATTTAAGGAATTGGGATTTGGTTTGTCTTGATGGACTTTGGTCCTACCACGATGTCAGGATTCCATGGAAATGACATGTTTCATTCCATACTCCACATTTATTGTTTATGCACTGCTTCATATATTAGTTGTACCTGATAGAGTACCTTCCATGACTGTTGCATTTACATACTTTATTTTATATGCATTGCTTCATATATTAGTTGTACCTGCTAGAGTGCCTTTCATGACTGTTGTATATATACATTGTCATATCATCGTTTCATGTATTAGTTGTACCTGATAGAGTACCTTACTTGATTGTTGCATACTGATTATCATATTATTGCTTCATGTATTAGATGTACCTGCTAGAGTATCTTTCATGACTATTGCATTCATATGACCATTTATTGCTTAGCTTACATATGTTAGATTTGCGTTGTACGTGCATACTTGCGATTACCTGCATATGTTATTTACTATTCACGAGTTGGCAACTCACCCCCATTGTGCCATAGGGTTTTGCAGGTTGTTTCCCTAGAGTAGTCGAGGCAGGCTATTCATCTATCACATCATCTTTTGCAGCGGATACCGCTTCAGCTCATAGTGTGCAGTTTTGCTTAGGTGGGTTTTGTGGTTATCCGTTCATGTTTATTGTATATTCATTGTATCCTATACTCTCCATCTACCATTATCTTGTATGACTTAGAGACTTGATGTGAGGATAATATTGTATATTTTGGTGACTTGGATGTCTTTTATGCAATTTTACATATATCGTCTTTTATTTCTTCGCTACGGCATCGTATATCTGTTGTGGTGGTTGTTTTCCGCCGTTGGGCGTGGATTTGCTCCCGTTGGGGATGCTTTACTTATATTTATATTGTACCCATTTTTGGGGTTGGTTTTTACAAAGGAGGTTCTGCCAAAATTTTAGAAGAAGAAAAGTTGAACTTTAAAGAATTTGGGTTGAGATTTCAAAGGTTTTGAAAATTCTATTGTCACTTTTTTACTACTTTTGATAGTTTACATTGCTGGGTTTTCGGCTTATTTAAATTGCGTTACGCCTGTAGACGTTGCGTTGTTTAAGAGCCGTCACGTGCCAATTTTGGGTCATGACATATATTGATGATAGATCCGCACTCTTGACTCGAGAATGTCATATTATATAGTGTATCGTATGAGATACTATTGAGGCGGGATCACCGACTATTGTGTGTGTATGTGTGTGTGTGTGTATCGACTTAGACTTAGGTGGTTTCCTTACCCCTTTTCAATTAGCCTGTTAGCTTAGTCCTGTAGTTTACTTGTAGATGTTAGACTAGACCTGAGTTATACCTATTTCAAAATTAACGAATCATGAGTATTTTAAAGACATGCCAAGCGATTCTACGGATATTTCAAAGGGCGTATCTTTTCTTATAACATCGTAGCCCTTATTTTCAAAACACCACGATTCGTATTATTTCAAATGGCAAAACGGTATGACACATATATAGAAATGTAGATTCCTTATTGTTATGTTATTATTCATGTTCCGCACATTATTATTGTTGCATTTACATTTCATTTGCCATTTATTATGTTGTTATCATCGCATTGCATGTTTATAGTGTACCTTAGCGATTATGAAACCATGGTGTCAGGACACCAACACCATTACTGATGATGCGTATGCTCTACATACACTTGCTTGCTGGCTCACGCACATCATCATCGGTAATTGCCATGTCACGTACACTTTAGAGAATATTATTTCATTGATATAGCTTGCTAGCTGATAGTTCCTATATGATATTGTTCCATATGTTAGTTCATTATTGCATTCATTGCTTGATATGTCGTGCATGTTTTATATTCGTTAGTCATGAATATTATAAGGGCCAGTCTGGATTGCCGGAGCCCAGTATTCATTATTATTGACTTTTCAGTTTGGATTTCGGATTTTCCATGAGATTTCTGGATTTGCAGAAACCGCAAGATTTTATAAACTCATTATCATTTTAAAAGATAAAAGTGCGGTTTTCTCATGATATGATTTGAGATATGTCGACCATGAATTTTCTCGGCTCTTGAGCGATATCATACACCCGATTCGAGGAGGGTGAGGAACCATCTGTGGGTGCATGGTGGACCCGGTGCGGTATCCCGGGACGAGAAGGTCGCAGATGATGGCGTTGAGCCTGTGACAGGGGAGCACTACTGATCGGTGATTTTATTGTGACTCGACGGATATCCGGAGGATACAGATCGGAGTACATGCCAGTCCGGATAGCCGGAGCCTGAGCTTTTGAGATTTGATGACAGGGGCCAGTCCGGATAGCCGGAGCCCTAGATATTGAGATTTAAGGTATTTGAGGTTTTATGATATGGGTCAGTCGGGATATCCGGAGCCTGAGATATTGGATGTTGGGATATATGTTTTGTGTCGATGTTAGACACTGATTTATGTTGATTTCATTGATGATACCTCGTTTTAAATATACAGAAATCTCACTATATTCTGAAAACAGTTTTCCTTTCATGATGTATTCTGTTTTTATTTCGATGCATTCATACCTCATATTTATGATATGTTGCTATCTGAGGCACTGTCACGAGCACATGGTATTACACTAATGTATAGATGTTTCCCCCTGCCACCTTATCATGCTTCAGGCTTTATCATATTGAGGATGTATATTACTGATCGTATTGACCTAGGATTGAGTCATACATACGATTTCTGCTCTGTGATGTTTTCTACTCACGAGTTGGCAACTCACCCCCGTTGTGCCACAGTTCTTGCAGGTTTTTGCCGTACAGGTTTCATTGCGGCTTTCTGGCACACTGTTTCCATTCCGGGTGATTGCTTTGATAGGTGGGTTCACTCGCATCATGACCACCATTATACCTTTATTATATTTCAGTTGTATCTAGTAAACTCCATCAACCAGACTGTATTATTTATTTGACTTAGAGACCGGTTATATATTATTTCGACCTTAAAGTCGCGCTTGTATTATTATGGTTTTCATGTTGATTTTGAGTTGCCTTTTGAGTTTTGATACTTGTCCTTCAGCGTTGTATATTATATTGCTTGTATGGTTGTGACCGTCGATTGACGAAGAGCTAGCTCCCGTTTAGGGATGCCTTTATTCATATTATGCATGTTGTACCCTTTTGGGCCAGTATTTACAAAGGAAACTCTGCCGAAATTTTCAGAAAAGACTTAATGTTTTAAAAATGCAATACTTTGGCACATGTTATTAAAACTACTTGTTTTAAAATATGTTTTCTTCACTTCTTCCTTAAAATTGTTTAGATTGTTAGTTGTATGTATGCCTTAGAGGCCAGTATTGTACAGATGATATATATTAAATTGGATGCTTGGACATATATAGAGATGACTTTCTTGCTCGATATGATAGTATGCTATCTGGTTGCTCTTTATCTTAACATGTATACTAGTCTCTTTAAACTGTCTTATAGTTACATGTTGGTAAAGCCCTTAGGATGTGTACTTGACTACCTGGACTATGATGCAGATCATACTAGTGGGAACATGGTAGTCCATAAGTACATCCTTCAAGGTCCCTAGTCGTAGGTGTATCGAGACGGGGCATCGATATACCAGTGTAGACTAGCGTATACGCTTCTCGACCCATGAGATGGGCGATGGATGATCCCATATCCATTGGTGTTTGACATCAGAGATGGTATACGGGTGCTCAGTAGAGACTGGGTACATTAGACGGACTCGCCGAGAACTCCCAGTTGGTATTATACCTCACGTCAGATGGCAGTTCTCAGGTGACACTTGTACAGGTTAGTCTGTAGACCCGAGATCGTCATAGAGTCTTGTGTGATTCCCACTGTGCTTTGATCTCCACCTTACCACGTCCATGAGGGCGTGCAAAACGGTGGTTTTTGGGTACAGTCCCGAGTCACATGGAGGCAATGAGCGATAGGAGGGGTTTCGTATCTCCCGGTATTGGGGGTTGATGTTGTACTGTGCTCGATTGGCCGTAACAGGGAAGTCCCTAGCCAGGGCTGTTTCAGAGATTTGCTGGTAAGTGTTACCAGTAGTTTCACGACCCGTTATGAGCCTCACATCGGCATGACTTATCGGTTATTGGGATCTGACGTTTACCACCCCTAGACTTGATATGCGACATATCAGATGGGGAGACCGGACTGTACGGGAAGTGTTGCTGATCGGCTCGACGGGAGTTGTAGCAGGTTCGCTTGTTCTCTTCTGATCGCTCAATACCCGGGTGGCCATTACGTTTAGCTGACCGCTTGCGGCTTGGGGGTGCTTGATATGATCATCACCCACTGCCGGCGTATTGACGAGCCTCAGAGTCCCACAATGGAGTTTCCTAGTCCAGACGAAACGTTGTGGTGCGCGTATGCGATATGCGCATGGACCCGATTAAAGTACGCGTATAGGATACCGTATATTGATCGGGCGGCTTGCTTTTGGTTAGGGTCATATGTGATATGGCCGGATTGATAAATCAAGTGTTGATTTATCATTTAACTATTAGCTTCTCACTTGAAATCCTTTCTTGAGTAAGTTGGATGTATGCATGCATGTATGCCTTCTTTTTGATTAATGCATATATGGATGTACATATTCACATACATACATACATACATCTTTCATGGTTGATTATACAAGGAATATGATGGCAATATAAGACTCACACCATGGTTTTGATATGGATTATTATTGAACTTGAGTTAAAACACAAAAGGAAACTTTACCTAAGGTTAAAAGGTGGGTGAGAATGGTTAGGTCAAGAGAAGAGTGTAGAAACAAATCAATAATGAACCCTTTTTCTTTTCCTTTTTGTTTTAGAAAAAATTCAATAATAATCCATATCAAAACCATGGTGTGAGTCTTATATTGCCATCATATTCCTTGTATAATCAACCATGAAAGATGTATGTATGTATGTATGTGAATATGTACATCCATATGTGCATTAATCAAAAAGAAGGCATACATGCATGCATACATCCAACTTACTCAAGAAAGGATTTCAAGTGAGAAGCTAATTGTTAAATGATAAATCAACACTTGATTTATCAATCCGGCCATATCACATATGACCCTAACTGAAAGCAAGCCGCCCGATCAATATACGGTATCCTATACGCGTACTTTAATCGGGTCCATGCGCATATCGCATACGCGCACCACAACGTTTCGCCTGGACTAGGAAACTCCATTGTTGGACTTTGAGACTCGTCAATACGCCGGCAGTGGGTGATGATCATATCAAGCACCCCCAAGACGCAAGCGGTCAGCTAAACGTAACGGCCACCCGGGTATTGAGCGATAAGAAGAGAACAAGCGAACCTGCTACAACTCCCGTCGAGCCGATCGGCAACACTTCTCGTACAGTCCGGTCTCCTTGTCTGATATGTCACATATCAAGTCTAGGGGTGGTAAACGTAAGACCCCAATAACTGATAAGTCGTGCCGATGTGAGGCTCATAACGGGTCGAGAAACTACTGGTAACACCTCCCAGCAAATCTCTGAAACAGCCCTGGCCAGGGACTTCCCTGTTACGGCTAATCGAGCACATTACAACATCAACCCCCAATACCGGGAGAGACGAAACCCCTCCTATCGCTCATTGCCTCCATGTGACTCGGGACTGTACCCAAAAACCACCGTTTTGCACGCCCTCATGGACGTGGTAAGGTGGAGATCAAAGCACAGTGGGAATCACATAAGACTCTATGACGATCTCGGGTCTACAGACTAACCTGTACAAGTGTCACCTGGGAACTGCCATCTGACGTGAGGTATAATACTAACTGGGAGTTCTCGGCGAGTCCGTCCAGTATACCCAGTCTCCACTGAGCACCCGTATACTATCTCTGATGTCAAACACCAATGGATATGGGATCATCCATCGCCCATCTCATGGGTCGAGAAGCGTATACGCTAGTCTACACTGGTATATCGATGCCCCGTCTCGATACACCTACGACTAGGGACCTTGAAGGATGTACTTATGGACTACCATGTTCCCACTAGTATGATCTGCATCATAGTCCAGGTAGTCAAGTACACATCCTAAGGGCTTTACGAACATGTAACTATAAGACAGTTTAAAGAGACTAGTATACATGTTAAGATAAAGAGCAACCAGATAGCATACTATCATATCGAGAAAGAAAGTCATCTCTATATATGTCCAAGCATCCAATATAATATACATCATCTGTACAATACTGGCCTCTAGGGCATACATACAACTAACAATCTCCCACTTGCACTAGGTCCAGCTGCTGCAGTATCGCATACCGAGCATCCCGAAGAGTCTCTTAAACTGTATCTGGGGAATGGCTTTTGTGAATGGATCCGCCGTGTTGTTCTTCGTGTCAACCCTCCTGACCTCGATCTCCCGGCGATCAACTATCTCCCGGATCAGGTGATACCGCCTCAGAATATGCCTGGATCGCTGATGGGACCTGGGTTCCTTGGCCAAAGCCACTGCTCCATTGTAATCGCAATGCAAAGGTATTGGATGCTCAATGGATGGAACCACTCCAAGTTCAGTAATGAACTTCTTGGTCCAGACAGCCTCTTTGGCAGCATCGTTGGCAGCGATGTATTCAGCCTCCATCGTCGAGTCTGCCACGGTTTCCTGCTTGGAACTCTTCCAGCTAACCGTCCCTCCGTAAAGGGTAAAGACAAATCCCGACTGCGACTTAGAGTCGTCCTTATCACTCTGGAAGCTCGAATCGGTAAAGGACTCTACTTGGAGTTCTCCGTTACCATACACCAAGAGCATCTCTTTAGTCCTTCGTAAGTACTTGAGAATGCTCTTCACAGCCGTCCAGTGACTCTCTCCAGGATCAGCTTGATACCTACTCACTAAACTTCGTGAGTATGCTACATCGGGTCTGGTATATAGCATCGCGTACATGATAGAGCCTACAGCCGAAGCATAGGGTATCCCTTGCATGCGAGCTCTCTCCAAATCAGTCTTTGGAGACATCTCTTTGGAGAGAGGTGAAAGGTTCCTAGGCACCCTAGTGGGTTCTCACAAGGCATCGAACATGCCAAATTAAAATTTTTAGTGCCGAGAAACCCTAGACTACGGATCTTTAACTAGATGTTTAGGCGAAATAGAAAGCTAGTTAACAGTTAACTACTATGATACGGATATACAACCTTTGTAGATCCGGATTTCCACCTCCACGGCTCCGCAACGTCATGTCCTCGCTGTCCATCATGAATCCTCGACTCGATCATCGGCTTCATCGGGAAAGCAAGCGGAATAGCTCGTCGGCTTTGTGTCAAAGACGATCTACGTCGAGGTTGCACAAACTCAAGCTCCGACTTCACAAACTTGTGAAACTTGTGAAGTAAACACCCAAAACAACTTGGCAAGAGGTAGAGGGTGAAGAAATAGGAGGTGGGTTCACTTTGGATTTGGATTTAACTCACTAAAGCTCAAGTTGCCATTGGAGTAGCAAGCTTGAAGAAGAAGAAGAAGATGAGCTCTAGAAAAATTATGATAAGTATTATATTAAAAATAAATATAAAACAAATACTTATCATAACTTGAACTAGGGTTAAGTGTAGAGAATTAACCATGGTCACTTTGATGGGTTAGGGTTAAGCATGAAGATAAGGATGGTTAGCATAGTCAAAGTTTCATGAAGCTTCAATAAAATGACAAAGAAAGCCACCATTCTCATCTTATTGTTTTCCAAATAAATAAATAAATAAATAAGTAAATAAATGAAAATGCAAAACCCTAATTATCATATTAACCATGGATTAATTTTATACACTTAACTAAATGATCAAGTATCATCAAACATGATACATAAAAGTGCACGAAAGTATATCACATATACAATGTGCAATCCAAGTGAGAAAAATCCGTTTAAAGTGAACCAATACTAGTTAATGCAAAGTAATATATCAAATATATAATTATACATTAAATCATTAAATCAACACTTGATTCAATGATCCGGTTATATCGCATACAACCGACTAGTATGCAATGCATCGATTTATCGAATCAATGATTCGATAACTAGGTCATATCGAATATAACCAATCGAAACACATATCGCGAGAATGAAGTGCGGTATCACATACACGCATTATTCTCGGTCCTGCACATATCTCATATGCGCTCCTATTTCGTTTTGCTTGAGCCAGGAAACCTCTGTGTAGGACTCTAAAGACTCGTCAATACGCCGGTAGCAGATGATGATCATATCAAGCACCCACAAGCCGCAAGCGGTCTGCTAAACGTAACGGCCACCCGGGTATTGAGCGATCAGAAGATCGACGAGCTAGCCCGCTCACACTCCTGCGAATCCGACCAGTAACACTTACCATACAGTCAAGTCTCTTCGTCAGATACGTCGCATATCAAGTCTAGGGGTGGTATACGTCAGACCCCAATAACCCGATAAGTCATGCTGATATGAGGCTCGTAACGGGTCGAGAAACTACTGGTAACACTTACCAGCAAATCTCTGATCAGCCCTGGCCAGGGACTTACCTGTTACGGCCAATCGAGCACAGCGCAACATCAACTCCCAATACCGGGAGAGACGAAACCCCTCCTATCGCTCATTGCCTCCATGTGACTCGGGACTGTACCCAAAGACCACCGTTTTGCACGCCCTCATGGACGTGGTAAGGTGGAGATCAAAGCACAGTGGGAATCACACAAGACTCTATGACGATCTCGGGTCTACAGACTAACCTGTACAAGTGTCACCTGAGAACTGCCATCTGACGTGAGGTATAATACCATCTGGGAGTTCTCGGCGAGTCCGTCCAGTGTACCCAGTTTCCACTGAGCACCCGTATACCATCTCTGATGTCAAACACCAATGGATATGGGATCATCCATCGCCCATCACATGGGTCGAGAAGCGTATACGCTAGTCTACTCTGGTATGTCGATGCCCCGTCTCGAGATACCCACGACTAGGGACCTTGAAGGATGTACTTATGGACTACCATGTTCCCACTAGTATGATCTGCATCATAGTCTAGGTAGTCAAGTACAAATCCTAAGGGCTTTACCAACATGTAACTATAAGACAGTATAAAGAGACTAGTGTACATGTTAAGATAAATGGCAACCAGATAGCATACTATCATGTCGAGCAAGAAAGTCATCTCTATATATGTCCAAGCATCCAATATAATATACATCATCTGTACAATACTGGCCTCTAGGGCATACATACAACTAACAATCTCCCACTTGCACTAGGGCCAGCTGCTGTAGTATCTCATACCGAGCATCCCGAAGAGTCTCTCAAACTGTATCTGGGGAATGGCCTTCGTGAGTGGATCCGCCGTGTTGTTCTTCGTGTCAACTCTCCTGACCTCGATCTCCCGGCGATCAACTATCTCCCGGATCAGGTGATACCGCCTCAGAATATGCCTGGACCGTTGATGGGACCTGGGTTCCTTGGCCAAAGCCACCGCTCCATTGTTATCGCAATACAAAGGTATTGGATGCTCAATGGATGGAACCACTCCAAGTTCAGTAATGAACTTCTTGATCCAGACAGCCTCTTTAGCAGCATCGTTGGCAGCGATGTATTCAGCCTCCATCGTCGAGTCTGCCACGGTTTCCTGCTTGGAACTCTTCCAGCTAACCGCCCCTCCGTAAAGGGTAAAGACAAAACCCGACTGCGACTTAGAGTCGTCCTTATCACTCTGGAAGCTCGAATCGGTAAAGGACTCCACTTGGAGTTCTCCGTTACCATACACCAAGAACATATCTCTAGTCCTTCGCAAGTACTTGAGAATGCTCTTCACAGCTGTCCAGTGACTCTCTCCAGGATCAGCTTGATACCTGCTCACTACACTTAGTGAGTATGCTACATCGGGTCTGGTACATAGCATCGCATACATGATAGAGCCTACTGCCGAAGCATAGGGTATCCCTTGCATGCGAGCTCTCTCCAAATCAGTCTTGGGAGACATCTCTTTGGAGAGAGTGACTCCAGAGATCGTGGGTAAGTTCCCACGCTTGGACTCTTCCATACTAAACCTCTTTAGTATGGTGTCAATGTACCTGGATTGGGACAATCCCAAAATCCGTTTGGATCTATCTCTATAGATCCTGATCCCCAATATGCAGGAGGCATCACCAAGATCTTTCATTGAGAATCTTTGTGATAAGAAGAGCTTGACCGATTGCAGCATAGGAATATCATTTCCTATCAAGAGTATGTCGTCCACGTACAATACGAGGAAGACAACCTTACTCTCTGCCACCTTCTTGTAGATACAAGGTTCATCTGGATTTTTGACGAAATCAAACTCTTTGATAACGACGTCAAAGCAGATGTTCCAACTCCGCGATGCTTGCTTTAATCCATAAATGGATTTAAGCAGCTTGCACACCTTCCCGCTGCTCCCACTGTCTACGAAGCCCTCTGGCTGAGTCATGTACACGCACTCTTCTAAATCACCATTTAGAAAGGCGGTCTTAACATCCATTTGCCAGATTTCGTAGTCATGAAAGGCAGCAATGGCAAGCATGATTCGGATGGATTTAAGCATAGCCACTGGAGAAAAGGTTTCGTCATAGTCCACACCTGGTCTTTGACGAAAACCCTTTGCTACAAGTCTAGCTTTGAAAGTCTCCACTTTCCCATCTACACCAAGTTTCTTCTTAAAGATCCACTTGCTCCCAATGGGTTTTACCCCTTCAGGAGCAACTTCCAAAGTCCATACTTTGTTGGTGTACATGGAATCCATCTCGGACCGCATAGCATCCAGCCATTTCACTGAGTCCCCACTAGTGATGGCCTGCTCGAAGCTAGTTGGGTCATCATCCTCCATGATGCAATCCTCACTGCCACCATCAATGAGAAAACCGTAGTATCTCTCAGGTTGGCGAGGAACCCTACTAGATCGGCGGAGTGGCTGGGGTTCATTGGGTACTTCGGAATCCTCGGGTTCAACCAAATCTTCTGTTGTTGTCTGTGTCGCTGGAACCTCTTCCAGTTCTACCTCAATGCCACTTATCTGTTTCATAAGAAAACCTTTTTCTAAGAAAGTGGCATGTCGAGAAACAAACACCTTTTGTTCCTCGGGGTGGTAGAAGATATACCCTTGTGAATTTTTGGGATATCCTACAAACTTACATAAGACAGATCTTGCCTCGAGTTTGTCCGGATTTTGTCTTTTGACATAGGCTGGACAACCCCATATCTTAATGTAATTAAGATGTGGTCTCTTCCCTTTCCATATCTCATATGGAGTGGTAGGCACTGATTTGGTAGGAACTCTATTCAATAGGTCCATGGCTGTCTCAAGCGCATGTCCCCAGAAGGAAATAGGTAACTCAGCTGCACTCATCATTGAGCGCACCATATCTAATAGGGTGCGGTTTCTCCGTTCAGATACACCGTTGTGCTGTGGTGTATATGGAGGAGTCAGCTGAGAGAGAATCCCATTCTCTTTTAGGAAGCCCAGGAATTCATTGCTCAAGTATTCACCTCCTCGATCAGATCGAAGGATTTTAATACTTTTTTCGGTTTGGTTCTCAACTTCTTGTTTATATTCCCTAAATTTCTCAAAAGCTTCTGATTTGTGTTTCATCAGGAACACATACCCGAACCTAGAGAGATCGTCAGTGAATGTAATGAAGTATGAAGAACCATCCCTGGCATGTGTAGACATGGGACCGCATACATCACTATGTATTAGTCCTAAGAGTTCGGTAACTCTTTCTCCGTGTCCCGTAAACGGAGTCTTGGTCATCTTGCCTTTGAGACATGACTGGCAAGTGTCATAGGATGAAAATTCAAACGGATTTAAATATCCATCTTTATGCAACTTAGCTAGTCGTGTCGCATTGATGTGACCCAGTCTACAATGCCATAAGAAGGATTCATTGAGTTCAGAACTCTTCCTCTTGTGTGTGTTTGTTATACTCAGAACTGTTGATTGATTTAGAACATAAATGCCATTGCACAACGTGCCTGATCCAACCAACTTTTGGTTACGGAAAATGTTCATAACATTGTCCTGTAATACAAAATTATATCCCTCTTTACTTAATAAAGAAACCGATATAATGTTGCATATCAGGTTCGGCATGTAATAGCATTCGTTCAGAACCAATGTATTACCAGTTGGTAATACAAGGTGATATTCCCCGACAGTCTTAGCTGCAACAATTGCGCCATTTCCAACTCTTATGTCTTTATCACCTTCTCCAAGTTCTCTACCTTTCCTAAGCCCATGTAACTGATTACATATATGGGATCCTGACCCGGTATCCAATACCCAGGACGTAGAGCAAATGGAGAAACAGTTCTCAGTAACGAACATACCCGAAGAAAATGCATCAATATGTACTTTCTTCATTCGGGTGGCATGGGAATCCTGGTATTCCCCTATATCCTGTTCATTCCTATAACTCTTATAGGAAAGAACGGAACCAACGTTCCCCAGCACAGTATAACATGCGGGTTCGGTCAATACATCCATTTTATTATCTTTATTAAGGCATGAAATGGTCGCTACCTGGAGAGAGAGAGAAGAAAACACTTTAGCGTATGCTCGTGCAAGATCAGATTGGTTATTATCTTATCTAATCAGGATGGCTCCCACTGCTTTTTATCAAATCTTCCTCCAAACCCTAAAAGGAAAGACTAGCCGGGATTAATTACACACTACAAGTTCGCCAATCTTTCAGCCAGGCCAGTGTCGGTACTTTGAGGGAGGTCCCCCGTGCTTTCGCACGAACCTAATTACTGTAAACCTCGTTTTCCCAGAGGCGTAACCCCGTTGACACCTTTCTAGACACCTACTTGATCGGCTAATTGTAATGTATAAAACTCTCCCAGGAGTAACTCTTACTCGCAGCGGGTATCGGGATCCAACTATCTCATAGAAGGTATGCAATCTCATTGCAAATTTCAACACTTGAAATTCCCGATAATATTTTGCCCCTAGTGTACCATGACCTTGACAGAGGTCAACAAATCATAGTGCACTAGTCAAGTTCAACCCGTCATTTCTTGATTGAATCAAACCCACCCGCACGACCCTTGACAGAGGTCAACAAGGTCGTACGACTACCCTAATCCAATCTGCATCATATGCATAAACAGACAAATACTAGTTAGCTACCGCACACTACGCCTTGACAGAGGTCAACAAACGCAGCACGAATACTAAATAGTCTTTATCTGAAATGACGGAGGGCTACGCAGGTTTTTCATAAAAACCATGAGCGTAATGAACTTGATATCGTTGTAGAATCAAATGAAGTTTTGAAATGGAGTGATTTTGAGGCTTTTCTAGTTTTGCTAAAGGAGTCACTCCCGGTGAAGGGATCTCGGTCCTTTCCTCGTCGAATGAGGTGCGGGATATATCATATATATCGCTGTGCAAAGCAAAAACTCAAAAGCAATCAAAAGCAAGCCGAGTGTGTAGCATCTGCCAGTTATTGCTAAAGGAGTCACTCCCGGTGAAGGGATCTCGGTCCTTTCCTCATCGAATAAGGTGCAGGGCATATCACATATACCGCTATGCAAAGCAAGAACTGTAGCTACCTGTTTTATTTAAAATCTGATTCCACAACATCTTAGGTTTCTTATCTTTCATTAATCACATTAATGAAGTCCCATCATTTAAATACCTAAACATCACAGATAGATATGACGTACACTTATGCCATCCGCATTCGCCTCGATGTCCCCTCGTGCACCGTTAGGTTAGGTAACTAACGACAGAGCAGGGCAGGGCTAGCGCGGGTGTAAAACATAAGTAACGTCTATATAATATATCATATATACTATATACTATATCCATCACAGAATCACATCACAGATACCGCAGCAGAATAACCATATGAAATATTGGATATACTAGGACGTCCGTGTTTTTAATACGAGCCAGTATAAAACACGGATTCCACGGTCGTGATGAATAGCCAATCCCACACCCCTAGACCCCTACGAGAGCGGCAAGCAACCCTACCAATTCTAGGGTTAGGAGACCCGGACTCGACTCCTCGAGTTGGTCTCCCACTGGACCCCAGAACCCGGTTACTTGTGCTCCCCTCCTTGGGTCTATCCTAGTGCAGAAAAGTAAATAATATACAAAGGGTGACAACTCCCGCATCCTGGAAGTGCCCCGAATAAAAGAATATTACATACAAGTTTTTACATGAATGAAAATGAAAAACACTCATCTCACATAAAAACCCCCGGCTATTCGAATACGACGATCCAATATAACATATCCAGCAACACATAACATCACATGTCATCAACGTAAGTAAGTATGCATACCCCAATTGTCGTTGACGTATAGCAACGAAACCGGCGATATGAACATACTACACTTACGGTCACAGAAAAGAAAGTGTAAAACTACAACAATTGGAATCCGCAATCTCTTTAGACATCACATGCCTACCAGTTATAAATCCCGCATTTTAGTCCCATCATCGAAAACTCTTTTCGATATCTTGTGAAACTAAACTGCTAGATCTATAACATTCATCCAGTTATCTCATAACCTTTTGTGAATTCCAATTATTGTATCCAATTCCGGATAAATAGAATATATCAAACTTTCCGATCGAACTTTCGAACACCCAAGTTTTCCCGACACCGATCAACACATGAAATAGGTTCAAAGACATTCACTTCATACCTCAGTACCAACGGTCCAGCCGTAGAAGGGTCAAGCCAACGCCTCACATGTGGCACGCCGTACTGCCCCAAACCCGAAGGTTCAAAGGGCAGTTCAAGACGGTCACATAATCGAGTTAAGGTTTGTGTCTTCTAGAGGGACCATCGCGTTACTTGCACTACTTAGAACGTCTTTTAACCACACAATAATCCAACACTTGGATATTCCGGCAGGGGAAAACCTGGGTATTTATATCCGGTCGAACTCTTTAACATATTCTACAATTATCTGGAAAAACACAAAAGACGAAATTTGATAATCCGATCGAAATACTGATTCCCAATAGTACCCCAAAATACTCTTCTGTAAAGTCACAATAAAAATATCCCAGAAAACATAGCATTATATTACAAGAGTTACTGTGCAGAAAATATTAAACAAGGCTACAGTAATGCCGCGGAAGCGCCGCACATGCCTAGCATGTGCCGCGCTTGCGCGGTGTAAAAGTCGAATTAGCCCCTCGTATTTCACAGTAATTCTAATAACACCCTGCTTGATTTTCTACATATTTTTAATTGACAAAAATCCGATTTTTTAGAAAAAGTCCAGAGAGCATTTTACGGTTTTGGATTTCGGTTCGATCGGGTTTCAAACGTCGTCGGGACTTCGCCTAAGGCTCTAGCTTGGCTCTGATACCAGTGAAAGGTTCCTAGGCACCCTAGTGGGTTCTCACAAGGCATCGAACATGCCAAATTAAAATTTTTAGTGCCGAGAAACCCTAGACTACGGATCTTTAACTAGATGTTTAGGCGAAATAGAAAGCTAGTTAACAGTTAACTACTATGATACGGATATACAACCTTTGTAGATCCGGATTTCCACCTCCACGGCTCCGCAACGTCATGTCCTCGCTGTCCATCATGAATCCTCGACTCGATCATCGGCTTCATCGGGAAAGCAAGCGGAATAGCTCGTCGGCTTTGTGTCAAAGACGATCTACGTCGAGGTTGCACAAACTCAAGCTCCGACTTCACAAACTTGTGAAACTTGTGAAGTAAACACCCAAAACAACTTGGCAAGAGGTAGAGGGTGAAGAAATAGGAGGTGGGTTCACTTTGGATTTGGATTTAACTCACTAAAGCTCAAGTTGCCATTGGAGTAGCAAGCTTGAAGAAGAAGAAGAAGATGAGCTCTAGAAAAATTATGATAAGTATTATATTAAAAATAAATATAAAACAAATACTTATCATAACTTGAACTAGGGTTAAGTGTAGAGAATTAACCATGGTCACTTTGATGGGTTAGGGTTAAGCATGAAGATAAGGATGGTTAGCATAGTCAAAGTTTCATGAAGCTTCAATAAAATGACAAAGAAAGCCACCATTCTCATCTTATTGTTTTCCAAATAAATAAATAAATAAATAAGTAAATAAATGAAAATGCAAAACCCTAATTATCATATTAACCATGGATTAATTTTATACACTTAACTAAATGATCAAGTATCATCAAACATGATACATAAAAGTGCACGAAAGTATATCACATATACAATGTGCAATCCAAGTGAGAAAAATCCGTTTAAAGTGAACCAATACTAGTTAATGCAAAGTAATATATCAAATATATAATTATACATTAAATCATTAAATCAACACTTGATTCAATGATCCGGTTATATCGCATACAACCGACTAGTATGCAATGCATCGATTTATCGAATCAATGATTCGATAACTAGGTCATATCGAATATAACCAATCGAAACACATATCGCGAGAATGAAGTGCGGTATCACATACACGCATTATTCTCGGTCCTGCACATATCTCATATGCGCTCCTATTTCGTTTTGCTTGAGCCAGGAAACCTCTGTGTAGGACTCTAAAGACTCGTCAATACGCCGGTAGCAGATGATGATCATATCAAGCACCCACAAGCCGCAAGCGGTCTGCTAAACGTAACGGCCACCCGGGTATTGAGCGATCAGAAGATCGACGAGCTAGCCCGCTCACACTCCTGCGAATCCGACCAGTAACACTTACCATACAGTCAAGTCTCTTCGTCAGATACGTCGCATATCAAGTCTAGGGGTGGTATACGTCAGACCCCAATAACCCGATAAGTCATGCTGATATGAGGCTCGTAACGGGTCGAGAAACTACTGGTAACACTTACCAGCAAATCTCTGATCAGCCCTGGCCAGGGACTTACCTGTTACGGCCAATCGAGCACAGCGCAACATCAACTCCCAATACCGGGAGAGACGAAACCCCTCCTATCGCTCATTGCCTCCATGTGACTCGGGACTGTACCCAAAGACCACCGTTTTGCACGCCCTCATGGACGTGGTAAGGTGGAGATCAAAGCACAGTGGGAATCACACAAGACTCTATGACGATCTCGGGTCTACAGACTAACCTGTACAAGTGTCACCTGAGAACTGCCATCTGACGTGAGGTATAATACCATCTGGGAGTTCTCGGCGAGTCCGTCCAGTGTACCCAGTTTCCACTGAGCACCCGTATACCATCTCTGATGTCAAACACCAATGGATATGGGATCATCCATCGCCCATCACATGGGTCGAGAAGCGTATACGCTAGTCTACTCTGGTATGTCGATGCCCCGTCTCGAGATACCCACGACTAGGGACCTTGAAGGATGTACTTATGGACTACCATGTTCCCACTAGTATGATCTGCATCATAGTCTAGGTAGTCAAGTACAAATCCTAAGGGCTTTACCAACATGTAACTATAAGACAGTATAAAGAGACTAGTGTACATGTTAAGATAAATGGCAACCAGATAGCATACTATCATGTCGAGCAAGAAAGTCATCTCTATATATGTCCAAGCATCCAATATAATATACATCATCTGTACAATACTGGCCTCTAGGGCATACATACAACTAACAAGAGTGACTCCAGAGATCGTGGGTAAGTTCCCACGCTTGGATTCTTCTATACTAAACCTCTTTAGTATGGTGTCAATGTACCTGGATTGGGACAATCCCAATATCCGTTTGGATCTATTTCTATAGATCCTAATTCCCAATATGCAGGAGGCATCACCAAGATCTTTCATTGAGAATCTTTGTGATAAGAAGAGCTTGACCGATTGCAGCATAGGAATGTCATTTCCTATCAAGAGTATGTCGTCCACGTACAATACGAGGAAGACAACCTTACTCTCTGCCACCTTCTTGTAAATACAAGGTTCATCTGGGTTTTTGACGAAATCAAACTCTTTGATAACGACGTCAAAGCAGATGTTCCAACTCCGTGATGCTTGCTTTAATCCATAAATGGATTTAAGCAGCTTGCACACCTTCCCGCTGCTCCCACTGTCTACGAAGCCCTCTGGCTGAGTCATGTACACGTACTCTTCTAAATCACCGTTTAGAAAGGCGGTCTTAACATCCATTTGCCAGATTTCGTAATCATGATATGCAGCGATGGCAAGCATGATCCGGATGGATTTAAGCATAGCCACTGGAGAAAAGGTTTCGTCATAGTCCACACCTGGTCTTTGACGAAAACCCTTTGCGACAAGTCTAGCTTTGAAAGTCTCCACTTTCCTATCTACACCAAGTTTTTTCTTGAAGATCCACTTGCTCCCAATGGGTTTTACCCCTTTAGGAGCAACTTCCAAAGTCCGTACTTTGTTGGTGTACATGGATTCCATCTCGGACCGCATAGCATCCAGCCATTTCACTGAGTCCCTACTCGTGATGGCCTGCTCGAAACTAGTTGGGTCATCATCCTCCATGATGCAATCCTCGCTCCCACCATCCATGAGAAAACCGTAGTATCTCTCAGGTTGGCGAGGAACCCTACTAGATCGGTGGAGAGGCTGAGGTTCGTTGGGAGCTACTGAATCCTCTGGTTCCATAAAATCTTCAGTTTGAGTTTGTGTAGCCGGAATTTCTTCCAGTTCTACCTTATCGCCACTAATTTCTTTTGCAAGAAATTCCTTTTCCAAAAAGGTGGCATGTCGAGAAACAAACACTTTTTGTTCCTCTGTATGGTAGAAAAGATATCCATGTGAATGTTTGGGATATCCTACAAACTTGCATAGAACTGACCGCGCCTCGAGTTTGTCTGGATTTTGCCTCTTGACATAGGCCGGGCAACCCCATATCTTAACTCGTTTATGACATGGTCTCTTCCCACTCCATATCTCATATGGTGTGGTAGGTACAGATTTAGTTGGAATTTGATTCAATAGGTATGCTGCTGTTTCTAGCATATCCCCAGAAGGAAATAGGTAACTCAGCTGTGCTCATCATAGAGCGCACCATATCTAATAGGGTGCGGTTCCTCCGCTCCGATACACCATTGTGCTGTGGTGTATATGGAGGAGTCAGCTGAGAGAGAATCCCATTCTCTTTTAGGAAGTCCAGGAATTCATTGCTCAAGTATTCACCTCCTCGATCAGATCGAAGGATTTTAATACTTTTTCCGGTTTGGTTTTCGACTTCTTGTTTATATTCTCTAAATTTCTCAAAAGCTTCTGATTTGTGTTTCATCAGGAACACATATCCGAATCTAGAGAGATCGTCAGTGAATGTAATGAAGTACGATGAATCCTCCCTGGCATGTGTAGATATAGGACCGCATACATCACTATGTATCAGTCCCAAGAGTTCAGTAACTCTTTCTCCGTGTCCCGTAAACGGAGTTTTGGTCATCTTGCCTTTGAGACATGACTGACAAGTGTCATAAGATGAAAATTCAAACGGATTCAAATATCCATCCTTATGCAACTTAGCCAGTCGTGTCGCATTTATATGACCGAGTCTACAATGCCACAAGAAGGATTCGTTCATTTCTGAACTCTTCCTCTTGTGTGTGTTTGTTATGCTCAGAACTGTTGATTGATTTAGAACATAAATGCCATTACATAACGTGCTTGATCCAACCAACTTTTGGTTACGGAAAATGTTCATAACATTATCCTGTAATACAAAATTATATCCCTCTTTACTCAACAAAGAAACCGATATAATGTTGCATATCAGGTTCGGCATGTAATAGCATTCGTTCAGAACCAAAGTATTACCAGTAGGTAATGCAAGGTGATATTCCCCGACAGTCTTAGCTGCAACAATTGCACCATTTCCAACTCTAATGTCTTTATCACCTTCTCCAAGTTCGCTACCTTTCCTGAGCCCATGTAACTGATTACATATATGGGATCCTGAACCGGTATCTAATACCCAGGACGTAGGGCAGATGGAGAAACAGTTCTCTGTAACGAACACACCCAAAGAAAATACATCAACATGTACTTTCTTCATTCGGGTGGCTTGGGAATCCTGGTATTCCCTTATGTCCTGTTCATTCCTATAACTCTTATAAGAAAGAACGAAACTAACGTTCCCCAGCACAGTATAACATGCGGGTTCAGTCAATATATCCATATTATTATCTTTATTAGGGCATGACATGGTCGCTACCTAGAGAGAGAGAAGAAAACACTTTAGCGTATACTCTTACAAGATCAGATTGGTTATTATCTTATCTAATCAGGATGGCTCCCACTGGTTTTTATCAAATCTTCCTTCAAACCCTAAAAGGAAAGACTAGCCGGGATTAATTACACCCTACAACTTCGCCAATCTTTCAGCTAGGCCAGTGTCGGTACTTTGAGGGAGGTTCCCCGTGCTTTCGCACGGACCTAATTAAAGTAAACCTCGTTTTTCCAGAGGCGTAACCCCGTTGACACCTTTCTAGACACCTACTTGATCGGCTAATTGTAATGTGTAAAACTCTCCCAGGAGTAACTCTTACTCGCAATGGGTATCGGGATCCAACTATCTTATAGAAGGTATGCAATCTCATTGCAAATTTCAACACTTGAAATTCTCGATAATATTTTGCCCCTAGCGTCCTATGACCTTGACAAAGGCCAACAAATCATAGGATGCTAGTCAAGTTCAACCCGTCATTTCTTGATTGAATCAAACCCACCCGCACGACCCTTGACAAAGGCCAAAAAGGTCGTACGACTATCCTGAAACAATCTTCATCATATGCATAAGCAGATAAGCACTATTCAGCTACCGCACACTACGCCTTGACAAAGGCCAACAAACGCAGCACGAATACTAAACAGTTCTTATCTGAAATGACGGAGGGCTACGACAGGTTTTTCTGAAAACCTATTGCGTAATGAACTTGATATCGTTGTAGAATCAAGTGAAGTTTTGAAATTGAGTGATTTTGAGGCTTTTCTAGTTTTGCTAAAGGGGTCACTCCCGGTGAAGGGATCGTCGGCCCTTTCCTCGTCGAATGAGGTGCGGGATATATCATATATATCACTGTGCAAAGTAAAACTCCAAAGGGTCAAAAGTCAAACCGAGTGTGTAGCATCTGCCAGTTATTGCTAAAGGGGTCACTCCCGGTGAAGGGATCTCGGCCCTTTCCTCATCGAATAAGGTGCAGGGTATATCATATATACCACTATGCAAAGCAAAACTGTAGCTGCCCTTTTATTTTAAAAATTTGATTCTACAACATCTATTAGGTTTCTTTTCTTTCATTAATCACATTAATGAAGTCCCATCATTTAAGTCACCTAAACATCATAGATAAATACGACGTACACTTATGCCATCCGCATTCGCCTCGATGTCCCCTCGTGCACCGTTAGGTTAGGTAACTAACGACAGAGCAGGGCAGGGCTAGTGCGGGTGTAAAACATAAGTAACGTCTATATAATATATCATATATACTATATACTGTATCCATCAGAACATATCAAATGATCACATCACAGATATCGCAGCAGAAACATAGATATAATGTGGGATATGCTAGGACGTCCGTATTTAGTATCTAGCCAACAATAGAAAATACGGATTCCACAGTCGCGATGAATAGCCAAGCCCACACCCTGGACCCCTACAAGAGCGGCAAGCGACCCTACCAATTCTGGAGTTTAGGAGACCCGGTCTCGACTCTTCGAGACGGCCTCCCACTGAACCCCAGAACCCGGTCACCTGTGCTCCCCTCCTTGGGTCCATCCTAATGCGGAAAAGTAAATAATATACAACATTGGTGGCATCGACCTCAACCCGGAAGTGCCCCAAGAAAAAGAATATTACATTACATTTAGATTTACATGAATGAAAATATAAAACTCTCATCTCACATAAAAAACCCCGGCTATTCAATCGCGACAATCCTGCACATCATATCTCAGCAACACATAATATCACATATCATCAACGTAAGTAAGTATGCGTACCCCAATTGTCGTTGATGTATAGCAACGAAACCGGCGATATCGACATACTACACTTACGGTCACAGAAAAGAAAGTGTAAAACTGCAATATCTGGAATCCACATTATCCTTAGACATCATAAATGCGAAATATCACATACCTCGTATTTCATGTCTTATAATATGAATTCCACACATTGCATCACATTCCAGATAATCAGACAGTATTAAAGTTTTCGAACGAACGATCAAATACCCAAGACTCACTAAAGCTCAACACTTGAGCGGAGTTCAAAAACCCGGATTGTGACACAGTGGTAGCGGTCCAGCCGTAGAAGGGTCAAGCCAACGCCTCACATGTGGCACGCCGTACTGCCCCAAACCCTAAGGTTCAAAAGGCAGTTCAAGACGGTCACATAATCGAGTTAAGGTTTGTTGTCTTCTAGAGGGTCCACCACAAACAAACTTGCATGTATTTCCGAAAGATTTTAAACCCCGTGAAAAGTGAGCAAATGATACTCGTTCAAACACTTCACTACTTTCTAATTTACACGGAAAAGCAACGAAATGAAAATTCCGATCGAATCGACAAGTACAAAACCATCTCCAGAACAAACAGCACAAAATTCAGATTAAAAATACACTAAAAATTATACAAGCAGTGAATTGAGTTACTGTAAAAAAATTACACCATGAAGAAACAGAACGGCCGCGGAACCGCGGCCTAAGCAGGCTATTGTCGCGGTTCCGCGCTCAAATTTACTGTTCATGATCTCGTTTTTCACAGTAACTCTTATATTTACCTGCTGAATTTTTTACGTATTTTTAATTCTGAAAATAACCAGATTTTGAAAAAAGTCTAGAGAGCACCCAAAAAACCGTATTTTCGGTTCGATCGGAGTTTTAACTTCGTAAAAGTGTCGCCTAATGTTCTATGTCGGCTTTGATACCAATGAAAGGTTAGGTTAGCACCTCATAAAGGGTTTGGAAGCATCACATGAACCAAAGAATGCATTTTTAAGGTGCTAAGCTAACAAGCATCGGATCTATCCTAGAAAAATTAGGGTTTCAAAATTTTCACATCATCATATGAAAGGAAAGCTAGGGTTTAGAGAGTACAACCTTTGTAGCTCCCTACGCCAGACTCCTCGGCTACTTAGGGTTTGAAAAAGCTTCGCTTGAACTCCTCGATGTCACCGATGATCCACCCGGAGTCCGGTTTGTCCAAGCTTGCAACTTTGTCCGATCAAGTGAACGAAATCAAGCTAACACTCCAAACAAGTGGGCTAGACTTGTGTAGAATGGTGTTGTGGTTCTCTTTCTCACTTCAAAATCCAATCTTGATGAGTATATTGCTCACTACAAAAAGCTAGAGAGCAAAATGAGAGAGGAAGAAGAAGATAATGGCAATAACCTTTTCAAGAGTGAAAAAGAATAACTCACACAAAGAAAAATGAAAATATATGTATATATATTTTTTTGTTCTCATCTCAAACCATGGTTTAAACAATGAATTCATTATTGAACTTGAGTTAAAACACAAAAGGAAACTTTACCTAAGGTTAAAAGGTGGGTGAGAATGGTTAGGTCAAGAGAAGAGTGTAGAAATAAGGTTTGGAAGCATCGCATGAACCAAAGAATGCATTTTTAAGGTGCTAAGCTAACATAGATTTCTGGGGGTTTCTTGGCTTACTTGAATTAGATGGGGTCGTATAGACTTCATATGATTCAAGTTCCAGTCACGTGCCATTTCGGGTCGTGACAATACCTCAAGCTCCAACCTCTAAACCGAGGTAACTAAGGTACCTAGTTTGCTAAGCTAGGTAGCTTAAAAGATGTAGAGTGTCTAATGGAGTATTTAATCTCACTTGACCGTATGGTTCACAACTCATGTGATGGATTAGGGTCTTGAGAAAGAAGGAGAGAGAAAATGGAGAGAGAAACAAAATGAGCAAATGAACTAGTGAGAAGGAAAGTGAAGAATGGCTCCTACACTCATCTCACTCAAGCATGCAATATTTTCAAATTGAAAATATCAACCATGCTTGAATAGTGAATCCAAACCAATAAAATAAACCATGAGCCATGCTTCACTCCATACCACAAATATCTCCATTTTCCACCTCATTAATCTATTTGCAAAATAGATAAATCCAAATAATGAGGCGTCCCCTTCTAGAAGCATCTCTTGTGTAATTACAAGAATCCCTCATTGTATATACATACCCGTATTCGTATTCCGAAAAATATGAATACAATGAGATAATAATAATCCAATAATATAATACTAGGATCTGGCTTAAACCAAAGCCCACTAGTATTATCAGTCCGAACAATATCCGTGTAGCCAGTACACGTATGTGATCAGAACCCTGCTGTAAAACCATACAGCCTCTACATAGTTTCGCCCGAAGCAGGAAAACCCTTTGTGTGGGACTCTAAAAACTCGACAGTACACTGGCAGTGGGTTTAACTATATGTCCATCAGCGGTACTGTTGGCTATAGTGCCATCAAGTCAATTATTGTGATCGCAGGCACGCGATTGTGATGATTGAGGGAGAACCTATAGGGATAGAACAGTCTTACTTAAGATAATTGTATGCTATCTAGTTTGCCTATATCATCATGTAGATACTTTATGTGGTATTACAGATCACTATTGTTAGTGTATATGCCCTAGAGGCCATTACTGTATCATACTAGTTTGTATATTACTTAATGGAAGCTTGGGATATTCACAGTTGTATAGACAATCATGCTCAAAATGGTAGTATGCTACTTGGTTTGTTTCTACATCAATATGTGCATGTGTTTCTTTCAGCATATCGCTTATACATATTAGTGGAGCCCTTAGGATCTTTGCTTGATTACCAGCGTTGTGATGGCAGTCACACTAGTGGGGGCTGGGTAATTTACAAGAACATTCTTATACAGGTCCCTAGTAGTAGGATTATCGAGACAGGGCATCGATACTCCAGAGTAGACTAGCGTATACGCTTCTCATCCCAGCAGGGGAGATGGTCTGTCCCACAGCCATTAGTACGTCGTACTGGAGATAGTATGCGGGTGCTCGTTAGGTTACGAGTACACTGGACAGGACTCGTCGGGAACTGTTGGTTGGTAGTATACCTATCGTCAGATAACAGTTCCTAGGTGACAGGAGTACAGCTTAGTCCGTCGACTTGACACTGCTACTTCGCCTCGAGTGTGTTCCCACTGTTCTTTGATTACTACCCTACCACGGCTCAAAGGAGTCGTGCAAACAGGTAGTAGTTGGGTGTAGTCCCGAAGCACTTGGAGGCAGTAGCGGTTAGATAGGATTCGTCTCTCCCGGTATTGGGGGTTGATATCGCGCTGTGTCTAGGAGAACCATTACACAAAGTCCCTGGCCAGGGCAAGCGAGAATTACTGGTAGTGTTTCCTGTAGTTTCTCAGGGTGTTCTGGGCTACACTCCGGCATGACTTGCAGCGCTATTAGGGGTCTGACGTTTACCGCCCCTAGGCCCGACATGCGATACTCTTAGACGAACAGACCGGACTGTACGGAGATTGTCACATTCAGGCTCAGTAGGAGTTCGGATGGGTTTACCTCATCGGCCTTCTTATCGACATCTACCCGGGGACCGTTACGTACAGCTAGTGCTACTTGCGGTCTGTGGTTAAACCCACTACCAGCGTAGTGTTGAGTCTTTAGAGTCCCACACAGAGAGTTTCCCTGCACTGGGCAAAAGGTGTAGAGGCCGTATGGTTTTACGGCAAGGCTACGATCACTTACGTGCACTTATGCGCGTATGATGTTCAGGCAGACGATACTAGTGGGCTTTGGTTTAAGCCGGATTCTAGTATTGTATAGATGGATTAGTTTTGTCTTCTGTGCATTCGCATTCTACGGAATGCGGATGCAGGTATGTATGCACGGTTGTGAGGAGCGAAGAAGGAGGTGCCTCATTAGGGTTCTGACCGTTGATTCGGTCAAAACCATTATGAGGTGAGGAAAATATTTACTAATCTTTTTTAATGATAATTGTGTTATGGCTAATTGCTTTGACCATTTGACCTAGTTGACCATTGTTGACTTGGATATTTTATGAGAGCACTAGATCCTTCTTATTCTTTTGGATTTATTCTTGAGATGATAATGGTCAAATCAAGGGTAGCCATCAACATTATCATAATAAGAGATTAGTAAATAGATTTTCAAGGGATCATTATCTTCTTCTCATTCTCTCTCTTCAAATGAAAGCTCCCATGGTTCCTCCTTCTTCTTCCTCTCTAGTTTTTTCTATAACTCTCATGTGTTGAGAAAAATAGAAACCAAATAGACTAACAAATCCATCTTCTTCTTCTACACCATCTAGGACATCAAAAATAGCAAACTTGTTTCCCTAGTTACCTCGGCTTGAGGTAGAGCTCGGACTACAGACTCTCGGGTGGATCGTCTTCGACTTTAGGAGGCCGCGGAGGTGACCAAGATCCGGATCGATCCTCGGAGCTTGCATGGACGAGGAGGACAGCGGAGAGAAGACCCGAAGGACTTGTTGCATGAGGTATAATCTCCTAAGCATAGTAGATAGAACCTCTAGTTGTTTGTTAGAAATGGTTTGGCAAGATCCTCAAGTTTTAGTCTATATTATCTTGTGTTAAAAAATTGTTTTTTACCTATTCCGTCTCCCCGTAAGTACCGGGGTGGATAACGTAGACTAACAGTGGTATCAAAGACTTGCAAAACCATTACTAACTTGTTATAAAAGTGTTAGAAATTCGATCGCCGGAGAAATCGCAAAAACACGTCAAAAATGCACGTTTTCTGTCGTTTTTAAAAACTGGTCCAAAAATTTTTCCAGGGACCTTAAAAATACGTGCAGGCTTTTTTTAAGAAGTCCCAAGAAAAACGAGATCGTGACTCGGTGAGACCGCCGCGGAAGCGCGGCGAAACCATGGGTTTCGCCGCGGATCCGCGGCCGAGTCGACTCCGAGTCAGCTCGTTTTTCCTGAAGAATGTCTATTTTGGTGTTTTGTGATTTCTCTGATATTTTGTTTCTACCCAGATTTTGTTGAGTACTGTGTTGTGCTTGGGGTAGATTCAAATCTGGTAATTGATCAAAATTCTAAGTATTTTAGCTAATCAGATCTTCTGTGATGTGATATATGTACTGAACTTCTACTAATCGCTATACGTCGATTAGTGGGGGTTATGCATATCTGTGATCTGTGATGTTGGTTTGTGTATATGAACTTGTTGGATCGTCGTGATGAATAGCCGGGGATGTGAGATGAGAGTTTTCATTTTTCATTCAATGTAAAATTTGTAATTTGATGTAATATTATTTTATGGCCGCACATCCGGGTTGAGGTTGTAGCCGCCATTATATATTATTTCTTTTACTGTTTTTTGCTCCTAGGATAGACCCAAGGTGGGGTGCACAAACTACCGGGTACTTTGAAGTGCCTAGTGGCCTACTCACATTGTTGAGAGAGGTTGCTTCACTTCGGGTACTTGGCGGGTAGTTTGCCGCACCCGTAGCGGTTTAGGGTGGGGTTTGGCTATTCATCACGACCGCGTAATCCGTCTTTCGTTGCAGGCTCAAACGAATCGCGAATTTCTAGCATATCTTATGTGTTCATCTGTGATCTGGAATGGCTATCATTGCATCTGACGAATGTATAAATATATATGATATCTAGTTGGCGTTGCTTATGTTTTGCATCCGCGCTAGTCCAGCCCCCGGTCTGTCGTTAGTTAAGTAACCTAACGGGTGATGAAGGGGCCCCGTGGCGAATGCGGATGGCATAAGCGTACGTCATATTTTCGTTGTTTTCTGCAATGGTAGGATTATTGATAGGACGCATTATATTAATGCAAAGAAAATAAACCAAAGTTAAATCGTTGGAACAATTTCAAAACCGCTCGGTTTTTTCCAAAACAGAAAACTTTTAAAAAACACGGAGCTTAAACCACTCCTTTTAAAAGCTATCAAGGTTCCTTTGATTATATCAAGTTCACTACGTTCACGGTTTTGCCAAAACCATTCGTAGCCCTCCGTCATTTCGTATGAATATTCAATAGTATTCAAGCTATGTTTGTTGGCCTTAATCAAGGCATAGTGATTGGTAGCTGCTGGGTATTCATATGTTGCATAGATAGATGCGTTGGTTTGGGACAGTCGTATTACTTTGTTGGCCATAGTCTAGGGTATATACGGGTGGGTTCAAATCAACCTGGACAATGACAGGTAGAACTTGACATGCGAGTTATGATTTGTTGGCCTTAGTCAAGGTCATAAGAGCATGGGGCAAAAATCCACATCGGGAGTTTCTAAGGAAATTGAAACTTGCTAGTGCTGCATAGCATTTAGAGTTTGATAATGTTGGTAGGATTCCTTCAGCATTATCACACAATGATATTTGGACCCGATCCTACTGTGAGTATCCGCTACTTCTCGGAAGACTTTTTCACTTAACGATCAATACTATAAACCAAGTAGGTGTCTAGAAAGGTGTTAGCGGGGCTATGCCCACAGGGAAAAGAGGTTATTTAATTAAGGAACTTCGCGAAAGCGTTGTAAAACCTCTCTTGAAGTACCGACACTAGCCTGGCTGAACGGTTAAGCAAGTATTGTACGGTGAGATTAATCCTGACTAATTCTTCTTTTATGGTTTGAGGAAGGATTCGAGAAACAGTGGGAGCCATCCTGTTTAGATAAACTAAAAAACCAATCTAAACTTGCAGGAGCATCATGCTGAGTGGTTTCTTCTCTCTCTTAATTGCAGCGACCCAGTGACCAGACATAGGTTACATCTAGATAATAAAATGACTGAATCTGACTGTTATGTTTGGTAAAGGTCTGTCCAGATGTCCATTACCCATGACAAGATGGGACACCTCTTAACTAATCAAACCCCTGCCGTCTCAGGACCAGTTTCCCCTGTCATGGATATTAATATCCGTAAGACATTGGAAAAAGACTGTGCGAATGCCAAGTGCCTCATGTTGGCCTCGGTTGATGGTGCATACCAGAGGCAGTACGAGAAGACGGACTTAGTTTCTATCTTCCTCCATAACAAAGATTTATATGGAGAGCAATTTCGTATCGCAAGATATGAGACCTCGAACGAATTGCTTCAAGCGAGGTTGGCTTTCGGGTCATCTGTAGGGGACAACGTCCTTACAGAGACTACCTATTTTGATGAGCTCACGGACCTGAAGACCACGTTGAAGAACGGGTCAAATACTTACTTGATTCTACAGTCTCTACCCTCTACTTACACCCTGAAGGAAACCGGGGAAGAAGAAGGAAAGGGAAGGGCAAAAGATTCGGGACTGGATGTAGTAAATGAGGGACGTTCCTATTGTTATGGGAAAGGACATTGGCAGAAGGATTGCAGGGCTAGCAAAGCCAGTAGCCAAGATTCGAAGCATGTTGTGGCTTTGGCTTTGGGTGTGTTTGTAATAGAAAACTGTATGTCAATTAACTCTACTTCCTGGGTACTGGATACTGGATCAGGATCTCACATCTGTAATTCATTACTGGCTTTGAGAAACCGTAGAGTTATCAGGATAGGTGATATAACTCTCAGGTTTGCCAACGGAATGAGCGTGGACGCTGAATCCGTAGGGGAATATCACTTTGGATTGACAAGTGGGCAGATATTGATTCTACATAACTGTTTGTATGCACCCAGTATGGCTTGTAATATCATATCTGTTTCCTTACTTTCTAAGGAAGGATATGATTTTACTTTTGTAAGCGATGTGGTCCACAACCACCTAAATCAAGTTCTGATTGGGTCAGGTACATTAGAAAATGGAATATACGTACTGAATCAAGCTCAGGTTTTCAATGTCCAGAAGACACTTAAAAGAAAATCTCCGGAATTAGATCAGGCTTTCTTATGGCATTGTAGACTGGGTCACATTAATGAGACATGGTTAACAAAGTTACATAAAGAGGGATACTTGAATCCGTTTTAGTATCAGTCTTATGCTACTTGTGAATCTTGTCTTATGGGAAAGATGACAAAGACTCCGTTCACTGGACACGACGTAAGAGCGAGCGAGCTCTTGGGACTCATACACAGTGACGTGTGTGGTCCAATGTCTACACATGCGCGAAGTGGTTATTCATACTTCATTACTTTTACGGATGATTTCTCTAGGTATGGACATGTCTTCCTGATGAAGCATAAATCCGAGGCCTTTGAGAAATTTCGGGAATACAAGAATGAAGTTGAAAAACAAACAGGCAAAAGTATCAAGACACTGAGATCTGATTGAGGTGGTGAATACTTAAGTGCCGAGTTTCTGGGCTACTTAAAAGAGAATGGAATTCTCTCTCAGCTTACTCCTCCATTCACACCACAACACAACGGTGTATCAGAAAGGCGGAATCGAACCCTATTGGATATAGTTCGTTCTATGATGAGTAAGGCTGAGTTACCGCGATCTTTCTGGGGTTATACACTAGAAACAGCTGCATATCTTTTGAACCAAGTTCCTACTAAGTCAGTGCCTACCACACCATATCAGATATGGAGTGGGAAGAAACCCTGTCTTAAACACTTTAAGACATGGGGATGTCCAGCTTTTGTCAAAAGGCAGCATGTGGACAAGCTCGAGGCACGCCTTGTACAGTGTAAGTTTGTGGGATACCCAAAGAACTCCAAGGGGTATGTTTTCTATTACGCAGAGGAGCAAAAGGTCTTTGTTTCTCGTCATGCCCGCTTCTTGGAAACTGAGTTTTTAGAAAATCAGATAAGTGGGAGCGCAATAGAACTGGAAGAAATTCCAGAACCACAAGCTATTACTGAAAGCTTGGTAGAACCAGAAGTTTCAGGAGAACCGGACATCCCAGCGCCACTCCACATAAGTAGTAGGCAGTCTCATCCGTCCGAGAGATACTACGGTTTTCTCATAGATGGGGATCGAGAGGATCGCATCATTGAAAATAATGAGCCTACTAGCTTCCAGCAAGCCATTCAGAGTGGTGACTCAGTAAAATGGCTGGATGCAATGCGGACCGAGATGGAGTCCATGGACACCAACAAAGTTTGGACTTTGGACATTGCTCTAGAAGGGGTATAACCCGTAGTCTGCAAATGGATCTTCAGAAAGAAGATTGGAGTAGATGGGCAGGTTAAAACCCATAAAGCTAGACTTGTTGCAAAGGGTTTTCGCCAAAGACCTGGTTTGGACTATGACAAAAGCTTTTCTCCAGTGGCTATGCTCAAATCCATTTGGATCCTTCTTGCCATTGCTGCCTTCCACGATTATGAGATCTGGCAGATGGACGTAAAGACGGCTTTTCTAAATGGAAATTTGGAAGAGTGCGTCTATATGGATCAGCCGGAGGGTTTCATTAAGAGTGGGAGCAGCGATAAAGTGTGCAAGTTGCTTAAGTCCATTTATAGACTAAAGCAGGCATCGCGGAAATGGAACATCTGCTTTGATGATACTGTCAAAGAATTCGACTTTATCAAAAATCCGGATGAACCATGCATTTACAGTAAGATTGTAGGGAGAACTGTGGTATTCCTCGTCTTGTACGTGGATGAGATTGTCCTAATAGAAAATGGCATTCCTATGCTACAGTCAGTCAAAGGATTCTTGTCATAGAGGTTCTCCATGAAGGACCTGGGGGATGCCAACTATATTCTGGGGATCCAGATCTATTGTGATAGATCTAAGAGGATGTTGGGACTTTCACAGTCCAGGTACATCGACACCATACTGAAACGATTCAGTATGGAAGATTCAAAGCGCGGTAATCTACCGGCTTGTCACGGAATCACCCTCTCCAAAGAGATGTCTCCCAAGACTGATTTGGAAAGGGCTCGCATGTCATTTATACCCTACGTATCTGCGGTAGGTTTTATAATGTATGCGATGTTGTGTACCAGACCAGATGTAGCATACGCATTGAGCGTTGTAAGCCGGTATCAGTCAGACCCAAGAGAGAAACACTGGATAGCAGTAAAGAACATTCTCAAGTACCTGAGAAGGACTAAGGAGATGTTCTTGGTGTATGGCGGAAAAGACCTCCAGATTGAGGCCTTTGCTGACTCCAGCTTCCAGAGTGACAAGGATGACTCCAAGTCCATGTCGGGTTATGTCTTTACCCTCAATGGAGGGGCGGTTTGCTGGAAGAGCTCCAAGCAGGAAACCATTGCTGACTCAACTATGGAAGCGGAGTACATAGTTGCTTGCGATGCCGCAAAGGAAGCTGTCTGGATGAAGAAGTTCCTCACGGAGCTTCAGGTGGTTCCTACCATTGTTGATCCAATACCGCTGTATTGTGACAACAATGGCGCTATAGCTTTAGCGAAGGAACCCAGGTCCCATCAGAAGTCCAGACACATTTTGAGGCGGTACCACCTGATCAGGGAGATCGTAGATCGCCGGGAGATCGAGGTAAGGAGAGTAGATTCGGAGAATAACACTGCAGATCCACTCATAAAGACCATACCCCAGACTCAGTTCGAGCGGTTGATCGAGATGATAGGTCTTCGATACGCCTGTACATGGCCCTAGTGCAAGTGGGAGATTGTTAGTGTATATGCCCTAGAGGCCATTACTGTATCATACTAGTTTGTATATTACTTAAGGGAAGCTTGGGATATTCACAGTTGTATAAACAATCTTGCTCAAAATGGTAGTATGCTACTTGGTTTGTTTCTACTTCAATATGTGCATGTGTTTCTTTTAGCATATCGCTGATACATATTAGTGGAGCCCTTAGGATCTTTGCTTGATTACCAGCGTTGTGATGGCAGTCACACAAGTGGGGGCTGGGTAATCTACAAGCACATCCTTATACAGGTCCCTAGTCGTAGGATTATCGAGACGGGGCATCGATACTCCGGAGTAAACTAGCGTATACGCTTCTCATCCCAGCAGGGGAGATGGTCTGTCCCACAGCCATTAGTACGTCGTACTGGAGATAGTATGCGGGTACTCGTTAGGTTACGAGTACACTGGACAGGACTCGTCGGGAACTGTTGTTTGGTAGTATACCTATCGTCAGATAACAGTTCCTAGGTGACAGGAGTACAGCTTAGTCCGTCGACTTGACACTGCTACTTCGCCTCGAGTGTGTTCCCACTGTTCTTTGATTACTACCCTACCACGGCTCAAAGGAGTCGTGCAAACAGGTAGTAGTTGGGTGCAGTCCTGAAGCACTTGGAGGCAGTAGCGGTTAGATAGGATTCGTCTCTCTCGGTATTGGGAGTTGATATCGCGCTGTGTCTAGGAGAGCCATTACACAAAGTCCCTGGCCAGGGCAAGCGAGAATTACTAGTAGTATTTCCAGTAGTTTCTCAGGGTGTTCTGGGCTACACTCCGGCAGGACTTGTACCGCTATTAGGGGTCTGACGTTTACCGCCCCTAGGCCTGACATGCGATACTCTTAGACGAACAGACCGGACTGTACAGAGATTGTCACATTCAGGCTCAGTAGGAGTTCAGATGGGTTTACCTCATCGGCCTTCTTATCGATATCTACCTGGGGACCGTTACGTACAGCTAGTGCCGCTTGCGGTCTATGGTTAAACCCACTGCCAATGTAGTGTTGAGTCTTTAGAGTCCCACACAGAGAGTTTCCCTGCACTGGGCAAAAGGTGTAGTGGTCGTATGGTTTTACGGCAAGGCTACGATCACTTACATGCACTTGTGCGCGTATGATGTTCGGGCAGACGATACTTGTGGGCTTTGTTTTAAGCCGGATCCTAGTATTGTATAGATGGATTAGTTTTGTCTTCTGGGCATTCGCATTCTACGGAATGCGGATGCAGGTGTATATGCACGGTTGTGAGGAGCGAAGAAGGTGGTGCCTCATTGGGGTTTTGACCGTTGATTCGGTCAAAACCATTATGAGGTGAGGAAAATATTTACTAATCTTTTTTAATGATAATTGTGTTATGGCTAATTGCTTTGACCATTTGACCATGTTGAACATTTGACCTAGTTGACTTGGATATTTCATAAGAGCACTAGATCCTTCTTATTCATTTAGATTTATTCTTGAGATGATAATGGTCAAATCAAGGGTAGCCATCAACATTATCATGATAAGAGATTAGTAAATAGATTTTCAAGGGATCATTATCTTCTTCTCATTCTCTCTCTTCAAATGAGAGCTCCCATAGTTCCTCCTTCTTCTTCCTCTCTAGTTTTTTCTATAACTCTCATATGTTGAGAAAAATAGAAACCAAATAGACAAACAAATCCATCTTCTTCTTCTACACCATCTAGGACATCAAGAATAGCAAACTTGTTGCCCTAGTTACCTCGGATTGAGGTGGAGCTCGGACTACAGACTCTCGGGTGGATCGTCCTCGACTTTAGGAGGCCACGGAGGTGACTAAGATCCGGATCGATCCTTGGAGCTTGCATGGACGAGGAGGACAGCGGAGAGAAGACCCGAAGGACTTGTTGCATGAGGTATAATCTCCTAAGCATAGTAGATAGAACCTCTAGTTGTTTGTTAGAAAAGGTTTGGCAAAGATCCTCAAGTTTTAGTCTATGTTACCTTGTGTTAAAAATTTGTTTTTTACCTATTCCGCCTCCCAGTAAGTACCGGGGTGGGTAACGTAGACTTACAACTATTACATGTTGATAGATCCCATAGGATTCTTGCTTGACAACCCGCATTATGATGGCGATCATATACGTGAGAGCTGAGTGGTCTATAAGCACGTCCTTAAATGTCCCTAGTCGAGGGAGTATCAAGACTGGGCATCGATACTCCGGAGTAGACTAGTGTATACCTATCGAGAACCTGACGAGGGGCGGTGGCCGGTCTCATAAGCCATTGGTATCAGTTAGTCACCTAAGATAGTATACATGTGCTCATTGGATTATGAGTACACTGGACGGACTCGCCGGGAACATGCTAGTTGGTATTATACCTATTGTCAGATAGCAGTTCCTATGTGACATGTGTACAGGTTAGTCTGTTGAACTGAGATCTTCATTTTTCTCATGTGAGTTCTCACTGTGGTTTGATTACTACCCTCCCACGACTCAAAGGAGTCGTGCAAACAGGTTTTAGTTGGGTACAGTCCTGGGCCATATGGAAGAAGTGAGTGAATCGTCGGGGATTCGTCTCTCTCGGTATTAGGGGTTGATGTAACTCAGTACACGGGTGGCCATTACAAGAAATCCTTGGCCAAGATAGTCGAGAATTACTGATTTAGATCAGTAGTTTCTTAGTTGGTGATGGGCTGCATCCCGACACGAAATATCGCGTTATTAGGGGTCTGACTTTATCCACCCCCTAGACCCGATATGAGATTCTCTTAGACGAACAGAACGGACTGTATAGAGATTGTCACAGACAGGCTCAGTAGGGGTTCGGATGAGTTTGCTTGTCGGCCTTCCTTTCGCTCAATACCTGGGTAGCCTTTACGTACAGCTAGTGCCGCTGACGTGCTTGTGTTTAAACCCACTGCCAGCGTATTGATGAGTGTTTAGAGTCCCACACAGAGGGTTTCCCTGCTTCGGGAGAAATGATGTAGATGCCGTATAGTTTTACGGCAGGGTTCGATCATATATGTGCACTTGTGCACGGATTATGATTCGGACGGTTTATATTAGTGGGCTTTGGTTTAAGCTGGATCCTAGTATTAGATTATTGGATTATTTTCATCTCTTTGTATTCGTATTTTTTTGGAATACGGATATGGGTATGTATATACGGTGAGGGGTATTCTTGTAATTTATTACAAGGGTGCTTCTAGATGTTAGTTGTATGTATGCCCTAGAGGCCAGTATTGTACAGATGATGTATATTATATTGGATTCTTGGACATATATAGAGATGACTTTCTTGCTCGATATGATAGTATGCTATCTGGTTACTCTTTATCTTAACATGTATACTAGTCTCTTTATACTGTCTTATAGTTACATGTTGGTAAAGCCCTTAGGATGTATACTTGACTACCTGGACTATGATGCGGATCATACTAGTGGGGACACGGTAGTCCATAAGTACATCCTTCAAGGTCTCTAGTCATGGGTGTATCGAGACGGGGCATCGATATACCAGTGTAGACTAGCTTATACGCTTCTCGACCCATTAGATGGGCGATGGATGATCCCATATCCATTAGTGTTTGACATCAGAGATGGTATACGGGTGCTCAGTGGAGACTGGGTACAATGGACGGACTCGCCGAGAACTCCCAGATGGTATTATACCTCACGTCAGATGGCAGTTCTCAGGTGACACTTGTGCAGGTTAGTCTGTAGACCCGAGATCGTCATGGAGTCTTGTGTGATTCCCACTGTGCTTTGATTTCCACCTTACCATGTCCATGAGGGCATGCAAAACGGTGGTTTTTAGGTACAGTCCCGAGTCACATGGAGGCAATGAGCGATAGGAGGGGTTTCATCTCTCCCGGTATTGGGGGTTGATGTTGCACTGTGCTCGATTGGCCGTAACAGGGAAGTCCCTGGCCAGGGCTGATTAGAGAATTACTGGTAAGTGTTACCAGTAGTTTCTCGACCCGTTATGAGCCTCACATCGGCACGACTTATCGGTTTTTGGGGTCTGTCGTTTACCACCCCTAGACTTGATATGCGACATATCAGACGAAGAGACCGGACTGTACGGTAGTGTTGCCGGTTGGCTCGACGGGAGTTGTAGCAGGTTCGCTTGTTTTCTTCTGATCGCTCAATACCCGGGTGGCCGTTACGTTTAGCTGACCGCTTGTGGCTTGGGGGTGCTTGATATTATCATCACCCACTGCCGACGTATTGACGAGTCTTAGAGTCCCACAAAGGAGTTACTTAGTCCAGGCGAAACGTTGTGGTGCGCGTATGCGATATGCGCATGGACCCGATTAAAATGCGCGTATAGGATACTGTATATTGATCGGGCGGCTTGCTTTTGGTGGGGTCATATGTGATATGGCCGGATTGATAAATCAAGTGTTGATTTATCATTTAACCATTAGTTTTCTCACTTGAAATCTTTTCTTGTACATGATGGATGTATGCATGCATGTATGTTTTCTTTTTAGATTCATGCACATATTGATATGCATACACACATACATACATACCTACATCCTTCATGGTTGCACATACATGGGAAATGGTGGCAATATAAGACTCACACCATGGTTTTATATATGGATTTTATTGCATTTGATTTAAAACAAAATGAAAAAGGAAAATGGTTATCATGGATTTGTTTCTACACTCTTCTTTTGACCTAACCATCCTCACCCACCTTTTATCCTTGGGTATACTTTCCTTTTGTGTTTTAATCAAATTCAATAATATATTCATTGTTTAACCATGGTTTGAGATGAGAATAAGAAAATATATATAGATATATTTTCATTTTTCACAACAAGAGTTATTCTTTTCACTCTTGTTAATGAATAACCATCATCTTCTTCTTCCTCTCTCTTTTGCTCTCTAGATTTTTGTAGTGAGCAATATACTTATTAAGATAGGTTTTTGAAGTGAGAAAAGCCACCAAAACATCATTCTACACAAGTTTAGCCCACTTGTTTAGAGTGTTATCTTCATTTCTTCTCTTGAAAAGTGAAGTTGCAAGCTTGGACTAGGAGCTTCGGGTGGATCGTCGTGGACACTAAGAGACTTCAAGCGAACCCTCCTCCAACCCTCAAGTGGCCAAGGAGTCTAGCGTAGGGATCTACAAAGGTTGTACTCTCAAAACCCTAGCATTTCTTTCATGTGATGATGTGTAGTTTATGAAACCCTAATTTTTCTAGGAACGATCCAATGTTTGTTAACTTAGCACCCTAAAAATTCCATCTTTGGTACATGTGATGCTTCCAAACCCTTCATGAGGTGCTAGGCTAACCCAACAGTGGTATCAGAGTCGACCTAGAACATTAGGCGACAATTTTACGAAGTAAAAAATCCGATCGAACCAAAATACGACGTTATAGAACCTTTTCTGGACATTTTTCCGAAACTGGTTATTTTCAGAATTAAAAATATGTAAAAAATGGAGCAGGGAATTCTAAGAAATACTGTGAGAAATGAAACCCTATTTCGCCAATTCCACCGCGGAACCGAGGCCATAGCTTGCTTAAGCCGCGGCTCCGCGGCCGTACAGAGCCTTTAAGGCTTCATTTTTCCTACAGTGTGTTCTTGTCTGCTTGTAGATGGTTTTGGGTATTTTTAATCTGAATTTAGTACTGTATATTCTGGAGATGGTTTTGGACTCGTCGATTCGATCGGAATTTTCATTTCGTGTCTTTTCCGGATAAATTAGAAAGTATTGAAGTGTTTGAACGAGTATCATTTGCTCACTTTTCATGGGGTTTAAATATTTCGGAGATACGTGCAAGTTTTGTGGTGGACCCTCTAGAAGACAACAAACCTTAACTCAATTATATGACCGTATTGAACTGCCCTTTGAACCTTAGGGTTTGGGGCAGTACGGCGTGCCACATGTGAGGCGTTGGCTTGACCCTTCGACGGCTGGACCGCTACTACTGTGTCACACTCCGGGTTTTTGAACTCCGCTCAAGTGTTGAGCTTTAGGAAATCTTGGGTATTTGATCGTTCGTTCGAAAACTTTAATACTGTCTAATTATCTGGAATGTGATGCAATGTGTGGAATTCATATTACTAGACATGAAATACGAAGTATGTGATATTTCGCATTTACGATGTCTAAAGAGAATGTGGATTCCAGATATTGTAGTTTTACACTTTCTTTTCTGTGACCGTAAGTGTAGTATGTAGTGGTATTGCCGATTGTCGTTGCTATACGCCGACGACAATCGGTGTATGCATACTTACTTAAGTTGATGATATGAGATATTATGTGTTGCTGAGATATGATGTGCAGGATTGTCGCGATTGAATAGCCGGGGTTTTTTTATGTGAGATGAGAGTTTTATATTTTCATTCATGTATATTCAAATGTAATGTAAAATTCTTTTATTTGGGGCACTTCCGGGATGAGGTTGATACCACCAGTGTTGTATATTATTTACTTTTCCGCATTAGGATGGACCCAAGGAGGGGAGCACAGGTGACCGGGTTCTGGGGTTCAGTGGGAGGCCATCTCGAGGAGTCGAGACCGGGTCTCCTAAACTCCATAATTGGTAGGGTCGCTTGCCGCTCTCGTAGGGGTCCAGGGTGTGGGCTCGGCTATTCATCGCGACTGTGGAATCCGTATTTTCTATTATTGGCTAAATACTAAATACGGATGTCCTAGTATATCCCACATTATATCTATGTTTCTGCTGCGATATCTGTGATGTGATCATGTGATGTGCTGTGATAGATACAGTATACAGTATATATGATATATTATATAGACGTTACTTATGTTTTGCATTCGCACTAGCCCTGCCCTGCTCTATCGTTAGTTACCTAACCTAACGGTGCACGAGGGGACATCGAGGCGAATGCGGATGGCATAAGTGTACGTCGTATTTATCTGTGATGTTTAGGTGACTTAAATGATGGGACTTCATTAATGTGATTAAGGAAAGAAAAGAAATATAAAAGATGTTGTAGAATCAAATTTTAAAATAAAAGGGTAGCTATAGTCTTGCTTTGCATAGCGGTATATATGATATACCCTGCACCTTATTTGATGGGGAAAGAGCTGAGATCCCTTCACCGGGAGTGACCTCTTTAGCAAAACTGGCAAATGCTACAACACTTGGTTTGACTTTTGATTGCTTTTGGAGTTTTGCTTTGCACAGTGATATATATGATATATCCCGCACCTTATTCGATGAGGAAAGAGCCGAGATCCCTTCACCGGGAGTGACCTCTTTAGCAAAACTAATAAAAGCCTCAAAATCACTCCATTTCAAAATTCATTCGATTCTACAACGATATCAAGTTCATTACGATCATGGTTTTTCTGAAAACCTGCGTAGCCCTCCGTCATTTCAGATAAGTACTACTTAGTATTCATGCTGCGGTAGTTTGGCCTTCGTCAAGGCGTAGTGTATGGTAGCTAACTAGTACTTATCTGCTAGCATATGATGCGATTGGATTAAGGTATTCGTACGGCGTAGTTTGGCCTCCGTCAAGGGTCGTACGGGTGGGTTTAATTCAATCAAGAAATGACGGGTTGAACTTGACTAGCGCCCTATGGGTAGTTTGGCCTCCGTCAAGGTCATGGGACGCTAGGGGCAAAAGCATTATCGGGAATTTCAAGTGTTGAAATTTGCAATGAGATTTCATACCTTCTATGAGATAGTTGGATCCCGATACCCACTGCGTGTAATTGTTACTCCCGGGAGAGTTTTACACAGGACAATTAGCCGATCAAGTAGGTGTCTTGAAAGGTGTCAATGGGGTTACGCCTCTGGGAAAACGAGGTTTACTTTAATTAGGTCCGTGCGAAAGCACGGGGAACCTCCCTCAAAGTACAGACATTGGCCTGGCTGAAAGATCGGCGAAATTGTAGGGTGTAATTAATCCCGGCTAGTCTTTCCTTTTATGGTTTGAAGGAAGATTTGATAAAAACAGTGGGAGCCATCCTGATTAGATAAGATAATAACCAATCTGATCTTGCAAGAGCATGCGCTAAAGTGTTTTCTTCTCTCTCTCTCCAGGTAGCGACCATGTCATGCCTTAATCAAGATAATAATATGGATGTATTGACCGAACCCGCATATTTTACTGTGCAGGGGAACGTTGGACCCGTTCTTTCTTATAAAAGTTATAAGACTGAACAGGGAATAGGAGAATATCTGGATTCTCAGGCCGCCCAAAAGAACATGCATGTTGATGCATCTTCTTCAGGTGTGTTATTTATTGAGAACTGTTTCTCAGTTCACCCTACGTCCTGGGTATTAGATACCGGATCAGGATCCCACATATGTAAAATGTTACATGGGCTACGGAAAGGTAGAGAACTGGGAAAAGGTGATCATTCCGTTCAAGTAGGAAATGGGGCAAATGTTGCAGCCAAAGCAATTGGCGAATATCACCTAGTATTACCAAGTGGTGACACAATGATTCTAAATGAGTGCTATTATATACCGAACATGATGTGAAACATTATATCAGTTTCTTTATTAAGTAAAGAAGGATATAATTTTATAGTAAAGGATAATGTTATGAACATATTCCTAGATCAAAAGTTGATTGCATCAGGCTCGTTACATAATGGCATATTCATTCTAAATCAAAATAGAGTCCTCAATATACAAAACACAAACAAGAGGAAAAGTTCAGAAATGAACGAATCCTTCTTGTGGCATTGTAGACTTGGTCATATCAATGCGACACGACTGGCTAAGTTACATAAAGATGAATATTTGAATTCGTTCGAATTATCATCTTATGATACTTGCCATTCATGTCTCAAAGGCAAGATGACCAAAACTCCGTTTACGGGACATGGAGAAAGAGTTACAGAACTCTTGGGACTGGAGCATAGTGATGTATGCGGTCCCATGTCTACACATGCCAGGGATGGTTCTTCCTACTTCATTACATTCACTGACGATCTCTCAAGATTCGGATATGTGTTTCTAATGAAACACAAGTCTGAAGCTTTTGAGAAATTCAGAGAATATAAAAACGAAGTAGAGAACCTAACGGGCGAAAATATTAAGATCCTTCGATCTGATCGAGGAGGAGAATACTTAAGCAATGAATTCAGAGATTATCTAAAAGAGAATGGGATTCTCTCTCAGCTTACTCCTCCTTATACACCACAGCACAACGGTGTATCGGAGCGGAGAAATCGCACCCTATTAGATATGGTGCGCTCTATGATGAGTACAGCTGAGTTACCTATTTCCTTCTGGGGATATGCACTAGAGACAGCTGCATACCTATTGAATAGAGTTCCAACCAAATCAGTGCCTACCACTCCATATGAGATATGGAATGGTAAGAGACCATGTCTTAATTTTATTCAGATATGGGGTTGTCCGGTCTATGTTAAAACACAAAATCCGGACAAGCTCGAGGCAAGGTCTGTTCTATGTAAGTTTGTTGGATATCCCAAACATTCGCGAGGGTATATCTTCTACCACTCCGGGGAACAAAAGGTGTTTGTTTCTCGACATGCCACTTTCTTAGAAAAAGGTTTTCTTATGAAACAGGCAGGTGGCATTGAGGTAGAACTGGATGAGGTTCCAGCGACACAAACTATAATAGAAGACTTGGTAGAACCAGAGGATTCAGTAGTACCCGACGAACCCCAACCTCTCCGCCGATCTAGTAGGGTTTCTCGTCCACCTGAGAGATACTACGGTTTTCTCATTGACGGTGGGAGCGAGGATTTGTTAGTTATATGTATGCCCTAGAGGCCATTACTGTACATTGGATGTATATTGTAGTGGATGCTGGGACATATATAGGGAGGACTTTCTTGCTCGACATGATAGTATGCTATCTGGTTGCTCTTTACCTTAACGTGTACACTGATTGTCTCTCTGTTACATGTTGGTAAAGCCCTTAGGATGTATGCTTGACTACCTGGACTTTGATGCGGATCATACTAGTGGGGACATGGTAGTCCATAAGTACATCCTTCAAAGTCCCTAGTCGTGGGTGTATCGAAACGGGGCATCGATATTCCAGAGTAGACTAGCGTATACCTTCTCGACCCATACAGATGGGCGATGGATGATCCCATATCCATTGGTGTTTGACATCAGAGATGATATACGGGTGCTCAGTAGAGACTGGGTACACTGGACGGACTCGCCGAGAACTCCCAGATGGTATTATACCTTACGTCAGATGGCAGTTCTCTGGTGACACTGGTACAGAGTAGTCTGTTGACCCGAGATCGTCATAGAGTCTTGTGTGGTTCCCACTGTGCTTTGATTTCCATCTTACCACGTCCAAGAGGGCGTGCAAAACGGTGGTTTTTGGGTACAGTCCCGAGTCACATGGAGGAAATGAGCGATAGGAGGGGATTCGTCTCTCCCGGTATAGGGAGTTGATGTTGCGCTGTGTTCGATTGGCTATAACCGGAAATCCCTGGCCAGGGTTGCTGAGGTTTACTGGTAAGTGTTACCAGTAGTTTCTCGAACTGTTATAGACCTCATATCGACACGACTTATCGAGCTATTGGGGTCTGACGTTTACCACCCCTAGGCGAGATATGCGACATATCAGACGATCAGACCGGACTGTACGATAAGTGTTACTGGTTGGATTCACAGGAGTATGAGCGGGCTTGCTCATCGATCTTCTGATCGCTCAATACCCGGGTGGCCGTTACGTTTAGCAGACCGCTTGCGGCTTGTGGGTGTTTGATATGATCATCACCTGCTGCCGGCGTATTGACGAGTCTTTAGAGTCCTACACAGAGGTTTCCTGGCTCAAGCGAAACGAAATAGGAGCGCATATGAGATATGTGCGGGACCTAGAATAATGCGTGTATGTGATACCGTATTTCATTCTCGCGATGAATGTATCGAATGGTTGTATGCGATATAACCTAGTTATCGAATCAAGGATTGATTCGATAAGCCGATACATTGAATATTAGTCAGTTATATGCGATATGACCGGATCGTTAAATCAAGCGTTGATTTGATGATTTAATGCATAATTATATATTTGATATATTACTTTGCATTAACTAGTATTGGTTCACTTTAAATGGATTTTCTCACTCGGGTGTGCACATTGTATATGTGATATATTTTTGTGCACTTGATTGTATTATGTTTGATGATACATGATTGCTAGGGTTTGTGTAAAGAGTTAAACCATGGTTAAGTAAATGGTTAGGGTTTTTATTCATTTATTCATTCATTTATCTTTTAATTTGGATTAAAAGAAAAAGTGAAAAGAAAATCAAAAGGTTGCTTTCTTACATGAAGCTTCTTGAAGCTTCATGCAACTTTGACTCAAGTAACCTTTTTGTCTTCTTCTTCAAACCCTAACCATTCATCTAACTTGAGTTAACTCTCTACATCAAACCATGGTTCAAGTTATGATAAGAATAATTCTTTTTCAATTATTCAAAAAGACTTATCATAATATCATCATCTTCTTCTTCTTCTTCAAAGAAGAAAAGCTAGACTTCATCAATGGCAACTTGATGAAATGAGTGAGAAATCCAATTCTAAAGTGAACCCACTTCCTATTTCTTCATCCTCTACCTCTTGCCAAGTAGTATAGGGTGTTTCCTTCACAAGTTTTCATGGCTTGATGAAGGTGGAGCTTGATCTAGTGATGCCTCGACATAGATCATCTTCGGCATCGTCGTCGATGACCTAGCCCGCTTTTTCTCCGTTGAAGCCGATGCTAGAGTCATGGTTCGATTTGGACAGCGGAGAGGACATCATCATGGAGCTATGGAGGTGGAGAAACGGATCTACAAAGGTTGTATTTCCGTTCACTTAGTTAATTTGTTAACTAGTTGCTTTTGTCGCCTAAATATCTAGTTAACGATCCGTATTAGGGTTTCTCGGCACCCGTAAAATTTGAAATTGGCATGGTTGATGCCTTGTGAGACCTCTTGAGAGTGCCTAGGAACCCTACAGTGGTATCAGAGCCTAGCTAGAGCCTTAGACGATGCGTAGACGAAGTTTGAAACCCGAACGAACCCGAAACCCTAAACCAAACATGCTCTCTGGACTTTTTCTAAAATCTGGGATTTTTCCACATTAAAAATGCTTAAAAAATTCAGCAGAGAATTATAAGAATTACGGTGCAAAATTTGACTCATGAACAGTACAAAGTGCGGCGGAACCGCGGCAGAAGCATGCCTTCTGCGGCGGTTCCGCGGCCAAAGGATGAAATCATCATCCCCTGTTTGCACAGTAACTCCTATTTTATTATGCTGGATTTTCTGGGAATTTTTAATATTTATTCAAGAGTTGAATTTTCTGGGGTTGTTTTGGGGATTCGGTGTTTCGATCGGAGTATCAGATTTTGTCTATGTGGCTTTCCGGATAATTTTTGAATATGTTAAAAAGTTCGACCGGATATAAATACCCAATTTTTCCCCTGTCGGGAAATTTCCATGTGTTGGATTTTTCCGTAGTTTAACGACGTTCTAAGTAGTGCAAGTAACGCGATGGTCCCTCTAGAAGACAACAAACTTTAACTCGATTATGTGACCGTCTTGAACTGCCCTTTGAACCTTCGGGTTTGGGACAGTACGGCGTGCCACATGTGAGGCGTTGGCTTGACCCTTCTACGGCTGGACCGTTGGTACTGAGGCACGAACTGAATGTTTTTAGACTTGTTTCATGTGTTGATCTGTTTTGGGAAAACTTGGGTGTTCGACTGTTCGATCGGAAAGTTTAACATTTTCAATTTATCTGGAATGGAATACAATAATTGGAATTCACAATTAGTTATGAGATAACTGAATGAATGTTATAAACATAGCACTTTAGTCTCACTTGATCGGTTGCCACGGAATTTTGATGTGATCAAAAGTCCATCGCAATCACGTAGCGTACGCGGATACTCGCCGGGTAAACTTAATAGACAGCCTCGCTCCACAGCCCCGACCAAGTGACTATAGGAGAACCCCGTCGCCGAAAGCATCCGTCCGGGTGCTCACGGTAGCGGTGTTCCGCCTTGGTGCACTTCGTCGACGGTATCGGGGGGTGCGGCCATCTACTGAAGTTTGCGACGAGCATTCGATCAGGATGTCGGGAATCTTGTTGAATTGCCCGACTTGATATTGAAAAGAGTTTTCGATAATGAGACTAAAATGCGGGGTTTATAATTGTTGGGCATGCGATGTCTAAGGTATTCATTTGATTAGGCATGCGATGTCTATGCAGATTGCGGATTCCAACTGTTGTAGTTTTACACTTTCTTTTCTGCGACCGTAAGTGTAATATGTGATATCGCCGGTTTCGTTGTTATATGTCAACGACAATTGGGATAGACATATTTACTTACGTTGATGACATGTGATGTTATGTGTTGCTGGATATGTTATATTGGATCGTCGTGTTTGAAGAGCCGGGGGTTTTTATGTGAGATGAGTGTTTTTCATTTTCATTCATGTAAAAACTTGTATGTAATATTCTTTTATTGGAGCACTTCCAGGTTGCGGAAGATGTCACCTTTTGTATATTATTTACTTTTCCGCACTAGGATAGACCCAAGGAGGGGAGCACAAGTAACCGGGTTTTGGAGTCCAGTGGGAGACCAACTCGAGGAGTCGACTCCGGGTCTCCTAACTCTAGAATTGGTAGGGTTGATTGCCACTCTCGTAGGGGTCTAGGGGTGTGGGTTTGGCTATTCATCACGACCGTGGAATCCGTGTTTTATACTGGCTCGTATTGAAAACACGGACGTCCTAGTATATCCAATATTTCATATGTTTCTTCTGCTGCGATATCTGTGATGTGATCATGTGATGTTCTGTGATGGATACTGTATATAATATATATGATATATTATATAGGCGTTACTTATGTTTTACACCCGCGCTAGCCCTGCCCCGCTCTGCCGTTAGTTACCTAACCTAACGGTGCACGAGGGGACATCGAGGCGAATGCGGATGGCATAAGTGTACGTCGTATTTATCTGTGATGTTTAGGTACTTAAATGATGGGACTTCATTAATGTGATTAATGAAAGTAAAAGAAACCTAAGATGTTGTAGAATCGAAATTCAAAATAAAACAGGTAGCTACAGTTCTTGCTTTGCACAGCGGTATATGTGATATATCCTGCACCTTATTCGATGAGGAAAGAACCGAGATCCCTTCACCGGGAGTGACTCCTTTAGCAATAACTGGCAGATGCTACACACTCGGTTTGACTTTTGATTGCTTTTAAGAGTTTTTGTTTTGCACAGTGATATATATGATATATCCCGCACCTCATTCGAAGAGGAAAGGACCGACGATCCCTTCACCGGGAGTGACTCCTTTAGGAAAACTAGAAAAGCCTCAAAAGCACTCCATTTTAAAATCATTTGATTCTACAACGATATCAAGTTCATTACGCAATAGGTTTTTAGAAAAACCTGTCGTAGCCCTCCGTCATTTCAGATATGTACTAGTTAGTATTCGTGCTGCGGTAGTTTGGCATTCGTCAAGGCGTAGTGTACGGTAGCTAACTAGTATTTATCTGCTTGAGCATATGATGCGATTGGATTAGGGTATTCGTACGGCGTTGTTTGGCATTCGTCAAGGGTCGTGCGGGTGGATTTAATTCGATCAAAAAATGTACGGGTTGAACTTGACTAGTGGACTATGGGTTGTTTGGCATTCGTCAAGGTTATAGAACACTAGGGGCAAAATATTATCGGGAATTTCAAGTGTTGAAATTTGCAATGAGATTGCATACCTTCTATGAGATAGTTGGATCCCGATACCCGCTGCGAGTAATTGTTACTCCTGGGAGAGTTTTACACATTACAATTAGCCGATCAAGTAGGTGTCTAGAAAGGTGTCAACGAGGTTACGCCTCTGGGAAAATGAGGTTTACATTAATTAGGTTCGTGCGAAAGCATGGGGGACCTCCCTCAAAGTACCGACACTGGCCTGGCTGAAAAATTGGCGAACTTGTAGTGTGTAATTAATCCCGGCTAGTCTTTCCTTTTAGGGTTTGAAGGAAGATTTGATAAAAAGCAGTGGGAGCCATCCTGATTAGATAAAATAATAACCAATCTATTCTTGCAAGAGCGCACGCTGAGTGTTTTCTTCTCTCGCTCTCTCCAGGTAGCGACCATATCACGCCTTAATCAAGATAATAATACGGATTATTGACCGAACCCGCTTGTTATACTGAGCTGGGGAACGTTGGTCCCGCTCCAACTTATAATTGTTATAAGACAGAGCAGGAAATAGGGGATTACCAGAATTCCCGTGCCACCCAAACGAAGACAGTGCATACTGATGCATCATCTTCGGGTGTGCTCATTATACAGAACTGTTTCTCAGTATTCTTTACGTTCTGGGTATGTGATACCAGATCAGGATCCCGTATATGTAATATGTTACATAGGGCTATAGAAAGGTAGAGGACTGAGAACGGGTGATAAGTTTCATGAGGCAGAAAACGGGGCAAGTGTTGCAGCCAAGTCTGTTGGTCACTGTCACCCTGTATTCCAAATACATTGATTCTGAACGAATATTATTAGATACCGAACCTAATATACAAAATCATATCTATCTCTTTATTAGTAAAGAAATGATAAAATTTTGTATAGTTGGATAATGTTTTGAACATTTCCTATATCAAAAGTTGATCGGTTCAGGCACGTTATCTAAAAGCATTAATGTTCTAAATCAAACTACAGTTCTTAGTATACAGAACACACACAAGAGGAAGAGTCCAGAAATGAACGAATCCTTCTTGAGGTATTGTAGACTAGGTTATATGAATGCGACCCGACTAGCTAGAGTTACACAAAGATGCATATTTAAATTAGTTTGAATTTACATCTTGTGAAACTCGCCAGTCATGTCACAAAGATAAGATGACCATAGCTCCGTTTACTGAAAACAGAGAAAGAGTTGGTAAACTCTTGGGATGATACATGATGATGTATGTAGGTCCCCTGTCTACAAATGCCAAGACCGGTTCTTTTTACTTCATTACATTCTCCGATAATCTCTCAAGATTCAGACATATGTTCCTGTTGAAACACAAGTCCGAACCTTTTGAGATATTCACAGAATATAAGCTAGAAGTAGAGAACCAAAATACGGGTAAAAGTATTATGTCCTATGATGAGATCAAGGAGGAGAATACTTGAGTACGAAATTCTTGGACTTTTCTAAAGGAGAATGAGATTCTCTCTCAGTATTACTCCTCCGTATACACCATAGCACGATGGTATATCGGGGTAGAGCAATTACACCCTATTTGATATGGTGTGCTCTATGATGAGTACTGCTGAGTTACCTTTTTTTCCTTTTGGGAGTTATGCACTTATGAAGTTGCATACCTATTGAATAGGGTTCAAATCAAATCAGTTGCCTACCACTTCATATGTGATATGGAAAGGGTAGAGCCCATGTCTTAAGCTAGTTAAGATTTGGGGTTGTCCGGCCTATGTCTGAAAGCAAAATCCGGACAAGCTCGAGGCAAAGTCTGTGATGTAGAACTGGAAAGGTTCCAGCTATACAAACTGCAGCTGATGATTTGAAAGAACCAAAGGATTCAATAGTTACCAACGAACCTCAGCCTCTCCGCCGATCTAGTAGGGTTCCTCACCCACCTGAGAGATACTTCTGTTTCTGTATGACAGTAGGAGCGAGGATTGCATCATGAGATGATGACCCAACTAGCTTCGAGCTGGCCATCAGGAGTAAGACTCTGTAAGAATGGCTGGATGCTTAGTGATCTGAGATGGAATCCTTATACACCAACAGAGTATGGACTTTGGTTGCTATATCTGAAGGGTTAAATCCCTATCAGGAGCAAGTATATCTTGAGAAGATTACTTGGTGTACATGGAAAAGTTGAGACTTTTAAAGCTAGACTTGTTAAAGCTTTTCGTCATCGACCAGGCGTGGATAATGATGAAATCTTTTCATATGGCTATGCTTAAGTCCATCCAGATCCTACTTACCACGGCTGCATACCGTGACTACGATATCTGGTGGTTGGGTGTCATGACAGCTTTTCTAAATGATATTTTAGAAAAGGCAGTCTATAAGTACACAGCCAGAGAGCCTCGTAGACAGTGGGAGCAGCGGAAACGTGTGCAAGATGCTTTATAGGATAAAGCAGGCATCGCGGAGTTGGAACATCTGTTTTGATGGATTAGTCAAAGAAGTTGACATCATCAAAATGGTAGATGAACCTTGTATAAACAAAAAGGTAGTAGGGAGTATGGTGACGATCCTCGTAGAGTACGTGGATGACATACTCTTGATAGGGAAGGAGTTTCCTATGCTACGCTCGGTCAATCTCCGCTTATCACAATGATTCTCCATGTAGGATCAAAGTGATACCTCCTAAATCCTGGGTTTTGGATCTATGAGATAGATCTAATTGGGTGTTAGGATTCTCACTAGTATGTAGTGAGACGGTATCAATCGACCCTGGGGAGAATCACTGGAATGGTTCCAGGGTGATAAAGACGACTGAATGTCAGTCACAGGCATTGTCTTTACCCTCGGTAAAGGGACGGTATGTTGGAAGAGTTCCAAGCTAGATACCGTGACATACTAGACGATAAAGGCTGGATACATCGCTACTTAAGATGCTACCAAAGAGGCTGTCTGGGTGTATATAAGTTCATGAGATGAACCAAGTTCCTCCCATTGTGTGACAATGGAGTTGTGGCTTATGCCAGGAACCCCGGTCCCATCAGTGATCCAGACATACTCTAAGGCAGTATCACCTGATCATGGAGATAGTTGATCTCCAGGGTAATCAAGGTTAGGAGAGTAGACTCAGAGGATAACACAGCGGATCCACTCACGAAGGCCTTTTCCCAGAGAGAGACTTTTATGGGATGGTTGAGTATGAGATACTACAACCACTGCTATCAGATGGCCCTAGTACAAGTGGGAGATTGTTAGTTATATGTATGCCCTAGAGGCCATTACTGTACATTGGATGTATATTGTAGTGGATGCTGGGACATATATAGGGAGGACTTTCTTGCTCGACATGATAGTATGCTATCTGGTTGCTCTTTACCTTAACGTGTACACTGATTGTCTCTCTGTTACATGTTGGTAAAGCCCTTAGGATGTGTGCTTGACTACCTGGACTATGATGCGGATCATACTAGTGGGGACATGGTAGTCCATAAGTACATCCTTCAAAGTCCCTAGTCGTGGGTGTATCGAGACGGGGCATCGATATACCAGAGTAGACTAGCGTATACCTTCTCGACCCATACAGATGGGCGATGGATGATCCCATATCCATTGGTGTTTGACATCAGAGATGATATACGGGTGCTCAGTAGAGACTGGGTACACTGGACGGACTCGCCGAGAACTCCCAGATGGTATTATACCTTACGTCAGATGGCAGTTCTCTGGTGACACTGGTACAGAGTAGTCTATTGACCCGAGATCGTCATAGAGTCTTGTGTGGTTCCCACTGTGCTTTGATTTCCATCTTACCACGTCCAAGAGGGCGTGCAAAATGGTGGTTTTTGGGTACAGTCCCGAGTCACATGGAGGCAATGAGCGATAGGAGGGGATTCGTCTCTCCCGGTATAGAGAGTTGATGTTGCGCTGTGTTCGATTGGCTATAACCGGAAATCCCGGGCCAGGGTTGCTGAGATTTACTGGTAAGTGTTACCAGTAGTTTCTCGAACTGTTATAGACCTCATATCGACACGACTTATCGAGCTATTGGGGTCTGACGTTTACCACCCCTAGGCGAGATATGCGACATATCAGACGATCAGATCGGACTGTACGGTAAGTGTTACTGGTTGGATTCACAGGAGTATGAGCGGGCTTGCTCATCGATCTTCTGATCGCTCAATACCCGGGTGGCCGTTACGTTTAGCAGACCGCTTGCGGCTTGTGGGTGTTTGATATGATCATCACCTGCTGCCGGCGTATTGACGAGTCTTTAGAGTCCTACACAGAGGTTTCCTGGCTCAAGTGAAACGAAATAGGAGCGCATATGAGATATGTGCGGGACCGAGAATAATGCGTGTATGTGATACCGTATTTCATTCTTGCGATGAATGTATCGAATGGTTGTATGCGATATAACCTAGTTATCGAATCAAGGGTTGATTCGATAAGCCGATACATTGAATATTAGTCGGTTATATGCGATATGACCGGATCGTTAAATCAAGCGTTGATTTGATGATTTAATGAATAATTATATATTTGATATATTACTTTGCATTAACTAGTATTGGTTCACTTTAAATGGATTTTCTCACTCGGGTGTGCACATTGTATATGTGATATATTTTTGTGCACTTGATTGTATTATGTTTGATGATACATGATTGCTAGGGTTTGTGTAAAGAGTTAAACCATGGTTAAGTAAATGGTTAGGGTTTTTATTCATTTATTCATTCATTTATCTTTTAATTTGGATTAAAAGAAAAAGTGAAAAGAAAATAAAAAGGTTGCTTTCTTACATGAAGCTTCTTGAAGCTTCATGCAACTTTGACTCATGTAACCTTTTTGTCTTCTTCTTCAAACCCTAACCATTCATCTAACTTGAGTTAACTCTCTACATCAAACCATGGTTCAAGTTATGATAAGAATAATTCTTTTTCAATTATTCAAAAAGACTTATCATAATATCATCATCATCTTCTTCTTCTTCAAAGAAGAAAAGCTAGACTTCATCAATGGCAACTTGATGAAATAAGTGAGAAATCCAATTCTAAAGTGAACCCACTTCCTATTTCTTCATCCTCTACCTCTTGCCAAGTAGTATAGGATGTTTCCTTCACAAGTTTTCATGGCTTGATGAAGGTGGAGCTTGATCTAGTGATGCCTCGACGTAGATCATCTTCGGCATCGTCGTTGATGACCTAGCCCGCTTTTTCTCCGTTGAAGCCGATGCTAGAGTCATGGTTCGATTTGGACAGCGGAGAGGACATCATCATGGAGCTATGGAGGTGGAGAAACGGATCTACAAAGGTTGTATTTCCGTTCACTTAGTTAATTTGTTAACTAGTTGCTTTTGTCGCCTAATTATCTAGTTAACGATCCGTATTAGGGTTTCTCGGCACCCGTAAAATTTGAAATTGGCATGGTTGATGCCTTGTGAGACCTCTTGAGAGTGCCTAGGAACCCTACAGGATTGCATCATGGAGGATGATGACCCAACTAGTTTCGAGCAGGCCATCACGAGTAGAGACTCAGTGAAATGGCTGGATGCAATGCGGTCCGAGATGGAATCCATGTACACCAACAAAGTATGGACTTTGGAAGTAGCTCCTGAAGGGTTAAAACCCATTGGGAGCAAGTGGATCTTCAAGAAAAATCTTGGTGTAGATGGGAAAGTGGAGACTTTCAAAGCTAGACTAGTTGCAAAGGGTTTTCGTCAAAGACCAGGTATGGACTATGACGAAACCTTTTCTCCAGTAGCTATGCTTAAATCCATCCGAATCATGCTTGCCATCACTGCATATCATGATTACGAAATCTGGCAAATGGATGTTAAGACCGCCTTTCTAAACGGTGATTTAGAAGAGTGCGTGTACATGACTCAGCCAGAGGGTTTCGTAGACAGTGGGAGCAGCGGGAAGGTGTGCAAGCTGCTCAAATCCATTTATGGATTAAAGCAAGCATCGCGGAGTTGGAACATCTGCTTTGACGTCGTTATCAAAGAGTTTGATTTCGTCAAAAACGTAGATGAACCTTGTATTTACAAGATAGCAGCAGAGAGTAAGGTTGTCTTCCTCGTATTGTATGTGGACGACATACTCTTGATAGGAAATGACATTCCTATGCTGCAATCGGTCAAGCTCTTCTTATCACAAAGATTCTCAATGAAAGATCTTGTTGATGCCTCCTGCATATTAGGAATTAGGATCTATAGAGATAGATCCAAACGGATATTGGGATTGTCCCAATCCAGGTATATTGACACCATACTAAAGAGCTTTAGTATGGAAGAATCCAAGCGTGGGAACTTACCCACGATCTCTGGAGTCACTCTCTCTAAAGAGATGTCTCCCAAGACTGATTTGGAGAGAGCTCGCATGCAAGGGATACCCTATGCTTCGGCTGTAGGCTCTATCATGTATGCGATGCTATGTACCGGACCTGATATAGCATACTCACTAAGTGTAGTGAGCAGGTATCAAGCTGATCCTGGAGAGAGTCACTGGACAGCTGTGAAGAGCATTCTCAAGTACTTACGAAGGACTAAATAGATGCTCTTGGTGTATGGTAATGGAGAACTCCAAGTGGAGTCCTTTACCGATTCGAGCTTCCAGAGTGATAAGGACGACTCTAAGTCGCAGTCGGGATTTGTCTTTACCCTTTACGGAGGGGCGGTTAGCTGGAAGAGTTCCAAGCAGGAAACCGTGGCAGACTCGACGATGGAGGCTGAATACATCGCTGCCAACGATGCTGCCAAAGAGGCTGTCTGGATCAAGAAGTTCATTACTGAACTTGGTGTGGCTCCATCCATTGAGCATCCAATACCTTTGTATTGCGATAACAATGGAGCGGTGGCTTTGGCCAAGGAACCCAGGTCCCATCAGCGATCCAGGCATATTCTGAGGCGGTATCACCTGATCCGGGAGATAGTTGATCGCTGGGAGATCGAGGTCAGGAGGGTTGACACGAAGAACAACACAGCGGATCCACTCACGAAGGCCATTCCCCAGATACAGTTTGAGAGACTCTTCGGGATGCTCGGTATGCGATACTACAGCAGCTGGCCCTAGTGCAAGTGGGAGATTGTTAGTTGTATGTATACCCTAGAGGACAGTATTGTACAGATGATGTATATTATATTGGATGCTTGGACATATATAGAGATGACTTTCTTGCTCGATATGATAGTATAATATCTGGTTACTCTTTATCTTAACATGTATACTAGTCTCTTTATACTGTCTTATAGTTACATGTTGGTAAAGCCCTTAGGATGTGTACTTGACTACCTGGACTATGATGCGGATCATACTAGTGGGGACATGGTAGTCCATAAGTACATCCTTCAAGGTCCCTAGTCATGGGTGTATTGAGATGGGGCATCGATATACCAGTGTAGACTAGAGTATACGCATCTCGACCCATTAGATGGGCGATGGATGATCCCATATCCATTAGTGTTTGACATCAGAGATGGTATACGGGTGCTCAGTGGAGACTCGGTACACTGGACGGACTCGTCGAGAACTCCCAGATGGTATTATACCTCACGTCAGATGGCAGTTCTCAGGTGACAATTGTGCAGGTTAGTCTGTAGACCCGAGATCGTCATGGAGTCTTGTGTGATTCCCACTGTGCTTTGATTTCCACCTTACCACGTCCATGAGGGCGTGAAAAACGGTAGTTTTTGGTGTTAGTTATATGTATGCCCTAGAGGCCATTACTGTACATAGAATGTATATTGTAGTGGATGCTGGGACATATATAAGGAGAACTTTCTTGTTCGACATGATAGTATGCTATCTGGTTGCTCTTTATCTTAACGTGTACACTGATTGTCTCTCTGTTACATGTTGGTAAAGCCCTTAGGATATGTACTTGACTACCTGGACTATGATGCGGATCATACTAGTGGGGGCATGGTAGTCCATAAGTACATCCTTCAAGGTCCCTAGTTGTGGGCGTATCGAGACGGGGCATCGATATACCAGAGTAGACTACGTATACCTTCTCGACCCATATAGATGGGCGATGGATGATCCCATATCCATTGGTGTTTGACATCAGAGATGATATATGGGTGCTCAGTGGAGACTGGGTACACTGGACGGACTCGCCAAGAACTCTTAGATGGTATTATACCTTACGTCAGATGGCAGTTCTCTGGTGACACTGGTACAGGTTAGTCTCTAGACCCGAGATCGTCATAGAGTCTTGTGTGCTTCCCATTGTGCTTTGATTTCCACCTTACCACGTCCAAGAGGGCGTGTAAAACGGTGGTTTTTGGGTACAGTCCCGAATCATATGGAGGCAATGAGCGATAGGAGGGAATTCGTCTCTCCCGGTATAGGGAGTTGATGTTGCGCTGTGTTCGATTGGCTATAACCGGAAATCTCTGGCCAGGGTTGCTCAGATTTTCTGGTAAGTGTTACCAGTAGTTTCTCGAACTGTTATAGACCTCATATCGACACGACTTATCGAGCTATTGGGGTCTGACGTTTACCACCCCTAGGCAAGATATGCGACATATCAGACGACGTGACCGGACTGTACGGTAAGTGTGACTGGTTGGATTCACAGGAGTGTGAGCGGGCTTGCTCGTTGATCTTCTGATCACTCAATACCCGGGTGGCCGTTACGTTTAGCAGACCGCTTGCGGCTTGTGGGTGTTTGATATGATCATCACCTACTGCTGGCGTATTGACGAGTCTTTAGAGTCCTACACAGAGGTTTCCTGGCTCAAGCGAAACGAAATAGGAGCGCATATGAGAAATGTGCGGGACCGAGAATAATGTGTGTATGTTATACCATATTCTATTCTCGCGATGAATGTATCGATTGGTTGTATGCGATATAACCTAGTTATCGAATCGAGGATTGATTCGATAAGTCGATACATTGGATATTAGTCGGTCATATGCGATGTGACCGGATCGTTAAATCAAGTGTTGATTTAATGATTTAATGTATAATTATATATTTGATATATTACTTTACATTAACTAGTATTTGTTCACTTAAGATGGATTTTCTCACTTGATGTGCACATTGTATATATGATATATTTTTGTGCACTTGATTGTATCATGTTTGATGATACATGCAAACTTGGGTGTATGTTTGATTTAAACCATGTTTAGGTAAATGGTTAGGGTTTTTATTTATTTGCCTTATTTATTTATTCATTTATTTTTGGGGCAAAAACAAATATGGTGGCTTTCTTTTATTTCTTCTTGGAGTTTCATGAAGCTTCACCATTTCGTTTTTATTTTAAAACCTAACCATCACCTAAACCCTAGTTTATTCTCTACATGAGTTAAACTAACCCAGGGTTGCTATATGATAAGAATCACTTGAATTTTCTAAAATAATAAGACATTTCCATTCTTTTCTTCTTCATCTTCTTCATGAGTTGAAGAATGCTTGCTAGAAATTTCCAAGTGATGATTCCAAGTGAGAAACCCAAATCCAAAGTGAACCCACTTCCTATTTCTTCATCCTCTACCACTTGCCATGTTGTATAGGGTGTTTTCTTCACAAGGTTCATGACCAAGTGAAGATGGAGCTAGAGTTTGAGTCGCCTCGACGTAGATCATCTTCGGCATCGAAGTCGACGACCTAACCCGATCATTTCTTCGACGAAATCATCGCTAGAGTCCGGGATCCGATGATCGTAGTGGAGGGACATCAACACGGAGCCAAGGAAGTGGAGGACCGGATCTTCAAAGGTTGTATTTCCATTCACTTAGTACTAAAGCAGTTTAGTAGCTTGTAGTTTCGCCTATTGTTTAGTTAACGATCTAGTTTAGGGTTTCTCGGCACCGGAAAAAATTTAATTTGGCATGGTTGATGCCTTGTGGAACCTTTTGAGTGTGCCTAGTAATCCTACAGTGGTATCAGAGCCTCGCTAGAGCTTTAGGCGAAGTGTAGACGATGTTAGAAGTCCGATCGAACCCGAAATCCCCGTTTTTCACCCCTCTCTGTACAATTTTGAAAACTGTGGGTTTTTCCCAATTAAAAATGCTCAGAAAATAGTGAAAGGAAATATAAGAATAACTGTACAAAATGAGACAGTAACTCAATTAAATGGCCGTGGAACCGCGGCAATGACATGCCATTGGCGCCTGTTCCGCGGCGAAATTGATGAACTAGGGTTTCTATTTTGTACAGTTTCCCCCGTATGTGATTCCTGATGTTTCTGGGCACTTTTAATAATACTCAAGAGTTGAGTTTTCTGGGTTGTATTGGGGCTCGACGATTCGATCGGAATCTTTAACTTTGTCTGTATTTTTCCGGATAATTTTTGAATATGTTAAAAAGTTCGACCGGATATAAATACCCACTTTTTCCCCTGCCGGGAAATTTCCAAGAGTTGGATTTTTCCGTGGTTTAAGAATGTTCTAAGTAGTGCAAGTAACGTGATGGACCCTCTAGAAGACAACAAACCTTAACTCGATTATGTGACCGTCTTGAACTGCCCTTTGAACCTTCGGGTTTGGGGCAGTACGGCGTGCCACATGTAAGGCGTTGGCTTGACCCTTCTACGGCTGGACCGTTGGTACTGAGGCATGAAGTGAATGTTTTTAAACTTATTTCGTGTGTTGAGCTATTTCGGGAAAACTTGGGTATTTGATTGTTCGATCGGAAAGTTTAACATTTTCTATTTATCCGGAATGTGATACAATATTTGGAATCCACAAGGAGTTATGAGATAACTAATATGAATGTTATAAACATAGCACTTTAGTCTCAAATGATCGGTTGCCATGAAATTTTGATGCGATCAAAAGTCCGTCGCAATCACGTAGCGTACGCGGATATTCGCCGATAAACTTAATAGACAGCTACACCCTTTAGCCCCGACCAAGTGACTGTAGGAGAACCCCGTCGCCGAAAGCATCCGTTCAGGTGCTTGCGGTAGCGGTGTTCCGCCTTGGTGCACTTCGTCGACGGTATCGGGGGTGCGGCCGCCTACTAAAGTTTGCGACGAGCATTCGATCAGAATGTCGGGAATCCTGTTGAATTGCCCGACTTGATATTGAAAAGAGTTTTCGATAATGAGACTAAAATGTGGGGTTTATAAATGTTAGGCATGCAATGTCTAAGTAATTCATTTGATTAGGCATGCGATGTCTAAGGAGGTTGCGGATTCCAACTGTTGTAGTTTTACACTTTTTTTCTGTGACCGTAAGTGTAATATGTGATATCGCCGGTTTCGTTGCTATATCTCAACGACAATTGGGATACGCATGTTTACTTACGTTGATGACATGTGATGTTATGTGTTGCTGGATATGTTATATTGGATCGTCGTGTTTGAATAGTCGGGGGGGTTTTATGTGAGATGAGTGTTTTTCATTTTCATTCATGTAAAAAACTTGTATGTAATATTCTTTTATTGGGGCACTTCCAGGTTGCGGAAGATGTCACCTTTTGTATATTATTTTCTTTTCCGCACTAGGATAGACCCAAGGAGGAGGGCACAAGTAACCGGGTTCTGGAGTCCAGTGGGAGACCAACTCGAGGAGACGAGTCCGGGTCTCCTAACTCTAGAATTGGTAGGGTTGCTTGCCACTCTCGTAGGGGTCTAGGGGTATGGGTTTGGCTATTCATCGCGACCGTGGAATCCGTGTTTTATACTGGCTCGTATTGAAAACACGGACGTCCTAGTATATCCAATGTTTCATATGATTCTTCTGCTGCGATATCTGTGATGTGATCATTTGATATTCTGTGATAGCTACTATATATAGTATATATGATATATTATATAGACGTTACTTATGTTTTACACTCGCGCTAGCCCTGCCCCGCTCTACCGTTAGTCACCTAACCTAACGGTGCACGAGGGGACATCGAGGCGAATGCGGATGGCATAAGTGTACGTCGTATTTATCTGTGATGTTTAGGTGACTTAAATGATGGAACTTCATTAATGTGATTAATGAAAGAAAAGAAACCTAATGATGTTGTGGAATCGAATTTTCAAAAACAGGTAGCTACAGTTCTTGCTTTGCATCGCGTTGTTCCTTGTAGAACATCCTGCACCTTATTCGATAAGGAAAGGACCGAGATCCCTTCACCGGGAGTGACTCCTTTAGCAATAACTGGAAGATGCTACAACCCTCGGTTCGTCTTTTGATTGCTTCTATAGTTTCTGCTTTGCACAGCGGTATATATGATATACCCTGCACCTTATTCGATGAGGAAAGGGCCGACGATCCCTTCACCGGGAGTGACCCTTTTAGCAAAACTAGAAAAGCCTAAAAAACACTCCATTTAAAACCATTTGATTCTGCAACGATATCAAGTTCATTACGCAATAGGTTTTCAGAAAAACCTGTCGTAGCCCTCCGTCATTTCAGATAAGTTGTATATAGTATTCGTGCTGCATTTGTTGGCTTTCATCAAGGTGCAGTGTGCGGTAGCTATGTGCTGCTTATCTGCTGCATATGATGCGATTGGATTAGGGTAGTCGTACGGCTTTGTTGGCTTTCGTCAAGGGTCGTGCGGGTGGGTTTAATTCAATCAAGAAATGTACGGGTTGAACTTGACTAGCGGGTTATGGTTGGTTGGCTTTCGTCAAGGTCATAGCACGTTAGGGGAAAAATATTATCGGGAATTTCAAGTGTTGAAATTTGCAATGAGATTGCATACCTTCTATGAGATAGTTGGATCCCGATACCCGCTGCGAGTAAGAGTGACTCCTGGGAGAGTTTTACACATTACAATTAGCCGATCAAGTAGGTGTCTAGAAAGGTGTTAACGAGGTTACGCCTATAGGAAAACGAGGTTTACATTAATTAGGTTCGTGCGAAAGCACGGGGGACCTCCCTCAAAGTACTGACACTGGCCTGGCTGAAAGATTGGAGAACTTGTAGTGTATAATTAATCCCGGCTAGTCTTTCCTTTTAGGGTTTGAATGAAGATTTGATAAAAACAGTGGGAGCCATCCTGATAAGATAAAATAATAACCAATCTGATCTTGCAAGAGTATACGCCGAGTGTTTTCTTCTCTCTCTCTCCAGGTAGCGACCATATCACACCTTAATCAAGATAATAATACGGATGTATTGACCGAACCCGCTTGTTATACTGAGCTGGGGAACGTTGGTCCCGGTCCAACTTATAATTGTTATAAGACCGAGCAGGAAATAGGGGAATACCTAGATTCCCATGCCGCCCAAACGAAGAAAGTTCATATGATGCATCTTCTTCGGGTGTGTTCGTTACACAGAACTGTTTCTCAGTATCCTCTGCATCCTGGGTATTTGATACCGGATCAGGATCCCAGATATGTAATCTGTTACATAGGGCTACAGATAGGTAGAGAACTGAGAACGGGTGATAAGTTTCATGAGACAGAAAACGGTGCAAGTGTTGCAGCCAAGTCTGTTGGTCACTGTCACCCTGTATTCCAAATACATTGATTCTGAACGAATGTTATTAGATACCGAACCTGATATACAAAATCATATCAGTCTCTTTATTAGTAAAGAAAGGATATAATTTTGTTTTGTTGGATAATATTTTGAACATTTCCTATATCAAAAGTTGATCGGTTCAGGCACGTTGTCTAAAAGCATTGATGTTCTAAATCAAACTACAGTTCTTAGTATACGGAACACACACAAGAGGAAGAGTTCAGAAATGAATGGATCCTTCTTGAGGTATTGTAGACTAGGTCATATAAATGCGACCCGACTAGCTAAGTTTCACATAGATGCATATTTAAATCTGTTTGAATTTACATCTTGTGAAACTTGCCAGTCATGTCACAGAGATAAGATGACCATAGCTCTGTTTACTAAAATCAGAGAAAGAGTTAGTGAACTCCTGGGATGATACATGTTGATGTATGTAGGTGCTCTGTCTACACATGCCAAGACCGGTTCTTTATACTTCATTACATTCTCTGATGATCTCTTTAGATTCAGACATATGTTCCTGTTGAAACACAAGTCCGAACCTTTTGAGATATCCACAGAATATAAGTTAGAAGTAGAGAACCAAAATACAGGTATAAGTATTATGTCCTATGATGAGATCAGGGAGGAGAATACTTGTGCATGGAATTCTTGGACTATTCTAAAGGAGAATGAGATTCTCTCTCAGTGTTACTCCTCTGAATACACCACAGCACAACGGTGTATCGGGGCGGAGCAATCACACCCTATATGATATGGTGCGCTCTATGATGAGTACTACTGAGTTTCCTATTTCCTTTTGAGAGTTATGCACTTAAGAAGCTGCATACCTATTGAATAGGGTTCAAATCAAATCAGTTGCCTACCACTTCATATATGATATGGAAAGGGAAGAGCCCATGTCTTAAGTTTGTTAAGATTTGGGTTGTCCGGCCTATGTCTGAAAAGAAAAATCCGGACAAGCTCGAGGCAAGGTCTGTTATGTAGAACTGGAAATGTTCCATCTATATAAACTGCAGCTGATGATTTGGTAGAACCGAAGGATTCAATAGTAACCAACGAACCTCAGCCTCTCTGCCGATCTAGTAGGGTTCCTCATCCGCCTGAGAGATACTTTGGTTTCTCTATTACAGTGGGAGCGAGGATTGCATCATGAGGTGATGACCCAACTAGTTTCGAGCTGGCCATCAGGAGTGAGACTCTGTAAGAATGGCTGGATGCTTAGTGATATAAGATGGAATCCATGTACACCAACAAAGTATGGACTTTGGTTGCTATATCTGAAGGGTTAAATCCCCATCAGGAGCAAGTATATCTTGAGAAGATTACTTGGTGTAGATGGAAAAGTTGAGACTTTCAAAGCTAGACCTGTTAAAGGTTTTTCGTCATCGACCAGGCGTGGATAATGAAGAAACCTTTTTCCAGTGGGTATGCTTAAGTCCATCCAGATCCTACTTGTCACGGCTTCATACCATGACTACGATATCTGGCGGTTGGGTGTCATGACTGCTTTTCTAAATATCGATTTAGAAGAGAGCGTCTATAAGTACACAACCAGAGGGCTTCGTAGACGGTGGGAGCAGCGGAAACGTGAGCAAGATATTTTATGTGATAAAGCAGGCATCGCGGAGTTGGAACATTTGTTTTGATGTGGTACTCAAAGAGTTTGACATCATCAAAATGGTAGATAAACCTTGTATAAACGAAAAGGTAGTAGGGAGTATGGTAGTGATCGTCGTAGAGTACGTGGATGACATGCTCTTGATGGGGAAGGGGTTTCCTATGCTGCGCTCGGTCAATCTCCGCTTATCACAATGATTCTCTATATAGGATCAAAATGATACCTCCTAAATCCTGGGTTTTGGACCTATGAGATAGATCTAATTGGATGTTAGGATTCTCACTAGTTGTAGTGAGATGGTATCAATCGATCCTGTGGAGAATCACTGGAAAAGTTCCAGGGTGATAAGGACGACTGAAAGTCAGTCACAGGCATTGTCTTTACCCTCGGTGAAGGGACGGTATGTTGGAAGAGTTTCAAGCTAGATACCGTGGCATACTAGACGATAAAGGCAGGATACATCGCTACTTAAGATGCTACCAAAGAGGCTGTTTGGGTGTATATTGGTTCATGAGATGAACTAGGTTCCTACCATTGTGTGACAATGGAAGTGTGGCTTTGGCCCGGGAACCCCGGTCCCATCAGTGACCCAGACGTATTCTAAGGCAGCATTACCTGATCATGGAGATGGTTGATCTCCAAGGAGATCAAGGTTAGGAGAGTAGACTCAGAGGACAACACGGCGGATCCACTCACAAAGGCCTTTTCCCAGAGAGAGACTTTTATGGGATGGTTGAGTATGAGATACTACAACCACTGCTACAGATGGCCCTAGTGCAAGTGGGAGATTGTTAGTTATATGTATGCCCTAGAGGCCATTACTGTACATAGGATGTATATTGTAGTGGATGCTGGGACATATATAGGGAGGACTTTCTTGCTCGACATGATAGTATGCTATCTGGTTGCTCTTTATCTTAACGTGTACACTGATTGTCTCTCTATTACATGTTGGTAAAGCCCTTAGGATATGTACTTGACTACCTGGACTATGATGTGGATCATACTAGTGGGGGCATGGTAGTCCATAAGTACATCCTTCAAGGTCCCTAGTCGTGGGCGTATCGAGACGGGGCATCGATATACCAGAGTAGACTAGCGTATACCTTCTCGACCCATACAGATGGGTGATGGATGATCCCATATCCTTTGGTGTTTGACATCAGAGATGATATACGGGTGCTCAGTGGAGACTGGGTACACTGGACGGACTCGCTGAGAACTCCCAGATGGTATTATACCTTACGTCAGATGGCAGTTCTCTGGTGACACTGATACAGGTTAGTCTGTAGACCCGAGATCGTCATAGAGTCTTGTGTGCTTCCCACTGTGCTTTAATTTCCACCTTACCACGTCCAAGAGGGCATGCAAAATGGTGGTTTTTGGGTGCAGTCCTGAATCACATGGAGGCAATGAGCGATAGGAGGGAATTCGTCTCTCCCGGTATAGGGAGTTGTTGTTGCGCTATGTTCGATTGGCTATAACCGGAAATCCATGGCCAGGGTTGCTGAGATTTACTGGTAAGTGTTACTAGTAGTTTCTCGAACTGTTATAGACCTCATATCGACACGACTTATCGAGCTATTGGGGTCTGACATTTACCACCCCTAGGCAAGATATGCGACATATCAGACGACGAGACCGGACTGTACGGTAAGTGTGACTGGTTGGATTCATAGGAGTGTGAGCGGGCTTGCTCGTTGATCTTCTGATCGCTCAATACCCGGGTGGCCGTTACGTTTAGCAGACCGCTTGCGGCTTGTGGGTGTTTGATATGATCATCGCCTGCTGCCGGCGTATTGACGAGTCTTTAGAGTCCTACACAGAGGTTTCCTGGCTCAAGCGAAACGAAATAGGAGCGCATATGAGATATGTACGGGACCGAGAATAATGCGTGTATGTGATACCATATTCTATTCTCGCGATGAATGTATCGATTGGTTGTATGCGATATAACCTAGTTATCGAATCGAGGATTGATTCGATAAGTCGATACATTGGATATTAGTCGGTCATATGCGATGTGACCGGATCTTTAAATCAAGTGTTGATTTAATGATTTAATGTATAATTATATATTTGATATATTACTTTACATTAACTAGTATTTGTTCACTTAAGATTGATTTTCTCACTTGATGTGCACATTGTATATATGATATATTTTTGTGCACTTGATTGTATCATATTTGATGATACATGCAAACTTGGGTGTATGTTTGATTTAAACCATGTTTAGGTAAATGGTTAGGGTTTTTATTTATTTGCCTTATTTATTTATTCATTTATTTTTGGGGCAAAAAAAAATATAGTGGCTTTCTTTGTTTTCTTCTTGGAATTTCATGAAGCTTCACCATATTGTTTTTATTCTAAAACCTAACCATTACCTAAACCCTAGTTTATTCTCTACATGAGTTAAACTAACCCATGGTTGCTATATGATAAGAATCACTTGAATTTTCTAAAATAATAAGACTTTTCCATTCTTTTCTTCTTCATCTTCTTCATGAGTTGAAGAATGCTTGCTAGAAATTTCCAAGTGATGATTCCAAGTGAGAAACCCAAATCCAAAGTGAACCCACTTACTATTTCTTCATCCTCTACCACTTGCCATGTTGTATAGGGTGTTTTCTTCACAAGGTTCATGACCAAGTGAAGATGGAGCTTGAGTTTGAGTCGCCTCGACATAGATCATCTTCGGCATCGAAGTCGACGACCTAGCCTGATCATTTCTTCGACGAAACCATCGCTAGAGTCCGGGATCCGATGATCATAGCGGAGGGACGTCAACACGGAGCCAAGGAAGTGGAGGACCGGATCTTCAAAGGTTGTATTTCCATTCACTTAGTACTAAAGCAGTTTAGTAGCTTGTAGTTTCGCCTATTCTCTAGTTAACGATCTAGTTTAGGGTTTCTTGGCACCGGAAAAATTTTAATTTGGCATGGTTGATGCCTTGTGGAACCACTTGAGTGTGCCTAGTAACCCTACATTTGGGTACAGTCCCGAGTCACATGGAGGCAATGAGCGATAGGAGGGGTTTCGTCTCTCCCGGTATTGGGGGTTGATGTTGCACTATGCTCGATTGGCCGTAACAGGGAAGTCCCTGGCCAGGGCTGATTAGAGATTTACCAGTATGTGTTACCAGTAGTTTCTCGACCCGTTATGAGCCTCACATCGGCACGACTTATCGGTTATTGGGGTCTGACGTTTACCACCCCTAGACTTGATATGCGACATATCAGACGAAGAGACTGGACTGCACGGTAGTGTTGCCGGTTGGCTCGACGGGAGTTGTAGCAGGTTCGCTTGTTTTCTTCTGATCGCTCAATACCCGGGTGGCCGTTATGTTTAGCTGACTGCTTGCAGTTTGGGGGTGCTTGATATGATCATCACCCACTGCCGGCGTATTGACGAGTCTTAGAGTCCCACAAAGGAGTTACCTAGTCCAGGCAAAACGTTGTGGTGCGCGTATGCGATATGCGTATGGACCCGATTAAAATGCGCGTAGAGGATACTGTATATTGATCGGGCGGCTTGCTTTTGGTGGGGTCATATGTGATATGGCCGGATTGATAAATCAAGTGTTGATTTATCATTTAACCATTAGTTTTCTCACTTGAAATCTTTTCTTTACATGATGGATGTATGCATGCATGTATGTTTTCTTTTTAGATTCATGCACATATTGATATGCATACACACATACATACATACCTACATCCTTCATGGTTGCACATACATGGGAAATGGTGGCAATATAAGACTCACACCATGGTTTTATATATGGATTTTATTGCATTTGATTTAAAACAAAATGAAAAAGGAAAATGGTTATCATGGATTTGTTTCTACACTCTTCTTTTGACCTAACCATCCTCACCCACCATTTAACCTTGGGTAAACTTTCCTTTTATGTTTTAACTCAAATTCAATAATATATTCATTGTTTAACCATGGTTTGAGATCAGAATAAGAAAATATATATAGATATATTTTCATTTTTCGCAACAAGAGTTTTTCTTTTCACTCTTATTAAAGAATAGCCATCATCTTCTTCTTCCTCTCTCTTTTGCTCTCTAGATTTTTGTAGTGAGCAATATACTTATCAAGATAGGTTTTTGAAGTGAGAAAAGCCACCACAATATCATTCTACACAAATTTAGCCCACTTGTTTAGAGTGTTATCTTCATTTCTCCTCTTGAAAAGTGAAGTTGCAAGCTTGGACTAGGAGCTTCGGGTGGATCGCCGTGGACACTAGGAGACTTCAAACGAACCCTCTGTTCCCCTCCGAACGGCGGCCTGGACTTAGCGTCCAATGCCTGATGTTCGGGACAGATGCTATTTGGTTTTATCCGTTTATCTCTCCGAAGATGCCAAGTTGATTTATGGCACCGTGTATCGGAGGTTTAGACGGATGCGGCCGATGTAGCAGACTTCGTCAGATTCCCCCTCAGTATGAGAGGTTTTTTGATTGTGGGGACGCTCTTCCCAGCAGGCGCAAGCCCCTGCAGTTAATTACGCTACCGCATCGCGGTAACAACTTTCTTCTTCTCCAGAATTTCACTTCGTGTCGTGGGTGTTTGTTTTGTTTGTGGTTGCCCGTGGATTGTATATGGAGACTGAGTAATGCCGTCGCCCGTAGGACGTGGATTAGTCCAAATCCGTATTTACTAAGATTTGGGTTTGGTGTTTTTAGTTTAAGGATGCATTAGTCGCGTTGCGACTAAGATCAACTTAAACGTTCGTTAAGGATACGTTAGTCCTGTTTTAGACTAAGATCCACTTAACGTAGTGATTAATTTAATGTATGGCCATCGGGACTCGTCACCTCTTTGACGTCGTTGAGGAATTACAACGACGGATGTCAAAGGAGTTCGGAGATGTACCCTCGAACCAGAGTTGATTGGGAGTTTTATAATCCATTTAAATGTTTAAGGATACGTTAGCCGTGTTTGGGGCTAAGATCAACTTAAACGGGACCGTTTAGATCCGGCAAAAGAGCGATTGGCTCTATTGTTCTAGTTTAGGGACGTAGTGGTCCATTATTAGTTTAGGGACATCTCGGTCTTTCGCCAGTTTAAGGACGTAGTGGTCCGTCATTAGTTTAGGGACGTTTCGGTCCAACGCCAGTTTAGGGACGTAGTGGTCCATCATTAGTTTAAGGACGTCTCGGTCCGATATTAGTTTAGGGACGTTTCGGTCCGATATTAGTTTAGGGACGTTTCGGTCCAATATTAGTTTAGGGACGTTTCGGTCTGCGAGTTTAAGGACCCCGCCGTCCATATGGGTGTGTGGTCGTTGGGACCCGTCACCTCTTTGACGTCGTTGAGGAATTACAACGATAGATGTCAAAGGAGTTCGGAGATGTACCCTCGAACCAGTCGTAGATTGATTTAGGAGAGCCATTTTGCCCAGTCAATTTAATTTAAGGACTTATGGCCACGATTGGGCTAAGTCCATTGCTCTTGCATTTCTTTTGCTTTTATTTGGGCTTTGCCCAAAAGGGATGCAGAGCATCAATTTTATTTGGGCTCAGCCCTTTTATTGCTTTGCAATTTATTCTGACCTGCTAGGTCTTTTTAACTTGGGCCTAGCCCTTCAAATAATGCATTGCATTTGTGCAAAGCACCAAGAATCTTTTAGATTCAGGAAAAGAAGTGCAGGGCACTTTTTAATTTTTTTGATCTAAATTTAGATCAAAGAAAAGAAAAGAAAGAAATCTTTTCTTTCTTTCTGTTTCAGAGAACCAGAGGTTCATAGCAAGTGCAAGGCACTATTTATTATTTTTATTTATTTATTTATCTGAGAACCAGAGGTTCATAACAAGTGCAAGGCACTATTTTTATTATTTTTATTTATTTCCCCTTTTTTTTTTAAAATCCTTTGTTCTTCAGAGATTTTTCTCTTAAAAAAAGGGTTTTTACCTTCTTTTTTTTTGTTCTTGAATAATTTCCAAGAGTTCTCTTTTCTTTTTTTTTTGCTAGAAGTCGATTATCCAAGTTGATGCCAATCGAATGAGGTCTGGGGTCCTATTTATAGTGCTCACAAATTTGTTGAATTTGTTAACAAGATCTTTTCTGAGTGATTTTGGGAATTTTCCCACCGCTGGATCTTTGATCCAAAGGCAGAAGAAAATCTTCTGGTTTTTGGAAAGAACAGAAAAGATTTCATTAAATTTTCATTCTATTTCTGCGCAACTCCCCAATGAATGACACGTGTCGCGCAGTGGAAGGCTTGCGCAACAGTGCTTGCGCAACTGCGCAGACACGTGTCGCGCAGCGGTGAACTTGCGCAACAGTGTGTGCGCAACTGCGCAGACACGTGTCGCGCAGCGGTGCGCTTGCGCAACTGCGCAGACACATGTCGCACTGTAGACCGCTTGCGCATTGCGCAATGCACGGAATTCGAAGCGTTGCTTCAGAAAATTTGAATTTTCAAAATTCAAATGAGCCTTGCTCAGATTGGGAGAACAAATGCCCCCCCACCGTTGTGCTTACGTGGCGCGACGTGAGCGCAACGGTGGCGAGATCTTAGCCGTTGGATCAAGGGGGGTCAGTTGAAGGGGCGCAAGCGCCTATAAATAGGACCCTTGGTCCTTGGTAATTTTTCTTACCATCTTCAAGAATTTTAACTCTCAGAGCCTTGCTCTTGCTTAAAAATTTTCAGAGCCTTGCTCTTTATTTCTCTCAAGAACTTTCAAGTTCAGAACTTAGAATTTCTAGATAAAAAAATCAGATTAATTCAAATTAAATTTAATTGACAGAGCCTTGCTCTTGTAGATCTTGGATCTAAAGAAAACCCCTTTGGGTTTTTTTTTTTATTTTTTAACAGAGCCTTGCTCTTGGGATCTTTGATCTAAAGAAAACCCCATTGGGGCTTCTTCACCAGAGCCTTGCTCTCAAGATTTACAGAGGTCCTGTTCATAGGTTTTGACCCATGAACAGAGCTTTGCTCTTGGATGAACTGAAATTTTTTTATTTTTTTTTATGAGTTTTCATGGATTTTTCAGGATTCAAAAACTTCAATTCTTCTAAGTGTTGATAGATTTTCGATTATTACCACAAAGCCAAGCTCTTTTAAGGAATCTTGTTCCCCTGAGACTAGAGTTTGACAAATGTCACTCTGTGACAGAGCTTTGCTCTAAAAGAGGAGATTTTCTCCTTGTCTCTAGGGACTTTCCCACCAGTGGGTGTATCCTATTGGGAACTTTTTATGAATTGACAGTCCCATCTAATGATGGGATTGTCTTATTAAATGATGCACATCATCCAGATTTTGTAGGTCCCCCTTTGGTCCCCTACCCACTGCATCACAGTGTGGAGCAAGATTTTATTTTATTTTTTTAAATGCCAAGCGTTAGGCCACTAATGATATATATTTTTTTTTGTCTTTCCACAGAAAACATGTCTGACGACTTGTCTTTTCCCTTCGTTCGCTCGGAAGGAGGGTTCCCCCATTCGCCAGTGGATCGGGTGGTGTTCGCTCTTATTAAAGATCGCGATCCTGAGTGCAAAAAGCTCCATCTGTGGGGAAGGTGGTATAGCCAGATCATCCAAGGCCGTCGCAGTTTTAGTTCCGCCGCGCCCTCTGAGCCCATAGTTATGATCTCTTATGCGGACGAACCCCCGGTGAAGTATGCCGTGGAGGTTAAGAATTGGAATTCCGATGACCTCCTTTAGCCTGCAATCGGCGCCATCCCCGTGCAGCCGCCGCCGGCGATAGACATCTTGGGGAGGCGAATCTGTCAGGGTGAAGTACGTCCTTGGGGACAGGCTTATAATATTGGATTGACCCCGCGGCCGCTTGCCGGATATTTGCAATGGGCCCGTTACATTCTGGCGACGAAGAGGGCTCACCTGACGAAGATTGGTTTATACTCCACCGTCTACGTCTCGCTTTTCGAGTATCCCTCTCCTCCGACGTGGTGGATAAAGGCCTTTATTGAATAATGGAATATCCCCACCCACACCTTCTTGATAGCGGATAGGGAAGTCTCCATCTCTTTGGAAGAATTTGTTGAGATTTCAGGTTTACCAGCGAGGGGGGAGCACTACGAGGAGCTGCTTCCTCCTGATGAGTACGTCTTTTCCGCCAAGCAGGTTGTATTTGACTTAACTCCAGAAAATGCCATTCAGCATCAGCACCCGGGCTTGGTGAAGGTGTTGGAGATTTATGAGGAACTGCATTTGGAATCAGGCGACCAGGGCGTCAGTTTCGCGGATTTCATTGCTCGTTTTATCCGCCCGGAGTTCCTATCAGAGCAGGGCGAGAAGTTCGCTCAGCTTGCTGACCCCTTTGGTTTCGGCTTGGACCGCCGACCTTTATCGGAAAATGACCAGCGGGATTTTTATTTCCCCGGCACTGCCAGCGTCCCTTTCCCAGAGATCGCCGTTCCTGGCATGGACGAGGAGACTTTTTTCATAGGGTTCTTGGGTTTATGGTTGTGCAGCTTCGCGCTCCCCATGCATCCACGCCTCATGCGGTCTTCCGTCTTTTACCCGGCGCATCAAATGGCGGCTGGTTTGCAGCTATCGGTAGGGATTGCCGGGCTGGCTTCCCTTTATAATGGACTTAGCGTAGCGGCGGACGCTAATGAGCCTGGGGTACAGCCTGCTAACTTTCCGATGCACTACTTCACTTCTTGGATGGAGCTGCATGTGCGAGGGGTGTTTGGTGCCCATAAAACTCCTCCGTTCTTTGAGAAATTCAAACTCCCAAGAATCATGCGGTTGGTCGGGGCTTCAATTGTGGTTGCACCTTCGCGGGAGTCTAGGGGACTACTCCTGCGTTCACATCTAGTTGGAGCGAAGACCTCTTTTGTGGATAAGGTCGTCACCATGGGCTCTGAGACCGCTAAATCAGTGGTGTCTCTGCGTGATGACTTTAAGGGCGGGGTTTCTGTACTGAAGGCTCGGGAAATCCTTCACCTTTACTCTATTCGGCCGGGCTACCTAGTATTTAGGCAGAATAAGACGGCTCTCTTTATTTGGCTTAACCCACATCGATTTGCCCGACAATTGGGTTACAATCAAGGGATCCCGATGGAGGCCTTTCTGGAAACACCCGCGGTCGGCCCAGAGGGGATAAGGAATGCGATGCATCTTTTCACCCGGCTCAATACAGGCTCCTATTTTTTTATCAGTGAGCCTAGCTGCGTCCCTAAAATAATTCATCCTTATGTAGCCTGGTATGCGCATGCTATGGTCCCAATCATCTTAATGGAGAAACGCCTGCTGGTCGACCGTAGGGCTGCGCCTCCTGGCGGTGATCGCAAGGCTCCCTTGCAGCCAAGGATCCAGGTCATTCCCCCGATAAAAGATGCCAGAGTCGACCGACCGCGCGTGTTGAGCCCCCCGCGTGGATTGCCATTGCCCACTACGGTGGATGCACCGCCGGCGCCCCATGCTCCCACGAAGACGGTTGATATGGTATCGCCAGGATCTGGCGGAGGGGCAGAGATCGGGGCTGGCCGCCCTAAAGTGGCTGCCAAGCGCAAATCCACTCCGGGTGGATCTAAAGCTGGCGAACAGCAGAAAAAGAAGAAGTCCGCCCTTTCCCTCGATGCGATCCTCAGCTCGAAGCCTGAGGCTTCTCCCGCCGGGGCTATATATGAGTATGGCAGCAATGAGGGCTTCGTGGTGGACCCTGAGGACACTAATCTGGCTGCCGCCATTGCAGCTTCAGAGCGATCGGCGAGGCTTGAAGCGATGTTAAGAAAGCTCGCTGAGTCCGGTAATCATCAGACGCTTTATTTGTTATTTCATTGCACTTTGTATTATTATATTTAACTAACATTTGCTCCATTTTCAACAGGCGTCTCTACTGAAGAGGCTATCGCTGCCTCCCTGAAAACCTTCCAAGAGAAGGAGGAGAAGCGTGCCCTAGCAAGCGTCGGTATGTTTTATCTCTTTCTCTTTTATAAGGAAAGTTTGTTGTCTTTTTATGATAGTCAACCTGACCTTCTTTTGTTTCATTGCAGGGGTTGTATTAATCGACGCAAGGATCCTTCCCAAGCCCGTCATCGAAGTCCCGGCTTCGTCGAAGTTGCCACAAGAGCCTCGGCTTGACAAAACGACGAGGGATGCCTTGAAGAATCTGGAGGCATCCCTATATACGGACGAAGAAGCCTCACTCAAGGAAGCCCTAGTGGCATCCGTCTCAACGGCTCGAGAGGAGCGGAAGCGGTTGAGACGCGAAGAAAGGGCACGCAGAGCTGCTTGGCCGCGGGAGCGGGCCCTAGCACTCTTCCTCGTGCCGACACTCCTTCTGAAGCAGAGGCGAGCAGAGCTGCTTTGGCCACGGGAGCGGGCCCTAGCACGATTTCTCGTGCCGACACTCCTTCTGAAGAGGCCCCTGCCGCCCTGTCTACTGCTTATAGGCAAGTGGCGCGCGCGGCTCGCAGTGCAAACGACAAGTCCTCTTCAGGTAGTACTTCTTTCAGAGCTTTGTTGTAAGAATTATGAAGCCATTGGCTCATATGCGTTTCATCTGGCAGGGCCTAGTCCGACTGAGGGGGAGGCGGAGACCGTCGAACCCCGGGGAGCGGAGGAAGCGGTACTTGCCGAGCCCGAGCTGACAGTGAGCAACGTCATCGGGGCCACGGCGCCTGAGACAGAAATTGAAGGATCCGCTGCCGAGAGGGTCATCGATGCCGCACCTGAAGTGGCGGCAGATGAGATGATTGTGTTAACCGAGCTGAAGGCGGTAGAGGGGGAGGCGCTTGAGGCTGGAGACCTCGCGGCGACGGTGGACGAGACAACTGTGACTGCAGGACTCGAAGGAGTAGCGGGTGAGGTGGCCACGATTCCTGAGGACGAGCCAGCCGCTCCTTCTCTGGAATCTGGCAATACTCCAATCATAGCCCTCCCCGCGTATGGCTCCTTGCCGTCTCCAGGGCTTGCGAGCACAACAACGGTTCCCATCGAGTCGGGTGACGAGGCTACGGGTGGTGGCCTGATGTCAATGGAGGAAGGAATTGCCTCAGTCTTGGCTGGCAGTTCGTCGGGTAAGTTTCGGGTTACTATCGTTTCCCCACTTTTTTATATATCTTGCGATCTCTTCTAACAAGCTTGTCTTTGCAGGTGCGGCCAGTGCCGACGCTCCATTGCTTGAAGGAGCACCGTCAACTACTGCTTTGGTGGTGGTCACTTCCCCGTCCTCCCTCGTGCCATCGCGGATGTTGGAAGGTATGGATTTGCGACTCACAAGTTAATCTTTTAAACGTGTAGTTCATGGACTAACGCCATACCACCGCATCTTTTCAGGAGTGCTCTTTGATCATCTATATCAAGTGTTGCTCCCACACTTCTCTTTCCCATCCGAACTTGCTTCTCCTTCAAGTGGCGCTGGTGAGTGTACGTTCAATATAATATCTTTGTTCATCCCCTTTTTCTAGCAATTGAACGATTTCTGACTTTTCCCTTTCTTTATTGCAGTGCCACAAATCGAAGGAGGGGATACCAGACCTGCCGCGATACCGGCCCTTCCGGCTCTGTCGTCCGTTGCTTCTGGTATAGCAAATTCCTTTTTTGGTAACCCTTAAATATCTCTTGAACCATCGTTTAACCATGTTTTGTTTTGCAGCTATTGTTCCGGCTCCGGTCCCTTTTGAGTCTCGCGTCTTTCTACCGGCAGGCCCTTTCTTGAGACGCCCATCTTCAAAGGGTGCTGTGATGAGTTTGGGCATGCTGAGCGGGTACATCGAAGAGCTCAACATGGATGCTCTCCCTTCTGCCGTAGATTTCGCTGTGGATGTTAATCCAATGTTGGCGGCGCTCGTAACTTTTCATAACGAAGGCGTCGTCAGATCGTGGGTTAATCACTGCAAGGAGATCGAGGCCTGTCTATACCGGCTGGAGTCGACGCGCCCTTCTCCCGAAGTTTTAGCCCTGAGCACCCAACGCACAACTTGGCTCAAGAAAAGCACTTCGCACTCCCGCCACTTGGAGCAAGAAGCAGCTTTAAGACTAAGGGAATGCCAAAAGACCTCGAACGAAACGGCCCATCTGCACGCTGAGGTTGAGGCAAATGCTATCCAAGTGAAGACTATCTTTGAAGGTCTCTTGGAGCGCATCTCCCATGGGCTAAACTTGAAGCGGAAACTCGACGTAGCTGAGCGCAATATTCCAAGTCGGGAAGCTGCCTATCAAGTCGTGAGGGAGCAGCTTGCGTCGGTCTTGCAGCAACGAGCCCAAGTGGAGGCAGAGCTGGCGGTGGTAGCCGATCGGGAAAAGGCCTGGAAGGAAGTGTGCGAACAACCGATAAAGCTACTTAAGACGCTTCCTTCCCAGTAGCTGCCTTTGTATCAATGTATTTGTAAAATTTTCCTTTAAAATAATATGTATCCATTCTTTATTCTTTTGTACGATTCATCTTGTATTTGATTGAAGTCAATGAATAAAGATACACATTTTCTTTTGCAATGTCTTGTATGCACTTTTTCTTTCTGCATTCTCTTATTATCAGCATGTTGTCTTTGATAAACATAATTGGCAGATAACTTAGGTTTTTTTTTTCAAGAGATAGCGATGGCTTAGGCCGCAGGTTCAGATCTGCTGTCTAAGACTTTTCAACTCTATAAGCCGTGAGGGTCTCATAGAGACTTTTCTCCCTACGGATCGAGAGGATCTCGCAGGTGGATTTTCTCCTTAGGAATCGTGAGGATTCCTAAGCGTGGTTTTCTCTTATAAGTCGTAAGGATCATATAAGAGAATTTTCCCTCTTACGAGTCGAGAGGATTCGTAAGTGGTTGTTTCCCTCCTCGTCGAAATTCGACTTCGGAGAGTGAGACCCGTGAATAGTATGCAAGAGACCAGTTTAGATTGACTTGCAGGGCCCCATTGCTCAAAAAGCAAGACTTCCTTGCTGTCTGAGACTTCTTCTTACAAATTGAGACGAATCGGGGATCTGTCTGCAGTTGTAGCGGAACAGTTGACATGGGTTAAGAAGCTCTCATCACGGAGTGTTTGTATCCGTGAGTCGAGGAGTTTGCTGGGATTATTTGTTTCGCAAGCGCCAAGGATTATTTGTTTCCTTGGGGTTTGAAACGAGTCGAGGATTCCTACGGAGTCTCTGGTAGCTCTGCGGGTCGACGCGGATCAGGAAGCTCTCGTCAAGGAGTGTTTGTATCCGTGAGTCGAGGAGTTTGCTGGGATTATTTATTTCCCAAGCGCCAAGGATTATTTGTTTCCTTGGGTTTTGAAACGAGTCGAGGGTTCCTACGGAGGCACTGGTGGCTCTGCGGGTCGACGCGGATCAGAAGGCTCTCGTCAAGGAGTGTTTGTATCCGTGAGTTGAGGAGTTTGCTGGGATTATTTGTTTCCCAAGTGCCAAGGATTATTTGTTTCCTTGGGGTTTGAAACGAGTCGAGGGTTCCTACGGAGGCACTGGTGGCTCTGCGGGTCGACGCTGATCAGAAGGCTCTCGTCAAGGAGTGTTTGTATCCGTGAGTCGAGGAGTTTGCTGGGATTATTTGTTTCCCAAGCGACAAGGATTATTTGTTTCCTTGGGGTTTGAAACGAGTCGAGGGTTCCTACGGAGGCACTGGTGGCTCTGCGGGTCGACGTGGATCAGAAGGCTCTCGTCAAGGAGTGTTTGTATCCGTGAGTCGAGGAGTTTGCTGGGATTATTTGTTTCCCAAGCGCCAAGGATTATTTGTTTCCTTGGGGTTTGAAACGAGTCGAGGGTTCCTACGGAGGCACTGGTGGCTCTGCGGGTCGACGCGGATCAGAAGGCTCTCGTCAAGGAGTGTTTGTATCCGTGAGTTGAGGAATTTTTTGTTGAAGTCACTGGCTTCTTCGGTTGAAATGAACCGGTGAGGTTTGGGGTTCGTCGTTCGACGGAGTCCGCTGGGAAAGTATGGTTCATTCTTCGTTTACGCCCTTGGATTGTATACAGGGATCGATGCGATCTTAACTGTAGGGCCAAAGTTTTATCATTTCTTCTTTTATTTTATTTTATCTCCGCGATGCTCTATCATTTCAGCTTTTATATCGCGAAGGTCATGATTGCCCAATCATTTCGGCTATTTTTCGCGGTGCCCAATCATTTCGGCTATATATATTTTTTATTTTTTTACTCGTTGCTTTTTATTACGAGTTGCCCAATCATTTCGGCTATTTTGCATGTATACATTTTTACTTGCTGCTTTTTTTATTGCAAGTCGCCCCATCATTTCGGCTATTTCGTATGCATGTGCGGCCTACTGGCTTTTCGCTGTAAACCTGAAATTGGACACCGATTTCGGCATCAGCACCGCTACAACTGGGATATTACCAGGAGCGAATCATCATTTGCCTCTGCCGTTGTCGAACAAAGGAGGCTTAGCGACCAGGGTTAGGGTCCTGTCGGCTAAGACTTTTGACTTCATGATCCGTAAGGGTCTCGTGAAGGTATTTCTCCCTACAAGTCGTGAGGATCTTGTAGGTGTATTTTCTCCTTAGGAATCGTGAAGGTTCCTAAGTGTTTTGTTCCTCTGTAAGTCGTAAGGATCCTACAAGAGGGTTTTCTCCTCATAAATCGAGGGGATTTATAAGGGCTGTTCACCATGCGAACGTATTCCCAATTACGGATGAAATTTGGCTAGGGAAATGTTTATTCGCGCCCGTGGATTGTATACAAGGGTCAATATTGAACCACCTGTAGGGCAATATTGAAAGTTTGTGGGGGTTTGCTTAAGCACAGGTTTAGATCTCTGTGACTTAAGACTTTCAAATCCTATGAGCCGTGAGGGTCCCATAAGAGAGTTCTCCTTACGAGTCGTGAGGATCTCGCAAGTGTGTTTTCTCCTTAGGAATCGTAGGGATCCCTAAGTGTGTTGCTCCTTTGTGAGTCGTAAGGATCTCACGCAGGTGGTTTCTCTTTATAAGGTCGAGAGGACCCTATAAGTGTCTTTTAACGAGGTTGCGCCCTTTCGGGTTTTCATGAACACTCGCCGGTAGCCCTGCTGTTTTTACTCACGGAGCCCTTTCAGGTTTTCATCCGTGCCCTTTTTGCTTATGGACATACCGTTTTATTTTTCAGCCTAAGGATGCTGCGGTAGTAGTTTAAAGACGTTTCGGTCTGCTATTAGTTTAAGGACATTTCGGTCCATCATTAAGGAAGGCCATTTACTGCTTATAGAGTTTGGGCTTAAGAAGATAGCGAGCGGACATAGTTGTCGTCATCTACCGTTGACCTAGGCCGTAGCTCATTAAGCGTAGTATTTCTTTAGGAAACGACCGTTTATTGGCCTAAAAGGCCTTTCACCGTGCATGTCCACGAGTAGATAGGCCCCACCCTGGTAGACCTTATCAATGATGTATGGGCCCTCATAATTTGGCTCAAACTTTCCCCGCTTGGCGCGATTGGGGATCATAGGCCTTTTGACCACTAGCACGAGTTCGCCTTGACGAAATGTCCTCGGTCGGGTCAATCTTTCGTATGAGCGCGTCATCTTTGCTTTATAAGCTTCCAGATTTTGTTGTGCTAGAAGCCGGATTTCATCAAGGGCGTCAAGCTCTTCAAACCGAAGGTGAGCATTTTCTTCGTCTGTCAGCTCGTAGTGGACTGCCACTCGTAGAGAGGGTAGCTCTATCTCGAGGGGGAGTACTGCTTCTGTACCGAACACCAACGCGTATGGCGTTGTGTTCGTGGCCGTCTTGAATGTAGTTCGATACGCCCAAAGAGCCTCTTGCAATCTTTCGTGCCAATCTCTCTTATTTCGTGACACTGTTTTCTTCATGATCTTCGTCAAGGTCTTGTTGAAGGCCTCAGCTAGACCGTTAGCTCGCGGATTATAAACTGAGGAATATCTCCAGTCTATATTGTGCTGCTGTGCGAAGCGGCTAATTTTATGACTTCGGTAGGCTGGCCCATTGTCAGAGATGATCCTTCTTGGGGTTCCGAACCGGTATATGACATGCGTTTTGAAGAAATGGAGGATGTTCTCCGTCTTCACTTCCCTCAATGGTACCGCCTCTGCCCATTTGGAGAAGTAATCAGTCGTCGCCAAGATGAAACGATGTCCCTTTGACGATGCTGGTTCGATGGGGACGACTATGTCGGTTCCCCACATTTCGAATGGCCAGCTGGCCACCGTTGGATGTAATGGATTTGGGTGCTGATGGATGAAGTCCCCATGAATTTAGCATGAGTGACATTGCCTCGCATATTCGAGACAATCTTGAATCATCGTGGGCCAGTAGTAGCCCATCCGTTTGATCTTTAACTTCATCTTTGGGCCCGCTTGATGAGAACCGCAGATTCCGTCATGAACTTCCTGAACGACTCTTTCCGCTTCGTCTGGTCCTAAGCATCTCAGCTACAGAGAATCAAATGACCTCTTGTATAGAGTATCATTGACGAAGGCGAAAGACAGAGCTCGTTTTGTGAGCTGATGTCTTGCGGATGCATCTTCAGGCATTTGATGGGACTTGAAGTAGTCTATAAAGACTTCCCTCCAATCCTCAACCTTCTCGTGGTCTTTTATTTGTAAGGTCGCTCGTTCAGTCACTCCCTTCTCTTCGGGTGATTCCGAAGGTATTTCTGCGGGGGTGAGCACCCGACGGCTTTGTATCATGATTCTAACGTTGTCGAGGTTCTCGTCAGCCAATTCTTTAGCAAGTTTGGCCAGTGCGTCCGCTTTGCTGTTTTCCGCGCACGGTATACTTTCCAACGTGTAGGAGGGAATTTGGGTTAGCAGTTGCTGCACTTTTTCACCGTATTTTACCAATTCCGGTTTGCATATTTGGTAATCGCCGTTCACTTGACTGACGACCAATTGGGAGTCCCCATTTATGAGGAGGCTTTCAATTCCCATGTCAATGGCGATCTCGAAACCTGCTATCAGAGCTTCATATTCAGCTTCATTATTCGTTCTCGGCTCTGTTAAGGAAAATGCGAAGCGCATTATCCCTCCTTGTGGAGTTACAAAGATGAGGCCTACCCCCGATTTGATTATAGGGGTGTTTTGTTTGCGCTTCTTCATGGAAGATGCACCATCAAAATAGAGTTCCCATCGGGTATCACCACCGTCGATTGCATCAAACGCATGTTCGTCTGGAAGATCGCAATTTAAAGGGGAATCGGCAGGTATGGGATGCTCAGCAAGGAAGTCGGCGATGGCCTGGCCTTTTACTGCCCTGAGAGGTTGATATGTTATCGAAAATTCCATCAAGAGCAGGGCCCATTTAGCGAGTCGCCCTGTCAATATGGCTTTTGACATTAGATATTTGAGAGGGTCCACTTTTGAAATGAGACGGACTTCGTGCGCCAACGCATAGTGCCTAAGCTTTGTTATTGCGAAGATCAACGCCAGGCAGTGTTTTTCAATGGGAGAGTAGTTGCTTTCTGCCCCCAGCAGAACTCGACTTAAGTAGTAGAGTGCTCTTTCTTTCCCTTGATCGTTCTCTTGTGCCCATAATGCGCCTAAGGAACCTTCGAGGGCGGTTGTATAAAGAATGAGAGGCTTCCCCTTAACCGGAGCAGCCAACACCGGCGGGTTCTGCAGATATTGCTTGATCTCATCCAGTGCGCCTTGGCATTTTTGATCCCAAACGAATGGGGTTCCCTTCTTCATCAGGTGACTATAAGGACGGCACTTTCCTGAAAGGTTAGCTATAAATCGCCGTATGTATGCGAGTTTCCCTTGGAGAGACCGCAGCTGTTTGAGAGTCCTCGGCGGAGGCATTTCCATGATCGCTTTAATCTTTGACGGATCTATTTTAATACCTCGGTGTCGAACAACGAATCCCAGGAATTTGCCCGAGGAAACCCCGAACGCATATTTAAGAGGGTTCATCTTCAAGTTGTATTGCCGAAGGCGTTGAAATACAGTCTTCAGATGCTCGAGATGTTCCTCGTATGATTTGCTTTTAACCACGAGATCGTCGATATAGCATTCAACGATTTCGTGTATAAGGTCGTCGAAGATCTTTGTCATGGCCCTCTGATAAGTAGCACCGGCGTTCTTTAAACCGAAGGGCATCACTTTATAACAGAATATACCTAGAGGGGTCCTGAAGGCCGTATGCTTCTGATCTTCAGGATGCATTTTTATCTGGTTATACCCCGATGAGCCGTCCATGAAGGAGAAAACTTCATGAGTGGATGTATTGTCTATCATCAGTTCAGTGACTGGCACTGGGAAATCATCCTTCGGGCAAGCTTTATTAAGATCCCGGAAGTCTACGCATATGCGCACTGTCCCATTTTTCTTCATCACTGGGACGATGTTGGCGATCCATTCAGGGTACTGAACTTCCTGGATGAAGCCAGAGTCGATTAACTTTTTGACTTCGGTATTTATGCTTATCTCAAGCTCGAGTCGCATTCTTCTCGGCGCCTGTTTGACTGGCTTGATGTTCGGGGATATTGCTAGTCTATGTACAGCAACTTCTGGATCTAGTCCCGGCATCTCGGAATAGTTCCATGCGAAGCAATCTTTATGCTGCACAAGGACGTCTTTTAACGCAGCCACCCTCTCTTCAGACAGCAGCTCGCTGATGAATGTCGGTCACGGATCATCTATTGTCCCCAACACGATTTTCTTGAGGTTGTCTGCAGTAGTATGGATTCCATCTTCCAGCTCTTTTGGTGCTGGTGGAAATTCTGAGATTACCCCATCGCTGCCGTTTTCAAAGCACCAGGGAAGGTCATCCATGTTCTCGGGCTCTTCCCTTGATATCATTATCACGTGACAAGTACGAATTCGCTTCCAATCCCAATGCAGAACTGGTTCTTCTTTCGTGGCCTTGGGCTCGTGCTTTTGTGGTGGTGCTACCTTCTAGTTGTCAGACAACGCGAATTTGCCAAGCTGATATTGGTCCTCAACCCAATTCTTAAAGGTGAAGCAATCTTCAAGCGGATGCCCTACTACTCGATGGTAAGAGCAATAGTTTGGGTTGGAGACTTCGCCTGCTTGCTCAGGGTGTTTAGACTCTGGCAGTGTAAGCATTTGATGTTTTAGAGCGAGATTAAGTATTTTCCTTGTTTTGTTCCGAGGAAATGAGTATGCTCGACCCATTTTCTTCATGAAGGCTAGGTCAATAACGCTCGACCCTCGGATGCGTGGCTTCTTAGCTCTGCTTTGTGGTTATTGAGCGCCTTTCTTGCCTTTCGACTTGTTTTTGCCTCCGCGTCGAGCCCTTTTTGTATCAGGTTGGTACGGGGTAGCATCTTCATTCTTTACTGCCTGTTGAAGGAGGCGCTGTGTCTTGGCTTTCTCATAGATTGCCATTTCACGATTGTGATCATCTCGGGCTTTTTGACTCGCATCCCTTATAAGTTTGCTCACCTGGTCTTCAAATGATGGACTGGGCGGTTTTGTATCAGGAACTTTTGCTGGTTCAGGATTAGCGTCCTCCCATTGAGCGTCCGCTTCTTCATCGAAGTCATACATGATATAACAGCTGTCTACTGGCTCCCTTTTCTTTGACCGGATGTACCCGAGCCCTTTTGTTTCTATTCTCCCGTTAGGCAATTTGCATTGAGTCCCTGGAACGTTCCATACTTTGTCATAGAATTTGGCCTTTCTAACGGTTTGTTCGAAAGGTATTCCCTGGCGTTTCAGCAGTTTCCTCAAACCTTTGGTATAATATCTGGGAAGACGGATGGGCTGAAGCCTGTCGAGCATGGGATCCGTGCCATGCCAAATTTCTTTTTCCACCTTGTTTTCTTCAGAACGGTAGAATAGGATTGCCCTCTCGCCTTTTCGTCTGGGAGGAATATAGAATGTGTGCAATTCTTCTACGCTGTTGGTGTCGAGTGCATCCAGTTCTTTGTAATGTTCAAGCGGCACCATGGTTATCTGCAGACTTCGCTCTTCATCAGCGGAAACCCGTATTGGAGGCCGAGCAGGGAATACAGCATGAACTTCATCCTCTGAATCACTACCGAAGATCAATGAAGGAACGGATGGTCCTGGCCTGGTGGATTGGGATGGACCTGAATAAATTATATCCTCCTCCTCCTTGGTGTCACTGCCGAAGACAGGGATGGTGGCGTTAGTTTTGTTCTCCGGTTTGTGACACCTTTCCGTGTCTTCGAAACTCGGTAAGAAGAATTTGGCATCTTCATACTTGCGAACTTCATTTACGGAAAACGGATTCAACTCTCCCGCCACTGTGTACTCGAGGCCATCCCTAGAATACTTCATGCACTGATGCTGTGTAGAAGGGATGATATTGTACTCGTGTAGCCATGGTCGGCCGAGCAGAGCATTGTAGCGCGTCTTGGCGTCTATAACATGGAATTTGATGTCTGTGACGAGCAACCCGAAGCGTAGCGTCAATATCACAGATCCAAGAGTCTTTGAGGATTGAGAGTCGAATCCGGAGATGGTGATTTTGTCTCGGGCGAGGTGTTGGACACTCATGCAAATCTCCTTTAACACTCGCACATTGAGTAAATTGACAGACGATCCGTTATCGACCAAGATTTTACCTATCTTTATGTCGTGGCAATATCCTGAGACATAAAGGGGGCGATTGTGTTCACACGTCCCGAGGAGAAGGTCTTCATCACCAAAAGCAACGTCGGCTGTGTGCACCTCTTCCAATTCATCCTTCATCTTTTGTTCGGCCAGGAAAGCTTGGAATTGGTCCGGATCTTGTAGGGCCTTAATCAAAGAATCCCTCGCCTCTTTTGATAGTAATAGGGCATCGAGAATGCTGAGTTGTGAGGGTAGCTTTCTCAGATGTGCCAAGACATTGTAATCCACTTTACTCCTCTTCGGCGGGTTCTTGGCGGTTAACTCTTCCGCTACTTGGTCATCCAAAGCGATGTCTTCAGAGACCTTTTCTTTCCCTTTATCTTTTCTATTCGATGGTCCGAGGTTCTTTTCAGGCAGTGTCCGATTCCGCAGCCGGATATTTTCGCAAACCACTGGCTCCTCTTCTTTTCCCGAAATTGACTCTTTAAAGAGAGGGGCAAGCTCTAGCTCCTCATCAGAGTCGCTCCCAAATGTAAGCACTTGTGACCCGGTAGTGTTAACCATGTGGCAATTGCCGGCAGTTCTTTCAAGCTCTTTGGTCATGTTTCTTTGCTCCCGACGAATCTTACGCTTTTCCCGTTTAAAGCGTTGTTGATTAGCGACGTATCCTTGCCACCATCTACCGAAAGCCTTGCACTCTTGAGTGGGATGCGAGACCTTCTGATGATATAAGCAATAAGAGGGGTGCATTTCTACCACACCAGTCATTTTTCCTTCAAAGGATGGTAGCTTCATGCCCATTGATATGGCCTTAGCAAACCTCTTTTTTATCTTGAGTTGGTTTTTGTCAGCGGTGGAGGCATTTTGCTCCAGCGGGATCATCTCAGCTCTTTCCTCAAGTCGCTGACGCTTGGCCTTTTCGAATATAGCCGTCTCGCGTTCTTGATCAGCTTTACTTTTCAATCGAGCTTCACTAAGAAACGCGTCAATCATCTCGATTGATAACTCCGGAACCCTTGACTCAGTATTTGCCCCCGGCGTTTTGGTGCCAGAAGTCCCTTCATCGTTCGTGGTCGAATGGGAGATCATATGACAGCTCGCCACATATTCCTCGGATTCATCCGATGAACTTTCCCCCTCATCTTCTTTTTGAAAGACGTGATCAAGGAAATCTTGCAGCGTAATGGGAGTCCGCGCCTTTTGGTTGTACTCATCCAGTGCGTCGATTTGCTTTTGCAAGTCCGTGCGCTTGTCGCCAGGCTTCACGGGCTTCTTAGATTTCTTCTTCTTCTTTTTCGAAGATTTTGACGGCTGGCTATGAATGCTTGAACTACCATCATTGGTCTTCGGAGTCGGACGTGGCTTCAGCATCCCCTCAATAACCTGCGGTTCCAAGGGGTTCTTCCACTTGACTGCTGGACAGGTCTGAAGATCATTTAGCATTCTCCTCGTTTTGGCTGATAATACAACCTCCCAAGGAGCTTCCTCAATGACGGAGCATGTTACCCCCGGCGTATTCGTCCCTTTAGAGGTGTGGGGCTGCGGGGGATTCACCTTCCATTTGTCGGACAGCGCAAATTTGCCCTGGCGGTACTGATTCTCAAGCCAATTTTTGAAAACGTAACAGTCTTCGATCGGATGTCCTAGCACTCGACGATAAGGGCAGTAATTAGGCTCGTTAACGTCACTTGGTTGCGACGGGCGTTTTGGATCTGGCAGATTTATGAGTCTGTTGCGCAATGCCAGCTCGAATAGCCTCCTCGTTTTATCACGGGGGAAGGAGTAAGCACGTCCCATCCTGTCCTCAAGGGGTATGTATGGGCGTGTATTGTTTAGACGAGCAACCGGCTTCGAGTCGCTCAGTTGTTGTTGGGCATTAGCGACAATGATTGCTTTTCCCTTTCCTTTATTGTTTCGGGAGTCCGGCTTCGGGAGAGGGGGTTTATGGCCCATCTGGTCCATCTGCGCTAATTTGTCGATCAAAGCCTGGAAGGAAGTCGGCTTGAAGAACATCATAAACTGTGAAATGGTTGCTTGTGGATCAAGGGTTCCAACAAACATTCCCACCGCAGGGGCTTCTTCTATGCGCTGTTCACACTTCGACCATAGATTATGCCACCGTATAGCGTACTGAACCCACGTCTCGCCGGGTTTTACCCTGGCGTTAATCAACGCCGTCATCGGAGTACGCTCACTGGCACTTGCAAAACGTTGGGTGAAGAGCAACTCCATCTCCGCAAAGGTTTTAATAGAGTCATTGGGGAGCTCAGAATACCATTCGAACGCCGTATCTGATAGGCTTCCAACGAACTGGCGGAGCAAAAGCTTGTCGTCGCCGCCGGTGTTACCGCAAAGCGCCCTGAACTGGGCAACATGTTGATGGGGATTGCCGGTCCCTTTGTAGACATGAAACTTGGGAATTGTGTAACCCGACGGGTATTTGATTTGGTCATACCAGCCCGGATATGGCCGCCCCGTCTTTACGACGTGGCCGGCTGCTTCGGCCGCGTGATGAACCTTTATTTGCTGGGCTATATATTCGTCCAGATCACTTTTAGAGATTGTATCCTCTTTAGCCATTGATAGAACGGGCTGAGGGTTTGATGTCTCTCCCCTATCATCCCCAAGGACGATCGGTGGTTCTTCAGTCGGGGGATCTTGTTGTATCATCATCCCTATCATGTCCTGGAAGAGGAGGCCCATACGCTGTATATTGGCTGCTTGTTCAGGAGCCTCTTTGTCTCTCTTTTCCAGTACTCGGCGGAGGAACTCGGCGTCGGTCTCTTCCTCTTGGCGTTCATCTAAGGACGTCCCAGGGTTCTCTTTTGGCTCCGTGAGTGCAGCCATTGTAGTCATCATCTCCTGGAGCTTTTGTTGCTGCTCCTGAGCCTTGGTCACTGACCGGGTAAGCGGTCGGTGACCCGTAGAAGTACGACTTTCTTCCTTTCCAGAAGCCATATAGACCGTATGAACTGTTATGCCCCCTGACTTGGGGCGTTTAGGTTCACCGCTTTTAAACTTTGTCATTGTCACGGGAGCTTTCTCTGGCCTTTTCCTTTTGTGGACCTTTGAGGTTGAAGGAGCCGTTGAAGTGGGCATCCTAGCATTTGCTGCCCCCTGCTGTTTAATGGGGCGGTTCTTGTCTTTTTCCACCTTTGCCCTTTTCTGGCGACAGAAGTGGTCTGAGTCAATCACGGAGTCTTGAACCCTCCGCCAAACTTTATAAAATTTTGACGACAGCCGTTGAGAGGGTTGTTCCTGCTTTGTCTCCGGAGCTTTTTCTATAGGTGGAGGAGATCTTTTCAATGTAGCAATTGGAGAGTTCTTTCTCACCTTCCTCAGCAATTCAAAGCTGTTCCCAGTTGGAACAGCAGCGTTGACCTCCACCACTGGAGCAGGTGGGGTTAGCCCTGAGGGGGAGTTGCCCCATGTTTTCCTTACTCGTTGCCAATGTCGACGTCGAGCACGACGAGCCGTTGGGACTGGCTCGGAAATCGAGATAGTTTCTTGTTGCCCCCTATTTGGGTGTGGGGTAACTGCCGATGTCAGCCTATCGAAAACTGATGCTTTTTGACCAGCTGGGGGAGGAGTGGGAACCGTCAATCTTGTGAAGACCGACTCTCTGATGGGAGAAGCCGCTTCAACGACTTCCAAAGCAGCGGCCGTTGCCCTCTTTGGGACAGCCACTTTATAGTTCTGACCTAGCCTGGTGAAAACGGAGGCTGTCGGCTTAGTAGCGGGCGACCCGTTGACAGGGGTCGTGGTAGTAGTGAGCCGGTCGAACACCGACTTCTTGTTCGCTTCCGGTGCGGATATCGGCATAGAGAAGCTTGTAGGTGGGACCATGGTTCCGAAAAACAGGCCGGTGGTGGCCTGGGTCACCTGTTCAACCGGTAAAGCGAGGAAGGAGGCCGCTTGGGGCCCATATGTTACACCTCTCGGTGAGGTGGAGCATCCGTTGCCGTGGTGCTTCGCGCATTTGGTGCAGTTAGAATCCATGGATGTTTGAGTTCTGCACCAGACAAAAGAACAAATCTTAGCAACTTGAAATCCAAAGGCAACCATTTAACAAACCGCGATTGGTTCGCGAAAACGACACACGAAGTGTGGAGTGGAAAGAGGAAAAGGTCCCACCGGGCGTGCCAGAATCTGTTCCCCTCCGAACGGAGGCCTGGACTTAGCGTCCAATGCCTGATGTTCGGGGCAGATGCTATTTGGTTTTATCCGTTTATCTCTCCAAAGATGCCAAGTTGATTTATGGCACCGTGTATCGGAGGTTTAGACGGATGCGGCCGATGTAGCAGACTTCGTCAGATTCCCCCTCAGGATGAGGGGTTTTTGATTGTGGGGACGCTCTTCCCTGCAGGCGCAAGCCCCTGCAGTTAATTACGCTACCGCATCGCGGTAACAACTTTCTCCTTCTCCAGAATTTCACTTCGTGTCGTGGGTGTTTGTTTTGTTTGTGGTTGCCCGTGGATTGTATACGGAGACTGAGTAATGCCGTCGCCCGTAGGACGTGGATTAGTCCAAATCCGTATTTACTAAGATTTGGGTTTGGTGTTTTTAGTTTAAGGATGCATTAGTCGCGTTGCGACTAAGATCAACTTAAACGTTCGTTAAGGATACGTTAGTCCTGTTTTAGACTAAGATCCACTTAACGTAGTGATTAATTTAATGTATGGCCATCGGGACTCGTCACCTCTTTGACGTCGTTGAGGAATTACAACGACGGATGTCAAAGGAGTTCGGAGATGTACCCTCGAACCAGAGTTGATTGGGAGTTTTATAATCCATTTAAATGTTTAAGGATACGTTAGCCGTGTTTGGGGCTAAGATCAACTTAAACGGGACCGTTTAGATCCGGCAAAAGAGCGATTGGCTCTATTGTTCTAGTTTAGGGACGTAGTGGTCCATTATTAGTTTAGGGACATCTCGGTCTGTCGCCAGTTTAAGGACGTAGTGGTCCGTCATTAGTTTATGGACGTTTCGGTCCAACGCCAGTTTAGGGACGTAGTGGTCCATCATTAGTTTAAGGACGTCTCGGTCCGATATTAGTTTAGGGACGTTTCGGTCCGATATTAGTTTAGGGACGTTTCGGTCCAATATTAGTTTAGGGACGTTTCGGTCCGTGAGTTTAAGGACCCCGCAGTCCATATGGGTGTGTGGTCGTTGGGACCCGTCACCTCTTTGACGTCGTTGAGGAATTACAACGATAGATGTCAAAGGAGTTCGGAGATGTACCCTCGAACCAGTCATAGATTGATTTAGGAGAGCCATTTTGCTCAGTCAATTTAATTTAAGGACTTATGGCCACGATTGGGCTAAGTCCATTGCTCTTGCATTTCTTTTGCTTTTATTTGGGCTTTGCCAAAAAGGGATGCAGAGCATCAATTTTATTTGGGCCCAGCCCTTTTATTGCTTTGCAATTTATTCTGACCTGCTAGGTCTTTTTAACTTGGGCCTAGCCCTTCAAATAATGCATTGCATTTGTGCAAAGCACCAAGAATCTTTTAGATTCAGGAAAAGAAGTGCAGGGCACTTTTTAATTTTTTTGATCAAAATTTAGATCAAAGAAAAGAAAAGAAAGAAATCTTTTCTTTCTTTCTGTTTCAGAGAACCAGAGGTTCATAGCAAGTGCAAGGCACTATTTATTATTTGTATTTATTTATTTATCTGAGAACCAGAGGTTCATAACAAGTGCAAGGCACTATTTTTATTATTTTTATTTATTTCGCTTTTTTTTTTAAAATCCTTTGTTCTTCAGAGATTTTTCTCTTAAAAAAAAGGGTTTTTACCTTTTTTTTTTGTTCTTGAATAATTTCCAAGAGTTCTCTTTTCTTTTTTTTTTGCTAGAAGTCGATTATCCAAGTTGATGCCAATCGAATGAGGTCTGGGGTCCTATTTATAGTGCTCACAAATTTGTTGAATTTGTTAACAAGATCTTTTCTGAGTGATTTTGGGAATTTTCCCACCGCTGGATCTTTGATCCAAAGGCAGAAGAAAATCTTCTGGTTTTTGGAAAGAACAGAAAAGATTTCATTAAATTTTCATTCTGTTTCTGCGCAACTCCCCAATGAATGACACGTGTCGCGCAGTGGAAGGCTTGCACACCAGTGCTTGCGCAACTGCGCAGACACGTGTCGCGCAGCGGTGCACTTGCGCAACAGTGCTTGCGCAACTGCGCAGACACGTGTCGCGCAGCGGTGCGCTTGCGCAACTGCGCAGACACGTGTCGCACTGTGGACCGCTTGCGCATTGCGCAATGCACGGAATTCGAAGCGTTGCTTCAGAAAATTTGAATTTTCAAAATTCAAATGAGCCTTGCTCAGATTGGGGGAACACCCTCCTCCAACCCTCAAGTGGCCAAGGAGTATAGCGTAGGGAGCGACTAAGGTTGCACTCTCAAAACCCTAGCATTTCTTTCATATGATGATGTGTAGTTTATGAAACCTTAATTTTTCTAGGAACGATCCAATGTTTGTTAACTTAGCACCCTAAAAATTCCATCTTTGGTACATGTGATACTTCCGAACCCTTCATGAGGTGCTAGGCTAACCCAACACTAGAAGAAGACACCTCATTTGTTTATAACCATTTTCGATCAAATGGTTAATGAGGTGGAGGATGAGGTGTTATTATCATTTATTGAAGCATGGCTCACTTGGTGACTCATGGGGTGACTCATGCTTTGGTGACTGTTGAGGCTTGCTTGATTCATGTGTTGAATTAAGTGGATGCTTCAATAATTCACAAGACTTGGAGATATTTTTTCTTGGATGAAAAAAATGATGAACACAACACTCCCATCTTCTCATGCTTGCTACTTCTACCTCTACCCTAAAATTCTTATGTGTTGAGAAACCTAAGGTGTTATGAGACATATTAATCCATCATTAGACTCTACATCTTTTAGGCTATCTAGTTTAGCGAATTAGGTACCCTAGTTACCTCGGCTTTAAGGTTGGAGCTTGAACTATAAATCCTCAGGTGGATTATCTTCGACCGAGGGAGACTGACGATCAAGCTTGATCATGGAGGCCTCCAGAAGCTTAGGAAGATTGTAGAGGACTGAAGGGCTCGGATCATTCAGTATAACAATTCTAACTCCTTTTTAGTTTGCTAGCTTATAGGTTTATGGTAGATCCGAGTTATTGGGTTGTTCTAGCGCCCGTTTATAAAATTTTTGTTCCGCATACGGTCACGGTAGATGGCCAGGGCGCTGGCATAACCCAACAGGTACTAGCTGCACATAACGGCTACCCAGGTATCTGTCAATAAGAAGGCCGATGAGCAAACCCATCCGAACTCCTACTGAGCCCATCTGTGACAATCTCCGTACAGTCCGGTCTGTTCCTCTAAGATACTCGCATATCGGGTCTAGGGGGATGTTAACCGTCAGACCCCTAATAGCGCAATAAGTCATGCCGTGGTAGAGCCCAATACACCTTGAGAAACTACTGGAGTATCTACCAGTAAATCTCGCTTGCCCTGGCCAGGGACTTTGTGTAATGGCTTTCCAAACACAGCGCGATATCAACCCCTAATACCTGGAGAAACGAATCCTATCTAACTGCTACTGCCTTCAAGTGATTCGGGACTGCACCTAACTACTACCTGTTTGCACGACTCCTTTTAGCCGTGGTAGGGTAGTAATCTAAGTACAGTGGGAACACACTCGAGACGAATAGTGATGTCAAGTCAATGGATTAATCTGTACTCATGCCACCCAGGAACTGCTACCTGACGATAGGTATAATACCAACCAGTAGTTCACAACGAGTCCATCCAGTGTAACTCATAACCTAATGTGCACATGTATACTATCTCCGATACAACATACCAATGGCTGTGGGACAGATCATCTCCCCTGCTGGGATGAGAAGCGTATACACTAATCTACTCTGGAGTATCGATGCCCTATATCGATAATCCTACGACTAGGGACCTTTATAAGGATGTGCTTATAGACTACTCATCCCCCACTAGTGTGACTACTATCACAACGCTGGTAGTTCAGCAAAGATCCTAAGGGCTCTACCAATATGTATTAGCGATATGCTAAAAGAAACATATACAGATATTGAGGTAGAATCAAACCAAGTAGCATACTACTATTTTGAGCAAGACTTTTATTATATCTGTGAATATCCCAAGGTTCCAAAATGTAATATACAATCAAGTACTGTACAATAATAGCCTTTAGGGCATATATCACTAACAATCTCTCACTTGCATTAAGGCTATGTATTGGCATATCTTAAACCTATCATCTCGATTAGCCTCTCAAACTGTTTCTGAGGGATGGCCTTTGTGAGAGGATCTGCAGTGTTGTTCTCTATCTCTACTCTCCGCACCTCGATCTCTCAGCGATCAACAATCTCCCTGATCAGGCGGTACCGCCTTAAGATATGTCTGGACTTCTGATGGGACCTTGGTTCCTTTGCTAAACCTATAGCCCCGTTGTTGTCACAAGATAGAGGAATTGGATCAACAATGGACGAAACCACCTGAAGTTCTGTAATGAACTTCTTCATCCAGACTGCTTCCTTCACGGCGTCACATGCAGCGATATACTCCGCTTCCATCGTCGAGTCAACAACGGTGTGCTGCTTGGAGCTCTTCCAATAGACCGTCCCTTCATTGAGGGTAAAGACATAACCCGACATAGACCTGGAGTCATCTTTGTCATTCTGGAAGCTAGGGTCGGCGAAGGCTTCGATCTGGATGGTGTCGATGTAAGTCGATGTCGCGCACCCCGTGTGTCCGCGGGGAGGCGGAATATGCAAAAAACGATTTTTCAAAGCTCGCAACACCGACTTGAACTCCAGGAATGATACTATACCCTAACTAACTAACAAGCAATGAGGTTTAACTGCTCAGATAGAAGTTATACCTCATGATACCAAGTCCTTTAGTTTTTCATCACAGTCCTCCACCTCGTCGTTGGCCCAAGGATCGGAACGGATCAAAGCAACGGCCTCCTCGAGTCAAAGACAATCCACCCGAGAGTCTATAGTCCGAGCTCCTACCTCAAATCCGAGATAACTACGGCATCTAGCTTGCTAAACTAGATATCCTAGGTTGGGTAGAGTGAGAATTTGGAGTGATTTGTCTCTTGGAACCCTAGGTTTCTCAACTCATGAAAGTTCTAGGGTTTTGAGGAATAAGAAGGTCACTTGAGAAAGGGAGAGTGTGAAAACAACTAAAGAATGACTTAACTCAAGAATAGAATCTTCAAGCATGCAAATTATTGATCAGATAAAAAATATCTCACAAATATCAAGCATGCTTGAAAATATCTAAGTAGTGAGCGATGTTTGATCTTTTATCAAGTTTACACCTCATTTCCTCCACCTCATTATTCTTTAATCCAAATAAGAAAAAGAAACCCTAATGAGGTGTCTCTTCTAGAAGCTTTCCCAAAAATTATGAGAATGCCCCTTATCCGTATATACATATCCGTATCCACATTCCGAAGAATACGAATACAAAGAGACGAAAATAATCCATCAATGTAATACTATGATCCGACTTAAACCAAAGCCCACTAGTATTATCCGCCCGATCATCATACGTGCACAAGTGCACGCACGTGATCGAAGCCCTGCCGTAAAAACCATATGACCTCTACACCTTTTTCCCGGTGCGGAGAAACTCTCTATGTGGGACTCTAAAGACTCGATACTACGCTGGCAATGGGTTTAACCACAAGCCGTAGACGGTACTAGTTGCACGTAACGGCTGCCCAGGTATGTGTCGATAAGAAAGCCGATGAGCTAACTCATCCGAACTCCTACTGAGCCTGTATGTGATAATCTCCGTATAGTCCGGTTTGTTCGTCTAAGAGTATCGCATATCGGGCCTAGAGGGGCAGTAATCGTCAGACCCCTAATAGCGCAATAAGTCGTGTCGGAGTGTAGCCCAAAATACCCTGAGAAACTACTGGAATACCTACCGGTAAATATCGCTTGCCTTGGCCAAAGACTTTGTGTAACGGCCTTCCGAACACAGCGTGATATCTGTTGCGCCACGGCAGCGCCACGGCCGTCTATCCGAGGCCAAAATGCGGAATCAAAATTTTTCTTAGCTTTTAAACCGGCGCTACCACGGACTATAAACCCGGATCGTAACCATTAACCTAATCCTAGAAAACAAAAGAAGGGAAGAGATATACCGAGCGATCCGTGTCCTTCGGTCTTCGTCTCCACTCCGATCTCCCGCGGAATCTCCATCCGTCACCTCCTCGTCGGAAAGGGCACCACGTAGCCTAATACTTTTACGGGCTCCCACCTCTATACCGAGGCAACTCGGGCGCGAAGTTGGCTAGCCGACGCGTCCAGGATTTGCTGTAGGCAAGTGTAGAATTTGTCTCTTGGGGTTTAGTTGCCTTGATGGAGGAATGAGGTTGAGAATTGAACTTGGGAATTTTGGTGGCAATGAAAAATGATATGAATGATAATTTTCCCACCCTCACAAAAATGATCCTCACTCTCCAACTCATGTGGCCGGCCCCCCGTCAAAACCCAAAGTGGTGGAGGGAAAAACAAAACAAGAAGGGAGGTGATGGTAGTAAAAGTAGAAAGGTGATCACATCCAAAAGAAATGATAACCATGTCATTTCCAAATCAAATCCAACTCTAATCTCAAATCATGCAAAAGAATCGATTCAAAAAGAATCTCATCATGATGCTACCATTTTACAAAGGACCCCCTCCACAAATGTTATTTGCACACTTGCAAATAACCCCCTCCATCGGAAAAGTCCGGCCGGGAAGGAACAAATGAAAACTGGCCGGAACGGAATGCAAACTGGCAACTTCAAAAACTGATCCCGTAATAAATTATAGGAAAACCCCGCGACTGCATATACATGCCCGCATTTGTATTCCCACTGAACACAAATGCAAAGAGACAAAATCTACACTGTCTAATACTAGGATCCGGTTTAAACCAAAACCGGCTAGTAAAATCCGTCCGGTCACGATCCGTGCAATACCGCACGTATCTGATCGAACCCTGCCATATCTCCATACGGCCTCTACAGCGTTTCGCCCGAAACTTGAGTAACTGAGTGTGTGGTGGACTCTAAAGACTCGTCAATACTATGGCTGTGGATTTAACCACTAGAACGTCAGAGGTATTAGCCATACGTGACGGGCTACCAGCTATTGACCAAAAGGGACGTCGATGAGTGAACTCATCCTTACACCCTACTGAGCCTGTCAGTGACAATATCCGTACAGTCCGGTCCGTTCGTCTATGAGTATCGCATGGCGGGCCTAGGGGGTTGGTAAAAGTCAGACCCCTAAAAGCGGTACAAGTCGTGTCGGAGTGTAGCCCAGAACACCCTGAGATACTACTGGAGTACCTACCAGTAAATCTCCTGTCTCGGCCAAGGGCTTTGTGTAATGGCTCTCCTAGACATAGCGCGACCTCACCCCCAATACCGGGAGAGATGAACCCCTGCAGATCCGCTTACTGCCTCCATATAGCTTGGGACTGTACCTAACTAAAACCTGTTTGCACGACTCCTTTGAGCCATGGTAGGGTAGTAATCAAAGCACAGTGGGAACTCACACGAGACAAATGACGATCTTAGGTCGATGAACAAACCTGTACACATGTCACCAGGGAACTGCTATCTGACATCTGGTATAATCCCAACTAGCAGGTTCCCGGCGAGTCCTGTCCGGTGTACTCATAACCCAATGAGCACCTGTATACATCTTAGGTGAACCAACTGACACCAGTGGCTTGTGAGACCGGCCACCGCCCCTCGTCAGGGTCTCGACTGTATACACTAGTCTACTAATGGAGTATCGATGCCCAGTCTCGAAACTCCCACGACTAGGGACCTTTTAAGGATGTGCTTATAGACTCCAGCTCTCACGTATATGATCGCCCTCATATTGCTGGTAGTCAAGCAAGAATCCTAGGGGCTCTATCAACGTGTAATAGCGACTCGAAAGGTCACCTAAAGCAGTACACGATGACAAAGATAAATCAGATAGCATACTATCATCTCGAGTAAGACTGTCCTACCGGGATAGGTCCTCCGTCAATCATTGCAATTACGTGCCTGTGATCCAATAATTGACTCTGAGGGCACTTTCTCCAACAATCTCCCACTTGCACTCAAGGCTAATTATTGCGATATCGTATACTCACAGCCCGTGTGATACCGAACACCCAACTCCTCTACTAGTCAGTCTTACAAAGCTTGTTTGCGAAACTATTGCGTTCGAGAAATAGCCTCAGTAAGTGGATCCGCTTTGATATTTCTTTATATGTCTCTCTATATCTCAAGTTCACGGAGAAAGCCGTCTCCCGAAATGAGCAATACCTGTCTTAGAATGTGTCTGGATATCTGATGGGACCTAGCTCATAAATGAACTCCAAATCCAAACTTCTTAGACTGTATCGTCAACTGAACTTAATCAGTATCCTGCGCCATGCCTTTCCCTCAGTATCCATCTGGACCACCTGTCCAAAATACTGCCCCTCGTCAGAGGGAAAACTATAACTCTGACAGCCACTCTGTCATCCAGGTCATCTTGGAAGCCTGGAATGATAACTGTCTCCCGAAGGAGACTGCCGTTATCATATCCGTAGAACATCCACTTATGTTCTAGAGCTGCTTCCGATTATTTCTCCAGGATTGGATTAATATCAACTTATTGCATCTCCTGCAAGAACAACATCTGGTGTGGTACTTGACATCTCATGATTGACTCAATTGCCTAAGCAAGTGATCTGCCAATCATGCGTATCCCTCTCCCTTTTAGTCTGTAAGACACCTTTAGAGAGGGTGACTCCATCACCTGCAGGTACACTACCGTGCCAGGAGTCGTCCATTCTAAATACTCATAGAATGCTGTCAAAGTACCCAGATTGGGAAACCACCCAAATCTAGATCTAAAACCATAGATCCAGTAACCAGAATGTATAATATCCAAGTCCTATGTGGAGAAACCACTGTGTGACAACCAAAGAATAACCGATCGTAGTATAGGAATATCACTTCCTACTCTGTGTATGTCATCCAAATACCAGGACATCACACCCTACTACCTTCTTAACAGATCCATCCCCTATTCTGATGAAGTCAAACCTATGACTGTCACATCAGAAATAGATGATCTATCTCCGCTATATTTGCTTTAGTCTATAAATAGACATAAGCCTCCTATCCACCAATGCTTCCGCTGCTCCCACTGACTACGACAACCCTCTGGCAGAGTCATATAGACGTACACTTCTAAAGCTAGTTTAGAACGACGCTACTCATCCTCCTGCCGGGTCTCACAGTTTGGAACAACAGCAATGGCAAGTCTGGGTAAACAAGAACCACCCTGTCACCGTCCTTAAGCATACCGAAGTACCTCTCGGGTGCCTGAGGTTACCCACCATATCTGCGGAGTGGCCAATGGAATGTTAAACCAGATTGAATCTCTAGGTTCTTATCAAATCTTCAGTAATCGTTTGCGGTTCTGGAATCACTTCCAGTTCTACCATACTCCCACTTCTGTTTTCTGAAAAAATCCATTTCTTTTAAAATGTGGCGAGTCAAGAACAATATCACTATTGATCTTCCAGATGGTAGAAAATCAACCCTCGTCATAGCCCGGGTCAACCCACAAACAGCCATTACAGAAACGTGCCTTGAGTTGTCCAGTGTCTGGTTTTAAGCATAAGCTGGACAACTCCCCGTACCTTAACAATGTCAAGATATGAACTGTTCTATATCCAATATAGAAACAGAGGCACTGATTTAATTGAACCAGATTCAAATCATGCAGCTGTCTCCAGTGCATGTCAACTAAGTGGAAGGAGGCCGATCAGCGTTACTCAACTTAGGAATGCTTCCAATTATGAGTAACCTGAAAGAGAAGCAAGTTCTCTTAATCATTACTATCAACTGAACACCATTCATAAGTATCTACATCTTCGATCACCTTGAAGAATCCCGATACTTGCAATACCTGGTTCTCTACTTTACTGTTATACCTATAACATCTCAAAATTCGGACCTAGTGTTTCTACGAAACACTTGTCTAAAAAAACTAGAGAAGTCATAAGTAAACCGAATATAGTACGAAGACCAACCCCTCTGTCCTAATGGACACTGGACAATATACAATATTTTGTACAAGTGCCCTGAGTCAGATAACTCATTCACCGTGTGTCGTAGGTTGAAAACTGTACTTATGGTTAAGAAGAATTACACCGCCGTTTAATGCTCCTTACCTAACCATCCACTGATATAGGTAAATGTCATAGACATAATTTCAAAAAGGTACATCTCACTCTATAAAAATAGACGTACAGATATATCAATTTGAAATTGGTGCACAACAACGGATATTCAAAACCAAATATTTGTCGACCGGCAAATAGCCCAGGCGATTTCCTCAAATATCACCAATTACAACGAATCCCGATATAATGAGGATGATCACCTAATTCCCAATAACATACTCCCACTCATCATCTGTAAAACCATACAGATGTGAGAATCATACCTGGTAAATACATACCCTGGAGCAAGTGTCTAATTGGGAAATCAGTTTTTCATTTAACAGTACACAGCGAAACTGAAACATTAAAATGTTTCAATGGGGTATCCTGGTATTCCTAGTAATGCCTCTTCCACTATCCAGATTCACAACTGTAACCTTATAATTCTTTGCCACCTCTCCAAATCCCTTTATATGTCTTTAGTCAATACCTTCTGTACACCCCTTTAGGCCAAATGGTTTTCTTCCTTCCCTACCGTTCGGCACCAGCCTATGATTTGGAAGAAGACTATCCAATAAGCATAATGGGTGTACTGTCCTTATCCTAGGAGCACTCGCAATGCGAGAGAAGGTGAAGATAAAAGACAACCGAATATACGTTATTCCTATTTCTCCTGAACCAGAATCCATCCGCGAACTGGAACAAGTTCCTTTCGAGTTCGTATATAACCATACGATGGAGTATCCAATAAACTTTGGATCTTCGTAGTGATACGGAGTGTCCTGGAGAAATACAAAGGTGATTTAGGATTGGAGAAGAAATACTTGGTTTGGTCGTGAATAGCAGTCACAATTTACTTTGCCCTCTTACTAATCCCTTTCTTTGTCTTTACATAATACCTTCTGTACACCACCGTTAGGCTAATTGGTTTTCTTCATTCCCCACCGTTCGGCACCAGCTTAAGGTTTGGAAGAAGACTATCCAATTTGTGTAATAGGTGTACTATCTCCTAAACCAAGGAGTACTCGCAACCTGAGAGAAGGTAAAAGGAAAAGACAACTGAATAGTCATATCCTTTTTCTCCAGAACCGGAAACCATCCTCGAATTCCTTCGAGTTCGTATATAACCATACGATGATTTTGTCCAATGGAAGTGGACGTTCGTAGTAATACGGGGTGTCCCGGAGAAAAGGGTAGAAGTAGGAGTGGCAACGAGGTTAGCAACTCTGACAATCCAAAAACCAGTGTTAAGAAGATTCGATCAACTTGGTCACTGAGTCATAGTCAAGGTTCGGGTCAATGGTCGCTGCCAAAGAGAGAGAGGAAAGAAACACTCAGCGTGCACTCTAACCTAGATCAGAATGGTTATCACTTTATCTAATCTGGAAACCTCCCACTGTAACCTCAAATTCTTCTCCAAACTTGAAAGAAGAATTAGTTGGGATCACCCGAGGAGTAAACCAACTCATCAGTGGGAATCGGGATCCAACTATCATCGCATGATAACTTGACGGAATCCACTCAAGTCACCACACTCCAGAAGGTATGCGCATGCCTGGCAAGTTTCAGTTTCTTTAGAAACTCCCGATGTTTGTTTTTACCCCTAGGACCCAAGTGACCTTGACTGAGCCAACATATCGAAGGATCCTAGTCAAGTTCAACCCGTCATTATCTTGATTGCATTAGACCCACCCGCACGAGTCCTTGACTGAGCCAAAATGACTGTACGATTGTCCTAACCAATCACATATCCATAAGACAGAAAAGCATTACAGAGCTACCGCACACTACGCCTCGGCTGAGCACGACATACGTAGCACGAATACTAAGCAATACTAATCTGAAATGACAGAGGGCTACGGCTGGTTTTTGGCGAAAAACCTTTAACGTAATGAACTTGATATCATTGAAGGAACCGGATAACTTTTTATAAAAATATAGTGACGAAAACCTTTGCTAAAGAGGTCACTCCCGGTGAAGGGATCTCGGCTCTTTCCCCGTAGAATGAGGTGCAGGATATTCCAACTGAATACCACGATGCAAAGCAAAAGGCGATCGGCTATAGTGAAGTTATTGCCCTGACACAAACTTCTGTCCAAGGGGTCACTCCCGGTGAAGGGATCTCGGCCCTTGCCTCGTCGACTGAGGAGCAGGATATTCCAACTGAATACCACTATGCAAAACAAAAGAGAACGCCCTTGCAGTAACAGCTTTTTGAAAAGTGTTCCAACAACATCAGAATAGGTTTTTTTATCTTGCATTGACCCGAATCAACGCAGTCCCATCAATTGATCACACCACAAAAGAACGAAAATAATGATGTACGTATATGCCATCCGCATTCGCCACTGGGTCGCGTCATCACCCGTTAGGTTACTTAACTAACGACAGAGCGGGGACTGGACTACCGCGGATGCAAAACATATACAACATCTACTAGTATATATATAATATATAATTTTCGCTCAAGGCGTGATAAAATGCAACATCACAAAAATGTAAAGCATCACAGAACAATACAGATATCTGGGATCCCCGGGTTTCATAGAGCCGCTACTGAAACCCGACGTTCCCCTGGTCGTGTGGATAGCCTGTGCAATGAAAATCCTAGACCCCTACGGGCGCGGCAAGTTACCCGCCAAAACCTAAAGCGAGGCAGCCCCCTTCAGCAACGTGAATGGACCACCCAGCACTTCACGGAATCCGATAACTTGGGCACCCCTCCTGGGTCAACCTGTATACCCTATGAGTGCGGCGAATAGCCCGCCAATTCTAGAGTAAAGCCCCCTCCGTCTCAACGCCATGAGATGCGGGCTTGTTGCTCTCTAGAACCCGGCTATCCATGCTCCCCTCCGCGGGGTAATCCTAGTACAGAAAGTAAAATATACATACAACGGGTACATCGACCGCAACCAGGTCGTGCCCTAAAAGAATAATACAAACAGGCAGTGACGGCAGTCCACATGTCGGACGCTCGCCCCACAACATCAAATGTACATATAAAACAAAACTGTACTACCACTGCAACCAGGCTATCCCCACGACCGATCCGCAACAACACAGCACAACACAGAACATCAACGTGAATGTCACGTTCGCAAATCCGTCTAAAAGGGCTATAGCAGATAGACTGGATTTACCGATCGAGTGACATTCACGGTCGCAGATATAATGTAAATACTGTGAACTAGCGTATTTAAAATATCCGATCGAACAAATTTTATCAAGTGGGCCCCCAAGCATTACTGTAGCACATAAAGAAAATCTGGGCCCAAAAATAATATACCAAAACCCCTATTTCCAGCCCAAAAGCCCACTGCAAAAATTTGGTGCGTTGACAAGTCAAAAGAACGGCGGAACCGCGGCCCAATCATGGGTTTTGCCGCGGTTCCGCGGCGGTTTGGTGAGATCTCGTGACCAAATTTTCACAGATTGCTTGTATTTCCATGCACAGTATTCTGCAACACCCTTAAAAATTTTTGGAGCCAAAAAAATTTCGACAGAAACTGTGTATTTGAAAATGCGGGGTTTTGGAATTTTGTTCGATCGAAGATGTAAACACACTAGAACAAGCTAGGCAAGGTTAATGGCCTGGCTCTGATACCATGTTGCGCCACGGCAGCGCCACGGCCGTCTATCCGAGGCCAAAATGCGGAATCAAAATTTTTCTTAGCTTTTAAACCGGCGCTACCGCGGACAATAAACCCGGATCGTAACCATTAACCTAATCCTAGCAAACAAGAGAAGGGAAGATATATACCGAGCGATCCGTATCCTTCGGTCTTCGTCTCCACTCCGATCTCCCGCGGAATCTCCATCCATCACCTCCTCGTCGGAAAGGGCACCACGTAGCCTAATACTTTTACGGGCTCCCATCTCTATACCGAGGCAACTCGGGCGCGAAGTTGGCTAGCCGACGCGTCCAAGATTTGCTGTAGGCAAGTGTAGAATTTGTCTCTTGGGGTTTAGTTGCCTTGATGGAGGAATGATGTTGAGAATTGAACTTGGGAATTTTGGTGGCAATGAAAAATGATATGAATGATAATTTTCCCACCCTCACAAAAATGATCCTCACTCTCCAACTCATGTGGCCGGCCCCCCTCAAAACCCAAAGTGGTGGAGGGAAAAACAAAACAAGAAGGGAGGTGATGGTAGTAAAAGTAGAAAGGTGACCACATCCAAAAGAAATGATAACCATGTCATTTCCAAATCAAATCCAACTCTAATCTCAAATCATGCAAAAGAATTGATTCAAAAAGAATCTCATCATGATGCTACCATTTTACAAAGGACCCCCTCCACAAATGTTATTTGCACACTTGCAAATAACCCCCTCCATCGGAAAAGTCCGGCCGGGAAGGAACAAATGAAAACTGGCCGGAACGGAATGCAAACTGGCAACTTCAAAAACTGATCCCGTAATAAATTATAGGAAAACCCCGCGACTGCGTATACATGCCCGCATTTGTATTCCCACTGAACACAAATGCAAAGAGAAAAAATCTACACTGTCTAATACTAGGATCCGGCTTAAACCAAAACCGGCTAGTAAAATCCGTCCGATCATGATCCGTGCAATACCGCACGTATCTGATCGAACCCTGCCATATCTCCATACGGCCTCTACAGCGTTTCGCCCGAAACTTGAGTAACTGAGTGTGTGGTGGACTCTAAAGACTCGTCAATACTATGGCTGTGGATTTAACCACTTGCACGTCAGAGGTATTAGCCATACGTGACGGGCTACCAGCTATTGACCAAAAGGGACGTCGATGAGTGAACTCTTCCTTACACCCTACTGAGCCTGTCAGTGACAATATCCGTACAGTCCTGTCCGTTCGTCTATGAGTATCGCATGGCGGGCCTAGGGGGTTGGTAAAAGTCAGACCCTCAAAAGCGGTACAAGTCGTGTCGGAGTGTAGCCCAGAACACCCTGAGATACTACTGGAGTACCTACCAGTAAATCTCCTGCCTTGGCCGAGGGCTTTGTGTAATGGCTCTCTTAGACACAGCGCGACCTCACCCCCAATACCGGGAGAGACGAACCCCTGCAGATCCGCTCACTGCCTCCATGTGGCTCGGGACTGTACCAAAGTAAAACCTGTTTGCACGACTCCTTTGAGCCGTGGTAGGGTAGTAATCAAAGCACAGTGGGAACTCACACGAGAAAAATGATGATCTCAGGTCGATGAACAAACCTGTACACATGTCACCAGGGAACTGCTATCTGACATCTGGTATAATCCCAACTAGCAGGTTCCCGGCGAGTCCTGTCCGGTGTACTCATAACCCAATGAGCACCTGTATACATCTTAGGTGAACCAACTAACACCAGTGGCTTGTGAGACCGGCCACCTCCCCTCGTCGAGGTCTCGACTGTATACACTAGTCTACTAATGGAGTATCGATGCCCAGTCTTGAAACACCCACAACTAGGGACCTTTTAAGGATGTGCTTATAGACTCCAGCTCTCACGTATATGATCGTCCTCATATTGCTGGTAGTCAAGCAAGAATCTTAGGGGCTCTATCAACGTGTAATAGCGACTCGAAAGGTCACCTAAAGCAGTACACGATGGCAAAGATAAACCAGATAGCATACTATCATCTCGAGTAAGACTGTCCTACCGGGATAGGTCCTCCCTCAATCATTGCAATCACGTGCCTGTGATCCAATAACTGACTCTGAGGGCACTATCTCCAACAATATCAACCCCCAATACCGGGAGAGACGAATCCTATCTAACCGCCACTGCCTCTAAATGCTTCGGGACTGCACCCAACTACTACCTGTTTTAACGACTCCTTGGAGCCGTGGTAGGGTAATAATCAAAGTACAGTGGGAACACACTCGAGGCGAAGTAGCAGTGTCAAGTCGATGGACTAAGCTGTACTCATGTCATCTGGGAACTGCTACCCGTAGATAGGTATAATACCCACCAGCAGTTTCGGATGAGTCCTGTCCAGTGTACTCATAACCTAATGAGCACCTGCATACTATCTCCAGTAGTACGTACTAATGGCTATGGGACAGACCATCTCCCCTGCTGGGATGAGAAACGTATACACTAGTCTACTGTGGAGTATCGATGCCCCGTCTCGATAATCCTACGACTAGGGACCTGTATAGGATGTGCTTAAAGATTACGCATCCCCCACTAGTGTGACTGCCATCACAATGCTGGTAATCAAGCAAAGATCCTAAGGGCTTTACCAATATTTATAAGCGATATGCTAAGAAAACACATGCACATATTGAGGTAGAAACAAACCAGGTAGCATACTACCATTTCGAGCAAGACTGTTATTATATCCGTGTAAATCCCAAGATCCCATTAAGTAATATACAATCCAGTATGATACAATAATGTCTTCTAGGGCATCTATCACTAACAATCTCCTACTTGCACTAAGGCCATATACTGGCATATCGTAGACCGAACATCTCGAATAGCCTCTAGAATACTGTCTGAGGGATGGCCTCTGTGAATGGATCTGCAATATTATTCTCCGTATCTACTCTCCTCACCTCGATCCCCTAGGGATCAACTATCTCCCTAATCAGGTGGTACCACCTCAAGATATGTCTGGATCTCTGATGGGACCTGCGATCCTTCCCTAAAGCTATAGCGCCATATGTTGTTACAATACTAAAGTATTGGACCAACAATGGAAGGAACCACCTGAAGTTACATTAAGAGCTTCCTCATCCAGACTGCCTCTTTTGCGGCGTCTCATACAGCGAACTACTCCATTTACTGTTAGTTATATGTATGCCCTAGAGGCCATTACTGTACATATGATGTATATTGTAGTGGATGCTTGGACATATATAGGGAAGACTTTCTTGCTCGACATGATAATATGTTATCTGGTTGCACTTTATCTTAACATGTACACTTATTTTCTCTCTCTCACATGTTGATAAAGTCCTTAAGATGTGTACTTGACTACCAAGACTATGATGGAGATCATACTAGTGGGGCCAAGGGTAGTCCACAAGTACACCCTATAATTGTTCCTAATCGTGGGAGTATCGAGACAGGGCATCGATACTCCAGAGTAGACTAGCATATACGCTTCTCGACCCATGTGATGGGCGATGGATGATCCCATATCCATTAGTGTTTGACATCAGAGAAGGTATACGGGTGCTCAGTGGAGACTGGGTACACTGAACGGACTCGCCGAGAACTTCTAGATCGTATTATACCTATCGTCAGATAGCAGTTCTCTGGTGACACTGGTACAGGTTAGTCTGTAGACCCGAGATCGTCATAGAGTCTTGTGTGATTCCCACTGTGCTTTGATTTCCACCATACCACGGTCAAGAGATCATGCAAAAAGGTGGTTTTTGGGTACAGTCCCGAGTCACATGGAGGCAATGAGCGATAGGAGGGGTTTCGTCTCTCCTGGTATTGGGAGTTGATGTTGTGCTATGCTCAATTGGCCATAACAGGAAATCCCTGGCCAGGGTTGTTGAGATCTACTGGTAAATTTTATCAGTAGTTTCTCGAACCGTTATGGACCTTGCATCGGCATGACTTATCAGGCTATTGGGGTCTGACGTTATACCGCCCCCGGGCAATGATATGCGACATATCATACGAAGAGACCGGACTGTACGGTTGTGTTACTGATTGGATTCTCAGGAGTACGAGTAGGCTTGCTTGTTGATCTTCTAATCGCTCAATACCCAGGTGGCCATTACGTTGAGCAGACCGCTTGCGGCTTGTGGGTGTTTGATATGATCATCACCTACTGCCGGCGTATTGACGAGTCTTTAGAGTCCTATACAGATGTGTCCTGGTTCATGCGAAACAAAGTAGGAGCACATATGTGATATGTGCGGGACCGAGATTAATGCGTGTATGTGTTACCGCATTCTATTCTCACGATATATGAATAGATTGGTTATATGTGATATAGCCGGGTTATCGAATCAAGTGTTGATTCGATAAAAGGATACATTTGATATTAGTCGGTTATATATGATATAACCGGATTATTAAATCAAGTGTTGATTTAATAATTTAATGTATGATTATATATTTGATATATTATATTACATTAACTAATATTAGCTCACTTAAGTATTACTTTTTCTCACTTGATGATACATTGATATATATGTGATACATGTTAATTGTATTATTTTCTTTTTGCACACAAAATATATATATATATATATATGATATATATTGTTTTGTCATGCTAGGTTACACATGCAACATGTATGTATGAGACTTATACCATGCTAAGGTTAAGTTAGGTTTTATATTTATTTCAAACAAATTCAAAATTGTGGAGATATTTATCATGGTTCAAAGCTTGTAGAAGCTTGTAGTCTTCATTGATTTAGTCCACTCCTTTGTCTTGCTTAAGATATTTTCTAACCTAACCATTAACCTTACACCATGGTTAACTCTCTACATGAGTTAGTGTATGACACTAACTCACCCTTTGTTGCATTTCTTGTAGGGTTCCTAGGCACACTCAAGTGGTTCCACAAGGCATCAACCATGCCAAAATCAAATTTTTCCGGTGCCGAGAAACCCTAATGCGATCGTTAACTAGAGTTTAGGCGAAACTACAAGCTAGTAAACAACTTTACTGCTAAGTGAAATAGACTACAACCTTTGTAGATCCGGTCCTCTACTTCCTTAGCTCCGTGATGATGTCCCTCCGCTGCGATCATCGGATCGCAGACTCTAGCGATGGTTTCGTCGAAGAAATGATTGGGCTAGATCGTCGACTTCGATGCCGAAGATGATCTACGTCGAGGCAACTCAAGATCAAGCTCCAACTTCACCAAGTCATGAAACTTGTGAAGAAAACACCCTATACTACTTGGCAAGTAGTAGAGGATGAAGAAATAGGAAGTGGGTTCACTTTGGATTTGGATTTCTCACTTTATTTCATCACTTGACATTTTTTTCAAGAAAGCTTTTTCTTTTTCTTCATGAAGAAGATGAAGAAGAAGAAGAGAATGAAAAAGAATTATGAATTAATTCCAAAAAGAAAAATGAAGTGATGGTTATCATAATGCAACCATGGGTGAGGCTAACTCATGTAGAGAATGGACTAGGGTTTAGGTAAATGGTTAGGGTTAAGGAAAGAAACAAAATGGTCAAGCTTTCTCAAAGCTTCATGAAGCTTCAACAAAATCCAAACAAAGCCACCATTTTATTTCTAGCAAAATGAATAGATAAATAAATGAATAAATAAATAATTCAAATGAAACCCTAACCATTTACTAAACATGATTTAAATCAAGCATACACCCAAGTTTGCATGTATCATCAAACAAGATACAATCAAGTGCACAAAAATATATCACATATATAACATGTGCACATCAAGTGAGAAAGTTAATCTTAAGTGAACAAATACTAGTTAATGTAAAGTGATATATCAAATATATAATTATACATTAAATCATTAAATCAACACTTGATTTAACGATCCGGTCATATCGCATATGACCGACTAATATCCAATGTATCGACTTATCGAATCAATCCTCGATTCGATAACTAGGTTATATCACATACAACCAATCGATACATTCATCGCGAGAATAAAATACGGTATCATATATACGCATTATTCTCGGTCCCGCACATATCTCATATGCGCTCCTATTTCGTTTCGTTTGAGCCAGGAAACCTCTGTGTAGGACTCTAAAGACTCGTCAATACGCCGGCAGCAGGTGATGATCATATCAAACACCCACAAGCCACAAGCGGTCTGCTAAACGTAATGGCCACCCGGGTATTGAGCGATCAGAAGATCAACGAGCAAGCCCGCTCACACTCCTGTGAATCCAACCAGCAACACTTACCATACAATCCGGTCTGTTCGTCTGATATGTCGCATATCTCGCCTAGGGGTGGTAAACGTCAGACCCCAGTAGCTCGATAAGTCGTGTCGATATGAGGTCTATAACAGTTCGAGATACTACTGATAACACTTACCAGTAAATCTCAGCAACCCTGGCCAGGGATTTCCGGTTATAGCCAATCGAACACAACGCAACATCAACTCCCTATACCGGGAGAGACGAATCCCCTCCTATCGCTCATTGCCTCCATTTGATTTGGGACTGTACCCAAAAGCCAACGTTTTGCACGCCCTCTTGGACGTGGTAAGGTGGAAATCAAAGCACAGTGGGAATCACACAAGACTCTATGACGATCTCAGGTCTACAGACTAACCTGTACCAGTGTCACCAGAGAACTGCCATCTGACGTAAGGTATAATACCATCTGGGAGTTCTCGGCGAGTCTGTCCAGTGTACCCAGTCTCCACTGAGCACCCGTATATCATCTCTGATGTCAAACACCAATGGATATAGGATCATCCATCGCCCATCTGTATGGGTCGAGAAGGTATACGCTAGTCTACTCTGGTATATCGATGCCCCGTCTCGATACACCCACGATTAGGGACTTTGAAGGATGTACTTATGGACTACCGTATCCCCACTAGTATGATCCGCATCATAGTCCAGGTAGTCAAGTACACATCCTAAGGGCTTTACCAACATGTAACAGAGAGACAATCAGTGTGCACGTTAAGGTAAAGTGCAACCAGATAGCATACTATCATGTCGAGCAAGAAAGTCCTCCCTATATATGTCCAAGTATCCACTACAATATACATCCTATGTGTAGTAATGGCCTCTAGGGCATACTTATAACTAACAATCTCCCACTTGCACTAGGGCCATCTGTAGCAGTGGTTGCAGTATCTCATACTCAACCATCCCATAAAAGTCTCTCTCTGGGAAAAGGCCTTTGTGAGTGGATCCGCCGTGTTGTCCTCTGAGTCTACTCTCCTAACCTTGATCACCCTGGAGATAACCTATCGCCATGATCAGGTGATGCTACCTCAGAATACGTCTGGGTCACTGATGGGACCGGGGTTCCTTGGGCCAAAACCACACTTCCATTGTCACACAATGGTAGGAACCTAGTTCATCTCATGAACCAATATACACCCAAACTGCCTCTTTGGTAGTATCTTAAGTAGCGATGTATCCAGCTTTTATCGTCTAGTATACTACGGTATCTAGCTTGGAACTCTTCCAACATACCGTCCCTTTACTGAGGGTAAAGACAATGCCTGTGACTGACATTCAGTCGTCCTTATCACTCTGGAACCTTTCCAGTGATTCTCCCCAGGATCGATTGATACCGTCTCACTATTACTAGTGAGAATCCTAGCATCCAATTACATCTATCTCATAGATGAAAACTCAGGATTTAGGAGGTATCACTTTGATCCTATATGGAGAATCCTTGTGATAAGCGGAGATTGACCGAGCGTAGCATAGGAAACTCCTTCCCTATCAAGAGTATGTCATTCATGTACTCTACGAGGATCACCACCATACTCCCTACTATCTTTTTGTTTATACAAGGTTCATCTACCATTTTAATGATGTCAAACTCTTCGACTAACACATCAAAACAGACGTTCCAACTCCACGATGCCTGCTTTTTTACATAAAACATCTTGCTCGCGTTTCTGTTGCTCCCACTGTCTACGAGGCCCTCTGGCTATGTACTTATAGACACACTCTTCTAAAACATCACTTAGAAAAGCAGTCATGGCACCCAACCGCCAGATATCGTAGTCATGGTATGTAGCCGTGGCAAGTAGGATCTGGATGGACTTAAGCATAGCTACTTAGAAAAGGTTTCGTCATGATCCATACCCGGTCAATGATGCAAACCTTTAACAAGTCTAGCTTTGAAAGTCTCAACTCTTCCATGTACACCAAGTAATCTTCTCAAGATATACTTGCTCCTGACGGGGATTTAACCCTTCAGATAAAGCAACTAAAGTCCATACTTTGTTGGTGTATAAAGATTCCATCTCAGATCGCTAAGCATCCGGCCATTCTTACAGAGTCCCACTCCTGATGGCCAGCTCGAAACTAGTTGGGTCATCATCTCATGAGGCAATCCTCGCTCCCACTGTCATAGAGAAACCAAAGTATCTCTCAGGCGGATGAGGAACCCTATTAGATCGGCGGAGAAGCTGGGGTTCGTTGGTTACTATTGAATCCTTCGGTTCTACCAAATCATCAGCTGCGGTTTATATAGATGGAACATTTCCAGTTCTACATAACAGACCTTACCTCGAGTTTGTCTGGATTTTGCTTTTAGATATAGGCCGGACAACCCCAAATCTTAACTAACTTAAGATATGGGCTCTTCCCTTTCCATATCACATATGAAGTGGTAGGCAACTGATTTGATCGGAACCCTATTCAAAAGATATGCAACTTCATAAGTGCATAACTCCCAAAAGGAACTAGGAAACTCAGTAGTACTCATCATAGAGCGCACCATATCATATAGGGTGTAATTGCTCCGCCCCGATACAACGTTGTGCTGTGGTGTATTCGGAGGAGTAATGCTGAGAGAGAATCTCATTCTCCTTTAGAATAGTCCAGGAATTCCATGCACAAGTATTCTCCTCCCTGATCTCATCATAGGACATAATACTTATACCCGTATTTTGGTTCTCTACTTCTAACTTATATTCTGTGAATATCTCAAAAGGTTCGGACTTGTGTTTCAACAGGAACATAGGTCTGAATCTCGAAAGATCATCAGAGAATTTAATGAAGTACAAAGAACCGGTCTTGGCATGTGTAGACCGGGGACCTACATACATCAACATGTATCATTCCAAGAGTTCACTAACTCTTTCTCTGCTTCCAATAAACAGAGCTGTGGTCATCTTATCTTTGTTACATGACCGGCAAGTTTTCACAAGATGTAAATTCAAACAGATTTAAATATGCATCTTTGTGCAACTTAGCTAGTCGGGTCGCATTGATATGACCTAGTCTACAATACCTCAAGAAGGATCCGTTCATTTTTGAACTCTTCATCTTGTGTGTGTTCCGTATAATAAAGAACTGTAGTTTGATTTAGAACATCAATACTTTTAGATAACATGCCTGAACCGATCAACTTTTGATATAGGAAATGTTCAAAACATTATCCAACAATACAAAATTTATCGTTTCTTTACTAATAAAGAGACTGATATGATTTTGTATATCAGGTTCGGTATCTAATAGCATTTGTTCAGAATCAATGTACTGATAATACAGGGTGACAGTGACCAACAGACTTGGCTGCAACACTTGCCCCGTTTTCTGTCTCATGAAACTTATCACCCGTTCTCAGTTCTCTACCTATCTGTAGCCCTATGTAACAGATTACATATCTGGGATCCTGATCCGGTATCAAATACCCAGGACGTAGAGGATACAGAGAAACAGTTCTTTGTAATGAACGCACCCGAAGAAGATGCATCATATGCACTTTCTTCGTTTGGGCGGCATAGGAATTCTGGCATTCCCCAATTTTCTGTTCTGTCTTATAACAATTATAAGTTGGAGCGGGACCAATGTTCTCCAGCTCAGTATAACAAGCGGGTTCGGGCAATATTCCGTATTATTATCTTGATTAAGGCGTGATATGGTCGCTACCTGGAGAGAGAGAGAAGAAAACACTCAGCGTGCGCTCTTGCAAGAATAGATTGGTTATAATTTTATCTAATCAGGATGGCTCCCACTGTTTTAATCAAATCTTCCTTCAAACCTTAAAAGGAAAGACTAGCCGGGATTAATTACACGCTACAAGTTCGCCAATCTTTCAGCCAGGCCAGTTTCGGTACTTTGAGGGAGGTCTCCCGTGCTTTCGCACGAACCTAATTAATGTAAACCTCATTTTCCCAGAGGCGTAACCCCGTTGACACCTTTCTAGACACCTACTTGATCGGCTAATTGTAATGTGTAAAACTCTCCCAGGAGTAACTCTTACTCGCAGCGGGTATCGGGATCCAACTATCTCATAGAAGGTATGCAATCTCATTGCAAATTTCAACACTTGAAATTCCCGATAATTTTGCCCCTAGCGTCCTATGACCTTGACGCAGGCCAACAAACCATAGTGCGCTAGTCAAGTTCAACTCGTCATTTCCTGATTGAATTAAACCCACCTGCACGACCCTTGACGCAGGCCAACAAAGTTGCACGACTACCCTAATCCAATCTGCATCATATGCATAAGCAGATAAATACTAGTTAGCTACCGCACACTACGCCTTGACGCAGGCCAACAAACGTAGCACGAATACTAACTACTACTTATCTGAAATGACGGAGGGCTACGACAGGTTTTTTTGAAAACCTATTGCGTAATGAACTTGATATCGTTGTCGAATCAAATGATTTTAAAATGGAGTGTTTTTGAGGCTTTTCTAGTTTTACTAAAGGGGTCACTCCCGGTGAAGGGATCGTCGGCCCTTTCCTCGTCGAATGAGGTGCGGGATATATCATATATATCACTGTGCAAAGCAGAAACTATAGAAGCAATCAAAAAACAAACTGGGGGTTGTAGCATCTGCCAGTTATTGCTAAAGGAGTCACTCCCGGTGAAGGGATCTCGGTCCTTTCCTTATCGAATAAGGTGCAGGATGTTCTACAAGGAACACCGCGATGCAAAGCAAGAACTGTAGCTACCTGTTTTATTTAGAAATTCGATTCCACAACATCTTAGGTTTCTTTTCTTTCATTAATCACATTAATGAAGTCCCATCATTTAAGTACCTAAATATCACAGATAAATACGACGTACACTTATACCATCCGCATTCACCTCGATGTCCCCTCGTGCACCGTTAGGTTAGGTGACTAACGGCAGAGCGGGGCAGGGCTAGCGCGGGTGTAAAACATAAGTAACGTCTATATAATATATCATATATACTATATACTGTATCTATCACAGATCATCACATGATCACATCACAGATAACGCAGCAGAAAATATCATATGAAATATTGGATATACTAGGACGTCCGTGTTTTCAATACGAGCCAGTATAAAACACGGATTCCATGGTCGCGATGAATAGCCAAACCCACACCCATAGACCCCTACGAGAGCGGCAAGCAACCTGCCAATTCTAGAGTTAGGAGACCCGGACTCGACTCCTCGAGTTGGTCTCCCACTGGACTCCAGAACCCGGTTACTTGTGCCCTTCTCCTTGGGTCTATCCTAGTGTGGAAAAGTAAATAATATACATCAACGGTGACATCTTCCGCAACCTGGAAGTGCCCCAATAAAAGAATATTACATACAAGTTTTTACATGAATGAAAATGAAAAACACTCATCTCACATAAAAAAAACCCGGCTATTCAAACACGGCGATCCAATATAACATATCCAGCAACACATAACATCACACGTCATCAACGTAAGTAAACATGCGTATCCCAATTATCGTTGACATATAGCAACGAAACCGGCGATATCACATATTACACTTACGGTCACAGAAAAGAAAGTGTAAAACTACAACAGTTGGAATCCGCAACCTCCTCAGACATCGCATGCCTGACCAAATGAATTCCTTAGACATCACATGCCTAACAATTATAAACCCCGCATTTTATTCTCTATATCGAAAACACTTTTCAATATCTAGTCGGGCAATTCAACAAGATTCCCGAAAAACTGATCGAATGCTCGTCGCAAACTTTAGTAGGCAGCCGCACCCCCGATACCGTCGACGAAGTGCACTAAGACGGAACACCGCTGCCGTGAGCACCCGAACGGATGCTTTCGGCGACGGGGTTCTCCTACACTCACTTGGTCGGGGCTATGGGGCGTGGCTATCTATTAAGTTTTACCGGCGAGTATCCGCGTACGCTACAAGATTGCGACAGACTTTTGATCACATCAAAATTCCGTGGCAACCGATCAAGTGAGACTAAACTGCTATGTTTATAACATCCAAATCAGTTATCTCATAACTACTTGTGGATTCCAAATATTGTATCACATTCCAGATAAACAGAAAATGTTAAACTTTCCGATCGAACAATCAAACACCCAAGTTTTCCCGAAGCAGCTCAACACATGAAATATGTTTAAAAACACTCACTTCGTGCCTCAGTACCAACGGTCCAGCCGTAGAAGAGTCAAGCCAACGCCTCACATGTGGCATGCCGTACTGCCCCAAACCCTAAGGTTCAAAGGGCAGTTCAAGACAGTCACATAATCGAGTTAAGGTTTGTTGTCTTCTAGAGGGTCCATCGCGTTACTTGCAGTACTTAGAACATCTTTAAACTACGGAAATATCCAACACTTGGAAATTTCCCGACAGGGAAAAAGTGGGTATTTATATTCGGTCGAACTTTTTAACATATTCTAAATTATCCGGAAAAACACAGACAAAGTTAAAGATTCCGATCGAATCGTCGAACTCCCAATACAATCCAGAATACTCAACTCTTGAGTAAAGATTAAAATTACCCAGAAAACACAGGAGTCAAATATAAACATTACTGTGCAAAGTGTGGTCAAAGAATCAACAGTATGGTCGCGGAACCGCCGCGCCACATGGGGTACGGCCGCGGTTCCACGGCGATTTGACGGAGTTAGGACTCCGTTTTGCACAGTAATTTATAAAAAACCCTGCTTATTTTTTTGCATATTTTTAATCTGGAAAAATCCCAGTTTTGGAAAAATGTACAGAGAAGGCTTAGAATTAGGGTTTCGGGATTCGATCGGGTTTCTAACGTCGTCTACGCATCGCCTAAGGCTCTAGCAAGGCTCTGATACCACTGTAGGGTTCCTAGGCACACTCAAGTAGTTCCACAAGGCATCAACCTTGCCAAAATCAAATTTTTCCGGTGCCGAGAAACCCTAATGCGATCGTTAACTAGAGTTTAGGCGAAACTATAAGCTAGTAAACAACTTTACTGCTAAGTGAAAGAGACTACAACCTTTGTACATCCGGTCCTCCACTTCCTTAGCTCCGTGATGATGTCCCTCCGCTGCGATCATCGGATCCTGGACTCTAGCGATGGTTTCATCGAAGAAATGATCGGGCTAGGTCGTCGACTTCGATGCCGAAGATGATCTACGTCGAGGCAACTCAAGATCAAGCTCCAACTTCACCAAGTCATGAAACTTGTGAAGAAAACAGCCTATACTACTTGGCAAGTGGTAGAGGATGAAGAAATAGGAAGTGGGTTCACTTTGGATTTGGATTTCTCACTTTATTTCATCACTTGACATTTTTTTTCAAGAAAGCTTTTTCCTTTTCTTCATGAAGAAGATGAAGAAGAAGAAGAGAATGAAAAAGAATTATGAATTAATTCCAAAAAGAAAAATGAAGTTATGGTTATCATAATGCAACCATGGGTGAGGCTAACTCATGTAGAGAATGAACTAGGGTTTACGTAAATGGTTAGGGTTAAGGAAAGAAACAAAATGGTCAAGCTTTTCTCAAAGCTTCATGAAGCTTCAACAAAATCCAAACAAAGCCACCATTTTATTTCTAGCCAAAATGAATAGATAAATAAATGAATAAATAAATAATTCAAATGAAACCCAAACCATTTACTAAACATGATTTAAATCAAGTATACACCCAAGTTTGCATGTATCATCAAACATGATACAATCAAGTGCACAAAAATATATCACATATATAACTTGTGCACATCAAGTGAGAAAGTTAATCTTAAGTGAACAAATACTAGTTAATGTAAAGTGATATATCAAATATATAATTATACATTAAATCATTAAATCAACACTTGATTTAACGATCCTGTCATATCGCATATGACCGACTAATATCCAATGTATCGACTTATCGAATCAATCCTCGATTCGATAACTAGGTTATATCACATACAACCAATCGATACATTCATCGCGAGAATAAAATACGGTATCATATACACGCATTATTCTCGGTCCCGCACATATCTCATATGCGCTCCTATTTCGTTTCGCTTGAGCCAGGAAACCTCTGTGTAGGACTCTAAAGACTCGTCAATACGCCGGCAGCAGGTGATGATCATATCAAACACCCACAAGCCGCAAGGGTCTGCTAAACGTAACGGCCACCCGGGTATTGAGCGATCAGAAGATCAACGAGCAAGCCCGCTCACACTCCTGTGAATCCAACCAGCAACACTTACCGTACAGTCCGGTCTGTTCGTCTGATATGTCGCATATCTCACCTAGGGGTGGTAAACGTCAGACCCCAGTAGCTCGATAAGTCGTTTCGATATGAGGTCTATAACAGTTTGAGATACTACTGATAACACTTACCAGTAAATCTCAGCAACCCTGGCCAGGGATTTCCGGTTATAGCCAATCGAACACAGCGCAACATCAACTCCCTATACCGGGAGAGATGAATCCCCTCCTATCGCTCATTGCCTCCATGTGATTCGGGACTGTACCCAAAAGCCAATGTTTTGCACGCCCTATTGGACGTGGTAAGGTGGAAATCAAAGGACAGTGGGAATCACACAAGACTCTATGACGATCTCGGGTCTACAGACTAACCTGTACCAGTGTCACCAGAGAACTGCCATCTGACGTAAGGTATAATACCATCTGGGAGTTCTCGGTGAGTCCGTCCAGTGTACCCAGTCTCTACTGAGTACCCGTATATCATCTCTGATGTCAAACACCAATGGATATGGGATCATCCATCGCCCATCTGTATGGGTCGAGAAGGTATACGCTAGTCTACTCTGGTATATCGATGCCCCATCTCGATACACCCACGACTAGGGACCTTGAAGGATGTACTTATGGACTACCATGTCCCCACTAGTATGATCCCCATCATAGTCCAGGTAGTCAAGTACACATCCTAAGGGCTTTACCAACATGTAACAGAGAGACAATCAGTGTACACGTTAAGGTAAAGAGCAACCAGATAGCATACTATCATGTCGAGTAAGAAAGTCCTCCCTATATATGTCCAAGCATCCACTACAATATACATCCTATGTATAGTAATGGCCTCTAGGGCATACATATAACTAACAATTCTAACCTCATGAATTCATTCTCTCTTCTTCAATCTTCATCTTCTTCATGAGCTCAAAAAGCTTTCTACGGTTTGGAGATGAGAAGAAATATTGTGTGAAAAATAAATCTAAAGTGAGCCCACTTCCTACTTCATCATCCTCTACTATTAGCCATTTAGTTTAGGGTGTTTGCTTCACTAATCTACAATTAGTGAAGAGGTAGCATGAGCTCGAGTCTCCTCGACATAGATCATCTTCGGCCTCGAAGACATTGAGCAAGCTTGTTCGTTTCTTCAAGTGAAGTCTCTCTAGAGTCCGGGTCTTCACAACTTGCAGCGAAGGGACTACAACATGGAGCTTTAGAAGTGAAGGACTGGTCTACGAAGGTTGTATTCCCTTATTCACTTAGATGTAAAGTGTTTACATTTAGTATCGTCGCATTTTCTAGTAATGATTCTAGGGTTAGGGTTAGCTAGAACGGCAATTTTTTAAATTGGCATGGACTATGCCTCCTGAAACCGTGCTGCCGTGCTAGACAACCCAACAGTGGTATCAGAACCATGCTAGAAAATTAGACGATGTTTATTAGGATTACGAAACTGAAACTACTCCGAAATACCCAATACAAAAACTTGGTTTCTGTCGAATTTAAAAAGTCTTCTAAAATTTTTTTAAACAACTGCAGAATGTTGTATGAGATGCAATATGAACACAGGAGAAATTTGAACCCAATTGCTCGGAATTTGGCCGAGCACATCAGTGGAAAAACCGGGCAGGCTGGCCCCATGTTGGTTTCTGGGCTTCAAATTTTTTCAGTGTTCCCAGGTCTGGGTTTTGGTGTTTCGGGTGTTGTTTGTTTTTGCAAATTTTCATGAGATGTTGAATTTTTGCAAAAGCCATTCGGAGTGTTTCGTATTCGTAATTCTAACATGTATTCGGGTTATTTAGACGATGTTAAAAAGTTCAAACGGATATCAATATCCCAATTTTTCCCCCGCTGGAAAATTTTCAAGAGTTGGATTTTTTCCGATTTTAAAATTTTCAGAAAATCTTGCAAGCGAAACTGTGGACCCTCTTGAAGAACGAAACCTTAACTCGATTCTGTGACCTTCAGAACCGCCATCAAACCCTAGGGTTTGTGGTAGTTCAGCGGTGCCACAGGTGGGGCATTGGTTGACCCTTCTACGGCTGGTTCATAGGAGCTGTGGCATGTTCTGCATACTTTTTGAACTCCACTCAAGTGTTGAGCTTGTTGGGAAATTTTGGGTGCTTTCTTATTCGATCGAAAATTTTAACTTCGTCTAGCTATCTGTGATTGTGATACAATATTTGGAATCCACATAATTAGTTATGAGATAACTAATTTGAATTTTATAAATCTAGCAAGTTAGTCCCATTTGATCAGTTGTCACGGGATTTTGATGTTGATCAAAAGTCCGTCACAATTACGTAGTGTACGCGGATACTTGCCAGGTAACCATACTATAGATAGCCATGCCCCATAGCCCCGACCAAGTGACTGTAGGAGAACTCCGTCGCTAAAAGCATCCGTTCGGGTGCTCGCGGCAGCAGTGTTCCGCCTTAGTGCACTTCGTTGACGGCATCGGGGGTGCGGCCGTCTAATAAAGTTTCCGACGAGTATTCGATCAGGTTATCGGGAATCTTGTTGAATTACCCGACAGGTTATTAGAAAGTGTTTTCAATATCGAGACTAAAATGGGGGGTTTATAATTGTTAGGCATGTGATGTCTAAGGAATTCATTTGGTTAGGTATGAAATCCAAAGTATGAGATACATTGGGTTTATGATGTCTAAGGTGGTTGCGGATTCCAACTGTTGTAGTTTTTCACTTTCTTTTCTGCGACCGTAAGTGTAATATGTGGTGTATCACCGGTTTCGGTGCTATATGTCAATGACAACTGGGATACGCATATTTACTTACGTTGATGACATGTGATGTTATGTGTTGCTGTGATATGTTATATTGGATTTTCGTGTTATGAATAACCGGGGGTTTTATGTGAGATGAGAGTTTTTCATTTTCATTCATGTAAAAGCTTGTATGTAATATTCTTTTATTGGGAGACTTCCGGGTTGAGGATGATGTCACCATTGATGTATATTATTTACTTTTCCGCATTACGATAGGCCAAAGGCGGGGAGCACAAGTAACCTGGTTCTAGGGTCCAGTAGGAGACCATATAGAGGGGTCGAGACCGGGTCTCCTAACTCTAGAATTGGTAGGTTTGCTTGACGCTCTCGTAGGGGTCTAGGGATGTGGGTTTGGCTATTCATCGCGATCGTGGAATCCGTGTTTTATACTGGGTTAATTTAAAACACGGAATTCCTAGTATATCCAATATTTCATATGTGATTCTTCTGCTGCTGATATTATGTGATGTGATCACTTGATATGTTCTGAGATGAATGCCTATATTATATATATGAGATATAATTAATATTGCTGCTTTCGTTTCATATGTGATTCTTGGGAAGCATAATAAGTGGGACTTCATTAATGAGATTAATGAAATAAAAGAAACCTAAAAGATGTTGTAGAAACTTTTTATAAAAACTGGTAGCTCTAGTTCTTGTTTTGCATAGCGGTATTCCTTGTAGAATATCCTGTACCTTATTCGATAAGGAAAGAGCCGAGATCCCTTCACCGGGAGTGCCCTCTTTAGCAAAACTAGTAGATGCTACAACCCACTCGGTTTATCTTTTGATTGCTTTTATAGTTTTTGCTTGTCGTAGCTCTCCGTCATTTCAGATAAGTACTACTTAGTATTCGTGCTACGTTTGTTGGCCTGCGTCAAGGCGTAATGTGCGGTATCTAACTAGTGCTTATCTGCAGCATACGATGTGATTGGATTAGAGTAGTTGTGTGACTTTGTTGGCCTGCGTCAAGGGTCGTGCGGGTGGATTTAATTCAATCATGAAATGTACCGGTTGAACTTGACTAGCGGACTATGGTTTGTTGGCCCGCGCCAAGGTCATAGGACGCTGGGGGCAGAATATTATCGGGAATTTCAAGTGTTGAAATTTGCAATGAGATTGCATATCTTCTATGAGATAGTTGGATCCCGATACCCACTGCGAGTAAGAGTTACTCCTAGGAGAGTTTTACACATTATAATTAGCTGATCAAGTTGGTGTTTAGAAAGGTGTTAATGGGGTTACGCCCCTGGGAAAACGAGGTTTATTTTAATTAGGTCCGTACGAAAGCACGTGGAACCTCCCTTAAAGTACCGACACTAGCCTGGCCGAAATATTAGCGAACTTGCAGGGTGTAATTAATCCTGGCTAGTCTTACCTTTTAGGGTTTGAAGGTAGATTTGACTAAAACAGTGGGAGCCATCCTTATTAGATAAACTAATAACCGATCTAATCTTGCAAGAGCGCACGCAGAGTGTTTTCTTCTCTCTCTCTCCTGATAGAGACCATGTCATGTCTTAATCAAGATAATAATATGGATGCATTGACCGAACCTGCTTATTATACTGAGCAAGGGAACGTTGGTTCCACTCTATCTTATAACTATTACAAGTCTGAGCAGGAAATAGGGATATATCCGGATTTACACGCAACCCAAACCAAGAATGGGCATGTTGATGCATATTCTTCGATGTGTTCATTACCAAGAACTGTTTCTCAGTATCCTCTACATTCTGGGTATGTGATACCGGATCAGGATCCCGCATATGGAATATGTTACATGGGCTAAAGATAGGTAGAGAGCTGAGAATGGGTGATATGTCTCTAAGTGTAGAGAATGGTGCAAGTGTTGCAGCCAAGTCTGTTGGCTGATATCACCATATTTAATACTTTGATTCTGAACAAATATCATTAGATACCGAACCTGATATACACCATTACATCAGTTTCTTTATTAAGTTAAAGAAGGATATAATTCTGTATAGGAGGATAATGTTATGAACATTTTCCTTAATCAAGAGTTGATTGGATCATGCACGTTATGAAATGGCATACACGTTCTAAATCAAACTACAGTTCAAAGTATATAGAATACACACAAGAGGAGTAGTTCAGAAATGAACGAATCATCCTTGAGGCATTATAGACTAGGCATATCAATGAGACACGATTAGCTAAGTTACATAAGGATGAATGTGAGAATTTGTTCAAATTTTCATCTTATGATACTTTCCAGTCTTGTCTCAAAGGTAAAAGGACCTATACTCCGTTTACTGGAAACAGAGAAAGAGTTATTGAACTCTTGGGACGGATATATGATGATGTATACGGTCCTATTTCTACAAATTCCAGGGTTGGTTCTTCGTACTTCATTATATTCACTGATCCTCTCTCAGGATTCGGACATATGTTCCTGTTGAAACACAAGTCTAAATCTTTTGAAAAATTCAAGGAATATAAGTTTGAAGTTGAGAACCGAAAGGGTAGAAGTATTAAGTTCTTCGATGTGATCGAGGAGGAGAATACTTGCGCATGGAATTCCTAGAATTTCTAAAAGGAGAATGTGATTCTCTCTCAGCTTACTCTTTCGATTACACCACAGCACAACGGTGTATCGGGGCGGAGGTATCGCACCCTATGAGATATGGTGCACTCTATGATGAGTATTGCTGAGTTACCAGTTTCCTTTTGGAGTTATGCACTTGAGAAACTGCATACCTATTGAATGGGGTTCTATCCAAATCAGGGCCTACCACCACATATGAGATATGGAATGGGAAGAGACCATATCTTAAACGAATTAAGATATGGGTTGTCTGACCTATGTTGAAAAGCAAAAATCCGGACAAGCTCGAGGCAAGGTCAGTTCTGTATAAGTTTGTTAGGATATCCCAAACATTTGCGAGAGAATATCTTCTACCACTCTGAGGAGCAAAAGGTGTTTTGTTTCTCAGCATGCCACCTTTATAGAAAAGGTATTTCTTATGAAGAAATTTGTGGTCATGAGGTAGAACTGGAAGGTGTTCCAGCTAGACAAATTAACAGCTGATGATTTGGTGAAACCAAAGGATTCAATAGTCTCCAACGAACCTCAGCCTCTCCGCGAATCTGGTAGGGTTCTTCATCCACTTGAGAGATACTGCGGTATTCTCGGTGACAGTGGGAGCGAGGGTTGCATCATGATAGATGATGGCCTAACTAGGTTCAGGCAGGCCATCACGAGTGGCGACTCTATGAAAATGATGGATGCTATGCGATCAAAGATGGAATCCATGTACACCAACAAAGTATGGCTTTGCATGTTGCACCTGAAGGGGTAAAACACATTGGAAGCAAATGGATCTTGAGAAGATTCTTGGTGTAGATGGAAAAGTTGAGACTTTCAAAGCTATGCTTAAGTCCATCAGGATCAATGCAAGCATCGCGGAGTTGGAACATCTGTTTTGATGTGACAGTCAAAGAGTTTGACTTCATCAAAATGGTAGATGAACCTTGTATATATAAGAAGATTGTAGAGAGTAAGGTTATCTTCCACGTATTGTACGTAGATGACATACTCTTGATAGGAAATGATTTCCTATGCTACACTCGGTCAAGCTCCTCTTATCATGAAGATTCTCAATAGAAGATCTGGATGATACCTACTACATCTTCTGAATTATGATCTATAGTGATAGATCTAAGTGGATGTTGGGAGTGTCCCAAATCCAGGTACATTAACACCATGCTAAAGGGGTTTAGTATGGAAAATTCTAAGCATGGTGGTTTGCCCACTTACTGAGGAATCACTCTCTCTAAAAAGATATCTTCCAAGACTGATTTGGAGAGAGCTCGCGTGCAAAAGATAACCTATGCTTCGACAGTAGGTGTCACGACCCAAAGTTCTGCCCGTAACCGGCACTTAACCACGTAACGTCTACAGGCGTAACGCAATTAAGTAAGCCGAAACCCAAAAATCAAAAACATTAAAAGTAGTGAGTGTTGAAAACAATGGTTTAAAACATTTAGAAAACTCGAGTAAAAATCTTTAAAGTTTGAGTTATTTTCTTAAAAATTTCGGCAACACCTCCTTTGTAAAAACTAGCCCGAAATCGGATATAAGACATGATATAAGTAAAATGACATACAATAAGAATAAAGCATCCCCAAACGGGAGCAATCACGCCCAACGGCGGAAACAACCACCATAATAATAGTATACGACGCCGTAGCGAAGAAATGAGCAATATAAGTGAAGACAACATAAAAGATAAAACTGCATAAATAAAGCCGGCTCACACGAGCTCAACATCCAGAGTACAAAATAATATACATCGTCCTCACAACTGGTCTCTAAGTCAATACATGAAATGGTAGATGGAGAGTACTAGATACAACAGAGAGTACAATGGAAATAAACGGATACCGCAAAACCCACCTAAAGGCAAAACGGCTCACTCGCCAACTACAATCGTATCTGTAGCCAAAAAGATACAATGAGGTGGCCCTGACGCAACTACTCTGAGGGTCGACCTACAAACACTGTGGCACAACGGGGGTGAGTTGCTGATCAGTCGGAAATATTGCATTTTTAACACATCAATTTCCCTACTATTTGCAATCATCTAAAGGTGTTCGGTATGAATAGAGCACATATTAGCAATTCTTCTGTAAAATACCAAATAACATGTGTTATACATCATAACTGGCATTTTGAGGGAAATTGTGTGTTTATTATTGCACGCATGATCTTTTGTGAATCAACACTTGTCTCGAGATTGTGTGCAGGAAATTCCCCCGGTAAAAGAGCCGGAACTGCTAAAAGTGCTGATAAAATACACCAAGTACAAGGCTTGTGATCTGGCAGTGAACAAGAAAGTATAAAAATATTCCAGACATCAGAAAAGTTCCCTAAAGCCAAGAGAAGAATTACCTGATATTTCCATGCACCAATACCATCAAACGGTCGCGGATCCACAGCCGAATGGGCAGATCCGCCGCTTCATGGACACGTCAGCACTGAAAAATCTGCACACGTGGCTTCTTGTAATGGCCTCAGCTTCTAGAAGACTCCCAAAGAGCACGTAGCTTTATCCAGAAGGCTCGGCCTAACAACCTTCTTCTAGAATATTTCTTGTAACAACCTCATTCTAGAATATTCCCTCTAACAAACTCATTCTAGAAGGCACTTTCTAACAACCTAGCTTTGGAAGGAAGATTCAAATGAGGCGGTTATAAAAATTGATCTAGATCTAGAATTTGGAGGTTGTTGAAATTGGAGGAAAAAATTGTAGATCCAAATCAAATCAAAATCAAATTGAGTGACACAATTTGATCCAAATCTAGATCTATCGAGTGCCGAGCCAAAGCAAGCATCCAACAAGCCTTTTTGAAGCAACGTCGATCTTCATCCGAGCAAGTGATCCACGACGATCCGCGACTCACGAAGACGATGCGAAACTAGTTCGACGATCAAGTTCTCTCATCAATTCTTGAAGTCTTTGAGTGAATTGTAACGAAACGTTGAATAATAAAAGGTGAAAATTTTTGATCTTGCTTTTCTTTACATTTGAGCATTATAAAGAGTTCTCAATTCTTGATTGTTTTCTTTTTCATGATGTTTGAGTGAAAACTCCGCTTGTGGAGGAATCGAGAAAATAGGTAGATGTTGATGATTAAATTCTTGAACAATTTTTAAATCTTATGAGTTGTATAAACTTTAGGAAATTGAATCATTGATAACCTAATTTGAGCGAGATGCTTTCTTGAATGTTTTCGCTCCAAATTAGAGATCAACGATCGATGATTGAATTTCCTAGAGGCTAGAATTTTAATGCTAATCAACGAAAGGATAAGGGATAGAAGGAGAAACCCTAGTTTCTTCAATAGATCCCTAATCCTCGTTGATCGTCATCGATCTAGCAACAAATCATCAATAGATAAGAATTTGTAATCATAATTCTTCATCATCACTATCGATTGGATCAATTCCTACAAGCCTCTTTACAAATCTTGATAATTCATTCGATTTGGACATCTTCTTGAACATTATTAATTCTTGATTCTAGATCTATATTCTTTATGTTTCTTGAACTGAAAATTTTCAAATCTTGAATCAACTTTCTTGCAATTTTCTTTTACATTTTTATTTCGACTCATTTAAAATAAGATCGATCAAAACATACATCTCAGTGGACGACCCGTATTCATTAACGCGCTACATCGACACCGTTAATTGATTGCGGTATAAATATTTTTGATTGTAAGCACTTTACATTTCATCACAACTTAGACGATCAATCAAATGGCGCTGTTGCCGGGGATGTGTGCTAATTTGTTCGTTTTTGAAATTTGAGCTGAAAAATTTATTCCATCAGAATTTTCAGATCAAATTTTGCACAAACACTAAACGATTTGTTGTGAATTGTTGTGAGGAAATCTGGAATCTGTAGAGCGTGAAAAAAAATTTTCTGAGCATCTCTGGGAGTTCAGTGAGGCTACAGAAGCATCTTGAGAAAATTTTGTGCAGTGATCAAACAAACAGACTGCGTTTCCGCAGTTGAAGAGGCTAATCATGGCGGTTCCGCGGCGAGTCTAGGGCTTTGCTGCACGAAATTTGCTCGGTGACTTTCTGACTTTCTTATCTCCTCCTTGATCTGCTCCATTAACCAATTTCTACAGGTTTCTTTGCAAAAATTCGCAGCGCCGCAAAAAGAAAAATTGTGCGTGTTTGATCTTGGTTGTTTGCATTTTCAATACGGAAATTAAGGGGCAAAGACCAAATTCAGATTAGGTGGGGAGTTCATTACCCTTCTTAAGCCCCAAAAATCACAAAACTGCATCCGCATTACCTTCATTAACTAAAGAATATCTAGATATGACTCTAAGGACCGTCGCGCTCACTTAGGACAGGAGGAGGTCGTGGGTAATCTATTGCTTATCTACGTTTCTTTTGTGGTGTCTAAGACAAGTGTGTCTAAGGCAAGTGGTTACTTAATTAGGCCCATTATTTACGTAGTGGAGAACCTCCCACTTACCTGGCACTTACCTGGCCACAGGAGGGACAAAGAGGCAGTAGAGGATCTATCTTACGACTTGTCTTCTGGACGTCTAGGAGCGGTCTAGAGACTTGACCTAGGTGACCACTAGACTTAGGGTTGCTTGTGCATTGTGTGTGATTTGCATTTTTCAAAAATCCGTATCTTTTTCAAAACAAACACCAACTCACATTTCCCCTAATTATCTTAACGCTGCCACTTGTGCTAAACCCTTTAGTGCATGCTCGGCTGGATACGGGATTCTAGTGCCCGTCTTGTCCGCGTTCTTCTAATCGACTCCGAAGTCAGTATTTCTACGCCTACTTTTTCTTCACCCACCACCACATCCACTTCGATGGACGGTTCTCGATCGAACTTCTTTAACACTACTCTGCCGCCGTCCGCAGGTGCGCAGAATCCACCCCGCATCTCTCTCCAACAGAGATGTTATCTTATGCGAGGTCCTCTTTCGACCTCTCTCACCATTCCACCAGCCAACGGGGAAAACTTTTAAATAAAACCCCAATACATCAATCATCTACCAAAATATCACGGTCTCGAGTCTGAAGACGCATGTCTTTATTACCAAATTTGAAAATGTATGCGCTATGATGGGTATTTCACAGCTTTCTGTGGATGCTATGCGTCTACGTCTTCTCCTATTTTCCTTGTCTGATATAGCCGAGAAGTGGCTTTATAACACAGCCGAACATTCTATTTCAAATTAGGATGAATTCGATGCAGCTTTCCAAAAGAAATTCTTCCCCAATCATAAAACAGCTCGAGTCCGTAGCGAAATAAATTAATTCACCCAGCTTCCAAATGAACCATTCTCGAAGTGTTTTGAACGCTTCAAGGATCTGTTAGTATCATATATTAGGGCATTAATCCTACCACTAAACAGAACCTTGAATCCATGTGTCAAGGCACCTTCATGACTAAAGACGATGGTGAAGCCTGGAGATTGTTAGAAGATTTCGCTGAAAAATCTTTACAGTGGGAGAGTGTAAACCAGTCATCGTCTAGGGGTGGCATTCACCAAATTGATGTTTCCATAGGAGTTAGAGCTGAAATGGCAGCAATGCAAAAGAAGTTTGAAGCTATGGAACATAAATTTTTAGCAGCCTCCCTAAATCAGATGTCGCTCCCCAAAACTGTATGTGGATCCTGTTCTGATCCATCACATCTTACGGAAGAATGTCCATTGAATTCTCCATTTCCAGGTCAAGAGTATACCAATGCTGCTTTCCAACAAAGACCTAGAAACGATCCGTATTCTTCCACTTATAATCAGGGTTGGAGGAATCACCCTAACTTTGCTTGGAACCAACATCAAAATCAAAACACGGTTCCAAACCACAACAATTTTCAAAGGGCTCCTCCAACACAACAGTAACCACTTCAACTGACTCAGCACCCCTACCAGTCATAAAATTTTCAAAACCAGGTCAACATACCTGCACCGTCTAGTCCTTTGCAGTTGACCGGTCCTGATGAATGCTCTTCATTCGCACAAACCATGAATTTGCTTCTGACAAATTTCATAGTTTCGGCTGAAATAAAGACTTCTGTCGATAAAATCCAGAAAAACTCTGACTCTCATGGTGAGAGTATCAAATCGATGGAAGCAGAAATTGCAAGATTAAAAGCCGAAATGAGTGCGAGAGAGAAAGGGAAACTTCCATCTCAACCCTTACCGAATCCTGGGCATTCACAACACTACAATGTGAATGTCATCACAACGTTGAGATCAGGAAGAGTGCTGAATAATCATGTTGGGGAAGAAATTGATGATACTGAAAAATCTATCGATTGAACCCCAGGCTTCCACTAACACTTCCACTCCCACTTCTACTTCTTACCCTATTTTGTTTAATTTACCTTCTTCTTCCGAGCCTATTCTCCATTTTCCCAAAGGCTCGAACCTTCCACCCACTTCATCCTTTCCACTCCCACACACTTCTCCACAAATGTTAGACCCAACACTTATTGATAGAGCTCCATTTCCGGAAAGGTTGAGGCCCAACAAACCCAATGCCCAAATGGAGAAGCTTGTGGAAATGTTTAAGCAAGTTAACATCAACATCCCTCTCCTAGATGCTATACAACAAGTTCCGTCCTATGCGAAAATTCTTAAGAACTTGTGCACTAGGAAGAGGAAGACTCAAGTGCCTAAAAAAAATTTCATGTCGAGTACTATAGACATGGCTTTTCCCCAACAATTACCAAGGAAACGTAAAGAACCTGGCTGTCCTACTATTTCTATTTCTATTGGGGATAAACACATTAACCGTGCTTTACTTGACCTTGGCGCTAGTGTTAACTTGCTTCCATATTCAGTCTATGAGCAACTAGGTATCGGAGCGTTAAAGCCCTCAAACATGACTCTCCAGATGGCCGACCGATCAATCACCAAACCTTGGGGTGAACTTGAGGATGTGTTGATAAAAATCGGGGAATTTGTATTCCCTGTGGACTTTATTGTTCTTGATACACAGCCTGTAGCGAACCCACGGAATCAAATTCCGGTGATCCTTGGTCGCCCCTTTTTGGCCACTTCCAATGCTATAATCAACTGTCGTAACGGCTCTATGACCCTATCCTTCGGGAAGATGTCAATTGAGCTGAACATTTACAAGTTGGGAAGTGTACCCTCGGAACCTATTGCTTAGGTCTGTTCTGTCGAATTATTGGATGTCGACAGCAGTGAATTTGATCAACCTCATGATACTGATCTTGACTCTTTTCATATGTTGTTGTTTGACCCAACTATGTATCATACACATACGGACTCTTTCACCGAGTTGTCCGGGTCAACAACTAACACTGAGTATGAACCGTTTTTGGAGTCTGAAGATCACCCCGCGCTTTTTGATGACATTATTCTTCGGGATATCGATTAAAGCTTTGAGGAAATCTTCGCTGATGAACTCGCATTTTTACCAAACATGTGTGTTGAGATGAATCATTTCCCAAACAAAGAAATTGAACCTCCACCCCTTCTTCTGGACTATAAAGAGAATGCGAGTAATCCATCACAATCATTGTGTCGTCTCTCCAAAACGAGACGCAAACCCTCTCCTTCACACACTTACCTTTTCCCCACTTCTTCATGGCTCCTTATAACATGTTCTTCCACCAACCAATGCACCACACTGATAAAATCTTTGAATGGTAGGTGTTGACTTTCGGTCTTTGCAAAGCTTGGCAATGACCAATAATTTTGACCCCCTCTTGTGAATATCAAAGCTTAACATTGTTTAACTCAAGTTTGGGGGGGTATAATCTGGTTCTTGAAAATAAAATTTTTACACAAAATGTTAAGCCAAAAGAATAAGTTTGGGGGAAGATTTTCACGATCATATTTATTGCCCCCGTTAATAAATTTCCTCCCAAGCTTACAGGTTTTTGTGATCTAGCGGATGGCAACAGTGAGGGCACTATTGAAAACATGTTTGGGGGAAGTTTGTGCTTATTTGCGCATCATTTACATCATACTTTGCATAAGCACAAAACAAAACTGTTAGTTATATGTATGCCCTAGAGGCCATTACTGTACATACGATGTATATTGTAGTGGATGCTTGGACATATATAGGGAGGACTTTCTTGCTCGACATGATAGTATGCTATCTGGTTACACTTTACTTTAACGTGTATACTGATTGTCTCTCTGTTACATGTTGGTAAAGCCCTTAGGATGTGTACTTGACTACCTGGACTATGATGCGGATCATACTAGTGGGGACATGGTAGTCCATAAGTACATCCTTCAAGGTCCCTAGTCGTGGGTGTATCGAGACAGGTCATCGATGCACCAGAGTAGACTAGCGTATACGCATCTTGACCCATATGATGGGTGATGGATGATCCTATATGTTAGTGTATATGCCCTAGAGGCCATTACTGTATCATACTAGTTTGTATATTACTTAATGGAAGCTTGGGATATTCACCTTGTATAAACAATCTTGCTCAATATAGTAGTATGCTACTTGGTTTGTTTCTACTTCAATGTGTACATGTGTTTATTTTTGTATATCACCTATACACATTAGTGGAGCCCTTAGGATCTTTGCTTGATCACCAGCGTTGTGATGGCGGTCACACTAGTGGGGGCTGGGTAATCTATAAGCACATCCTTATACAGGTCCCTAGTCGCAGGACTATCGAGACAGGGCATCGATACTCCGGAGTAGACTAGCGTATGCGCTTCTCATCCCAGTGTGGGAGATGGTCTGTCCCACAGCCATCAGTACGTCGTACTGGAGATAGTATACGGGTGCTCGTTAGGTTACGAGTACACTGGACAGGACTCGTCGGGAACTGACAGGTTGGTATTATACCTATCGTCAGTTATCAGTTCCCAGGTGACATGAGTACAGCTTAGTCCGCTGACTTGACACTGGCACTTCGCCTCGAGTGTGTTCCCACTGCATTTTGATCACTACCCTACCACGGCTCAAAGGAGTCGTGCAAACAGGTAATGGTTGGGTGCAGTCCCGAAGCACTTGGAGGCAGTGACGGTTAGACAGGATTCGTCTCTCCCGGTATTGGGGGTTGACATCGCGCTGTGTCTAGGAGAGCCATTACACGAGTAGTCCCTGGCCAGGGCAAGCGAGATATACTGGTAGGCTTCCAGTGTTATCTCAGGGTGTTTTGGGCTTCACTCCGACACGACTAGTACCGCTATTGGGGGACTGACGTTTACCGCCCCCTAGGCCCGACATGCGATGTATCAGACGAACAGACCAGACTGTACGGAGAATGTCACATTCAGACTCAGTAGGAGTTCAGATGGGTTTTACCTCGTCAGTCTTCTTATCGGCATCTACCTGGGGACCGTTACGCACAGCTAGTGCCGCTTGCGGTCTGTGGTTAAACCCACTGCCAGCGTAGTGTCGAGTCTTTAGAGTCCCATACAGAGGGTATTCGCCTCTAGGCAAAACAGGGTAGAGGTCGCATGGTTTTGCGACAGGGTTCGTTCTCATCCGCACACTTGTGCACGTTTGGAGTCCGGACGGATATTACTGGCTGGCTCTGGTTTGAGTCAGATACTGGTATATGTTTTGGGGTTGCTTTTATCTCTCAGTATTCTTGTTCCTCGGAACGAGAATGCAGGTGTGTATGCACAGTTGTTTGAGGCGGAGGAAGAGGTTTTTCATTAGGGTTTCGGAACGAGTGCGTATGCACAGTTGACAGTCGTCTTTTTCCAAACCTTAATGGATTTATGAAATATCAATTAATAATAGTAATTAAATGAAATTGTGTCATGGTTGATTTTGTTGACTTGTTGACCATGGTTGACTTGTTGACCATGGTTGAATGTTTGACCATCATCATTGCTTTGCAAGGATACTCCTTGATTCTAGCTTACATTCATTTAATGAAGTGATGATAATGGTCATTCCGAATACAACCATCAACTATTTCATTTGAATTATTATTATTAATTAGATAATTCTTTTTCCTTTTGTTATGGTTGCAAGAGGAAAAAGAGCTCATGCTATCATATTCATTCTCTCTCTTCACTTCATCTTCTTCTTCCTCAAGCTCAAGGAGAATCCTTCTCATGTGTTGAGAATCCCTCTTCTTGAAAAGAAAACACCCCATAGATACTCTCTACTCTCTTTAGGGTTCAAGGTTTAGCAAGCCGGAGATCCTAGTTCACTCTAAGTTCGAGAAAGAGCTCGAAGGTTGAACCCTCAGGTGGATCCATCTTTGACGGAAGAAGGCGACGAGGAAAGAACCATCAACCTCTACAAGGTTTCAAGAAGAAGGAGTTCAAGTTAGGTATAACCTTTTATCCGAGTAGCTAACTCTCCTTTGCATGTTTGCTAGTTTAGTTTAGACACGATCCCGACCTTGTTTAGTCCATGTTGCCCCATGCGCTACAAATTTGATTTTTATACCGTTTCCGCCTCCCCGCAAGAACCGGGGGTTGCAACGTGGACTTACAGTGGTATCAAAACCTAACTAAACTTAAACTAGCTTGGTAGCGAAGTGTATGGAAGTTCGAAACGGAAAAATCGCAAAACCGGAAATTCTAAAACCCTAAGTTTCTGTTGAAATTTTTTCTGCTCTAAAAGTAAAAAGTTTTACTCCTAAAATCGGCTCAGGGTTTTGTGAGAACACCCACCAAAAACGATCCCATGAATCCTTCAAACCGCCGCGGATCCGCGGCCTCAGCTATTCTCTTCGCCGCGGATCCGCCGCCGTTTGGGCTCTTAATGTGATCGTGTTTTGTGCAGTGTTCTTCTGGTAGGGTTTTGGGATTTTTCAAATATGTTATATGTGCCCAGATTTTCCAGAAAAGAAATTTACTTTTGGGGTCCTATAAATCCGTATTTTTTTTCGAACTTCGCTTCACTTCGGCTATATTGGTTATATCTGTGATGTTTGTATGTATTGAACGCCGGCTAATCGCTATAAGTCGATTAGTCGGGGTTATACATCTCTGTGATCTGTGTTTGATATTGGAATGTGTATATGAATGTGTTGGACTGTCGCGGGTGAATAGCCGGGATGGGTGTGAGATGAGCTTTTGTTTTTCTTTCATTCATTTGTAATATGTAAATTGATGTAATAATATTATTTGTATGGCCGCACAACCGGGTCGGGGTTATAGCCGTCATTGTATAATTCTTTTTACTGTTTTTGCTCCTAGGATAGACCCATGGAGGGGTGCACAAACTACCGGGTTCTTGGCGGGTAGTTTGCCGCACCCGTAGGGGTCTTGGGTGGGGTTTTGGCTATTCACCGCGACCGTGTAATCCGCTTTTCGTTGCAGGCTCGAACGGATTGCGGATTCCTAGTATATCCAATGTATTCATCTGTGATCTGTAATGTCTATCATTGCTTTATATTTAGACGTTGCTTATGTTTTACAGCCGCGCTAGCCCAGCCCCCGCTCTGTCGTTAGTTAAGTAACCTAACGGGTGATGACGGGACCCCGTGGCGAATACGAATGGCATAAGCGTACGTCATATTTTGGTTGTTTTCTGCAATGGTAGGATTAATTGATGGGACGCATTAAAAGAACTAATGCAAGAATATCACGCATTAAAAGAACTAATGCAAGATAATAAACCAAGTTAAAGTCGTTGGAACACTTTCGAAAAACCACTCGGTTCTTTTCAAAACTAACTTTTAAATGCGGAGCTTGAGCCACTCCTTCTAAAAGCTATCTCGTTCCATCGATTATATCAAGTTCACTACGTTCACGGTTTCGCCAAAACCATTCGTAGCCCTCCGTCGTTTCGTATGAATATTCAATAGTATTCAAGCTATGTTTGTTGACCTTCGTCAAGGCATAGAGGTTGGTAGCTGTTGGGTGTTTATATGTAGCATAGATAGATGCGTTGGTTTGGGACAGTCGTATTGCCTTGTTGACCTTCGTCAAGGGTATATACGGATGGGTTCAAATTAACCTGGAAAATGACGGGCAGAACTTGACATGTGACTTATGATTTGTTGACCTTCGTCAAGGTCATAAGAGCATGGGGCAAAAATCCACATCGGGAGTTTCATAAGTACTGAAACTTGCTAGATTTGTATACCATTTGGAGTGTGGTGATTCTGGTAGGATTCCTTCAGTTTCGTCACGCGATGATATTTGGATCCCGATCCTACTGTGAGTATATGCTACTCCTCGGGAAATTTCTCACTAAACGATCAATGCTATAAACCTAGTAGGTGCCTAGAAAGGTGTTAGTGGGGCTACGCCCCCAGGGAAAAGAGGTTCTTAAATTAAGGAACTTCGCGAAAGCGTTGGAAAACCTCCCTCGAAGTACCGACACTGGCCTGGCTGAACGGTTAAGCAAGTATTGTGCGGTGGGATTGATCCCGACTGATTCTTCCTTTATAGTTTGAGGAGGGATTCGAGAGACAGTGGGAGCCATCCTGTTTAGACAAATTAAAAACCACTCTAAACTTGCAAGAGCATCATGCTAAAGTGTTTCTTCTCTCTCCCCCTGCAGCGACCAAATCGAAATGACTGGACTTAAGTTACTTCTAGATAAAAACATACTGACAGGGCCAAACTACAAAGATTGGCTCAGGAATGTCAAAATGGCAATCACTTACGACAAGCTGGGGTATCTTCTTACCACCAAAGCTCCCCCCGTCCCAGGTCCCACCTCCAGCGTCGCGGATAAGGAAATCCGTAAGACTTGGGAGATTGATTGCGCGAAGGCCAGGTGCCTCGTACTTGCCTCTATGGACAACGAACATCAGAGGAGGCACGAGAATATGGACTTAGAATCCATATTTCTTCATACAAAAGAACTGTATGGAGAGCAGTCTCGTATCGCAAGATACGAAGTGTCGAAGAAGTTATTTTCGGCAAAGTTGGCCGTCGGATCATCGGTAGCGGACCACGTGCTTAAGATGATTGGCTACATTGAGGAGCTCGCGGAACTTGGGACCACGTTGGAAAGTGAACTCTATACGGATTTAATTCTCCAGTCCCTTCCATCCACTTACGCCCAGTTTATACTGAACTTCAACTTACAAGAAAAGGAAGTTGAACTTTCAGAACTCCTCAACATGCTGAGGAGCGCAGATGGCACCTTACAGAAAGGTAGGGAAACACCCGTTTTGTTTGTAGGAGGATCTTCTTCTTCTAGGTCCAAGGCGAAAGCCAAGGGAAAGAGGAAGAAAGCCCCCGCCAAACCAAGGGGCGGTGTTAGTAAAGTGGGTACGAAGGGAAAAGAAATGGCAACAAAGATTGCGGGGAAGCTTGTGGGAAAGGAAGAATGCTTCTATTGTCATAAGAGTGGACACTGGAAGAAAGATTGCAGGGCTTGGAAAGCCAGGACACAGGAACTGAAGCAGGTTGCAGCTTCAGCTTCAGGTGTGTATGTTATTGAAAACTGTCTTTCGATAAACTCTACTTCCTGGGTATTGGATACCGGATCAGGATCTTATATCTGTAATTCTTTGCAGGCGTTGAGAAACCGTAGGTTTTTTGAAGGCAGGTGACATGACCCTCAGAGTTGCGAACGGAGCTAGCATGGATGCTAAAGCCGTGGGGGACTATCACCTGGGAATGTCAGATGGACATGTTTTGGTTTTGCGTAATTGCTTTTTTGTACCCAACGCAACTTGTAATATCATTTCTGTATCTTTGGTTTCTAAAGAAGGTTATGAATTTGCGTTTGTAAGTAATGTTGTAAACATTCACCTTAATCAAGTTCTGATTGGGTCAGGTGCATTGAGCAATGGTATATACGTATTAAACCAACCACAGATTTTCAATGTCCAGAATACACACAAAAGAAAGTCTCCAGATATCAATCAGGCTTTCTTATGGCATTGTAGACTGGGTCACATTAATGAGACACGGTTGACTAAGTTACATAAAGAAGGATACTTGGATCCGTTCGAGTATCAGTCTTATGCCACTTGTGAATCTTGTCTCATGGGAAAGATGACAAAGACTCCGTTCACTGGACACGGAGAAAGAGCGAGCGAGCTCTTGGGACTGATACACAGTGACGTGTGTGGTCCAATGTCTACACATGCGCGAAGCGGTTATTCATACTTCATTACTTTCACAGACGATTTCTCTAGGTATGGACATGTCTTCTTAATGAAGCACAAATCCGAGGCCTTTGAGAAATTTCGGGATTACAAGAATGAAGTTGAAAAACAAACAGGCAAAAGTATTAAGATTCTAAGATCGGATCGAGGTGGTGAATACTTGAGTGCCGAGTTCCTGGACTATTTAAAAGAGAATGGAATTCTCTCTCAGCGTACTCCTCCATACACTCCGCAACATAACGGTGTATCGGAAAGGAGGAATCGAACCCTATTGGATATGGTTCGTTCCATGATGAGTAAGGCTGAGTTACCGCGATCTTTCTGGGGCTATGCACTAGAAGCAGATGCATATCTCTTGAACAAGGCTCCCACCAAGACTGTGCCTACCACTCCATATCAGATGTGGAGTGGGAAGAAACCCTGTCTTAAGTACCTTAAGATATGGGAATGTCCAGCTTTTGTAAAAAAGCAGCATGCGGACAAGCTCGAGGCACGTTCAGTACAGTGTAAGTTTGTGGGATACCCAAAGAACTCCAGGGGGTATCTGTTCTATTCCGCTGAGGAACAAAAGGTTTTTGTTTCTCAACATGCCCGCTTCTTGGAAACTGAGTTTTTGGAAACCCAGATAAGTGGGAACGCAATAGAACTGGAAGAAATTCCAGAACCACAAGCTATTACTGAAAGCTTGGAAGAGCCAGAAGTTCAAAAGAACAGGACATTCCTACGCCGCTCCGCAGGAGTAGTAGGCAGTCTCATCCGCCCGAGAGATACTACGGTTTTCTCATAGACGGGGATAGAGAGGATTGCATCATAGATTATGATGAGCCTACTAGCTTCCAGCAGGCCGTTCAGAGCGTTGACTCGGTAAAATGGCTGGATGCAATGCGGACCGAAATGGAGTCCATGTACACCAACAAAGTATGGATGTTGGACATTGCTCCAGACGGGGTAAAACCCGTAGGATGCAAGTGGATCTTCAAAAGGAAGATTGGTGTAGATGGACAGGTTGAGACCTATAAAGCTAGACTTGTAGCAAAGGGTTTCCGTCAAAGACCTGGCTTGGACTATGACGAAACCTTTTCTCCAGTGGCTATGCTGAAATCCATTCGGATCCTTCTTGCCATTGCTGCCTTCCACGATTATGAGATTTGGGAAATGGACGTAAAAACCGCTTTTCTAAATGGAAATTTAGAGGAGTGTGTCTATATGGACCAGCCAGAGGGTTTCATTCAGAGTGGGAGCAGCGGAAAGGTGTGCAAGTTGCTTAAGTCCATTTATGGACTAAAGCAGGCATCGCGGAGTTGGAACATCTGTTTTGATGAGACGGTCAAGGAATTTGGCTTTATCAAAAATCCAGATGAACCATGCATCTATAGTAGATTTGTAGCGAGAACTGTAGTATTCCTCGTTTTATACGTGGATGACATTCTCTTAATAGGAAATGACATTCCTATGCTACAATCTGTCAAGGGGTTCTTGTCACAAAGGTTCTCCATGAAAGACCTGGGTGATGCCTCATACATCCTGGGGATCCGGATCCATCGTGATAGATCCAAGAGAATATTAGGACTTTCACAGTCCAGGTACATCGACACCGTACTGAAAAGATTCAGTATGGAAGATTCCAAACGCGGTAACCTACCGGCTTGTCACGGGATCACCCTCTCTAAAGAGATGTCTCCTAAGACTGATTTGGAGAGGGATCGCATATCTATTATACCCTACGCTTCTGCGGTAGGCTCTATAATGTATGCGATGTTGTGTACCAGACCGGATGTAGCTTATGCACTGAGTGTAGTAAGCCGGTATCAGTCAAACCCTGGGGAGAAACACTGGATAGCAGTAAAGAACATTCTCAAGTACCTGAGGAGGACTAAGGAGATGTTCTTGGTGTATGGCGGAAAAGACCTCCAGATCGAGGCCTTTGCTGACTCCAGCTTCCAGAGTGACAAGGATTATTCTAAGTCCATGTCGGGTTTTGTCTTTACCCTCAATGGAGGGGCGGTGTGTTGGAAGAGTTCCAAACAGGAAACCGTTGCAGACTCGACGATGGAAGCGGAATACATCGCTGCATCTGATGCCACAAAAGAAGCTGTCTGGATGAGGAAGTTCTTGAAAGAACTTCAGGTGGTTCCGTCCATTGTTGACCCAATACCTCTGTATTGCGACAACAACGGGGCTATAGCTTTAGCGAAGGAACCCAGGTCCCATCAGAGATCCAGGCACATCTTGAGGTGGTATCACCTGATCAGGGAGATCGTGGATCGCAAGGAGATCGAGGTTCGGAGGGTTGCTTCAGAAGAAAACACTGCAGATCCATTCACCAAGGCCCTACCCCAGACTCAGTTCGAGCGGCTGATCGAGATGATAGGTCTTCGATACGCCAGTACATGGCCATAGTGCAAGTGGGAGATTGTTAGTGTATATGCCCTAGAGGCCATTACTGTATCATACTAGTTTGTATATTACTTAATGGAAGCTTGGGATATTCACCTTGTATAAACAATCTTGCTCAATATAGTAGTATGCTACTTGGTTTGTTTCTACTTCAATGTGTACATGTGTTTATTTTTGTATATCACCTATACACATTAGTGGAGCCCTTAGGATCTTTGCTTGATTACCAGCGTTGTGATGGCGGTCACACTAGTGGGGGCTGGGTAATCTATAAGCACATCCTTATACAGGTCCCTAGTCGCAGGACTATCGAGACAGGGCATCGATACTCCGGAGTAGACTAGCGTATGCGCTTCTCATCCCAGTATGGGAGATGGTCTGTCCCACAGCCATCAGTACGTCGTACTGGAGATAGTATTCGGGTGCTCGTTAGGTTACGAGTACACTGGACAGGACTCGTCGGGAACTGACAGGTTGGTATTATACCTATCGTCAGTTATCAGTTCCCAGGTGACATGAGTACAGCTTAGTCCGCTGACTTGACACTGGCATTTCGCCTCGAGTGTGTTCCTACTGCATTTTGATCACTACCCTACCACGGCTCAAAGGAGTCGTGCAAACAGGTAATGGTTGGGTGCAGTCCCGAAGCACTTGGAGGCAGTGACGGTTAGACAGGATTCGTCTCTCCCGGTATTGGGGGTTGACATCGCGTTGTGTCTAGGAGAGCGATTACACGAGTAGTCCCTGTCCAGGGCAAGCGAGATATACTGGTAGGCTTCCAGTGTTATCTCAGGGTGTTTTGGGCTTCACTCCGACACGACTTGTACCGCTATTGGGGGACTGACGTTTACCGCCCCCTAGGCCCGACATGCGATGTATCAGATGAACAGACCGGACTGTACGGAGAATGTCACATTCAGACTCAGTAGGAGTTCAGATGGGTTTTACCTCGTCAGTCTTCTTATCGGCATCTACCTGGGGACCGTTACGCACAGCTAGTGCCGCTTGCGGTCTGTGGTTAAACCCACTACCAGCGCAGTGTCGAGTCTTTAGAGTCCCATACAGAGGGTATTCGCCTCTGGGCAAAACAGGGTAGAGGTCGCATGGTTTTGTGACAGGGTTCGTTCTCATCCGCACACTTGTGCACGTTTGGAGTCCGGACGGATATTACTGGCTGGCTCTGGTTTGAGTCAGATACTGGTATATGTTTTGGGGTTGCTTTTATCTCTCAGTATTCTTGTTCCTCGGAACGAGAATGCAGGTGTGTATGCACAGTTGTTTGAGGCGGAGGAAGAGGTTTTTCATTAGGGTTTCGGAACGGGTGCGTATGCACAGTTGACAGTCGTCTTTTTCCAAACCCTAATGGATTTATGAAATATCAATTAATAATAGTAATTAAATGAAATTGTGTCATGGTTGATTTTGTTGACTTGTTGACCATGGTTGACTTGTTGACCATGGTTGAATGTTTGACCATCATCATTGCTTTGCAAGGATACTCCTTGATTCTAGCTTACATTCATTGAATGAAGTGATGATAATGGTCATTCCAAATACAACCATCAACTATTTCATTTGAATTATTATTATTAATTAGATAATTCTTTTTCCTTTTGTTATGGTTGCAAGAGGAAAAAGAGCTCATGCTATCATATTCATTCTCTCTCCTCACTTCATCTTCTTCTTCCTCAAGCTCAAGGAGAATCCTTCTCATGTGTTGAGAATCCCTCTCCTTGAAAAGAAAACACCCCATAGATACTCTCTACTCTCTCTAGGGTTCAAGGTTTAGCAAGCCGGAGATCCTAGTTCACTCTAAGTTCGAGAAAGAGCCCGAAGGTTGAACCCTCAGGTGGATCCATCTTTGACGGAAGAAGGCGACGAGGAAAGAACCATCAACCTCTACAAGGTTTCAAGAAGAAGGAGTTCAAGTTAGGTATAACCTTTTATCCGAGTAGCTAACTCTCCTTTGCATGTTTGCTAGTTTAGTTTAGACACGATCCCGACCTTGTTTAGTCCATGTTGCCCCATGCGCTAAAAATTTGATTTTTATACCGTTTCCACCTCCCCTAAGAACCGGGGGTCGCAACGTGGACTTACACCATATCCATCGGTGTTTGACATCAAGGATGGTGTACGGGTGCTCAGTGGAGACTGGGTACAGTGGACGGACTCGCCGAGAACTCCCAGAGGTATTATACCTCACGTCAGATGGCAGTTCTCCGGCGACACTGGTACAGAGTAGTCTGTTGACCCGAGATCGTCATAGAGTCTTGTGTGATTCCTACTGTGCTTTGATTTCCATCATACCACGTCCAAGAGGGCGTGCAAAAAGGTGGCTTTTGGGTACAGTCCCGAATCACATGGAGGCAATGAGCGATAGGAGGGGATTCGTCTCTCCCGGTATAGGGAGTTGATGTTGCGCTGTGTTCGATTGGCTATAACCGGAAATCCCTGGCCAGGGTTGCTGAGATTTACTGGTAAGTGTTATCAGTAGTTTCTCGAACTGTTATAGACCTCATATCGACACGACTTATCGAGCTACTGGGGTCTGACGTTTACCACCCCTAGGCGAGATATGCGACATATCAGACTACGAGACCGGACTGTACTGGAGTGTTACTGATTGGATTCACAGGAGAATGTACAGGCTTGCTTGTTGATCTTCTGAGTGCTCAATACCTGGGTGGCTGTTACGTTTAGCTGACCGCTTGCAGCTTGTGGGTGTTTGATATGATCATCACCTACTGCCGGCGTCTTAACGATTCTTTAGAGTCCTACACAGAGGTTTCTTAGCTCAGGCAAAACGGAGTAGGAGCACATATGTGATATGTGCGGGACCGAGGATAATGCGGTATATGATACTGTATTGGATTCTCGCGATATGAGATATCGGCCAGGTATATGTGATATAGCCGGGTCATCGTATTAGTCGGTTATTTGTGAAATAGCCGGATTATCGGATCAAGTGTTGATTCGATAATTTAATGTATAATAATATATATGATATATTAAATTACATTAACTAATATTAGCTTACTAAAAGATTCATTTTCACACGGGATAATACATTGATATATATGCGATATATGTTAAATGTATTATTTTCTATTGTTACAAAATATATTGTATATGTGATATATAATATTGTAACATGTTAGGATTACAAATTTAACAATGGTTTAGGGTTTAAACTTGGTTAGGGTTTGGATTAGGGTTAGCTTTTGCATGAAGCTTCCATGAAGCTTCATGAAGCATTGACTTTGTGGTTGCTTGATATTTTTGTGAGATATTATGTTAACCCAAGCCAAACCATTAACTCTAGTTAACTCTCTACAAGGGTTAACTCTCTCATGCTTAACCCTTGGTTAGATTTGTAACCACTACAATAATTCATTGTTCATCACAAAAGGAAATAAGTTATCATCTTCATTCATGCTTCTTCTTCCTTGAGTTCCTTCATGAAAAAGCTTTCTTTTGTGATGAAAGTGAGTGAGAAAAAGATTATAAATGAGAGAAAAAATCCTACTTCATCATTCCCATCTATCCTTGCCATTTAGATGAGGGTATTCACTTCATATTATGAATGTAAGCTTGTGTTAACGAAACTTCAAGGTAGATCATCGTTGTATCGAAGATCGGAAGCAAGACTGCATCTTTCTCTTCGTGGAGCCTCTCGAGAGTCCAGAACTCGATGATCGCAGCGAAGGGACCTCAACACGGAGCTTAAGAAGTGAAGGACCGGATCTACAAAGGTTGTAATCCCTCTCACTTAGTATTAAAGTGTTTAACATGCTAGTTTTCGCCTAAACCCTAGTTTAAAGATCCGTATTAGAGTTGTTCGGCACGGCTAAAATTTTAATCGTGCATGGTTGATGCCTCATAGACCCTTGTGCGCATGCCTAGCAACCCTACAGTGGTATCAGAGCGAAGCTAGAGCTTTAGGCGAAGTCTAGACGAAGTTTAATGTCCGATCGAACTCCGAATACCCGATATTAACCCCTCTCTGTACATTTTCTAAAAATGTGATTTTTTCAGAATTAAAAATGCTCAGAAAAAAAAGCAGGAAAAACTAAGAATTACTGTGAAGTACGGTCCACTGAGTCAACTATTTGACCGCAGAACCGCGGCCAAACCATGGGTTTGGCGGCGGTTCCACGGCTCAAATTGTGACTTAGTCCCTGAAATTTCATATTATTATTCTTAGGTCCTTTCTTGTTATTTTTTTCTGGGAATTTTTTAATTCCACTCAAGTGTTGAGTTTTCTAGGGTTGTATTGTTGACTTGTTGATTCGATCGGATAATTTAATTTTGTTTAGTTTATCCGGATAATTTTTAGAAACTGTTAAAAAGTTCGAACGGATATCAATAACTCACTTTTTCTCCTGTCGGAATATTTTTCAAAAGTTGGATTTTTTCTCGAGTTTAAGAACATTCTAAGTCGTGCAAGTAACGCGGTGGACCCTCTAGAAGACAACAAACCTTAACTCGATTATGTGACTGTCTTGAACTGCCTTTTGAACCTTAGGGTTTGGGACAGTACGGCGTGCCACATGTGAGGCGTTGGCTTGACCCTTCTACGGCTGGACCATTGGTACTGTGGCATGTGATGGATGTTTTTAAACTGATTTCAAGTGTTGAGATATATTGGGGAAATCTTGGGTGTTTGATTATTCGATCGGAAAGTTTAACATTGTCTATTTATCTGGAATGTGATACAATATTTGGAATCCACAAGTAGTTATGAGATAACTAATTTGAATGTTATAAACATAGCACTTTAGTCTCAGATGATCGGTTGCCACGGAATTTTGATGTGATCAAAAGTCCGTCGCAATCACGTAGCGTACGCGGATACTCGCCGGGTAAACTTAACAGACAGCCACGTCCCATAGCCCCGACCAAGTGACTGTAGGAGAACCCCGTCGCCAAAAGCATCCGTTCGGGTGCTTGCGGCAGTGGTGTTCCGCCTTAATGCACTTCGTCGACGGCATCCGGGGGTGCGGCCGTCTACTAAAGTTTGCGACGAGCATTCGATCAGGATGTCGGGAATCTTGTTGAATTGCCCGACCAGATATTGAAAACTGTTTTCGATAATGAGACTAAAATGCGGGGTTTATAATTGTTAGGCATGCGATGTCTAAGGAATTCATTTGGTTAGGCATGCGATATCTAAGAAGGTTGCGGATTCCAACTGTTGTAGTTTTACACTTTCTTTTCTATGACCGTAAGCGTAGTATGTGGTGTATCGCCGGCTTCGTTGCTATACATCAACGACAATCGGGATACGCATACTTACTTACGTTGATGATATGAGATATTATATGTTGCTGTGATATGTTATATTGGATCGTCGTGTTCTGAATAGCCGGGGGTTTTATGTGAGATGAGAGTTTTTCCTTTTTCATTCATTAAAATTCATTTGTATGTAATATTCTTTTATTGGGGCACTTCCGGGATGAAGATGATGTCACCGTTGTATATTATTTACTTTTCCGCATTAGGTAGACCCAAGGCAGGGAGCGCAAGTAATCGGGTTCTGGGGTCCAATGGGAGACCATCTCGAGGAGTCGAGACAGGGTCTCCTAACCCTAGAATTGGCAGTGTTGCTTGCCGCTCTCGTAGGGGTCTAGGGATGTGGGTTTGGCTATTCATCGCGACCGTGGAATCCGTGTTTTATATAGGCTCGTATTGAAAATACGGACGTCCTAGTATATCCAATATTTCATATATGTTCTTCTGCTCCTATGTTCTGTGATGAGATCATATTACTGCCTGAGACGAATGTTTATATTATATATATGAGATATATGTTATATTGCAGATTTCGTTTTAAATGTGATGCTTGTGAAGCATAATAAAATGGGACTTCACTAATGAGATTAATGAAATAAAAGAAACCTAAAGATGTTGTAGAAACTTGTTTAAAAATTGGTAGCTCTAGTTCTTGCTTTGCATAGCGGTGTTCCTTGTAGAATATTCAGCACCTTATTCGATAAGGAAAGAGCCGAGATCCTTTCACCGGGAGTGACCTCTTTAGTGAAACTAGCAGATGATACAAACTCGGTTTGTCTTTTGATTGCTTCTATAGTTCTTGCTTTGCATAGTGATATTTGTGAAATATCCTGCACCTTATTCGATGAGGAAAGGGCCGACAATCCCTTCACCAGGAGTGACTCCTTTAGCAAAACTAGAAAAGCCTAAAAAACACTCATTTTAAAATCACTCGATTCTACAACGATATCAAGTTCATTACGCAAAGGGTTTTCTTAAAAACCTGTCATAACCTTCCGTCATTTCAGATAAGTACTAGTTAGTATTCGTGCTGCGGTAGTTTGGCCTCCGTCAAGGCGTAGTGTACGGTAGCTAGCTAATGCTTATCTGCTAGCATACGATGCGATTGGATTAGGGTATTCGTACGGCGTTGTTTGGCTTCCGTCAAGGGTCGTGAGGGTGAGTTTAATTCAATCAGGAAATGACGGGTTGAACTTGACTAGCGGACTATGGGTAGTTTGGCCTCCGTCAAGGTCATAGGACGCTAGGGGTAAAATATTATTAGGAATTTCAAGTGTTGAAATTTGCAATGAGATTGCATACCTTCTATGAGATAGTTGGATCTCGATACCCGCTACGAGTAAGAGTTACTCCTGGGAGAGTTTTACACATTACAATTAGCCGATCAAGTAGGTGTCTAGAAAGGTGTTAACGGGGTTACGCCTCTGGGAAAACGAGATTTACTTTAATTAGGTCCGTGCGAAAGCACGGGGCACCTCCCTCAAATTACCGACACTGGCCTGGCTGAAAGATTGGCGAACTTGTAGCGTGTAATTAATCCCGGCTAGTCTTTCCTTTTAGGGTTTGAAGGAAGATTTGATTAAAACAGTGGGAGACATAGTGATTAGATATATTAGATAACCAATCTAATCTTGCAAGAGCATACGCTGAGTGTTTTCTTCTCTCTCTCTCTAGGTAGCGACCATATCATGCCTTGATCAAGATAATAATACGGATGAATTGACCGAACCCGCTTTTTATACTGAGCTGGGGAAATTTGGTCCCGCTCCAACTTATAATTGTTATAAGACAGAGCAGAAAATTGGGGAATACCAGATTTCCCGTGCCGCCCAAACGAAGAAAGTGCATGCTGATGCATCATCTTCGGGTGTGTTCATTACATAGAACTGTTTCTCAGTATCCTTTACGTCCTCGGTATGAGATACCGGATCAGGATCCCAAATATGTAATCTGTTACATGGGCTACAGAAAGGTAGAAAACTGAGAACGAGTGATAAGTTTCATGAGATAGAAATGGTGCAAGTGTTGCAGCCAAGTCTGTTGGTCACTATCACCATGTATTACTAGAATACATTGATTCTGAACGAATGTTATTAGATACCGAACCTGATATACAACATCATATCTGTTGGGTTCCTAGGCACACTAAGGAGGTCTCACAAGGTATCAACCATGCCAATTTCAAATTTTACAAGTGCCGAGAAACCCTAATACGGATCGTTAACTAGAATTTTAGGCGAAAGATGCAACTAGTTAACAACTTAACTAAGTGAACGGAAATACAACCTTTGTGGATCCGGTTCTCCACCTCCATAGCTCCGTGAAGAAGTCCCCTCGCTGTACAAATCGCATCCCGGACTCTAGCATCGGCTTCATCAGAGAATTGGGCGGGCTTGGTCGTCGGCTTCGATGCCGAAGATGATCTACGTCGAGGCATCACTAGATCAAGCTCCCACTTCACCAAGTCATGAAACTTATGAAGAAAATACCCTATACTACTTGGCAAGAGGTAGAGGATGAAGAAATAGGAAGTGGGTTCACTTTAGAATTGGATTTCTCACTCTTTTCATCAAGTCACCATTGATGAAGCAAGCTTTTCTTTCTTGCTCATGAAGAAGAAGATGAAGAAAGAATATGATAAGTGTTAAAGAATAACTAAAAAAGAATTGATACTTATCATATTCTAACCTTAGTTAAGTGTAGAGAATAGACTAGGGTTAGTTTAAATGGTTAGGGTTAAGGATGCGAACAAAAAGGTCATTTAGTCAAAGCTTCATGAAGCTTCAACTAAAAACAAATCAAGCCACCATTCATTTATCTTTCAATTTATTCAAAATGAATAAATAAATAAGATAAATGAATAAGTAAAACCCTAATCAACAACTTAACCATGGTTTAATTCTTTACACTTAACCAAATAAGCATGTATCATCAAACATGATATAATGAAGTGCACAAAAGTATATCACATATACAACTTGTGAACTACAAGTGAGAAAACCCATTTAAAGTGAACCAATACTAGTTAATGCAAAGTAATATATCAAATATATAATTATGCATTAAATCATTAAATCAACACTTGATTTAACGACCCGGTCATATCGCATATAACCAACTAATATTCAATGTATCGGCTTATCGAATCAATCCTTGATTCGATAACTAGGTTATATCGCATACAACCATTCGATACATTCATCGCGAGGATAGAATACGGTATCATATACACGCATTATTCTCGGTCCCGCACATATCTCATATGCGCTCCTATTTCGTTTCGCTTGAGCCAGGAAACCTCTGTGTAGGACTCTAAAGACTTGTCAAAACGCCGGCAGCAGGTGATGATCATATCAAACACCCACAAGACGCAAACGATCTGCTAAACGTAACGGCCACCCGGGTATTGAGCGATCAGAAGATCGACGAGCAAGCCCGCTCATACTCCTGTGAATCCAACCAGTAACACTTACCGTACAGTCCAGTCTGATCGTCTGATATGTCGCATATCTCGCCTAGGGGTGGTAAACGTCAGACCCCAATAGCTCGATAAGTCGTGTCGATATGAGGTCTATAACAATTCGAGAAACTACAGGTAACACTTACCAGTAAATCTCAGCAACCCTGGCCAGGGATTTCCGGTTATAGCCAATCGAATAAAGCGCAACATCAACTCCCTATACCGGGAGAGACGAATCCCCTCCTATCGCTCATTGCCTCCATGTGATTCGGGACTGTACCCAAAAGCCACCGTTTTGCATGCCCTCTTGGACGTGGTAAGGTGGAAATCAAAGCACAGTAGGAACCACACAAGACTCTATGACGATCTCGGGTCAACAGACTACTCTGTACCAGTGTCACCAGAGAACTTCCATCCGACGTAAGGTATAATACCATCTGGGAGTTCTCGGCGAGTCCGTCCAGTGTACCCAGTCTTCACTAAGCACCCGTATATCATCTCTGATATCAAACACCAATGGATATGGGATCATCCATCGCCTATCTGTATGGGTCGAGAAGGTATACGCTAGTCTACACTGGTATATCGATGCCCCATCTCGATACACCCACGACTAGGGACCTTGAAGGATGTACTTATGGACTACCATGTCCCCTCTAGTATGATCCGTATCATAGTGCAGGTAGTCAAGTACACATCCTAAGAGCTTTACCAACATGTAACAGAGAGATAATCAATATACACGTTAAGGTAAAGTGTAACTAGATGGCATACTATCATGTCGAGCAAGAAAGTCCTCCCTATATATGTCCCTGCATCCACTACAATATACATCCTATGTACAGTAATGGCCTCTAGGGCATACATATAACTAACAATCTCCCACTTGCACTAGGGCCATCTGTAGCAGTGGTTGTAGTATCTCATACTCAACCATCCCATAATAGTCTCTCTCTGGGAAAAGGCCTTTGTGAGTGGATCCGCCGTGTTGTCCTCTGAGTCTGTTCTCCTAACCTCGATCACCCTGGAGATCAACCATCTCCATGATCAGGTGACACTGCCTTAGAATATGTCTGGATCACTGATGGGACCGACGTTCCTTTGCATATGCCACAACTCTATTGTCACACAATGGGAGGAACTAAGTTCATCTCATGAACAAATATACATCCAGACTGCCTCTTTGGTAGCATCTTAAGTAGCGATGTATCCAGCCTTTATCATCTAGTATGCCACGGTATCTAGCTTGGAACTCTTCCAACATACCGTCCCTTTACTGAGGGTAAAGACAATGCCTGTGACTGACATTCAGTCGTCCTCATCACCCTGGAACCCTTCCAGTGATTCTCCCCAGGATCGATTGATACCATCTCACTACAACTAGGGAGAATCCTAATATCCAATTAGATCTATCTCAAAGATCCAAAACCCAGGATTTAGAAGGTATCACTTTTATCCTATATGGAGAATCATTGTGATAAACGGAGATTGACCGAGCGTAGCATAGGAAACTCCTTTCTTATCAAGAGCACGACATCCACGTACTCTACGAGGATCACCACCATACTCCCTACTACCTTTTTGTTTATACAAGGTTCATCTACCATTTTGATGATGTCAAACTCTTTGACTTATCCATCAAAACAGATGTTCCAACTCTGCGATGCCTGCTTTATCACATAAAACATCTTGCACACGTTTCCGCTGCTCCCACTGTCTACGAAGCCCTCTGGCTGTGTACTTATAGACTCTCTCTTCTAAAACATTATTTAGAAAAGCAGTCACGACACCCAACCGCCAGATATCATAGTCATGGTATGTAGCCGTGGCAAGTAGGATCTGGATGGACTTAAGCATAGCCACTTGAAAAGGTTTCATCATTATCCACGCCTGGTCGATGACGAAAAGCTTCAACAAGTCTAGCTTTGAAAGTCTTAACTTTTCTATCTACACCAAGTAATCTTCTCTAGATATACTTGCTTCTGATGGGAATTTAACCCTTCAGATATAGCAACCAAAGTCCATACTTTGTTGGTGTACATGGATTCCATCTCAGATCGTTAAGCATCCAGCCATTATTACAGAGTCCTACTCCTGATGGCCAGCTCGAAACTAGTTGGGTCATCATCTCATGATGCAATCCTCGTTCCCACTGTCATAGAGAAACAGAAGTATCTCTCAGGTGGGTGAGAAAACCCTACTAGATCGGCGGAGAGGCTGAGGTTCGTTGGTAACTATTGAATCCTTTGGTTTTATCAAATCATCAGCTGCAGTTTGTATAGCTGAAACCATTCCAGTTCCACATAACTGATCTTGCCTCGAGCTTTTCTGGATTATGCTTTTAGACATAGCCCGGACAACCCCAAATCTTATCCAACTTAAGATATGGGCTCTTCCCTTTCCATATCACATATGAAGCGGTAGGCAACTGATTTGATTGGAACCTAATTCAATTGGTATGCAGCTTCTCAAGTGCATAACTCCCAAAAGGAAATAGGTAACTCAGTAGTACTCATCATAGAGAACACCTTATCACATAGGGTGTTATTGCTCTGCCCCGATATTCCATCGTGCTATGGTGTATACGGAGGAGTAATGCTGAGAGAGAATCTCATTCTCCTTTAGAAAAGTCCAGGATTTCCGTGCTCAAGTATTCTCCTCCTCGATCTCTGCAGGGTTCCTAGGCACGCTAGTGAGGTCTCCCAAGCCATCAACCATGGCAATTTCAAAAATTATGGTGCCTACAAACCCTAAACTACGGATCGATAACTAGATGTCTAGGCGAACAAGAACTAGTTAACAGTTAACTAAGGGAATACGGAAATACAACCTTTGTAGATCCGGTCCTCCACCTCCACGGCTCCGCAACGAGGTCGTCTCCGCTGTCCAAATCAAATCCGGGCTCTAGAGTCGGCTTCGTCGGAGAATGGGCAAGCTAGGTCGTCGATGTCCATGCCGAAGATGATCTACGTCGAAGCATCGCTAGATCAAGCTCCACCTTCACAAATCCATGAAAACTTGTGAAGGAAACACACTCTACTACTTGGCAAGAGGTAGAGGATGAAGAAATAGGAAGTGGGTAGACTTTAGTTTTGGATTTCTCACTCTTTTCCAACAATCACCATTGATGGACTTCAAGCTTCTTCACTTGAAGCAAGGAAGAAGAAGAAGAAATGTTTATGATAAGTTAAAAAGAATAATCAAAGAAAAAGAATTCTTATCATAATATAACCATGGTTATGTGTAGAGATTTAACTAGGGTTAATTCAAATGGTTAGGTTAAGCATGAGATAAGAATGGTGGACAAAGTCAAAGGTTCATGAATCTTCATGAAAAAACAAAGAAAGCCTCCATTCTTCTCATTTCATTTTCCAAATAAATAAATAAATAAATAGATATGAAAAACAAAACCCTAACCATTTGAATAACCATGGTTTAATCTTTACACAAACTCAAGTTAGCATGCATCATCAAACATGATACATACTAGTGCACAAAAACATATCGCATATGCAATGCGCACGAACCAAGTGAGAAAATCCGTCTAAAGTGAACCGATACTAGTTAATGCAAAGTAATATATCAAATATATAATTATACATTAAATCATTAAATCAACACTTGATTCAATGATCCGGTCATGCGCACATAACCGACTGGTATCATTAGTAACATCTTATCGAATCAACACTTGATCCGATAACCCGGCTATATCGCATATAACCGATCAATGTCACATCGCGAGAATCGAATAAAGTATCACATACTTGTATTATTCTCGGTCCCGCACATATCTCATATGCGCTCCTATTTCGTTTCGCTTGAGCCAGGAAACCTCTGTGTAGGACTCTAAAGACTCGTCAATACGCCGGCAGCGGATGATGATCATATCAAACATCCACAAGCCGCAAGCGGTCTGCTAAACGTAACGGCCACCCGGGTATTGAGCGATCTGAAGATCGACGAGCAAGCCCGCTCACACTCCAGTGAATCCGACCAGTAACACTACCGTACAGTCCGGTCTGATCGTCTGATATGTCGCATATCTCGCCTAGGGGTGGTAAACGTCAGACCCCAATAGCTCAATAAGTCGTGTCGATATGAGGTCTATAACTGTTCGAGAAACTACTGGTAACACTTACCAGTAAATCTCAGCAACCCTGGCCAGGGATTTCCTATTATAGCCAATCGAACACAGCGCAACATCAACCCCCTATACCGGGAGAGACGAATCCCCTCCTATCGCTCATTGCCTCCATGTGACTCGGGACTGTACCCAAAAACCACCGTTTTGCACGCCCTCTTAGACGTGGTAAGATGGAAATCAAAGCACAGTGGGAACCACACAAGACTCTATGACGATCTCGGGTCAACAGACTACTCTGTACCAGTGTCACCAGAGAACTGCCATCTGACGTGAGGTATAATACCATCTGGGAGTTCTCAGCGAGTCCGTCCAGTGTACCCAGTCTCTACTGAGCACCCGTATATCATCTCTGATGTCAAACACCGATGGATATGGGATCATCCATCGCCCATCTGTATGGGTCGAGAAGGTATACGCTAGTCTACTCTGGTATATCGATGCCCCGTCTCGATACACCCTCGACTAGGGACTTTGAAGGATGTACTTATGGACTACCATGTCCCCACTAGTATGATCCGCATCATAGTCCAGGTAGTCAAGTACAGATCCTAAGGGCTTTACCAACATGTAACAGAGAGACAATCAGCATACACGTTAAGGTAAAGGGTAACCAGATAGCATACTATCATGTCGAGCAAGAAAGTCCTCCCTATATACGTCCCAGCATCCACTACAATATACATCCTATGTATAGTAATGGCCTCTAGGGCATACATATAACTAACAATCTCCCACTTGCACTAGGGCCATCTGTAGCAGTGGTTGCAGTATCTCATACTCAACCATCCCATAAAAGTCTCTCTCTGGGAACAGGCCTTTGTGAGTGGATCCGCTGTGTTGTCCTCTGAGTCTACTCTCCTAACCTTGATCACCCTGGAGATCAACCATCTCCATGATCAGGCGATGCTGCCTTAGAATAAGTCTGGATCACTGATGGGACCGGCGTTCCTTGGCATAAGTCACAACTCCATTGTCACACAATTGTAGGAACATAGTTCATCTCATGAACCAATATACATCCAAACAGCTTCTTTGGTAGCATCTTAAGTAGCGATGTATCGTGCCTTTATCGTCTAGTATGTCACGGTATCCAGCTTGGAACTCTTCCAACATACCGTCCCTTTACTGAGGGTAAAGACAATGCCTGCGACTGACATTCAGTCGTCTTTATCACCCTGGAACACTTCCAGTGATTCTCCCCAGGATCGATTGATACCATCTCACTACAACTAGTGAGAATCCTAACATCCATTTAAATCTATCTCATAGATCCAAAATCCAGGATTTAGTAGGTATCTCATTGTTCCTATATGGAGAATCCTAGTGATAAGCGGAGATTGATCGAGCGTAGCATAGGAAACTCTTTCCCTATCAAGAGTATGTCATCCACGTACTCTACGAGGATCGTCACCATACTCCCTACTACCTTCTTGTTTATACAAGGTTCATCTACCATTTTGATGATATCAAACTCTTTGACTAATTCATCAAAACAGATGTTCCAACTCCGCGATGCCTGCTTTATCCCATAAACCATCTTGCACACGTTTCCGCTGCTCCCACTGTTTACGAAGCCCTCTGGCTGTGTACTTATAGACACTCTCTTCTAAATCATCATTTAGAAAAGCAGTCAAGACACCCAACCACCAGATATCGCAGTCATGGTATGTAGCCGTGGCAAGTAGGATCTGGATGGACTTAAGCATAGCTACTTGAAAAGGTTTCATCATTATCCACGCCTGGTCGATGACGAAAAGCTTTAACTAGTCTAGCTTTGAAAGTCTCAACTTTTCCATCTACACCAAGTAATCTTCTCAAGATATACTTGCTCCTGATGGGGATTTAACCCTTCAGATATAGCAACCAAAGTCCATACTTTGTTGGCGTATATGGATTCCATCTCAGATCTTTAAACATCCAGCCATTCTTACAGAGTCCTACTCCTGATGGCCAGCTCGAAACTAGTTGGGTCATCATCTCATGATGTAATCCTCGCTCCCACTGTCATAGAGAAACCGAAGTATCTCTCAGGTGGGTGAGGAACCCTACTAGATCGGCGGAGAGGTTGAGGTTCATTGGTATCTACTGAATCCCTTGGTTCTATCAAATCATCTGCTGTAGTTTGTATAGCTGGAACTTTTCCAGTTCTACATTACAGACCTTGCCTTGAGCTTGTCCGGATTTTGCTTTTCAGACATAGGCCGGACAACCCCAAATCTTAACTAGCTTAAGACATGGGCTCTACCCTTTCCACATCACATATGAAATGGTAGGCAACTAATTTGATTCGAACCCTATTCAATAGGTATGCAGCTTCATAAGTGCATATTTCCCAAAAGGAAACAGGTAACTCAGTAGTACTCATCATAGAGCACACCATATCAAATAAGGTGTATCTGCTCCGCCCTGATATACCATCGTGCTATGGTGTATTCAGAGGAGTAATGCTGAGAGAGAATTTCATTCTCCTTTAGAATAGTCCAGTATTTCCGTGCTCAAGTATTCTCCTCCTTGATCTCATCAAAGGACATAATACTTATACCCGTATTTTGGTTCTCTACTTCTCGCTTATATTCTGTGAATATTTAAAAAGGCTCGGACTCATGTTTCAACAGGAACATATGTCTGAATCTTGAGAGATTATCAGAGAATGTAATGAAGTTCAAAGAACCAGTCCTGGCATGTGTAGACAGGGGACCTTACATACATCATCATGTATCATCCCAAGAGTTCAGTAACTCTTTCTCTGTTTCCAGTAAACGGAGCTATGGTCATCTTATCTTTGTGACATGACTGGCGAGTTTCACAAGATGTAAATTCAAACTGATTTAAATATACATCTTTATGAAACTCTAGCCAGTCGGGTCGCATTGATCTGACCTAGTCTACAATACCTCAAGAAGGATTCGTTCATTTCTGAACTCTTCCTCTTGTGTGTGTTCCATATATTAAGAACTGTAGTTTGATTTAGAACATTAGTGCTTTTAGATAACGTGCCTGAACCGATCAACTTTTGATATAGGAAATGTTCAAAACATTATCCAACAATACAAAATTATATCCTTTCTTTACTAATAAAGAGAGAGATATGATTTTGTATATCAGGTTCGGTATCTAATAACATTCGTTCAGAATCAATGTATTGGTAATACAGGATGACAGTGACCGACAGACTTGGCTGCAACATTTGCCCCGTTTTCTGCCTCATGAAACTTATCACCCGTTCTCAGTTCTCTACCTATCTGTAGCCCTATGTAACAGATTACATATCTGGGATCCTGATCTGGTATCACATACCCAGGACGTAAAGGATACTGAGAAACAGTTCTCTGTAATGAACACACCCGAAGATGATGCATCAGCATGCACTCTCTTCGTTTGGGCGGCACGGGAAATCTGGTATTCCCCAATTTCCTGCTCTGTCTTATAACAATTATAAGTTGGAGCGGGACCAACGTTCCCCAGCTCAGTATAACAAGCGGGTTCGGTCAATAATCCGTATTATTATCTTGATTAAGGCGTGATATGGTCGCTACCAGGAGAGAGAGAGAAGAAAACACTCAGCGTGCGCTCTGTCAAGAATAGATTGGTTATTATTTTATCTAATCAGGATGGCTCCCACTGCTTTTTATCAAATCTTCCTTCAAACCCTAAAAGGAAAGACTAGCCGGGATTAATTACACACTACAAGTTCGCCAATCTTTCAGCCAGGCCAGTGTCGGTACTTTGAGGGAGGTCCCCCGTGCTTTCGCACGAACCTAATTACTGTAAACCTCGTTTTCCCAGAGGCGTAACCTCGTTGACACCTTTCTAGACACCTACTTGATCGGCTAATTGTAATGTATAAAACTCTCCCAGGAGTAACTCTTACTCGCAGCGGGTATCGGGATCCAACTATCTCATAGAAGGTATGCAATCTCATTGCAAATTTCAACACTTGAAACTCCCGATAATATTTTGCCCCATGCGATCTATGACCTTGACTGAGTCAACAAACCATAGACCGCAAGTAAAGTTCAACCCGTCATTTCTCGATTGAATTAAACCCACCCGCACGACCCTTGACTGAGTCAACAAGGCCGCACGACTACCCTAATCCAATCACATCATATGCTTTGCAGATAAGCAATAATCAGCTACCGCACACTACGCCTTGACTGAGTCAACAAACGCAGCACGAATACTAACTAGTACCTATCTGAAATGACGGAGGGCTACGACAGGTTTTTAAGAAAACCTTTTGCGTAATGAACTTTATATCGTTGTAGAATCAAATGAATTTTGAAATGGAGTGCTTTTGAGGCTTTTCTAGTTTTGCTAAAGGAGTCACTCCCGGTGAAGGGATCGTCGGTCCTTTCCTCGTCGAATGAGGTGCGGGATATATCATATATATCACTGTGCAAAGCAAAAACTCTTAAAAGCAATCAAAAGACAAACCGAGTGTGTAGCATCTGCCGGTTATTGCTAAAGGAGTCACTCCCGGTGAAGGGATCTCGGTCCTTTCCTCATCGAATAAGGTGCAGGATATATCGCATATACCGCTATGCAAAGCAAGAACTGTAGCTACCTGTTTTATTTTGAAATTCGATTCTACAACATCTTAGGTTTCTTTTAATTCATTAATCATATTAATGAAGTCCCATCATTTAAGTACCTAATCATCACAGATAAATACGACGTACACTTATGCCATCCGCATTCGCCTCGATGTCCCCTCGTGCACCGTTAGGTTAGGTAACTAACGACAGAGCAGGGCAGGGCTAGCACGGGTGTAAAACATAAGTAACGTCTATATAATATATCATATATACTATATACTATATCTATCACAGAACATCACATGATCACATCACAGATATCGCAGCAGAAGAAACATATGAAATATTGGATATACTAGGACGTCCGTGTTTTCAATACGAGCCAGTATAAAACACGGATTCCACGGTCGTGATGAATAGCCAAACCCACACCCCTAGACCCCTACGAGAGCGGCAGGCAACCCTACCAATTCTGGAGTTAGGAGACCCGGACTCGACTCCTCGAGTTGGTCTCCCACTGGACTCCAGAACCCGGTTACTTGTGCCCTCCTCCTTGGGTCTATCCTAGTGCGGAAAAGTAAATAATATACAAACGGTGACTACTTCCGCAACCTGGAAGCGCCCCAATAAAAGAATATTACATACAAGTTTTTACATGAATGAAAATGAAAAACACTCATCTCACATAAAAAACCCCGGCTATTCAAACACGACGATCCAATATAACATATCCAGCAACACATAACATCACATGTCATCAACGTAAGTAAATATGTCCATCCCAATTGTCGTTGACATATAGCAACGAAACCGGCGATATCACATATTACACTTACGGTCACAGAAAAGAAAGTGTAAAACTACAACAGTTGGAATCCGCAATCTCTTCAGACATCGCATGCCTGACCAAATGAATTACTTAGACATCGCATGCCTAACAATTATAAACCCCGCATTTTAGTCTCATTATCGAAAACACTTTTCAATATTAAGTCGGGCAATTCAACAAGATTCCCGACATCCTGATTGAATACTCGTCGCAAACTTCAGTAGACAGCTGCACCCCCGATACCGTCGACGAAGTGCACCAAGGCGGAACACCGTTACCGGGAGCACCCGAACGGATGCTTTCGGCGACGGGGTTCTCCTACAGTCACTTGGTCGGGGCTATGGAGTGAGGCTGTCTATTAAGTTTACCCGGCGAGTATCCGCGTACGCTACGTGATTGCGACGGACTTTTGATCACATCAAAATTCCGTGGCAACCGATCAAGTGAGACTAAACTGCTATGTTTATAACATTCATTCAGTTATCTCATAACTTATTGTGAATTCCAATTATTGTATCCCATTCCAGATAAATAGAAAATGCTAAACTTTTCGATCGAACAATCGAACACCCAAGTTTTCCCGATACAGCTCAACACATGAAATAAGTCTAACAACATTCCGTTCGTGCCTCAGTACCAACGGTCCAGCCGTAGAAGGGTCAAGCCAACGCCTCACATGTGGCACGCCGTACTGCCCCAAACCCGAAGGTTCAAAGGGCAGTTCAAGACGGTCACATAATCGAGTTAAGGTTTGTGTCTTCTAGAGGGACCATCGCGTTACTTGCACTACTTAGAACGTCGTTAAACTACGGAAAAATCCAACACTTGGAAATTTCCCGACAGGGGAAAAATTGGGTATTTATATTCGGTCGAACTTTTTAACATATTCTAAAATTTATCCGGAAAGCCACACAGACAAAATTTGATACCCGATCGAAATACCGAATCCCCAAATCAACTCAGAAAAATTCAACTCTGGAATAAATATTAAAAATACCCAGGAATACCAGCACTAATAATTATGAGATACTGTGTAAAAATTATTTAATAAAGTGGCCGTACCACCGCGCAACCGCCGCACGAGGCTAGCTCGTGCCGCGGAAGCGCGGCAAGATGGAGGAATCAGTTGCACGAATTTCACAGTACCTCATATATTCACCTGCTGATTTTTCTGAACATTTTTAATGTGGAAAAAGACCAGATTTTAAAAATTGGACAGAGAGCAATTTTCCGGGTAGGGTTTCGGTTCGATCGGACTTCAAATCGCGTCTGGACTTCGCCTAAGGCTCTAGCTAGGCTCTGATACCACTGCAGGGTTCCTAGGCACGCTAGTGAGGTCTCCCAAGCCATCAACCATGGCAATTTCAAAAATTATAGTGCCTACAAACCCTAAACTACGGATCGATAACTAGATGTCTAGGCGAACAAGAACTAGTTAACAGTTAACTAAGGGAATACGGAAATACAACCTTTGTAGATCCGGTCCTCCACCTCCACGGCTCCGCAACGAGGTCGTCTCCGCTGTCCAAATCAAATCCGGGCTCTAGAGTCGGCTTCGTCGGAGAATGGGCAAGCTAGGTCGTCGATGTCCATGCCGAAGATGATCTACGTCGAAGCATCGCTAGATCAAGCTCCACCTTCACAAATCCATGAAAACTTGTGAAGGAAACACACTCTACTACTTGGCAAGAGGTAGAGGATGAAGAAATAGGAAGTGGGTAGACTTTAGTTTTGGATTTCTCACTCTTTTCCAACAATCACCATTGATGGACTTCAAGCTTCTTCACTTGAAGCAAGGAAGAAGAAGAAGAAATGTTTATGATAAGTTAAAAAGAATAATCAAAGAAAAAGAATTCTTATCATAATATAACCATGGTTATGTGTAGAGATTTAACTAGGGTTAATTCAAATGGTTAGGTTAAGCATGAGATAAGAATGGTGGACAAAGTCAAAGGTTCATGAATCTTCATGAAAAAACAAAGAAAGCCTCCATTCTTCTCATTTCATTTTCCAAATAAATAAATAAATAAATAGATATGAAAAACAAAACCCTAACCATTTGAATAACCATGGTTTAATCTTTACACAAACTCAAGTTAGCATGCATCATCAAACATGATACATACTAGTGCACAAAAACATATCGCATATGCAATGCGCACGAACCAAGTGAGAAAATCCGTCTAAAGTGAACCGATACTAGTTAATGCAAAGTAATATATCAAATATATAATTATACATTAAATCATTAAATCAACACTTGATTCAATGATCCGGTCATGCGCACATAACCGACTGGTATCATTAGTAACATCTTATCGAATCAACACTTGATCCGATAACCCGGCTATATCGCATATAACCGATCAATGTCACATCGCGAGAATCGAATACAGTATCACATACTCGTATTATTCTCGGTCCCGCACATATCTCATATGCGCTCCTATTTCGTTTCGCTTGAGCCAGGAAACCTCTGTGTAGGACTCTAAAGACTCGTCAATACGCCGGCAGCGGATGATGATCATATCAAACATCCACAAGCCGCAAGCGGTCTGCTAAACGTAACGGCCACCCGGGTATTGAGCGATCTGAAGATCGACGAGCAAGCCCGCTCACACTCCAGTGAATCCGACCAGTAACACTACCGTACAGTCCGGTCTGATCGTCTGATATGTCGCATATCTCGCCTAGGGGTGGTAAACGTCAGACCCCAATAGCTCAATAAGTCGTGTCGATATGAGGTCTATAACTGTTCGAGAAACTACTGGTAACACTTACCAGTAAATCTCAGCAACCCTGGCCAGGGATTTCCTGTTATAGCCAATCGAACACAGCGCAACATCAACCCCCTATACCGGGAGAGACGAATCCCCTCCTATCACTCATTGCCTCCATGTGACTCGGGACTGTACCCAAAAACCACCGTTTTGCACGCCCTCTTGGACGTGGTAAGATGGAAATCAAAGCACAGTGGGAACCACACAAGACTCTATGACGATCTCGGGTCAACAGACTACTCTGTACCAGTGTCACCAGAGAACTGCCATCTGACGTGAGGTATAATACCATCTGGGAGTTCTCGGCGAGTCCGTCCAGTGTACCCAGTCTCTACTGAGCACCCGTATATCATCTCTGATGTCAAATACCGATGGATATGGGATCATCCATCGCCCATCTGTATGGGTCGAGAAGGTATACGCTAGTCTACTCTGGTATATCGATGCCCCGTCTCGATACACCCTCGACTAGGGACTTTGAAGGATGTACTTATGGACTACCATGTCCCCACTAGTATGATCCGCATCATAGTCCAGGTAGTCAAGTACAGATCCTAAGGGCTTTACCAACATGTAACAGAGAGACAATCAGCATACACGTTAAGGTAAAGGGTAACCAGATAGCATACTATCATGTCGAGCAAGAAAGTCCTCCCTATATACATCCCAGCATCCACTACAATATACATCCTATGTATAGTAATGGCCTCTAGGGCATACATATAACTAACAATCTCATCTAAGGACATAATACTTATACCCGTGTTTTGGTTCTCTACTTCTAAATCATATTCTGTGAATATCTCAAAAGGTTCGGACTTGTGTTTCAACAGGAACATATGTCTGAATCTTGAGAGATCATCAGAGAATGTAATAAAGTACAAAGAACCGATCCTGGCATGTGTAGACAGGGGACCTTACATACATCATCATGTATCAGTCCCAAGAGTTTACTAACTCTTTCTCCGTTTCCAATAAACAGAGCTATGGTCATCTACTCTTTGTGACATGACTGGCAAGTTTCATATGATGTAAATTGAAACAGATTTTAAATATGCATCTAAATGTAACTTCAGCTAGTCAGGTCGCATTGATATGACCTAGTCTACAATACCTCAAAAAGGATCCGTTCATTTCTGAACTCTTCCTCTTGTGTGTTTTCTGTATACTAAGAACTGTAGTTTGATTTAGAACATCAATGCTTTTAGATAACGTGCCTGATCCGATCAACTTTTGATATAGGAAATGTTCAAAACATTATCCAACAATACAAAATTTTATCATTTCTTTACTGATAAAGAGACTGATATGATTTTGTATATCAGGTTCGGTATATAATAACATTCGTTCAGAATCAATGTATTGGTAATACAGGGTGACAGTGACCAACAGACTTGGCTGCAACTCTTGCCCCGTTTTCTGCCTCATGAAACTTATCACCTGTTCTCAGTCCTCTACCTTTCTGTAGCCCTATGTAACAGATTACATATCTGGGATCCTGATCTGGTATCACATACTCAGGACGTAAAGGATACTGAGAAACAGTTCTCTGTAACGAACACACCCGAAGATGATGCATCAGCATGCACTCTCTTCCTTTGGGCGGCACGGGAATTCTGGTAATCCCCAATTTCCTGCTCTGTCTTATAACAATTATATGTTGGAGCAGGACCAACGTTCCCCAGCTCAGTATACCAAGCGGGTTCGCTCAATACATCCGTATTATTATCTTGATTAAGGCGTGATATGATCGCTACCTGGAGAGAGAGAGAAGAAAACACTCAGCGTGCGCTCTTGCAAGAATAGATTGGTTATTATTTTATCTAATCAGGATGGCTCCCACTGCTTTTTATCAAATCTTCCTTCAAACCCTAAAAGGAAAGACTAGCCGGGATTAATTACACACTACAAGTTCGCCAATCTTTCAGCCAGGCCAGTGTCGGTACTTTGAGGGAGGTCCCCCGTGCTTTCGCACGAACCTAATTAATGTAAACCTCATTTTCCCAGAGGCGTAACCCCGTTGACACCTTTCTAGACACCTACTTGATCGGCTAATTGCAATGTGTAAAACTCTCCCAGGAGTAACTCTTACTCGCAGCGGGTATCGGGATCCAACTATCTCATAGAAGGTATGCAATCTCATTGCAAATTTCAACACTTGAAATTCCTGATAATATTTTGCCCCTAGCGTCCTATGACCTTGACGGAGGTCAACAAACCATAGGCTACTAGTCAAGTTCAACCCGTCATTTCTTGATCGAATTAAACCCACCCGCACGACCTTTGATGGAGGTCAACAAGGCCGCACGACTACCCTAATCCAATCTGCATCATATGCATAAGCAGATAAATACTAGTTAGCTACCGCACACTACGCCTTGACGGAGGTCAACAAACGTAGCACGAATACTAAGTAGGACTTATCTGAAATGACGGAGGGCTACGACAGGTTTTTCTGAAAACCTATTGCGTAATGAACTTGATATCGTTGTAGAATCAAATGATTTTAAAATGGGGTGTTTTTGAGGCTTTTCTAGTTTTGCTAAAGGAGTCACTCCCGGTGAAGGGATCGTCGGTTCTTTCCTCGTCGAATGAGGTGCGGGATATATCATATATATCACTGTGCAAAGCAAAAACTCTTAAAAGCAATCAAAAGTCAAACCGAGTGTGTAGCATCTGCCGGTTATTGCTAAAGGAGTCACTCCCGGTGAAGGGATCTCGGTCCTTTCCTCATCGAATAAGGTGCAGGATATATCACATATACCTCTGTGCAAAGCAAGAACCGTAGCTACCTTTTTATTTTGAAATTCGATTCTACAACATCTTTAGGTTTCTTTTATTTCATTAATCACATTAATGAAGTCCCATCATTTAAATACCTAAACATCACAGATAAATACGACGTACACTTATGCCATCCGCATTCGCCTCGATGTCCCCTCGTACACCGTTAGGTTAGGTAACTAACGACAGAGCGGGGCAAGGCTAGCGCGGGTGAAAAACATAAGTAACGTCTATATAATATATCATATATACTATATAAAGTATCCATCACAGAACATATCATATGATCACATCACAGATATCGCAGCAGAAGAATCATATGAAATATTGGATATACTAGGTCGTCCGTGTTTTCAATACGAGCCAGTATAAAACACGGATTCCACGGTTGCGATGAGTAGCCAAACCCACACCCCTAGACCCCTACGAGAGCGGCAAGCAACCCTACCAATTCTAGAGTTAGGAGACCCGGACTCGACTCCTCGAGTTGGTCTCCCACTGGACTCCAGAACCCGGTTACTTGTGCTCCCCTCCTTGGGTCTATCCTAGTGCGGAAAAGTAAATAATATACAAAAGGTGACATCTTCCGCAACCTGGAAGTGCCCCAATAAAAGAATATTACATACAAGTTTTTACATGAATGAAAATGAAAAACACTCATCTCACATAAAAACCCCCGGCTATTCAAACACGACGATCCAATATAACATATCCAGCAACACATAACATCACATGTCATCAACGTAAGTAAATATGCGCATCCCAATTGTCGTTGACATATAGCAACGAAACCGGCGATATCACATATTACACTTACGGTCACAGAAAAGAAAGTGTAAAACTACAACAGTTGGAATCCGCAATCTCTTTAGACATCGCATGCCTAATCAAATGAATTCCTTAGACATCGCATGCCTAACAATTATAAACCGCGCATTTTAGTCCCATTATCGAAAACACTTTTCAATATAAAGTCGGGCAATTCAACAAGATTCCCGACATCCTGATCGAATGCTCGTCGCAAACTTCAGTAGGCGGCCGCACCCCTGACGCCGTCGACAAAATGCACCAAGGCGGAACACCGCTGCCGCGAGCACCCGAACGGATGCTTTCGGCGACGGGGTTCTCCTACAATCACTTGGTCGGGGCTATGGAGTGAGGCTATCTATCAAGTTTACCCGGCGAGTATCCGCGTACGCTACGTGATTGCGACGGACTTTTGATCACATCAAAATTCCGTGGCAACCGATCAAGTGAGACTAAACTACTAGATTTATAACATTCATTCAGTTATCTCATAACTACTTGTGAATTCCAAATGTTGTATCACATTCCGGATAAATAGAAAATGTTAAACTTTCCGATCGAACAATCGAACACCCAGGTTTTCCCAATACATCTCCACACATGAAATATGTCTAAAAACATTCAGTTCATGCCTCAGTACCAACGGTCCAGCCGTAGAAGGGTCAAGCCAACGCCTCACATGTGGCACGCCATACTGCCCCAAACCCTAAGGTTCAAAGGGCAGTTCAAGACGGTCACATAATCGAGTTAAGGTTTGTTGTCTTCTAGAGGGTCCATCGCGTTACTTGCACTACTTAGAACGTCTTTAAACCACGGAAAAATCTAACACTTGGAAATTTTCCGGCAGGGGAAAAATTGGGTATTTATATCCGGTCGAACTTTTTAACATATTCTAAAATTATCCGGAAAAGCACATAGACAAAATTAGAAAATCCGATCGAAACACCGAGTCCCCAATACAACCCAGAAAACTCAACTCTTGAGTAAATATTAAAAATTCCCAGAAAACTCAGCATTTCAAGAAAGAAGTTACTGTGCAAAAGTTTTTGAATGAAGTGATTAACTGGCCGCGGAACCGCCGCATTAGGCATGCTAATGCCGCGGTTCCGCCGCTCAATGATCAAATCATGGGTCCCATTTTGTACAGTAATTCTTAGAATCCCCTGCTAAGTTTTCTGCATATTTTTAATTCTGAAAAAACCACGAATTACAAAAATGTACAGAGAGCATTTTAGGGTTTGGGTTTTGGTTCGATCGGACATCCAATTCCGTCTACGCATCGCCTAAGGCTCTAGCTAGGCTCTGATACCACTGTAGGGTTCCTAGGCACACTAAGGAGGTCTCACAAGGCATCAACCATACCAATTTCAAATTTTACAAGTGCCGAGAAACCCTAATACGGATCGTTAACTAGAATTTTAGGCGAAAGATGCAACTAGTTAACAACTTAACTAAGTGAACGGAAATACAACCTTTGTAGATCCGGTTCTCCACCTCCATAGCTCTGTGAAGAAGTCCCCTCGCTGTACAAATCGCATCCCGGACTCTAGCATCGGCTTCATCGGAGAATTGGGCGGGCTTGGTCGTCGGCTTCGATGCCGAAGATGATCTACGTCGAGGCATCACTAGATCAAGCTCCCACTTCACCAAGTCATGAAACTTGTGAAGAAAATACCCTATACTACTTGGCAAGAGGTAGAGGATGAAGAAATAGGAAGTGGGTTCACTTTAGAATTGGATTTCTCACTCTTTTCATCAAGTCACCATTGATGAAACAAGCTTTTCTTTCTTGCTCATGAAGAAGAAGATGAAGAAAGAATATGATAAGTGTTAAAGAATAACTAAAAAAGAATTGATACTTATCATATTCTAACCTTAGTTAAGTGTAGAGAATAGACTAGGGTTAGTTTAAATGGTTAGGGTTAAGGATGAGAACAAAAAGGTCGTTAGTCAAAGCTTCATGAAGCTTCAACTAAAAACAAATCAAGCCACCATTCATTTATCTTTCAATTTATTCAAAATGAATAAATAAATAAGATAAATGAATAAGTAAAACCCTAATCAACAACTTAACCAAGGTTTAATTCTTTACACTTAACCAAATAAGCATGTATCATCAAACCTGATATAATGAAGTGCACAAAAGTATATCACATATACAACTTGTGAACTACAAGTGAGAAAACCCATTTAAAGTGAACCAATACTAGTTAATACAAAGTAATATATCAAATATATAATTATGCATTAAATCATTAAATCAACACTTGATTTAACGACCCGGTCATATCGCATATAACCGACTAATATTCAATGTATCGGCTTATCGAATCAATCCTTGATTCGATAACTAGGTTATATCGCATACAACCATTCGATAAATTCATCGCGAGGATAGAATACGGTATCATATACACGTATTATTCTCGGTCCCGCACATATCTTATATGCGCTCCTATTTCGTTTCGCTTGAGCCAGGAAACCTCTGTGTAGGACTCTAAAGACTCGTCAATACGCCGGCAGCAGGTGATGATCATATCAAACACCCACAAGCCGCAAGCGGTCTGCTAAACGTAACGGCCACCCGTGTATTGAGCGATCAGAACATTGACGAGCAAGCCCGCTCATACTCCTGTGAATCCAACCAGTAACACTTACCGTACAGTCCGGTCTGATCGTCTGATATGTCGCATATCTCGCCTAGGGGTGGTAAACGTCAGACCCCAATAGCTCGATAAGTCGTGTCGATATGAGGTCTATAACAATTCGAGAAACTACAGGTAACACTTACCAGTAAATCTCAGCAACCCTGGCCAGGGATTTCCGGTTATAGCCAATCGAACACAGCGCAACATCAACTCCCTATACCGGGAGAGACGAATCCCCTCCTATCGCTCATTGCCTCCATGTGATTCGGGACTGTACCCAAAAGCCACCGTTTTGCACGCCCTCTTGGATGTGGTAAGGTGGAAATCAAAGCACAGTGGGAACCACACAAGACTCTATGGCGATCTCGGGTCAACAGACTACTCTGTACCAGTGTCACCAGAGAACTGCCATCCGACGTAAGGTATAATACCATCTGGGAGTTCTCGGCGAGTCCGTCCAATGTACCCAGTCTCCACTGAGCACCCGTATATCATCTCTGATGTCAAACACCAATAGATATGGGATCATCCATCACCAATCTATATGGGTCGAGAAGGTATACGCTAGTCTACACTGGTATATCGATGCCCCATCTCGATACACCCACGACTAGGGACCTTGAAGGATGTACTTATGGACTACCATGTCCCCACTAGTATGATCCGCATCATAGTCCAGGTAGTCAAGTACACATCCTAAGGGCTTTACCAACATGTAACAGAGAGATAATCAATATACACGTTAAGGTAAAGAGTAACCAGATGGCATACTATCATGTCGAGCAAGAAAGTCCTCCCTATATATGTCCCAGCATCCACTACAATATGCATCCTATGTACAGTAATGACCTCTAGGGCATACATATAACTAACAATATCAGTCTCTTTATTAGTAAAGAAGTGATATAATTTTATATTGTTGGATAATGTTTTGAATATTTCCTATATCAAGAGTTGATCGGTTCAGGCACGTTATCTAAAAGTATTGACGTTCTAAATCAAACTACAGTTCTTAGTATACAGAACACACACGAGAGGAAGAGTTCAGAAATGAATGAATCCTTCTTGAGACATTGTAGACTAGGTCATATCAATGCGACCCGACTAGCTAAGTTACATTTAGATGCATATTTAAAGAGTTTGAATTTACATCTTGTGAAACTTGCTGGTCATGTCACAAAGATAAGATGAACATAGCTCTGTTTATTGGAAACAGAGAAAGAGTTAGTGAACTTTTGGGATTGATACATGATGATGTATGAAAGTCTCCTGTCTACACATGCCAAGACCGGTTCTTTGTACTTCATTACATTCTCTGATGATCTCTCAAGATTCAGACATATGTTCCTGTTGAAACACAAGTCCGAACCTTTTGAGATATTCACAGAATGTAAGTTAGAAGTAGAGAACCAAAATACGAGTATAAGTATTATGTACTTTGATGAGATCAAGGAGGAGAATACTTGAGCACGGAATTCCTGGACTATTCTAAAGGAGATTGAGATTCTCTCTCAGCATCACTCCTCCGTATACACCACAGCACGTCGGTGTATCGGGGCGGAGCAAAAGCACCCTATGTGATATGGTGTGCTCTATGATGAGTACTACTGAGTTTTCTATTGGGAGTTATGCACTTGAGAAGCTGCATACCTATTGAATAGGGTTCAAATCAAATCAGTTGCCTGCCACTTCATATGTGATATGGAAAGGGAATAGCCCATATCTTAAGTTTGTTAAGATTTGGGGTTGTCCAGCCTATGTCTAGAAGCATAATCAGGACAAGCTCGAGGCAAAGTCAATTCTGTAGAAGTTTGTTGGATATCCTAAGCATTTACAAGGGAATATCTTCTACCTAACTAAGGAACAAAAGATGTTTTGTTTCTCAACATGCCACCTTTATGAAAGGGAATTTCTTGTGAAGAAATTAGTGAGACCTAAGGTATAACTGGAAGGAGTTCCAGCTATACAAACTGCAGCTGATGATTTGGTAGAACCAAAGGATTCAATAGTTTCCAACGAACCTCAGCCTCTCCGCCGATCTAGTAGGGTTCCTCACCCACCTGAGAGATACTTCGGTTTCTCTATGATAGTGGGAGCGAGGATTCCATCATGAGATGATGACTCAACTAGTTTCGAGCTGGCCATCAAGAGTAGGACTCTATAAGAATGGGTGGATGCTTAGTGATCTGAGATGGAATTCTTATACACCAACAAAGTATGGACTTTGGTTGCTTTATCTGATGGGTTAAATCCCCATCAGGAGCAAGTATATCTTGAGAAGATTACTTGGTGTACATAGAAAAGTTGAGACTTTCAAAGCTAGACTTGTCAAAGGTTTGCATCATTGACCAGGTATAGTTTATGATGAAACCTTTTCTAAGTAGCTATGCTTAAGTCTATCCAGATCCTACTTGCCACGGCTACATACCATGCTATGATATCTGGCGGTTGGGTGTCATGACTACTTTTCTAAATGATGTTTTAGAAGAGAGAGTCTATAAGTACACAGTCAGAGGGCTTCGTAGACAGTGGGAGCTGCGGAAACGTGTGCAAGATGTTTTATGTGATAAAGCAGGCATCGCGGAGTTGGAACGTCTGTTTTGATGTGTTAATCAAAGAGTTTGACTTAATCAAAATGGTAGATGAACCTTGTATATACAAAAAGGTAGTGGAGAGTATGATGGTGATCCTTGTAGAGTACGTGGATGACATACTCTTGATAGGGAAGGAGTTTCCTATGCTACGATCGGTCAATCTCCGCTTATCACAAAGATTCTCCATAAAGGATCATAGTGATACCTCCTGAATCCTGGATTTTGGATCTATGAGATAGATCTAATTGGATGTTAGGAAACTCACTAGTTGTAGTGAGATGGTATCAATCGATCCTGGGGAGAATCACTGGAAAGGTTCCAGGGTGATAAGGACGACTGAATATCAGTCGCAGGCATTGTCTTTACTCTCAGTGAAGGGACGGTATGTTGGAAGAGTTCCAAGCCAGATACCGTGGCATACTAGATGATTAAAGGCAAGATACATCGTTACCAAGGATGCTACCAAAGAAGCAGTCTGGATATATATAAGTTCATGAGATGAACTTCGTTCCTACCATTGTGTGACAATGGAGTTGTGGCTTTTGCCAAGGAACCCCCCCGTCCCATCAGAAATCCAGATATAATTCTTAGACAGTATCACCTGATCATGGAGATAGTTGATCTCCAGGGAGATCGAGGTTAGGAGAGTAGACACAGTGGACAACAGCGCGGATCCACTCACGAAGGCCTTTTTCCTAGTAGAGACTTTTATGGGATGGTTGAGTATGAGATACTTCAACCGCAACTAATTGTTGGGTATGTGATACCACAACAGATGGCCCTAGTGCAAGTGGGAGATTGTTAGTTATATGTATGCCCTAGAGGCCATTACTGTACATACGATGTATATTGTAGTGGATGCTTGGACATATATAGGGAGGACTTTCTTGCTCGACATGATAGTATGCTATTTGGTTACACTTTACTTTAATGTGTATACTGATTGTCTCTCTGTTAAATGTTGGTAAAGCCTTTAGGATGTGTACTTGATTACCTGGACTATGATGCAAATCATACTAGTGGGGACATGGTAGTCCATAAGTACATCCTTCAAGGTCCCTAGTCGTAGGTGTATCGAGACAGGGCATCGATGCACCAGAGTAGACTAGCGTATACGCATCTTGACCCATATGATGGGTGATGGATGATCCCATATCCATCGGTGTTTGACATCAAGGATGGTGTACGGGTGCTCACTGGAGACTGGGTACACTGGACGGACTCGCCGAGAACTCCCAGATGGTATTATACCTCACATCAGATGGCAGTTCTCTGGTGACACTGGTACAGAGTAGTCTGTTGACCCGAGATCGTCATAGAGTCTTGTGCGATTCCCACTGTGCTTTGATTTCCATCATACCATGTCCAAGAGGTCGTGCAAAAAGGTGGCTTTTGGGTACAGTCCCGAATCACATGGAGGCAATAAGCGATAGGAGGGGATTCGTCTCTCCCGGTATAGGGAGTTGATGTTGCGCTGTGTTCGATTGGCTATAACCGGAAATCCCTGGCCAGGGTTGCTGAGATTTACTGGTAAGTGTTATCAGTAGTTTCTCGAACTGTTATAGACCTCATATCGACACGACTTATCGAGCTACTGGGGTCTGACGTTTACCACCCCTAGGCGAGATATGCGACATATCAGACGATGAGACCGGACTGTACGGGAGTGTTACTGATTGGATTCACAGGAGAATGTACAGGCTTTCTTGTTGATCTTCTGAGCGCTCAATACCTGGGTGGCTGTTACGTTTAGCTGACCACTTGCAGCTTGTGGGTGTTTGATATGATCATCACCTACTGCCGGCGTATTGACGATTCTTTAGAGTCCTACAAAGAGGTTTCTTAGCTCAGGCAAAACGGAGTAGGAGCACATATGTGATATGTGCGGGACCGAGGATAATGCGGTATATGATACCGTATTGGATTCTCGCGATATGAGATATCGGCCGGGTATATGTGATATAGCCGGGTCATCGTATTAGTCGGTTATTTGTGAAATAGCCGGATTATCGGATCAAGTGTTGATTCGATAATTTAATGTATAATAATATATATGATATATTAAATTACATTAACTAATATTAGCTCACTAAAAGATTCATTTTCTCATGGGATAATACATTGATATATATGCGATATATGTTAAATGTATTATTTTCTATTGTTACAAAATATATTGTATATGTGATATATAATATTGTAACATGTTAGGATTACAAATTTAACAATGGTTTAGGGTTTAAACTTGGTTAGGGTTTGGATTAGGGTTAGCTTTTGCATGAAGCTTCCATGAAGCTTCATGAAGCATTGACTTTGTGGTTGCTTGATATTTTTGCGAGATATTATGTTAACCCAATCCAAACCATTAACTCTAGTTAACTCTCTACAAGGGTTAACTCTCTCATGCTTAACCCTTGGTTAGATTTGTAACCACTACAATAATTCATTGGTCATCACAAAAGGAAATAAGTTATCATCTTCATTCATGCTTCTTCTTCCTTGAGTTCCTTCATGAAAAAGCTTTCTTTTGTGATGAAAGTGAGTGAGAAAAAGATTATAAATGAGAGCAAAAATGCTACTTCATCATCCTCATCTATCCTTGCCATTTAGATGAGGGTGTTCACTTCATATTATGAGTGTAAACTTGTGTTAACGAAACTTCAAGGTAGATCATCATTGTATCGAAGATCGGAAGCAAGACTGCATCTTTCTCTTCGTGGAACCTCTTGAGAGTCCAGAACACGATGATCGCAGCAAAGGGATCTCAACACGGAGCTTAAGAAGTGAAGGACCGGATCTACAAAGGTTGTAATCCCTCTCACTTAGTGTTAAAGTGTTTAACATGCTAGTTTTCGCCTAAACCCTAGTTTAAAGATCCGTATTAGAGTTGTTCGGCACGGCTAAAATTTTAATCGGGCATGGTTGATGCCTTGTAGACCCTTGTGCGCGTGCCTAGCAACCCTACAAAAACAAAACAAAAAAAAGTTTGTGTACATAAATAAGATAATAAAAGATTAGATAGTGAAAAATTACATCCAAAAGATTGGCAAAATTTAAGAAAACCAAGAAAATTAGAAGTTTTCTTAAACGAAACTAGTAATAAGTAGTTATGAGCCGTTGTCCCAAGGGTTAGTAAGATGAAAAAAGTCACTAATTTGCGGATAAAAATAAGTCTGAAAAATAGTTCCTATTCTGGAAGCCAAACATTTGAATGTTGATACCCTACTATACGCACTTACACACGTCTTGAAACTCGGGATAGTAGAGGATACCTTGAAATGCTCTTGTTTAAAAGCCAAAGTATGAAGGAAATTATATAGGAATAAAATATAAAATGGTGAAGAAAAATGAACACTGGTTTTGTTATTACCAAGGCAGCAATAAAAAAATATAGCAAGGGTGCTTCATCACCTAGTGCCTTAGACCAACTGGTCTGGGAGTCACTGCTAAGGCTTAGGTGGTGCAAGATGAGGAAAATACTAATACACCTAATTAGCAAGCACATGAGTAATCGGTCGGTTAGTTCCTCAAGAAGAACTAACGGTCGCATGAAAAATGTGTGAGCAATCTCATCTAAATATTCATTGATTAAAAAGTACTGAGGCAGATGGACAAGAGTATGATAGCTTGAATTAAATTCTCCGAGTGTAGGGATGTCTTTTACACGCGCGTAGGGGTATGTGATCGATATTTGGAAGAAAGATAGGAATGAAGAATAAAGACGATGTTTTATTGAGGGATGATGTGATTTCTGATATCTTTTCATGACTATTAAGATAGGACTCATGACAACCAAAAAGCTAGTGTAGTTGGAAACTCTAATTTTCAATGTCTTTCTTTTATAATTCTTATCTTTATATGTAACTTTCACGGTCATCCTTTTATTATGGGATTTTGTGGGTGCAATCCTCTGAAAACCCTTAGGAGACAACACTCCTCCTACTAGGAACACCTAGAGCTTTAAAGGCTTGTTGCACGTGCCCAGTGCAATCGTATTGTCTACGAAAGTGTGCTAGTTAGTTTTTCTTTTTCTTTATTTTCTCCTTCTCTTTCTAATAAAACAAGTTTGCTCGAGACGACCAAAATTAAGTTTGGGGGAATTTGATCAGTCGAAAATATTGCATTTTTAACCCATCAATTTTCCTACTATTTGCAATCATCTAAAAGTGTTCAGTATGAATATAACACATATTAGCAATTCTTCTGTAAAATACCAAATAACAAGTGTTATACATTATAACCGGCATTTTGAGGGAAATTGTGTGTTTATTATTGCACGCATGATCTTTTGTGAATCAACACTTGTCTCGAGATTGTGTGCAGGAAATTCTCTAGGTAAAAGAGCCAGAACTGCTAAAAGTGCTGATAAAATACGCCAAGTCCAAGGCTTATGATCTGGCAGTGAACAAGAAAATATAAAAATATTCCAGACATCAGAAAAGTTCCCTAAAGCCAAGAGAAGGATTACCTGAAATTTCCATGCACCAATACCATCAAACGGCCGCGGATCCGCGGCTTTATGGACACGTCATCACTGAAAAATCTGCACACGTAGATTCTTGTAATGGCTTCAGCTTCTAGAAGACTCCTAAAGAGCACGTGGCTTTATCCAGAAGGCTCGGCCTAACAACCTTTTTCTAGAATCTTCCTTGTAACAACCTCATTCTAGAATATTCCCTCTAACAAACTCATTCTAGAAGGCTCTTTCTAACAACCTAGCTTTGGAGGGAAGATTCAAATGAGGTGCTTATAAAAATGGATCTAGATCTAGAATTTGGAGGTTGTTGAAATTGGAGGGAAAAATTGTAGATCCAAATCAAATCTAAATCAAATTGAGTGACACAATTTGATCCAAATCAAGATCTATCGAGTGCCGAGCCAAAGCAAGCATCCAACAAGCCTTTTTGAAGCAACGCCGATCTTCATCCGAGCAAGTGATCCGCGACTCACGAAGACGATGCAAAGCTAGTTCGACGATCGAGTTCTCTCCTCAATTCTTGAAGTCTTTGAGTGAATTGTAACGAAACGTTGAATAATAAAAGGTGAAAATTCTTGATCTTGCTTTTCTTTACATTTGAGCATTATGAAGAGTTCTCAATTCTTGATTGTTTTCTTTTTCATGATGTTTGAGTGAAAACTCTGCTTGTGGAGGAATCGAGAAAATAGATAGATGATGATGATTAAATTCTTGAACGATTCTTAAGTCTTATGAGTTTTGTAAGCTTTAGGAAATTGAATCATCGACAACTTAATTTGAGCGAGATGCTTTCTTGAATGTTTTCTCTCCAAATTAGAGATCAACGATCGATGATTGAATTTCCTAGAGGTTAGAATTTGAATGCTAATCAACGAAAGGACAAGGGATAGAAGGAGAAACCATAATTTCTTCAATAGATCCCTAATCCTCGTTGATCGTCATCGATCTAGCAATAAATCATCAATATATAAGAATTTGTAATCATAATTCTTCATCATCACTATCAATTGGATCGATTCCTACAAGACTCTTTACAAATCTTGATAATTCATTTGATTTGGACATCTTCTTGAACTCTATTGATTCTTGATTTTATATCTAGTTCTTTACAATTCTTGAAACTAAATTTCAAAATTCTTGAATCATTTTCTTTTCTTCTTTAATTTTCAACTCGACTAAAATAATTACGATCAAATCACACTTTCCCCGTGGACGATCCGCACTCGCTAACGAACCTACAATTGACACCGTTATTGATTGCGGTTTACAAATTTCTTTGGTTGTCATCTTTACACTTTTCTACCTACACATTGAGAAATATCATCAATCAGTTTCCAACTCGTGAATAGTAAATAACATATAAAGATAATCGCGAGTATGCACGTACTGCGATACTCTAACATGTGCAATCTAATAACATCTATATGATGAACTGGGTACGCAGTAATAATGCAAAGTACTCTATCAGGTACTACGACTATATGATGCAATGTATAACAATGAATACTGAGCATGGGATAAAATATCATCTACATGAATCATCATCGTGGAAAACCCCGGTGTCTACCAAAAACACCCCAAAGTCCCGATAACTCATGCGTCGTCACTCTATCCGGCCCTCAATCCTGTAAATCTCATAGAAACGGGATGCCCAACATCGGCACCCGAAAACATCATGAAATACTTGTGTCCAGCATCGACACGCAAATCCTCATATATCGGGCTCCGTCAGTCCGGATCGGCCAACGGGCTTCGTCTGCGGAATCGGCCCCGGCAGTACGGGTTGGCCCGTATCCATCTCTCGACTCTGGTCAGTATCCTCTGGATAACCGCCAAGTCCAACCAATCACCGGTAGGTAGTAGTCCCTCTTCCAGGCTTATCATCTACAGCATAACTATCCGTTCTTGCCCCGGGGTATCATACCGGGTCCACCATGTACCCGCAATCGGCCTCATCCAGCTCCTCGACTCGGGTTTCATATGTCACACGTCTCAGAACCGAGAAAACGCATGGTAGACGTACTGAAATATTATATCAAGAGAAACCGGGTTTTTAAAACAGTACATGCTTTCTTTTGAAATAGCCACGGTTCTCAAATCCAGAAATCTCATGAAAACAACATATCTCAGTGCGTAAAATCATATGATAAAAATGTAAGCATATCCGAATATCAAGCAACATGAAACAGTGATATGATATATTAAGGGAAAAACCGCTCTTTTAAATGGATCCAGTTTTGAAAATATCTCATGCGGTCACCAATTCTCCAAAACCAAAGCCAGCATTATCTATGTATGTGCAATAAGTATGTATGTAGGTATGGATGCACAAGTGGTATATACGCATGTATGGGTGTATAATATGTATGTGTGCCAATATGGATGTACAAGTGGTATATACGCAAGTATGAGTGTACAATATGTATATGTGCCAATATGGATGTACAAGTGGTATTTACGCAAGCATGAGTGTACAATATATATATGCACTAATATGGATGTACAACTGGTATATACGCAAGCATGAGTGTACAATATGTATATGTAGCAATATGGATGTACAAGTGGTATATACGCAAGCATGAGTGTACAATATGTATATGTACCAATATGGATGTACAAGTGGTATATATGCAAGCATGAGTGTACAATATGTATATGTGCCAATATGGTTGTACAAGTGGTATATACGCAAGTATGTATGCACACAAATGGACAGAATCATGTCAAATCATCAATGATGAGATAATCTAAACGATGTATGGTTCGCAGCAATTCTATAGTGCGAGTGTTATGGCAATTACTAACGGTGTGTGTGTAACATACAATTAGTGCTCGTGCAGTATGAACCGTTAGTAACAGTGTGGTGTTTCATAAATACTATGTTTATATGCAACAAAAGAGGGGTACGCTATAATGCTACATATGCACAACCAATATATATATATATATATATATATATATATGTATATATATATATATATATATGAATATAACACGCGACTACAATATCATATCATGCCCTGACGCTTAACGCCATACGGACGATTTCCCCATAGTTGTTAAATCTACTCACAGTGATCTCGATCTATATGTATCCGACCAACTGCTTCCCCTTCTTCGCGGCGTCCGAAGTCCCCGGTTGCGACCCTAGAATTTACACAAAGTAATATACATAAGCTAAAATCCTGCAAAAATGCGATATCAAAACCAAACGAGAAACTCGTGCCGCAAGCTAAACGCGTGTGCAGCTGATACACCAAAACGTGTGTACAAATGTCTGAAACAACCCTGACACGCTGCGACACATAGCAACCACCAAACCCATTCACAAAACGTACGTGTCGCACAAGTTTAAAAGCATTAAAACAAGGACTTAGGTTCCAGATTTTGATACGAGCTGAATTAAGAAAAGTTGCATATACCAAACACCTTAAATATGTAGCAGACTCCCCCAGCTCAAACCCCGACACCCAACTCACCCCTCTGGCTGCAATTTGCGGCCAGAATGAATTTTTCTGCGGCCTGGAGTGGGAATTAGGGTCTCGTACTCCGTGTGTGTGGTCTAGGTCTAGTGAACATGCTCCAGTAAACTCAACTTTTCCCTAAAGCATCGGGAGTTACAGCAGATCCCAAAACAGAAATAAATCTTAACTAAACACTAATTAAACACTAAAATTAATACATTAGGGGGTTTTAGTGTAACCAGGTGCAAAAACTTGGATTAAACAGCACTAATAACCCAAAGTTAAGCTAATAAGACCATAAAAACTATTACTTGACCTAATCTACACATAAATCACCTAATTAGCACTAATACACCACTTAAACCCTAAATTAAGTTAAATAATTAAAAGTTTAGCAAAGAAAAGGATTAGGGTAAGTTTTATACCTCAAAAGGGTTTAGTGATGGCTCAATGTAGCGCCTTGAAAAGTCGTTTTGGTGTTTTCCTGAAAATCGGTGAAAATTCGGTATTTTTCCGAAAACCGTCTTTTTTGTTATTTTGCAGTTTAGGACTAATTATACCTAAAATGGATAGGTAATTGCTTGTTTTTAGTAGCTAATTAGTTACTTATGAAATTCTGGTCGTTTAAAAATTTTCCCTAATTTTTCAATTTTTTTAATATTATTTTAAGCCGGTAAGAAAATACAATAATTAGCGATAAATACAAATTTAATTGGGCTAAATTTAAGATTTAAAATCATGTTAATTAAAATCTAATTGTAACCTAAATTTTTAGTAATTTGTTTTAAGTTTTAACTAATTTTTATTATGGAAAACGAAATTTATGGAATTTAAGCTAAAACTTGCAATTTTGGACTTGTAGGGGGTCTTTTTGCATAAAATTTCTTTTGTAAAACCCCATTCACACTTCCCTCACTCCCTTGGCCGGCCCCACCTCCTACTGCAGCATATTTCCCCCCCTCCAAATTGTATTCTTCAACTCCTTTTAAATTGTTTAAAAAGGGTTTAAAATGTGGTAATGGGTGGGGGTATTATGGTATTTTTGGGGGGGGGGCTTTGACTTAGACTTTTACACCAACCCTTCACATCCCCCATCCCTCTCCTCTCAGCAGAAAATCCTGCACCAACAGCCCCAAATATTTTCCCCATTTCTTCTTCTCTTTTGCTTCATTTTCATCTCAAAAATTCAACAAAATCCACAATTTCCTTCACAAATTCAACACAAAACCATATTCCATCTCTTCTCCAACCTAATTTGGTTCAAATCAAGGAGAAAGGAGGTGTCTTGGGAGGCTTGAGCAAGCTTAGGATTGAACTTTTGAGGTATAATTTCTAATCAAATGGTTAAATTGTAGCTTAAGTGTGCTAAACTAGAACCTTGAAATTTGTTTAGTGTTAAATTTAGTGTTAGTTTCTAATCTATTTTTTTTAAGAGAGTAGTTTGTTTAAACTAGTTTTTTTTAGCACCATTGATTAGTTAATTAAGTTATCTTGTTATCTAGTTTTATACAAACCTAAATTGAGAGATTACATTGTTTAAGTGGGCTTCGATTTGTGTTAATTTAGGTTTTTCAAGTGTGAAATTGGATTTAAATTGGTGGTTATAAAATATCAAGAAAGGGTTGTTTATGGAAACATAGGATTTGAAGCTTTGTAATGCGTTTTAATCAAAGTGATTGTGGTTAACTAGTTGCGGTTGGATGTTATGCTAGGTTGTAGTCCTTTTTATGGCAAAACGGCGATGTTGCGCCGATTTGTGGAATGTTGGTGCTTGCTTGTCTTACTAAATTTTTGTGGTGATGTATGTGCGACATCTTGATGCTATATTTTTGGCATACCCTATGACTTTTAGGATGTGAGAGTGCGGTTTTTTTGAGTGGTCAGGTTTAGTTTGGTTGGTCGACCAATCGACGTTTTAGATAGATTTTTGCGATTTTCGCGTGTGTTCCGCGCACCTTGTGCACGTTGTACCTAGCTTGTGAACGTCGGTATTTTTAGTTTGGGTTTTGCATCGTTCTTGATATGTAACCTTATGTTGGTATTGATGTAAATTCCAGGTTCGGTCGCGGAGACGTCAGACGCGGCACGAAAGGGGAAAGCGGTGATTGGACGTGACTAGCTAGGGATTCCGGTGAGTAGATGTAACATCTACGGGGGACTATCGTTGGATGGCGCAAGCCGCCGGATAGTTTTAGTAGCTTAAAAGGATTCTTAGTAATGTTAGTAATTTGGGGTGTAATACTTGTATGATTAATTGCTACATCCATGCCTTATATTGACATACATATGCGAAACCATTCTATAGGACACCTGCACCATTGCCAGGGTTTTTATATGCAGCACGAGCACTATTCATGCTTACACACACACCCTGGTAATTGCCATGCCACCACACTAGATAACCTTTAAATTGAAACCCTTTACTATAATTGATACTTAAACTTGTGCTATTGCTTTTAATTCCTTAAAATGAAATCGTAGGATTGCTATTCATGTGCATGTACCTCATCATATTATTTGTTCATGCTTAGTCTATTAATCACACATCGCAACTTGATTATTGATACCATATGCATTCATTATCATTGACATATGCACTTATGAGGATTTCTTGAGATTTTATGATATTTCTGGATTTCGGGGGAAAGCCGCAAAATTTCTAAACTTATTATATTTTTAAAATATGTAAATTGCTGTTTTCTAGTGATGTAAGTGTCGTCCACCATGAGTTTGCTGTGGATTTCGAGACCCGTTTCGAGGAGTTGGATGAATCGTCTCGGGTACATGGTGGGCCCGGTAAGGTACCCCGGGGCAAGAAGCTCGTGGTGCTGACGATGAGCCTGGCAGGGGGCGGATTACCTACCGGTGACTGTTTAGGACGGAGGATATCCAGAGGATACCGACGGTGGCCGCGAGATGATGAGATATTGATATTGAGATGGGTCAGCCGGATGGCTGAGGCCAGAGATACTATGACATGGATATATGAGGCTTGTAATAGTTTTGAGGTGTCGTTGCTGGACACAGGTTCTTGTTGATTCTATTGGTATTGTGCTGGTATGTCAAAAAAGATTCCTAAAGGAAAAACGTAATTCTTATACTTACACATTCAGATCATGAGTTGATTCACATTGCATTCATACCTGCTAGTATATTCATATTGCATACATACCTGCTATTATGTCCTGCCTTACCTGTATTTTAAATGCTAGGATGCTTGTGTGCATGCTTTCGATAGCCTGTGTAGATGTTATTTATTACTCACGAGTTGGCAACTCACCCCCGTTGTGCCACAGCCTTTTGCAGGTCCGCTCCGTCAGTACAGTAACGGCGGGCGCTCTTGTTCCTTTTGCCTCTTTTGCCTGGACTCGAGGTTTTGCTCTTAGGTGGGTTATATCATTTTTTTTACCACCTTGTATATTCTTTGTATCTAGTGTACTCCATCTACTATATCTACCAGTATTGTTGTATATTGACCTAGAGATGAGATGGTGAGATTTGTGGACTTTTTGCTGTATTTTGGGGTCGAGCTCACTTGAGTCGACATGCTGTTTTTCTCATGCTTCTTTATGATTATTTTGCATGTTGTTATTTTATATTGCGTGGGATTTGTGACCGCCTTATGGCGAAGAGCTAGCTCCCGCTTGGGGATGCCATATTTGTTGGATTTTTATATATTCTTGTTGTACCCATTTTGGGGGCCAGTATTTGCAAAGGAGACTCTGCCGAAATTTTCGGAAAAATTGATATTGTTTTTAAAAAGGCTTGATGTGACTCATTTGATAAACTCGCTTTCAATTGATTGGTTTTCCTTCACTCTTTTGCATATTTGGTTTTGGTTTTCTGGGCTTTGGCTTACTTATTTTACGGACGCCTTGAGACGTTTCGTAAACTTAAGTGCCAGTCACGTCCGTACCCTGCGGGTCGTGACAAAGTTGGTATCAGAGCGATAGGTTTTACCTTTTTGAGTGTAGGATGACCCTTGGTAGATGGAGTAAGTGACTTAAGTAGGGTAACGTAGCGTGTGTATGTCCGCGGCATACTTGCGATACGGTACTCCGCCTAAGTGACTTTAGGATATAATTGCTTGAAATTCCTTCTTCATTCCGTGTATCCTATGATTCTATTGCACTGTTCTTACTGTCCGTTTTCCTGTAACAGCCACTATGCCACCGAAGGCTATGAGGGCACAGAGGGCTGCCGCCCGAGACGAGATTCGAGCTGGCTCGTCCGAGACTAGGACTGAGCAGGGTGGTATGCCTACGCCGCAGGGACAGACCGATCCACCTTCCCCAGGCCGTATGGATAGGCTCGAGACTGGTATGGAGGAGTTGCGACAGATGATGGGGTGCATGCAGGAGCTACGTCAGATGGTAGGATCCCTAGTTGCAGCCAGTCGTACACCGAGGCCGGATGACGTACCTACTGCATCACAGACGACCATGATACCTGCTCCTACTACTACCACCGTGACCATCCCGGTTTCACTACAGGATTTCATGAGGCTGAGACCTCCAGTATTCACCGGCACCGAGGCAGCAGAGGACCCACAGACGTTTCTTGACAGTTTAGCCAGGATCTGCCGTTCGCTGAGATGTTCGGATGATCGATGGGTAGAGCTTGTGAGTTTCCGACTAGAGGGTCTCGCGCAGACATGGTGGGAGTCAGTCTTGAGAGGTCGAGCTGCAGGTCTACCGCCTATGACTTGGGCCGAATTTACAGCGGTCTTTCAAGCTCGTTTTCTCCCAGAGAGCGTTCGTGATGCCAGAGCTCGTAGCTTCGAGGCCTTAGTCAAGACACCTGGGATGACGGTGTCTGAGTATGACATCCAGTTTACACAGTTATCCCAATATGCTCCGTATTTGGTGGATACCGAAGAGAAGATGGTGAAGAGGTTCGTACAGGGACTTGATGCCCAGCTATATCTTGCCATTGGCGCCCAGCACTACGACACTTATTCAGCGGCTATGGATACGGCATTACGGATGGAGGCACGCATAACACAGACTTTGGCTGTTTCTGGGCCGAAGAGGATTCGCACCGATGTACCATCTCAGAGGCAGCGCGCCAGATTCTTTCCGAGAGATAGGCCTGGCAGAGGATTTGGACGGGGACAGTTATATGGTTCTTATCCCCAGGGACAGCAGCCGTCGCCAGGGTGTTTTGGGTGCGGGAATCCGCACCATCTTATCAGAGACTGTCCGGCGAGACGACAGAGAGCGGCGACCGTTCCGCATGTGACCCTACCACGATCACCACCCCCTCCTCAGAGAGCCCTACTTCCTACCACAGGCGATGCTCCATGCCAGTTAGGTGCACCCAGAGACCGTGGACGGGGAGGTCCTGTTCAGAGAGGACGAGGAGGCACAGGCCGAGGTCGAGGTCAGCCCGCTATCGGTGGAGGACAGGCCCGAGTATTTGCTTTGACACCGCAGGATGCGCAGGCATCCAATGCCGTTGTGACAGGTACCTTGCCAGTTTGTTCTTTCGACGCACGGGTATTATTCGACCCAGGTTCCACACATTCGTACGTCTCTATACACTTTGCACCGATGTTGGGCCGTGAGTCGTCGTCGTTAGATCATCCGCTTGTTGTTGTTACTCCGGTAGGCGAGTTGTTTGTCGCTCGTTTTGTATTTCGATTGTGTTCCGTTCGTATCGGGGAGAGGGATTCATCAGTTGATTTGATTCTCCTCGATATGTTGGACTTTGATGTGCTTCTGGGCATGGATTAGCTAGCCACTTGTTATGCTTCGGTGGACTGCCGTGAGAAGGCAGTCATATTTAGCTTTCCGGGAGAGCCAGTCCTTGTTATTCAGGGAGACCGCAGCGTCACCCTTCCCAGCTTGATTTCGTCTCTTCGAGCTGGTCAGCTCTTGCGGAAGGGATGTCAGGGATTCTTAGCGTATATTTGTGATACTCGAGCTGCAGAGGTTCCGTTGGACCGGGTCCCGGTTGTTTGTGAGTTCCCTGATGTTTTCCCTGATGAGCTACCTGGGCTACCACCTGAGCGTGATGTTGAGTTCTGCATTGATTTGATTCCCGGCTCGGGGCCTATTTCTATACCGCCTTATCGGATGGCCCCGGCAGAGCTTCGAGAGCTGAAGGATCAGTTGCAGGATTTGTTAGATAAGGGGCTTATTCGACCTAGTGTTTCTCCGTGGGGTGCTCCGGTCCTGTTTGTCAAGAAGAAGGATGGAAGTTTGCGCTTATGTATCGACTACCGCTAGCTGAACAAAGTTACCATTCAGAACAGATATCCGTTGCCACGCATTGATGATTTGTTCGACCAGCTCCAGGGCGCGGGTTATTTTTCGAGGATCGACTTACGATCAGGATACCACAAGCTGCGAGTCCGACTGGAGGATATACCGAAGACAGCCTTCCGTACACGCTATGGCCACTATGAGTTTTTGGTGATGTCGTTCGGACTCACCAACGCCCCAGCAGCATTCATGGATTTGATGAACCGTACATTAAGGCCGTATCTTGATTTATTCATCATCGTGTTTATCGACGATATCTTGGTGTACTCCCGGAGCAGAGAGGAGCACGAGCAGCACTTGCGGATTACGTTACAGACTCTGAGGGAGCACCAGCTATTTGCAAAGTTCTCCAAGTGTGCTTTCTGGCTGGACAACGTCGGATTCTTGGGTCACGTGGTTACGAGAGACGTCATATGTTTGGACCCGAAGAAGATTGAGGCTGTTCAGCAGTGGCCCCGACCTACATCGGTTACTGAGATCCGTAGTTTTCTAGGACTGGCAGGCTACTACAGGCGTTTTGTTCAGGAATTCTCCCGTATAGCTGCACCTTTGATCGGTTTGACCCGGAAGGGAGTTCCTTTCGTTTGGACAGAGGAGTGCGAGCACAGTTTTCAGCAGCTGTGGACATGTTTGACTACGGCACCGGTATTATCTTTGCCTTTGGGATCAGGCGGATTTGTGGTCTACTGTGATGCTTCGCGAGTGGGATTAGGATGCGTATTGATGCAGCATGGCCGGGTGATCGCATATGCTAATCGGCAGTTGAAGAAGCATGAACAGAACTACCCCACTCACGATTTGGAGATGGCTGCAGTGGTCTTTGCACTGAAGATTTGGCGACATTACCTATACGGCGAGTCGTGTCAGATATTCACTGATCACAAGAGCTTAAAGTACATATTTCAGCAGCGAGACCTGAACCTCAGACAGCGTCGTTGGATGGAGTTGGTGAAAGACTACGACTGCGAGATCTTATATCACCCAGGCAAGGTGAATGTAGTGGCGGATGCGTTGAGCAGGAGCCCCGGGGGTAGTCTATCGTGTTTGCGCGCAGTGCAGAGGCAGTCGTCAGCAGATTGGCAGATTTTATGCGACAGCCGAGTGGAGTTCGAGTTCACTCAGACATGGGGACAGCTCGCGCATGTTCGTGCATGCCCACAGTTGCTTGACCGTATATATGAGGCACAGCGCAGTGACGACCGTTGCTCAGAGATCATGGCACAGATGGGACAGGGCAGATTTTCCGAGTTCGTGATTGACGATCAGGGGATTTTACGCTATGGATCTAGACTGTGCGTACCAGATGCTGATGGATTGCGGCGCGACATTCTTGAGGAGGCACACCGATCAGTGTATAATGTCCATCCCGGTTCCACCAAGATGTACCATGATATGAGAGAGACCTACTGGTGGGACGGGATGAAGAGGGACATTGCGGAGTTCGTATCGAGATGCCTGACTTGTCAGCAAGTCAAGGCCGAGCACCAGAGGCCCGCAGGAGTGCTACAGCCGTTACCCATTCCAGAGTGGAAATGGGAGCAGATTTCGATGGATTTTGTTGTGGGTCGACCCAGGACCAGTCGAGGGTATGACTCCATCTGGGTGATCGTAGATCGATTGACGAAAGCGGCTCACTTCCTACCAGTGAAGACGACTTTCAGCTTCGCTCAGTATGCCCAGCTTTACATCGACGAGATCGTGCGGTTGCATGGCGTACCGACTTGTATCGTGTCAGATCGAGGCACCTAGTTCACCAGCCGACTTTGGCAGAGACTTCAGGAGGCTTTGGGCACTCGTTTGAGCTTCAGCACAGCGTTTCATCCGCAGACCGACGGACAGTCAGAGCGGACCATTCAGACTCTCGAGGACATGCTCAGAGCGTGCGTTTTAGACTTCGGCGGTAGGTGGGATCGTCATTTACCTCTAGTGGAGTTCTCCTACAACAACAGCTTCCAGGATACTATTCAGATGGCACCTTTCGAGGCATTGTATGGGAGGAGATGCAGATCGCCCGTCTGTTGGACAGAGCTCAGCGAGAGCAGTATTTTGGGGCCGCAGCTTGTTGAGGAGACAACAGCGAAGATACAGTTGATCCGAGACCGGATGAGAGCGGCTCAGAGCAGGCAGAAATCGTATGCAGACAGGCGCCGTCGCAGATTAGAGTTCGCAGTTGGCGACCATGTTTTTCTGAAAGTCTCTCCGATGAAGGGCGTGATGCGTTTTGGGCGAAAGGGGAAGCTTAGCCCTAGATTCGTAGGTCCCTTCGAGATCCTCGAGCGTGTCGGCGCTGTTGCGTATCGTTTGGCTCTCCCACCCAGTTTTTCAGATGTTCATCCCGTCTTCCACATATCGATGCTACGCCGTTATCTTCATGACCCTTCCCACACGATTCAGCATCAGACAGTTCAGCTCAAGCCCGACCTTTCGTTCGCCGTGGAGCCAGTTGAGATTTTGGATCGGCAAGTGAAGAAATTTCGATCAAAGGTCCTGCAGTCCGTGAAAGTTCTTTGGCGCAGCCCGAGCAGCGAAGAGATCACTTGGGAGGCCGAGGGAGAGATGCGGAAGAAATATCCCCATCTCTTTGAAGGTACGCGTAGTTATATTTTTAAATTTGGGGACCGAATTTAAAAATATAACTACGCGTACCTTCAAAGAGATGGGGAAGATTGTAGCGCCTTGAAAATTCGTTTTGGTGTTTTCCTGAAAATCGGTGAAAATTCGGTATTTTTCCGAAAACCGTCTTTTTTGTTATTTTGCAGTTTAGGACTAATTACACCTAAAATGGATAGGTAATTACTTGTTTTTAGTAGCTAATGAGTTACTTATGAAATTCTGGTCGTTTAAAAATTTTCCCTAATTTTTCAATTTTTTTAATATTATTTTAAGCCGGTGAGAAAATACAATAATTAGCGATAAATACAAATTTAATTGGGCTAAATTTAAGCTTTAAAATCATGTTAATTAAAATCTAGTTGTAACCTAAATTTTTAGTAATTTATTTTAAGTTTTAACTAATTTTTATTATGGAAAATGAAATTTATGGAATTTAAGCTAAAACTTGCAATTTTGGACTTGTAGGGGGTCTTTTTGCATAAAATTTCTTTTGTAAAACCCCATTCACCCTTCCCTCACTCCCTTGGCCGGCCCCACCTCCTACTACAGCATATTTTCCCCCCTCCAAATTGTATTCTTCAACTCCTTTTAAATTGTTTAAAAAGGGTTTAAAATATGGTAATGGGTGGGGGTATTATGGTATTTTGGGGGGGGGGCTTTGACTTAGACTTTTACACCATCCCTTCACATCCCCCATCCCTCTCCTCTCAGCAGAAAATCCTGCACCAACAGCCCCAAATATTTTCCCCATTTCTTCTTCTCTTTTGCTTCATTTTCATCTTCAAAATTCAACAAAATCCATAATTTCCTTCGCAAATTCAACACAAAACCATATTCCATCTCTTCTCCAACCTAATTTGGTTCAAATCAAGGAGAAAGGAGATGTCTTGGGAGGCTTGAGCAAGCTTAGGATTGAACTTTTGAGGTATAATTTCTAATCAAATGCTTAAATTGTAGCTTAAGTGTGCTAAACTAGAACCTTGAAATTTGTTTAGTGTTAAATTTAGTGTTAGTTTCTAATCTATTTTTTTTAAGAGAGTAGTTTGTTTAAACTAGTTTTTTTTTAGCACCATTGATTAGTTAATTAAGTTATCTTGTTATCTAGTTTTATACAAACCTAAATTGAGAGATTACTTTGTTCAAGTGGGCTTCGATTTGTGTTAATTTAGGTTTTTCAAGTGTGAAATTGGATTTAAATTGGTGGTTATAAAAAATCAAGAAAAGGGTTGTTTATGGAAACATAGGATTTGAAGCTTTGTAATGCGTTTTAATCAAAGTGATTGTGGTTAACTAGTTGCGGTTGGATGTTATGCTAGGTTGTAGTCCTTTTTGTCGCAAAACGGCGATGTTGCGCCGATTTGTGGAATGTTGGTGCTTGCTTGTCTTACTAAATTTTTGTGGTGATGTATGTACGACATCTTGATGTTATATTTTTGGCATACCCTATGACTTTTAGGATGTGAGAGTGCGGTTTTTTTTGAGTGGTCAGGTTTAGTTTGGTCGAGCGACCAATCGACGTTTTAGATAGATTTTTGCGATTTTCGCGTGTGTTCCGCGCACCTTGTGCACGTTGTACCTAGCTTGCGAACGTCGGTATTTTTAGTTTGGGTTTTGCGTCGTTCTTGATATGTAACCTTATGTTGGTATTGATGTAAATTGCAGGTTCGGTCGCGGAGACGTCAGACGCGGCACGAAAGGGGAAAGCGGTGATTGGACGTGACTAGCTAGGGATTCCGGTGAGTAGATGTAACATCTACGGGGGACTATTGTTGGATGTCGCAAGCCGCCCGATAGTTTTAGTAGCTTAAAAGGATTCTTAGTAATGTTAGTAATTAGGGGTGTAATACTTGTATGATTAATTGCTACATCCATGCCTTATATTGACATGCATATGCGAAACCATTCTATAGGACACCTGCACCATTGCCAGGGTTTTTATATGCAGCACGAGCACTATTCATGCTTACACACACACCCTGGTAATTGCCATGCCACCACACTAGATAACCTTTAAATTGAAACCTTTTACTATAATTGATACTTAAACTTGTGCTATTGCCTTTAATTGCTTAAAATGAAATCGTAGGATTGCTATTCATGTGCATGTACCTCATCATATTATTAGTTCATGCTTAGTCTATTAATCACACATCGCAACTTGATTATTGATACTATATGCATTCATTATCATTGACATATGCACTTATGAGGATTTCTTGAGATTTTATGATATTTCTGGATTTCGGGGGAAAGCCGCAAAATTTCTAAACTTATTATATTTTTAAAATATGTAAATTGCGGTTTTCTAGTGATGTAAGTGTCGTACACCATGAGTTTGCTGTGGTTTTCGAGACCCGTTTCGAGGAGTTGGATGAACCGTCTCGGGTACATGGTGGGCCCGGTAAGGTACCCCGGGGCAAGAAGCTCGTGGTGCTGACGATGAGCCTGGCAGGGGGCGGATTACCTACCGGTGACTATTTGGGACGGAGGATATCTAGAGGATACCGACCGTGGCCGCGAGATGATGAGATATTGATATTGAGATGGGTCAGCCGGATGGCTGAGGCCAGAGATACTATGACATGGATATATGAGGTTTGTAATAGTTTTGAGGTGTCGTTGCTGGACACAGGTTCTTGTTGATTCTATTGGTATTGTGCTGGTATGTCAAAAGAGATTCCTAAAGGAAAAACGTGATTCTTATACTTACACATTCAGATCATGAGTTGATTCACATTGCATTCATACCTGCTAGTATATTCATATTGCATACATACCTGCTATTATGTCCTGCCTTACCTGTATTTTAGATGCTAGGATGCTTGTATGCATGCTTTCGATAGCCTGTGTAGATGTTATTTATTACTCACGAGTTGGCAACTCACCTCCGTTGTGTCACAGCCTTTTGCAGGTCCGCTCCGTCAGTACAGTAGCGGCGGGCGCTCTTGTTCCTTTTGCCTCTTTTGCCTGGACTCGAGGTTTTGCTCTTAGGTGGGTTATATCATTTTTTTTGTACCACCTTGTATATTCTTTGTATCTAGTGTACTCCATCTACTGTATCTACCAGTATTGTTGTATATTGACCTAGAGATGAGACGGTGAGATTTGTGGACTTTTTGCTGTATTTTGGGGTCGAGCTCACTTGAGTCGACATGCTGTTTTTCTCATGCTTCTTTATGATTATTTTGCATGTTGTTGTTTTATATTGCGTGGGATTTGTGACCGCCTTATGGCGAAGTGCTAGCTCCCGCTTGGGGATGCCATATTTGTTGGATTTATATATATTCTTGTTGTACCCATTTTGGGGGCCAGTATTTACAAAGGAGACTCTGCCGAAGTTTTCGGAAAAATTGATATTGTTTTTAAAAAGGCTTGATGTGACTCATTTGATAAACTCGCTTTCAATTTATTGGTTTTCCTTCACTCTTTTGCTTATTTGGTTTTGGTTTTCTGGGCTTTGGCTTACTTATTTTACGGACGCCTTGAGACGTTTCGTAAACTTAAGTGCCAGTCACGTCCGTACCCTGCGGGTCGTGACACTCAACTTGCAAACCTTGCCTTCAAAGGCAAAGATTTGCCTCAAGAACCCACAAGAAGTGCTTAAATAAGAGGTTTAGTGAAGACGGAAGGGATTTTTAATGCAGATTGGGGCTTGAATGAAGGGAAGAAGAAGAAGAATGATGAGGGAGAGGGGGGCTGCTGCTGCTAAGCAGAAATTAGAAAGGGAGAGAGAATTGTGTGAGGTGAGGAAAATGAGAGTTTTGGAAAGAGAGTAGAGAGAGTGAGAGAGGGGGTTAGGGGACAAAGCATGGCATTTTCTCTCCCCTCATTTAATGCCAAGCATGCTTTGTCTCCCATGCCTTCTCTCTCCTCCTCCTCTAAGTCAACCCAAAAGGAAATTCAAATTTTTTTTTGAAACTAAAATACTTAATTTAAATACATATTTGATCTAATGAAATGGTTAAAGCACCATGGCAACTAAGCATGCTTTAACCCCAAATTAGCTCTAGGTTATCATGCACATGTGTATGCAAGCCCAATTAAATTCTAATAAAATATTCATTAATTTTTATAAAATATTTAAAAACCATTTTGGTAAACCTTTTAACTAAAAACCATATTTTCGCTTAATTAACCACTAAACGCATTCTATGGTGTTACAATCTTCACCCTTAAAGAAATTCGTCCCCAAATTTAAAATATAGCTGCGCGTACCTTCAAAGAGATGAGGGAATTTCTTCCGCATCTCGCCCTCGTCCTCCCAAGTGATCTTTTCACCATTCGGGCTTCGCCAATGAACCTTCACATATGGCAAGACTTTTGATCGAAGTTTCTTCACCTGCTGGTCCAATATCACCATTGGTTGCTCGGTGAACGAAAGATCGTGCCCAAGCTGGACGGTCTGGTGCTGAATCATGTGAGAAGGGTCATGAAGGTATCTGCGAAGCATCGACACATGGAATACGGGGTGAACATCCGGAAAGTCGGGTGGAAGAGCCAAACGATAAGCCACTGCGTCCACACGCTCGAGGATCTCGAAGGGACATATAAATCTGGGATTAAGCTTCCCTTTCCGCCCAAATCTCATCATGCCCTTCATCGGAGAGACCCTCAGAAAAACATGATCGCCAACGGCGAACTCAAGTCTGCGATGACGTTTGTCAGCATACGATTTCTGCCTGCTCTGAGCCGTCCTCATCCTATCTCGAATCAACTGTATCATCTCGGTCGTATCCTGTACGATTCGCGGCCCCAAAATACTGCTCTCGCTGAGCTCTGTCCAATAGACGGGCGATCGACATCTCCTCCCGTATAAAGCCTCGAAAGGTGCCATATGAATCGTATCCTGGAAGCTATTATTGTATGAGAACTCAACCAACGGCAAATGACGATCCCAGCTGCCACCGAAATCTAGAATAAAAGCTCGAAGCATATCCTAAGAGTCTGAATAGTTCGCTCGGACTGGCCGTCGGTTTGCGGATGGAATGCTGTGCTGAAACTCAAGCGGGTGCCCAAATCCTCCTGAAGTCTCTGCCATAGTCGGCTGGTGAACTAGGTGCCTCGGTCGGACATGATATAAGTCTGGACGCCATGCAATCGTACAATCACGTCGATGTATATCTGGGCATACCGAGCGAATCCAAAAGTGGTCTTCACCGGCAGAAAGTGAGCCGCTTTCGTCAATTGATCTACGATCACCCAAATGGAGTCGTACCCTCGACTGGTCCTGGGTAGACCCACGATGAAGTCCATAGAAATCTGCTCCCATTTCCACTCCGGAATGGGTAACGAATGTAGCTCTCCCGCGGGCCACTGGTGCTCGGCCTTGACTTGCTGACAAGTCAGGCATCTTGAAACGAAATCTGTGACGTCCCTCTTCATCCCTTCCCACCAGTAAACATCTCTCAGATCATGGTACATCTTGGTGGAACCTGGAGGAACACTGTATAACGATCGATGCGCCTTCTTAAGAATCTCTTGCCTCGGTCCCCCTGAATCTGGTACGCACAGTCGAGTCCCAAATCGCAGTATGCCATGATCATCGATCACGAACTTGGAGTCTCTGCCTTGCCTAACCTGCTCCCTGATCTCTGAAAGACGGTCATCACCGGGCTGCGCCTTACGGATACGGTCAAGCAACTGTGGACGTGCACAAATATGTGCAAGCTGTTCCCCAGTTGGAGTAAACTCGAACTACACTCGGCTGTAGCATAGAGTCTGCCAATCTTCCGATGACTGCCTCTGCACTGCGCTCAAACAAGATAGACTACCTCCGGGCCTCCGACTCAAAGCATCTGCCACTACATTTGCCTTGTGTAGGGTGTTTTTCGTCACCCCATTGAGATGGAATGCGCACGCACTTGTCAGGAATACTACAGATCCCCTCTGCCTAGGGTAGGCCGGGGTTTATTGATTGTGGGGATCCGAATCTCCGGCCGCGGACTAAGCTGCCGTTAATTACCCCTCGCCTTTAGAGTGAGGGAACCTCCAATTAACGGGTTAAACTGGTCATACGAACTCAAAGTGCAGTGTACGTGTGTTTTGTTTTGGAGGAGGCTTGGATATATCAGGAGCCACGTAGAGTTTTTACGGGTGTCCCGCTACCCGAATAGCGGGCTGGGGGTCAAGGGAGCTAGCAGCCCCCTTGCGGTGTGCGGAGCAGCACCCCGGCCCAAATTTTTTTGAGTGGGACAGTGTTGTAGAGTATGTGTGTATATATACACATATATATAAAATAGAAAAAAGGGGAAGGGCATCCAAAGGATGTGTGGGAAAAAGCGCTAGCGCTTTGGGCACTAGCGCTTTGCGCGCAAGTGCGCTTTGCGCGCAAGTGCGCTAGCGCCCCACGTGTCAGCACATGGGTGCTCGGGCGCTAGCGCTTTGGGCGCTAGCATTTTGAGCGCTAGCGCCCCACATGTCCGCACATGGGCTCTCGGGTGCTAGCGCTTTGAGCGCTAGCGCCCCACGTGTCAGCACGTGGGCGTTCGGGCGGCAAAAGGGACTTGGTCCCTGCAATGGAAGTTGTACTCCCAGAAAGGAGCACTTATTATTTTGTGTGTGTGTATGTGTGTGTGGGGGGGGGGAGTTAAACTCCTAGGATGTTTTGAAGCTGATGAAGGGCTTCTCCCCTTGAGCCCTAGTTCTTCCCCAAAGTGGGGTTTCTGGAGATGGGTCTCCTTCTTCCTCCTCTGTTGGCAGGATCTTGAAGATCAAATGATGTGAGATTTTAAAAATCTCTTCTTTTTGAGATCTGATGGGAGATCTAAGCTCTCCTTTGTAGGTTTTGTGGTGAAAAACTATTTTGTTTTATAAAAGGAAGAGTAGAACTCTTGATTTAATTCAAAAGAAAGAAGAAGGTTTCTTTAGAACCTTAAGGGAGGAGAAAGATCTCAGATTTGGATTCTTTTGGGGAGAGAGAGAAAAAGTTGTTGGGATATTTTCATTATCCTTGCCTTTATAGGCTATACACTTTACATATAGCCCCTCGGACTCTACAAAAATGGCATTTTGCCCATCGCATGGCTCATGTGCCATTTCTTTTTGTATATAAGCCATGGGCTTTACAAAAATTTGGCTTTATGGCCATTTTTCTTTCATTTATTCATAAAATAAAATAAAAGAAACACAAAAAAATTATTTATTACAAAATTTACATTTTGGCATGGAAGAGGCCGACCGCTTCATGTTTGGGTTCGACTCGGGCATTGGCCCACTTGACCTGGGTTTAGGCCCACTTGGCTTAGGGTTGACTTTGATTTTGACTTGGTCAACCGGGGTGTAAATTTTTACCCCAACAATTTGCCCCCATCAATAAATGCACACCACACATGTGGTTCGTATGCGTGAAATTGATGGATCTTCTTTCACGTGTAGGCGACTTGATTCGGTTCCCGCTTTTTGGGAAGCTGGCACTGCCCTTTTTATGACATGGATGGTCGATGCTTGACGTGTCTCCAAGATGGACTGTCTGGTTGACTTGATTCCAAGGCGGAGCGTAATTCCGACGAGGAGGTTGTTGCTGCCCTTTTACCGACGTGGACGGTCGGTGCTGCCCTTTTAGCGACATGGACGGTCGGTGCTACCCTTTTAGCGACGTGGATGGTCGGGACTGCCCTTTTAGCAACTCGGACGATCGATGCTTCCCTTTTCGCGACGTGGACGGTCGATGCTGCCCTTTTCACGACTTAGACGGTCGATGCTGCCCTTTTTGCGATGTGGACGGTCGATGCTGCCCTTTTTACGACTTGGACGGTCGGTGATGCCCTTTTAGCATCTTGGACGGTCAGTGCTGCCCTTTTTACGACTTGGACAGTCGGTGCTGCCCTTTTTGCGACTTGGACGGTCGGTGTTGCCCTTTTTGCGACTTGGACGGTCGATGCTGCTCTTTTAGCAACTTGGACGGTCGGTGCTGCCCTTTTTTGCGACTTGGACAGTCGATGCTGCCCTTTTAGCGACTTGGACAGTGGGTGCTGCCCTTTTAGCGACTTGGACGGTCGGTGCTTGACTTGCTGATTTGATGTGAATTGGGTTGACATCAGCATCGCTACACTGGAATATGGTACCAGGAGCGAATCATCATCTGCCATGAGTGGATTTGGGGATCTCCCTCGTTTCTAGTTTATCGACTCAGGGGTCATCTGTTCCCAGTTTAACAACTCAGAGTTCATCTGTTCCCAATTTAACGACTTAGGGGTCTATTGGATTGGAGTTTGGAATTTTGGGGTTAGGGTAAGCATCAGCGTTGCTAACCCTGAAGCACATATGCTAGGAGCAATTCATCATTTTCCCTTTCCTGTTGGGAAGCGATGTCTTAGGAGACAGGTTTAGGTCCCCATCACCTAAGACTTTTCAATTTTATGAGCCGTAAGGGTCCCATAAAAGCATTTTCTCCCTACGAGTCGAAAGGATCTCGTAGGTGCACTTTCTCCTTAGGAGTCGCGGGGACTCCCAAGTGTGTTTTTCCTTCGTGAGCCGTAAGGATCTCATGAAGGTGTTTTCTTACAAGTCGTGAGGATCCCGCAAGTTGGTTCTCCTCATGTATCGTGAGGACACATGAGTGGGTCTTCCAAAATGGAGCATAAGTCCAAGGGCGAAGATCGGCCGCTGGACTGGTGATTGCGGTGGGGTATGGGTATGATGAGAATTATTTGAGCCCGTAGATTGTATACGGTAGTCGATTTGGGGACTAACCGTAGGGCTGGGAGAATTTGAGAAATTGGATTTTGGTTGGCGTCTGCATCGCTGCACTGGAATATGATATCAGGAGCGACTCATCATTCGCCGTTTGGGGACTTGGAATTTGGATCTTGTTTGGCATCAGCCTTGCTACACTGGAATAATGCCTGGAGCAACTCATCATTTGCCCCGGGAGGACTTAGGATTTGGTTTTTGGGTCGGCATCAGCACCGCTAACACTGAAGCGTAACGCTAGGAGCAACTCATCATTTGCCATTTCCCGTTGGGGAGTGGTTCCTTAGGAGACAGGTTTAGGTCCCTGTCACCTAAGACTTTTCAATTTTATGAGCCGTAAGTGTCTCATAAAAGAATTTTCTCCCTACGAGTCGAGAGGATCTCGCAGGTGTATGTTCTCCTTAGGAATCGTGAGGATTCCTAAGTGTGTTGCTCCTTTGTGAGTCGTAAGGATCTAACGCAAGGGTTTTCTCCTCACAAGGTCGAGAGGACTTTGCGAGTGTATTTTCTCTCTTTACACGAGTTTGCGCCCTTTCGGGTTTTCACAAACTCGCCGGCAGTCCTGCTGTTTTTACTCACGGAGCCCTTTCGGGTTTTCATCCGTGCCCGTTTTGCTTGTGGACATACCCTTTTTTTTGCGCTGGTGGGATTTTAAAAGTAGTCTCACCGGCAGGACTTGGTAGAGACAGGAGTCGTTCACGCCCATGGATTGTATACGGTTTTGCAGGATATATGATCCAGACCGTAGGGCCGTTGTGCTCAATTCGCATGCGACTTGGAGCATTCACGTGTAGTATTTCTTGAGATATCAGCCATTGATGGGTGGCATGGGCCTTTCCCCCTCGGCACTTATTAATTGGTAGGATCCTCCGTCGAACACTTTCTCAATGACGTATGGTCCTTCCTAGTTTGGCTCGAATTTTCCTTTAGCATGTCGATTTGGGATGATCGGTCTTTTGAGGACCAACACCAATTCGCCTTTCTTGAAAGCATGGAGATGAGTCATCTTGTTATAGGCCCGTGACATTTGGGCTCAGTACAGCTCCAACTTTTGCTGTACTGCAAGCCTCTTTTCTTCGAGGGCGTCGAGCACTTCAAGCCGAAGGAGCACGTTTTCCTCCTCCGTTAACTCGTGCTGAACGGCCATTCTCAAGCTTGGAACTTCGACTTCGAGGGGGATGACCGCCTCCACTCCGAAGAGCAATGAGTATGGAGTGTACTGAGTTGGAGTACGGTGCGTAGTACGATATGCCCACAACGCCTCGTGAAGTTTGAGATTCCAGTCTCTCTTGTTGGCTGAAGCATTTTTCCTCAGGAGCTTGCATAGAGTCTTATTGAAGGGTTCGGCTAGCCTGTTATCTCTTGGATTATAGATGGAGGAATACCTCCAGTCTATCTTATGTTGAGTAGCGAACCTTGTGACTTTGAAGCTCTTGAAAGAAGGCCCGTTGTCAGATATGATTCTTCTTGGTGTACCTAAGCGGTATAGAATATTATGCTGGAAGAACGTCAGAATATCTTCTGTCTTGACTTCTTTTAGCGGGACAGCTTCAGCCCATCTGGAGAAGTAGTCTGTTGCGGCTAGTATGAACCGGTGGCCTCTAGATGACGGAAGATCAATTGGGCCAACTATGTCGGTTCCCCAGACTTCGAAGGGCCACGAAGCCACCGTAGGATGAAATGGATTGGGATGATTGTGAATGAAATCATCGTGAATTTGGCAGATATAACATTTCTTTGCATGCTCTCCGCAATCCCGTATCATAGTGGGCCAGTAATACCCAAGCCGTTTGATTTGTAGTCGCATCTTGGGGCCAGATTGGTGAGCACCGCAAACGCCCGAGTGAACATCTTTCATGACCTTTTGGGCTTCGGCCAATGACAGACACCTGACCCAGAGTTGGTCATATGACCTGCTGTGTAGCGTGTCGTTTACAAACATGTATCGGAGAGCTCTCTTCTTCAGCTGAACCCTCGCAGATTTTCCTTCAGGCAGCTTGTCGTATCGGAAGTACTCTATGAAGGGTTCTCTCCAATCGCGCTCGTCTTGAATGATCGAAGCTTCTTCGGCATGATTGTTCTCTTGTTCTACGCTTTCTTCTTCACACAAAGAGACTGGAGGCAGAATTTGCCGGCTTCTGACTGTGATTAGAATTTCGTCCATGTCAGGATCAGCTAGCTCTTTAGCTAGGCGAGTGAGTATGTCGGCTTTTCCGTTCAACGCTCTAGGAACTCTCATCAGCTCAATATGAGTGAACTGTTTCATGAGTTCCACCACTCGGCTTCTATATCGAGCTAACTCAGGTTTGTATATCTTATAGTCGCCGCTTACTTGGTTGACGACAAGCTGAGAGTCACCGTAAACCCGTATCCGAAAGATTTCCATTTCTATGGCGAGCTCCAGACCAGCTATCAGAGCTTCAAACTCAGCTTCATTGTTTGTTCGAGGCTCAGTGAGAGCAAAAGAACGCCGTAGGGTTCCCATTAATGGCGTGATGAACACCAACCTTATCCCTGCTTTTATCTCCAGGACGCTTGATTTACTGGAGGTCCTTATTGATGAGGCTCCATCGAACTAGAGCTCCCAACATGGCTCATCTTCCTCGAGGTGCAGCACTTGTTCGTCGGATAACTCATAATTTAGCGGCGACCCTTCTGATATAGGATGAGCGGCGAGGAAGTCTGCAAGAGCTTGCCCTTTCACTACTTTCTGAGGAGTATAAACTATGTCAAACTCAAGTAACATGACAGCCCATCTTGACATTCTACCGGCTAGGCTTTCTTCGGTCATCAAGTGTTTGAGCGGGTCGATCTTGGAGATCAGCATAACCCGATGAGCGAGCAGATAGTGCCTCGGTTTCTTCACAGCAAATATCAGAACCAGGCATTGCTTTTCGATCGGGGAATAGTTGTGTTCCGCCCCGACTAAAGTTCGACTGAGGTAGTAGAGGGCATTCTCTTTTCCCTCCTTATTGTTCTGGGCAAGGAGCGCACCGAGTGAGTCATCTAGCGCGGCAGTGTAGAGAATCAGTGGTTTATTGGGAACGGGAGCGGCCAACACTGGAGGGTGCAACAAGTACTGTTTGATGCTTTCGAACGCTTCTTGACATTTGGCATTCCAGACAAAAGGAGCTCCTTTCTTTTATGAGCTTCGAGAAGGGCCTACATCTCCCTGATAAATTTGAGATAAACCTCCGTATATAAGCAAGCTTGCCTTGAAAAGATCTTATCTGTGTCAGACTCTTCGGAGGGGGATTTCCATGATGGCCTTTATCTTGGATGGGTCAACTTCAGTCCCTCGATGTCGGATGATTGATCGTCTCTTCATATGTATGGAAAAGTTTTAATCACAACCAAAGAAATTTATACCGCAATCAATTAACGGTGTCGATGTAGCGCGTTAATGAATACGGATCGTCCACTGAGATGTGTGTTTTGATCGATCTTGTTTTAGATGAGTCGAAATGAAAATATAAAAGAAATCACAAGAAATTTGATTCAAGATTTATGAGTTTTGATTTTTAAGAAAACATAAAGAATATAGATCTAGAATCTAGAATCAAGAAATGTCACAATCGATTTAGTTATCAAGATTTGTAGAATAGCATGTAGGAATCAATTGAATTGGTAGCAATGATGAGTCTAATAATGACTAATCAAATCTATGGATAATTTTTTGCTAGATCGATGGCGATGAATGAAGATTAGGGATCTACTGAAGAAATTAGGGTTTCTCCTTCTCTATCCCTTATCTTTTCATTGATCATCATTCGGATCTAGCCTCTGGCAAAGAGATTCATCAATCATTTGATCCCAAATTTGCAATGAAATCATCAAGAATGTGATCTAGATCCAAATTAGGTCATTGATGATCCTTTTCCTAAAGTTCACAAATCTCATAAGACTTAAGATTAGTATTAGGATTTTATCATCATTAGATATACCAAATCTCTCGATTCCGTAACAAGCGGAGATTTACTCAAGCATCATGAAAATAAAAGATTCAAGATCTAGAAATTTCATAGTGCATGAATACAAAGAAAGCAAGATTTACAATTATCACTTTTATTCAATCGACGACTGATTACACATTTCCTCAATTCGAGGTTACAAGAGTTGCTCTCGATCACTCCTTTGAAGTGGTAACTAGATCCGTCGAAGTTCGCTCTGCTCGATCTCCATGAGTCGCGGATCATCGTGGATCTCTTGCTCGGATGAAGATTAGCTTGGCGGATAAAGGATCGATGGTTGCTTGCTTGATTTGCTTCTCAAAATGATCTTGATTTGGCTTGGATTTGAATTTGGGCTAGGGTTCTGGTATCAAGTTGTGTCATTCAACTTGAATTTGAATTTTGGCTCCAAATGTGTAACTAACTCCCACTAATTGTCTCACCTCAAAACCCTAGATCTAGATCTCTTTTTATAACCACCTCATTTGAATTTTCCCTCCAAAGCTAGGTTGTTAGAGAGAACCTTCTAGAATAAGGTTGTTGGAGGGAGCCTTCTAGAATAAGGTTGTTGGAGGGATCTTTCTAGAATAAGGTTGTCGCAAGGAATATTCTAGAGTGAGTTTGTTATGCAGAGCCTTCTGGAAGAAACTACGTGGTCTTTGAGAGTCTTCTAGAAGCAAGGGTTGTTAGATGAAGCTTCTGGATAAAATCTGATTTGATGACGTGTCATGTCACGCCCCGCTTCCCAGAGTACGCAAGATTGGGCACGTGACATAGCCAACCATGCTACCTGTGGGTAGGAAGTATCCATCCACAGTCACATTACGGTTGTAAGGATATCAAGAACAAGATAATAAACTAAACTAACACATGTCCAAATCCATAATAACCAGAGTCAATGATAAATAAGTGCGGAAGCAAATGATCCAATGCAATAATAGAAAGGTACGTCCCGTAATGCGGGATCACACCTGGAAATAAAATGCAATAAATGAACTAACCACTACAGAACTCACAAATCAGCCTGTTGGCTGAAGTACTCCTGCTCGGTCGTCGACAGTGGTACGGAATCTGGGCCATGCAAAACCCAGACGTCAGCGCGTCATGACATCAAGTATATAATGTAAACATGGTGATAAGCAATGCAAATATGAACATGAATAAAGCAGTATTAAGAAATCAGAGCAGGGTAATGTGCGATGGTGACTAAACTATCCTGTCAGGTTTCTACTCTATAGTCTTTGAAATCAATTGATGAATCGTCGATGTAACTCAATAGTATCCCGTGCGTGCCCGGGACCACGGTCAAGATCCTCGGGGCTGAATCCGACACGTGCCGCTAAGCAGTAAAAGGTAGTAGGATGGGCGAATGATGTCAGCATCAACACTCCGGGGCTGGCCAAGCCCGTAAGACTGATCAGAACATGTATCGAACTGTTGAGTTACAAGTCGGTTTCACCTTTGATTTCCCCATACCCCCAAGCTATGTATGTCAGGTCAGGTATTCAGTAGTCAAGGACTAATGCCAACACAAAATCCGGTAAGAGTAGGTCTGTCTGGATAGACAGCAGGAATGGTCAGGTTTGTTGGCATTAGGCATGAGATCAGGTAACAGGTAAAGCCATGGTACATCAGGTCAACCAGGTAATGTATAAAGGTGTCATGTCATGTCAAGAGTGTACGGTACCATGTCATGTCAAGTAGGAAGTGTAACAGGTCATGTCAGGAAGCACAAGATGTCATGTGGGTGCTCATAATCAAACTAACATAAATATGTGTATAAATAAACAAGCATGAGTACTATCAGAACAATAACTGGAACATGTAATATGATATGCCAATAGATATAATTTCAAGGATATGGATGCACAGTTATCGATTAGGGTTACATTTATAGTTCCAATATTAATTAGGATACAATTTATTAAACATGGAGTGTTAATATCACATTATTATGTAGTGATGTGATCTATGGATGCAATTATATGTATCTTAAATGCGATGGATGCAAATGGGTATCCGAAAAGTTATAAAACTATAAAATGGTAATGTGGGATGTACAACTAAACAATATGTGATATAATAATATTAATATGGATAGCATATTCAAAGCGATTAGTAACTATAAAAGATGTATTGATTAACCATGCACAAGAAGGTTCCGTTCAGAAATTTAGCGTCACCCTAATTTGTAAAATAGCTTAAAAATAACAAATGTTCTCCAAAAAAGACGTATCTTATACCAAAACAAAGATAATTCAATAAGGTTTTCAGTTTTATAAGTATAAGCATCTCAGGTTATCCCTACAAAAAGTTATGAATATTCAAAGTTGAAAGTTTGCTGCTGGAATTTCCCTGGACAGCAGTTTAGAGACGTGTTCATTTGCATTTTACGTTAATTAAACAATTTATTTTGCTAGTAAATATTTAATAGAGTTATAGTATTCTGAATTAGCTTCGTAACGAACTAAAGAACGTATCCTAATGATTTTTCTATGATTTATAATGAATTTTATAAGATAAGGTGTACAGTAAATTTCAGATTTGTCATATCCGATTTTTCAACGACATTTCATATGTAAACTATAAGATTTTCAAATGTATAATTTTATAAAATGAAGATTATAAAAGTATATAGCATGTAGCAAGATTAACTTGCCTCGATGGGTCGCGAATCGGGAAAACGGAACGTTAACCGTCGGCGGGGAAAACTCGCGACGGCGCACGGTTCACGGAATGAACCCAAACGACGAACAAAGGAACCACACGGGTCGGGGTATCTCGCTGGAACGTCGAGAAACGTCACCGGAACGACGGAATTCCGATAACAAAAGAACAGTTAAAAGAAATGAGAAACGAGACATGAAGCAAGAAGAGAAAAATGATAAAGAGAAGTACGAGAGAATATATAAGGGGTAGAGAGAGAGAAAGTGGAGAGAGAGAGAAGAAGGAGAGAGAGAAAGTGGGGACCACGGGGTTAAAGGGGAGGTTACGATTGGCTGAGAGAATAAATTGAGAAGGATATAAAAGATTGTAAAAATATTATATGGTTAACTTAAAGATTTAAAAGATAGGTAATGAACAGTAAGATATCAGATTAGTTAGAAAAATATATGCGAAGGTTTTAATAATATTAAAAATTTGGGATTTTGGCGCCAAATGAAACATTTCCAAATTGCGCCCGGGTTGGGTCCAAAAATTCGAAATTCAAATAATAGGATTTTAAGCGGGTTCCAAATTTTAAAATGAAATGTTTTATGATTAAAAAGCATACTCTCAAAACGGACACACGTGCGTGCACGTAGCCATCCAAACTTGCCCGTTTTACTGAACGGGACGAGAACACAATGCACGGACGCTACCACGAGGCTAGGGGTGTCAAGTAGGCCAAGATGAATATTTTCAATTTTATTTTAGATGCTAAAATTTGTTATATGTAGAAATGACTTTGCCGGGTAAATTTTACAGTAAGCAACAAACAAGCAAATTAAATGAAATGAGTACCACACTATGCTCAAACAGTAACTGAAAATAGTAGCATTGGGCTCGGGTGTTACATTATACCCAACTACAAAAAGAATTTCGTCCTCGAAATTCCAAGAATACAAAGATAGATAACAACAAGAAAAGGTGAGGAAACTTCTGCCGGATTTCATCTTCTCGTTCCCAAGTGGATTCTCCATGCGATCGATTACCCCAAGAAACTAGCACAAGAGGGGTAACCTTGTTCTTAAGAACCTTTTCTCTTCGATCCTTGATTTCAACTGGTCGCTCTTCAAAAGTTAGGTCCTCCCGTACGGTCAACTCCGAATGATCCAATACGTGGGTTTCATCTCGAACATACCTCCGTAGTTGAGATACACGAACCACATCGTGCACACCTGCCAAGGACTGTGGTAACGCCAAACGGTACGCTACCTCTCCAACACGCTCCAATATCTCGAAGGGTCCAACGAATCGAGAACCAAGCTTTCCCCGACTCCCAAAGCGAATCACCCCTCTAGTCGGTGATATCTTCAAGAATACCAAATCACCCACGGTGAACTCCAGAGGTCTTCTTGACGTATCTGCCCAACTCTTCTGTCGGTCCTGTGCTGCCTTCATATGATTTCTGATAGGGTTAACCTTCTCAACTGTCTGCACAACCAAATCTGGTCCCAATAATCTTCGTTCACCGACATCGTCCCAACAAACAGGTGAACGGCATTTACGACCATACAAAGCTTCAAATGGAGCCATCTGAATAGTTGCCTGAAAACTGTTGTTGTAAGACAACTCCACCAAAAGTAGATGATCCTCCCAAGACCCCTTGAAGTCCAACCTGCATGTTCTCAACGTATCCCCAAGAGTTTGGATCGTTCTCTCCGACTGACCATCAGTTTGAGGATGATAATCTGTGCTAAACTTCAATCGAGTCCCCAAACTTTCCTGTAAACTCCTCCAGAAGTGTGATAAGAATCGAGTGTCCCGATCGGACATGATGCTCACCGGTACTCCATGCAATCTTATGATCTCCTGCATGTACCGCTCTGCCAAAGTCTCTATTGATTGGCCAACCCGAAAAGGAATAAAGTGAGCTGCCTTGGTCAACCGATCAACAATCACCCTTACTGCATTGTTGCCTTTTGGACTCCGCGGTAAAGCCGTCACGAAATCCATGGTTATATGTTCCCACTTCCACTGAGGAATCGGAAATGGTTGCAATAAACCAGCAACCATTTGGTGTTCAGCCTTGACTTGCTGACATACCAAGCACTTAGCCACGAAGCGAGCAATCTCCCGTTTCATGCCTTCCCACCAGAAATGCTGTCGAATATCTCGGTACATCTTTGTCCCTCCTGGATGTACAGAGTACGCTGAACTGTGTGCCTCCTTCATAAGCTCTTCACGCACATCTCCTTTTGGCACACACACACGGCTACCATATCTCAACGAGCCGTCTTCGTGGATCAGTAAATCGGTTCGTAGTCCGGCTTCAACCTGCTCTCGAAACTTTTGCAGTCTAGGATCCTGCGATTGCGCCACTTTAATCTTCTCAACTAAGGACGACTGTACTTGCAACTGCATCAACTGTCCTGTAGCATGTGGTAGCACAACCTCCAAGTCAAATCTCCGAAAATCCGCAATGATCTCTCTCAGTGCAGTCAATCTCTGAATTGCTGGTAACCGACTCAGCGCATCTGGCACGACGTTAACTTTTCCCGGGTGGTACTTAAGATCAAGGTCGTAGTCGGCCGTCAGCTCCAACCATCTGCGTTGCCTCATGTTCAACTCCTTCTGCGTGAACACGTACTTCAAGCTCTTATGATCTGTAAAAACTTCGACTCTTACGCCCAAAAGGTAGTGTCTCCAAATCTTCAAAGCGAAAATCACAGCCGCAAGCTCCAAGTCATGAGTTGGATAATTCTTCTCATGGGTCTTCAGTTGTCTTGATGCGTATGCTACGACCTTCCCATGCTGCATCAAAACACATCCCAATTCTTTCCCAGATGCGTCGCTATGAATCATCAGTCCTCCGGAATTGTCTGGTACGGTCAGGATAGGGGCGGTTATCAACTTCTGCTTCAACGTCTCAAAGCCAACGCACACTTATCCGTCCATACAAAAGGTACCTCCTTACGCATAAGCTTGGTCAGCGGTTCTGCCAAACGAGCAAAGTTCTCCACAAATCTCCTGTAGTATCCGGCTAATCCAAGGAAACTTCTTATCTCAGCTACATTCCTTGGAATAGGCCAATCTCGAACTGCTGCAATCTTTTCGGGATGGACGGCGATTCCATCACCCGACACGACATGTCCCAGAAATTTCACTTCTTCCAGCCAGAATTCGCACTACTCATCTTCGCATAAAGCTTCTTCTGTCTCAACATCTGCAGGACCTAATGATATCCGGATCGCAAATCCAGTTTCGAGAATACTCTCGCGCCACTAAGCTGCTCAAAAGTCCTCCAATGCGAGGGATCGGGTACTTGTTCTTAATAGTCGCCCGGTTCAATTCTCGATAATCAATGCACATCCTTCTCGTGCCATCCTTCTTCTTTACTAAAAGAACTGGAGCTCCCAAGGCGAGTTGCTGCTTCGAATCCAACCCTTCTCAAGTAATTCACCAACTTGCTTCTTAACTCCTTCCAATTCCACTGGTGCCATTGGATAGTAAGCTTTAGACATTGGCGCTGCACCAGGACTAAGGTCAATCGTGAACTCCACGTCTCGCTTCGGCGGTAAGCCCGATATATCTTCAAACACGTCCATAGAATCACGAACAACAGCCGGCTCTTTACTTTCATCACTTCCATTGATGTAAGAACATTGTTTGTCGGCCTAGCCCTAAACTCGATCGGCCCGACAGAACTGCTTCCTTACCGCAACTGCTGTCTGCTGTGAACTCCCAATTTTCCTGATATGCTCTGCTGTTCTCGAGCTGCCGTAAGAACCTGTGAGAAAGTGGTCAAACCCAGGGAGACGGTTTGCCTTTGGATGTCCACATCCAAGCTGCGCATGGACCTTCGTTCCCTGTCTGCATCGTTGGCGACTAAAGGTCCAGCGAAACTGCTGAGTCTCGTCCACTCTGCTGCATGCACGTCCACGGGTGCTCCATTCTGCCTCAGCCCAATAAATTTCTCTTCCATTTCCTCCCGTGCAGTCCGCGGAAAGAACTTCTCCAGGAAACTCTTAGAGAAATCCTCCTAACTGCTTGGCTTGGGCAAACGGTTCTCCTCCACAAGCCACCACTCTCGGCGTAATCCACTAGTTGAATGCGCACCATATCAACTCCTTTGTCCTCTAGAATCTGTGCCGCAATCAGCGAATTCTCCGTGCTGACTAGCCACTGCTCGGCTGGCATGGCTCCTCCAAACCAGTGAAAGTAGTAGGACCCACACGTCTGAACTCTGCCACGGTCCCTACTCGGTCAACTGGTCTAGTTCCAATCTTGTTCACAGACTGCTGAACGATCTGCAAACCTTCCTGAAACGAGTCCGCTTGCTGCTGGATCAGCTCGGGCTGTTTCTTTGATTTCCAGCATTCCTCTTATCACTCCAAGCATGGCGGCTCCGTTCACACGCCTCTGGTACGTCTTCAACTTCTTACCTGTCATAATCCTGAACTCAAAACACCCAATATTAGCATGATGATAGATTCTGAGTATAGATCAAGGCTAGAACTCCAAGATACTTAAATAGAGTACTGCATTGTAGCTATGCCGCGGTATCATAGCCGCAATTACTTAACTCCACCCAAGTCGCCTAAGTCCTAGGGATAACAAGAAATTAGGTTTTCGAGTTGACAATGCAAAGTAAGTTTGCATGTCGACATGATCCGGAAGAATGATTCAAGGATGGTAAAAAGGTCAAGGTGGCAGGACATGTTTCCTAATCACGGGTATTATGATTCGTGTATCGGGTGCAATACCCAACTACAAAGAATCAACCCAATTAACCTATGTCTCTGATACCAAAAGAACCATGTCACGCCCCGCTTCCCAGAGTACGCAAGATTGGGCACGTGACATAGCCAACCATGCTACCTGTGGGTAGGAAGTATCCATCCACAGTCACATTACGGTTGTAAGGATATCAAGAACAAGATAATAAACTAAACTAACACATGTCCAAATCCATAATAACCAGAGTCAATGATAAATAAGTGCGGAAGCAAATGATCCAATGCAATAATAGAAAGGTACGTCCCGTAATGCGGGATCACACCTAGAAATAAAATGCAATAAATGAACTAACCACTACAGAACTCACAAATCAGCCTGTTGGCTGAAGTACTCCTGCTCGGTCGTCGACAGTGGTACGGAATCTGGGCCATGCAAAACCCAGACGTCAGCGCGTCATGACATCAAGTATATAATGTAAACATGGTGAGCAATGCAAATATGAACATGAATAAAGCAGTATTAAGAAATCAGAGCAGGGTAATGTGCGATGGTGACTAAACTATCCTGTCAGGTTTCTACTCTATAGTCTTTGAAATCAATTGATGAATCGTCGATGTAACTCAATAGTATCCCGTGCGTGTCCGGGACCACGGTCAAGATCCTCGGGGCTGAATCCGACACGTGCCGCTAAGCAGTAAAAGGTAGTAGGATGGGCGAGTGATGTCAACATCAACACTCCGGGGCTGGCCAAGCCCGTAAGACTGATCAGAACATGTATCGAACTGTTGAGTTACAAGTCGGTTTCACCTTTGATTTCCCCATACCCCCAAGCTATGTATGTCAGGTCAGGTATTCAGTAGTCAAGGACTAATGCCAACACAAAATCCGGTAAGAGTAGGTCTGTCTGGATAGACAGCAGGAATGGTCAGGTTTGTTGGCATTAGGCATGAGATCAGGTAACAGGTAAAGCCATGGTACATCAGGTCAACCAGGTAATGTATAAAGGTGTCATGTCATGTCAAGAGTGTACGGTACCATGTCATGTCAAGTAGGAAGTGTAATAGGTCATGTCAGGAAGCACAAGATGTCATGTGGGTGCTCATAATCAAACTAACATAAACATGTGTATAAATAAACAAGCATGAGTACTATCAGAACAATAACTGGAACATGTAATATGATATGCCAATAGATATAATTTCAAGGATATGGATGCACAGTTATCGATTAGGGTTACATTTATAGTTCCAATATTAATTAGGATACAATTTATTAAACATGGAGTGTTAATATCACATTATTATGTAGTGATGTGATCTATGGATGCAATTATATGTATCTTAAATGCGATGGATGCAAATGGGTATCCGAAAAGTTATAAAACTATAAAATGGTAATGTGGGATGTACAACTAAACAATATGTGATATAATAATATTAATATGGATAGCATATTCAAAGCGATTAGTAACTATAAAAGATGTATTGATTAACCATGCACAAGAAGGTTCCGTTCAGAAATTTAGCGTCACCCTAATTTGTAAAATTGCTTAAAAATAACAAATGTTCTCCAAAAGAGACGTATCTTATACCAAAACAAAGATAATTCAATAAGGCTTTCAGTTTTATAAGTATAAGCATCTCAGGTTATCCCTACAAAAAGTTATGAATATTCAAAGTTGAAAGTTTGCTGCTGGAATTTCCCTGGACAGCAGTTTAGAGATGTGTTCGTTTGCATTTTACATTAATTAAACAATTTATTTTGCAAGTAAATATTTCATAGAGTTATAGTATTCTGAATTAGATTCGTAACGAACTGAAGAACGTATCCTAATGATTTTTCTATGATTTATAATGAATTTTATAAGATAAGGTGTACAGTAAATTTCAGATTTGTCATATCCGATTTTTCAACGACATTTCATATGTAAACTATAAGATTTTCAAATGTATAATATTATAAAATGAAGATTATAAAAGTATATAGCATGTAGCAAGATTAACTTGCCTCGATGGGTCGCGAATCGGGAAAACGGAACGTTAACCGTCGGCGGGGAAAACTCGCGACGGCGCACGGTTCACGGAATGAACCCAAACGACGAACAAAGGAACTACACGGGTCGGGGTATCTCGCTGGAACGTCGAGAAATGTCACCGGCACGACGGAATTCCGGTAACAAAAGAACAGTTAAAAGAAATGAGAAACGAGACATGAAGCAAGAAGAGAAAAATGATAAAGAGAAGTACGAGAGAATATATAAGGGGTAGAGAGAGAGAGAAAGTGGAGAGAGAGAGAAGAAGGAGAGAGAGAAAGTGGGGACCACGGGGTTAAAGGGGAGGTTGCGATTGGCTGAGAGAATAAATTGAGAAGGATATAAAAGATTGTAAAAATATTATATGGTTAACTTAAAGATTTAAAAGATAGGTAATGAACAGTAAGATATCAGATTAGTTAGAAAAATATATGCGAAGGTTTTAATAATATTAAAAATTTGGGATTTTGGCGCTAAATGAAACATTTCCAAATTGCGCCCGGGTTGGGTCCAAAAATTCGAAATTCAAATAATAGGATTTTAAGCGGGTTCCAAATTTTAAAATGAAATGTTTTATGATTAAAAAGCATACTCTCAAAACGGACACACGTGCGTGCACGTAGCCATCCAAACTTGCCCGTTTTACTGAACAGGACGAGAACACAATGCACGGACGCTACCACGAGGCTAGGGGTGTCAAGTAGGCCAAGATGAATATTTTCAATTTTATTTTAGATGCTAAAATTTGTTATATGTAGAAATGACTTTGCCGGGTAAATTTTACAGTAAGCAACAAACAAGCAAATTAAATGAAATGAGTACCACACTATGCTCAAACAGTAACTGAAAATAGTAGCATTGGGCTCGGGTGTTACATGTCAAGTAGACCGCGGATCCGCGGCGGATCGGCCAACTCGTCCGCGGATCCGCGGCCAAGTGGTGGAGTTGCTGCATGAAATTCTCTATGCTGATTTGTGATGGCTTAATAGCACTTTCTTGATGTCTGGAATATTTTTATACTTTCTTGTTTACTGCCAGATCATAAGTCTTGGACTTGGTGTATTTTATCAGCACTTTTAGCAGTTCCGGCTCTTTTATCTAGAGAATTTCCTGCACACAATCTCGAGACAAGTGTTGATACACTAAAGATCATGCGTGTAATAATAAACACTCAATTTCCCTCAAAATGCCGGTTATAATGTATAACACATGTTATTTGATATTTTTCAGACGAATTGCTAATATGTGCTATAATTATACCAAACACCTTTAGATGATTACAAATAGTAAGAAAATTTATGTGTTAAAAATGCAATATTTTCGACTGATCAAATTCCCCCAAACTTAATTTTGGTCGTCTCGAGCAAACATCTTTTATTTAAGAGAAGGAGGAAATATAAGAAAAAGAAAATCTAACTAGCACACTTTCGTAGGCAACACGATTGCACTGAGCACGTGCAACAAGCCTTTAAAGCTCTAGGTGTCCGTAGTAGGAGGAGTATTGTCTCCTAAGGGTTTTCAGAGGATTGCACCCACAAAATCCAATAATAAAAGGAAGACTGTGAAAGTTACATGTAAAGATAAGAATTATAAAAGAAAGACTTTGAAAATTAGAGTTTTCAACTAATACTAGCTTTTCGGTTGTCATGAGCCCTATCTTAAAAGTCATGAAAAGAGGTTAGAAATCACATCATCCCTCAATAAAACATCGTCCTTATTCTTCATTCCTATCTTTCTTCCAAACATCGGTCATATACCTCAACGTGTGTGTAAAATACATCCCTACACTCGGAGAATTCAATTCAAGCTATCATGCCCTTGTCCATCTACCTCAGTACTTTTTAATCGATGAATATTTAGATGGATTTGCTCACATATTTTTCATGCGACCGTTAATACTTCTTGAGATACTAACCGACCAATTACTCATGTGCTTTCTTATTAGGCGTATCAGTATTTTCCTCGTCTTGCAACACCTAAGGCTTAGCAGTGACTCCCAAACCAGTTAGTCTAAGGCATCAGGTGATGAAGCACCCTCGCTATATTTTTTTATTACTGCCTTGGTGATAACAAAACCAGTGTTGATTTTTTTCACCGTTTTATCTTTTATTTTTCATTCATTATTTCCTTCATACTTTTGCTTTTAGACAAGAGCATTTCAAGGTATTCTCTACTATCCCGAGTTTCAAGACGTGTGTAAGTGCGAATAGTAGGGTATCAACATTCAAATATTTGGCTTCCAAAATAGGAACTATTTTTCAGACTTATTTTTATCCTCAGATTAGTGACTTCTTTCATCTTACTAACCCTTGGGACAACGGCTCATAACTACTTATTACTAGTTTCGTTTAAGAAAACTTCTAATTTTCTAAGTTTTCTTAAATTTTTCTAATCTTTTGGATGTAATTTTTCACTATCTAATCCTTTATTATCTTATTTATGTACACATTTTTTTCTTTTTTTTATATATGTTTTGTGCGTATGAAAAGTATGATGCAAAGTGATGCGTAAATAAGCACAAACCTCCCCCAAACTTGTTTTCAATAGCGTCCTCACTGTTGCCATCCGTTAAATCTCAAAAACCTGTAAGCTAGGGAGAAAAATTTATTAGCGGGGTTAAGAAATATGGACGTGAAAATCCTCCCCCAAACCTTTTTTTTTGGCTCACAATTTTGAGATTTTATTTTCAAGAGCCAAAACTATAAACCCCCCAAACTTGAGTTAAACAATGTTAAGCTTTTGAAAATCACAAGAGGGGGTCAAAGTTACTGGTCAATGCAAAGCCTTACAAAGACCGAAAGTCAACACCAACCATTCGAAGATTTTATCAGTGTAGTGCACTGGTTGGTAGAAGAACAAGTTGAAAAGAGCCAAGAAGAAGTGGGGAAAAGATAAGTGGTATAAAAGAATGTGTTTTCGTCTCGTTATGGAGAGACGACTCAATGATTGTGATGGATTACTCGCATTCTCGTGATTGTCAAGAAGAAGCGGTGGAGGTTCAATTTCTTTGTTTTGGAGATGATTCATCTCAACACCTGTGTTTGCTAAAAATGCGAGTTCATCAACGAAGCTTTCATCGATATCCCGAAGAATAATGTCATTGGAAAGAACGGGATGATACTCAGACTCCAGAAAAGGTCCATCATCAACATTAGATGTTGACCCGGACAGCTCGAAAGAAGGGTTCGTATGTATATGATACATATCTGGGTCAAACAAAAACGTATAAAGGAAGTCTGGATCTGTATCGTGAAGCTGATCAAATTCGCTGCTGTTGACATCCATTAATTCGACAGAACATACTCGAGCATGAGGATCGGAGGGTTGACTTCCCAACTTGTAAATGTTGAGCTCAATTGATCTATTCCCGAAAGATAGGTTGATAGAGCCGTTTCTACAGTTGATTACAGCATTGGAAGTAGCCAAAAATGAACGACTTATAATCACCGAAATTTGGTTCCGTGGGTTCATTACAGGCTGTGTATCAAGAACAATAAAGTCCACAGGGAATACAAATTCCTCGATTTTTATCAACACATTCTCAAGTTCACCCCTAGGTTTGGTGATTGATCGGTCGGCCATCTGGAGAGTTATGTTCGAGGGCTTTAACACTCCGATACCTAATTGCTCATAAACTGAATATGGAAGCAAGTTAACACTAGCGCCAAGGTCAAGTAAAGCACGGTTAATGTGTTTATCCCCAATAGAAATAGAAATAGTAGGACAGCCAGGGTCCTTACGTTTCCTTAGTAATTGTTGGGAAAAAGCCGTGTCTAAAGTACTCGACATGAAAACTTTTTTAGGCACTTGAGTCTTCCTCTTCCTAGTGCACAAGTTCTTAAGAATTTTCGCATAAGACGGAACTTGTTGGATAGCATCTAGAAGAGGGGTATTGATCTTGACTTGCTTAAACATGTCCACAATCTTCTCCATTTGTGCATTAGGTTTGTTGTCCTTCAATCTGTTTGGAAATGGAGCTCTATCAATAAGTGTTGGGTCCAACATTTGTGGAGAAGTTTGTGGGGTGGAAAGGATGAAGTGGGTGGAGGGTTCGAGCTTTTGGGAAAACGGAGAATAGGCTCGGAAGATGAAGAATGTAAATTGGACGAAATAGGGTAAGAATTAGAAGTGGGAGTGGAAGCCGGGGTGTTAATTGATTCCTCAACATCAATCTGTTCACCCACATGATTGTCTAGCTCTCTTCCAGATCTCAACGTGGTAAGTGCATTCACATTAGTATAATGTGAAGGTCCAGGATCAGGTAGAGGTTGAGATGGAAGATTCCCTTTCTCTCTAGCACTCATTTCGGCTGTTAATTGTGCAATTTGTGCTTCCATCGATTTAATAATCTCACCTTGAGATGCAGAGGTTTTCTTTATATCATCGATAGAATACTTAAAATCAGCCGACATTTGAATAGAAATTGTCAGAAGCAAACTCATGGTTTGTTCAAGTGCAGAGGTGTTATTGGTTCCGGCAGAAAAAGGATCAAAGTTGTTGGCCGGGTTTTGAAAATTTTATGGTTGGTAGGGGTGCTGACTCAGTTGTGGTAGTAGCTGTTGTGGTGGAGGGACCCATTGAAAGTTATTATGGTTTGGATCCGTGTATTGAGTTTGGTGTTGGATCCAAAAAAGATCAGGGTGATTCATATGAGGAAGAAGAAGGATCGTTTCCTGGTGTTTGCTGAAATGCAGCATTAGTGTGACCTTGAAACGGTACATTCAAAGGATATTCTTCCATCAAATGTGATGGATTTGAACAGCAGCCGCATAGGGTTTTGGGAAGTGTGAAATGGTTTAGGGGGCTGAAGCGATTTTGTTTTCTATAGCGCCGAGCTTCCTTTGTATTGTGGCTATTTCGGCTCTCATTGTGACGGAAACTGTTGGATATATGTATGCCCTAGAGGCCATTATATGATAGTGGATGTATTTGTACATGTATATATATATTCAGTATACATTCTTGCTCGACATGATAGTATGCTATCTGGTTCTTCTTTATCTGACATGTTGATTTGATCATGCTTTTTCATTCACACATGTTGATAAAGCCCTGAGGATATTGGCTTGACTACTGTGATTATGATAGAGATCATACTAGTGGGACATCTGTAGTTTACAGGCATATCCTGAAATGTCCCTAGTCGTAGGTATAACGAGACGGGGCATCGATATACCAGAGTAGACTAGCGTATATGATACTAGACCCATATGATGGGCGATGAATGTTCTCACATTCATCGATGTTTGACATCGAGATCGTATACGGGTGCTCAGTGGTGAATGGGTACACTGGACGGACTCACCGAGAACTCCTATATGGAATTATATCTATCGTCGGATTGCAGTTCTCAGGTGACACTTATGCAGGTAATTCTGTAGACCCGAGATCGTCATAGAGTCTTGTGTGCTCTCCCATTGTACTTTGATTATCACCCTACCACGGCTCTACTGAGTCGTGCAAACAGGTGGCCGTTGGGTACAGTCCCGAGACACACAAAGGCGATGAGCGATAGGAGGGATTTCGTCTCTCCCGGTATTGGGAGTTGATGCTGTGCTTTGCTCGACTGGTTATATCAGTAAGTCCCTGGCCAGGGCTGCTGAGATTTACTGATAAGCGTTATCAGTAGTTTCTCGATCTGTTATAGTCCATTCACCGGCACGACTTATTGAGTTATTGGGGTCGACGTTACCATCCCTAGGCTCGATATGCAGCATATCTGATGAAGAGACCGGACTGTACGGTAGTGTTGCCGGTTGGCTCGACGGGAGTTGTAGCAGGTTCGCTTGTTTTTCTTCTGATCGCTCAATACCCGGGTGGCCGTTACGTTTAGCTGACCGCTTGCGGCTTGGGGGTGCTTGATATGATCATCACCCACTACCGGCGTATTGACGAGTAGTAGAGTCCCACAAAGGAGTTACCTAGTCCAGGCGAAACGTTGTGGTGCGCGTATGCGATATGCGCATGGACCCGGTTAAAATGCGCGTATAAGATACCGTATATTAATCGGGCAGCTTGATTTTGGTCAGGTCGTATGTGATATGACCGGATTGCTAAATCAAGAGTTGATTTATCATTTGACCATTAGTTCCTCACTAGAAATCTTTTCTTGTATTTTTGGATGTATGCATGCATGTATGCATTCTTTCTTGTTCATGCACATATGGATGTGCATGCACACATACATACATACATCATCCTTCATAGGTTTATATACATAGAAAATGGTGGAAATATAAGACTCACACCTTGGTTTTATATATGGATTATTATTTCTATTTGTGTTAAAACAAAAAGAAAAAGGAAAGGATAATTCATGGTTTTGTTTCTACACTCTTTTTTGACCTAACCTTGCTCACCTACCTTTTAACCATGGATTAACTTTCCTTTTGTGTTTTAACTCAAATTCAATAATATCTTTATTATTTAACCATGGTTTGAGATGAAGAGTGGAAAATATATATAAATATATTTTCTATTTTTCATGAGAGATTATCTTTTTCTCTTGTTCTAAAAAGGCCATCATCTTCTTCCTCCTTCTTCTTTTGCTTTCTAGATTTCTCTAGTGAGCAAAACACTCACCAAGTTAGGATTTTGAAGTGAGAAAACCACCACAACACCATTCTACACAAGTCTTGCCCACTTGTGAAGAGTGTTATCTTCATTTCCTTCTCTTGGTCAAGTGAAGTTGCAAGCTTGGACAAAGGAGCTTCGGGTGGATCATCGTGGACATTAGAAGACCTCAAGCGAACCCTTTTCCAACCCTCAAGTGGCCAAGGAGTCTAGCGTAGGGAGCTACAAAGGTTGTACTCTCAAAACGCTAGCCTTTGTTACTTGTGATGTTGTTTAAGTTATGAAACCTTAATTTTCTAGGAATGATTCTTTGTGTGTTCACTTAGCACCTTAAAAAATTTAATTTTGAGACATGTGATGCTTCCAAACCTTTCATAAGGTGCTAGGTAAACCATACATTGGTATCAGAGCCGACCTAGAACTTTAGGCGACACTTTAGCAAAGTTAAAACTCCGATTAAACCAAAATACGGATTTTTGGGACACTCTTTGGACATTTTTTTGAAACTGTGATTTTTCAGAATTAAAAATATGTAAAAAATTCAGCAGGGAATTCTAAGAAACACTGTGAAAAACGAAGCCCTAAAGAGCTAATCCCACCGCGGAACCGCGGCCAAAGCTTGCTTAGGCCACGGCTCCGCGGCCGTACTGAGCCATTAAGGCCTCATTTTTATACACTGTTCTGCTTACCTGCTTGTAGATGTTTTTGGGTATTTTTAATCTGATTTCAGTAATATTTGTTCTGGAGATTGTTTTGGGTTCAATGATTCGATCGGAATTTTAATTTCATGCTTTTTCTGGATAATTAGAAAGTATTGAATTGTTCGAACGAGTGTCATTTGCTCACTTTTCACGGGGTTTAAATCTTTCGGAAATATGTGCAAGTTTTATGGTGGACCCTCTAGAAGACAACAAATCTTAACTCGATTATATGACCGTCTTGAACTGCCTTTTGAACCTTAGGGTTTGGGGCAGTACGGCGTGCCACATGTGAGGCGTTGGCTTGACCCTTCTACGGCTGGACCGCTACTACTGTGTCACACTCCGGGTTTATGAACTTCGCTTAAGTGTTGAGCTTTAGGGAATTTTGGGTATTTGATCATTCGTTCGAAAACTTTAATACTGTCTATTTATCTGAAATGTGATACAATATGTGGAATTCATATAGTTAGGCATGAAATACGAAGTATGTGATATTTCGCATTTACGATGTCTAAAGAGAATGTGGATTCCAAATATTGTAGTTTTACACTTTCTTTTCTGTGACCGTAAGTGTTGTATATCGATATCGCCGGTTTCGTTACTATACATCAACGACAATTGAGGTACGCATACTTACTTACGTTGATGATATATGATATTATGTGTTGCTGAGATATAATGTGCAGGATTGTCGCGATTGAATAGCCCGGGGGTTTTTTATGTGAGAAGAGAGTTTTATTTTTCATTCATGTAAAATTCAAATGTAATATAATATTCTTTTATTTGGGGCACTTCCGGGTTGAGGTTGATGCCACCAGTGTTGTATATTATTTACTTTTCCGCATTAGGATAGCCCCAAGGAGGGGAGCACAAGTGACCGGGTTCTGGGGTTCAGTGGGAGGCCATCTCGAGGAGTCGAGACTGGGTCTCCTAAACTCCAGGAATGGTAGGGTCGCTTGCCGCTCTCGTAGGGGTCTAGGGGTGTGGGCTTGGCTATTCATCGCAACTGTGGAATCCGTATTTTCTATTGTTGGCTAAATACTAAATACGGACGTCCTAGTATATCCCACATTATATCTATGTTTCTACTGCATGTGTTCTGTGATATCTAAGACGAATGATATATTATATATGAGATATACAGTACACGTTGCTTATGTTTTACACCCGCGCTAGTCCCTTCCCGGTATGCCGTTAGTTAAGTAACCTAACGGTGCATAACGGAACATTGCGGCGAATGCGGATGGCATAAGCGTACGTTGTATTTTCGTTTCTTTTCTGTGATTGGCTTAAGGACTTAAATGATGGGATTACATTAATATGATTAATGTAAAGAAAATAAACCTAAAAAGATGTTGTAGAATCGGATTTGAAAACCACTCGGCTCTTTATGAAAAAGCTATATTTCAAAACCGCGGAGCTCAAGCCACTCCTTTAAAAACCATTAGATTCTACAACGTTATCAAGTTCAAAGCGTTAAAGATTTTCTTAAAAATCATCCGCAACCCTCCGTCATTTTAGAAAGTAGAGTACTTAACATTCGTGCTATGTTTGTTGACCTTACCCAAGGCGTAGTGTACGGTAGCTAAGTGATGTCTTCCTACAATGCATATGATGCAGATTAATTAGGACGGGCATATGACTTTGTTGACCTTAGCCAAGGGTCATGTAAACCGGTCTGATTAATCAAGAAATGACGGGTTGAACTTGACTATTGCTTGTGATTTGTTGACCATAGCCAAGGTCATGTGTACTAGGGGTAAAAATCATATCGGGAATTTTAATAGTTGAAATTTGCAATGAGATTGCATACCTTCCATGTGATGGTTGGATCCCGATCCCACTGTGGGCAATAGTTGCTCCTAGGAGAGTTTTACAGTTTACAATTAGCTAACTCCTTAGGTGTCTAGAAAGGTGTTAATGGGGCTACGCCTCTGGGAAAACGAGGTTTACTTTAATTAGGTCCATGCGAAAGCACGGGGAACCTCCCTCAAGTACCGACACTGGCCTGGCTGAACGGTTAGCGAAGTTGTAGACTGTAATTAATCCTGACTAGTTTTCTTTTTAAGGTTTGAAAGCAAAACTCGATTAAAGCAGTGGGAAACATCGATTAGACAAGATAATAACCAATCTGATCTATGCAAGAGCTTTCGCTGAGTGTATTCTTTTCTCTCTCTTAGTGGCAGATACCTATGACTGGACTCAAACTTCTACTAGATAAAAAACAAACTGAATGGGACCAATTATAAAGACTGGATGAGGAATCTAAAATAGTCTTGACTTATGATAAAGTATCATAAGTCCTCACGGCTTCAGCCCCGCCCGTCCCAGGTCCAAAATCCTCAGTTGCGGACATTGAAGTCCGCAAGACATGGGACGCTGACTGTGCCACGGCCAAATGCCTCATGCTTGCATCGATGGATAACATACATCAAAAGCAGCATGAGAATATGGACATTCACGCCATATTGCTCCATACAAAAGAGTTGTATGGAGAGCAATCCCGTGCATTACGATACGAAGCATCAAAGAAATTGTTTCAGATGCGAATGGCCCCAGGCACACCAGTAGGAGACCATGTTCTGAAGATGATAGCTCTTATAGAAGAGCTTGAGGACCTTGGATGGACTATGTACAATGAACAATATACGGATATTATTCTGCAGTCCTTCCCCTCCACCTTTCCTCAATTCATAGTGAACTTCAACATGCATAACATGGAGAAGGAACTACCTGAACTCCTTAATATGTTAAGGAGTGCAGAGAACACTATGAAATCAGTAAAAACTCCCGTTATGACTGTTGGACAGTCTTCCTCTTCTCACCCAAAGGCTAAGGCCAAGGGAAAGAAAAAGAAGAAGCCCACCAATCCTAAGTGTGGAGTTAAAAAGGTGAAGGGAAAGGAAAAGTCCAAAGCTGGAGACTCGGGGAAAGGGGAATGTTTTCATTGCCACAAGACAGGACATTGGAAACGCAACTGCACGGAGTACTTAAATCTTAAGAAGAAGCATGGGGATGCTTCTGCTTCAGGTGCGTTTGTGATAGAAAACTGTTTTTCAATAAACTCTGCTTCCTGGGTATTGGATACCGATTCTGGTTCTCACATTTGCAATTCTATGCAGGGGTTGAGAAATAGCAAGGTTTTGAAGACAGGTGACCATACTCTCCGCGTTGGAAATGGTTCCAATGTACATACAGTCGCAGTTGGAGAGTATCACTTGGGGTTGCCGTCTGGGTGTATATTGGTTTTGAACCCATGTTATTTTGTACCAAGTATGCTTTGTAATATAATATCTGTTTCTTTGTTAGACAATGAAGGATATAATTTTGTATTGCAGAACAAAGTTATGAACATTCACCTAAATCAAATGTTGGTTGGGTATGGTACACGTAATAACGGGATATATGTCCTAAATCAACACACAGTGTTCAGTATACAACACACTAATAAAAGAAAACTTTCAGAAATAAATGAAGCTTTTCTTTGGCACTGTAGACTTGGTCATATTAACGAAACAAGACTAAACAAGTTACACAAAGATGGATATTTAAACTCCTTTGAAATAAATCTTATGCGACTTGCCAGTCGTGTATCAAGGGTAAAATGACCAAAACTCCGTTCACCGGACACGGAGAAAGAGCTACTGAGCTCCTAGGCCTCATACATAGTGATGTATGCGGGCCAATGTCTACACAGGCTAGAGGAGGTTTTTCATACTTCATTACGTTCACTGACGATTTCTCAAGATTCGGTCATGTATTTTTATTAAAGCACAAGTCCGAAGCTTTCGAGAAATTCATTGAATATAAACAAGAAGTAGAAAAACAAACTGGCTTGAGTATCAAGATGCTTCGATCAGATCGAGGTGGAGAGTATCTCTGTACAGAATTCGCAAACTTCCTAAAAGAGAATGGGATTCTCTCTCAGCTCACTCCTCCTTACACACCACAGCACAACGGTATGTCAGAACGACGGAATCGGACCCTATTAGATATGGTCCGTTCCATGTTGAGTGACGCTGAGTTACCCGTCTCATTTTAGGGGCATGCATTGGAGACTGCAGCGTTTCTACTGAACAGGGTTCCAACCAAAACCGTGTCTACCACGCCATATGAGATATAGCATGGGAAGAGACCATCTCTTAAGAGAATTAAGATTTGGGGTTGCCCGGCCTATGTTAAAAAGAAAAATCCAGACAAACTCGAGACACAGTCAGTCATGTGTAACTTTGTGGGATATCCAAGGAACTCTTATGGATATCTATTCTACCACAAGGAGGAACAAAAGGTGTTTGTTTCTCAGCATGCCACATTCTTGGAAAAAGAGTTTTTCATATATAAAGATGATGGCAGGGTGGTGGATCTAGAAGAGGTTCTAGAGACACAAACTATAAATGACGACTTGGTTGAACTGGCTGTTGCAATAGAAACTGAGGAACCTCGGCCACTCCGTAGGTCTGGTAGGACTTCTCGCCCACCGGAGAGGTACTACGGTTTCCGTATTGATGGTGACGGAGAATACTGCATCATGGATGATGATGATCCTACCAGTTTTCAGCAAGCTATCATGAGTGGAGACTCTGTGAAGTGGCTGGATGCCATGAGATCCGAAATGGAGTCTATGTACACCAACAAAGTATGGACATTGGACGTTGTACCCCCTGGAGTAAAGCCTGTGGGGTGCAAACGGATCTTTAAAAGAAAGATTGGTGTAGATGGGAAGGTGGAGACTTATAAGGCAAGACTTGTGGCGAAGGATTTTCGTCAAAGACCAAGTTTGGACTATGACGAGACTTTTTCTCCCATAGCCATGCTTAAATCCATTCGGATCCTACTTGCTATTGCTGCTCACTACGACTATAAAATCTGGCAGATGGACGTTAAAACAGCATTTCTAAATGGAAATTTAGAAGAATGCGTTTATATGGATTAGCCAGAGGGCTTCATTGACAGTGGGAGCAGCGGGAAAGCGTGTAAATTGCTTAAATCCAAATATGGGTTAAAGCAGGCATCACGGAGTTGGAACATCTGTTTCGATGATGTCATCAAAGAGTTTGATTTCATCAAAAATCCAGATGAACCTTGTGTTTATAAGAAGGCTGTAAGGAGAGCTGTCACATTCCTCGTATTGTACGTGGACGACATTCTTCTGATAGGAAATGACATTCCTATGCTACAGTCGGTCAAATCTTTCTTATCACTAAGGTTCTCCATGAAGGACCTGGGTGATGCCATATACATTCTGGGCATAAGGATCTATAGGGATAGATCCAAAAGGTTATTGGGATTGTCCCAAACCAGGTACATCAACACCATCCTAAAAAGGTTTAGTATGGAAGACTCCAAGCGGGGTGCCTTACCCGCTTGCCATGGGGTCACTCTCTCTAAGGACTCTTGCCCAAAGACCGATGAAGAGAGAGCTCGCATGAGCATTATACCCTATGCTTCGGCAGTAGGATCTATAATGTATGCGATGTTATGTACATGCCCAGATGTAGCTTATGCACTTAGTGTTGTAAGCAGGTATCAATCCAACCCTGGAGAGAATCACTGGACAGCTGTGAAGAACATTCTTAAGTACTTACGAAGGATTAAAGAATTGTTCTTGGTGTATGGTAATGGAGATCTCCAAATGGAGGCCTTTACCAATTCGAGCTTCCAGAGCGATAAGGACGACAGCAAATCTATCTCTGGGTTTGTATTTACCCTCAATGGAGGGGCGGTAAGTTGGAAGAGTTCCAAACAGGATACCGTTGCAGACTCTATGATGGAGGCTGAGTACATTGCTGCAAATGATGCCACCAAGGAAGCCGTCTGGATGAAGAAGTTTGTCTCGGAGCAAAGAGTAGTTCCAACCATTATTGATCCAATACCATTGTATTGTGATAATAATGGGGCTATGGCGTTAGCCAAGGAGCCCAGGTCCCATCAGCGGTCCAGACACATCCTGAGGCGTTTTCATTTGATCCGGGAGATTGTAGATCGCCGCGAGATCGAGATTAGGAGAGTAGAAACAAAGAATAACGCTGCGGATCCATTCACCAAGGCCCTCCCTCGGCCACAGCATGAGCGACTTTTTGAGATGTTGGGTATGAGATATGCCAATAACTGGCCTTAGTGCAAGTGGGAGATTGTTGGATATATGTATGCCCTAGATGCCATTATTTGATAGTGGATGTATCTGTACATGTATATATATATTCAGTATACATTCTTGCTCGACATGATAGTATTCTATCTGGTTCTTCTTTATCTGACATGTTGATATGATCATGCTTTTTCATTCACACATGTTGATAAAGCCCTGAGGATATTGGCTTGACTACTGTGATTATGATAGAGATCATACTAGTGGGACATCTGTAGTTTATAGGCATATCCTGAAATCTCCCTAGTCGTAGGTATATCGAGACGGGGCATCGATATACCAGAGTAGACTAGCGTATATGATACTAGACCCATATGATGGGCGATGAATGTTCACACATTCATCGATGTTTGACATCGAGATCGTATACGGGTGCTCAGTGGTGACTGGGTATACTGGACGGACTCACCGAGAACTCCTATATGGAATTATATCTATCGTCGGATAGCAGTTCTCAGGTGACACTGGTGCAGGTTAGTCTGTAGACCCGAGATCGTCATAGAGTCTTGTGTGCTCTCCCATTGTACTTTGATTACCACCCTACCACGGCTCTACTGAGTCGTGCAAACAGGTGGCCATTGGGTACAGTCCCGAGACACACGAAGGCGATGAGCGATAGGAGGGGTTTCGTCCCTCCCGGTATTGGGAGTTGATGCTGTGCTGTGCTCGACTGGCTATATCAGTAAGTCCCTGGCCAGGGCTGCTGAGATTTACTGGACAGCGTTATCAGTAGTTTCTCGATCTGTTATAGACCATTCACCGGCACGACTTATTGAGTTATTGGGGTCAACGTTACCATCCCTAGGCTCGATATGTAGTATATCTGACGAAAAGACCGGACTGTACGGTAGTGTTGCCGGTTGGCTCGACGGGAGTTGTAGCAGGTTCGCTTGTTTTTCTTCTGATCGCTCAATACCGGGGTGGCCGTTACGTTTAGCTGACCGCTTGCGGCTTGGGGGTGCTTGATATGATCATCACCCACTGCCGGCGTATTGACGAGTCTTAGAGTCCCACAAAGGAGTTACCTAGTCCAGGCGAAACGTTGAGGCGCGCGTATGCGATATGCGCATGGACCCAGTTAAAATGCGCGTATAAGATACCGTATATTAATCGGGCGGCTTGCTTTTGGTCAGGTTGTATGTGATATGACCGGATTGCTAAATCAAGTGTTGATTTATCATTTGACCATTAGTTTCTCACTAGAAATCTTTTCTTGTATTTTTGGATGTATGCATGCATGTATGCATTCTTTCTTGTTCATGCACATATGGATGTGCATGCACACATACATACATACATCATCCTTCATGGTTGTATATACATAGAAAATGGTGGCAATATAAGACTCACACCTTGGTTTTATATATGGATTATAATTTCTATTTGTGTTAAAACAAAAAGAAAAAGGAAAGGATAATTCATGGTTTTGTTTCTACACTCTTTTTTGACCTAACCTTGCTCACCCACCTTTTAACCATGGATTAACTTTCCTTTTGTGTTTTAACTCAAATTCAATAATATCTTTATTATTTAACCATGATTTGAGATGAAGAGTGGAAAATATATATACATATATTTTCTATTTTTCATGAGAGATTATCTTTTTTTCTTGTTCTAAAAAGGCCATCATCTTCTTCCTCCTTCTTCTTTTGCTCTCTAGATTTCTCTAGTGAGCAAAACACTCACCAAGTTAGGATTTTGAAGTGAGAAAAGCCACCACAACACCATTCTACACAAGTCTTTCCCACTTGTGAAGAGTGTTAGCTTCATTTCCTTCTCTTGATCAAGTGAAGTTGCAAGCTTGGACAAAGGAGCTTCGGGTGGATCATCGTGGACATTAGAAGACCTCAAGCGAACCCTTTTCCAACCCTCAAGTGGCCAAGGAGTCTAGCGTAGAGAGCTACAAAGGTTGTACTCTCAAAACGCTAGCCTTTGTTACTTGTGATGTTGTTTAAGTTATGAAACCCTAATTTTCTAGGAATGATTCTTTGTGTGTTCAGTTAGCACCTTAAAAAATTTAATTTTGAGACATGTGATGCTTCCAAACCCTTCATAAGGTGCTAGGTAAACCTTACAGAAGAATCGAGCTAATTGATATCTTCCCTAGGTGATTGTGGTCTAACACTTTCCTATTATAATGTGTTTTGAGTTAAATCTTCTAGGTATTTCCAAGCTTCACCATCATCTTTAGATAGGAATTGGCAATGACACATGGTTTCAAGCATCTGTTTTGTCGTGAAATCAATACCCTCATAGATAATTCGACACAGATCCCATCTAGAGATTCTATGATGAGGACATTGGATAAGAATATCCTTGAACCGTTCAAAGCATTTCCAAAATGGTTCAATGGGAAGTTGGGTAAATTTGAAGATTTCGCTCCAAATACGGCTGGTCTTGTGATTGGGATAAAATTTCTTAAGGAATGCTGCAACAAATTCATCCCATTTTGAAATAGAATGTGTGGTTGAATTATAAAGCCACTTTTCGGCTAAATCGCACAAAGTGAATGGGAGAAAACGTAAACGCAGAGCATCCAAAGACAGTTGTGACGTTCCAATCATTGCACATACATTTTCAAATTTGGAGATAAAAACGTATGTGTCTTCAGACTCAAGACCGTGAAATTTGGGTAACAGTTTGATAAATTGGGGGTTGATTTCAAAATTTTCCCCATTGGCAGGTGGAATAGAAAGACAGGTGGGAAGGGGAACACGTGTTGGATAGTATCTCTCTTGGAGAGAAATGCTTGGAGGATTCTGCGCACCTTCGGGCGGTGTCAGAGTGGTGTTAAAGTGTGATGGAAATCCGTCCATCGCGGTCGTGGTGGGTGGTGGGAAAAAGAAAATGTAGAAATACCGACTTTGGGGTCGATGCGGGAAACGCAGACAAGACGGGCACTAGAATCCCGTTCCAGCCGAGCTTGCACTAAAGGTTTTAGCATAAGTGGTAGCGTTGTGATAATTAAGGGAAAAGTTGGTGTTTGTTTTGAAAAATAGTACGGATTTTTGAAAAATCAAATTACAAACAATGCACAAGCAACCCTAATTCTAGTGGTCACCTAGGTCAAGTCTCTAGACCGCCCCTAGACTTCTAGAAGACAAGTCGCAAGATAAATCCTTTACTGCCTCTTTGCCCCTTCTGTGGCCAGGTAAGTTCCAGGTAAGTGGGAGGTTCTCCACTACGTAAGTAGTGGGCCTAATTAAGTAACAACTTGCCTTAGACAGAACAAAGGAAACGTGGATAAGCAATAGATTACCCATGACCTCCTTCTGTCCTAAGTGAGCGCGACGGTCCTTAGAGTCATGTCTAGATCTTTTTTAGTTAATGAGGGTCTTCCGGGGCTTAGGAAGGGTAATGAACTCCCCACCTAATCTGAATTTGGTCTTTGCCCCTTAATTTCCGTATTAAAATATTCAAACAACCAAGATCAAACACGCAACAAATTTTCTTTTTGCAGCGCTGCGAATTTTTTCAAAGAATCCTGCAGAAATTGGTTAATGGACAGAGCAGGGAGGAGATAAGGAAGTATAGAAGTTACCACAGAGAAAAGAAATTCTGAAGCTTCAATATCACCACGAATCCACCGCGAAATGCTTGCTATGGCCGCGGTTCCGCGGTGAGTTGACGAGATCTCTGCACAAAATTTTGTACAGATGCTCCTTTTACTCCACTGGACTTCCTGAAATGATCTGAATATTTTTCCCTTTACTCCGATGATTCCAGATTCCCTCGCAACAAATCACAACAAATCGTTAAGCGCTTGTTACGAATTTTGATCTAAAAATTCTGATGGAATAATAAATTTTCAACTCAAATAACAAAAACGAACAAAATAGCACACATCCCCGGCAACGGCGCCATTTGATTGATCGTCTCTTCATGTGTATGGAAAGGTTTTAATAACAACCAAAGAAATTTATACCGCAATCAATTAACGGTGTCGATGTAGCACGTTAATGAATACGGATCGTCCACTGAGATGTGTGTTTTGATCGATCTTGTTTTAGATGAGTCGAAATGAAAATATAAAAGAAATTGCAAGAAAATTGATTCAAGATTTATGAGTTTTGATTTTTAAGAAAACATAAAGAATATAGATCTAGAATCAAGAATCAAGAAATGTCCCAATTGATTTAGTTATTAAGATTTATAGAATAGCTTGTAGGAATCGATCGAATTGGTAGCAATGATGAATCTAATAATGACTAATCTTATATATGGATAATTTATAGCTAGATCGATAGCGATGAATGAAGATTAGGGATCTATTCAAGAAACTAGGGTTTCTCATTCTCTATCTCTTGTCTTTTCACTGATCATCATTCGGATCTAGCCTCCGGCAAAGAGATTCATCAATCATTTGATCCCTAATTTGCAACGAAATTTTCAAGAATGTGATCTCGATCCAAATTAGGTCATTGATGATTCTTTTTCCTAAAGTTCACAAATCTCATAAGACTTAAGATTTGTATTAGGATTTTATCATCACTAGATCTACCAAATCTCTCGATTCCGTAACAAGCGGAGATTCACTCAAGCATCATGAAAATAAAAAATTCAAGATCTAGAAATTTCATAGTGAAAGAATATAAAGAAAGCAAGAATTACAATTATCACCTTTATTCAATCGACGACTAATTACACATTCCCTCAATACGAGGTTACAAGAGTTGCTCTCGATCGCTCCTTTGAAGAGGTAACTAGATCCGTCGAAGTTCGCTTCGCTCGATCTCCGTGAGTCGCGGATCATCGTGGATCTCTTGCTCGGATGAAGATTGGCTTCGCGGATAAAGGATCGATGGTTGCTTGCTTGATTTGCTTCTCAAAATGATCTTGATTTGGCTTGGATTTGAATTTGGGCTAGGGTTTTGGTATCAAGTTGTGTCACTCAACTTGAATTTGAATTTTGGCTCCAAATGTGTAACTAACTCCCACTAATTGTCTCACCTCAAAACCCTAGATCTAGATCTCTTTTTATAACCACCTCATTTCAATCTTCCCTCCAAAGCTAGGTTGTTAGAGAGAACCTTCTAGAATAAGGTTGTTGGAGGGAGCCTTCTAGAATAAGGTTGTTGCAAGAAATATTCTAGAGCGAGTTTGTTATGCAGAGCCTTCTGGAAGAAGCCACGTGGTCTTTGAGAGTCTTCTAGAAGCAAGGGTTGTCAGATGAAGCTTCTGGATAAAATCTGATTTGATGACGTGTCAAGTAGACCGCGGATCCGCGGCGGATCGGCCAACTCGGCCGCGGATCCGCGGCCAAGTGGTGGAGTTACTGCATGAAAATCTCTATGCTGATTTGTGATGGCTTAATGGCACTTTCTTGATGTATGGAATATTTTTATATTTTCTTGTTTACTGCCAGATTATAGGTCTTGGACTTGGTGTATTTTATCAGCACTTTTAGCAGTTCCGGCTCTTTTATCTGGAGAATTTCCGGCACACAATCTCTAGATAAGTGTTGATACACAAAAGATCATTCGTGTAATAATAAACACTCAATTTTCCTCAAAATGCTGGTTATAATGTATAACACATGTTATTTGATATTTTGCAGACGAATTGCTAATATGTGCTATAATTATACCAAACACCTTTAGATGATTATAAATAGTAAGGAAATTGATGTGTTAAAAATGCAATATTTTCGATTGATCATCGGACTATGAAGCCCAGGAATTTTCCTGATGACACGCCAAAAGCGCACTTCAGAGGATTCATTTTCAGATCGTACTCCCTCAGTCTGGTGAGAACGGTCCTAAGATCTTGGATGTGATCGGCCTTGGCTTCAGTCTTGATGACCAGATCATCAACATAACATTCGACGACCTTATGAATTAGGTCATCAAAGATATTAGTCATTGCCCTTTGATATGTAGCACCTGCGTTCTTCAGTCCGAACGGCATCACTTTGTAGCAGTATATTCCGATCGGGATTCGAAATGCTGTGTGCTTCTCATCTTCAGGCGACATCTTGATCTGATTATACCCAGACGAGCCATCCATAAAAGGTGAACAACTCATAATTTTAAGTGTCATCGACCATCATTTCCATGACCGGTAGCGGGAAGTCGTCTTCAGGACATGCCTTGTTGAGGTCCCTGAAATCGACACAAACTCAAATCTGCCCATTTTTCTTCTTCACTGGGACTATGCATGCGATCCAGTCCGCATATTTCTCTTCCCTGATGAAGCCGGCATCGATGAGCTTCTTGGTTTCCTCGATGACCTTTTCTTCTAGCTCTCTTCTCATTCTTCGAGGAGCTTGTTTGACTGGCTTAGCATCAGGAGATATAGCCAGCTTATGCATGACCACTTCAGGGGAAAGTCCAGGCATTTCTTTATATGTCCATGTGAAGCAGTCAACGAACTCGTGCAGCAGGGCGATTATTTGCGCTTTCACTTCCTCTGACAAGAGTGAGCTGATGTAGGTCGGCCTTGGATTATCGGGCATTCCTAAGTCAATCTCATCTAGCTCGTCGAAGGTTGCTTGTCCGCCGTCTTCGAGCTCTTGAGGAGCTTCTTCTGGCTTGGCTATCTCATCATCATCATTTGATCTTTCGCTGGCTTCACCAATATGGATCATGTAGCACACTTTAGAATCAGGTTGAATGAAGCCTATGCCCCGTCTGTTTGGAATTCGTCCATCGATGAGTGCTCAGACCTGGGGCGGATTCTATAGCCCTTCATAAAACTTTGCTTCGGACTCCGTTTGATATAACCAGCATCCGCACTTTTTAAAATATTCCCTCATCTCGGGTGCATAGTATCTGGGATTGAGGACGGCTCTTATGCATCTCTCATAGGGAAGGCACGCAATACAAAAATTGTCCGGGTGCACAACAGAATTTGACCCATAAAACAGGATGCCCTTCTGTCCACTTTTCTTTCCAGGAACGTAGAAAGTTTTCAGCTGGTCCACGGTAGAGACTGACAATGCATCGAGCTCTTTGCACATCTGTTCCGGCACCCTTGTGATAGCCAGGGACCCTTCTGCAATTTCGAAGGTCTCTCATAGTTTCGCTTGCTGCATGGGGGTCCAATCTGCACAGCTGTTGCATGGCAGGTCCTCTTCCTCCGACTCTTCAGTGTCACTGCCAAGATGATGTCGGACTTTGCTGCTAGATGGGTTTTCAGTGTCGGATTCGTCCGTATCGCTACCGAAACGAGGGCGAGTTTTACGGAAGGACGTACTTCCAGCGTCAAACTCATCAGTGTCGCTACCGAAACGCGGGCGCACTTAGGCGTTTTTGCTCTTGAAAGTGACAGCCGGCTCAGATTTTCTTTTGAGTCTTGGGGCCGCTCTACCCCCAGTCTGTTGTGGCTTAGTATTTTGGTTGTTCATGAAGTACCGAGAATCTTCATATTGGAGTTCATGCACACCGAACGGCTGGATGTCTTCGTCAATGCGTCTTTCTTCGCTATTTTTAGTATACTTCATGCATTGATGGAGAGTTGACGGAATGATACCGTAATCATGGAGCCACGGTCGTCCCAAGAGAATTTTATAAGATGTGTCAGCGTCGACCACGTATATCTTATCTTCAGTTTGCAGATCCCCGAATTTGATTTGCAAAGCTATAGACCCCAGAACTTGCTGGTAGTTTTGATAAAAGCCTTGAATGACAATCCTTTCCCTTGATAGGTGTCGGACGTCTATTGACAAACTCTTCAGTGTCCGCAAGTTCATGATGTTCACTGAGGACCCCGGATCAATGAATATGCGATTAATTCGATCTCCGTCACTGTACCCGGTCACGTAAAGCGGCCGATTATGCTCAGCCGTTCCCAGTAGCAAGTCTTCGTCCTTAAACGTGACCGCGACGGCATGCAAAGCGTACTGGGATTCTTTCATATTAATTTCCGCAAAGCGAGCCTGATACCGTTCGGGGTTTTATAGAGCGTGAATGAGAACATCTCTAAGCTCCTTAGATAGAACCAAGGCATCATAGATGCTAAGGAGAGACGGAAGCTTTCGGAGGTGAGCCAAAACATTATAGTCTACTGAGAAAGGACTCGAATCTTCATGAGCAAGTTCTCTGCCATCTTCTTCATTAGCGACTTGTTTTTCTTTCCCTTTTGGGGCGTTGGCCTGATTTGGCAGTAGAGCCCTGCCGCTTCTAAGCTGGATTTGGTTGGCCTTTGTGGCGAGCCCCTCTTAGGAAAACAAAGCTCCCCCTCAGAGTCGCTGCCAAGATGGATGGCGTAGCAGGTCACTACTGTGATCTCTTCATTGGAGTCTTCTTCTAACTCCAGAATTTCAGCCGCTCGTACAGGGAGGAACTCTTTCAATTGAATCAGAGTTCTTTCCTTCTGTTCATATTCTTCGAGGGAATCGATATATTTTTGAATGGTCGATCTCCCTGCAGACTCCTTTTCGCGCCGAGCTGCAATTTTCTTCTTCTTTAGCTTTTTGGATTTTGAGCCTGATGGAACCGCCTTGGCAGCTGGAAAGGTAGGCTTCTTCTGCCCTTCCCATTCCGTCCTGGGCTCTTTCCGAAGTAACTTTATCATCTTCTTCATCTTATTAGATATGTGCGTACTCCACGGAGGTCGCGGTGAGTCCGTTTCATTTCTCAGGGCAGCGGGTTCGGCTGTCTGCTCCCAAAAGGCTTCAACTTCTGTCTGTATAAAGTTGGTGGTTGCAACTTGATTGTTCACCAACACAATTTTGGACAGCTCAATCTCTCCAGCCTTGTACTGCTTCTCAACCCAGTCCTTGAAGATATAGCAATCCTCAATCGCATGGCTCACTATTCGGTGGTACGGGCAATATAGGGGATTGTTGGTAATTTTTCCTTCTTGAGGCCTTTTCGACTCTGGCAATTGTAGACCGTTACTCAAGGCATCTTTAAATATCTTGCAGACCTTATCCCTTCTGAAAGAGTAAACCTTGTTTTTTTTCGCCTCTAAGGAAGGTCCATCTCCTCCCAGCAATGGCTTTCGAGACCGGTTGGTTTTGGATTCGCCCGCCCTTCGCTTTTCTTCATTGTCGGACGCATTGAAGACATTGGTACTGTTGGAACTCCCGTTTCTACGGTTGTCGTCCCGCTTGCTTTTCCAAGTCCTGTCTCTCTGAGGGTCCGGGGTGGACTCTTGCTTCGAGCGTTCCAGCATTTGGACTTTCTTGGTTAGCTCTTGAAACGTCTTGAGACCTGCTGTACACAAGAATGGAACCATCCAATTGCTGAGGTTCCTAATGAGAAGGCTGACGGACTGGTCCTGCTTTAGCGGCGGTTCGCACTTGACCGTGAGATTACACCATCGGGTGATAAAGTCGGTGTTGCTTTCATTCTTTCCCGTCTTGGTCCTCACAAGGTCAGCAATGGAGATTTTATCACTGGCACTCATGAACCTTTGCCGAAATAGAGACTTTATTTGGGCAAAGGTAATAATGGACCCGTCTGGTATACTTGTGTACCAGTCGAAAGCGACATCGGTCAGGCTGTAGACAAACTGACGAAGAAGGAGCGCATCATTGCCCCCTGTATTTCCGCACGATGCTTTGAAGTGGGCGACGTGCTGATTGGCATTTCCCGTTCCGTTAAATCTTCTGAACTTAGGAATGACGTAGCCGCTCGGGAACTCGATCAGATCGTACTGTGCGGGATATGGCCGCCAGCCACTGCCAATTTCTTTCTGAGCTTCAGCTTCGGCCACTAATGTTTTAACCTTGCTGGTGACCAAATCCATTATCCGATCTTGTGTTAGCGGGATGGTGTTATCTGGGGCCAAGGTGTCCCCAGAAGCGGAATGTGGCCGGCTTTCGTGTGGCTCGACGAATCTTGGACCCAAAGGGACAGGTCTCGGCTGCTTCAGATTGTCATCATCCGGCTCATGAGTAGCAACTTGTGCTTGATTGGGAGGTGCTCGAGCAATTTGAGCCGTAAGCTACATCACAACGTTTGTTAGGTAGTCAATTTTCGAATAGAGCTTGACCATCTCTTTATCTTTGCTCCTGAGCTGTTTTCGAAGCTCTTGAAGCAGCTCTTGCTCCGCGGTCCTGGGGCGGAAAGTCGGCTCTTCCTCGCTGTCCGAGCTTGACTCTGCCTGGAACGAAGGGTCCTTCTGCCTATCATCCTCATCGAGAGAGTTTTCATCATCCAGCGGAGGAAGCTGTTCTTGGGAAGCGGCAACCATATTCAAGCCAGATTGGACTTGGGATGTGGTGGCCCCACCCTTGCATTTGCTGAGAAGGTTCTCGCTGGGGCTCCCGCCTGCCATATAGACCATATGGATAACATATCCGGCTGTCTTTTTATTATCGGCAACTGGTTTCTCAGATCGCTGTCTTGACCCTCCTGTTTTGGTAACGGGCAGTCGATTGAAGGAGGATGTCCTGGCCGGATTCTCGAATGGTGCCGGTGCTTCTTTTCTGGATTTGCCCCTCTGCTTTCGCGCGGCACAGAGCGCTTGATAGACTTTTGAAGAGATAGTGTCATACTTTTTCTGTTGGGGCCGGGACACGTCTCTTTGTAGCGACGTTCGGACCGCAGTCTTCTTGATTCTGGCGGTCATGGCATTTTTCTGAACCCACTTCAGAGGTTCGAAGGAATTGTTGATTTTTACGGCCGATTCAGTCGTCGTCGCGGGGCGACCCTGCTCCTTGAACCTCATAAGATTCTACCTAGCCGGAGTCCTGGAGCTCTTGTTGGATCGATACCTGAGCCGCTTCTGCCTTAACTTTTCTGTTTTAAGCACTTGGCAGACTTCGGCCCTTCGGGAAGACGCTGTCGACCGATTGATAGAGAGGCCAGAGGAGACGCCCGATCATGCATTTGATGGAGTCATCACCTGAGCTCGTCCGCAATGTTTGATGTTGCCTTTTGTATCGGAAGCCTTGCCCCCAGCTGGAGCACCAGAGAGTCGTTCAGGCACCGTCTTAGGTTTCGGTTGTGGCGCCTTAGCGATCACAACATTCAGCCTCTTGCCCCTTGAGACCGTCTTGGCCACCTGTTTTGCTGGGATTTCTGCCAGATGAGCGCTTCCGGCAGGGTAGATGATGACGGAACCAAACTGGCGGGGCAGTTCCTCCCACTGTCGACTGAAGCTTGCAGGGAGAACCATACGAGCGTTGATCTTGATCATGTACGAAATCGGGGTCGCGTTGGAAGCTGAATTTGTCTTAGAAGACATCTTCGTTGAAAGTTGATTTTTGCACGAAAATAAATATTCATTTCAGTATAGGCAATCGATATGTATATTGATTGAGTTCGCATGAACGTTTAACCCGAAATATAGGAGGAGAGAAAGGTCCCACCGGGCGTGCCAGAATCTGTAGGGTGTTTTTCGTCACCCCATTGAGATGGGAATACGCGTGCGCTTGTCAGGCATACTACAGATTCGCCCTGCCTAGGGTAGACCGTGGTTTATTGATTGTGGGGATCCGAATCTCCGGCAGCCGCGAACTAAGCTGCCGTTAATTACCCCTCTCCTTTGGAGCGAGGGAACCTCCGATTGACGAGTTAAACTGGTCATGCGAACTCAATGTGCAGTGTACGTGTGTTTTGTTTTGGAGGGGGCTTGGATATATCAGGAGCCACGCAGAGTTTTTACGGGGGTCCCTCTACCCGGATAGCGGGCTGGGAAAAAGCGCCAGCGCTTTGAGCGCTAGCGCCCCACGTTCCAGGCATGTGGGCGCTCGGGCGCTAGCGCTTTGGGCGCTAGCTCTCTGAGCGCAAGAGCGCTAGCACTCTGAGCACAAGAGCGCTAGCGCCCCACATGTCAGCATGTGGGCGCTCGGGCGCTAGCGCTTTGGGCGCTAGCGATTTGAGTGCTATCGCCCCACGTGTCAGCACGTGGGCGCTCGGGCGCTAGCGCTTTGAGCGGAAGGGCACTAGCGCTTTGAGCGCAAGGGAGCTAGCGCTTTGAGCGCTAGCGCCCCATGTGTCAGCACGTGGGCACTCAGGCGCTAGTGCTTTGGGCGCTAGCGCTTTGAGAGCAAGGGTGCTAGCGTCCCACATGTCAGCACGTAGGCGTTCGGACGGCAAAAGGGACTTGGTCCCTGCAATGGGAGTTGTACTCCCAGAAAGGAGCACTTATTATTTATTTATTTGTGTGTGTGTGTGTATTTGTGAGGAGTTAAACTCCTAGGTTGTTTTGAAGCTGATGAAGGGCTTCTCCCCTTGAGCCCTAGTTCTTCCCCAAAGTGGGGTTTCTGGAGATGGGTCTCCTTCCTCCTCCTCTGTTGGTAGGATCTTGAAAATCAAGAGAAGTGAGAAGAGATCTGATGGGAGATCTAAGCTCCCCTTTGTGGATTTTGTGGTGAAAAACTATTTTGTTTTATAAAATAAAGAGTAGAACTCTTGATTTAATTCAAAGGAAAGAAGAATGTTTCTTTAGAACCTTCAGGGAGGAGAAAGATCTCAGATCTGGATTCTTTTGGGGAGAGAGAAAAAGTTTTTGGGATATTTTCATTATCCTTGCCTTTATAGGCTATACACTTTACATATAGCCCTTTGGGCTCTACAAAAATGGCATTTTGCCTATCCCATGGCTCATGTGCCATATCTTTTTGCACATAAGCCATGGGCTTTACAAAAATTTGTCTTTATGCCCATTTTTCTTATGTTTATTCATAAAATAAAATAAAAGAAACACAACAAAATTATTTATTACAAAATTTGCATTTTGGCATTGGGGAGGCTGGCCGCTTCATGTTCGGGTTTGACCCGGGCATTGACCCACTTGACCTGGGCTTGGGCCCACTTGGCTTAGGGTTGACTTTGATTTTGAGTTGGTCAACCGGGGTGTAAATTTTTACCCTAACACCTTTCCCTGATGATAAAGGATCTTGCAATCGTAGTCCTTCACTAGCTCCATCCAACGGCGCTGTCTCAGATTCAGGTCTCGCTGCTGAAATATATACTTCAAGCTCTTGTGGTCCGTGATGAAGTTGCTACCTCTAGTTTGCTTGATTGCTGTCCCGTAGGGGGGTAGGGACGCCATCCGACTTATACCTGGCAATGACCGCCTTCTTGTCCCGTTGTCATCAAAGGCGCTGGCACGCCTCGCCGTATAGGTAATGTCTCCGGATCTTGAGTGCAAACACCACTGCAACCATCTCTAAATCGTGAGTGGGGTAGTTCCGTTCGTGTTTCTTCAGATGCCGAGAAGCATAAGCGATAACCCTGTCGTGCTGCATCAATAAACACCCTAGCCCTACTCGTGAAGCATCGTAATAGACCACTAATCTGCCCAATCCCGAAGGCAAAGATAACACCGGCGCCGTAGTCAAACGAGTCTGCAACTGCTGAAAGCTATACTCGCATGCCTCCGTCCAATCAAAAAGAACTCATTTCCGGGTCAACCCGGTCAACTGTGCAGCGATACGGGAGAAGTCCTGAACAAATCTTCGGTAGTAGCCGGCCAGTCCTAGAAAGCTGCGGACCTCCGTAACTGATGCTGGTCTGGGCCAATGCTGAACAGCCTCGATCTTCTTCCGGTCCACACATATTCCATCTCTTGTCACCACGTGACCCAAGAAGTCTACACTGTCGAGCCAGAATGCGCACTTGGAGAATTTAGCGAACAGCTGATGCTCCCTCAAGGTCTGCAACATAATACGCAAGTGCTGCTCGTGCTCCTCTCGGCTCTGGGAGTACACCAAGATATCATCGATGAATACGATGATGAACTGGTCAAGATACGGCCAGAAGACACGGTTCATCAAGTCCATAAACGCTGCTGGGGCGTCGGTGAGTCCGAAGGACATCACCAAAAACTCATAGTGGCCGTAACGCGCGCGAAAAGCCGTCCTCGGAATATCCTCTTGCCGAACCCGCAACTGATGGTAGCCTGATCGCAAGTCAATCTTCGAGAAGTACCCCGCACCCTGAAGCTGGTCAAACAAATCATCGATACGAGGCAAGGGATATCTGTTCCGCACAGTAATCCGGTTCAGCTGACGGTAATCAATTCACAAACGCAAACTGCCATCCTTCTTCTTAACGAACAGGACAGGAGCACCCCACGGCGAAACACTCGGACGTATAAGTCCCCTATCTAGCAAATCCTTCAACTGATCCTTCAGCTCCCTAAGCTCCGCCGGGGCCATCTGGTAAGGCGGTATAGAAATCAGCCCCGTGCCGGGAATCAGATCAATGCAAAACTCTATCTCACGCTATGGCGGCAATCCAGGAAACTCATCGGTAAAGACGCCAGAAAACTCTCGTACGACAGGAACCTGGTCCAACGAATCTACTGTGGCTCTGGTATCACGAATAGAAGCTAAGAATCCCTGACATCCCTTCCTCAAAAGCCGACTAGCGTGAAGGGCTGAAATCAAACTGTGAGGGGCGGCACCACGGTCCCCCTGCACAACAAAAACTGACTCGTCGGGAAAACAAAACCTAACCGTCTTCTCGCGGCAACCCACAGACGCGTAGCATGTGGCTAACCAGTCCATGCCCAGGAGAACGTCGAAGTCCAACATCTCAAGAAGGATCAAGTCGACGGACGACTCTCTCTCACCAATACGGACAACACACGACCGGAACACGTGTCTAGCAATAAACGACTCGCCTACAGGATTGGTCACAACAAGCGGCTGATCAAGCAAACAAGACTCTCGGCCCAAGCTCGGCATGAAGTGTGTGGAAACGTACGAGTGTGTAGATCCTGGATCAAACAACACGTGTGCATCAACAGAACATACTGAAAGTGTACCTGAGACCACTACATTAGACGCCTGTGCGTTCTGGTGCGTCAAAGCGAAAACCCGTGCCTGCCCTCCACCTGCGACTGGCGGTCCTCTACTGGTAACTGGCTGTCCTGTGCCGGCAACTGGCTGTCCTCTGCCTCGGCCACCTCGTCATCTCTGAGCAAACCCTCCACGACCACATCCTCTCTGTGCGTAAGTCTGACACGGAACAATAGCAGGTGCAAGAGGCAAAGCCCTCTGAGGTGGATAAGGTGGTAAAGTAACATATGGTACGGCTGTCTCACCCTTACGTGGCTCCAGACAATTTCGAACACGATGATAAGTACTCCCGCACCGAAAACATCTAGACGGTGTCTACTGCTGACCCTCCCAGGGATAAGAGCTAAACAATCGGCCTCGCCCCAAGTCTCTGCCATCTGCATGAAGTCTGTCGCGGTGCCTAAAGGGCCGTCTTTGTGCTGATGTATCAGTACGAACCCTTTTCGGTCCCGGAACTACCGAAGTCTCGGCAAAACGCTCCTCGACTAATAGGGCTGCATCTACTGCTGCTGCATAGGTATCATGGTGTTGTGCGCTGATGGTGAGAAACAACGGGGTAAGCAATCCTGAACAAACCTCTTGATCCGCATCTCCTCAGTAGCTACCAAATACGAGGCATACGTCGTTAGCTCGGTAAACAGTACGTCGTACTCTGCCACTGTCATCTCCGGAGTCTGGCGTAATGATTCAAAACTACGTGCTCGAGCATCTTGGATACTCTGTGGACATAGCGGGCAAGAAATACCGTCACAAACTCGGCCTAGGTCATGGGAGGAAGACCTGCTGCTCTGCCCTTCTTTATTGACTCACACCACTTCTACGCAAAACCTTCCAGATGAAAGCTCACGAACTCAACCCATCTCGCGTCGGAGCACCTCAGTGGACGACATATCCTGGCCAACCTATCGATAAATGACTGCGGGTCCTCAGCTTCATCGGTGCCTGTGAATACCGGAGGCTTCAGCCTCATGAACTCAGATAACGACACTGCGATCACCTCTGTAGTCGCAGGTGCAACTGCCTGAACTGTAGGTACCATCGTGGTCCCCGTAGCAGGTGGGACAACCTCCTGTCTCTGCGCTCGAATGACCTTAACTAACGACCCCATCCTCTGGCGCATCTCCTGCATACCGGCCCCTAGCATAGCGATCTGGTATGTCGAAGGGGGAACAGTCTGGTACGGTACAACGGGTGTACTGCCCGTGTTAGTCCTCGTCGCAGACGAGTCAACTCTAATCTCGGCTCTCACGGCCGCTCTCTGTGCCCTCGTAGTCTTCGGCGGCATAATGGCTGGAAATGAAACAAGATTTGATAAGAATACGGAAATCGAATCACAAGAATGTATATAATCACAAAGGAATTTCAACCAACAAGTCCTAAGGTCACTTAGGCGAAGTACCGTGACGTGAGTATGCCGCGGAACATACACACGGTACGCCACTCTGCTTCATCTACCTACTCCATCATACCAAGGTCATCCTACACTCCGAAAGGTAAAACCTCGCTCTGATACCAACTTTGTCACGATCCAAATTTCGGCCCGTGACCGGCACTTAACCACGTAATGTCTACAGGTGTAACGCGATTAAGTAAACCGAAACCCAGAAATCAAAACCATTAAAAGTAGTGAGTGTTGAAAACATTGGTTTAAAACATTTAGAAAACTCGAGTAAAAATTTTTAAAGTTTGAGTTATTTTCTTAAAAATTTCGGCAGCACCTACTTTGTAAAAACTAGCCCGAAATCGGGTACAAGACATGATATAAGTAAAATGACATATAATAAGAATAAAGCATCCCCAAAAGGGAGCAATCGTGCCCAACGGCGGAAACAACCACCACAATAATAGTATACGACGCCGTAGCGAAGAAATGAGCAATACAAGTGAAGACTGCATAAAAGATAAAACTGCATAAATAAAGCCGGCTCACACGAGCTCGACATCCATAGTACAAAATAATATACATCATCCTCACAACTGGTCTCCAAGTCAATACATGAAATGGTAGATGGAGAGTACTAGAAACAACAAAGAGTACAATGGAAATAAGCGGATACCGTAAAACCCACTTAAAGGCAAAACGGCTCACTCGCCAACTGCAATGGTATCCGTAGCCAAAAAGATACAATGAGGTAGCCCTGCCGCAAATAGTCTGAGGGTCGACCTGCAAACACTGTGGCACAACGGGGGTGAGTTTCCAACTCTTGAATAGTAAATAATGTATAAAGGTAATCGCGAGTATGCACGTATTGCGATACTCTAACATGTGCAATCTAATAACATCTATATGATGAACTGGGTACGCAGTAATCATGCAAAGTACTCTATCAGGTACTACGATTATATGATGCAATGCATAACAATGAATGCTGAGCATGGGATAAAATATCATCTACATGAATCATCATCGTGGAAAACCCCGGTGTCTACCAAAAACACCGCAAAATCTCGATAACTCAGGGGCCGTCACTCTATCCGACCCTCAATCCTGTAAATCTTATAGAAACGGGGTGCCCAACATCGGCACCGAAAAACATCATGAAATACTCGTGTCCAGCATCGACACGCAAATCCTCATATATCAGGATCCGTCAGTCCGGATCGGCCCATGGGCTCCATCTACAGAATTAGCCTTCGGCCCCGGCAGTACGGGTCATCCCGTATCCATCTCTCGACTCTGGTCAGTATCCTCCGGATAGCCGCCAGGTCCAACCAATCACCGGTAGGTAGTAGTCCCTCTTCCAAGCTCATCGTCTACAGCATAACAATCCATTCTCGCCCCGGGGTACCATACCAGGTCCACCATGTACCCACAATCGGCCTCATCCAGCTCCTCGACTCGGGTTTCACATGTCATACGTCTCAGAACCGAGAAAACGCATAGTGGACGTACTGAAATATCATATCAAGAGAAACCGGGTTTTTAAAACAGTATATGCTTTCTTTTGAAATAGCCACGGTTCTCAAATCCAGAAATCTCATGAAAATAGTATATCTCAATGCGTAAAATCATAAAGCATGATGTATACTGCATATGATAAAAATGTAAGCATATCCGAATATCATGCAACATGGAACAGTGATATAATATATTAAGGGAAAAAACCGCTCTTTTAAATAGATCTAGTTTTGAAAATATCTCATGCGGTCCCCAAAACCAAAGCCAGCATCATCTATGTATGTCCAATAAGTATGTATGTAGGCATGGATGCACAAGTGGTATATACGCATGTATGAGTGTATAATATGTATGTGTGCCAATATAGATGTACAAGTGGTATATACGCAAGTATGAGTGTACAATATGTATATGTGCCAATATGGATGTATAAGTGGTATATATGCAAGCATGAGTGTACAATATGTATATGTGCCAATATGGATGTATAAGTGGTATATACGCAAGCATGAGTGTACAATATGTATATGTGCCAATATGGATGTACAAGTGGTATATACGCAAGCATGTATGCACACAAAGGGACAGAATCATGACTAATCATCAAGGATGAGATAATCTATACGATGTATGGTTTGTAGCAATTCTATAGTGCGAGTGTCATGGCAATTACTAACAGTGTGTGTAACATACAATTAGTGCTCGTGTAGCATGAACCGTTAGTAACAGTGCGGTGTTTCATAAATACTATGTCTATATGCAACAAAAGAGGGGTATGCTACAATGGTACATATGCACAACCAATATATATATATGAATATAACACGCGACTACAATATCCTATCAAGCCCTGATGCTTAACGCCATACGGGCGATTTCCCCGTAGATGTTAAATCTACTCACAGTGATCTCGATCTACGTGTATCCGACCACCTGCTTCCCCTTCTTCGCGGCGTCCGAAGTACCCGCCTGTGACCCTAGAATTTACACAAAATAATACACATAAGCTAAAATCCTACAAAAACGCGATATCAAGACCAAACGAGAAACTCGCGTCGCAAGCTAAACGCGTGTGCAGCCGATACACCAAAACGTGTGTACAAATATCTGAAACTATCCTGACACGCTGCGACACACAGCAACCACCTAACCCACTCACAAAACGTACGTGTCGCGCAAGTTTAAAAGCATTAAAACAAGGAATTAGGTTACAGATTTTGATACGAGCTGAATTAAGAAAAGTTGAATATACCAAACACCTTAAATATGTAGCAGACTCCCCCAGCCCAAACCCCGACACCCAACTCACCCCTCTGGCTGCAATTTGGGGCCAGAATGAATTTTTCTGCGGCCTGGGGTGGGAATTAGGGTCTTGTGCTCCGTGTGTGTGGTCTAGGTCTAGTGAACATGCTCCAGTAAACTCAACTTTTCCCTGAAGTATCGGAAGTTACAGCAGATTCCAAAACGGCAATAAAACTTAACTAAACACTAATTAAACACTAAAATTAATACATTAGGGGGTTTTAGTGTAATCAGGTGCAAAAACTTGGATTTAACAGCACTAATAACCCAAAGTTAAGCTAATAAGGCCATAAAAACCATTACTAGACCTAATATACACATAAATCACCTAATTAGCACTAATACACCACTTAAACCCTAAATTAAGTTAAATAATTAAAAGTTTAGCAAAGAAAAGATTTGGGTAAGCTTTATACCTCAAAGGGGTTTAGTGACTCAACTTGCTAACCTTGCCTTCAAAGGCAAAGATTTGCCTCAAGAACCCACAAGAAGTGCTTAAACAAGAGGTTTAGTGAAGAGAGAAGGGATTTTTAATAGAGATTGGGGCTTGAATGAAGGGAAGAAGAAGAAGAATGATGAGGGATAGGGGGGCTGCTGCTGCTGAGTAGAAATTAGAGAGGGAGAGAGAATAGAGATTGGGGCTTGAATGAAGGGAAGAAGAAGAAGAATGATGAGGGATAGGGGGGCTGCTGCTGCTGAGTAGAAATTAGAGAGGGAGAGAGAATTGTATGAGGTGGGAAAAATGAGAGTTTTGGAAAAAGAGTAGAGAGAGTGAGATAGGGGTTAGGGGACAAAGCATGACATTTTCTCTCCCCTCATTTAATGCCAAGCATGCTTTGTCTCTCATGCCCTCTCTCTCCTCCTCCTCTAAGTCAATCCAAAAGGAAATTCAAAATTTTTTTTGAAACTAAAATACTTAATTTAAATACATATTTTATCTAATGAAATGGTTAAAAGCACCATGGCTATTAAGCATGGTTTAACCCTAAATTAGTCCTAGGTTATCATGCACATGTGTGTGCAAGCCCAATTAAATTCTAATAAAATACTCATTAATTTTTATAAAATATTTAAAAACCAGTTTGGTAAACCTTTTTACTAAAAACCATATTTTCGCTAAACGCATTCTAAGGTGTTACAATGGGCTCTATCATGTGTGCGATATTATTTATGAGACCAGATGTAGATAACTCATTAGGTGTAGTGATCAGGAATCAATCGGAACTTGAGAGAATCACTGGAAAGCTGTGGAGGACCTTCTTAAGTACTTAATAAGTACTAAAAGAAAGTTCTTGGTTCGAGCTTCTAGAGTGATAAGGATGACTAAGAGTCAGTCAGAGGCATTGTCTTTACCCTCAGTGGATGGACGGTATCTTTGAAGAGTACCAAGCTAGATACCGTGACATACTAGACGATAAAGGCCGAATACATTGCTACCATTGATGCTGCCAAAGTGGCTGTCTGGGCATTTCTTGTTCATGAGATGAACAAGATTCCTAACATTGAGCGTCTAATAACTGTTATTGTGACAACAATGGAGTTGTGGCATTGGCCGAGGAACATGATTGTGTAGGGTTCCTAGGCACACCCATGAGGTTCTACAAGTGATCAAACATGGCCAATTCAAAATTTTCTATGTGCCAAGCGACCCTAAGCAAGATCGTAACTAGAGGTATAGGCGATGCAGGCAAGTAAACAACTTTATTGCTAAAGGAAAGTGATTACAACCTTTGTAGATCCGGTCCTCCACTTGCTTGGCTCCATGATGACGTCCCTCCGCTGTACCCATCGGAATCCTAGACTCTCGCGGTGGTTTCATCGGAGAAAAGATCGGGCTAGGTCGTCGACTTCGATGCCGAAGATGATCTACGTCGAGGCAACTCAAGATCAAGCACCAACTTCACCAAGTCATGAAACTTGTGAAGAAAACACCCTATACTACTTGGCAAGTGGTAGAGGATGAAGAAATAGGAAGTGGGTTCACTTTGGATTTGGGTTTCTCACTTGATTTCATCACTTGACATTTTTGTAGAAAGCTTTTCTTTCTTCATCAAGAAGAAGAAGAAGAAAGAAAATGAAAAAGAATGAATTAACTAAAATAGAAAATCAAGTGACCCATATCATATTGCAACCATGGTTAAGTGTAGAGAATAAACTAGGGTTAAGTTGAATGGTTAGGTTAAACGAAAGAAACAAAATGGTTACTTCTTCAAAGCTTCAACAAAAGACAAAGCAAGCCACCATTTCATTTTCCTTTGCCAAAATGAATAAAGAGAATAAATAAATAAGTAAATCAAAACCCTAACCATTAACATAACCATGGTTTAATCATACACACCCAAGTTTGCATGTATCATCAAACATGATACAAACTAGTGCACAAAACTATATCATATACACAATGTGCACATCAAGTGAGAAAATCCATTTTAAGTGAACAAATACTAGTTAATGCAAAGTAATATATCAAATATATAATTAAGCATTAAATCATTAAATCAACACTTGATTTAACGATCCGGGCATATCGCATATGACCGGCTAATATCCGATGTATCGACTTATCGAATCAATCCTCGATTCAATAACTAGGTTATACAACCAATAGATACATACATCGCGAGAATAGAATACGGTATCACATACACGCATTATTCTCGGTCCCACACATATCTCATATGCGCTCCTATTTCGTTTTGCTTGAGCCAGGAAACCTCTGTGTAGGACTCTAAAGACTCGTCAATACGCCGGCAGCAGGTGATGATCATATCAAACACCCACAAGCCGCAAGCGGTCTGCTAAACGTAATGGCCACCCGGGTATTGAGCGATCAGAAGATCGACAAGCAAGCCCGCTCACACTCATGTGAATCCAACCAGTAACACTTACCATACAGTCCGGTCTGTTCGTCTGATATGTCGCATATCTCGCCTAGGGGTGGTAAACGTCAGACCCTAATAGCTCGATAAGTCATGCCGATGTGAGGTCCATAACAATGGTGAAACTACTGATAACTCTTACCAGTATAACACTGCAACCCTGGCAAGGGATTTCCTGTTATGGCCAGTCGAGCATAGCGCAACATCAACCCCTAATACCGGGAGAGACGAATCCCCTCCTATCGCTCATTGCCTCCATGTGAATCGGGACTGTACCCAAAAATCACCTGTTTGCACGACTCAGTAGAGCCGTGGTAGGGTGGAAATCAAAGCACGGTGGGAGACACACAAGACTCTATGACAATCTCGGGTCAACAGACTAAGCTGTACCAGTGTCACCAGAGAACTGCCATCTGACGTGAGGTATAATACCATCTGGGAGTTCTCGGCGAGTCCGTTCAGTGTACCCAGTCTCCACTGAGCACCCGCATACCATCTCTGATGTCAAACACCAATGGATATGGGATCATCCATCGCCCATCACATGGGTCAAGAAGACATACGATAGTCTACTCCGGAATATCGATGCCCCGTCTCGATATTCCCACGACTAGAAACATTGAAGGATGTACTCATGGACTACCCAGGCCTCACTAGTATGATCTGCATCATAGTCCTGGAAGTCGAGTACACATCCTAAGGGCTTTATCAACATGTAACAGAGAGACAGAAAGTATACATGTTAAGATAAAGAGCAACCAGATAGCGTACTATCATGTCGAGCAAGAAAGTCCTACCTATATATGTCCCAGCATCCACTACAATATACATCCAATGTATAGTAATGGCCTCTAGGGCATACATATAACTAACAATCTCCTACTTGCACTAGGGCCATCTGTAGCAGTGGTTGCAGTATCTAATACTCAACCATCCCATAAAAGTCTCTCTTTGGGAAAAAGCCTTTGTGAGTGGATCCGCCGTGTTGTCCTCTTAGTCTAGTCTCCTAACCTCGATTACCCTGGTGATCAACTATCTCCATGATCAGGTGATGCTGCCTCAGAATAAGTCTGGGTCACTGATGGGACCTGGGTTCCTGGGACAAAGCCACACTTCCATTGTCACACAATGGTGGGAACCTAGTTCATCTTATGAACCAATATACACCCAAACTGCCTCTTTGGTAGTATCTTTAATAGCCATGTTATCAACCTTTATCGTCTAGTTTGCCACGGTATTTAGCTTGGAACTCTTCCAACATACCGTCCCTTTACTGAGGGTAAAGACAATGCCTGCGACTGACACTTAGTCGTCCTTATCACCCTGGAACGTTTCCAGTGATTCTCCCCAGGATCAACTGATACTATCTCACTATAGTTAGTGAGAATCCTAACATCCATTTAAATCTATCTCATAGATCCAAATCCCAGGATTTAGGAGGTATCACCTTTATCCTATTGGAGAATTCATGTGATAAGAGGAGATTGACCGAGCGTAGTATAGGAAACTACTTCCCTATCAAGAGTATGTCATCCACGTACTCTACGAGGATCACCACCATACTCCCTACTACCTTTTTGTGTATACAAGGTTCATCTACCATTTTGATGATGTCAAACTCTTTGACTAACACATCAAAACAAACGTTCCAACTCCGCGATGCCTGCATTAATCTGTAAAGCAACTTGCACACGTTTCTGCTACTCCCACTGTTTACGAAGCCCTCTGGCTGTATTCTTATAGACGTTCTCTTCTAAATCATTATTTAGAAAAGTAGTCATGGCACCCAACCACCAGATATCGCAGTTATGGTATGTAGCAGTGGCAAGTAGGATCTGGATGGACTTAAGCACAGCTACTGGAAAAGGTTTCATCATTATCCACGCCTGGTCGATGACGAAAACCTTTAACTAGTCTAGCTTTGAAAGTCTCAACTTTTCCATCTACACCAAGTAATCTTCTCAAGATATACTTGCTCCTGATGGGGATTTAACCCTTCAGATATAGCATCCAAAGTCCATACTTTGTTGGTGTACATGGATTCCATCTCAGATCGCTAAGCATCCAGCCATTCTTACAGAGTTCCTACTCATGATGGCCTGCTCGAAACTAGTTGGGTCATCATCTCATGATGCAATCCTCGCTCCCACTGTCATCGAGAAACCGAAGTATCTCTCAGGCAAGTGAAGAACCCTGCTAGATCGGCGGAGAGGCTGAGGTTCGTTGGGGACTTTTGAATCCTTTGGTTCTGTCAAATCATCAGCAGTTTTGTATAGCTGGAACCTTTCCAGTTCTACAGAACTGTCCTTGCCTCGATTTTGTCCGGATTTTTCTTTTGACATAGGCCGGACAATCCCAAATCTTAACTTGCTTAAGAGATGGATTCTTCCCATACCATATCTTATATGGAGTGGTAGGCACTGATTTGATTCGAACCTAATTCAATATGTATGCAGCTTCTCAAGTGCACAACCCCAAAAGGGAATAGGTTACTCAGTATTACTCATCATAGAGCACACCATATCATATAGGGTGCTATTGCTCCGCCCTGATACACCGTTGTGCTTTGGTGTATTCAGAGGAGTAATACTGAGAGAGAATCTCATTCTCCTTTGGAATAGTCCAGGAATGCCATGCACAAGTATTCTCCTTCCTGATCTTATCATAGGACATAATACTTATACCCGTATTTTGGTTCTCTACCTCTAACTTATATTTTGTGAATATCTCAAAAGGTTCGGACTTGTGTTTCAACAGGAACATATGACTGAATTTTGAGAGATCATCAAAGAATGTAGTGAAGTACAAAGAACCGGTCCTGGCTGTAAGTCCACGTTGCGACCCCCGGTTCTTACGGGGAGGCGGAAACGGTATAAAAATCAAATTTTTAGCGCAAGGGGCAACATGGACTAAGCAAAGTCGGGATCTTTGACTAAACTAAAACTAGCATACTTTGCTAAAGAGAGTTAGCTACTCGGATGGAGATGGTTATACCTTGCTTGTCTTGAACTCCTTCGTCTTCAAAGCTCCGATGGTGGTCCAATGGCTTCTTCTCGTCGTCTCCGTACGCCGAAGATAGATCCACCTGAAAGCTCCAACCTTTAGCTCCTTCTTCGTTCTTTGAAGAAACTAGTTCACTTGGTTTGCTAAACCTAGTGAACTAGAATGAGTAGAGAGAAAATAGAATGGGATTTTATCTATGGTTCTTGATTCTCAACTCATGAGACAAGAGAACCATAGATCAAGAGAGGGAGCAAGAGGTTGAGGGTGAGAGCAAGAGGAGAGCTCAAGAACAAGAGAGAGAATGAGCAAGAAAGAATGAGCAAGTATTTTGTCTCTCACCCTCTCATAATCCAAAGCAATGATAACTCATCATATTAACAAAAGTCTTATGTGATGGTTAGAAGCAACCACAACCATATCATTTCATGCACTCATTTTACACAAATGAGCAAGTAAACAAAAGTCTTTGCCATGAAATGATGGCTATGGTTATCATGATGGTCAACTAGTCAAGCCTAGTCAACCGGTCAACAAGTCAACAAAAGTCAACAAGTCAACAAAGTCAACAAGTCAACAACCATATCACCATAATACTTAATTAATATAATAGTTAATCACATATCATATTCTCATTAGGGTTGAGCATAAAGTCAAATAGTCAACGGTCAACTGTCAACAACCCTAATGAGAATCCGCTGCCTCTGCCTCCCTGTCAACTGTGCATACACACCCGCATCCGCGTTCCGAGGAACACGAATGCAAACTGGATAAATCCAATCCCATAAGGTACACTAGGATCTGGCCTAAACCAAAGCCCGCTAGTGTAAACTGTCCGGACACTGTACGTGCACAAGTGCACGGATGTGACCGAACCCTGTCGCAAAACCATGCGACCTGTCGCAATACCATGCGACCTCTACTCTTTTGCCTAAAGGCGAAAAGCTTTCTGTGTGGGACTCTAAAGACTCGACACTACGCTGGCAGTGGGTTTAACCACAGACCGCAAGCGGCACTAGCTGTGCGTAACGGTCCCCAGGTAATGCCGACAAGAAGACCGACGAGGCAAAACCCAACTGAACTCCTACTGAGCCTGAGTGTGACATTCTCCGTACAGTCCGGTCTGTTCGTCTGATACATCGCATGGCGGGCCTAGGGGCGGTAAACGTCAGTCCCCCAATAGCGGTACAAGTCGTGCCGGAGCGAAGCCCAAAACACCCTGAGATAACACTGGAAACCTACCAGTATATCTCGATTGCCCTGGCCAGGGACTACTCGTGTAATGGCTCTCCTAGACACAGCGCGATGTCAACCCCCAATACCGGGAGAGACGAATCCTGTCTAACCGTCACTGCCTCCAAGTGCTTCGGGACTGCACCCAACCACTACCTGTTTGCACGACTCCTTTGAGCCGTGGTAGGGTAGTGATCAAAGTACAGTGGGAACACACTCGAGGCGGAGTGACAGTGTCAAGTCAGCGGACTAAGCTGTACTCATGTCACCTGGGAACTGATAACTGACGATAGGTATAATACCAACTAGTCAGTTCCCGACGAGTCCTGTCCAGTGTACCCGTAACCTAACGAGCACCCGCATACTATCTCAAGTACGACGTACTGACGGCTGTGGGACAGACCGTCTCCCACACTGGGATGAGAAGCGCATGCGCTGGTCTACTCCGGAGTATCGATGCCCTGTCTCGATAGTCCTGCGACCAGGGACCTGCATAAGGATGTGCTTATAGATTACCCAGCCCCACTAGTGTGACGGCCATCACATCGCTGGTAATCAAGCAAAGATCCTAAGGGCTCTACTAATGTGTATAGGCGATATACAAAAATAAACACATGTACACATTGAAGTAGAAACAAACCAAGTAGCATACTACTATTTTGAGCAAGATTGTATATACAAGGTGAATATCCCAAGCATCCATTAAGTAATATACAAACTAGTATGATACAGTAATGGCCTCTAGGGCATATACACTAACAATCTCCCACTTGCACTAAGGCCATGTACTGGCGTATCGAAGACCTATCATCTCGATCAGCCGCTCGAACTGAGTCTGGGGCAAGGCCTTGGTGAATGGATCTGCAGTGTTGTCTTCTGAAGCGACTCTCCGAACCTCGATCTCCTGGCGATCCACGATCTCCCTGATCAGGTGATACCGCCTCAAGATGTGCCTGGATCTCTGATGGGACCTGGGTTCCTTCGCTAAAGCTATAGCCCCGTTGTTGTCGCAATACAGAGGTATTGGATCAACAATGGACGGAACCACCTGAAGTTCTTTCAAGAACTTCCTCATCCAGACAGCTTCTTTTGCGGCATCAGATGCAGCGATGTATTCCGCTTCCATCGTCGAGTCTGCAACGGTTTCCTGTTTGGAACTCTTCCAACACACCGCCCCTCCATTGAGGGTAAAGACAAAACCCGACATGGACTTGGAATCATCCTTGTCACTCTGGAAGCTGGAGTCAGCAAAGGCCTCGATCTGGAGGTCTTTTCCGCCATACACCAAGAACATCTCCTTAGTCCTTCTCAGGTACTTGAGAATGTTCTTTACCGCTATCCAGTGTTTCTCCCCAGGGTTAGACTGATACCGGCTTACCACACTCAGTGCATAAGCTACATCCGGTCTGGTACACAACATCGCATACATTATAGAGCCTACCGCAGAAGCGTAGGGTATAATAGACATGCGATCCCTCTCCAAATCAGTCTTGGGAGACATCTCTTTAGAGAGGGTGATCCCGTGACAAGCCGGTAGGTTACCGCGCTTTGAATCTTCCATACTGAATCTTTTCAGTATGGTGTCGATGTACCTGGACTGTGAAAGTCCTAATATCCTCTTGGATCTGTCACGGTAGATCCGGATACCCAGAATGTATGAGGCATCACCCAGGTCTTTCATGGAGAACCTGTGTGACAAGAACCCCTTGACAGATTGTAGCATAGGAATGTCATTTCCTATTAAGAGAATGTCATCCACGTATAAAACGAGGAATACTACAGTTCTCGCTACAAATCTACTATAGATGCATGGTTCATCTGGATTTTTGATAAAGCCAAATTCTTTGACCGTCTCATCAAAGCAGATGTTCCAACTCCGCGATGCCTGCTTTAGTCCATAGATGGACTTAAGCAACTTGCACACCTTTCCGCTGCTCCAACTCTGAATGAAGCCCTCTGGCTGGTCCATATAGACACACTCCTCTAAATTTCCATTTAGAAAAGCTGTCTTTACGTCCATTTGCCAGATCTCATAATCGTGGAAGGCAGCAATGGCAAGAAGGATCCGAATGGATTTCAGCATGGCTACTGGAGAAAAGGTTTCGTCATAGTCCAAGCCAGGTCTTTGACGGAAACCCTTTGCAACCAGCCTAGCTTTATAGGTCTCAACCTGTCCATCTACACCAATCTTCCTTTTGAAGATCCACTTGCATCCTACGGGTTTTACCCCGTCTGGAGCAATGTCCAACGTCCATACCTTGTTGGTGTACATGGACTCCATTTCGGTCCGCATTGCATCCAGCCATTTCATTGAGTCAACGCTCTGAACGGCCTGCTGGAAGCTAGTAGGCTCATCATAGTCTATGATGCAATCCTCTCTATCCCCGTCTACGAGAAAACCGTAGTATCTCTCGGGCGGATGAGTCTGCCTACTACTCCTGCGGAGCGGCGTAGGAATGTCCTGTTCTTCCGAACCCTCTGGTTCCACTAAACTTTCAGTAATAGTCCGTGGTTCTGGAATTTCTTCCAGTTCTACTGCGCTCCCACTTATTTCTTTTTCTATGAACTGGTGTTCTAGAAAGTGGGCATGACGAGAAACAAGAACTTTCTGTTCCTCTTCACAGTAGAAGAAATATCCCTTGGAATTCTTTGGATATCCCACAAACTTGCACAGTACTGAGCGTGCCTCGAGCTTGTCCGCATGCTGCTTTTTGACAAAAGCTGGACTTCCCCATATCTTAATGTGATTAAGATGGGGTCTCTTCCCACACCACATCTCAAATGGCGTAGTAGGCACAGTCTTAGTGGGAACTCGGTTCAAAAGGTATGCGGCTGATTCTAGCGCATATCCCCAGAATGATCGCGGCAACTCAGCGTTACTCATCATGGACCGCACCATATCCAATAGGGTGCGGTTCCGTCTCTCCGATACACCGTTATGTTGCGGGGTGTATGGAGGAGTAAGCTGAGAGAGAATTCCATTCTCTTTTAAATAGTCCAGGAACTCGGCACTTAAGTATTCTCCACCTCGATCCGATCTTAGAATCTTAATACTTTTGCCGGTCTGTTTCTCCACTTCATTCTTATACTCCTGGAATTTTCCAAAGGCCTCGGACTTATGTTTCATTAAGAAGACATAACCGTACCTTGAGAAGTCATCCGTAAAAGTAATGAAGTAAGAATGTCCGCTTCGGGCATGTGTAGACATTGGACTGCACAAGTCACTGTGTACGAGTCCCAAGAGCTCGCTCGCTCTTACTCCATGTCCAGTAAACGGAGTCTTTGTCATCTTTCCTTTGAGACAGGATTGACAAGTGGCATACGACTGATATTCGAACGCATTCAAATACCCTTCTGTATGTAACTTCGTCAACCTTCTCTCATTGATGTGACCCAATCTACAATGCCATAAGAAAGTCTGATTTATTTCTGGAGACTTTCTTTTGTGTGTATTCTGGACATTAAAAATCTGTGGTTGGTTTAACACGTATATACCATTACTCAAAGTACCTGACCCAATCAAAACTTGATTAAGGTGAATGTTTACAACATTGCTTACAAACGCAAATTCATAACCTTCTTTAGAAACTAAAGATACAGAAATGATATTACAAGTTGCGTTGGGTACAAAAAAGCAATTACGCAAAACCAAAACATGTTCATCTGACATTCCCAGGTGATAGTCCCCCACGGCTTTAGCATCCATGCTAGCTCCGTTCGCAACTCTGAGGGTCATGTCACCTGCCTTCAAAACCCTACGGTTTCTCAACGCCTGCAAAGAATTACAGATATGAGATCCTGATCCGGTATCCAATACCCAGGAAGTAGAGTTTATTGAAAGACAGTTTTCAATAACATACACACCTGAAGCTGAAGCTGCAACCTGCTTCAATTCCTGTGTTCTGGCCTTCCAGGCCCTGCAATCATTCTTCCAGTGTCCTCTCTTATGACAATAGAAGCATTCTTCCTTATCCACAAGCTTCCCCGCTATCTTTGTTGCTTTACCTTTTCCCACTTTACTAACACCGCCCCTTGGTTTGGCGGGGGCCTTCTTCTTCTTTCCCTTGGCTTTCGCCTTGGACCTAGAAGAAGATGATCCTCCTACAAACAAAGTGGATGTTTCCCTACCTTTCTGTAGGGTGCCCTCTGCGCTCCTCAGCATGTTGAGGAGCTCTGAAAGTTCAACCTCTTTTTCTTGTAGGTTGAAGTTCAGTATGAACTGGGCGTAAGTGGAAGGAAGGGACTGGAGAACTATATCCGTATATAGCTCACTCTCCAATGTGATCCCTAGGTCAGCGAGCTGCTCAATGTAGCCGATCATCTTTAGCACGTGCTCGGCTACTGATGATCCGACGGCCATTCTTGTCGAAAATAACTTTTTCGACGCTTCGTATCTTACGATACGAGACTGCTCTCCATACAGTTCTTTTGTATGAAGCAATATGGACTCCATGTCCATATTCTCATGCCTCCTCTGATGTTCGTTGTCCATCGAGGCAAGCAGGAGGCACTTGGCCTTCGCGCTATCAATCTCCCAAGTCTTGCGGATTTCCTTATCCGCGACGCTGGAAGTTGGACCAGGGACAGGGGGAGCTTTGGTGGTAAGAAGATACCCCAGCTTGTCATAAGTGATTGCTATCTTGACATTCCTGAGCCAATCTTTGTAGTTTGGCCCTGTCAGTTTGTTTTTATCTAGGAGTAACTTAAGTCCAGTCATGTTGATTGGTCGCTGCAATTAGGAGAGAGAAGAAGAAACACTCAGCATGATACTCTTGCAAGTTTAGAGTGGTTTTTAGTTTGTCTAAACAGGATGGCTCCCACTGTTTCTCGAATCCCTCCTCAAACCATAAAGGAAGAATTAGTCAGGATCAATCCCACCGTACAATACTTGCTTAACCGTTCAGCCAGGCCGGTGTCGGTACTTCGAGGGAGGTTTTCCAACGCTTTCGCGAAGTTCCTTAATTAGAGAACCTCTTTTCCCTGGGGGCGTAGCCCCGCTAACACCTTTCTAGGCACCTACTAGGTTTATAGCATTGATCGTTAAGTGAGAAATTTCCCGAGGAGTAGCATATACTCACAGTAGGATCGGGATCCAAATATCATCGCGTGACGAAACTGAAGGAATCCTACCAGAATCATCACACTCCAAATGGTATGCAAATCTAGCAAGTTTCAGTACTTATGAAACTCCCGATATGGATTTTTGCCCCATGCTCTTATGACCTTGACTTTGGCCAAAATATCATAAGTCACATGTCAAGTTCTACCCGTCATTATCCAGGTTAATTTGGATCCATCCGTACCTACCCTTGACTTTGGCCAAAATGGCAGTACGACTGTCCCAAACCAACGCATCTATCTATGCTACACATGAACACCCAATTGCTACCAATCACTGTGCCTTGACTTTGGCCAACATACACAGCTTGAATACTATTGACTATTCATGTGAAACGACGGAGGGCTACGGATGGTTTTGGCAAAACCGTGAACGTAGTGAACTTGATTTGGTCGATGGAACGAGATAGCTTTTAAAAGGAGCGGCTCAAGCTCCGCATTTAAAAGTTGTTTTTGAAAAGAACCGAGTGGTTTTTCGAAAGTGTTCCAACGACTTTAACTTGGTTTATTATCTTGCATTAGTTCTTTTAATGCGTGATATTCTTGCATTAGTTCTTTTAATACGTCCCATCATTTAATCCTACCATTGCAGAAAACAACCAAAATATGACGTACGCTTATGCCATTCACATTCGCCACTGGGCCCCGTCATTACCCGTTAGGTTACTTAACTAACGACAGAGCGGGGGCTGGGCTAGCGCGTCTGTAAAACATAAGCAACGCCTAAATAATATCATATATAGATATACTGCAATGATAAACATTTCAGATCACAGATAAATACATTGGATATACTAGGAATCTGTAATTTGTACGAGCCTGTAACAAAAACAGATTACACAGTCGCGGTGAATAGCCAATACCCCACCCAAGACCCCTACGGGTGCGGCAAACTACCTGCCAAGTACCCGAAGCGTAGCAACCTCCCTCATCTCCATGAGTAGGCCACTCGACACTTCGGCATACCCGGTAGTTTGTGCACCCCTCCATGGGTCTATCCTAGGAGCAAAAACAGTAAAAAGAAATTATACAATGACGGCTACAACCCCGACCCGGTTGTGCGGCCATACAAATAATTATTACATCAATTTACAAATTTACATGAATTGCAAGAAAAGAAAACTCTCGTCTCACAACCCCCGGCTATTCACCCGCGACAATCCAACATATTTATATACACATTCCAATATCAAACACAGATCATGTATAACCCCGACCAATCGACTTATAGCGATTAGCCGACGTTCAATACATGCAAGCATCACAGATATAACCATCATAGTCAAAGTGCAGTGAAGTTCGGAAAAAATACGGAATTATAGGACCCCAAAAGGAAATTTCTTTTCTGGAAAATCTGGGCACATATAATATATTTCAAAAATCCCAAAACCAACACAGACACACACTGCACGAAAAACGATGCAGAGAAGACGACAAACCGCGGCGCTTCCGCGGCATATGCCTACCTCGTGCGGCGGAAGCGCGGCGGTTTGAACGAAACAGTGGACCGTTTTTCATGGGTGTTCACAAAAAACCCTGAGCCGAATTTAGGAGTATAAAGTTTTTCATTTTGACCAGAAAAAATTTCAACAGAAACTCAGGTTTTGTAAAAGTTAGGTTTTTGGATTTTTTTCGGTTCCGAACTTCGTTACACTTTACTACCAAGCTAGTTTAAGTTTAGTTAGGCTCTGATACCACTGTAAGTCCACGTTGCGACCCCCGGTTCTTACGGGGAGGCGGAAACGGTATAAAAATCAAATTTTTAGCGCAAGGGGCAACATGGACTAAGCAAAGTCGGGATCTTTGACTAAACTAAAACTAGCATACTTTGCTAAAGAGAGTTAGCTACTCGGATGGAGATGGTTATACCTTGCTTGTCTTGAACTCCTTCGTCTTCAAAGCTCCGATGGTGGTCCAATGGCTTCTTCTCGTCGTCTCCGTACGCCGAAGATAGATCCACCTGAAAGCTCCAACCTTTAGCTCCTTCTTCGTTCTTTGAAGAAACTAGTTCACTTGGTTTGCTAAACCTAGTGAACTAGAATGAGTAGAGAGGAAATAGAATGGGATTTTATCTATGGTTCTTGATTCTCAACTCATGAGACAAGAGAACCATAGATCAAGAGAGGGAGCAAGAGGTTGAGGGTGAGAGCAAGAGGAGAGCTCAAGAACAAGAGAGAGAATGAGCAAGAAAGAATGAGCAAGTATTTTGTCTCTCACCCTCTCATAATCCAAAGCAATGATAACTCATCATATTAACAAAAGTCTTATGTGATGGTTAGAAGCAACCACAACCATATCATTTCATGCACTCATTTTACACAAATGAGCAAGTAAACAAAAGTCTTTGCCATGAAATGATGGCTATGGTTATCATGATGGTCAACTAGTCAAGCCTAGTCAACCGGTCAACAAGTCAACAAAAGTCAACAAGTCAACAAAGTCAACAAGTCAACAAAAGTCAACAAGTCAACAACCATATCACCATAATACTTAATTAATATAATAGTTAATCACATATCATATTCTCATTAGGGTTGAGCATAAAGTCAAATAGTCAACGGTCAACTGTCAACAACCCTAATGAGAATCCGCTGCCTCTGCCTCCCTGTCAACTGTGCATACACACCCGCATCCGCGTTCCGAGGAACACGAATGCAAACTGGATAAATCCAATCCCATAAGGTACACTAGGATCTGGCCTAAACCAAAGCCCGCTAGTGTAAACTGTCCGGACACTGTACGTGCACAAGTGCACGGATGTGACCGAACCCTGTCGCAAAACCATGCGACCTGTCGCAATACCATGCGACCTCTACTCTTTTGCCTAAAGGCGAAAAGCTTTCTGTGTGGGACTCTAAAGACTCGACACTACGCTGGCAGTGGGTTTAACCACAGACCGCAAGCGGCACTAGCTGTGCGTAATGGTCCCAAGGTAATGCCGACAAGAAGACCGACGAGGCAAAACCCATCTGAACTCCTACTGAGCCTGAGTGTGACATTCTCCGTACAGTCCGGTCTGTTCGTCTGATACATCGCATGGCGGGCCTAGGGGGCGGTAAACGTCAGTCCCTCAATAGCGGTACAAGTCGTGCCGGAGCGAAGCCCAAAACACCCTGAGATAACACTGGAAACCTACCAGTATATCTCGATTGCCCTGGCCAGGGACTACTCGTGTAATGGCTCTCCTAGACACAGCGCGATGTCAACCCCCAATACCGGGAGAGACGAATCCTGTCTAACCGTCACTGCCTCCAAGTGCTTCGGGACTGCACCCAACCACTACCTGTTTGCACGACTCCTTTGAGCCGTGGTAGGGTAGTGATCAAAGTACAGTGGGAACACACTCGAGGCGGAGTGACAGTGTCAAGTCAGCGGACTAAGCTGTACTCATGTCACCTGCGAACTGATAACTGACGATAGGTATAATACCAACTAGTCAGTTCCCGACGAGTCCTGTCCAGTGTACCCGTAACCTAACGAGCACCCGCATACTATCTCAAGTACGACGTACTGACGGCTGTGGGACAGACCGTCTCCCACACTGGGATGAGAAGCGCATGCGCTGGTCTACTCCGGAGTATCGATGCCCTGTCTCGATAGTCCTGCGACCAGGGACCTGCATAAGGATGTGCTTATAGATTACCCAGCCCCACTAGTGTGACGGCCATCACATCGCTGGTAATCTAGCAAAGATCCTAAGGGCTCTACTAATGTGTATAGGCGATATACAAAAATAAACACATGTACACATTGAAGTAGAAACAAACCAAGTAGCATACTACTATTTTGAGCAAGATTGTATATACAAGGTGAATATCCCAAGCATCCATTAAGTAATATACAAACTAGTATGATACAGTAATGGCCTCTAGGGCATATACACTAACACTGGCATGTGTAGACAGGGGACCTTACATACATCATCATGTATCGGTCCCAAGAGTTCACTAACTCTTTCTCTATTTCCAGTAAACGGAGCTATGGTCATCTAATCTTTGTGACATGACTGGCAAGTTCCACAAGATGTAAATTTAAACTGATTTAAATATGCATCTAAAATGTAATTTCAGCCAGTCGGGTCGCATTGATATGACCTAGTCTACAATGCCTCAAGAATGATTCGTTCATTTCTGAACTCTTCCTCTTGTGTGCATTCTGTATACTAGGAACTGTAGTTTGATTTAGAACGTCAATGCTTTTAGATAACGTGCCTGAACCGATCAACTTTTGATACAGGAAATGTTCAAAACATTATCCAACAATACAAAATTTTATCATTTCTTTAATAAATAAAGAGATTGATATGATTTTGTATATCAGGTTCGGTATCTAATAGCATTTGTTCAGAATCTATGTATTGGTAATACAGGGTGACAGTGACCAACAGACTTGGCTGCAACACTTGCCCCGTTTTCTGTCTCATGAAACTTATCACCCGTTCTCAGTTTTCTACCTATCTGTAGCCCTATATAACAGATTACAAATCTGGGATCCTGATCCGATATCAAATACCCAGGATCCAGAGGATACTGAGAAACAGTAATGAACACACCCGAAGGAGATGCATCATATGCACTTTCTTCGTTTGGGCGGCATAGGAATTCTGATATTCCCCTATTTCCTGCTCTGTCTTATAACAATTATAAGTGGGAGCAGGACCAACATTCCCCAGCTGAGTATAACAAGCGGGTTCGGTCAATACATCCATATTATTATGTTGATTAAGGCGTGATATGGTCGCTACCTGGAGAGAGAGAGAAGAAAACACTCTGCGTGCGCTCTTGCAAGATTAGATTGGTTATATATTTTATCTAATCAGGATGGCTCCCACTGTTTTTATCAAATCTTCCTTCAAACCTTAAAAGGAAAAACTAGCCGGGATTAATTACACTCTACAAGTTCGCCAATCTTTCAGCCAGGCCAGTGTCGGTACTTTGAGGGAGGTTCCCCGTGCTTTCGCACGGACCTAATTACAGTAAACCTCGTTTTCCAAGAGGCGTAACCCGTTGACACCTTTCTAAACACCTACTTGATCGGCTAATTGCAAAGTGCAAAACTCTCCCCAGGAGTAACAATTACTCGCAGTGGGTATCGGGATCCAACTATCACATAGAAGGTATGCAATCTCATTGCAAGTTTCAACACGTGAAACTCGCGATAATGATTTTTACCCCTAGCACTTATGACCTTAACTATGGTCAACAAATCATAAGCACTAGTCAAGTTCTACCCGTCATTTCGTGATTAATTAGACCCACCCACATGACCCTTAACTAAGGTCAACAAAGTCACGCGACTGTCCTAACTAATCACATCATATGCGGTGTAGGAAGACATCACTTAGCTACCGTACACTGTGCCTTGACTATGGTTAACAAACACAGCACGAATACTAAGTACTATACTTCCTAAAATGATGGAGGTTTGCGGATGGTTTTTATGAAAACCTTTAACGCTTTGAACTTGATCTCGTTGCGGAATCAAATGGTTTTTAAATGGAATGTTTTTGAGGCTTTTCTAGTTTTGCTAAAGGGGTCACTCCCGGTGAAGGGATCGTCGGCCCTTTCCTCATCGAATAAGATGCAGGATATATCATATATACCGCTGGGCAAAGCAGAAACTATAGAAGCAATCAAAAGACAAACCGAGAGTTGTAGCATCTGCCAGTTATTGCTAAAGGAGTCACTCCCAGTGAAGGGATCTCGGTCCTTTCCTTATCGAATAAGGTGCAGGATGTTCTACAAGGAACACCGCGATGCAAAGCAAGAACTATAGCTACCTGTTTTAATTTTGAAATTCGATTCCACAACATCAATTAGGTTTAATTTCTTTCATTAATCTCATTAATGAATATCTCATCATTTAAGTCCACCTAAACATCACAGATTAATATAACGTATGCTTATGCCATCCGCATTCGCCTCGATGTCCCGTCTGTACCGTTAGGTTAGGTAACTAACGGCAGAGCGGGGCAGGGCTAGCGCGGGTGTAAAACATAAGCAACGTCTATATAATATATCATATATACTATATACTATATCTATCAGAACAAATCACATGATCACATCACAGATAACGCAGCAGAAAATATCATATGAAATATTGGATATACTAGGACGTCCGAGTTTTTAATACGAGCCAGTATAAAACACGGATTCCACGGTCGTGATGAATAGCCAATCCCACACCCCTAGAGCCCTACGAGAGTGGCAAGCAACCCTACCAATTCTAGGGTTAGGAGACCCGGACTCGACTCCTCGAGATGGTCTCCCACTGGACCCTAGAACCCGGTTACTTGTGCTCCCCTCCTTGGGTTATCCTAATGCGGAAAAGTAAATAATATACACATGGTGACATCATCCGCAACCTGGATGTGCCCCAATAAAAGAATATTGCATACAAGTTTTTACATGAATGAAAATGAAAAAACACTCATCTCACATAAAAAAAACCCGGCTATTCGAACACGACGATCCAATATAACATATCCAGCAACACATAACATCACATGTCATCAACGTAAGTAAACATGCATATCCCAATTGTCGTTGACATATAGCAACGAAACCGGCGATATCACATATTACACTTACGGTCACAGAAAAGAAAGTGTAAAACGACAACAGTTGGAATCCGCAAACTCTTTAGACATCGCATGCCTAACCAAATGAATCCCTTAGACATCGCATGCCTAAAAATTATAAACCCCGCATTTCAGTCTCAAAATCGAAAACGCTTTTCAATATCAAGTCGGGTAATTCAACAAGATTCCCGACATCTTGATCGAATGCTCGTCGCAAACTTTAGTAGGCGGCCGCACCCCCGATACCGTCGACGAAGTGCACTAAGGCGGAACACCGCTACCGCGAGCACCCGAACGGATGCTTTCGGCGACGGGGTTCTCCTACAGTCACTTGGTCGGGGCTATGGGGTGAGGCTGTCCATTAAGTTTACCCGGCGAGTATCCGCGTACGCTACGTGATTGCGACGGACTTTTGATCGCATCAAAATTCCGTGGCAACCGATCAAGTGAGACTAAACTGCTATGTTTATAACATTCATTCAGTTATCTCATAACTACTTGTGAGTTCCAAATGTTGTATCACATTCCGGATAAATAGAAAATGTTAAACTTTCCGATCGAACAATCGAACACCCAAGTTTTCCCGAAACAGCTCAACACATGAAATAGGTTTAAGAACATTCACTTCATGCCATAGTAGCGACGGTCCAGCCGTAGAAGGGTCAAGCCAACGCCTCACATGTGGCACGCCGTACTGCCCCAAACCCTAAGGTTCAAAAGGCAGTTCAAGACGGCCACATAATCGAGTTAAGGTTTGTTGTCTTCTAGAGGGTCCATCGCGTTACTTGCACTACTTAGAACGTCTTTAAAACACGGAAAAATCCAACACTTGGAAATTTTTCGGCAGGGGAAAAAGTGGGTATTTATATCCGGTCGAACATTTTAACATATTCTAAAATTACCCAGAAAAACACATAGACAAAATTAGACAATCCGATTGAATCTACGAACTCCCAATACAATCCAGAAAACTCAACTCTGGAGTATATTTTAAAAATTCCCAAAAAACTCAGCACAACAATATAGGAATTACTGTGCAAAATTAAATGAATGATGCTTCCGTACGGCCGCAGAACCGCCGCACGAGCCATGCTCGTGCCGCGGTTACGCGGCGGTTTGATGGACTTAGCAGCTCGTTTTGCACAGTATTTCTTATAAATCCCTGCTGATTTTTCTGCATATTTTTAATTTGGAAAAATCCAAAATTCCAGAAAATGTCCAGAGAGCGGTTTTGAGTTAGGGTTTCGGGTTCGATCGGGTTTCTAACTTCGTCTACACTTCGCCTAAGGCTCTAGCTAGGCTCTGATACCACTGTAGGGTTCCTAGGCACACCCATGTGGTTCTACAAGTGATCATACATGGCCAATTCAAAATTTTCTATGTGCCAAGTGACCCTAAGCAAGATCGTAACTAGAGGTATAGGCGATGCAAGCAAATAAACAACTTTATTGCTAAAGGAAAGTGATTACAACCTTTGTAGATCCGGTCCTCCACTTGCTTGGCTCCGTGATGACGTCCCTCCGCTGTACCCATCGGAATCCTAGACTCTCGCGGTGGTTTCATCGGAGAAAAGATCGGGCTAGGTCGTCGACTTTGATGCCGAAGATGATCTACGTCGAGGCAACTCAAGATCAAGCTCCAACTTCACCAAGTCATGAAACTTGTGAAGAAAACACCCTATACTACTTGGCAAGTGGTAGAGGATGAAGAAATAGGAAGTGGGTTCACTTTGGATTTGGGTTTCTCACTTGATTTCATCACTTGATATTTTTGTAGAAAGCTTTTCTTTCTTCATCAAGAAGAAGAAGAAAGAAATGAAAAAGTATGAATTAACTAAAATAGAAAATCAAGTGACCCTTATCATATTGCAACCATGGTTAAGTGTAGAGAATAAACTAGGGTTAAGTTGAATGGTTAGGTTAAAGGAAAGAAACAAAATGGTTACTTCTTCAAAGCTTCATGAAGCTTCAACAAAAGACAAAGCAAGCCACCATTTCATTTTCCTTTGCCAAAATGAATAAAGAGAATAAATAAATAAGTAAATCAAAACCGTAACCATTAACATAACCATGGTTTAATCATACACACCCAAGTTTGCATGTATCATCAAACATGATACAAACTAGTGCACAAAATTATATTATACACAATGTGCACATCAAGTAAGAAAATCCATCTTAAGTGAACAAATACTAGTAAATGCAAAGTAATATATCAAATATTTAATTATGCATTAAATCATTAAATCAACACTTTTTTTAATGATCCGGTCATATCGCATATGACCGGCCAATATCCGATGTATCGACTTATCGAATCAATCCTCGATTCGATAACTAGGTTATACAACTAATAGATACATACATCGCGAGAATAGAATACGGTATCACAAACACGCATTATTCTCGGTCCCGCACATATCTCATATGCGCTCCTATTTCGTTTTGCTTGAGCCAGGAAACCTCTGTGTAGGACTCTAAAGACTCGTCAATACGCCGGCAGCAGGTGATGATCATATCAAATACCCACAAGCCGCAAGCGGTCTGCTAAACGTAACGGCCACCCGGGTATTGAGCGATCAGAAGATCGACGAGCAAGCTCGCTCACACTCCTGTGAATCCAACCAGTAACACTTACCGTACAGTCCGGTCTGTTTGTCTGATATGTCGCATATCTCGCCTAGAGGTAGTAAACGTCAGACCCCAATAGCTCGATAAGTCATGCCGACATGAGGTCCATAACAATCGTGAAACTACTGATAACTCTTACCAGTATAACACTGCAACCCTGGCCAGGGATTTCCTGTTATGGCCAGTCGAGCATAGCGCAACATCAACCCCCAATACCGGGAAAGATGAATCCCCTCCTATTGCTCATTGCCTCCATGTGAATCGGGACTGTACCCAAAAACCACCTGTTTGCACGACTGAGTAGAGCCGTGGTAGGGTGGAAATCAAAGCACAATGGGAGACACACAAGACTCTATGACGATCTCGGTTCAATAGACTAAGCTATACCAGTGTCACCAGAGAACTGCCATCTGACATGAGGTACAATACCATCTGGGAGTTCTCGGCGAGTCCGTTCAGTGTACCCAGTCTCCACTGAGCACCCGCATACCATCTCTGATGTCAAACACCAATGGATATGGGATTATCCATCACCCATCACATGGGTCGAGAAGACATATGCTAGTCTACTCTGGAATATCGAAGCCCAGTCTCGATATTCCCACGACTAGGAACATTGAAGGATGTACTTATGGACTACCCAGGCCCCACTAGTATGATCTGCATCATAGTCCTGGAAGTCGAGTACACATCCTAAGGGCTTTATCAACATGTAACTGAGAGACAGAAAGTATACATGTTAAGATAAAGAGCAACCAGATAGCGTACTATCATGTCGAGCAAGAAAGTCCAACCTATATATGTCCCAGCATCCACTACAATATACATCCAATGTATAGTAATGGCATCTAGGGCATACATATAACTAACAGATTGATCATCTTTGTGTGTGTTTGGAAATGTTTCACAGCCAAAGAAATTTATACCGCAATCAATTGACGGTGTCTATTGTAGTTTCGTCATTGAGAACGGATCGTCCACTGAGAAAGTGTGATTTGTTCGGAATCGTTTTAGATGAGTCGAAATGAAAAGATAAAAAAAATTGCAAGAAAATTGATTCAACATTTATGAGTTTTCATTTCAAGAAACATAAAGAAAATAAAGATCTAGAATCAAGAATCAAGAAATGTCCTAATCATTTTAGTTATCAAGATTTGTAAAGTAGCTTGTATGAATCGATCAAATTGATAGTGATGATGAATACTAATGATTACTAATTCTTATCTATTGAGGATTTTTTGCTAGATCGATGACGATCAACGAGAATTAGGGAACTATTGAAGAAACTAGGGTTTCTCCTTCATCATCCCTTGTCCTTTCATTGATTATCATTCAAATTCTAGCCTCTATTGAATTAAACCACCGATAGTTGATCTCTAATTTGGAGCGAAAACATTCAAGAAAGTGATCTCGCTCAAATTAGGTCTTCGATGATTCAATTTCCTAAAGTTTACAAAACTCATAAGACTTAAGAATTGTTCAAGAATTTAATCATCATCATCTACCTATTCTCTCGATTCTTCCACATGCGGAGATTTCACTCAAACATCATGAAAAAGGAAAGAATCAAGAATCGGTATCTTTTCATAATGCAAGAATGTAAAGAAAAGCAAGATTTACAATATTCATCTTTATTAATCGACGATTAGGTACAATTCACTCAACTCGAGGTTATAAGATTTGAGGAGGTAACTAGATCCGCCGAAATTAGCTTCGCACCGATCTTCTTGAGTCGCGGATCTTCGTGGATCTCTTGCTCGGATGAAGGTCGGCGTTGCTTCAAAGGCGCGTTGAAGGCTTGCTTGATTCGCTTCTCGATGAATCTTGATTTGGCTTTGGAATTGGATTTGGGCTAAGGTTTTGAGTTGCAAGTTGTGTCACTCAACTTGCTCAAATTTGGCTCAATATTCAACCACTCAATTCATGAACAACCTTTGTAATGAAGCCGTAGGTGCTCTTTTATAGTTTTTCCTTTATCTTTCCCTAGAAGCTAGGTCTAGCTTCCCTTAGAAGCTTGGTTATTATGAGGCTTGCATAGGAAGCCAGGTAGAAGTTTCTAGATTAAGTTAGTTAGCTAGCTTGCATGAGAAGCCTTTCTGTTGGAGGTAAACTTCTGGAGATTTGAAACGTCTTGAAGAAGTTTGGCCGTTAAAAGAGACCTCTGTAAAAAGTTTCCAACCGCCGACGAGTCAATTCGGCCGTGGATCCGCGGCGGATCGGCCTGACTCGGCCGCAGATCTACGGCCGTTTGAGGTGATCTCTGCATGATATTTCCACGGTAATTCTGATATTGTCTTTAGGGTTTTCTTTTGATGCCTGGAAGATTATAGTTCATTCTAGTTTACTGCCAGATCACAAGTCTTGGACTTGATGCGTTTTATCAGCACTTTTAGCAGTTCCGGCTCTTTTACCTGGAAAATTTCCTGCACACAATCTCGAGACAAGTGTTGATATATAAAGATCATGCGTGTAGTAATAAACACACAATTTCCCTCATAATGCCGGTTATAATGTATAACACATGTTATTTGATATTTTGCAGACAAATTGCTAATATGTGCTATATTTATACCAAACACCTTTAGATGATTACAAAGAGTAGGGAAATTGATGTGTTAAGAATGCAATATTTTCGACTGATCAAATTCCCCCAAACTTAATTTTGGTCGTCTCTAACAAACATCTTTTATTTTTAAGAGAAGGAGAAAATATAAAAAACGAAAAACTAACTAGCACACTTTCGTAAGCGACATGATTGCACCGAGCATGTGCAACAAGCCTTTAAGCCTCTTGGTGTCCCTAGTAGGAGGAGTGTTGTCTCCTGAGGGTTTTCAGCGGATTGCACCAAGAAAATCCCATAATAAAAGGAAGACCATGAAAGTTACATATAAAAATAAGAATTATAAAAAAAAAGACTTTGAAAATTATAGTTTCCAACTACACTAGCTTTTCAGTTGTCATGAGCCCTATCTTAATAGTCATGAAAAAATGTTAGAAATCACATCATCCTTCAATAAAACATTGTCTTTATTCTTAATTCCTATCTTTCTTCCAAATATCGATCATATAAACCTACGTGTGTGTAAAGTATATCCCTACACTCGGAGAATTCAATTCAAGCTAGTATACTCTTGTCCATCTACCTCAGTACTTTTTAATCGATGAATATTTAGATGGATTTGCTCACACATTTTTTATGCGACCATTAATACTTCTTGAGGTACTAACCGACCGATTACTCATGTGCTCGCTTATTAGGCGTAAGTAGCATTTTCCTCGTCTTGCAACACCTAAGGCTTAGCAGTGAATCCCAAACCAGCTGGTCTAAGGCACTAGGTGATGAAGCATCCTCGCTGTATTTTTTTTATGCTGTCTTGGTGATAGCAAAACCAGTATTCATTTTTCTAAACCATTTTATCTTTTATTCATTTATAATTACCTTCATACTTTAGCTTTTAGACAAGATCATTTCAAGGTATCCTCTACTATTCCGAGTTTCAAGACGTGTGTATGTGCGTATAGTAGGGTATCAAAGTTCAAATGTTTGGCTTCCAAAATAGAAACTATTTTTCAGACTTATTTTTATTCTCAGATTAGTGACTTCTTTCATCTTACTAACCCTTGGGATAATGGCTCATAACTACTTATTACTAGTTCGTTTAAGAAAACTTCTAACTTTCTAGATTTTCTTAAATTTTTCTAATCTTTTGGATGTAATTTTTCACTATCTAATCTTTTATTATCTTATTTATGTACAAAAATATTTTTTTTTTAATTTTTTAAATTTTTATATGCTTTGTGCTTATGCAAAATATGATGCAAAGTGATGCGTAAATACGCACAAACCTCCCCCAAACTTGTTTTCAACAGTGTCCTCACTGTTTCCGTCTGTTAAATCTCAGATACCTGTAAACTTGGGAGGAAATTTATTAACGGGGGCAATAATAAGTGAACCTGAAAATTCTCCCCCAAACTTATTTTTGGCTCACAAATTTGAGTAAAAAATTTTATTTTCAAGAGCCAGATTATACCCCTCCCCCAAAAAACTTGAGTTAAACAATGTTAATCTTTTATAATTACAAGAGGGGGTCAAAGTTATTAGTCAATGCCAAGTTTTGCAAAGACCGAATGTCAACACCAACCATTCGAATATTTTATCAGTGTAGTGCATCGGTTGGTGGAAGAACATGTTATATGGAGCCAGGAAGAAGTGGGGATAAAGTGGTGTGAAGGAGAGGGTTTGCGTCTCAATTTGGAGAGAAGACACAGTGATTGTGATGGATTACTCGTATTCTCTTTATAGTCCAGAAGAAGGGGTGGAGGTTCAATTTCTTTGTTTAGGAGATGATTCATCTCAACATCCGTATTTGCTAAAAATGCGAGTTCATCAGCGAAAATGTCCTCAAAGCTCTCATCGATTCCCCGAAGAATAATGTCATCAAAAAGCGTGGGGTGATCTTCAGACTCTAAAAACGGTTCATAATCAGTGTTAGATGTTGACCTGGACAACTCGGTGGAAGAGTTCGTATGTGTATGAATCATAGTTGGGTCAAACAACAACATATGAAAAGAGTCTAGATCAGTATCATGAGGCTGATCAAATTCGTTGCCTTCGACATCCATTAATTCGACAGAACATGCTTGAGCAGAAGGTTCGGAGGGTACACTTCCCAACTTGTAAATGTTAAGCTCAATTGACATCTTCCCGAAGGATAGGATCATAGAGCCATTATGACAGTTGATTATAGCATTGGAAGTGGCCAAAAAGGGTTAACCAAGAACCACCGGAATTTGATTCCGTGGGTTCACTACAGGCTGTGTATCGAGAACAATAAAGTCCATAGGGAATACAAATTCCCCGATTTTTATTAACACATCTTCCAGTTCACCCCTAGGATTTGTGATTGATCGGTCGGCCATCTGGAGAGTGCAGTGAGCTGGTTTCAACTCTCCAATCCCTAACTACTCAAAAACCGAGTAAGGAAGCAGGTTAACACTTGCGCCAAGGTCAAGTAGAGCACGGTTAATGTGTTTACCCCTAATAGAAATAGAAATTGTACGACAGCCAGTGTCTTTACGTTTTCTAGGTAATTGTTGGGGAAAAGCTGTGTCTAAAGTACTCGACATGAACACCTTTTTGGGCACTTGAGTCTTCCTCTTCCTAGTGCATAAATCCTTGAGAATTTTCGCATAAGCCGGGACTTGTTGTATAGCATCTAGGAGAGGGATATTGATGTTAACTTGCTTAAAGATTTCAGTGATCTTCTCCATTTGCGGACTTGGTCTATTTCCCCTTAACCGATTCAGATAAGGAGCTTTAGCAATAATAGCAGGGTCCAACATTGGAGAAGATCGTGTGGGTAGAAAATATCCCAGAATAGGAGTGGTGATCATCTTTGGTGGACTAGAAGAAGTATGCTGAGGTGTCGAGCCTTAGGGAAAATGAAGAATAGGCTCGCAAGAAGGTGATGGGGTAGACGAACTGGGGTCAGAAGTAGAAGTAGAAGTGGAAGGAAAAGTCTCAGCCGGGGTATCATTGATTGATTCATCATTATTAGTATCAATCTCTTCACCGACATGGTTGTCAAGCACTCTTCCAGATCTCAACATGGTGATAGCATTCACATGATGTGAATAACCAGGATTGGGTAAAGGTTGAGCTGGAAGTTTCCCTTTCTCTCTAGCACTCAATTCGGCATTTATACGGGCAATTTGTGCTTCCATCGATTTAATACTCTCACTTTGGGAGTCAGAGTTTTTCTGGATTTTATCGACGGAAGACTTCATCTCAGCCGAAACTTGCATGATATTTGTCAGAAGCAAATTCATGGTTTGTTCCAGTGGAGAGGAGTTATCAATACCGGTCAGTTGCAAAGAATTGTTATGCAGTGCAGAAGTGTTGACCGTATTTTGAAAATTTTGTGATTGATAGGGGTGCTGACTCAGTTGTAGTGGTTGCTGTTGTGGTGGAGGACCCTTTTGAAAATTATTTTGGTTTGAAACCATGTTTTGAGTTTGTGATTGGTTCCAGGAAAAGTTAGGGTGATTCCTCCAACCCTGATTATAAGTTGAAGAATATTCGTTTCTACGTCTTTGTTGGAAAGAAGCATTGGTATACTCTTGACCTTGAAACGGAGAATTTAAAGGACATTCTTCCGTAAGATGAGATGGATCAGGACAATAACCACAGACAGTTTTGGAGAGTGACATCTGATTTAGGTAGCCTGCTAAAAATTTATGTTCCATAATTTCGAGTTTCTTTTGCATTGTTGCCATTTCATCTCTAAATCCTATGGAAACATCAAGTTGATGAATGCCACCCCTAGACGATGACTGGTTTACACTCTCCCACTGTAAAGTTTTTTCAGCGAAATCTTCTAAAAATCTCCAGGCTTCACCATCATTTTTATTCATAAAGGTGCCTTGACACATGGATTCAAGGGTCTGTTTTGTTGTAGGATTAATGCCCTCATATATGATTCTGCACAGATCCTATCTAGGGATTCCATGATGAGGACATTGAACTAACAGATCCTTAGAGCGTTCAAAATACTTCGAGAATGGTTCATTTGGAAGTTGGGTAAATTGATTTATTTCGCTACGGACTCGAGCTATTTTATGATTAGGGTAGAATTTCTTTAGGAAAGCTGTTACGAATTCTCCCTAGTTCGAAATAGAATGTGCGGCAGTATTATAAAGCCACTTCTCGGCTATATCGCACAAAGTGAATGGGAGAAGACATAATCTCATAGCATCCACAGAAAGCTGTGAAGTACCCATCATAGCGCATACATTTTCAAATTTGGTAATAAAGACATATGCGTCTTCAGACTCGAGACCGTGGTATTTTGGCAGAAGATTGATGTATTGTGGTTTGATTTCAAAATTGTCCCCATTGGGTGGTGGAATGGTGAGACAGGTCGAAAGAGGACCTCGCATAGGGCAACATCTCTCTTGGAGAGAGATGCGGGGCGAATTCTACGCACCTGTGGACGGTGGAAGAGTAGTGTTAAAGAAGTTCGATGGAGAACTGTCCATCGAAGTGGGTGTGGTAGTAGGTGAAGAAAAAGTAGACGTAGAATTACCGACTTCGGAGTCGATAGAAGGAACGCGGACAAGACGGGTACTAGAATCCCGTGTCCAGCCGAGCATGCACTAAATGGTTTAGCACAAGTGGCAGCGTTGTGTGATAATTAGGGGAAAAGTTTGTATTGGTGTTTGGTTTGAAAAATTACGGATTTTAAAAAATTCACACAAACAATGCACAAGCAACCCTAAATCTAGTGGTCACCAAGGTCAAGTCTCTAGACCGCTCCTAGACTTCCAGAAGACAAGTCGCAAGATAGATCCTCTACTGCCTCTTTACCCCTTCTGTGGCCAGGTAAGTGCCAGGTAAGTGGAAGGTTCTCCACTACGTAAGTAGTGGGCCTAATTAAGTAACCACTTGCCTTAAACACACTTGCCTTAGACAACACAAAAGAAATGCGGATAAGCAATAGATTACCCACGACCTCCTTCTGTCCTAAGTGAGTGCGACGATCCTAAGAGTCATGTCTAGATATTTTTTAGTTAATGAGGGTGATGCGGTGCAAGTTTGTGATTTTTGGGGCTTAGGAAGGGTAATGAACTCCCCACCTAATCTGAATTTTGTCTTTGGCCCTTAATTTCCATGTTAAAATATGCAAACAACCAAGATCAAACACGCACAATTTTCTTTTTAGCGGCGCTGCGAATTTTTGCAAAGAATCTTGCAGAAATTGGTTAATGGGCAGAGCAGGGAGGAGATAAGAAAGACAGAGATTCACCTAGAAAATTTGGTGCAGTGAAGCCTTAAGATCGCCGCGGAACCGCCGTAATAAGCCTTCTATGGCCGCGGATGCATGGTTGTATAGTGTAATTCTTGCACAAAAATTTCTGCAACTGCTCCAATTGCCTCTCTGGACTTTTTGAGATGTCCTGAAAATTTTTCCTTTTGCTCCACAGATTCCAGATCTCCTTGCAACAAATCACAGCAAATCGTTAAGCGCTTGTTGCGAATATTCGATCTAAAAAAATTCTGATGGAATAATAAATTTTCCAACTCAAATTACAAAAACGAACAAATTAGCACACGATCCTCGGCAACGGCGTCATTTGATTGATCATCTTCGTGTGTGTTTGGAAATGTTTCACAACCAAAGAAATTTATACCGCAATCAATTGACGGTGTCTATTGTAGTTTCGTCAATGAGAACGGATCGTCCACTGAGAAAGTGTGATTTGTTCGGAATCGTTTTAGATGAGTCGAAATGAAAAGATAAAAGAAATTGCAAGAAAATTGATTCAAGATTTATGAGTTTTCATTTCAAGAAACATAAAGAAAATAAAGATCTAGAATCAAGAATCAAGAAATGTCTCAATCAATTTAGTTATCAAGATTTGTAAAGTAGCTTGTAGGAATCGATCAAATTGATAGTGATGATGAATACTAATGATTAATAATTCTTATTTATTGAGGATTTGTTGCTAGATCGATGACGATCAATGAGAATTAGGGAACTATTGAAGAAACTAGGGTTTCTTCTTCATCATCCCTTATCCTTTCATTGATTATTATTCAAATTCTAGCCTCTAGTGAATTAAACCACTGATCGTTGATCTCTAATTTGGAGCAAAAACATTCAAGAAAGTGATCTCGCTCAAATTAGGTCTTCGATGATTCAATTTCCTAAAGTTTACAAAACTCATAAGACTTAAGAATTGTTCAAGAATTTAATCATCATCATTTACCTATTCTCTCGATTCCTCCACAAGCGGAGATTTCACTCAAACATCATGAAAAAGGAAAGAATCAAGAATCGGTATCTTTTCATAATGTAAGAATGTAAAGAAAAGCAAGATTTACAATATTCACCTTTATTAATCGACGATTAGGTACAATTCACTCAACTCGAGGTTATAAGATTTGAGGATGTAACTAGATCCGTCGAAAGTAGCTTCGCATCGATCTTCTTGAGTCGCGGATCATCGTGGATCTCTTGCTCGGATGAAGGTCGGCGTTGCTTCAAAGGCTCGTTTAAGGCTTGCTTGATTCGCTTCTCGATGAATCTTGATTTGGCTTTGGAATTGGATTTGGGCTAGGGTTTTGAGTTGCAAATTGTGTCACTCAACTTGCGCAAATTTGGCTCAATATTCAACCAGTCAATTCATGAACAACCTTTGTAATGAAGCCATAGGTGCTCTTTTATAGTTTTCCCTTTAGCTTCCCCTAGAAGCTAAGTCTAGTTTCCCTTAGAAGCTTGATTGTTATGAGGCTTGCATAGGATGCTAGGTAAAAGTTTCTAGACTAAGGTAGTTAGCTAGCTTGCATGAGAAGCCTTTCTGTTGGAGGGAAACTTCTGGAGATTTGAAGCATTTTGAAGAAGTTTGTCCGTTGAAAGAGACCTCTGTAAAAAGTTTCCAACCGCCGACGAGTCAACTCGGCCGCGGATCCGCGGCGGATCGGCTTGACTCGGCCACAGATCTGCGGCCGTTTGAGGTGATCTTTGTAGGATTTTTCCAGGGTAATTCTGATGTTGTCTTTAGGGTTTTCTTTTGATGCCGAGAATATTGTTGTTCTTTCTAGTTTACTGCCAGATCACAAGTCTTGGACTTGATGCGTTTTATCAGCACTTTTAGCAGTTCCGGCTCTTTTACCTGGAAAATTTCCTGCACACAATCTTGAGACAAGTGTTGATATATAAAGATCATGCGTGTAGTAATAAATACACAATTTCCCTCATAATGCCGGTTATAATGTATAATACATGTTATTTATTATTTTGCAGACAAATTGCTAATATGTGCCATATTTATACCAAACACATTTAGATGATTACAAAGAGTAGGGAAAGTGATGTGTTAAGAATGCAATATTTTCGACTGATCAGAACACATGTCTCATCAGCGTTCCAGATATATTTTGAGGCAAGTATCTCCTGATCAGGGAGATGGTTGATCTCCTAGGGATCGAGGTAAGGAGAGTAGATTTTGAGGTTAACACGGGGGATCCACTCACCAAGGCCTGCTTCCCCAAATACTATTTAAGAGATTTTGGGATAGTTGAGTATGGGATTCTACAACCACTGCTGTATTGTTGGGTATTGGATAGTACAACAGATGGCCTTAGTGCAAGTGAGAGATTGTTAGTTATATGTATTCCCTAGAGGCCATTACTGTACAAGTGATGTATATTGTAGTGGATACTTGGACATATATAGGGAAGACTTTCTTGCTCGATATGATAATATGCTATCTGGTTGCACTTTATCTTAACATGTACACTTATTGTCTCTCTCTCACATGTTGATAAAGCTCTTAGGATGTGTATTTGACTATCAGGACTACGATGGAGATCATACTAGTGGGGCCAAGGGTAGTCCACATGTACACCCTATAATTATTCCTAGTCGTGGGAGTATCGAGACAGGGCACCGATACTCCAGAGTAGACTAGCGTATATGCTTCTCGACCTATGTGATGTGCGATGGATGATCCCATATCCATTGGTGTTTGACATCAGAGAAGGTATACGGGTGCTCAGTAGAGACTGGGTACACTGAACGGACTCGCCGAGAACTCTTAGATGGTATTTTACCTATCATCGGATAGCAGTTCTCTGGTGACACTGGTACATATTAGTCTGTAAACCCGAGATCGTCATAGAGTCTTGTGTGATTCCCACTGTGCTTTGATTTCCACCATACCACGGTCAAGTGATCATGCAAAAAGGTAGTTTTTGGGTACAGTGCCGAGTCACATAGAGGCAATGAGCGATAGGAGGGGTTTCGTATCTACCGGTATTGGGAGTTGATGTTGCGCTGTGCTCGATTGGCCATAACAGGAAATTCCTGGCCAGGGTTGCTGAGATCTACTGGTAAGTGTTATTAGTAGTTTCTCGAACCGTTATGGATCTTGTATCGGCATGACATATCAGGCTATTGGGGTCTGACGTTATACCGCCCCCAGGCTATGATATGCGATATATCAGACGAAGAGACTGGACTGTACGGTAGCATTATTGATTGGATTCGCAGGAGTACAAGCAGGCTTGCTTGTCGATCTTCTGATAGCTCAATACCCGGGTGGCCGTTACGTTTAGCAGACCGCTTGCGGCTTGTGGGTGTTTGATATGACCATCACCTACTGCCGGCGTATTGATGAGTCTTTAGAGTCCTACACAGAGATTTTTTGGTTCATGCGAAACGGAGTAGGAGCACATATGTGATATGTGCGGGACCGAGATTAATGCGCGTATGTGATACAGCATTCTATTCTCGCGATATATGTATCGATTGGTTATATGTGATATATCCGGGTTATCGGATCAAGTGTTGATTCGATAAAGGATACATTTGATATTAGTCGGTTATATATGATATAGCCGGATTATTAAATCAAGTGTTGATTTAATAATTTAATGTATGATTATATATTTGATATATTACATTATATTAACTAATATTAGATCGCTTAAGTATTACTTTTTCACACTTGATGATACATTGATATATGTGTGATATATGTTAATTGTATTATTTTCTTTTTGCACACAAAATATATATGTGATATTTATTGTTGTGTCATGCTAGGTTGCACATACAACATGTATGCATGAGATTTATACCATTCTTGGGTTAAGTTAGGGTTTATATTTATTTCAAGCAAATTCAAAATTGTGGAGATATTTGTCATGGTTCAAAGCTTGTAGAAGCTTCTAGTCTTCATTGACTTAGTCCACTTCTTTGTCTTACTTAAGATATTTTCTAACCTAACCATTAACCTTACACCATGGTTAACTCTCTACATGAGTTAGTGTTAGTTATATGTATGCCCTAGAGGCCATTGTTGTACATATGATGTATATTATAATGGATGCTTGGATATATATAGAGAGGACTTTCTTGCTCGATATGATAGTATGCTATCTGGTTTCACTTTATCTTAACATGTTAACGAATACTGTTTTGTGATCACGTGTTGATAAAGCCCTTAGGATATGTACTCGACTACTAGGACTATGATGAGATCATACTAGTAGGGCCAGGGTAGTCAATGAGTACATCCTATAACTGTTCCTAGTCGAGGATGTATCGAGACAGGGCATCGATACTCCAGAGTAGACTAGCGTACACGCATCTTGACCCATATGATGGGCGATGGATGATCCCATATCCATTGGTGTTGGACATCAAAGATGGTGTATGGGTGCTTAGTGGAGACTGGGTACACTGAACGGACTCGCCGAGAACTCCTGGATGGTATTTATACCTATCGTCAGATAGCAGTTCTCCGGTGACACTGGTACAGGTTAGTCTGTAGACCCGAGATCGTCATAAAGTCTTGTGTGATTCCCACTGTGCTTTGATTTCCACCTTACTACGTCCAAGAAGGCGTGCAAAATGGTGGCTTTTGGGTACAATCCCGAATCACATGGAGGCAATGAGCGATAGGAGGGGTTTCGTCTCTCCCGGTATGGGGAGTTGATGTTGTGCTGTGTTCGATTGGCTATTACTGGAAGTCCCTGGACAGGGCTGATATGGAGATTTACTGGTAAGTGTTATCTGTAGTTTCTCGACCCGTTATGAGCTTTATATCGACACGACTTATCGGTTGCTGGGGTCTGACGTTTACCACCCCTAGACTAGATATGCAACATATCAGACGAAGAGATCGGACTGTACGGGAGTGTTACAGATTGGATTCACTGGAGAAATTACAAGCTTTCTTGTTGATCTTCCGATCGCTCAATACCTGGGTGGCTGTTACGTTTAGCTGACCGCTTGCATCTTGTGGGTGTTTGATATGATCATCATCTACTGCCGGCGTATTGACGATTCTTTAGAGTCCTACACAGAGGTTTCCTGACTCAGGAAAAACGGAGTAGGAGCACATATGTGATATGTGCAGGACCGAGAATAATACGATATGAGATACCGTATTCTATTCTCATGAATATGATATCGGCCGGGTATATGTGATATAGCCGGGTCATCGATCATGTGTTGATTCGATGAATCGGTACATGTTATATTAGTCGGTTATATGCGATATAGCCGGATTGTCGGATCAATGGTTGATTCGATAATTTAATGTATAATTATATATGTGATATATTACATTACGTTAACTAATATTAGCTTGCTTTATTGATTCATTTTCTCACCGGATAATACATTGATATATATGCGATATATGTTAATTGTATTATTTTCTTTTGTTAGAAAAATATATTATATATGTGATATATAATATTGTAATAAGCTATGATTACAAATACAACATGATTTGTGGAGATTAAGCAAGTTAGGGTTTTATGTTTTATTTGGGTTAGCATTTGGATTAGCTTTTTCAAGAAGCTTCTAGAAGCTTTGTTTTGTTTTAAGCTAAGATATTTTGTTTAGATATTTTGTGAAGATATTTCTTAACCCAACCCAAACCCTTTACCATGGTTTGTTCTCTACAATGGTTAAGTCTTTTCCTTCTTAACCAAGGGTTGCAATTGTAACCATAGCACAATTTCATTATTCATCACAAAAGCTTTCATCTTCTTCTTCCTCCTTGAAAAGATTTCTAGCTTTTTGTGATTAGATGATTTAGTGTGAGAAATTGAAAACAAAAGAGAGCATAATACCTACTTAATCATCCTCATCTATTCTAGCCACTTAGATTATGGTGTTCACTTCTCTAATACTTGATTAGAGAAGTGAGAGCTTGAGTTAAAGATTCTTCAAGGTAGATCATTTTCGAAAAGGAAGAATTCAAGCAAGAATGGATCATTCGACTTGTGGAGCCTCTCTTAAGTCCGGGAGATCATGGATCACGGCGAAGGGACTTCTACTCGGAGCTTATAAAGCGAAGGAATGGACTACAAAGGTTGTAATCTCTCTCTCTCTTAGATGTAAAGTTGTTTACATGCTTTGTTAACCATAATTATCTAGCAAAGATCCTCGCTTTAGCTTGTTCGACACTTGAAAATTTTAAATTCGGCATGGTTGATGCCTTATAGACCCTTGTGACAGTGCCTAGTAACCTTACAGTTAGTGTATGATACTAACTCACCCTTGGTTGCATTTCTAACCTCATGAATTTATTCTCTCTTCTTCAATCTTCATCTTCTTCATGAGCTCAAAAAGATCTCTACGGTTTGGAGATGAGAAGAAATATTGTGAGAAAAATAAATCTAAAGTGAGCCCACTTCCTACTTCATCATCCTCTACTATTAGCCATTTAGTTTAGGGTGCTTGCTTCACTAATCTACGATTAGTGAAGAGATAGCATGAGCTCTAATCTCCTCGACGTAGATCATCTTCAGCCTCGAAGACATTGAGCAAGCTTGTTCATTTCTTCAAGTGAACCCTCTTTAGAGTTCGGGTCTTCATAACTTGCAGCGAATGGACTACGACATGGAGCTTTAGAAGTGAAGGAACGGTCTACAAAGGTTGTATTCCCTCATTCACTTTGATGTAAAGTGTTTATATTTAGTATCGTCGAATTTTCCAGTAACAATTCTAGGGTTAGAGTTAGCTAGAATAACAATTTTTGAAATTGCCTTGGACGATGCCTCCCGAAACCCTGCTGCCGTGCTAGACAACCCAACATTTCCAACGTCGAGTCTGCAACGGTGTCCTGCTTGGATCTTTTCCAACATACCACCCCTCCACTGAGGGTAAAGACATAACCCGGCATGGACTTGGAGTCATCCTTATCACTCTGGAAGCTGGAGTCAGCAAAGCCCTCGATCTGGAGGTCTTTTCCGCCATACACCAAGAACATCTTCTTAGTCCTTCTCAGGTACTTGAGATATTCTTAATTGTATTCCAGTGCTTCTCCCTTGGGTTTGACTTTACCTGCTTACAATGCTCAGTGCATAAGCTATATCTGGTCTGGTATACAACATCGCATACATTATAGAGCCTACTGCAGAAGCGTAAGGTATAGATGTGATGCGAGACCTTTCCAAATCAGTCTTAGTAGACATCTCTTTGGAGAGGGTGATTTCGTGACAAGCCGGTAGACTACCGCGCTTAGAATCAACCATAGTAAATATTTTCAGTATGGTGTTGATGTACCTTGACTGTGAAAGTCCAACCATCCTCTTTGATCTATCGCGATAGATCTGGATCCCCAGAATGTAATTGGCATCACCCAGATTTTTCATGTAGAACCTTAGTGACAAGAATCCTTTTACTAATTGTAGCATAGGAATGTAATTTTCTACCAAGAGAATGTCATCCACGTACTGTTAGTTATATGTATGCCCTAGAGGCCATTACTGTACATTGGATGTATATTGTAGTGGATGCTGGGACATATATAGGGAGGACTTTCTTGCTCGACATGATAGTATGCTATCTGGTTGATCTTTACCTTAACGTGTATACTGATTGTCTCCCTATTACATGTTGGTAAAGCCCTTAGGATCTGTACTTGACTACCTGGACTATGATGCAGATCATACTAGTGGGGACATGGTAGTCCACGAGTACATCCTTCAAAGTCCCTAGTCGTGGGTGTATCGAGACGGGGCATCGATATACCAGAGTAGACTAGTGTGTACCTTCTCGACCTATACAGATGGGCGATGGATGATCCCATATCCATTGGTGTTTGACATCAGAGATGATATACGGGTGCTCAGTGGAGACTGGGTACACTGGATGGACTCGCCGAGAACTCCCAAATGGTATTATACCTCACGTCAGATGGCAGTTCTCTGGTGACACTGGTACAGAGTAGTCTGTTGACCCGAGATCGTCATAGAGTCTTGTGTGGTTCCCACTGTGCTTTGATTTCCATCTTACCACGTCCAAGAGGGCGTGCAAAACGGTGGTTTTTGGGTACAGTCCCGAGTTACATGGAGGCAATGAGCGATAGGAGGGGATTCGTCTCTCCCGGTATAGGGAGTAGATGTTGCGCTGTGTTCGATTGGCTATAACAGGAAATCCCTGGCTGAGATTTACTGGTAAGTGTTACCAGTAGTTTCTCGAATTGTTATAGACCTCATATCGACACGACTTATCGAGCTATTGGGGTCTGACGTTTACCACCCCTAGGTGAGATATGCGACATATCAGACGATCAGACCGGACTGTACGGTAGTGTTACTGGTTGGATTCACTGGAGTGTGAGCGGGCTTGCTCGTCGATCTTCTGATCGCTCAATACCCGGGTGGCCGTTACGTTTAGCAGACCGCTTGCGGCTTGTGGATGCTTGATATGATCATCATCTGCTGCCGGCGTATTGACGAGTCTTTAGAGTCCTACACAGAGGTTTCCTGGCTCAAGCGAAACGAAATAGGAGCGCATATGAGATATGTGCGAGACCGAGAATAATACGAGTATGTGATACTGTATTCGATTCTCGCGATGTGACATTGATCGGTTATATGCGATATAGCCGGATTATCGGATCAAGTGTTGATTCGATAAGATGTTACTAATGATACCAGTCGGTTATGTGCGTCATGCCCGGATCGTTAAATCAAGTGTTGATTTAATGATTTAATGCATAATTATATATTTGATATATTACTTTGCATTAACTAGTATCGGTTCACTTTAAATGGATTTTCTCACTCGGGTGTGCACATTTCATATGCGATATGATTTTTGCACTTGCTTGTATCATGTTTGATGGTGCATGCCCTTTTTGTTAAGTGTATAGAATTAAACCTTGGTTAATAGAATGGTTAGGGTTTACTATTTGATTATTCTTTTTATTCATTTGTTTATTCTTTTTGGAAAAGAAAATGAGCATGAGAAAATGGTGGCTTTCTTTAAATGCTTCATGAAGCTTCATGAAGTCTTTGACTTTGCAACCATTTTTGTCTCATGCTTAACCTAACCATTCCACTAAACCATGATTGATTCTCTACACCTAACTATGGTTTCATTATGATAAGAATGAATTTCTTTTCTCATTTTTATTATTCTTATCATAATAACATTCTTCTTCTTCTTCATTTTCCAAGTGAAGAAAACCTAAGTCCATCAATGGTGATTGATGATTAAGAGTGAGAAATCCAATTCTAAAGTCTACCCACTTCCTATTTCTTCATCCTCTACCTCTTGCCAAGTAGTAGAGTGTGTTTCCTTCACAAGTTTTCATGACTTGGTAAAGGTGGAGCTTGATCTTTCGATGCCTCGACGTAGATCATCTTCGGCATGGACATCGACGACCTAGCTTGCCCATTCTCCGACGAAGCCGACGCTTGAGCCCGGATTTGATTTGGACAGCGGAGAGGACCTCGTTGCGGAGCTATGGAGGTGGAGCACCGGATCTACAAAGGTTGTATTTCCGTATCTTGTAGTTAAGTGTTAACTAGTTAGCTTTTTCGCCTAATTTTCTAGCAAACGATCCGTAGTCGGGTCTCTCGGCACCTAGAATTTTTGAAAATGGCATGTTCGATGCCTTGTGAGACCTCACTAGGGTGCCTAGGAACCCTACAGTGGTATCAGAGCCTAGCTAGAGCCTTAGGCGAAGCGTAGACGGAATTTGAAGTCCGATCGAATCGAAACTTGAACCCAAAACAAGCTCTCTGTACTTTTTCTGAAAACTGGGATTTTTCCAAATTAAAAATTGCTAAAAAATTCAGCAGGGAAAATTAAGAATTACGATGCAAAAATTTTTGGATGAACAGTAAATTCCGCGGCGGAACCGCGGCCGAAGCATGCCTTCTGCGGCGGTTCCGCGGCCTCTTGGTGACGTCACCCCTCAATCTTTGCACAGTAATTCCTGATAAATTCTGCTGAGTTTTCTGGGAATTTTTAATATTTATTCAAGAGTTGAATTTTCTGGGATTGTTTTGGGATTCGGTGTTTCGATCGGAGTATCAAATTTCGTCTTTTGTGGCTTTCCGGATAATTGATGAATATGTTAAAAAGTTCGACCGGATATAAATACCCACCTTTTCCCCTGCCGGAAAATTTCCAAGTGTTGGATTTTTCCGTGGTTTAACGACGTTCTAAGTAGTGCAAGTAACTCGATGGACCCTCTAGAAGACAACAAACCTTAACTCGATTATGTGACCGTCTTGAACTGCCCTTTTGAACCTTCGGGTTTGGGGCAGTACGGCGTGCCACATGTGAGGCGTTGGCTTGACCCTTCTACGGCTGGACCGTTGGTACTAAGGCACGAACGAAATGTTGTTATACTTGTTTCATGTGTTGATCAGTTTCGGGAAAACTTGGGTGTTCGATTGTTCGATCGGAAAGTTTAACATTTTCTGTTTATCCGGAATGTGATACAATAATTGGAATTCACAATAAGTTATGTGATAACTAAATGAATGTTATAAACGTAGCACTTTAGTCTCACTTGATCAGTTGCCACGGAATTTTGATGTGATCAAAAGTCCGTCGCAATCACATAGCGTACGCGGATACTCGCCGGGTAAACTTAATAGACTGCCTCACCCCATAGCCCCGACCAAGTGACTGTAGGAGAACCCCGTCGCCGAAAGCATCCGTCTGGGTGCTCGCGGTAGCGGTGTTCCGCCTTGGTGCACTTCGTCGACGGTATCAGGGGTGCGGCCGTCTACTGAAGTTTGCGACGAGCATTCGATCAGGATGTCGGGAATCTTGTTGAATTACCCGACTTAATATTGAAAAGTGTTTTCGATTTTGAGACTAAAATGCGGGGTTTATAATAGTTAGGCATGCGATGTCTAAGGAATTCATTTGGTCAGGCATGTGATGTCTGAGGAGGTTGCGGATTCCAACTGTTGTAGTTTTACACTTTCTTTTCTGTGACCGTAAGTGTAATATGTGATATCGCCGGTTTCGTTGCTATATGCCAACGACGATTGGGATGCGCATATTTACTTACGTTGATGACATGTGATGTTATGTGTTGCTGGATATGTTATATTGGATTGTCGTGTTTGAATAGCCGGGGGTTTTTATGTGAGATGAGTGTTTTTCATTTTCATTCATGTAAAAACTTGTATGTAATATTCTTTTATTGGGGCACTTCCAGGTTGCGGAAGTTGTCACCTGTTGTATATTATTTACTTTTCCGCACTAGGATAGACCCAAGGAGGAGGGCACAAGTAACCGGGTTCTGGAGTCCAGTGGGAGACCAACTCGAGGAGTCGAGTCCGGGTCTCCTAACTCTAGAATTGGTAGGGTTGCTTGCCGCTCTCGTAGGGGTCTAGGGGTGTGGGTTTGGCTATTCATCACGATCGTGGAATCCGTGTTTTATACTGGCTCGTATTAAAAACACGGACGTCCTAGTATATCCAATATTTCATATGATTCTTCTGCTGCGATATCTGTGATGTGATCATGTGATGTTCTGTGATAGATACAGTATATAGTATATATGATATATTATATAGACGTTACTTATGTTTTACACCCGCGCTAGCCCTGTCCCGCTCTGCCGTTAGTTACCTAACCTAACGGTGCACGAGGGGACATCGAGGCAAATGCGGATGGCATAAGTGTACGTCGTATTTATCTGTGATGTTTAGGTGCTTAAATGATGGGACTTCATTAATATGATTAATGAAATAAAAGAAACCTAAGATGTTGTAGAATCGAATTTCAAAATAAAACAGGTAGCTACAGTTCTTGCTTTGCATAGCGGTATATATGATATATCCTGCACCTTATTCGATGAGGAAAGGACCGAGATCCCTTCACCGGGAGTGACTCCTTTAGCAATAACTGGCAGATGCTACACACTCGGTTTGTCTTTTGATTGCTTTTAAAAGTTCTGCTTTGCACAGTGATATATATGATATATCCCGCACCTCATTCGACGAGGAAAGGACCGACGATCCCTTCACCAGGAGTGACTCCTTTAGCAAAACTAGAAAAGCCTAAAAAACACTCCATTTTTAAAATCATTTGATTCTACAACGATATCAAGTTCATTACGCAATAGGTTTTCAGAAAAACCTGTCGTAGCCCTCCGTCATTTCAGATAAGTACTAGTTAGTATTCGTGCTACGTTTGTTGACTATGTTAAGGCGTAGTGTGCGGTAGCTAATTAGTGCTTATCTGCATAAGCATATGATGCGATTGGATTAGGGTAGTCGTGCGACTTTGTTGACTATGTTAAGGGTCGTGCGGGTGGGTTTAATTCAATCGGGAAATGACGGGTTGAACTTGACTAGCACTTATGATTTGTTGACTATGTTAAGGTCATATAGCTGCTAGGGGCAAAATATTATCGGGAATTTCAAGTGTTGAAATTTGCAATGAGATTGCATACCTTCTATGAGAGAGTTGGATCCCGATACCCGCTGCGAGTAAGAGTTACTCCTGGGAGAGTTTTATACATTACAATTAGCCGATCAAGTAGGTGTCTAGAAAGGAGTTAACGAGGTTACGCCTCTGGGAAAACGAGGTTTACATTAATTAGGTTCGTGCGAAAGCACGGGGGACCTCCCTCAAAGTACCGACACTGGCCTGGGTGAAAGATTGGCGAACTTGTATTGTGTAATTAATCCCGGCTAGTCTTTCCTTTTAGGGTTTGAAGGAAGATTTGATAAAAAGCAGTGGGAGCCATCCTGATTAGATAAAATAATAACCAATCTATTCTTGCAGAGCGCACGCTGAGTGTTTTCTTCTCTCTCTCTCCAGGTAGCGACCATATCACGCCTTAATCAAGATAATAATACGGATATTGACCGAACCCGCTTGTTATACTGAGCTGGGGAACGTTGGTCCCGCTCCAACTTATAATTGTTATAAAATAGAGCAGGAAATTGGGGATTACCAGAATTCCCGTGCCGTCCAAACGAAGAGAGTGCATGATGATGCATCATTTTCGGGTGTGTTCATTACAAAGAACTGTTTCTCTGTATCCTCTACGTCCTAGGTATGTGATACCAGATCAGGATCCCAGATATGTAATCTGTTACATAGGGCTACAGAAAGGTAGAGAACTGAGAACGGGTGATAAGTTTCATGAGGCAGAAAACGGGGCAAGTGTTGCAGCCAAGTCTGTTGGTCACTGTCACCCTGTATTACGAATACATTGATTCTGAACAAATGTTATTAGATACCGAACCTGATATACAAAATCATATATATCTCTTTATCAGTAAAGAAATGATAAAATTTTGTATTGTTGGATAATGTTTTGAACATTTCCTATATCAAAAGTTGATCGGATCAGGCACGTTATCTAAAAGCATTGATGTTCTAAATCAAACTACAGTTTTTTAGTATACAGAACACACACAAGAGGAAGAGTTCAGAAATGAACGAATCCTTCTTGAGGCATTGTAGACTAGGTCATATCAATGTGACCCGACTAGCTGAAGTTACATTTAGATGCATATTTAAATCAGTTTGAATTTACATCTTGTGAAACTCGCCTGTCATGTCACAAAGATAAGATGACCATAGCTCTGTTTATTGGAAACAGAGAAAGAGTTAGTGAACTCTTGGGATGATACATGTTGATGTATGTAGGTCCCCAGTCTACAAATGCCAGCACTGATTCTTTATACTTCATTATATTCTCTGATAATCTCTCAAGATTCAGACATATGTTCCTGTTGAAACACAAGTCCGAACCTTTTGAGATATTCATGGAATATAAGTTAGAAGTAGAGAACCAAAACGGGTATAAGTATTATGTCCTTTGATGTGATCAAGGAGGAGAATACTTGTGCACGGAATTCCTGGACTTTTCTAAAGGAGAATGAGATTCTCTCTCAGCATTACTCCTCCGAATACACCATAGCACGATGGTATATCGGGGCGGAGCAATCACACCCTATATGATAAGGTGTGCTCTATGATGAGTACTACTGAGTTACCTATTTCCTTTTGGGAGTTATGCACTTGAGAAGCTGCATACCTATTGAATAAGGTTCAAATCAAATCAGTTGCCTACCACTTCATATTTGATATGGAAAGGGAAGAGCCCATGTCTTAAGCTAGTTAAGATTTGGGGTTGTCCGGCCTATGTCTAAAAACAAAATCTGGACAAGCTCGAGGCAAAGATCTGTTATGTAGAACTGGAAATGTTCCAGCTATACAAACTACAGTAGATGATTTGGTACAACCAAAGGATTCAATAGTTACCAACGAACCTCAGCCTCTCCGCCGATCTAGTAGGGTTCCTCACCCACCCGAGAGATACTTCGGTTTCTCTATGACAGTAGGAGCGAGGATTACATCATGAGATGATGACCCAACTAGTTTCGAGCTGGCCATCGAGAGTAAGACTCTGTAAGAATGGCTGGATGTTTATCGATCTGAGATGGAATCCTTATACACCAACAAAGTATGGACTTTGGTTGCTATATCTGGAGGGTTAAATCCCCTTCAGGAGCAAGTATATCTTGAGAAGATTACTTGGTGTACATGGAAAAGTTGAGACTTTCAAAGCTAGGCTTGTTAAAAGTTTGCATCATTGACCAGGTGTGGATAATGATGAAACCTTTTCAAGTAGCTATACTTAAGTCCATCCAGATCCTACTTGTCACGGCTACATACCATGACTACGATATCTGGTGGTTGGGTGTCATGACTGCTTTTCTAAATGATGTTTTAGAAGAGTGCGTCTATAAGTACACAGCCAGAGGGCTTCGTAGACAGTGGGAGCAGCGGAAACGTGTTCAAGATGCTTTATAGGATTAAAGCAGGCATCGCGGAGTTGGAACGTCTGTTTTGATGAAGTAGTCAAAGAGTTTGACATCATCAAAATGGTAGATGAACCTTGTATAAACAAAAAGGTAGTAGGGAGTATGGTGATGATCCTCGTAGAGTACGTGGATGACATACTCTTGATAGGGAAAGAGTTTCCTATGCTACGCTCGATCAATCTCCGCTTATCACAATGATTCTCCACATAGGATCAAAGTGATACCTCCTAAATCCTGGGTTTTTGGATCTATGAGATAGATCTAAATGGATGTTAGGATTCTCACTAGTTGTAGTGAGAAGGAATCAACCGATCCTGGGGAGAATCACTGGAATGGTTCCAGGGTGATAAAGACGACTGAATGTCAGTCACATGCATTGTCTTTACCCTCAGTAAAGGGACGGTATGCTGGAAGAGTTCCAAGCTAGACACCGTGACATACTAGACGATAAAGGCAGGATACATCGCTACTAAAGATGATACCAAAGAGGCTGTTTGGGTGTATATTGGTTCATGAGATGAACTAGGCTCCTACCATTGTGAGACAATGGAGTTGTGGCTTATGCCAAGGAACGCCCGTCCCATCAGTGATCCAGACAAATTCTAAGGCAGTATCACCTGATCATGGAGATAGTTGATCTCCAGGGTGATCGAGGTTTGGAGAGTAGACTCAGAGGACAACACAGCGGATCCACTCACAAAGGCCTGTTCCCAGAGAGAGACACTTTTATGGGATGGTTGAGTATGAGATACTACAACCACTGCTACAGATGGCCCTAGTGCAAGTGGGAGATTGTTAGTTATATGTATGCCCTAGAGGCCATTACTGTACATTGGATGTATATTGTAGTGGATGCTGGGACATATATAGGGAGGACTTTCTTGCTCGACATGATAGTATGCTATCTGGTTGATCTTTACCTTAACGTGTATACTGATTGTCTCCCTGTTACATGTTGGTAAAGCCCTTAGGATCTGTACTTGACTACCTGGACTATGATGCGGATCATACTAGTGGGGACATGGTAGTCCACAAGTACATCCTTCAAAGTCCCTAGTCGTGGGTGTATCGAGACGGGGCATCGATATACCAGAGTAGACTAGCGTGTACCTTCTCGACCTATACAGATGGGCGATGGATGATCCCATATCCATTGGTGTTTGACATCAGAGATGATAAACGGGTGCTCAGTGGAGACTGGGTATACTGGATGGACTCGCCGAGAACTCCCAGATGGTATTATACCTCACGTCAGATGGCAGTTCTCTGGTGACACTGGTACAGAGTAGTCTGTTGACCCGAGATCTTCATAGAGTCTTGTGTGGTTCCCACTGTGCTTTGATTTCCATCTTACCACGTCCAAGTGGGCGTGCAAAACGGTGGTTTTTGGGTACAGTCCCGAGTCACATGGAGGCAATGAGCGATAGGAGGGGATTCGTCTCTCCCGGTATAGGGAGTAGATGTTGCGCTGTGTTCGATTGGCTATAACAGGAAATCCCTGGCCAGGGTTGCTGAGATTTACTGGTAAGTGTTACCAGTAGTTTTTCGAATTGTTATAGACCTCATATCGACACGACTTATCGAGCTATTGGGGTCTGACGTTTACCACCCCTAGGCGAGATATGCGACATATCAGACGATCAGACCGGACTGTACGGTAGTGTTACTGGTTGGATTCACTGGTGTGTGAGCGGGCTTGCTCGTCGATCTTCTGATCGCTCAATACCCGGGTGGCCGTTACGTTTAGCAGACCGCTTGCGGCTTGTGGATGCTTGATATGATCATCATCTGCTGCCGGCGTATTGACGAGTCTTTAGAGTCCTACACAGAGGTTTCCTGGCTCAAGCGAAACGAAATAGGAGCGCATATGAGATATGTGCGAGACCGAGAATAATACGAGTATGTGATACTGTATTCGATTCTCGCGATGTGACATTGATCGGTTATATGCGATATAGCCGGATTATCGGATCAAGTGTTTATTCGATAAGATGTTACTAATGATACCAGTCGGTTATGTGCGTCATGCCCGGATCGTTAAATCAAGTGTTGATTTAATGATTTAATGCATAATTATATATTTGATATATTACTTTGCATTAACTAGTATCGGTTCACTTTAAATGGATTTTCTCACTCGGGTGTGCACATTTCATATGCGATATGATTTGTGCACTTGCTTGTATCATGTTTGATGGTGCATGCCCTTTTTGTTAAGTGTATAGAATTAAACCTTGGTTAATGGAATGGTTAAGGTTTACTATTTGATTATTCTTTTTATTCATTTGTTTATTCTTTTTGGAAAAGAAAATGAGCATGAGAAAATGGTGGCTTTCTTTAAATGCTTCATGAAGCTTCATGAAGTCTTTGACTTTGCAACCATTTTTGTCTCATGCTTAACCTAACCATTCCACTAAACCATGATTGATTCTCTACACCTAACTATGGTTTCATTATGATAAGAATGAATTTCTTTTCTCATTTTTATTATTCTTATCATAATAACATTCTTCTTCTTCTTCATTTTCCAAGTGAAGAAAACCTAAGTCCATCAATGGTGATTGATGATTAAGAGTGAGAAATCCAATTCTAAAGTCTACCCACTTCCTATTTCTTCATCCTCTACCTCTTGCCAAGTAGTAGAGTGTGTTTCCTTCACAAGTTTTCATGACTTGGTGAAGGTGGAGCTTGATCTTTCGATGCCTTGACGTAGATCATCTTCGGCATGGACATCGACGACCTAGCTTGCCCATTCTCCGACGAAGCCGACGCTTGAGCCCGGATTTGATTTGGACAGCGGAGAGGACCTCGTTGCGGAGCTATGGAGGTGGAGCACCGGATCTACAAAGGTTGTATTTCCGTATCTTGTAGTTAAGTGTTAACTAGTTAGCTTTTTCGCCTAATTTTCTAGCAAACGATCCGTAGTCGGGTCTCTCGGCACCTAGAATTTTTGAAAATGGCATGTTCGATGCCTTGTGAGACCTCACTAGGGTGCCTAGGAACCCTACACGTACTAGACGAGGAATCCCACAGTTCTCCCTGCAATCTTACTATAAATGCATGGTTCATCTGGATTTTTGATAAAGTCGAATTTTTTGACTGTCTCATCAAAACAGATGTTCCAACTCCGCGATACTTGCTTTAGTCCATAAATGTACTTTAGCAACTTACACACTCTCCCACTGCTCCCACTCTGATTGAAACCCTCTGGCTGATCCATATAGACGCACTCTTCCGAATAACCATTTAGAAAAGCCGTCTTTACGTCCATCTGCCGAATCTCATAATCTTGGAAGGCAACAGTGGCAAGAAGGATCCGAATGGATTTGAGCATAGAAACTGAAGAAAAGGTTTCATCATGGTCCAAAGCAGGTCTTTGACAAAAATCTTTTGCAACAAGTCTAGTCTTATAGGTTTCAACCTATCCATCTACATCAATCTTCTTTCTGAAGATCCATTTGCAGCCTATGGGTTTTACCCTTTCTGGAGCAATGTTCAAAGTGCATACTTTGTTGGTGTACATGGACTCCATTTCGATCCGCATTGCATCTAGCCATTTTACCGAGTCACCGCTCTGAATGGCTTACTGGAAGCTAGTTAGCTCATCATTGTCAATGATGCAATCCTCTCTATCCCCGTCTATGAGAAAACTGTATTATCTATCGAGTGGATGAGATTTCCTACTAGTCCCGCGGATTGGCGCAGGGATGTCCTATTCTTTTGAAATCTCTGGTTCTACCATACATTCAGTAATAGTTTATGGTTCTGGAATTTCTTCCAGTTCTATTACGCTCCCACTATTTCCTTCTTCAAAAAATTGATTTTCTAAAAGGTGGGCATGACGAGGAACAAAAACCCGTTTGTTCCTCTACGTAAAAGAAAAGCTACCCCCTGGAGTTCTTTGGGTATCCTACAAACCTATACAGTACTTAGCGTGCCTCGAACTTGTCCGCACACTGCTTTTTGACAAAAGCTGTACATCTTTATATCTTCAGATACCGAAGATAGGGTTTCTTCCCACTCCACATCTGATATGGTGCGGTAGGCACAGTCTTGGTAGGAATCTTATTCAAAAGATATGCAGCTGATTCTAGTGCATAACCTCAGAAGGATCGCGGTAACTCAGCATTACTCATAATGGAACGTATCATATCCAATAGGGTTCTGTTCCGCCTTTCCAATACACCGCTGTGTTGTGGTGTGTATGGAGGAGTAATCTAAGAGAGAATTCCATTCTCTTTTAAGTAATCCAGGAACTTGGCAATTAAGTATTCACCACATCGATCAGATCTCAGTGTCTTGATAGTTTTGTCTGTTTGTTTTTCCACTTCATTCTTATATTCCTAGAATTTCTCAAAGGGTCTCGGATTTATGCTTCATCAAGAAGACATATACTAATCTAGAGAAATTATCCATAAAAGTAATGAAATAGGAATAACCACTTTGTGCATCTGTAGATATTGGACTACACACGTCGCTGTGTATGAGTCTTAAGAGCTCGCTCGCTCTTACTCTGTGTCTAGTGAACGGAGTCTTTGTCATCCTTCCTATGAGACAAGATTGACAAGTTGCATAAGACTGATATTCGAACAGATCCAAATATCCCTCTCTATGTAACTTCGACAACCTTGTTTCATTGATGTGACCCTGTCTACAATGCCATAAGAAAGTTTTATTTAATTCTGGAGACTTTTCTTTAAGTGTGTTCTGGACGTTGAAAACCTGAGCTTTATTCAATACTTATATACTGTCCTCTAGTGTACCTGACCCAATCAAATTTTGATTTAGGTGGATGTGGGCCATATCTCTTACAAACTAGACTAGGTACATACAAACAGTTACGTAAAATCAATATCTATCCACTTGTCAATTCTAGGTGATATACCCTACGGATACAACGTCCACGCACATTCCGTTAGTAATCATGAGAGTCATATCACCTACCCTAATAACTCTACGGTTTCTCAAAGCCTGTAATAAATTATATGTATGAGATCCTGATCCGGTATCTAGTACCTAGGAAGTAGAGTTAATTGACAGACTATTTTCAATCACAAACACACCCGAAGTCTAAGTCACAAAGTGCTTCGGATCCTGGATTCTGGCTTTCCAAGCCCTGCATTCTTTCTGCCAATACCCTTTTTCGTGACAATAGGAACAATCCTCTTTCCCGACTATTAACCCCAAAACTTTTGCCCTGCCCTTTCCTTCTACCTTACTGACACCGCCTATCGGCTTTGTAGAGGTCTTCTTCTTCTTACCCATGGCTTTCTCCTTGGATCCAGAAGAGGAAGATTCCCCAATAAGCAGAGCGGGTGTCTTCCTGGTTTCATTCAGAGTGCCCTCAACTGGAAGAATAATTTTCTTCCTCTGGGCGTATGTAGGAGGTAGGGACTATAGAATCAAGTCAGTACATGACTCGTTCTCCAACGTGGTCTCCAGGTCCGTGAGCTATTTAATACAGCTAATCATTGTAGGTACGTGGTCCCTAGTCGTAGGATTATCGACACAGGGCATCGATACTCCAGAGTAGACTGGTGCATACGATTCTTATCCCAGCAGGGGAGATGGTCTGTCCTACAGCCATCAGTACGTCGTACTGGAGATAGTATGCAGGTGCTCGTTAGGTTACGAGTACACTGGACAGGACTCGTCGGGAACTGTTGGTTGGTATTATACCTATCGTCAGTTAACAGTTCCCAGGTGACATGAGTACAGCTTAGTCCATTGACTTGACACTGTCACTTCGCCTCGAGTGTGTTCCCACTGTTCTTAGATTACTACCCTACCACGGCTCTATTGAGTCGTACAAACAGGTAGTAGTTGGGTGCAGTCCCGAAGCACTTGGAGGCAGTGACGGTTAGACAGGATTCGTCTCTCCCGGTATTGGGAGTTGATATCGCGCTGTGTCTAGGAGAGTCATTACACATAGTCGTCCCTGGCCAGGGCAAGCGAGATTTACTGGTAATGTTTCCAATAGTTTCTCAGGGTGTTCTGGGCTACACTCCGACACGACTTGTTCCGCTATTAGGGGTCTGACGTTTACCATCCCCTAGGCCCGACATGCGATACTCTTAGACGAACAGACCGGACTGTAAGGAGATTGTCACATTCAGGCTCAGTAGGAGTTCGGATGGGTTCACCTCATCGGTCTTTTTATCGGCATCTACCTGGGGACCGTTACGTACAGCTGGTACCGCTTGCGGCCTGCGGTTAACGCCACTGCCAGCGTAGTGTCGAGTCTTTAGAGTCCCACACAGAGGGTTGTTCGCCTTTGGGCAAAACAGAGTAGAGGTCGCATGGTTTTGCGACGGGGTTCGTTCACATCCGCGCACTTGTGCACGTTTGGTGTTCGGGCAGTTATTACTAGTGGGCTTTGGTTTAAGCCAGATTCTAGTATTTGTTTTGGGATTGGTTTTGTCTCATTATATTCATGTTACTCGGAACAAGGATGCGGGTGTGTATGCACAGTTGACAGAGGAAGAGGAATCTCATTAGGGTTTTTGACCGTTGACTTTTTCTAAACCATAATGAGAATGAGAAATATGATTAATAATATTATTTAAGGATAATTGTGCCATGGTTGAGGTTGGGTTGACCATTTGATTTTTGTTGACCATTTGACCATGATGATTTCTTTTGCAAAGATGCTTCTTGAAGTTTGCAATTAGCATTAAATGTGAAATGATAATGGTCATATCAACTAACCATCACAATTTTCCTAATTATTATTATTATTCTTATATTCTCTCATATGAGAGCATGGTTGTAATTTTTCTTCTCATTCTCTCCTGCTCATTCTCTCTCTTGAAAAGCTCTCCCTCTTCCTCTCTCTCAAAGCTCTCTTGTTTCATGAGTTGAAAAATATGAGCTTTGTGAGATAAAACCATCAAAACACCTCTCTACTCATTCTAGGGTTCTTTGTCTAGCAAGCCAAGCACTCTAGTTATTTCTTGGTTGAGGTAGGAGCTCAAGGTAAAGTCCTTCAGATGGATCTTTCTTCGACAAAGAGAAGACGACAAGGAGGAGCCGTCTACACCACTCCAAGGAGCAAGCAACAAGGGGGACCACAACAAGAAGAGAAGGAGTTCAAGAACTAGGTATAACCATCTATCATAGTAGATAGAACTCTTCTTTTACTAGTTAAGTTTATGGTAAAGATCCGGGTTAAGGTTTATTCTAGCGCCAAGTTCGTTATCGCTACGAAAATTTTGTTCCGCATTTGGCCACGGTTGTTGGCCGGGGCGCTAGTGTAACCCTTCATGGTATCAGAGCCTATCCATAAACCCTACTAGCTTGTTTTGCACAAGGTTAAAATCTCGATTGACAAATTTTTCCGAATCACGAATCTATGTTCATGTGCTTGATGTCGATTTTCGAAGTTGTCCTAAAATTTTTCTCAGCATCTTAGAATTACATGCAGGCAAAACTATAGCTACGGAAAAAATTTGGAGGCCTAAATCCAAAATTCCACCGCGGAAAGTGAGTAGAATGGCACATTTGGCGGCGCTTCCGCGGCGCTTTTTTGGCTATAAGACCCCAAAATTTTTCTGGGGCTCTAGTTCATGAGAATATGATATTTGTGATATATGGTTTTGGCCCAGATTTATTTTAGTGCTAGATTTGCTTTTGGGGCCTATTTGTGATATATGGTTTTAGCCCAGATTTATTTGGGTACAATTCGATGTCTCCATTTGTACATATTATTTTCTTTTTCTGTACTAGGATTACCCCTGGTGGAGTGAATGAATAGCCGGGTTCTAGAAAGACAGCAAGCCCGTAACTCATGGAGTTGAGACGGAGGGGGCTTCTTTCTCATGGTGTTGAGACGGAGGAGGCTTCTTTCTCGTAGAGTTGAGACGGAGGGGGCTTCATTCTAGAATTGGCGGGCTATTCCCCGCACTCGTAGGGGGTACAGGTTTTCATTGCATAGTCTATCCATACGACAAGGAACGTCGGGTTTTATTTGTGGCTCAAATGAAACCCGAGGCTCGAAGATTATCCACCATTCTGTATTGTTGGCTGTGTTTCTGTGATGTTGTTTACTATCATGCCTGGGACGAATGTCGTATATACTTATATATATATACTAGTAGATGTTGTATATGTTTTACACCCACGCTAGTCCAGTCCCCGCTCTGTCGTTAGTTAAGTAATCTAACGGGTGATGACGGGGCCCAATGGCGAATGCAGATGTCATATACGTACATCATATTTTCGTTCTTTTCTGGTGTGGTAGGTTACATTGATGGGACATCATTAATTTTGATTAATGCAAGTAAAACAAACCTAAAAAGATGTTGTTGGAACCAAGTTTTAAAAACAGACATTACAGACATTCTCTTTTGCTTTGCACAGTGGTATTCAGTTTGGAATATCCAGCACCTCATTCGACGAGGCAAGGGCCGAGATCCCTTCACCGGGAGTGACCCCTTGAGTAAAAGTTTGCGTCAACGTAATAACTTCACTATAGTCGATTATTCTTGCTTTGCATTGTGGTATTCAGTTTGGAATATCCTGCTGCTCATTCGACGAGGAAAGAGCTGAGATCCCTTCACAGGGAGTGCCCTCTTTAGGTAAAGTTTTCGCCACTATATATTTTAAAAAGGTTATCAGGTTCCTTAAACGATATCAAGTTCATTATGTTAACGGGTTTTCGCCAAAACCCAGCCATAGCCCTCCGTCATTTCGGATTGGTATTGCTTAGTATTCGTGCTACATATTTCATGCTCAGCCGAGGCGTAGTGTACGGTAGCTATGCAATATTTTTCTGTAGCATATAATGCGATTGGTTGGGACAGTCGTGCGATCGTTTTGGCTCAGTCAAGGACTCGTACGGGTGGGTCTAATGCAATCAAGATAATGATGTGTTGAACTTGGCTAGGATCCTTTGATATGTTGGCTCAGTCAAGGTCACTTGGGTCCTAGGGGTAAAAACCACATCGGGAGTTTCAAATATACAGGAAACTTGCAGATTTAGCATACCTTCTGGAGTGTGGTGACTAGAGCGGATTCCATCTAGGTCATCACACAATGATAGTTGGATCTCGATCCCACTGATGAGTTGGATTACTCTCGGGAGATTTTTTCACTTAACAATCAATGCTATAAACCAAGTAGGTGTCTAGAACGGTGTTAGCGGGGCTACGCCTCCAGGGAAAAGAGCTTATGTAATTAAGGAACTTCACGAAAGCGTTGAAAAACCTCCCTCGAAGTACCAACACTAGCCTGGCTGAAAGGTTAAGCAAGTATTGTGACGTGCGATTAATCCTGACTAGTTCTTCTTTTAAAGGTTTGAACAAGAATTTGAGGAAACAGTGGGAGACATCCTGGTTAGATAAATTAATAAACCAATCTAATCTTGCAAGAGCGCACGCTGAGTGTTTTTTTTCTCTCTCTCTCCAGGTAGCAACCATTTCACGCCCTAATCAAGATAATAAAATGTATCGCTTGACCGATCCGAATTCTTATTCGGGACTGGGGAACGTCAGTTCGGCTCTAACTTACGACAACAGTCATGAGTATGAATAAGGGAAGGAGGATTGTATGGATTCCAAGGAGACCCAGTTGAAGAAGAAGCATAGTTTTGCATCTACTTCAGGTGTTCTTGTAATTGAGAACTGCTTTTCGGTCAGCCCTACCTCCTGGGTACTTGATACCGGATCAGGATCTCATATCTGTAATTTATTGCAGGGACAGAGAAAAAGTAGGAAAGTTGCACCTGGTGATATGTCCCTTAGGGAAGGGAACGAAGCACAAGTTAATGCTGCAGCCGTCGGTGAATATCACCTAGTATTGCCAAATGGCAATACTATGATTTTGAACAATTGCTACTATGTACCTTCCATGGTTTGCTACATCATATCAGTTTCATTACTCGATAAAGATGGATATAACTTTGTTCTTGATAGAAATATCATGAACATTTACCTTGATAAGGTACTGGTTGCAGAAGGTACACTGTGTAATGGTATCTATGTTCTAAATCAGAATACAGTTCTCAATATACAAAACACACGTAAGAGGAAGAGTTCAGATACGAACGAATCCTACTTATGGCATTGTAGACTTGGTCATATCGGAAAGAAAAGACTAAGTAAGTTGCATAATGATGGACTCTTGGATACGTTCGAGTTTTCATCTTATGAAACTTGTTAGTCTTGTCTCAAAGGAAAGATGACCAAATCTCCGTTCACCGGACATGGAGAAAGAGCAACAGAGCTCTTGGGACTCATACACAGTGATGTATGTGGTCCGATGTCTATACATGCAAGGGGTGGGTTCTCGTACTTCATCACATTCACTGACGATCTCTCTAGATTCGGATATGTGTATCTTATGAAACACAAATATGAAGTTTTTGAGAAATTCAAGGAATTCAGAAACGAAATAGAGAACCGGACTGGCAAAAGTATCAAGATCCTCCAATAGGATAGGGGAGGGGAGTACTTAAGCACGGAATTCCTAGATTACTTAAAAGAGAATGGAATTCTCTCTCAACTTACTCCTCCCTATACACCACAACATAATGGTGTATCGGAGCGGAGGAATCATACCTTATTGGATATGGTTCGCTCCATGATGAGTAGTGTCGAGTTGCCTCTTTCATTTTGGGGACATGCGCTTTTGACAGCGGCATATCTCTTGAATGATGTTCCGTCTAAATCAGTGCCTAAGACACCATTCGAGATATGGAATGGTAAAAGGCCGTATCTTAAGCGCATTAAGATATGGGGTTGTCCGGCCTATGTAAAAGTACAAAATCTGGACAAACTTCAGCCACGTTCAGTTCTATGTAAATTTGTGGGATATCCTAAAAACTCTATAGGATATCTGTTCTACCACACCGAGGAACAGAAGGTGTTTGTATCTCGCCACGCCACTTTTTTAGAGTAGCAATTTCTTGCAAAAGAAACTAGTGGGAGTTCGGTAGAACTGGAAGAAATTCAGCGACCACAAAATGAAACTGAAGATTTGATAGAACCTCAGGATTCAATAACCCTAGACGAACCTCAGCCACTCCGCAGATCTGGTAGGATTTCTCACCCGCCCGAGAGATACTACGGCTTTCTCATAGATGGGGATCGAGAGGATTGCATCTTGGAAGAAGATGACCCTACCAGTTTCAGGCAGACCGTTATCAGTAGGGACTCTGATAAGTGGCTGGATGCTATGCGATCCGAAATGGAGTCCATGTACACCAATAAAGTGTGGACCTTGGATATTGCTCCACCTGGGGTAAAACCCGTTGGATGCAAATGGATCTACAAAAGGAAACTTGGTGTAGATGGACAGGTGGAAACCTATAAGACTAGACTTGTTGAAAAAGGTTTTCGTCAAAGACCTGGTGTGGACTATGATGAAACTTTTTCTCCAGTGGCTATGCTCAAATCCATTCAAATCCTACTTGCCATTGCTGCCTTCCATGACTATGAAATCTGGCAGATGGACGTAAAAACGGCTTTTCTAAATAGCAGTTTAGAAGAGTGCGTTTATATGGATCAGCCAGATGGTTTTGTAGACAGTGGGAGCAGCGGTAAGGTGTGCAAGTTGCTTAAATCCATTTATGGACTAAAGCAGGCATCGCGGAGCTGGAATATCTGTTTTGATGAAGCAATCAAGGAATTTGATTTCATCAAGAACGAAGATGATCCTTGTATTTATAAGAAGATTGTAGGACGAACTGTCGTATTCCTAGTCTTGTACGTGGACGACATTCTTTTGATAGGAAATGACATTCCTATGCTACAATCGGTCAAGCTATTCTTGTCACAACGGTTCTCCATGAAGGTCCTGGGTGATGCCACCTGCATACTGGGGATCAGGATCTACAGAGATAGATCCAAGAGATTACTGGGACTTTCGCAGTCCAGGTACATAGAGACCATACTAAAGAGATTTAGTATGGAAGATTCCAAACGCGGTAATATACCAGCATTGCACGGAATCACCCTCTCCAAGAAGATGTCTCCCAAGACTGACGAGGAGAGGGTTCGCATGAGCACTATACCCTACTCTTCGGCGGTAGGATCTATAATGTATGTGATGCTATGTATAAGGCCAGATATAACTTACGCGCTGAGCGTGGTGAGCCGGTATCAGTCAGACCCAGGTGAGAACCACTGGACGGCAGTGAAGAACATTCTCAAGTACCTGAGAAGGACTAAGGAGATGTTCCAGGTTTACGATAATGGAGACCTTAGGGTCGAGTCCTTTATCGATTCAAGCTTCCAAAGTGACAAGGATGACAGCCAGTCTGTCTAGGGTTTTGTGTTTACCCTCAACGGAGGGGCGGTGTGTTGGAGGAGTTCCAAACAGGATACCGTCGCAGACTCGACGATGGAGGCTGAATACATTGCTGCAAGCGATGCCGCAAAAGAGGCGGTCTGGATGAAGAAGTTCATTAGTGAACTTCAGGTGGTTCCGTCCATTGTTGACCCAATACCTTTGTATTGCGATAACAATGGGGCTATAGCTTTAGCGAAGGAACCAAGGTCCCATCAGAAGTCCAGACACATCTTAAGGCGGTATCACCTGATCAGGAAGATCATTGATCGCCAGGAGATCGAGGTACGGAAAGTGGACACTAAAGACAACACGGCGGATCCATTCACAAAAGCCCTCCCTCAAACACAGTTTGAGCAACTTTTTGAGCTATTGGATATGCGGTACGCCAGCAGCTGGCCTTAGTGCAGACGTTGGGTATGCGGTACACCAATTACTGGCCTTTAGTGCAAGTGGGAGATTGTTGGATATGTATGCCCTAGAGGCCATTGTTGTATAGTACTAGTTTGTATAATACATTTTGGAAGCTTGGGATATATACACGGATTTACGACAGTCTTGCTCGATATAATAGTATGCTACTTGGTTTGTTTCTATCTTAATATGTGTATATGTTTCTTTTAACATATCGCTAATACATACTGATGGAGCCCTTAGGATCTTTGCTTGACTACCGGCGTTGTGATGGCGATCACACTAGTAGGGGCAGGGTAGTCTATAAGCACATCCTTATATTGGTCCCTAGTTGTAGGATTATCGAGATAGGGCATCGATACTCTAGAGTAGACTGGTGCATACGCTTCTTATCCCAGCAGGGGAGATGGTCTGTCCCACAGCCATCAGTACGTCGTACTGGAGATAGTATGCAGGTTCTCGTTAGGTTAGGAGTACACTGGACATGACTCGTCGGGAACTGTTGGTTGGTATTATACCTATCGTCGGTTAATAGTTCGCAGGTGACATGAGTACAGCTTAGTCTATTGGCTTGACACTGTCACTTCGCCTCGATTGTGTTCCTACTGTTCTTAGATTACTACCCTACCACAGCTCTATTGAGTCATGCAAACAGGTAGTAGTTGGGTGCAGTCCCGAAGCACTTGGAGGCAGTGACGGTTAGACAAGATTCATCTCTCCCGGTATTGGGAGTTGATATCGCGCTGTGTCTAGGAGAGCCATTACACATAGTCGTCCCTGGCTAGTGCAAACGAGATTTACTGGTAGTGTTTCCAGTAGTTTCTCAGGGTGTTCTGGGCTACACTCCGACATGACTTGTACCGCTATTAGGGGTCTGACGTTTACCACCCCCCTAGGCCTGACATGCGATACTCTTAGACGAACAGACCAGACTGTACGGAGATTGTCACATTCAGGCTCAGTAGGAGTTCGGATAGGTTCACCTCATCGGTCTTCTTATCGGCATCTACCTAGGGACCGTTACGTATAGCTAGTACCGCTTGCGGCCTGTGGTTAAACCCACTGCCAGCGTAGTGTCGAGTCTTTAGAGTCCCACACAGAGGGTTGTTCGCTTTTGGGCAAAACAGAGTAAAGGTCGCATGGTTTTGCGACGGGGTTTATTTACATCCGCGCACTTGTGCACGTTTGGTGTCCGGGCAATTATTACTAGCGGTCTTTGGTTTAAGCTAGATCCTAGTATTTGTTTTGGGATTGGTTTTATCTCATTGTATTTATGTTCCTCGGAACACGAATGCGGGTGTGTATGCACAGTTGACAGAGGCAGAGGAATCTCATTAGGGTTTTTGACCGTTGACTTTTTCTAAACCCTAATGAGAATGAGAAATATGATTAATAATATTATTTAAGGATAATTATGCCATGGTTGAGGTTGGGTTGACCATTTGACTTTTGTTGACCATTTGACCATGATAATTTCTTTTGCAAAGATGCTTCTTGAAGTTTGCAATTAGCATTAAATGTGAAATGATAATGGTCATATTAACTAACCATCACAATTTTTCAAATTATTATTATTATTCTCATATTCTCTCATATTAGAGCATGGTTGTAAATTTTTCTTCTCATTCTCTCTTGCTCATTCTCTCTCTTGAAAAGCTCTCCCTCTTCCTCTCTCTCAAAGCTCTCTTGTTTCATGAGTTGAAAAACATGAACTTTGTGAGATAAAACCATCAAAACACCTCTCTGCTCATTCTAGGGTTCTTTGTCTAGCAAGCCAAGCACTCTAGTTACTTCTTGGTTGAGGTAGGAGCTCAAGGTAAAGGACTTCAGGTGGATCTTTCTTCGGCAAAGAGAAGACGAAGAGGAGGAGCCGTCTACAGCACTCCAAGAAGCAAGCAACAAGGGGGACCACAACAAGAAGAGAAGGAGTTCAAGAACTAGGTATAACCATCTATCATAGTAGATAGAACTCTTCTTTTGCAAGTTAAGTTTATGGTAAAGATCCGGGTTAAGGTTTATTCTAGCGCCATGTTCGTTATCGCTACGAAAATTTTGTTCCGCATTTGGCCATGGATGTTGGCCGGGGCGCTAGTGTAACCCTTCACTCGTGCTGTCTCTGGTATATACCATCAACTGAGACCAATACGAGGCACTTGGCATTCGCACTGTTGTTTTTCCCTTGTCTTACGGATATTAACATCCGCGACGGTGGAAACTGGACCTGGGACAGCGGGTGCTTGAGTAGTAATGAGGTGGTCCAGCTTGTCATAGGTAATGGACATCTGGACAAAACTTTGCCAGTCACTATAGTATAACTCAGTCATTTTATTATCTAACTGTAACCTAATCTGGTCACCTGGTCGCTGTAATTAGCAGAGAGAGAGAAGAAAATTCTCAGCATGATACTCTTGTAAGTTTAGATTTGTTTTTAATTTATCTAACCAGGAAGGCCTCCACTGTTTCTCGAAGGATTCCTTAAACCATAAAAGAAGAATTAGTTAGGATTAATCTCACTGTACAATACCTGTTTAACCGTTCGGCCAGGCTAGTGTCGGTACTTCGTGGGAGGTTTTACGATGCTTTCGCGAAGTTTCTTAATTAAATAACCTCTTTTCCCTTGAGGCGTAGCCCCGCTAACACTGTGCTAGACACCTACTTGGTTTATAGTATTGATCGTTAAGTGAAAAATCTCCCGAGGAGTAGCAGATACTCACAGGAGGATCGGGATCCAAATATCATTGTGTGATAATCCTGAAAGAATCCTACCGACATTATCACACTCCAAATGGTATGCAACACTATCATGTTTCAGTTTCTTTAGAAACCCCTGATGTGGATTTTTGCTCCATGCTCTTATGACCTTGACGAAGGCCAACATATCATAAGTCACATGTCAAGTTCTACCCGTCATTGTCCAGGTTAATTTGAACACACCCGTACATACCCTTGACGAAGAACAAAATAGTAGTAAGACTTTCCCAAACCAACGCATCTATCTATGCTACAGATGAATATTCAGCAGCTACCAATCATTATGCCTTAGCGAAGGTCAAAATACATAGCTTGAATACTACTGAATATTCACCTGAAATGATGGAGGGCTATGAATGGTTTTGGCGAAATCGTGAACGTAGTGAACTTGATATATTCGAAGGAACCTGATAGCTTTTAAAAGGAGTGGTTTAAACTCCGCATTTAAAAGTCTCATGTTTTAAAATAACCAAGTGGTTTTAAAATTTGTTCCAACGATTCAGCTTTGGTTTGTTTGCTTTGCATTAATGTAATGCAGTCCCATCATTTACGCCTACCATCACAGAAAAAGACGAAAATACCACGTCCATTTATGCCACCCGCATTCGCCACTGGGCCCCGTCTAACACCGTTAGGTTACTTAACTAACGCCAGAGCGGGGGCTGGAATAGCGCAGGTAAAAAACATAAGCAACGTCTACTATATAGATATATATAATAAACATTCGTCTGACGCAATAATAGGCATTCCAGATCACAGATGAACATATTGGATATATTAGGAATTCCGCATTTCGTTTAAACCTGTAACGAAAGACGGATTCCACGGTCGTGATGAATAGCCAAACCCCACCCCAGACCCCTACGGGTGCGGCAAACTACCCGCCAAATACCCAAAGTGAAGCAACCTCCCTCATCAAAGTGAGTAGGCCACTAGGCACTTCAATGTATCCGGTAGTTTGAACACCCCACCTTAGGTCTATCCTACGAGCAGAAAACAGTAAAAGGAAATAATACAACGGTGGCTACAACCTTAACCCAGATGTGCCCCGCAAAATAATATTACATCACTTTACAAATTTACATCGAATGAAAGAATGAAAACCCTCATCTTACATCCTCAGCTATTCATCCACGACGATCCAATAAAGTTCATATACACAAACCAACAAGAACAGCAACACAGATATGTGCAACCTCGACTAATCGATGTATAGCAATTAGTCGACGTTTCCAAACAAATATATCACAGCTTAAAACTTTAAACGAAGTTAAAACTATGACTTCAAAACACTCCGTATTGCCATAGTAAAAGGATAACAGTATATCCAAAATTGGAAAAAATAAACAACACCTGAGACCTTAGATCCAAGCAACTAGAACACAGACCAAAATTTAAAGCTTTTCACCACAACAAAAAAGGTGACACCGGTTTTTTTGCTAATGTGGCCGGTCCAAATCAGGTGAAAATGCCTCGTTTTTTGTGTATGTTCATCTCATAAGAAGTAGAGCACTCTGCAATTGTATAAAAAAATTTTAGAGGCTCGGCAAAATTTGACAGAAACTTGGATTTAGATTTCAATGTTTCGGAGTTATTTCGGTTTCGTAGTTTTACACTTCGTCTAAACAGTTAGCTATGGTTTAGTGGGCTTTGATACCACTGTAATTCGATGTCGCGCACCCTGCGTGTCCGCGAGGAGGCGGAATATGCAAAAGACAATTTTTCAAAGCTCGCAACACCGACTTGAACTTCAGGATCGATATTAAACCCTAACTAGCTAACAGGCAATGAGGTTTAACTACTCAGATAGAAGTTATACCTCACGATACCAAGTCCTTTGGGTCTTCATCGCTGTCCTCCACCTCGTCGTCAGCTTCAAGAATCGGAACGGATCGAAGCAACCTCAACGGCCTCCTCGAGTCAAAGATGATCCACCCGAGAGTCTATAGTCCGAGCTCCTACCTTAAATCCGAGATAACTACGGCATCTAGCTCACTAAACTAGATGTCCTAGGTTTTGTAGAGTGAGAAGATGGAGTGATTTGTCTTTTGGAACCCTAGGTTTCTCAACTCATGAGAGTTCTAGGGTTATGAGGAAGAAGAAGGTCACTTAAGGAAGAGAGAGTGTGAAAGCAACTAAAGAATGACTTAGCTCAAGAATAGAATCTTCGAGCATACTAATTATTGATGAGATAAAAAATATCTCACAAATATCAAGCATGCTTGAAAATATCTAAGTAGTGAGTCATGCTTGATCTTTTGTCAAGTTTACACCTCATTTCCTCCACCTTATTATTCTTTAATCCAAATGAAAAAAAGAAACCCTAAAGAGGTATCTCTTGTAGAAGCTTTCTGGCAAATTACGAGAATGCCCCTCATTCGTATATACATACCCGTATCCGCATTCTGAAGAATACGAATACAAAGAGACGAAAATAATCCATCAATGTAATACTAGGATCCGGCTTAAACCAAAGCCCACTGGTATTATCTGCCTGATCATCATATGCGCACAAGTGCACGTACGAGATTGAAGCCCTGCTGTAAAAACCATATGGCCTCTACACTTTTTGCCCGGTGCAGGGAAACTCTCTATGTGGGACTCTAAACACTCGACACTATACTGGCAGTGGGTTTAACCACAAGCCGCTAGCGGTACTAACTGCACGTAACGGCTACTCAGGCATGTGTCATTAAGAAGGCCGATGAGCTAACTCATCCGAACTCCTACTGAGCCTGTATGTGACAATCTCCGTACAGTCCGGTCTGTTCGTCTGAGAGTATCGCATATCGGGCCTAGGGACGGTAATCGTCAGACCCCTAATAGCACAATAAGTCATGTCGGAGTGTAGCCCAAAATACCCTGAGAAACTACTGGAATACCTACCAGTAAATCTTGCTTGCCTTGGCCAAGGACTTTGTGTAATGGCCTTCCGAACATAGCGCGCGATATCAACCCCCAATACTGGGAGAGACGAATCCTACCTAACCGCCACTGCCTCCAAGTGCTTCGGGACTGCACCCAACTACTACCTGTTTGTATGACTCCTTTGAGCCGTGGTAGGGTAGTAATCAAATTACTGTGGGAACACACTCGAGGCGAAGTAGCAGTGTCAAGTCGACGGACTAAGCTGTACTCATGTCATATGGGAACTGCTACCCGACGATAGGTATAATACCCACCAGCAGTTCCCGACGAGTCCTGTCCAGTGTACTCATAACCTAATAAGCACCCGCATACTATCTCCAGTACGACATACTAATGGCTGTGGGACAGATCATCTCCCCTGCTGGGATGAGAAGTGTATACACTAGTCTACTATGGAGTATCGATAACCCGTCTTGATAACCCGTCTTGATAATCCAACGACTAGGGATCTGTATAGAATGTGCTTATAGATTACCCAGCCCCCACTAGTATGACTGCCATTACAATGCTGGTAATCAAGAAAAGATCCTAAGGGCTCTACCAATATGTATAAGCGATATACTAAGAAAACACATGCACATATTGAGGTAGAAACAAACCAGGTAGAATACTACCATTTCAAGCAAGACTGTTATTATATCCGGGTATATCCCAAGCTCCCATTAAGTAATATACAATCAAGTATGATACAATAATGGCCTCTAGGGCATATATCACTAACAGTCGATGTACCTTGACTGTGAAAGTCCCAATATCCTTTTAGATCTATCACGATAGATCTGGATCCCCAGAATGTAGGAGGCATCACCCAGGTCCTTCATGGAGAACCTTTGTGACAAGAATCCTTTAACTGATTGTAGCATAGGAATGTCATTTCCTATCAGGAGAATGTCATCCACGTACAAGACGAGAAATACCACAGTTCTTGCTACAATTTTACTATAAATACCTGGTTCATCTGGATTTTTGATAAAGTCGAATTTCTTGACTGTCTCATCAAAACAGATGTTCCAACTCCACGGTGCCTGCTTTAATCCATAAATGGACTTAAGCAACTTGCACAGTCTTCCGCTGCTCCTACTCTCTATGAAACCCTCCGGCTGATCCATATAAACACACTCTTCTAAATTTCTATTCAGAAAAGTGGTCTTTACGTCTATCTGCCAAATTTCATAATCGTGGAATGCAGCAATGGCAAGAAAGATCCGAATGGATTTGGGCATAGCTACAGGAGAAAAGGTTTCATCATAGTCCAAACCAGGTTTTTGACGAAAACCTTTTGCAACAAGTCTAGCCTTATAGGTTTCAACCTATCCATCTACACCAATTTTCTTTCTGAAGATCCATTTGCAGCCTACAGGTTTTACCCCTTCTGGAGCAATGTCCAAAGTCCATACTTTGTTGGTGTATATAGACTCCATTTCAGTTCGCATTGCATCCATCCATTTTACCGAGTCTCGGCTCCTAATTGCTTGCTGCAAACTAGTTGGCTCATCATCGTCGATGATGCAATCCACTCTATCTCCGTCTATGAGAAAACCATAGTATCTCTCAGGCGGATGAGACTGCCTACTAGTCCTGCGGAGTGGCGTAGGGATGTCCGGTTCTTTCGAAACTACTGATTCCTCCATGCTTTCAGTAATAGCTTGTGGTTTTGGAATTTCTTCCAATTCTATTGCGCTCACACTTATTTCTTTTTAAAGAAATTGAGTTTCCAAAAAGTAGGCATGCCGAGAAACAAAGACCTTTTGTTCCCCCGCGTAATAGAAAAGATAACCTCCGGAGTTTTTTGGGTATCCAACAAACTTAAACAGTACTTGTTAGGAATATGTATGCCCTAGAAGCCATTATTGTATGATATAGTGGATGCTTGGACATATATATAGAGGACATTCTTGCTCGACACGATAGTATGCTATCCGGTTGCTCTTTATCTTAACATGTACACTTGTATTATTATACCGTCTCTCTGATACATGTTGATAAAGCCTTTAGGATGTTTGGTTGACTACCAGGACTATCATGCAGATCAAACTACTGGGACTTGTGTAGTCTAAAAACACATCCTTTAATTGTTCCTGGTCGAGAGAGTATCGAGACAGGGTATCGATATTCCAGAGTAGACTAGTGTGTACGTTTTTTGACCCTGTAGGGGGCGACGGTTGATCCCATAACCATTGGTGTTTGACATCAAAGATTGTACACAGGTGGTCATTAGAGAATGGGTACACTAAACAGGACTCACCGAGAACTCCTAGATGGTACTATACCTATCGTCAGATAGCAGTTCTCTGGTGACACCGGTACAGGTTAGTCTGTAGACCCGAGATCGTCATAGTGTCTTGTGTGGTTCCCACTGTGGTTTGATTTCCTCCCTACCACGGCTCAAAGGAGTCATGCAAATAGGTGGATTTTGGGGTACAGTCCCGAGTCACATGGAGGCAATGAGCGATAGGAGAGGTTTCGTCTCTCCCGGTATTGGGAGTTGATGTTGCGCTATACTCGATTGGTTATAACAGTAAGTTCCTAGCCAGGGCTGATGAGATTTACTGGTAAGTGTTATCAGTAGTTTCTCGAACCGTTATGAGCCATACATCGGCATGACTTATCAAGTTACCGGGGTCTGATGATTCCACCCAAAGACTTGATATGTGACATATCAGACGAAGAAACTGGACTGTACGGTAAGTGTTACTTATAGGCTTCATGGGAGTTTGGACAAGTTTGCTTGTTGATCTTCTATTCGCTCAATACCTGCGTAGCCGTTACGTCCAGCTAGTACCGCTGACGGCTTGTGGATAACTGATGTGATCATTACCTACTGCTGGCGTATTAATGGGTCTTTATATTCCCACACAGAGGTTTCATAGTTCAAGCGAAACGAAATAGGGCACATATGCTGATATGTCGGGTGGATGATTAAATAAGAGTATGTGATACCGTATTCTAATATGGCAATAAATGATATTAGTCGGTTATATATGATATAACCGGATTATTAAATCAAGTGTTGATTTAATATTTTGATATATATATATATATATATATATATATATATATATTTAATATAATTATATGTTAACTAATATTATTTCTCACTTAAGTTATTATTATCTTAATATATATTTATATGTATATATATGATATATATATATATATATATATATTAGATTTTTTATTTTAAGAAAATAGAAATGATGAGGTGGAAATGGTAGATATTTGTGGCATGGGTGAGGCATGGCATTTTCATTTATTTATTTGTCTTGACTCACTATTGAAGCATGGTTGGAATTATTTACGAGTAAATAATCCATCCTTCAATAAGTGAGGTTAAGAGAGAAGCCATTCTACACTTGTTCATTTGCAACACAAGCTCATTTTTCTCTCTTGCTTACTAATTTTCCTCCTCCTTCTTCTTCCAAGTCCTAACCCTCATATGAGTTGTGAACCCTAGGACTTGTGAGACTACTTAATGAGCTAAACACCCTACTTCATCATCCTAGTCTAGATTAGCACTTTAGACTAGGATATTTACTTCACTAATAATATATTAGTGAAGAGGTAGCTTGACCTAAAGGAACTTCGGATGGATCATCTTTGACACAAAGATCGCGAAGCAAGTTCGTCCACTTCTTCAAGTGGAGCTTAGAGGAGTCGTAGGGACTACTACCCGGAGCTTTAGAAGAGAAGGGCTTGGCCTGTAAAGGTTGTAGTTTTCTTTCTCTTAATGTAAATTTTACTCTATGATCATGTTAATCCTAATATTCTAATTAGATTCTAGGTTAGTGTAGCTTAACACCAGGAAATTTTTAAAATTGCATGCTTTATGCCGGTTAAAACCTTGTGGTGGTGCTAGGATATACTTTCATGGTATCAGAGCCAAGCTAGAACATTAGGGTAAGTCTAGACGAAGTTAAAGTGTTCGATCGAACTTTGAAACCCAAATTTTTACCAAGTTTCTGTCCATTTTTCAAAAGTTGAAATTTTCGAGATTAAAAACATGCAGAAAATTGTGCAGGGTATTTAATGGAACCCCAAGAAATTCAAAGCCCTAATTCCATCAAAGTGCGGCGGAACCGCGGCCTAACCCCATGTTTGGCTGCGGTTCTGCCGAGTGTTTGGGGTATTTTGGGATCGTTTATCTTGTTATGCTCCATTGAAACATAAATGTTGTTTATGGAAACATAAATGATGGGACTTCATTAATGAGATTAATGGAAAGAAAAGAAACCTAAATATGTTGTAGAATCAAATTTTTTAAAAAGGTAGCTCTAGTTCTTGCTTTGCATAGTGGTATTCCTTGATGAATATCCAGCACCTCATTCGATGAGGAAAGAGCCGAGATCCTTTCACCGGGGTTGACCTCTTTAGCAAAACTAGCAAATGCTACAACCCACTCGGTTTTGTTTTAATAGCTTCTCTAGTTCTTGCTTTGCATAGTGGTATTCCTTGATGAATATCCAGCACCTCATTCAATGAGGAAAGAGCGGAGATCCCTTCACAGGGAGTGACCTCTTTAGCGAAACTAGTAAAAGCTACAAAAAAACACTCCTTTTCAAATCATAAGATTCTACTACGATATCAAGTTCAATACGTTAAAGGTTTTCATCAAAACCAGTCGTAGCCCTCCGTCATTTCAGATAAATGCTATTTAGTATTCATGCTGTGTTTGTTGACCATGTCAAGGCGTCGTATACGGTAGCTGATTAGTGCTTATCTACAGCATGTGATGCGATTGGATTAGGGTAGTCGTACGGTTTTGTTGACCTTGTTAAGGGTCGTACGGGTGGGTTTAATGTTAGTTGTATGTATGCCCTAGAGGCCAGTATTATACAGATGATGTATATTATATTGGATGCTTGGACATATATAGAGATGACTTTCTTGCTCGATATGATAGTATGCTATCTGGTTACTCTTTATCTTAACATGTACACTTGTTTCTTTAAACTGTCTTATAGTTACATGTTGGTAAAGCTCTTAGGATGTGTACTTGACTGCCTGGACTATGATGCAGATCATACTAGTGGGGACATGGTAGTCCTTAAGTACATCCTTCAAGGTCCCTAGTCGTGGGTGTATCGAGACGGGGCATCGATATACCAGTGTAGACTAGCGTATACGCTTCTCGACCCATGAGATGGGCGATGGATGATCCCATATCCATTGGTGTTTGACATCAGAGATGGTGTACGGGTGCTCAGTGGAGACTGGGTACACTGGACGAACTCGCCGAGAACTCCCAGATAGTATTATACCTCACGTCAGATGGCAGTTCTCAGGTGACACTTATACAGGTTAGTCTGTAGACCCGAGATCGTCATAGAGTCTTGTGTGATTCCCACTGTGCTTTGATCTCCACCTTACCACGTCCATGAGGGCGTGAAAAACGGTGGTCTTTGGGCACAGTCCCGAGTCACATGGAGGCAATGAGCGATAGGAGGGGTTTCGTCTCTCCCGGTATTGGGGGTTGATGTTGCGCAGTGCTCGATTGGCCGTAGCAGGGAAGTCCCTGGCCAGGGCTGATCAGAGATTTGCTGGTAAGTGTTACCAGTAGTTTCTCGACCCGTTATGAGCCTCACATCGGCACGACTTATCGGGTTATTGGGGTCTGACGTTTACCACCCCTAGACTTGATATGCGACATATCAGACGAAGAGACTGGACTGTATGGTAAGTGTTACTGGTCGGATTCGCAGGAGTGTGAGCGGGCTAGCTCGTCGATCTTCTGATCGCTCAATACCCGGGTGGCCGTTACGTTTAGCAGACCGCTTGCGGTTTGTGGGTGCTTGATATGATCATCATCTGCTACCGGTGTATTGACGAGTCTTTAGAGTCCTACACAGAGGTTTCCTAGCTCAAGCGAAACGAAATAGGAGTGCATATGAGATATGTGCGGGACCGAGAATAATGCGTGTATGTGATACCGTATTTGATTCTCGCGATTAATGTTTCGATTGGTTGTATGAGATATGACCTAGTTATCGAATCATTGATTCGATAAATCGATGCATTGAATACTAGTCGGTTATGTGCGACATGACCGGATCATTGAATCAAGTGTTGATTTAATGATTTAATGTATAATTATATATTTGATATATTACTTTGCATTAACTAGTATCGGTTCATTTTAAACGGATTTTTCTCACTTTATTTACACATTGTATATGTGATATACTTTTGTGCACATATTTATATCATGTTTGATGATACTTGATCATATGGTTAAGTGTATAGAATTAAACCATAGTTAACTTGAGATTAGGGTTTTGATTATGCATTTATTCATTTATTTGTTTATTCATTTATTTGGATAAACTTTAAGATGAAAATGGTGGCAATTTTTGTTTCATATTGAAGCTTCATGAAGCTTTGACTTTGCTAACCATTCTTGTCTTCATGCTTAACCCTAACCCACTCAAATGACCATGGTTTATTCTCTACACTTAACCCTAGTTAAAGTTATGATAAGTTTGTATTTTTCTTTTCATTTTAAAATAGAACTTATCATAACTAGCTTCATCATCTTCTTCTTCTAAAAAGAAAAAGCTTGCTACTTTAATGGCAACTTGAGTTCTAGTGAGAGAAATCCAATTCTAAAGTGAACCCACCTCCTATTTCTTCACCCTCTACCTCTTGCCAAGTTGTTTTGGGTGTTTTCTTCACAAGTTTCACAACTTTGTGAAGTCGGAGCTTGAACTAGTGCAACCTCGATGTAGATCGTCTTTGACACGATGCCAAAGACCTAGCTCGCCCGTTTCTCCGATGAAGCCGACGATTGGGTTCGGGATTCATGATGGACAGCGAGAGGACACCCACGTGGAGCTAAGGAAGTGGAAATCCGGATCTACAAAGGTTGTAGCTTCTCACTTCTAGTTAAGTAGTTAACTAGTTTTGTGTTTCGCCTAGAATTCTAGTCTAAGATCCGCGTTAGGGTTTCGCGGCACCCATAATTTTTGAAATTGGTATGTTCGATGCCTTGTGAGACCTCTATAGGGTGCCTAGGAACCTTTCATTTAATTCAATCACGAAATGATGGGTTGAACTTGACTAGTGCTTATGATTTGTTGACCTTGTTAAGGTCATAAATTGCTAGGGGTAAAAATAGATATTAGGAATTTCAAGTGTTGAAATTTGCAATGAGATTACATACTTTCTAAGAGATAGTTGGATCCTGATATCCACTGCGAGTAAGCGTTACTCCTGGGAGAGTTTTCCAGTTTACAATTAGCTGATCCAGTAGGTTTCTAAGAAAGATGTTAAAGGGGTTATGCCCCCGCGGAAACGAGATTATTTAATTAGTTCTATGCGAAAGCATGGGGAGAATCCCTCGGAGTACCAATACCTGCCTGGCTGACTGATTAACAAACTTGTAGGGCGTAATTAATCCCGGCTAATCTTACCTTTTATGATTTGAAGAAAGATTTGATAAAAACAGTGGGAGCCATCTTGATTAGATAAGATAATAACCAATCTAATCTTGCAAAGAGTGCACGTTAAAGCGTTCCCCTCTCTCTCTCCAGGTAGTGACCATGACACACCTTAATCAAGATAATATAGATGTACTGAATGAACCCGCTTATTATACTGAGCCGGGAAATGTTGGTTCCGCTTTTTCTTATGATTGTCATAAGTCTGAGCAAGAAATAGGGGAATATCAGGATTCCCACACAACCCGAACGAAGATAGAGCATGCTGATGCATCTTCTTCAGGTATGTTCATAACCAAGAACGGTTTCTCAGTTTGCTCTACGTCCTGAGTATTAGATACCGGATCAGGATCCCACGTATGTAATTTGTTACATAGGCTAAGGAGAGGTAGAGAACTGAGAAAGGGTGATATGTTTCTAAAAGTAGGGAATGGAGCAATTGTTGCAGCCAAAGCAGTTGGCTAATATCACCTTGTATTACCAAGTGGTAATACATTGATTTTGAACGACTGTTATTACATACCAAAAATGATGTGCAATATTATATCGGTTTCTTTGTTACATAAAGAAGGATATAATTTTGCATTAGAGGATAATGTTATGAATATTTTCCAAAATCAAGTGTTGGTTGGGTTTGGTACGTTATGTAACGGTATATACATTTTAAATCAAACTACAGTTCTAAACATAAAACACACACACAAGAGGAAAAGTTCAGAAATGAACGAAGCCTTCTTGTGGCATTGTAGACTAGGTCATATCAATGCGACAAGACTAGCTAAGTTGCATAAAGATGGATATTTAAATCCGTTCGAATTTACATCTTATAAAACTTGCCAGTCATGTCTCAATGGTAAGATGACCAAAACTCCGTTTACTGGACACGGAGAAAAAGCTACAGAACCCTTAGGACTGATACATAGTGATGTATGTGATCCTATGTTTACACATGCCAGGAATGGTTCCTCGTACTTTATTACATTCACCGATGATCTTTCAAGATTCGGACATATGTTCTTGTTGAAACACAAATCTGAAGATTTTGAGAAATTCAAGGAATTTAAGTCGAAGTTGAGAACTAGATGGGTAAAAGTATTAAAGTCCTACGATCTGATCGGGGAGGAGAATACTTGAGCATGGAATTCCGAGACTATCTAAAAGAGAATGGAATTCTCTCTCATCTTACTCCTCCATATACACCACAGCACAACGGTGTATCGGAGCGGAGGAATCGCACCCTATTAGATATGATGCGCTCTATGATGAATAATGCTGAGTTACCTATTTCCTTTTGGAGTTATGCACTTCAGACATGTGCATATTTATTGAATCAAGTTCCGTCAAAATCTGTGTCTAATGTTAGTTGTATGTATTCCGTAGAGGCCATTATTGTACATATGATGTATATTATAGTGGACGCTTGGATATATATAGAGAGGGCTTTCTTGCTAGACATGATAGTATGCTATCTGGTTGCTCTTTATCTTAACATGTATACTTTTCTCTTGATACCGTCTCATGGTTACATGTTTGTAAAGCCCTTAGGATGTGTACTTGACTACTAGGATTATGATGCAGATCATACTAGTGGGGCTATGGCACTCCATTAGTTCATCCTTTAATGTTTCTAGTCGTGGGTGTATCGACATAGGGCATTGATATACTAGAGTAGACTAGCGTATACGCTTCTTGACCCATGATATGGGCAATGGATGATCCCATATCCATTGGTATTTGACATCAGAGATGGTATACGGGTGCTCAGTGGAGACTGGGTACACTAGACGGACTCGCCGAGAACTCCTAGATGGTATTTACCTGACGTCAGATAGCAGTTCTCTGGTGACACTTGTACAGGTTAGTCTGTAGATCCAAGATCGTCATAGATTCTTGTGTGATTCTCACTGTGCTTTGATTTCCACCTTACCACGTTCAAGAGGACGAGCAAAACGGTGGTTTTTTGGTACAGTCCCGAGTCACATGGAGGCAATGAGCGATAAGAAGGGATTTCGTCTCTCCTGGTATTGGGGGTAGATGTCGTGTTGTGCTCGATTGGCTATAACTGGAAGTCCTTGGCCAGGGCTGTTTTATTGATTTACTGGTAAGTGTTATCAGTAGTTTCTTGACCCGTTATGAGACTCGTATTGGCATGAATTATCAAGTTATTGAGGTCGGACGTTCACCACCCCTAGACTTGATATGCGATATCTCAGACGAAGAGACCCGACTGTACGGTAGTGTTCCTGACAAGCTTTACAGAAGCTAGAGCGGGCTTGCTTGTTGATCTTCTGATCGCTCAATACCCAGATAGCCGTTACGTCCGGCTAGTACTGCTGACGGCTTGTGGGTGCTTTGTATGATCATCCCCTACTGCCGACGTATTGACGAGTCTTTAGAGTCCTACACAGTGGTTTTACTGGCTCAGGAAAAATGAAGGAGGAGCACATATGTGATATGTGCGGGACTGAGATTAATACGAGTTTGTGATACCGTATTCTATTCTCGCGATATTTGTATCGGTCGGTTATATGTGATATAGCCGGCTTATCGAATCAAGTGTTAATTCGATAAGTTGGTACATATAATATTAGTCGGTTATATGTGATATATCTGGATTATTACATCAAGTGTTGATTTGATAATTTAGTGTATAATGGTATATTTGATATACTAGTTTACATTAACTATTATTAGCTTACTTAAGCATTTATTTTTCTCACATGTGCACACTTAATATATATGTAATATATATTAATTGTGTTTTATTATGTGTCATGGTTGATGATACATGCAACATGGGTGTATGAGACTTACACCATGATAAAGATAATGTAGGGTTTATTTATTTATTGTAATTCAATTATTAGTTGGAAATTTGTCACATGGCATGAAGCTTCGTGAAGCTTTGAGATCCATTAACTTAGTCCATTAGTTTTGTTTTACACTAGATATTTGTTAACCCAACCATTATCTAAACTCATGGTTAAGTCTCTACATGAGTAATATTAGATATTTTCTCACCCATGATTGCGATTCACTCTCACAACATTATCTCTCATCATCTTCTTCTTCAAGCACAAGAGTTCTCTAGCTTTTGAGCAAGTGAGAAATAATAGTGAGAAAAACAATTCTAAAGTGAGCAAAAATCCTACTTCATCATTCTCACTAGATTAGCACTTTAGTATAGGGTGTTAGCTTCACTAATCTCTCATTAGTGATGTAGTAGCTTGGGTTAGTGTCTTCTCGACGTAGATCATTTTCGGCCTCGAAGACTTCAAGCAACTTCGTTCCTTTCTTCTTGTGAAGCCATGCTAGAGTCCGGAAGATCACTACTTGGAGCGAAGGGACTGCTACACGGAGCTACTGATGTGAAGGACCGGTCTACAAAGGTTGTATTCCTAGTTCACTTAGTTGTAAAGTAGTTTACAATATGTTTCGTATGATTCTCTAGTTAAACATCCTAGGTTAGAGTTCTTTAGTACGGTAAAAATTTAAAAATGGCATGGAAGATGCCTCCCGAAACCTTGCTGTTGTGCATAAGAACCATACAGTGGTATCAGAACCTAGCTAGAGAATTAGACGTATTGTGTAGGATTACGCAACAAAAACAACTCCGTAACTTGAAACAAGATTACCCAGTTTCTGTTGATTTTTTAAAGTCATCAAATTTTTTTTTAAACAATTGCAGAATGTTGCATGTGATATAACATGAGCACTGAACCAAGACGAACCAATTTGGCCTGTTTTAAGTCAGCCAGACATGCTAAATTTCTGAGCTAGCCGGCCCAAACAATGATTTTGGGATTCATCTTGGTTTGGTGCTTCAGGCTCTGGGTTTTGGTGTTTCAGGTGTTGTTTGTTTTGCTAAATTTTCATGTGATGTTAAATTTCTGCAAAGGCAACTTGGAGTGTTTCGTAGTCGTAATTCTAACAGTTTTTCGGGTTATTTTAGACGGTGTTAAAAAGTTCGATCGGATACCAAATACCCACTTTAACCCTTGCCGGAAAATTTTCCAAGTGTTGGATTTTTCTTTAATTTAAAATTTTCAGAAAATCATGCAAGCGATTCTGTGGACCCTTTAGAAGAACAAAAACTTAACTCGATTATGTGACCGTCAGAACCGCCACTAAACCCTAGGATTTGTGGTAGTTCAGAGATGCCACATGTGAGGCATTGGTTGACCCTTTTATGGCTGGTTCATAGGAGCTGTGGCATGTACTGAGTATTTTTAAACTACGCTCAAGTGTTGAGCTTTTTGGGAAATTTTGGATATTTGTTGATTCGATCGGAATGTTTAACGCCATCTAGCTTTTTCTGGAATGTGATACAATATGTGGAATTCATATAGTTAGGAATGAAATCCAAAGTATGAGATATTTTAGGTTTATGATGTCTAAGGTTATTATGGATTCTAAATGTTGTAGTTTGACTTTTTTTTCTGCGACCGTAAGTGTAATATGTGGTATATCGCCGGTTTCGTTGCTATATGTCAACGAAAATTGGGATACGCATATTTACTTACGTTGATGACATATGATGTTATGTGTTGCTGTGATATATTATATTGGATCGTCGTGTTTTGAATAGCCGGGGTTTTTATGTGAGATAAAAGTTTTTATTTTCATTCATGTAAAATTCATTGTATATAATATTCTTTTATTGGGGCACTTCCGGGTTGAGGATTGTTAGTTGTATGTATGCCCTAGAGGCCAGTATTGTACAGATTATGTATATTATATTGGATGCTTGGACATATATAGAGATGACTTTCTTGCTCGACATGATAGTATGCTATCTGGTTGCTCTTTATCTTAACATGTACACTAGTCTCTTTATACTGTGTTACAGTTACATGTTGGTAAAGCCCTTAGGATTTGTACTTGACTACCTGGACTATGATGCAGATCATACTAGTGGGGACATGGTAGTCCATAAGTACATCCTTCAAGGTCCCTAGTCGTGGGTGTATCGAGACAGGGCATCGATATACCAGAGTAGACTAGCGTATACGCTTCTCGACCCATGTGATGGGCGATGGATGATCCCATATCCATTGGTGTTTGACATCAGAGATGGTGTACGGGTGCTCAGTGGTGACTGGGTACACTGGACGGACTCGCCGAGAACTCCCAGATGGTATTATACCTCACGTCAGATGGCAGTTCTCAGGTGACACTTGTACAGATTAGTCTGTAGACCCGAGATCGTCATAGAGTCTTGTGTGATTCCCACTGTGCTTTGATCTCCACCTTACCACGTCCATGAGGGCGTGCAAAACGGTGGTCTTTAGGTACAGTCCCGAGTCACATGGAGGCAATGAGCGATAGGAGGGGTTTCGTCTCTCCCGGTATTGGGGGTTGATGTTGCGCTGTGCTCGATTGGCCGTAACAGGGAAGTCCCTGGCCAGGGCTGATCAGAGATTTGCTGGTAAGTGTTACCAGTAGTTTCTCGACCCGTTACGAGCCTCACATCAGCACGACTTATCGGGTTATTGGGGTCTGACGTATACCACCCCTAGACTTGATATGCGACGTATCAGACGAAGAGACTGGACTGTATGGTAAGTGTTACTGGTCGGATTCGCAGGAGTGTGAGCGGACTAGCTCGTCGATCTTCTGATCGCTCAATACCCGGGTGGCCGTTACGTTTAGCAGACCTCTTGCGGCTTGTGGGTGCTTGATATGATCATCATCTGCTACCGGCGTATTGACGAGTCTTTAGAGTCCTACACAGAGGTTTCCTGGTTCAAGCGAAACGAAATAGGAGCGCATATGAGATATGTGCGGGACCGAGAATAATGCGTGTATGTGATACCGCATTTCATTCTCGCGATATATGTTTCGAATGGTTATATTCGATATGACCTAGTTATCGAATCATTGATTCGATAAATCGATGCATTGAATACTAGTCGGTTATGTGCGACATGACCGGATCATTGAATCAAGTGTTGATTTAATGATTTAATGTATAATTATATATTTGATATATTACTTTGCATTAACTAGTATTGGTTCACTTTAAACGGATTTTTCTCACTTGGATTGCACATTGTATATGTGATATGCTTTCGTGCACTTTTCTGTATCATGTTTGATGATGCTTGATCATTATGTTAAGTGTATAGAATTAATCCATGGTTAATTTGATAATTAGGGTTTTGCATATTCATTTATTTATTTATTTATTTATTTGGAAAAGAATAAGATGAGAATGGTGGCTTTCTTTGTCATTTGTTGAAGCTTCATGAAGCTTTGACTTTAGCAACCATCCTTATCTTCATGCTTAACCCTAACCCATCCTAGTGACCATGGTTAATTCTCTACACTTAACCCTAGTTCAAGTTATGATAAGTATTTATTTTTAAATTTATTATTAACACAAGACTTATCATATTATTTTCTTGAGCTCATCTTCTTCTTCTTCTTCAAGCTTGCTACAAAAATGGCAAGTTGAGATCTAGTGAGTTAAATCCAAATCTAAAGTGAACCCACCTCCTATTTCTTCACCCTCTACCTCTTGCCAAGTTGTTTTGGGTGTTTACTTCACAAGTTTCACAAGTTTGTGAAGTCGGAGCTTGAGTTTGTGCAACCTCGACGTAGATCGTCTTTGACACAAAGCCGACGACCTATTCCGCTTGCTTTCCCGATGAAGCCGATTATCGAGTCGAGGATTCATGATGGACAGAGAGAACATGACGTTGCGGAGCCGTGGAGGTGGATATCCGGATCTACAAAGGTTGTAATTTCCGTATCCCTGTAGTTAACTGTTAACTAGCTTTTAGTTTCGCCTAAACATCTAGTCTAAGATCCGTAGTCTAGGGTTTCTCGGCACCAAAAATTTTAATTTGGCATGTTCGATGCCTTGTGAGAACCCACTAGGGTGCCTAGGAACCTTTCACTGGTATCAAAGCCTAGCTAGAGCCTTAGGCGAAGTCCCGACGACGTTTGAAACCCGATCGAACCGAAATCCAAAACCTAAAAATGCTCTCTGGACTTTTTCTAAAAATTCGGATTTCTGTCAATTAAAAATATGTAGAAAATCAAGCAGGGTGTTATTAGAATTACTGTGAAACACGAGGGGCTAATTCCATTTTTCCACCGCGGAAGGGCGGCAAATGCTAGGCATGTGCGGCGCTTCCGCGGTCTTACTGTTCCCTTGAATAATTATTTTTGCACAGTAACTCATATAATTCAATGCTGTATTTTCTGGGATATTTTATTGTGACTTCACAGAAGAGTATTTTGGGGTTGCTTTGGGGATTCGTTTATTCAATCGGGTTATCAAATTTTTGTCTAAGTGTTTTTCCAGATAATTGTAGAATATGTTAAAGAGTTCGACCGGATATAAATACCCAGGTTTTCCCCTGCCGGAATATCCAAGTGTTGGATTATTGTGTGGTTAAAAGACGTTCTGAGTAGTGCAAGTAACGCGATGGTCCCTCTAGAAGACACAAACCTTAACTCGATTATGTGACCGTCTTGAACTGCCCTTTGAACCTTCGGGTTTGGGGCAGTACGGCGTGCCACATGTGAGGCGTTGGCTTGACCCTTCTACGGCTGGACCGTTGGTACTGAGGCATGAAATGAATATCTTTGAACCTTTTTCATGTGTTGATCGGTGTCGGGAAAACTTGGGTGTTCGAATGTTCGACCGGAAAGTTTGATATATTCTATTTATCCGGAATTGGATACAATAATTGGAATTCACAAAAGGTTATGAGATAACTGGATGGATGTTATAAATCTAGCGGTTTAGTTTCATTGGATATCGAAAAGAGTTTTCGATAATGGGACTAAAATGCGGGGTTTATAACCGTTAGGCATGTGATGTCTAAAGAAGTTGCGGATTCCAATTGTTGTAGTTTTACACTTTCTTTTCTGTGACCGTAAGTGTAGTATGTTCATATCGCCGGTTTCGTTGCTATACATCAACGGCAATTGGGGTATGCATACTTACTTACGTTGATGACATGTGATGTTATGTGTTGCTGGATATGTTATATTGGATCGTCGTGTTCGAATAGCCGGGGGTTTTTATGTGAGATGAGTGTTTTTCATTTTCATTCATGTAAAAACTTGTATGTAATATTCTTTTATTCGGGGCACTTCCAGGATGCGGGAGTTGTCACCCTTTGTATATTATTTACTTTTCTGCACTAGGATAGACCCAAGGAGGGGAGCACAAGTAACCGGGTTCTGGGGTCCAGTGGGAGACCAACTCGAGGTGTCGAGTCCGGGTCTCCTAACCCTAGAATTGGCAGGGTTGCTTGCCGCTCTCGTAGGGGTCTAGGGGTGTGGGATTGGCTATTCATCACGACCGTGGAATCCGTGTTTTATACTGGCTCGTATTGAAAACACGGACGTCCTAGTATATCCAATATTTCATATGTTTATTCTGCTGCGATATCTGTGATGTGATTCTGTGATGGATATAGTATATAGTATATATGATATATTATATAGACTTTACTTATGTTTTACACCCGCGCTAGCCCTGCCCTGCTCTGTCGTTAGTTACCTAACCTAACGGTGCACGAGGGGACATCGAGGCGAATGCGGATGGCATAAGTGTACGTCATATCTATCTGTGATGTTTAGGTATTAAATGATGGGACTTCATTAATGTGATTAATGAAAGATAAGAAACCTAAGATGTTGTGGAATCGAATTTTAAAATAAAAAGGGTAGCTACAGTTCTTGCTTTGCACAGCGGTATATATGATATACCCCGCACCTTATTCGATGAGGAAAGGACCGAGATCCCTTCACCGGGAGTGACTCCTTTAGCAATAACTGGCAGATGCTACACACTCGGTTTGGTTTTGATTGCTTTTAAGAGTTTTTGCTTTGCACAGTGATATATATGATATATCCCGCACCTCATTCGACGAGGAAAGGACCGAGATCCCTTCGCCGGGAGTGACTCCTTTAGCAAAACTAGAAAAGCCTCAAAATCACTCCATTTCAAAACATCATTTGATTCTGCAACGATATCAAGTTCATTACGCTCATGGTTTTTATGAAAAACCTGCGTAGCCCTCCGTCATTTCAGATAAGTATTAGTTAGTATTCGTGCTGCGGTAGTTTGGCCTCCGTCAAGGCGCAGTGTACGGTAGCTAACTAGTGTTTATCTGCTAGCATATGATGCGATTGGATTAGGGTATTCGTACGGCGTTGTTTGGCCTCCGTCAAGGGTCGTGCGGGTGGGTTTAATTCAATCAGGAAATGACGAGTTGAACTTGACTAGCGGACTATGGGTTGTTTGGCCTCCGTCAAGGTCATAGGACGCTAGGGGCAAAATATTATCGGGAATTTCAAGTGTTGAAATTTGCAATGAGATTGCATACCTTCTATGAGATAGTTGGATCCCGATACCCGCTGCGAGTAAGAGTTACTCCTGGGAGAGTTTTACACATTGCAATTAGCCGATCAAGTAGGTGTCTAGAAAGGTGTTAACGAGGTTACGCCTCTGGGAAAACGAGGTTTACATTAGTTAGGTTCGTGCGAAAGCACGGGGGACCTCCCTCAAAGTACCGACACTGGCCTGGCTGAAAGATTGGCGAACTTGTAGTGTGTAATTAATCCCGGCTAGTCTTTCCTTTTAGGGTTTGGAGGAAGATTTGATAAAAAGCAGTGGGAGCCATCCTGATTAGATAAGATAATAACCAATCTGATCTTACACGAGCTTACGCTAAAGTGTTTTCTTCTCTCTCTCTCCAGGTAGCGACCATTTCATGCCTTAATAAAGATAATAATATGGATGTATTGACCGAACCCGCATGTTATACTGTGCTGGGGAACGTTGGTTCCGTTCTTTCCTATAAGAGTTATAGGACTGAACAGGATATAGGGGAATACCAGGATTCCCATGCCACCCGAATGAAGAAAGTACATGATGATGCATTTTCTTCGGGTGTGTTCGTTACTGAGAACTGTTTCTCCATTTGCTCTACGTCCTGGGTATTGGATACCGGGTCAGGATCCCATATATGTAATCAGTTACATAGGCTTAGGAAAGGTAGAGAACTTGGAGAAGGTGATAAAGACATAAGAGTTGGAAATGGTGCAATTGTTGCAGCCAAGACTGTCGGGGAATATCACCTTGTATTACCAACTGGTAATACATTGGTTCTGAACGAATTCTATTACATGCCGAACCTGATATGCAACATTATATCAGTTTCTTTACTAAGCAAAGAAGGATATAATTTTGTATTACAGGACAATGTTATGAACATTTTCCGTAACCAAAAGTTGGTTGGATCAGGCACGTTGTGCAATGGCATTTATGTTCTAAACCAATCAACAGTCCTGAACATAACAAACACACACAAGAGGAAGAGTTCTGAACTCAATGAATCCTTCTTGTGGCATTGTAGACTGGGTCACATCAATGCGACACGACTAGCTAAGTTGCATAAAGATGGATATTTAAATCCGTTTGAATTTTCATCTTATGACACTTGCCAGTCATGTCTCAAAGGAAAGATGACCAAGACTCCGTTTACGGGACACGGAGAAAGAGTTACCGAACTCTTAGGACTAATACATAGTGATGTATGCGGTCCCATGTCTACACATGCCAGGGATGGTTCTTCGTACTTCATTACATTCACTGACGATCTCTCTAGGTTCGGGTATGTGTTCCTAATGAAACACAAATCAGAAGCTTTTGAGAAATTTAGGGAATATAAACAAGAAGTTGAGAACCAAACCGGAAAAAGTATTAAAATCCTTCGATCTGATCGAGGAGGAGAATACTTAAGCAATGAATTCCTGGGCTTCCTAAAAGAGAATGGGATTCTCTCTCAGCTGACTCCTCCATATACACCACAGCACAACGGTGTATCAGAACGGAGGAACCGCACCCTATTAGATATGGTGCGCTCTATGATGAGTACAGCTGAGTTACCTATTTCCTTCTGGGGATATGCACTGGAGACTGCTGCATACCTACTGAATAGAGTTCCGACCAAATCAGTGCCTACCACTCCATATGAGATATGGAATGGCAAGAGACCATGTCTTAATTTTATTCAGATATGGGGTTGTCCGGCCTATGTTAAAACACAAAATCCGGACAAGCTCGAGGCAAGGTCTGTTCTATGTAAGTTTGTTGGATATCCCAAACATTCGCGAGGGTATATCTTCTACCACTCCGAGGAACAAAAAGTGTTTGTTTCTCGACATGCCACTTTCTTAGAAAAAAGTTTTCTTATGAAACAGATAAGTGGCATTGAGGTAGAACTGGAAGAGGTTCCAGCAATACAGACTACAACAGAAGATTTGGTTGAACCAGAGGATTCCGTAGTTCCCGATGAACCCCAGCCTCTCCGCCGATCTAGTAGGGTTCCTCGCCAACCTGAGAGATACTACGGTTTTCTCATTGATGGTGGCAGTGAGGATTGCATCATGGAGGATGATGACCCAACTAGCTTCGAGCAGGCCATCACTAGTGGGGACTCAGTGAAATGGCTGGATGCTATGCGGTCCGAGATGGATTCCATGTACACCAACAAAGTATGGACTTTGGAAGTTGCTCCTGAAGGGGTAAAACCCATTGGGAGCAAGTGGATCTTCAAGAAGAAACTTGGTGTAGATGGGAAAGTGGAGACTTTCAAAGCTAGACTTGTAGCAAAGGGTTTTCGTCAAAGACCAGGTGTGGACTATGACGAGACCTTTTCTCCAGTGGCTATGCTTAAATCCATCCGAATCATGCTTGCCATTGCTGCCTTTCATGACTACGAAATCTGGCAAATGGATGTTAAGACCGCCTTTCTAAATGGTGATTTAGAAGAGTGCGTGTACATGACTCAGCCAGAGGGCTTCGTAGACAGTGGGAGCAGCGGGAAGGTGTGCAAGCTGCTTAAATCCATTTATGGATTAAAGCAAGCATCGCGGAGTTGGAACATCTGCTTTGACGTCGTTATCAAAGAGTTTGATTTCGTCAAAAATCCAGATGAACCTTGTATTTACAAGAAGGTGGCAGAGAGTAAGGTTGTCTTCCTCGTATTGTACGTGGACGACATACTCTTGATAGGAAATGATATTCCTATGCTGCAATCGGTCAAGCTCTTCTTATCACAAAGATTCTCAATGAAAGATCTTGGTGATGCCTCCTGCATATTGGGAATCAGGATCTATAGAGATAGATCCAAACGGATTTTGGGATTGTCCCAATCCAGGTACATTGACACCATACTAAAGAGGTTTAGTATGGAAGAGTCCAAGCGTGGGAACATGCCCACGATCTCTGGAGTCACTCTCTCCAAAGAGATGTCTCCCAAGACTGATTTGGAGAGAGCTCGCATGCAAGGGATACCCTATGCTTCGGCAGTAGGCTCTATCATGTATGCGATGCTATGTACCAGACCCGATGTAGCATACTCACTAGTGTAGTGAGCAGGTATCAAGCTGATCCTGGAGAGAGTCACTGGACAGCTGTGAAGAGCATTCTCAAGTACTTGCGAAGGACTAGAGATATGTTCTTGGTGTAAGGTAACGGAGAACTCCAAGTAGAGTCCTTTACCGATTCGAGCTTCCAGAGTGATAAGGACGACTCTAAGTCGCAGTCGGGCTTTGTCTTTACCCTTTACGGAGGGGCGGTTAGCTGGAAGAGTTCCAAGCAGGAAACCGTGGCAGACTCGACGATGGAGGCTGAATACATCGCTGCCAACGATGCTGCTAAAGAAGCTGTCTGGATCAAGAAGTTCATTACTGAACTTGGAGTGGTTCCATCCATTGAGTATCCAATACCTTTGTATTGTGATAACAATGGAGCGGTGGCTTTGGCCAAGGAACCCAGGTCCCATCAGCGGTCCAGGCATATTCTGAGGCGGTATCACCTGATCCGGAAGATAGTTGATCGCCGGGAGATCGAGGTCAGGAGAGTTGACACGAAGAACAACACGGCGGATCCACTCACGAAGGCCATTCCCCAGATACAGTTTGAGAGACTCTTCGGGATGCTCGGTATGAGATACTACAGCAGCTGGCCCTAGTGCAAGTGGGAGATTGTTAGTTGTATGTATGCCCTAGAGGCCAGTATTGTACAGATTATGTATATTATATTGGATGCTTGGACATATATAGAGATGACTTTCTTGCTCGACATGATAGTATGCTATCTGGTTGCTCTTTATCTTAACATGTACACTAGTCTCTTTATACTGTCTTACAGTTACATGTTGGTAAAGCCCTTAGGATTTGTACTTGACTACCTGGACTATGATGCAGATCATACTAGTGGGGACATGGTAGTCCATAAGTACATCCTTCAAGGTCCCTAGTCGTGGGTGTATCGAGACAGGGCATCGATATACCAGAGTAGACTAGCGTATACGCTTCTCGACCCATGTGATGGGCGATGGATGATCCCATATCCATTGGTGTTTGACATCAGAGATGGTGTACGGGTGCTCAGTGGTGACTGGGTACACTGGACGGACTCGCCGAGAACTCCCAGATGGTATTATACCTCACGTCAGATGGCAGTTCTCAGGTGACACTTGTACAGATTAGTCTGTAGACCCGAGATCGTCATAGAGTCTTGTGTGATTCCCACTGTGCTTTGATCTCCACCTTACCACGTCCATGAGGGCGTGCAAAACGGTGGTCTTTGGGTACAGTCCCGAGTCACATGGAGGCAATGAGCGATAGGAGGGGTTTCGTCTCTCCCGGTATTGGGGGTTGATGTTGCGCTGTGCTCGATTGGCCGTAACAGGGAAGTCCCTGGCCAGGGCTGATCAGAGATTTGCTGGTAAGTGTTACCAGTAGTTTCTCGACCCGTTACGAGCCTCACATCAGCACGACTTATCGGGTTATTGGGGTCTGACGTATACCACCCCTAGACTTGATATGCGACGTATCAGACCAAGAGACTGGACTGTATGGTAAGTGTTACTGGTCGGATTCGCAGGAGTGTGAGCGGACTAGCTCGTCGATCTTCTGATCGCTCAATACCCGGGTGGCCGTTACGTTTAGCAGACCTCTTGCGGCTTGTGGGTGCTTGATATGATCATCATCTGCTACCGGCGTATTGACGAGTCTTTAGAGTCCTACACAGAGGTTTCCTGGTTCAAGCGAAACGAAATAGGAGCGCATATGAGATATGTGCGGGACCGAGAATAATGCGTGTATGTGATACCGCATTTCATTCTCGCGATATATGTTTCGAATGGTTATATTCGATATGACCTAGTTATCGAATCATTGATTCGATAAATCGATGCATTGAATACTAGTCGGTTATGTGCGACATGACCGGATCATTGAATCAAGTGTTGATTTAATGATTTAATGTATAATTATATATTTGATATATTACTTTGCATTAACTAGTATTGGTTCACTTTAAACGGATTTTTCTCACTTGGATTGCACATTGTATATGTGATATGCTTTGGTGCACTTTTCTGTATCATGTTTGATGATGCTTGATCATTATGTTAAGTGTATAGAATTAATCCATGGTTAATTTGATAATTAGGGTTTTGCATATTCATTTATTTATTTATTTATTTATTTATTTGGAAAAGAATAAGATGAGAATGGTGGCTTTCTTTGTCATTTGTTGAAGCTTCATGAAGCTTTGACTTTAGCAACCATCCTTATCTTCATGCTTAACCCTAACCCATCCTAGTGACCATGGTTAATTCTCTACACTTAACCCTAGTTCAAGTTATGATAAGTATTTGTTTTTAAATTTATTTTTAACACAAGACTTATCATATTATTTTCTTGAGCTCATCTTCTTCTTCTTCTTCAAGCTTGCTACAAAAATGGCATGTTGAGATCTAGTGAGTTAAATCCAAATCTAAAGTGAACCCACCTCCTATTTCTTCACCCTCTACCTCTTGCCAAGTTTTTTTGGGTGTTTACTTCACAAGTTTCACAGGTTTGTGAAGTCGGAGCTTGAGTTTGTGCAACCTCGACGTAGATCGTCTTTGACACAAAGCCGACGACCTATTCCGCTTGCTTTCCCGATGAAGCCGATGATCGAGTCGAGGATTCATGATGGACAGCGAGAACATGACGTTGCGGAGCCGTGGAGGTGGATATCCGGATCTACAAAGGTTGTAATTTCCGTATCCCTGTAGTTAACTGTTAACTAGCTTTTAGTTTCGCCTAAACATCTAGTCTAAGATCCGTAGTCTAGGGTTTCTCGGCACCAAAAATTTTAATTTGGCATGTTCGATGCCTTGTGAGAACCCACTAGGGTGCCTAGGAACCTTTCAAGGATGATGTCACCATTGTTGTATATTATTTACTTTTCCGCATTAGGATAGACCCAAGGAGGGGAGCACAAGTAACCGGGTTCTAGAGTCCAGTGGGAGACCAACTCGAGGAGTCGAATCCGGGTCTCCTAACTGTAGAATTGGTAGGGTTGCTTGCCGCTCTCATAGAGATCTAGGGATGTGGGTTTGGCTATTCATCTCGACCGTGGAATCCGTGTTTTATACAGGCTTAAAATAAAACACGGACCTCCTAGTATATCCAATATTTCATATGTTTCTTCTCCTGCTCTGTGATGTGATCACTGTGGATTCGGAGACAAATGGCTATATATTATATATGAGATATATAATATACGTTGCTTATGTTTTGCACCCGCGCTAGTCCCGTCCCGCTATGCCATTAGTTAAGTAACCTAACGGTGCATAACGGGACACTGTGGCGAATGCGGATAGCATAAGCGTACGTTGTATTTTCATTTCATTTTCTGTGATGCTTAGGAAGCATAAATGATGGGACTTCATTAATGAGATTAATGGAAGAAAAGAAACCTAAAAGATTTTGTAGAATCAAATTTTCAAAAAGGGTAACTCTAGTTTTTGCTTTGCATAGCGGTATTCCTTGTAGAATATCCAGCACCTTATTCAATAAGAAAAGAGCCGAGATCCCTTTATCGGGAGTGACCACTTTAGCGAAACTGGCAGATGCTACAACACTCTCAGTTTGTCTTTTGATTGCTTTTATAGTTTCTGCTTTGCATAGTAGTATTTATGAAATATCCAGCACCTTATTTAATAAAGAAAGAGCCGAGATCCCTTCACCGGGAGTAACATCTTTAGCAAAACTAGTGAAAGCTTAAAAAACACTCTTTTTCAAAAATCACTTGTTTCTACAACTATATCAAGTTCGTTACTCAAAAGGTTTTTTTTAGAAACCTGTCGTAGCCCTCCGACATTTCAGATACGCACTAGTTAGTATTCGTGCTACATTTGTTGGCTTTCGTCAAGGCGTAGTGTGCGGTAGCTGATTAGTATTTATCTGCTTATAGCATGTGATGCGATTGAATTAGGGTAGTCGTGCGACTTTGTTAGCCTTCGTCAAGGGTTGTGCGGGTAGGTTTAATTCAATCATGAAATGCACGAGTTGAACTTGACTAGCGGCCTATGGTTTGTTGTCCTTCGTCAAGGTCATAGATGTAGGGTTGCTAGGCACGCGCACAAGGGTCTACGAGGCATCAACCATGCCCGATTAAAATTTTAGCCTTGCCGAACAACCCAAAGTCGGATCTTTAAATTAGGGTTTAGGCGAAAGCAAGCATGCTAAACTCTTTAACACTAAGTGAGAGGGATTACAACCTTTGTAGATCCGGTCCTTCACTTCATTAGCTCCGTGTAGATGTCCCCATCGCTGCGATCGTGAACTCCGGACTCTAGAGAAGCTTCACAAGAAGAACGAACGTGCTTGCTTCGATGACTTCGAGGCCGAAGATGATCTAAGTCGGGGAGACACTAACTCAAGCTATTCCTTCACTAGGCCATGAACTTTGTGAAGAGAACACACTCTACTACATGGCAAGTGGTAGAGGATGAATAAGTAGGAGGTGGGCTCACTTTAGAATTGATTTCTCACACTTTTTCTTATGGCACCATTGGAGCTAGTAAGCTTCTCATGGAGCTTGATGAAGAAGAAGAAGAAGAAAGAATAATCTCATCATATGAATTATTATCCTCTCAATAATGTAACCATGGGTGAGTTATGCTATCATGCTTAACTCATGTAGAGAATTAACCAAAGCATTAGGTTAAGGGTTGGGTTAACTAAATATCCTTAAGAATGACAAAAGAGTTGACTTTGTCAATGTTTCCACAAGTTTCATGAAAGCTTGAGAACTTTGACAAAGTCTTTCTCTTTTGTTATTCTTAAGATATAAACAAAACCCTAATCTTTATCCTAATCTTAGTATAAGTCTCATACACCCATCTTTGATGTATCATCAAGCACATATACACAAATATATATCACATATATACTTATGCACAATCAAGTGAGAAAATAAATCTTAAGTGAGCTAAAACTAGTTAATGTAATGTAATATATCAAATATATAATTATACATTAAATTATTAAATCAACTCTTGATTTAATAACCCGGTTATAACCGACTAATATCATGTGTAACAACTTATCGAATCAACACTTGATCCGATAACCCGGCTATATCGCATACAACCGATCAATGTCACGAATCGCGAGAATAGAATACGATATCTCATATAGTATTAATCTCAGTCCCGCGCATATCACATATGTGCTCCTACTCCGTTTCGGTTGAGCCAGGAAACCCCTGTGTAGGACTCTAAGGACTCGTCAATACGCCGGCAATAGGTGGTGATCATATCAATCACCCACAAGCCGCAAGCGGTCTGCTAAACGTAACGGCCACCTGGGTATTGAGAGATCAGAAGATCAATAAGCAAGCCTGTACATTCTCCTGTGAATCCAATCACTAACACTCCCGTACAGTCAGGTCTCGTCGTCTGATATGTCGCATATCTCGCCTAGGGGTGGTAAACGTCAGACCCCAGTAGCTCGATAAGTCGTGTCGATATGAGGTGTATAACAGTTCGAGAAACTACTGATAACACTTACCAGTAGATCTCTGCAACCCTGGACAGGGATTTCCGGTTATAGCCAATCAAACACAGCACAACATCAACTCCCTATACCGGGAGAGACGAATCGCCTCCTATCGCTCATTACCTCTATGTGATTCGGGACTGTACCCAAAAGCCACCTTTTTGCACGCCCTATTGGACGTGGTATGATAGAAATCAAAGCACAGTGGGAATCACACAAGACTCTATGACGATCTCAGGTCAACAGACTACTCAGTACCAGTGTCACCTGAGAACTGCCATCTGACGTAAGGTATAATACCATCTGGGAGTTCCCGGCGAGTCCGTCCAGTATACCCAGTCTCCACTGAGCACCCGTACACCATCCTTGATGTCAAACACCGATGGATATGGGATCATCCATCGCCCATCATATGGGTCAAGATGCATATACGCTAGTCTACTCTGGAGTATCGATGCCCTGTCTCGATACACCCTCGACTAGGAACAGTTATAGGATGTACTCGTCGACTACCGTGGCCCCACTAGTATGATCTCATCATAGTCCCAGTAGTCGAGTACATATCCTAAGGGCTTTATCAACATGTAATATAGAGACAATCATAGTACATGTTAAGATAAAGTACAACCAGATAGCATACTATCATGTCGAGCAAGAAAGTCCTCCCTATATATGTCCAAGCATCCATTACAATATACATTGTATGTACAGTAATGGCCTCTAGGGCATACATATAACTAATAATCTCCCACTTGCACTAGGGCCATCTGTTGTGGTATCGCATACCCAACTATTAGCTGCGGTTGAAGTATCTCATACTCAACCAACCCATAAAAGTCTCTACTGGGAAAAAAGGCCTTTGTCGGTGGATCCGCGCTGTTGTCCTCTGTGTCTACTCTCCTAATCTCGATCTCTCTGGAGATCAACCATCTCCATGATCAGGTGATACCGCCTAAGAATTATATCTGGATTTCTGATGAGACGGGGGTTCCTAGGCATAAGCCACAACTCCATTGTCACACAATGGTAGGAACGAAGTTCAACTCATGAACCTATATATCCAGACTGTCTTTTTGGTAGCATTTTTGGTAACGATGTATCTTGCCTTTAATCGTCTAGTAAGTCACGGTATCTAGCTTGGAACTCTTCCAACATACCGTCCCTCCACTGAGGGTAAAGACAATGCCTGCGACTGACATTCGGTCGTCCTTATCACCCTGGAACCATTCCAGTGATTCTCTCCAGGATTGATTGATACCATCTTACTACAACTAGTGAGAATCCTAATATCCAATTAGATCTATCTCATAGATCCAAAACCCAGGATTTAGGAGGTATCAATTTGATCCTATATGGAGAATCCTTCTGATAAGCGGAGATTGACCGAGCATAGCATAGGAATCTCCTTCCCTATCAAGAGTATGTCATCCACGTACTCTACGAAGACAACCATACTTCCTACTACCTTTTTGTATATACTTGGTTCATCTACAATTTTGATGAAGTCAAACTCTTTGACTACCACATCAAAACAGATGTTCCAACTCCGCAATGCCTGTTTTATCACATAAAACATCTTGCACACGTTTCCGCTGCTCCCACTGTCTACGAAGCCCTCTGGCTGTGTACTTATAGACGCTCTTTTCTAAAATATCATTTAGAAAAGTAGTCATGACACCCAACCGCCAGATATCGTAGTCATGGTATGTAGCCGTAGCAAGTAGGATCTGGATGGACTTAAGCATAGTTTTGAAAGTCTCAACTTTTCCATGTACACCAAGTAATCTTCTCAAGATATACTTGCTCCTGATGGGGATTTAACCCTTCAGATAAAGCAACCAAAGTCCATACTTTGTTGGTGTATAAGGATTCCATCTCAGATCGATAAGCATCCAGCCATTCTTACAGAGTCCCACTCCTGATGGCCAGCTCGAAACTAGTTGGGACATCATCTTATGATGCAATCCTCGCTCCCACTGTCATATAGAAACCGAATTCTCTCTCAGGTGGGTGAGGAAACCTACTAGATCGGCGGAGAGGCTGAGGTTCGTTGGAAACTATTGAATCCTTTGGTTCTACCAAATCATCAGCTGCAGTTTGTATAGCTGGAACCTTTCCAGTTCTACATAACAGACCATGCCTCGAGCTTGTCCGGATTTTGCTTTTAGACATAGGCCGGACAACCCCAAATCTTAACTACTCAAGATATGGTCTCTTCCCATTCCATATCATATATGAAGTGGTAGGCAACTGATTTGATTTGAACCCTATTCAATAGGTATGCAGCTTCACAAGTGCATAATTCCCAAAAGGAAATAGGAAACTCAGTAGTACTCATCATAGAGCGCACCATATCACATAGGGTGCTATTGCTCCGCCCCGATACACCGACGTGCTGTGGTGTATACGGAGGAGTAATGCTGAGAGAGAATCTTATTCTCCTTTAGAATAGTCCAGGAATTCCATGCTCAAGTATTCTCCTCCTTGATCACATCAAAGGACATAATACTTTTACCCGTATTTTGGTTTTCTACTTCTAACTTATATTCTGTGAATATCTCAAAAGCTTCGGACTTGTGTTTCAACAGGAACATATGTCTGAATCTTGAGAGATCATCAGAGAATGTAATGAAGTACAAAGAACCGGTCTTGGCATGTGTAGACAGAGGACCTTCATGTTAGTTATATGTATGCGCTAGAGGCCATTACTATACATAGGATGTATATTGTAGTGGATGCTAGGACATATATAGGGAGGACTTTCTTTCTCGACATGATAGTATGCTATCTGGTTGCTCTTTATCTTAACGTGTACACTGATTGTCTCTCTGTTACATGTTGGTAAAGCCCTTAGGATGTGTACTTGACTACCTGGACTATGATGCGGATCATACTAGTGGGGACATGGTAGTCCATAAGTACATCCTTCAAGGTCCCTAGTCGTAGGTGTATCGAGACGAGGCATCGATATACCAGAGTAGACTAGCGTATACCTCCTCGACCCATACAGATGGGCAATGGATGATCCCATATCCATTGGTGTTTGACTTCAGAGATGATATACAGGTGCTCAGTAGAGACTGGGTACACTGGACGGACTCGCCGAGAACTACCAGATGGTATTATACCTTACGTCAGATGGCAGTTCTTTGGTGACACTGGTACAGGTTAGTCTGTAGACCCGAGATCTTCATAGAGACTTGTGTGATTCCCACTGTGCTTTGATTTCCACCTTACCACGTCCAAGAGGGCGTGCAAAACGGTGGTTTTTGGATACAGTCCCGAATCACATGGAGGCAATGAGCGATAGGAGGGGATTCGTGTCTCCCGGTATAGGGAGTTGATGTTGCGCTGTGTTCGATTGGCTATAACCGGAAATCCCTGGCCAGGGTTGCTGAGATTTACTGGTAATTGTTACCAGTTGTTTCTCGAACTGTTATAGACCTCATATCGACACGACTTATCGAGCTATTGGGGTCTGACGTTTACCACCCCTAGGCGAGATATGCGACATATCAGACGATTAGACCAGACTGTACGGTAAATGTTACTGGTTGGATTCACAAGAGTGTGAGCGGGCTTGCTCGTTGATCTTTTGATCACTCTATACCCGGGTGGCCGTTAAGTTTAGCAGACCGCTTGCGGCTTATGGGTGCTTGATATGATCATCATCTGCTGCCGGCGTATTAACGAGTCTTTAGAGTCCTACACAGAGGTTTCCTGGCTCAAGCGAAACGAAATAGGAGCGCATATGAGATATGTGCGGGACCGAGAATAATACCAGTATGTGATACTGTATTCTATTCTCGCGATTTGTATTATCGGCAGGTTATATGTGATATAGCCGGGTTACCGAATCAAGTGTTGATTCGATACATTGATACACTTTATATTAGTCGGTTATATGCAGTATGACCGGATCATTAAATCAAGTGTTGATTTAATGATTTAATGTATAATTATATATTTGATATATTACTTTACATTAACTAGTATTGGTTCACTTAAGATGTTTTTCTCACTTGATGTGCACATTGTATATGTGATATATTTTTGTGCACTTGATTGTATCATATTTGATGATACATGCAAACTTGGGTGTATGTTTGACTTAAACCATGTTTAGTAAATGGTTAGGGTTTCTTTTGACTTATTTATTTATTCATTTATCTTTGGCAAAAAGGAAATGGTGGCATTCTTTGTTGTTATGCTTGAAGCTTCATGAAGCTTTTCTAGCATCCTTGAAAAGTCTACCATTTTTGTTTTGTCTTAACCCTAACCCTTTAACTAAACCCTAGTTTATTCTGTACATGAGTAAACTTCACCCATGATTGCATTATGATAAGTATTCACTTGAATTATTATTTGGAAAATAATTGATTTTTCATTCTCTTCTTCTTCTTCTTAAGTGATGAAATCAAGTGAGAAATCCAAATCCAAAGTGAACCCACTTCCTATTTCTTCATCATCTACCATTTGCCATGTTGTATTGGGTGTTTTCTTCACAAGTTTCATGACTTAGTGAAGGTGGAGCTTGAGTTTGAGTTGCCTCGACGTAGATCATCTTCGGCATCGAAGTCAACGACCTAGCCCGATCATTTCTCCGACGAAACCATCACTAGGGTCCGGGATCGTGGTGATCGCAGCGAAGGGATGTCAACACGGAACTTAGGAAGTGGAGGACCGGATCTACAAAGCTTGTATTTCCATTCACTTAGTAGTTAAGTTGTTAACTAGTTGTAGTTTCGCCTTAAACTCTAGTCAACGATTGTAACGTTTTAAAAATAAATAAATATATTCTTTAGGTGAATTTTCCCGATAACCGTTAAAATAACTCGTATTTTCCATAAAATGCAACTATAATTAATTTTTTTTGTAGAATTAAATACGCCTATTTTAACTATATAATTGCTAGTATTTGATATTTATTTAGCCATTTATAAATTATTAGTTTACTTAAATATTTATTTTTTATTAATTAATTATTTTAATATTATTTTGAGCTTTCAATTATATATTAAATTAGCATAAACTACCAATTTGAATGGTTTATTTTTACAATGGTGCACCATGACAGCATAGAATTAAGTTTGTAATATGCTAAATCTTTCTCTAATTGACTCCAAGCTTCTAGAGAAGTATAGGGTTAGAAAATAGAATTAAATGAATTAATTAAGTAAAGGAAATAATATAGGATACAATTGGGGTAGTTTCTACACATACAAACTAACACTTCATTTTTTTTTTACCTCTCTCTACCTGTTGTTGCCGAGCTCATGAGCAGCTCTCTCTCTCTCTCTCTCTTCAAAATTTTCCAGCACATTTCTTATTTGTGAAAATAATAAGGAAAATAAAAGAACGAGCTCATGAGCAGCTCTCTCTCTCTCTCTTCAAAATTTTCCAGCACATTTCTTATTTGTGAAAATAATAAGGAAAATAAAAGAATAAAAAAGGGCACTAAATATGTAACTTCTACACAACCATTTACTTCTTCTTTTTTTTCCTCATTCCTAATTTGGCTGAGCCCTTTCGCAGCAGCCAAAATTTTTTTATTTTTATTTTTCTTTCCACTTCCATTCCTCTAAAAAACTTCATCCCATCCCTTTGGCCGACGAGGCCAAAGCCAAGGGCAACGCCGTCTTTTCCTCCGACGACTTCGCCGCCGCGATCAAGCACTTCTCCGATGCCATCGCCCTCGCCCCTACCAACCACCTCCTTTACTCCAACCGCTCCGCCGCCTATGCCTTCCTCAACCACTTCGTTGAAGCTCGAATCCGACGCCCAGAAGACCGTCGAGCTCAACCATAGCTGGTCCATGGGCTACAGCCGCCTCGGCACCGCCCACCTCGGCTTTGGCGATGTCGAGGGCGCCATCGACGCCTACGAGTGGGGCCTCGACATCGACCCCAACAACGAGGCGCTGAAGTCGGGCCTCACCGATGCGAAATTGAAGCCGCGATCGTCGATGGCGGCGTCGCCTTTTGGGAAGATCTTGAGAGTTTATTGCTGACCCTTGCATATCAACTTTGCTTCTTTAGGTAAATGTGAATAGTAGGTATTCTTACTGTTGTTACATGGATTTTTTCCATTGATACTTGCTTGTGTTTTGTATAAGGCGATGATGATTCTAGAGGAACAAGAATTCAGGGTTGTTACTCTCAGATCTGGTGAAAAACGGGTTAAATTGCAGGAAACTCCCTTCAATTTTGACCTTTTAGGGATAATTTGGAACTATCAGTCCCTGTGTTTCAATTTGATTGTCTTTTTAAGCTTAGTGTGGCACGAAATTATTGCAAAAACTCTCTTGCAATTGATTTCCCTACATTATATAAGATGGCTTGGAACACCAATGCTTGTGTTCACACACAGGTTATATTAGCAATAATTCTTGGTGTTGGAAACCTGATTTTTCTAAATTTCTTTCTCTTGAGGATAAATCTAGCTTGCAGAATCTTTTGAAAACTATTTCCACTCAATCTCTTAACCCTCTGAATCAATATTACTTTATATGATAGGCAATTAAAATGATGTATAAGGCTATTAACTCTACCAATCAGCCTTTTCCTTTTTATAAAATCATATGGTATAATCCTGCTCCTCATTAGATAAAGATTTTTGCTTGGTCGTTGTCTGTAGGTATTTTATGGTTTTTGGTATTGCGTGTTTTTCTTGTTTCTTCTCCAGATAAAATCTAGGACCAAATTACCTATATTTTATTTATTGTGACTTGCGCGACACGAACGTTCCGAGTCTAGGTTTGGTGTCTGCTATGAATCACAATCAATCGGGGTGGTTTCAGACGTTAGCGCACACGTTTTGGTGCTTCGAGTGCACACGCGTTTAGCTGTGGGCGCTAGTTTTCTCACATGGTCTTGATATCGTGTTTTGCAGAATATTTAGCCTTATGTCTTGTGTTTGTACAATTCTATGATCGGTTACGGAGGCAATCGTACGCGGCGCGGAAAGGCAAGGTTGTGATCGGATCTGATTAACTGAGGCGTCCCGGTGAGTAGATGTATACATCTATGGGGAAATCGTCTGGATGGTGTGAGATGCCCCATAGTTAGGATCACTTTATTACTTGCAAACTATGTGCATAGTTATTTAGTTAACCATCTCATTCATATGCATACCCTTCTAGTTATTCGTCTGCTGGCATTGCATAGTTATCTATATACCTATGTGTGATATCACCTCTTAGGACACTTACACCATTACCATTGGCTCATGTTGCACGTGCATTACTCATGTGAACACACACGTCTTTGGTAATTGCCATGCCACGAGCACATTAGTACCTGCTTAGTTCAGTATCAAACATTTGCATCATACATGATATATTGAATTGCGAAGCATGCATATATCTCACTTCATTATCATGCTTATATAGATTTCTCGTCATAAACTCCATTGCATAATATTGATATCATAGACATCTACCATTTGCAACATGTCAGATATTGTGATTTCTTGAGGATTTTACTATTGATGAGAATTCTGGATTTTGGGGAAAACCGCAACAATTTTTTTAAAACTCATTATGTTTTAAAAAGGCAAGTTGCGGTTTTCTCGTGATGTATGTGTCGTCCACCATGGGTTTTCATGTTTTCCGTTAGATTTCGAGACCCGATTCGAGGAGTGGATGAACCGTCTCGGGTACATGGTGGGCCCGGTATGGTATCCCGGGGCAAGAAGATCGAGTTGTAGACGATGAGCCTGGCAGGGGAAGACTACCTACCGGTGATGTCTGGCGCGGCGGATATCCGGAGGATACCGACCGTTGTTGTGAGATTTGATGATATGGGCCGATCCGGACTGACGGAGCCCGATATATATTGAGACATTGATACAGTGAGACATTGAGATATATATATTTCCATATTTGGTGTCGATGCTTGACACGGTTTTCAGATGATTTCATGAGGATATTTAGCTATTGCACGGATATTTTTTTTTTCTTCTAAAAGTTAAGAATGCAGAGCTTAAAGTATTTTAAAACACTTAAAGATTTCATATTGATGTTGCATACATACTAGTGGCATTACATCATATCAAGACATGCATGTTGTGACGCATTTGCGTACATTCTTACGATAGCCTTATTAGATGTTACTTGCTACTCACGAGCTGGCAACTCACCCCCATTGTGCCACAGTGTCTTGCAGGTCGGACCCGTCAGCCTTCTAGCGGCGGGATTTTCTTATCATTGGCTCCTTTATCTCAGACTCGCGACATTGCTCGTAGGTGGGTTGCGTGGGCACTTTTATCTCTTTTTGTACTATTTTTGTATCTAGTATTCTCCATCTACCACTTCTTATTTGTATATGCGACCTAGTGATGAGACTGAGAGATTTGTGTATATGCGGTTTCTTTGGGGTCGAGCTCACTTGAGTCGACGTGTTTTCTTATATTTTGCATTTCTTTATGCTCTTTTTCTTAATATTACATATATATATTGCGTGTGGTTGTGATCCGCCTTGGGCGAAGAGCTAGCTCCCGCTTGGGGATGCCATTTTGTTATTACAGGTTTATATATCTTGTTGTACCTATTTTGGGGATAGTATTTACAAAGGAGACTCTGCCGAAATTTTCGGAAAATTTTGATGTTTTTAAAAAGGGGTTAAATGCAACTTAATTGATTTCAAAGTCGTTTTCATGAAAGGTTTCCTTCACTCTTTTGATTTTGGTTTAGATTTTTCTGGGTTTCGGCTGACTTAGGTTACGTTACGCCTTTAGACGTCTCGTAATCTAAGTGCCAGTCACGTTCCGTACTTTCGGGTCGTGACAAAGTTGGTATCAGAGCGAGGTTTTTACCTTTCTGAGTGTAGGACGACCATTGGTAGATGGAGTAGGTGGCTTAAGCAGAGTGGCATAGCGTGGGTATGTTCCGCGGCATACTTACGATACGGTACTCCGCCTAAGTGACTTTAGGATATATATATATATATATATATATATATATATATATATTTGCTTGTATTTCCTTCCTTGATTCCGGAAATCCTTTGATTCGATTGTAATGTTACTATCGATCCTGTTCTTGCTCCAACCATTATGCCGCCGGAGACTACGAGGGCGAGAGGGCTGCCGCCGGGGATAAGATTAGAGTAGGCTCGTTTGAGACGAGGACCGATCGGGGCGGTACGCCTACCCCTCACGAACAGAGTGGTCTTCCTTTTCCAGAACGAATGGCTAGGCTGGAGTCGAGCATTCAGGACTTGCGACTGATGTTGGATTGTTAGTGATGGTTAGCCGAGCTTCGAGAGCCGATGATGTCCCTTCTATTTCAGGGATTTTGTTTGTACCTATTTCTCAGGCAACCTTTTCTGTTACCAAGATTTTTCCGTATCCTTAAGTGAGTTTTGAGGCTGAAACCTCTAGTTTTTACTGTCACATATGCGACGGAGGATCCAAAGACATTCCTCGACAGGATAGCTAGGATTTGTCGTTCACAGATATGGATTGAGCTTGCGAATTTTCATCCAGAAGGTCTTGCTCAGACATGGTGCGAGTCAGTCGCGAGAGGCCGAGCTACAGATCTACTTCTTATGATTTGGGATGAGTTCATAGCTATATTCTTTGCTCGTTTTCTTCCGGAGAGCGTTCGAGATGTCGGAGCTCGTAGTTTTGAGTCTTTGCGCAAGACTCCTGAGATGACAGTGTCCGAGTACAACATTCAGATTTCTTGGTGGTTCGATATACTCCTTACCTGGAGGACACTAAAGAGAAATGGATAAAGAGGTTCGTGTGGAGATTGGACATACGGTTATTGTTTGCTATAGGCACTCAGAATTTTGACACTTACGTCGTTGCTATGAACGCAACCTTATTGTTGAAGGAGCGCATCTCTGAGACTTCAATCGTTTCTGGACCAAAGCGGAATTGTACCAGTATGTCAGCTCTGAGGTGTTTAGATAGACGCCGTTGTGACTGGCTAATCTATTGGTCGCTCGATATGTTGTTCGTTTATGATTCGTTCGCATCGGAGATAGGTTTTCTCCTGTCAATTTGATTATTCATTTCACTAAGATTTATATGTAGGGTTGTTAGTCATATATACATACCTTATTACATCAAGGTTCATGCATAGTTTCTGGCCGTACTTCGCATGGTATATACTACCAGTTGTGGGTTTGAGAGGAAGATATTTCGAAGATCATTTTTCACACAAGTTACGGGCGTTATGAGTTTTGGTGATATTGTTCGAGCTCACCAATGCCTCAGAAACGTTTATGGATTGGATGAACCAAATATCCAGGCCGTTCTTGATCAGTTTATCATCGTGTTCATTGAGAACATCTTAGTATACTTTTGGATCTGAATGGAGCCTGGGCAGTAATTGAGAATTTCGTTGCAGACTTTGTGGGAGCGCCAGCTATTCCCTGAATTATCTAAGTGTGTTTTCTGGTTGGATGGTGTTGACTTCTTGGATCACGTAGTACGAGAGATGGTATGTACGGAACCGAAGAAGATCGAGGCCGTTCAGCACTGGCACAGATCTGTATCAGTGATGGAGGTTCACAGCATTTTTGGGTTGACCGGGTTGACCCGGAAGAGAGTTTCTTTCTTTGAACCGATGCATGCGAGTAGAGCTTTAAGCAGTTGAAAACTTGTTTGATGTCGGCGCCAGTATTATCTTTGCCTTAAGGATCAGGCGGTTTTGTTGGTTATTACGATGCTTCTCGACAGTTGAAGAAGAGCGAGCAGAACTATTCTATGCATGACTTAGAGATGGCTGCAGTGATTTTACACTCAATACTTGGAGACACTACTTATACGACAAGTCGTACTAGGTATTTAGGGACCACAAGAAGCTTAAAGTATATCTTTCAGCAGCGAGATTCTTTATCGTCCGGGCAAGGTGAATGTTCTGGCGGATGCTTTGTGTTGGAGGCCCGGAGGTAGCTTTTGTCGTTCGAATACAGTTCGAGTTACAGCGACTGGGGGACAATTTGCTCATGTTCGTGTGCGTCCACAGTGATTTGATAAAGTCCGTGAGGCATAATTCGATGACGTCTGTTTGTCAAAAATCAGGGAGCAGGTTCGACAGGGCAGAGATTCAGTGCTAGCGATCGATCATCAGGGAATACTACGAATTGGGACCCGACTATGTGTGCCAGTTTCCGAGGGACTGAGACGCAAGATTTTTAGAAGAGGCACACAAATAGACATATAGTGTTTATCCGGCTTCCACCAGGATGTATTAGGATTGAGAGAAGTTTACTGGCGTGAAGGGATGAAGAAAGATGTCACAGATTGTTTCGGGATGCTGGCTTATCAGCAAGTCAGGGCCGAGAATCAGGGGTCAGCAGGAGAATTACAACCATTGGCCATTCTGGAGTGGAAATAGGAACAAAATTCTATGGATCTTATTGTGGGCCTACTTAGGACCAGTCAAGAGTATGACTCTATTTAGAGATTGTAGACCGATTGACGGAAAGTATCACATTTTCTACCAGTTAAGACTATTTTTGGATTCGTTCAGTATGCTCAGTTATAGGTTGATAAGATGGTGTGACTACATGAAGTTCCGACTTGTATTGTGTCTGACAGAGGCACCCAGTTTACCAGCCGACTCTGACGGAAACTTCAGGGGATTTTGGACAGCCATTTAAGTTTTAGTGCAGTTTTCGATCCGCAAACCGACGATCAGCTAGAGCGGAACATTCAGATTATGCTCTGGTCTTGCGTTCTTGTTTCGGTGACAGTTGGGATCGCTACTTGCCCTTGATAAGGTTTTCCTATAGTAACAGCTTCCAGGTGAAGATTCAGATAGCACCCTTCGAGGCGTTATAGGGGAGGAGATGTCGATCGCCCCTGTGTTGGATAGAACTCAGTGAGAGCAGTATTTGGAGCCACGGATTGTGTAGGAGATGACCGAAAAGAGATCCAGTTGATGCAAGATAAGGTAAGAGCGGCTTAGAGCAGGCGGAAGTTTAATACTGATAGACATCGACGCAGACTTGAGTTTAAAGTAGGCGATCATGTTTTTCTTAAAGGTTTCTCCGATGAAGGGCGTGTTGAGATTCAGGAGGAAAGGCAAGCTTAGTTCCAGATATGTGGGTCGCTTAGAGATTTTCAAGCGTGTTGGCGCGGTGTTTATCGTGTGGCTCTTTTACCTAGTTTTCCAAATTGTTCGTTCCGTATTTTATGTATCAATGCTCCGCAAGTACCTTTATGATCCTCTCACGCGATACAACATCCGGTTGGAGCGCGATCTTTCTTTCGCCAAGCAGCCGATAGTTATTCTAGATCGGCAGGTAAAGAAACCAAGATCCGAGGTCATACCGACCATAATGTTTTTTTTTTTTTTTGCGTGGGCAGCGACGAAAAGGTCACGTAGGAAGACGAGGTCGAGATGCGAGAGGAATATTCCCATCTTTTCTAGGGTACGTGTAGTTAGGTTTTAAATTCGGGGTCCGAATTTCTTAAAGGGGGGAAGATTGTAACGTTTTAAAAATAAATAAATAAATTCTTTAGGTGAATTTTCCCGATAACCGTTAAAATAACTCGTATTTTCCATAAAATGCAACTATAATTAATTTTTTTATAGAATTAAATACGCCTATTTTAACTATATAATTGCTAGTATTTGATATTTATTTAGCCATTTATAAATTATTAGTTTACTTAAATATTTATTTTTTATTAATTAATTATTTTAATATTATTTTGAGCTTTCAATTATATATTAAATTAGCATAAACTACCAATTTGAATGGTTTATTTTTACAATGGTGCACCATGACAGCATAGAATTAAGTTTGTAATATGCTAAATCTTTCTCTAATTGACTCCAAGCTTCTAGAGAAGTATAGGGTTAGAAAATAGAATTAAATGAATTAATTAAGTAAAGGAAATAATATAGGATACAATTGGGGTAGTTTCTACACATACAAACTAACACTTCATTTTTTTTTTACCTCTCTCTACCTGTTGTTGCCGAGCTCATGAGCAGCTCTCTCTCTCTCTCTCTCTTCAAAATTTTCCAGCACATTTCTTATTTGTGAAAATAATAAGGAAAATAAAAGAATAAAAAAGGGCACTAAATATGTAACTTCTACACAACCATTTACTTCTTCTTTTTTTTCCTCATTCCTAATTTGGCTGAGCCCCTTCGCAGCAGCCAAAATTTTTTTATTTTTATTTTTCTTTCCACTTCCATTCCTCTAAAAAACTTCATCCCATCCCTTTGGCCGACGAGGCCAAAGCCAAGGGCAACGCCGTCTTTTCCTCCGACGACTTTGCCGCCGCGATCAAGCACTTCTCCGATGCCGTCGCCCTCGCCCCTACCAACCACCTCCTTTACTCCAACCGCTCCGCCGCCTATGCCTTCCTCAACCACTTCGTTGAAGCTCGAATCCGACGCCCAGAAGACCGTCGAGCTCAACCATAGCTGGTCCATGGGCTACAGCCGCCTCGGCACCGCCCACCTCGGCTTTGGTGATGTCGAGGGCGCCATCGACGCCTACGAGTGGGGCCTCGACATCGACCCCAACAACGAGGCGCTGAAGTCGGGCCTCACCGATGCGAAATTGAAGCCGCGATCGTCGATGGCGGCGTCGCCTTTTGGGAAGATCTTGAGAGTTTATTGCTGACCCTTGCATATCAACTTTGCTTCTTTAGGTAAATGTGAATAGTAGGTATTCTTACTGTTGTTACATGGATTTTTTCCATTGATACTTGCTTGTGTTTTGTATAAGGCGATGATGATTCTAGAGGAACAAGAATTCAGGGTTGTTACTCTCAGATCTGGTGAAAAACGGGTTAAATTGCAGGAAACTCCCTTCAATTTTGACCTTTTAGGGATAATTTGGAACTATCAGTCCCTGTGTTTCAATTTGATTGTCTTTTTAAGCTTAGTGTGGCACGAAATTATTGCAAAAACTCTCTTGCAATTGATTTCCCTACATTATATAAGATGGCTTGGAACACCAATGCTTGTGTTCACACACAGGTTATATTAGCAATAATTCTTGGTGTTGGAAACCTGATTTTTCTAAATTTCTTTCTCTTGAGGATAAATCTAGCTTGCAGAATCTTTTGAAAACTATTTCCACTCAATCTCTTAACCCTCTGAATCAATATTACTTTATATGATAGGCAATTAAAATGATGTATAAGGCTATTAACCCTACCAATCAGCCTTTTCCTTTTTATAAAATCATATGGTATAATCCTGCTCCTCATTAGATAAAGATTTTTGCTTGGTCGTTGTCTGTAGGTATTTTATGGTTTTTGGTATTGCGTGTTTTTCTTGTTTCTTCTCCAGATAAAATCTAGGACCAAATTACCTATATTTTATTTATTGTGACTTGCGCGACACGTACGTTCCGAGTCTAGGTTTGGTGTCTGCTATGAATCACAGTCAATCGGGGTGGTTTCAGACGTTAGCGCACACGTTTTGGTGCTTCGAGTGCACACACGTTTAGCTGTGGGCACTAGTTTTCTCACATGGTCTTGATATCGTGTTTTGCAGAATATTTAGCCTTATGTCTTGTGTTTGTACAATTCTAGGATCGGTTACGGAGGCAATCGGACGCGGCGCGGAAAGGCAAGGTTGTGATCGGATCTGATTAACTGAGGCGTCCCGGTGAGTAGATGTATACATCTATAGGGAAATCGTCTGGATGGTGTGAGATGCCCCATAGTTAGGATCACTTTATTACTTGCAAACTATGTGCATAATTATTTAGTTAACCATCTCATTCATATGCATACCCTTCTAGTTATTCGTCTGCTGGCATTGCATAGTTATCTATATACCTATGTGTGATATCACCTCTTAGGACACTTACACCATTACCATTGGCTCATGTTGCACGTGCAGTACTCATGTGAACACACACGTCTTTGGTAATTGCCATGCCACGAGCACATTAGTACCTGCTTAGTTCAGTATCAAACATTTGCATCATACATGATACATTGAATTGCGAAGCATGCATATATCTCACTTCATTATCATGCTTATATAGATTTCTCGTCATAAACTCCATTGCATAATATTGATATCATAGACATCTACCATTTGCAACATGTCAGATATTGTGATTTCTTGAGGATTTTACTATTGATGAGAATTCTGGATTTTGGGGAAAACCGCAACAATTTTTTTAAAACTCATTATGTTTTAAAAAGGCAAGTTGCGGTTTTCTCGTGATGTATGTGTCGTCCACCATGGGTTTTCATGTTTTCTGTTAGATTTCGAGACCCGATTCGAGGAGTGGATGAACCGTCTCGGGTACATGGTGGGCCCGGTATAGTACCCCGGGGCAAGAAGAACGGGTTGTAGACGATGAGCCTGGCAGGGGAAGACTACCTACCGGTGATGTCTGGCGCGGCGGATATCCGGAGGATACCGACCGTTGTTGTGAGATTTGATGATATGGGCTGATCCGGACTGACGGAGCCCGATATATATTGAGACATTGATACAGTGAGACATTGAGACATATATATTTCCATATTTGGTGTCGATGCTTGACACGGTTTTCAGATGATTTCATGAGGATATTTAGCTATTGCACGGATATTTTTTTTTCTTCTAAAAGTTAAGAATGCAGAGCTTAAAGTATTTTAAAACACTTAAAGATTTCATATTGATGTTGCATACATGTGCATACATACTAGTGGCATTACATCATATCAAGACATGCATGTTGTGACGCATTTGCGTACATTCTTACGATAGCCTTATTAGATGTTAGTTGGTACTCACGAGCTGGCAACTTACCCCCGTTGTGCCACAGTGTCTTGCAGGTCGGACCCGTCAGCCTTCTAGCGGCGGGATTTTCTTATCATTGGCTCCTTTATCTCAGACTCGCGACATTGCTCGTAGGTGGGTTGCGTGGGCACTTTTATCTCTTTTTGTACTATTTTTGTATCTAGTATTCTCCATCTACCACTTCTTATTTGTATATGCGACTTAGTGATGAGACTGAGAGATTTGTGTATATGCGGTTTCTTTAGGGTCGAGCTCACTTGAGTCGACGTGTTTTCTTATATTTTGCATTTCTTTATGCTCTTTTTCTTGATATTACATATATATATTGCGTGTGGTTGTGATCCGCCTTGGGCGAAGAGCTAGCTCCCGCTTGGGGATGCCATTTTGTTATTATAGGTTTATATATCTTGTTGTACCCATTTTGGGGATAGTATTTACAAAGGAGACTCTGCCGAAATTTTCGGAAAATTTTGATGTTTTTAAAAAGGGGTTAAATGCAACTTAATTGATTTCAAAGTCGTTTTCATGAAAGGTTTCCTTCACTCTTTTGATTTTGGTTTAGATTTTTCTGGGTTTCGGCTGACTTAGGTTACGTTACGCCTTTAGACGTCTCGTAATCTAAGTGCCAGTCACGTTCCGTACTTTTGGGTCGTGACAACGATCGCATTAGGGTTTCTCGGCACCGGAAATTTTTGAATTTGGCATGGTTGATGCCTTGTGGAACCTCCTAAGAGTGCTTAGGAACCCTACAGTGGTATCAGAGCAGGGTAGCGGGAGTGTAAAACATAAGTAACATCTATATAATATATCATATATACTATATACAATATTTATCACAGAACATATCAAATGATCACATCACAGATATCGCAGCAGAAGAAACATATGAAACATTGGATATACTAGGACATCCGTGTTTTCAATACGAGCCAGTATAAAACACGGATTCCACGGTCGCGATGAATAGCCAAACCCATACCCCTAGACCCCTACGAGAGCGGCAAGCAACCCTACCAATTCTAGAGTTAGGAGACCCGGACTCGACTCCTCGAGTTGGTCTCCCACTGGACTCCAGAACCCGGTTACTTATGCCCTCCTCCTTGGGTCTATCCTAGTGCGGAAAAGTAAATAATAGACAATGGGTGACATCTTCCGCAACCTGGAAGTGCCCCTATAAAAGAATATTACATACAAGTTTTTACATGAATGAAAATGAAAAACACTTACCTCACATAAAAACCCCCCGGCTATTCAAACACGACGATCCAATATAACATATCCAGCATTACATAACATCACATGTCATCAACGTAAGTAAATATGCGCATCCCAATTGTTGTTGACATATAGCAACGAAACCGACGATATCACATATTACACTTACGGTCACAGAAAAGAAAGTGTAAAACTACAACAGTTGGAATCCGCAACCTCTTTAGACATCGCATGCCTAATCAAATGAATTCCTTAGACATCGCATGCCTAACAATTATAAACCCCGCATTTTAGTCTCATTATCGAAAACTCTTTTCAATATCAAGTCGGGGAATTCAACAAGATTCCCGACATCCTGATCGAATGCTCGTCGCAAACTTCAGTAGATGGCCCACCCCCGATGCCGTCGACGAAGTGCACCAAGGCGGAACACCGCTGCCGCGAGCACCCGAACGGATACTTTCGGCGACGGGGTTCTCCTACAGTCACTTGGTCGAGGCTATGGAGTGTAGCAGACTATTAAGTTTATCCGGCGAGTATCCGCGTACGCTACGTGATTGCGACGGTCTTTTGATCGCATCAAAATTCCGTGGCAACCGATCAAGTGAGACTAAAGTGCTATGTTTATAACATTCATATCAGTTATCTCATAACTACTTGTGGATTCCAAGTATTGTATCACATTCCAGATAAATAGAAAATGTTAAACTTTCCGATCGAACAATCAAACACCCAAGTTTTCCCGAAACAGATCAACACATGATATAAGTTTAAAAACATTCACTTCATGCCTCAGTACCAACGTTCCAGCCGTAGAAGGGTCAAGCCAACGCCTCACATGGGGCACGAACTTGATATCGTTGTAGAATCAAATGATTTTGAAATGGAGTGTTTTGAGGCTTTTCTAGTTTTGCTAAAGGGGTCACTCCCTGTGAAGGGATCGTCGGCCCTTTCCTCGTCGAATGAGGTCCAGGATATATCATATATATCACTGTGCAAAGCAGAAACTATAGAAGCAATCAAAAACAAACCGAGTGTGTAGCATCTGCCAGTTATTGCTAAAGGGGTCACTCCCGGTGAAGGGATCTCGGCCCTTTCCTTATCGAATAAGGTGCAGGATGTTCTACAAGGAACACCGCGATGCAAAGCAAGAACTGTAGCTTCCTGTTTTTGAAAATTCGATTCCACAACATCTTAGGTTTCTTTTCTTTCATTAAGCACATTAATTAAGTCCCATCAATTTTTCCATGAGACAGAAAACGGTGCAAGTCTTGCAGCCAAGTCTGATGGTCACTGTCACCCTGTATTACCAATACATTGATTCTGAAAAATTGCTATTAGATACCGAACCTGATATACAAAATCATATCAGTCTCTTTATTAGTAAAGAAATGATAAAATTTTGTATTGTTGGATAATGTTTTGAACATTTCCTATATCAAAAGTTGATCGGTTTAGGCACGTTATCTAAAAGCATTAGTGCTCTAAATCAAACTACAGTTCTTAGTATACAGAACACACACAAGAGGAAGAGTTCAAAATTGAACGATTCCTTCTTGAGGTATTGTAGACTAGGTCAGATCAATGTGACCCAACTAGCTAAAGTTACATTTAGATGCATATTTAAATCAGTTTGAATTTACATATTATGAAACATGCCGGTCATGTCACAAAGATAAGATGACCATAGCTCTGTTTACTGGAAATAGAGAAAGAGTAAGTGAACTCTAGGGACTGATACATGATGATGTATCTAAGGTCCCCTGTCTACACATGCCAAGACCGGTTCTTTGTACTTCATTACATTCTCTGATAATCTCTCAAGATTCAGACATATGTTCCTGTTGAAACATAAGTCCGAACCTTTTGAGATATTCACAGAATATAAGTTAGAAGTAGAGAACCAAAATACGGGTATAAGTATTATGTCCTATGATGAGATCAGGGAGGATAATACTAGTGCATGGAATTCTTGGACTATTCTAAAGGAGAATGAGATTCTCTCTCAGCATTGCTCCTCCGTATACACCATAGCACGATGGTATATCGGGGCGGAGCAATCACACTCTATATGATAAGGTGTGCTCTATGATGAGTACTACTGAGTTACCTATTTCCTTTTGGGAGTTATACGCTTGAGAAGCTGCATACCTATTGAATAGTGTTCAAATCAAAACTGTTGCCTACCGCTTCATATGTGATATGGAAGGAGAAGAGCCCATATCTTAAGTTTGTTAAGATTTGGGGTTGTCCGGCCTATGTATAAAAAGCAAAATCCGGACAAGCTCGAGGCAAGATCTGTTATGTAGAACTGGAAATGTTCCAGCTATACAAACTGCAGCTGATGATTTGGCAGAATCAAAGGATTCAATAGTTACCAACGAACCTCAGCCTCTACGTCGATCTAGTAGGGTTCCTCACCCACTTGAGAGATACCTCTGTTTCTCTATGACAGTGGGAGCGAGGAATGCATCATGAGATGATGACCCAACTAGTTTCGCGCTGGCCATCAAGAGTGGGACTCTGTAAGAATGGCGGGATGCTTAGCGATCTGAGATGGAATCCCTATACACCAACAAAGTATGGACTTTAGTTGCTTTATCTAAAGGGTTAAATCCCCATCAGGAGCAAGTATATCTTGAGAAGATTACTTGGTGTACATGGAAAAGTTGAGACTTTTAAAGCTAGATTTGTTAAAAGTTTGCATCATTGACCAGGTATGGATTATGATGAAACCTTTTCTAAGTAGCTATGCTTAAGTCCATCCAGATCTTACTTGCCATGGCTACATACCATGACTACGATATCTGGCGGTTGGGTGCCATGACTGCTTTTCTTAGTGATGTTTTAGAAAGGTGTGTCTATAAGTACACAGCCAGAGCGCCTCGTAGACAGTAGGAGCAGCGGAAACGCGAGCAAGATGTTTTATGTGATAAAGCAGGCATCGCGGAGTTGGAACGTCTGTTTTGATGTGTTGGTCAAAGAGTTTGACATCATCAAAATGGTAGGTGAACCTTGTATAAACAAATGGGTAGTAGGGAGTATGGTGGTGATCCTCGTAGAGTACGTGGATGACATACTCTTGATAGGGAAGGAGTTTCCTATGCTACGCTCGGTCAATCTCCGCTTATCACAAGGATTCTCCATAAAGGATCAAATTGATACCTCCTAAATCCTGAGTTTTGATCTATAAGATAGATGTAATTGGATGTTAGGATTCTCACTAGATATAGTGAGATGGTATCAATCGATCCTGGGGAGAATCACTGGAAAGGTTCCAGGGTGATAAGGACGACTGAATGTCAGTCACAGGCATTGTCTTTACCCTTAGTGAAGGGACGGTATGTTGGAAGAGTTCCAAGCTATATGTCGTGGCAAACTAGACGATAAAGGCTGGATACATCGCTACTTAAGATGCTACCAAAGAGGAAGTCTGGGTGTATATTAGTTCAAGAGATGAACTTCGTTCCTCCCATTGTGTGACAATGGAGTTGTGGCTTATGCCAAGGAACGTCCGTCCCATCAGTGATCCAGACATATTCTAAGGCAGTATCACCTGATCATGGAGATGGTTGATCTCCAGGAGATCGAGGTTAGGAGAGTAGACTCAGAGGAGAACACGGCGGATCCACTCACAAAGGCATTTTCCCAGAGAGAGACTTTTATGGGATGGTTGAGTATGAGATACTGCAACCACTGCTACAGATGGCCCTAGTGCAAGTGGGAGATTGTTAGTTATATATATGCCCTAGAGGCCATTACTATACATAGGATGTATATTGTAGTGGATGCTAGTACATATATAGGGAGGACTTTCTTGCTCGACATGATAGTATGCTATCTGGTTGCTCTTTATCTCAACGTGTACACTGATTGTCTCTCTGTTACATGTTGGTAAAGCCCTTAGGATGTGTACTTGACTACCTGGACTATGATGCGGATCATACTAGTGGGGACATGGTAGTCCATAAGTACATCCTTCAAGCTCCCTAGTCGTGGGTGTATTGAGATGGGGCATCGATATACCAGAGTAGACTAGCGTATACCTCCTCGACCCATACAGATAGGCGATGGATGATCCCATATCCATTGGTGTTTGACATCAGAGATGATATACAGGTGCTCAGTGGAGACTGGGTACACTGGACGGACTCACCGAGAACTCCCAGATGGTATTATACCTTACGTCAGATGGCAGTTCTCTGGTGACAATGGTACAGGTTAGTCTGTAGACCCGAGATAGTCATAGAGTCTTGTATGATTCCCACTGTGCTTTGATTTCCACCTTACCACGTCCAAGAGGGCGTGCGAAACGGTGGTTTTTGGGTACAGTCCCGAATCACATGGAGGCAATGAGCGATAGGAGGGGATTCGTCTCTCCCGGTATAGGGAGTTGATGTTGCGCTGTGTTCGATTGTCTATAACCGGAAATCCCTGACCAGGGTTGCTGAGATTTACTGGTAATTGTTACCAGTAGTTTCTCAAACTGTTATAGTGTTGGAGATAGTGCCCTCAGAGTCAATTATTGGATCACAGGCACGTGATTGCAATGATTGAGGGTAGGACCTTTCCTAATAGGACAGTCTTACTCGAGATGATAGTATGCTATCTGGTTTATCTTTATCATCGTGTACTGCTTTAAGTGACCTTATGAGTTGCTATTGCACGTTGATAGAGCCTCTAGGATTCTTGCTTGACTACCAGCAGTATGAGGGCGATCATATACGTGAGAGCTGGAGTCTATAAGCACATCCTTAAAAGGTCCCTAGTCGTGGGAGTTTCGAGACAGGGCATCGATACTCCGGAGTAGACTAGTGTATACAGTCGAGACCTCGACGAGGGGCGGTGGCCAGTCTCACAAGCCACTGGTGTCAGTTAGTTCACCTAAGATGTATACAGGTGCTCATTGGGTTATGAGTACACCGGACAGGACTCGCCGGGAACCTGCTAGTTGGGATTATACCAGACGTCAGATAGCAATTCCCTGGTGACATTTGTACAGGTTAGTTCATCGACCTGAGATCGTCATTTTTCTCGTGTGAGTTCCCACTGTGCTTTGATTACTACCCTACCACGGCTCAAAGGAGTCGTGCAAACAGGTTTTAGTTGGGTACAGTCCCGAGCCACATGGAGGCAGTGAGCGGATCTGTAGGGGTTCGTCTCTCCCGGTATTGGGGGTGAGGTCGTGCTGTGTCTAAGAGAGCCAGAACATGAAAAGTCCTTGGCCAAGGCAGGAGATTTACTGGTAGGTATTCCAGTAGTATCTCAGGGTGTTCTGGGCTACACTCCGACACGACTTGTACCGCTATTGGGGGTCTGACTTTTACTAACCCCTAGGCCCGCCATGCGATACTCATAGACGAACGGACCTGACTGTATGGATATTGTCACTGACAGGCTCAGTAGGGTGTCAGGATGAGTTCGCTCATCGACGTCCCTTTTGGTCAATAGCTTGTGGCCCGTCACGTATAGCTAATACCTCTGACGTGCTAGTGGTTAAATCCACAGCCATAGTATTGACGAGTCTTTAGAGTCCACCACACACAGTTACTCAAGTTTCGGACGAAACGCTGTAAAGGCCGTATGGAAATATGGCAGGGTTCGATCAGATACGTGCGGTATTGGACGGATCGTGATCGGACGGATTTTACTAGCCGGCTTTGGCTTAAGCCGGATCCTAGTATTAGATAGTGTAGTTTTGTCTCTTTGCATTTGTGTTCAGTGGGAATACAAATGCGGGCATGTATTTGCAGTAGTGGGGTTTTCCTGTAATTTATTACGGGATCTGTTTTCTGAAGTTACCAGTTTGCATTCCGTTCTGGCCGGTTTTCCTTTGTTCCTTCACGGCCGGACTTTATCGTTGGAGGGTGTTATTTGCAGTTTGCAAATAACATTTTGTGGAGGGGTTATCTTGCATTTGTGAGGCATCATGATTGTTTATTCATCATGAGATTCCATTTTGGTCATTCCATTGCCTTTATGAGAATGGAAATGAAAAGATTGATTTTGTGAAATGGGTGTGACCTTTTTATCTTGCATTATCTTTTCTTTTCTCTATGGATTATTTTTTTCATTCAATTATCTCCACCATGGAGAGTTGTGGCCGGCCACTTGGGCAAGAGGGGAGAGATGAGAGGAATTTCCTTTTGGTGTGGTTCTCATTTTGCTTGCTAAAATTACATTGCTCATCTCTCTCAAGTTATTCTTCCCTCCACATCAAAGGAAACTAAACCCCAAGAGACAATAGATTCTACACTACATCTACAGCAAACCTTGGACGCGTTGGCTAGCCAACTTCGCGCCCGAGTTGCCTCGGTCCAGAGGTAGGAGCCCGTAAACGAACCCGGCTACGTGGTGCCCTTTCCGACGAGGACGTGACGGACGGAGATTCCGCGGGAGATCGGAGTGGAGACGAAGACCGAAGGACACGGATTGCTTGGTATACTTCTCTACCCATCTTGTATTTTGCTAGTTGCTAGGTTAATGGCCCGATCTGGGTTAAAAGTGCGCGGTGGTGCCGGTTTACTAGTTTGCAAAGTTTTTCGTTTCCGCATTTCCGGCGTCGGATCGACGGCCGGGGCGCCGCCGTGGACTAACATTGGTATCAGAGACACGCCATTAACAATGCCTAGCTTGCTCTAGTATGTTTAAAACCCGATCGAACAAAAATGCCCATAAACCGTATTTTCCAATGCATCGTGTTTCTGTCGAAATTTTTTCTGCTCCAAAAATTTTTCAGGTTGTTTCAGAATACTGTGCATGAAAATATAAGAATTCTGTGAAAATTTGGTCGCGAGATCACTCCATACCGCCGCGGAACCGCGGCTAAACCCATGCTTGGGCCGCGGTTCCGCCGCGCTTTTAACTGATCAGCATGCCAAATTTTTCCAGAGGGCTTTAGACATGGAAATAGGGGTTTTGGGATATTATTTTTGGGCCCAGATTTTCTGTAAGTGCTACAGTACTGCTTGGGGCCCACTTCGGTAAATTTGTTCGATCGGATATTTTAAACATGCTAGTTCACAGTATTTACATTATATCTGCGACCGTGAATGTCACTTGATCGGTAAATCCAGTCTATCTTCTTTAGCCCGGTTAGACAGATTTGCGAACGTGATTTTCACGTTGATGTTCTGTGTATTGCTGTGATGTTGCGGATTGGTCATGGGAGATAGCTTGGTTGCAGTGGTAGTACAGTTTTGTTGTATTATGTACATTTGATATTGCGGGGCGAGCGTCCGACATGTGGACTGCCTTCACTGCCTGTTTGTATTATTCTTTTGGGGCACGACCAGGTTGCGGTCGATGTACCCGTTGTATGTATATTTTACTTTCTGTACTAGGATTGCCCTGCGGAGGGGTGCACGGATAGCCGGGTTCTAGAGGGCAACGAGCCCGCATCTCATGGCGTTGAGACGGAAGGGGCTTCACTCTAGAATTGGTGGGCTATTCGCCGCACTCGTAGGGGGTATATGTTGACCCAGGAGGGGTGCCCAAGTTACCGGATTCCGTGAAGTGCTGGGTGGTCCATTCACGTTGCTGAAGGGGGCTGCCTCGCTTCAGGTTTTGGCGGGTAACTTGCCGCGCCCATAGGGGTCTAGGTTTTCATTGCACAGGCTATCCACACGACAAGGGGAACGTCGGGTTTCTGTAGCGGCTCTGTGAAACCTGGGGATCCCAGATATCTATATTGTTCTGTGATGCTGTACATTTCTGTGATGTTGCATTTTATCACGTCTTGAGCAAAAATTATATATTATATATATACTAGTAGATGTTGTATATGTTTTGCATCCGCGCTATTCCAGTCCCCGCTCTATCGTTAGTTGGCTAACCTAACGGGTGATGACGGGACCCAGTGGCGAATGCGGATGGCATATACGTACGTCATTATTTTCGTTCTTTATTGGTGTGATCAATTGATGGGACTGCGTTGATTCGGATCAATGCAAGATAAACAAACCTATTCTGATGTTGTTGGAACATTTTTCAAAAAGCTGTTATTGCAAGGACGTTCTCTTTTGTTTTGCACAGTGGTATTCAGTTGGAATATCCTGCACCTCATTCTACGGGGAAAGAGCCGAGATCCCTTCACCGGGAGTGACCTCTTTAACAAAGGTTTTCGTCACTATATTTTTTAAAAGCTATCAGTTCCTTCAACGATATCAAGTTCATTACGTTAAAGGTTTTCGCCAGAAACCATTGGTAACCCTCCGTCGTTTCATATAGATAGTCAATAGTATTCAAGCTGTGTATGTTGGCCAAAGTCAAGGCACAGTGTTTGGTAGCTGTTGGGTATTCATATGCAGCATAGATAGATGCGTTGGTTTGGGACATTCGTATAGCCTTGTTGGCCAAAGTCAAGGGCTTGTACGGGTGGGTTCAAATTAACCTGGATAATGACGGGTAGAACTTGACATGTGACTTATGATATGTTGGCCAAAGTCAAGGTCATAAGAGCATGGGGCAAAAATCACATCGGGGGTTTCAAAAGAACTGAAACTTGCCAGATATGCGCATACCTTCTGGAGTGTGATAGCGTGAGCAGATTCCGTCACGTTATCATGCGATGATAGTTGGATCCCGATTCCCACTAATGAGTCGGTTTACTCCTCGGGTGATCCCGGCTAATTCTTCTTTCAGGTTTGGGGAAGAATTTGACGTTACAGTGGGAGGTTTCCAGATTAGATAAAGTGATAACCATTCTGATCTAGGTTAGAGTGCACGCTGAGTGTTTCTTTTCTCTCTCTCTTTGGTAGCGACCATTGACCCGACCCTAGACTATGACTCAGTGACCAAGTTGACCGAACCTTTTTAACACTGGCTTTTGGATTGTCAGAGTTGCAAACCTCATTGCCACTCCTACTTTTACCCTTTTCTCCAGGACACCCCGTGTTACTACGAACGTCCACTTCCATTGGACAAAACCATCGTATGGTTATATATGAACTCGAAGGAATTCGAGGATGGTTTCCGGTTCTGGAGAAAACGAATAGGACTATTCAGTTGTCTTTTCTTTTCACCTTCTCTCATTGCGAGTACTCCTTGGTTTAGGAGATAGTACACCTATTACACAAATTGGATAGTCTTCTTCCAAACTATAGGCAGGTGCCGACCGGTAGGGAATGAAGAAAACCAATTAGCCTAAACGGTGTACAGAAGGTATTAAGTAAAGACAAAGACAGGGATTAGTAAGAGGGCAAAGTAAATTGCGACTAATATTCATGACCAAACCAAATATTTCTTCGCCAATCCTAAATCACCTTTGTATTTCTCCAGGACACTCCGTATCATTACGAAGATCCCAGTTTATTGGATAATCCATCGTATGGTTATATACGAACTCGAAAGGAACTTGTTCCAGTTCGGGGATGGATCCTGGTTCAGGAGAAATAGGAATAAGGTTCATTCGGTTGTCTTTTATCTTCACCTTCTCTCGCATTGCGAGTGCTCCTAGGATTAGGACAGTACACCCATTATGCTTATTGGATAGTCTTCTTCCAAACCATTGGCTGGTGCCGAACGGTAGGGAAGGAAGAAAACCATTTGGCCTAGAGGGGTGTGCAGAAGGTAATGACTAAAGACATAAAAAGGGATTTGGAGAAGTGGCAAAGAAATATACGGTCACAGTTGTGAATCTGGATAATGGAAGAGGCATTACTAGGAATACCAGGATACCCCATCGAAACATTTCAATGTTTCAGTTTCACTGTGTACTGTTAAAAGAAAACCGATTCCCCAATTAGACACTTGCTCCAGGGTATGTATTTACCAGGTATGATTCTCACATCTGTATGGTTTTACAGATGATGAGTGGGAGTAAGTTATTGGGAATTAGGTGACCATCCTCATTATATCAGGATTCGTTGTAATTGGTGATATTTGAGGAAGTCACCTGGGTTGTTTGCCGGACGACAAATATTTGGTTTTGGATATCCGTTGTTATACACCAATTTCAAATTGATATATCTGTACGTCTATTTTTATAGAGTGAGATGTACCTTTTTGAAATTATGTCTATGACATTTACCTATACCAGTGGATGGTTAGGTAAGGAGCATTGAACAGCGGTGTAATTCTTCTTAACATAAGTACAGTTTTCAACCTACAACACACAGTGAATGAGTTATTAGACTCAAGAGAATTATACACAGTATTGTATGTTGTCCAATGTCCATTAGGACAGAGGGGTAGGTACTCGTACTATATTTGGCTTACTTATGACTTCTCTAGTTTTTAGACAAGTATTTCGTAAAAACACAGGGTCTAAGTTTTGAGAAATTATAGGTATATGAATAAAGTAGAGAACCAGGTGTTGCAAGTATCGAGATTCTTCAAGGTGATCGAAGATGTAGATACTTGTGCATGGTATTCAGATGATAGTAATGATTAAGTGAACTAGCTTCTCTTTCAGGTTACTCATAATTGGAAGTACTCCTAAGTTGAGTAACGCTGATCGGCCTCTCTTCCATTTAGTTGACATACACTGGAGACAGCTGCATGATTTGAATCTGGTTCAATTAAATCAGTGCCTCTATTTCTATATTGGATATAGAACAGTTCATATCTTGACTTTGTTAAGATACAGGGAGTTGTCCGGCTTATGCTTAAAACCAGAATCCGGATAACTCAAGGCACGTTTCTGTAATGGCTGTTTGTGGGTTGACCCGGGCTATGATGAGGGTTGACTTTCTACCATATGGAAGATCAATAGTGATATTGTTCTCAACTCGCCACAGTTTTAATAAAAATGGATTTTTTTCAGAAAACAGTAGTGGGAGTATGGTAGAACTGGAAGTGATTCCAGAACCGCAAACGATTACTAAAGATTTGATAAGAACCTAAAGATTCAATCTGGTTTGACATTCCATTAGCCACTCCGCAGACGTGGTGGGTAACCTCAGGCACCCGAGAGATACTTCGGTATGCTCAAGGACGGTGGTAGGGAGGTTCTTGTTTACCCAGACTTGCCATTGCTTTTGTTCCAGACTGTGAGACCCGGCAGGAGGATGAGTATAGCGTTGTTCTAAACTAGCTTTAGAAGTGCACGTCTATATGACTCTGCCAGAGGGTTGTCGTAGTCATTGGGAGCAGCGGAAGCATTGGTGGACAGGTGTCTTATGTCTATTTATAGACTAAAGCAGATATAGCGGAGATAGATCATCTATTTCTGATATGATAGTCATAGGGTTGACTTCATCAGAATAGAGGATGGATCTGTTAAGATGGTAGTAGGGTGTGCTGTCCTGGTATTTGATGACATACACAGAGTAGGAAGTGATATTCTTATACTACGATCGGTTATACTTTGGTCGTCACACAGTGGTTTCTCCACATAGGACTTGGATATTATATCATACATTCTGGTCACTAGATCTATGGTTTTAGATCTAGATTTGGGTGGTTTCCCAATCTGGGTACTTAGACAGCATTCTATGAGTATTTAGAATGGACGACTCCTGGCACGGTAGTATACTTGCAGGTGATGGAGTCACCCTCTCTAAAGGTGTCTTACAGACTAAAGGGGAGAGGGATGTGCATGATTGGCAGATCACTTGCTTAGGCAATTGAGTCAATCATGAGATGTCAAGTACCACACCAGATGTTGTTCTTACTGTGGATGCAATAAGTTGATATTCATCCAATCCTGGAGAAACAATCGGAAGCAGTTTTAGAACATAAGTGGATGTTCTAGGGATATGATAACGACAGCCTCGTTCTGGAGACGGTTATCATTCCAGGCTTCCAAGGTGACCTGGATGGCAGAGTGGCTGTCAGAGTTATAGTTTTCCCTCTGACGAGGGGCAGTATTATGGACATATGGTCCAGGTGGATACTAAGGGAAGGTATGGCGCAGGATACTGATTAAGTTCAGTTGACGATACAGTCTAAGAAGTTAGGATTTGGAGTTCATTTTTAAGCTAGGTCCCATCAGACATCCAGACATTCTAAGACAGGTACTGCTCATTTCGGGAGATGGATTTCTCCGCGAACTAGAGATAAAGAGAGACATAGAAAGAGACACCATAGCGGATCCACTTACTGAGGCTATTCCTCGAACGCAATAGTTTCGCAAACGAGCTTTGTGAGACTGACTAGTAGAGGAGTTGGGTGTTCGGTATCACATGGGCTGTGAGTATGCGACTTCGCAATAATTAGCCTTGAGTGCAAGTGGGAGATTGTTGGAGATAGTGCCCTCAGAGTCAATTATTGGATCACTGGCAAGTGATTGCAATGATTGAGGGGAGGACCTGTCCCAGTAGGACAGTCTTACTCGAGATGATAGTATGCTAGCTGGTTTATCTTTATCATCGTGTGCTGCTTTAGGTGACCTTATGAGTCGCTATTGCACGTTGATAGAGCCCCTAGGATTCTTGCTTGACTACCAGCAGTATGAGGGCGATCATATACGTGAGAGCTGGAGCCTATAAACACAACCTTAAAAGGTCCCTAGTCGTGGGAGTTTCGAGACAGGGCATCGATTCTCCGGAGTAGACTAGTGTATACAGCCGAGACCCGGACAAGGGGCGGTGGCCGGTCTCACAAGCCACTGGTGTCAGTTGGTTCAACTAAGATGTATACAGGTGCTCATTGGGTTATGAGTACACCGGACAGGACTCGCCGGGAACCTGCTAGTTGGGATTATACCAGACGTCAGATAGCAGTTCCCTGGTGACATGCGTACAGGTTAGTTCATCGACCTGAGATCGTCATTTGTCTCGTGTGAGTTCCCACTGTGCTTTGATTACTACCCTACCACGGCTCAAAGGAGTCATGAAAACAGGTTTTAGTTGGGTACAGTCCCGAGCCACATGGAGGCAGTGAGCGGATCGGCAGGGGTTCGTCTCTCCCGGTATTGGGGGTTAGGTCGCGCTGTGTCTAGGAGAGCCAGAACATGAAAAGTCCTTGGCCAAGGCAGGAGATTTGCTGGTAGGTATTCTAGTAGTATCTTAGGGTGTTCTGGGCCACACTCCGACACGACTTGTACCGCTATTGGGGGTCTGACTTTTACCAACCCCCTAGGCCCGCCATGCGATACTCATAGACGAACGGACCGGACTGTACGGATATTGTCACTGACAGGCTCAGTAGGGTGTCAGGATGAGTTCGCTCATCGACGTCCCTTTTGGTCAATAGCTGGTGGCCCGTCACGTATGGCTAATACCTCTGACGTGCTAGTGGTGAAATCCACAGCCATAGTATTGACGAGTCTTTAGAGTCCACCACACACAGTTACTCAAGTTTCGGGCGAAACGCTGTAGAGGCCGTATGGAGATATGGCAGGGTTCGATCAGATACGTGCGGTATTGCACGGATCGTGATCGGACGGATTTTACTAGCCGGCTTTGGCTTAAGCCGGATCCTAGTATTAGATAGTGTAGTTTTGTCTCTTTGCATTTGTGTTCAGTGGGAATACAAATGCGGGCATGTATTTGCAGTAGTGGGGTTTTCCTGTAATTTATTACGGGATCTGTTTTCTGAAGTTTCCAGTTTGCATTCCGTTCCGGCCGGTTTTCCTTTGTTCCTTCACGGCCGGACTTTATCGTTGGAGGGTGTTATTTGCGGTTTGCAAATAACATTTTGTGGAGGGGTTATCTTGCATTTGTGAGGCATCATGATTGTTTATTCATCATGAGATTCCATTTTGGTCATTCCATTGCCTTTATGAGAATGGAAATGAAAAGATTGATTTTGTGAAATGGGTGTGACCTTTTTATCTTGCATTATCTTTTCTTTTCTCCATGGATTATTTTTTTCATTCCATTATCTCCACAATGGAGAGTTGTGGCCGGCCACTTGGGCAAGAGGGGAGAGATGAGAGGAATTTCCTTTTGGTGTGGTTCTCATTTTGCTTGCTAAAATTACATTGCTCATCTCTCTCAAGTTATTCTTCCCTCCACATCAAAGGCAACTAAACCCCAAGAGACAATAGATTCTACACTACATCTACAGCAAACCTTGGACGCGTCGGCTAGCCAACTTCGCGCCCGAGTTGCCTCGGTCCAGAGGTGGGAGCCCGTAAACGAACCCGGCTACGTGGTGCCCTTTCCGACGAGGACGTGACGGACGGAGATTCCGCGGGAGATCGGAGTGGAGACGAAGACCGAAGGACACGGATCGCTTGGTATACTTCTCTACCCATCTTGTATTTTGCTGGTTGCTAGGTTAATGGCCCGATTCGGGTTAAAAGTGTGCGGTGGTGCCGGTTTGCTAGTTTGCAAAGTTTTTCGTTTCCGCTTTTCCGGCGTCGGATCGACGGCCGGGGCGCCACCGTGGACTAACATATAGACCTCATATCGACACGACTTATCGAGCTATTGGGGTCTGACGTTTACCACCCTTAGGCGAGATATGCGACATATCAGACGATCAGACCGGACTATATGGTAAGGTTTACTGGTTGGATTCACAGGAGTGTGAGCGGTCTTGCTCGTTGATCTTCTGATCGCACAATACCCAGGTGTCCGTTATATTTAGCAGACCGCTTGCGGCTTGTGGGTGCTTGATATGATCATCATCTGCTGCCGGCGTATTGACGAGTCTTTAGAATCCTACACAGAGGTTTCCTGGCTCAAGCGAAACGAAATAGGAGCGCATATGAGATATGTGCGGGACCGAGAATAATACCAGTATGTGATACTATATTCTATTCTCGCAATTTGTATCATCGGCAGGTTATATGTGATATAGCCGGGTTACCGAATCAAGTGTTGATTCGATACATTGATACACTTTATATTAGTCGGTTATATGCAGTATGACCGGATCAATAAATCAAGTGTTGATTTAATGATTTAATGTATAATTATATATTTGATATATTACTTTACATTAACTAGTATTGGTTCACTTAAGATGTTTTTCTCACTTGATGTGCACATTGTATATGTGATATATTTTTGTGCACTTGATTGTATCATGTTTGATGATACATGCAAACTTGGGTGTATGTTTGACTTAAACCATGTTTAGTAAATGGTTAGGGTTTCTTTTGACTTATTTATTTATTCATTTATTTTTGGCAAAAAGGAAATGGTGGCTTTCTTTGTTGTTATGCTTGAAGCTTCATGAAACTTTTCTAGCATCCTTGAAAAGTCTACCATTTTTGTTTTGTCCTTAACCCTAACCCTAGTTTTTTCTCTACATGAGTAAACTTCACCCATGGTTGCATTATGATACGTATTCACTTTAATTATTATTTGGAAAATAATTGATTTTTCATTCTCTTCTTCTTCTTCTTCATGACGAAAAAGAAAACCATTCTTGAAAATTCTTAAGTGATGAAATCAAGTGAGAAATCCAAATCCAAAGTGAACCCACTTTCTATTTCTTCATCCTCAACCACTTGCCATGTTGTATTGGGTGTTTTCTTCACAATTTTCATGACTTAGTGAAGGCGGAGCTTGAGTTTGAGTTGCCTCGACGTAGATCATCTTCGGCATCGAAGTCAACGACCTAGCCCGATCATTTCTCCGACGAAACCATCGCTAGGGTCCGGGATAGTGGTGATCGCAGCGAAGGGACGTCAACACGGAACTTAAGAAGTGGAGGACCGGATCTACAAAGGTTGTATTTCTATTAACTTAGCAGTTAAGTTGTTAACTAGTTGTAGTTTCGCCTTAAACTCTAGTCAACGATCGCATTAGGGTTTCTCGGCACCGGAAATTTTTGAATTTGGCATGGTTGATGCCTTGTGGAACCTCCTCAGAGTGCCTAGGAACCCTACACTTCATACATCAGCATGTATCAATCCCAAGAGTTCACTAACTCTTTCTCTGTTTCCAATAAACGGAGCTGTGGTCATCTTATCTCTGTGACACGACCGGCAAGTTTCACAAGATGTAAATTCAAACTAATTTAAATATGCATCTTTATGTAACTTCAGCTAGTCGGGTCGCATTGATATGACCTAGTCTACAATACCTCAAGAAGGATTCGTTCATTTCTGAACCCTTCCTCTTGTGTGTGTTCTGTATACTAAGAACTGTAGTTTGATTTAGAACGTCAATACTTTTAGATAACGTGCCTGAACCGATCAACTCTTGATATAGGAAATGTTCAAAACATTATCCAACAATACAAAATTATATCCTTTCTTTACTAATAAAGAGACTGATATGATGTTGTATATCAGGTTCGGTATCTAATAATATTCGTTCAGAATCAATGTATTTTGGTAATACAGGGTGACAGTGACCAACAGACTTGGCTGCAACACTTGCACCGTTTCAATCTCATGAAACTTATCATCCATTCTTAGTTCTCTACCTATCTATAGCCTATGTAACAGATTACATATGCGGGATCCTGATCCGGTATCACATACCCAGGACGTAAATGATACTGAGAAACAGTTCTCTGTAATGAACACACCCGAAGATGATGCATCAACATGAACTTTCTTCGTTTGGGCGGCACGGGAAATCTGGTATTCCCTAATTTCCTTCTCTGTCTTATAACAATTATAAGTTGGAGCGGGACCAACGTTCCCCAGCTCAGTATAACAAGCAGGTTCGGTCAATTCATCCGTATTATTATCTTGATTAAGGCGTGATATGGTCGCTACCTGGAGAGAGAGAGAAGAAAACACTCAGCGTATGCTCTTGCAAGATTAGATTGGTTATCTAATATATCTAATCAGGATGACTCCCACTGTTTTAATCAAATCTTCCTTCAAACCCTAAAAGGAAAGACTAGCCGGGATTAATTACACGCTACAAGTTCGCCAATCTTTCAGCCAGGCCAGTGTCGGTACTTTGAGGGAGGTCCCCCGTGCTTTCGCATGAACCTAATTAAAGTAAACCTCATTTTCCCAGGGGCGTAACCCCGTTAACACCTTTCTAGACACCTACTTGATCGGCTAATTGTAATGTGTAAAACTCTCCCAGGAGTAACTCTTACTCGCAGCGGGTATCGGGATCCAACTATCTCATAGAAGGTAAGAGATCTCATTGCAAATTTCAACACTTGAAATTCCCAATAATATTTTGCCCCTAGCATCCTATGACCTTGATGAATGCCAACAAACCATAGGCTACTAGTCAAGTTCAACCCGTCATTTCCCGATTGAATTAAACCCACCCGCACGGCCCTTGATGAATGCCAACAAAGTCGCACGACTAACCTAATTCAATCTGCATCATATGCATAAGCAGATAAGTGTAAATAGCTACCGCACACTACGCCTTGACGAAAGTCAACAAACGCAGCACGAATACTATGAAGTACTTATCTGAAATGACGGAGGGCTACGGCAGGTTTTTAAGAAAACCTTTTGCGTAATAAACTTGATATCGTTGTAGAATCGAGTGATTTTAAATGGAGTATTTTTGAGGCTTTTCTTGTTTTGCTAAAGGGGTCACTCCCGGTGAAGGGATCGTCGGCCCTTTCCTCATCGAATAAGGTGCGGGATATATCATATATACCACTATGCAAAGCAAGAACTATAGAAGCAATCAAAAGACAAACCGAGTTTGTAGCATCTGCTAGTTTCACTAAAGCGGTCACTCTCGGTGAAGGGATCTCGGCTCTTTCCTTATCGAATAAGGTGCTGAATGTTATACAAGGAACACGCTATGCAAAACAAGAACTAGAGCTACCGGTTTTTAAACAAGTTTCTACAACATCTTAGGTTTCTTTTATTTCATTAATCTCATTAATGAAGTCCCATTTTAATATGCTTCACAAGCATCTCATTTGAAACGAAATCTGCAATATAACATATATCTCATATATATAATATAAACATTCGTCTCAGGCAGTAATATGATCTCATCACAGAACATTGCAGCAGAAGAACATATATGAAATATTGGATATACTAGGACGTCCGTGTTTTCAATAAGAGCCTGTATAAAATACGGATTCCACGGTCGCGATGAATAGCCAAACCCACATCCCTAGACCCCTACGAGAGCGGTAAGCAACACTGCCAATTCTAGGGTTAGGAGACCTGGTCTCGACTCCTCGAGATGGTCTCCCACTGGACCCCAGAATACGGTTACTTGTGCTCCCCGCCTTTGTGTTGGATATAGTGCCCTCAGAGTCAATTATTGGATCACAGGCACGTGATTGTAATGATTGAGGGAGGACCTATACCGGTAGGACAATCTTAATTAAGATGATAGTATGCTATCTGGTTTATCTTTATCATCGTGTACTGCTTTAGGTGACATTACTGATCACTATTGCACGTTGATAGAGCCCCTAGGATTCTTGCTTGACCACCAGCAGTATGAGGGCGATCATATACGTGGGAGCTGGGGTCTATAAGAACATCCTTAAAAGGTCCCTAGTCGTGGGAGTTTCGAGACAGGGCATCGATACTCCAGAGTAGACTAGTGTATACAGTCGAGACCCCGACGAGGGGCGGTGGCCGGTCTCATAAGCCACTGGTGTCAGTTGGTTCACCTAAGATGTATACAGGTGCTCATTGGGTTATGAGTACACGGGACATGACTCGCCGGGAACCTGCTAGTTGGTATTATACCTGACGTCAGATAGCAGTTCCTTGGTGACATGTGTACAGGTTAGTTCATCGACCTGAGATCGTCATTTGTCTCGTGTGAGTTCCCACTGTGCTTTGATTACTACCCTACCACGCTCAAAGGAGACGTGCAAACAGGTTTTAGTTGGGTACAGTCCCGAGCCACATGGAGGCAGTGAGCGGATCTGCAGGGGTTCGTCTCTCCCGGTATTGGGGGTGAGGTCACGCTGTGTCTCGGAGAGCCAGTACATGAAAAGTCCTTGGCCAAGGCAGGAGATTTGCTGGTAGGTATTCCAGTAGTATCTCAGGGTGTTCTGGGCTACACTTCGACACGACTTGTACCACTATTCGGGGTCTAACTTTTACCAACCCCTTAGGCCCGCCATGCGATGCTCATAGATGAACGGACAGGACTGTACGGATATTGTCACTGACAGGATCAGTACGGTGTCAGGATGAGTTCGCTCATCGACGTCCCTTTTGGTCAATAGCTGGTAGCCCGTCACGTATGGCTAATACCTCTGACGTGCTAGTGGTTAAATCCACAGCCATAATATTGACGAGTCTTTAGAGTCCACCACACACACAGTTACTCAAGTTTTGGGCGAAACGCTGTATAGGCCGTATGGAGATATGACAGGGTTCGATCAGATACGTGCGGTATTGCACGGATCGTGATCGGACGGATTTTACTAGCCGGCTTTGGTTTAAGCCGGATCCAGGTATTAGACAGTGTAGTTTTGTCTCTTTGCATTTGTGTTCAGTGGGAATACAAATGCGGGCATGTATATACAGTCGTGAGGTTTTCCTGTAATTTATTACGGGATCAGTATTCTGAGGTTGCCAGTTTGCATTCCGTTCCGGCCGGTTTTCCTTTGTTCCTTCACGGCCGGACTTTTTGTAGAGGGGGTTGCTTGCTATTGTGGCTTTATCATCATGAGATGCTTTATCCATATTTTCCTTTGCATTTATGAGATTAGAATGAGATGAGAAATGATAGACTTTGAGGTGACCATTTTTCCTTATCTTTATCTTGCATTTTTCTCCTCTTGTTATTCATTCATTCTTTTTCCCACCCATCAAAGAGGAGGCCGGCCATTCTTGGTAGAGAGAATGAGAGAGATTCATTTTTGAGTGGTGGCATTTTTCTACATCTCATTTCATGCTAGGAAAAATGAAAGCACCATTTTTTCCTTATCTTCATTCCTCTACATCCATACAAGGTAACTTCACTACCCACTTGAGAAAAGCCTACTACACTTAGTCTACAGCATCCCTTGGACACGTCGGCTTGCCAACTTCGCGCCCGAGTTGCCTCATTCCAGAGGTGGGAGCCCGTAAAAGAAATCGGCTACATGGTGCCCTTTCCGACGAGGAGGTGACGGACGGAGATTCCGCGGGAGATCGGAGTGGAGACGAAGACCGAAGGACACAGATCGCTTGGTATATCTCTCTTCCCATCTTTTAGTTCGCTAGAAGCTAGGTTAATGGCCCGATCCAGGATAAAAGTGCGTGGTGGTGCCGGTTTGCTAGTTTGCAAAGTTTTTCGTTTACGCGTTTCCGGCGTCCGATCGACGGCCGGGACGCCGCTGTGCACTTACATTGGTATAAGAGCCACGTCGTTAACCTAGTCTAGCTTGCTTTTGTATGTTTAGAACTCGATCGAACAAAATTACCAAAAACCGTATTTTTCTTCCATCATGTTTCTGTCGAAATTTTTTCAGCTCCAAAAATTTTTCAGGTTGTTGCAGAAACACAAGCAGGCAATTCTAAGCATTCTGGGAAAATTCGATGAAACGATTCTTTAGTATGACCGCGGAAACGCGGCCAAACCCCTGGTTTGGCCGCGGAAATGCGGTGGGAAAGTGCTATCTTTGCACCAAAATTTTTCGGTGGGCTTTTGGGTTGGAAATAGGGGTTTTGGGATATTCTTTTTGGGCCCAGAATTTCTGTGAGTGCTACAGTACTGCTTGGGGCCCACTTCGATAAATTAGTTCGATCGGATATTTTAAACATGTTAGTTCACAGTATTTACATTATATCTGTGACCGTGAATGTCATTCGATCGGTAAATCCTGTCTAACTGCTATAGCCCAGTTAGACGGATTTGCGAACGTGACATTCACGTTGATGTTCTGTGTTTTGCTGTGATGTTGCGGATTGGTCGTGGGGATATCCTGGTTGCAGTGGTAGTACAGTTTTGTTTTATATGTACATTTGATATTGCGGGGCGAGCGTCCGACATATGGACTACCGTCACTGCCTGTTTTTATTATTCTTTTGGGGCATGACTGGGTCGAGGTCGATGTACCCGTTGTATGTATATTTTACTTTCTGTACTAGGATTAGCCCGTGGAGGGGTGCACGGATAGCCGGGTTCTAGAGGGCAACGGGCCCGCATCTCATGGCTTTGAGACGGATCGGGCTTTACTCTACAATTGGCGGGCTATTCGCCGCACTCGTAGAGGGTACATGTTGACCCAAGGAGGGATGCTCAAGTTACCGGATTCCGTGAAGTGCTGGGTGGTCCATTCACGTTGCTGATGGGGGCGGCCTCGCTTCAGGTTTTGGCGGGTAACTTGCCGCGCCCGTAGGGGTCTAGGATTTCATTGCACAGGCTATCCACACGACCAGGGAAACGTCGGGTTTCAGTAGCGGCTCTATGAAACCCGGGGATCCCAGATATCTGTATTGTTCTGTGATGCTGTACATTTCTGTGATGTTCCATTTTATCACGCCTTGAGCGAAATATTATATATTGATATATATACTAGTAGATGTTGTATATGTTTCGCATCCGCGCTAGTCCAGTCCCCGCTCTGTCGTTAGTTAAGTAACCTAACGGGTGATGACGGGACCCAGTGGCGAATGCGGATGGCATATACGTACATCATTATTTTCGTTCTTTTGTGGTGTGATCAATTGATAGGACTGCGTTGATTTGGATCAATGCAAGCTAAACAAACCTATTCTGATGTTGTTGGAATACTTTTCAAAAAGATGTTATTGCAAGGGCGTTCTCTTTTGTTTTACACACTGGTATTCGGTTATGAATATCCAGCTCCTCAGTCGACGAGGCAAGGGCCGAGATCCCTTCACCGGGAGTGACCCCTTGAACAAAAGTTTGCGTCAGGGCAATAACTTCACTATAGCCGATTATTTTTTCTTTGCATCGTGGTATTCGCTTTGCATCGTGGTATTCAGTTGGAATATCCTGCACCTCATTCTATAGGAAAAGAGCCGAGATTCCTTCACCGGGAGTGACCTCTTTAGCAAAGGTTTTCGCCACTATATTTTTATAAAGCTATCAGTTCCTTCAACGATATCAAGTTCATTACGTTAAAGGTTTTCGCCAGAAACCATTCGTAGCCCTCCGTCATTTCAGAACGGTAGCACTTAGTATTCATGCTATGTATGTTGGCCTTCGTCAAGGCATAGTGTATGGTAGCTATTTGTTACTTTTCTGCAGCATAGATAGATGCATTGGTTTGGGACAGTCGTACTACTATTTTGGCCTTCGTAAAGGTTATGTACGGGTGGGTTCAAATTAACCTGGATAATGACAGGTAGAACTTGACATGTGACTTATGATATGTTGGCCTTCATCAAGGTCATAAGAGCATGGGGCAAAAATCCACATCGGGAGTTTCTAAAGAAATTGAAACTTGCCAGATATGCGCATACCTTCTGGAGTGTGATAACGTGAGCGGATTCCGTCACGTTATCATGCGATGATAGTTGGATCCCGATTCCCACTGCTGAGTTGGTTTACTCCTCGGGTGATCCCGGCTAATTCTTCTTTCAGGTTTGGGGAAGAATTTGCCGTTACAGTGGGAAGTTTCCTGATTAGATAAAGTGATAACCATTCTGATCTAGGTTAGAGTGCACGCTGAGTGTTTCTTTTCTCTCTCTCTTTGGCAGCGACCATTGACCCGACCCTAGACTATGATTCAGTGACCAAGTTGACCGAACCTTCTTATAAGACTGGCTTTTGGATTGTCAGAGTTGCAAACCTCATTGCCACTCCTACTTTTACCCTTTTCTCCTGGACACCCCGTATAACTACGAACATCCACTTCCATTGGACAAAACCATCGTATGGTTATATACAAACTCGAAGGAATTCGAGGATGGTTTCCGGTTCTAGAGAAAATGAATAGGACTATTCAGTTGTCTTTTCCTTTTTACTAACTCTCAGGTTGCGAGTACTCCTTGGTTTAGGAGATAGTACACCTATTACGCAAATTGGATAGTCTTCTTCCAAACCTTAGGCTGGTGCTGAACGGTAGGGAATGAAGAAAACCAATTAGCCTAACGGTGGTGTACAGAAGGTATTATGTAAAGACGAAGAAAGGGATTAGTAAGAGGGCAAAGTAAATTGCGACTGCTATTCACGACCAAACCAAATATTTTTGCGCCAATCCTAAATCACCTTTGTATTTCTCCAGGACACTCCGTATCACTACGAAGATCCACAGTTTATTGGATATTCCATCGTATGGTTATATACGAACTCGAAAGGAACTTGTTCCAGTTCGGGGATGGATTCTGGTTTAGGAGAAATAGGAATAAGGTTTATTCGGTTATCTTTTATCTTCACCTTCTCTCGCGTTGCGAGTGATCCTAGGATTAGAACAGTACACCCATTATGCTTATTGGGTAGTCTTCTTCCAAACCATAGGCTGGTGTCGAACGGTAGGGTAGGAAGAAAACCATTTGGCCTGAAGGGGCGTACAGAAGGTAATGATTAAAGACATATAAAGGGATTTGGAGAGGTGGCAAAGAATTATACGGTTATAGTTGTGAATCTGGATAATGGAATAGTCATTACTAGGAATACCAGGATACCCCATCGAAACATTTTAATGTTTCAGTTTCACCGTGTACTGTTAAAAAAAACTGATTTCCCAATTAGACACTTGCTCCAGGGTATGTATTTACCAGGTTTGATTCTCACATTTGTATGGTTTTACAGATGATGAGTTGGAGTAAGTTATTAGGGATTAGGTGATCATCCTCATTATATCGGAATTCGTTGTAATTGGTGATATTTGAGGAAATCGCCTGGGCTGTTTGCCGGTCGGCAAATATTTAGTTTTGAATATCCGTTCTTGTGCACCAATTTCAAATTGATATATCTGTACGTCTATTTTCATAGAGTGAGATATACCTTTTTGAGATTATGCCCATGACATTTACCTATATCAGTGGATGGTTAGGTAAGGAGCATTAAGCAGCGGTGTAATTCTTCTTAACCATAAATACAGTTTTCAACCTACGACACACAGTGAATGGGTTATTACACTCAGGGGACTTATACAAAGTATTGTATATTGTCCAGTGTCTATTAGGACAGAGGGGTTTGTCCTCGTACTATATTCTGTTTACTTATGACTTCTCTATTTCTTAGAGATGTGTTTCGTAGAAACGCAAGGTCTAAGTTTTGAGGAGTTATAGGTATAAGAAAAAAGTAGAGAACCAGGTATTGCAAGTATCGGGATTTTTCAAGGTGATCGAAGATGTAGACACTTGTGAATGGTATTCAGTTGATAGTAATGATTAAGAGAACTTGCTTCTCTTTCAGGTTACTTATAATTGGAAGTATTCCTAAGTTGAGTAACGCTGATCGGCCCCCCTTCCATTTAGTCGACATGCACTGGAGACAACTGCATGATTTGAATCTGGTTCAATTAAATCAGTGCCTCTGTTTCTATATTGGATATAGAACAGTTCATATCTTAACTATGTTAAGGTACGGGGAGTTGTCCAGCTTATGCTTAAAACCAGACACTGGACAACTCAAGGCACGTTTCTGTAATGGCTGTTTGTGGGTTGACCCGAGCTATGATGAGGGTTGATTTTCTACCATCTAGAAGATCAATAGTGATATTGTTCTTGACTCGCCACAGTTTTAAATAAAAATGGATTTTTTCAGGAAACAGTAGTGGGAGTATGGTAGAACTAGAAGTGATTCCAGAACCGCAAATGATTACCGAAGATTTGATAAGAACCTAAAGATTCAATATAGTTTGACATTCCATTAGCCACTCTGCAGACATGGTGGGTAACCTCAGGCACTCGAGAGGTACTTCGGTATGCTCAAGGACGGTTGCAGGGAGGTTCTTGTTTACCCAGACTTGCCATTGCTGTTGTTCCAGACAATGAGACCCGGCAGGAGGATGAGTATAGCGTCGTTCTAAACTAGCTTTAGAAGTGTACGTCTATATGACTCTGCCAGAGGGTTGTCGTAGTCAGTAGGAGCAGCGGAAGCATGGCGGACAAGTGGCTTATGTCTATTTATAGACTAAAGCGGATATAGCGGAGATAGATCATCTATTTCTGATGTGATAGTCATAGGTATTGACTTCATCAGAATAGGGGATGGATCAGTTGAGAAGGTAGTAGGGTGTGATGTCATGGTATTTGGATGACATACACAGAGTAGGAAGTGATATTCCTATACTACGATCGGTTATACTTTGGTTGTCACACAGTGGTTTCTCCACATAGGAATTGGATCTTATATCGTACATTCTGGTTACTAGATCTATGGTTTTAGATCTAGATTTGGGTGGTTTCCCAATCAGGGTACTTAGACAGCATTCTAAGAGTATTTAGAATGGACGACTCCTGGCATGGTGGTGTACCTGCAGGTAATGGAGTCACCCTCTCTAAAGGTGTCTTACGGACTAAAGGGGAGAGGGATGTGCATGATTGGCAGATCACTTGCTTAGGCAATTGAGTCGATCATGAGATGTCAAGTACCACACCAGATATTGTTTTTGCAGTAGGTGAAATAAGTTGATATTGATCCAATCCTGGAGAAACATTCGGAAGCAGTTTTGGAACAAAAGTTGATGTTCTAGGGATATGATAACGGCAGCCTCCTTTAGGAGACGGTTATCATTCCAGGCTTCCAAGGTGACCTGGATGACAGAGTGGCTGTCAGAGTTATAGTTTTCCCTCTGACGAGGGGCAGTATTTTGGACAGATGGTCCAAGAGGATACTGAGGGAGGCATGGCGCAGGATACTGATTAAGTTCAGTTGACGATACAGTCTAAGAAGTTTGGATTTGGAGTTCATTTATGAGCTAGGTCCCATCAGATATCCAGACACATTCTAAGACAGGTATTGCTCATTTCAGGAGATGGATTTCTCCGCGAACTTGAGATAAAGAGAGACATAGAAAGAAACATCAGATCGGATCCACTCACTGAGGCTATTCCTCGAACGCAAAAGTTTCGCAAATGAGCTTTGTGAGACTGAATAGTAGAGGAGTTGGGTGTTCGGTATCACACGGGCTGTGAGTATGCGATATCGCAATAATTAGCCTTGAGTGCAAGTGGGAGATTGTTGGATATAGTGCCCTCAGAGTCAATTATTGGATCATACGCACGTGATTGCAATGATTGAGGGAGGACCTATGCCGGTAGGACAGTCTTACTCAAGATGATAGTATACTATCTGGTTTATCTTTATCATCGTGTACTGCTTTATGTGACATTACTGATCACTATTGCACGTTGATAGAGCCCCTAGGATTCTTGTTTGACCACCAGCAGTATGAGGGCGATCATATACGTGGGAGATGGGGTCTATAAGCACATCCTTAAAAGGTCCCTAGTCGTGGGAGTTTCGAGACAGGGCATCGATACTCCAGAGTTGACTAGTGTATACAATCGAGACCCCGACGAGGGGCGGTGGCCGGTCTCACAAGCCACTGGTGTCAGTTGGTTCACCTAAGATGTATACAGGTGCTCATTGGGTTATGAGTACACCGGACAGGACTCGCCGGGAACCTGCTAGTTGGTATTATACCTGACGTCAGATAGCAGTTCCCTGGTGACATGTGTACAGGTTAGTTCATCGACCTGAGATCGTCATTTGTCTCGTGTGAGTTCCCACTATGCTTTGATTACTACCCTACCACGCTCAAAGGAGACGTGCAAATAGGTTTTAGTTGGGTACAGTCCCGTGCCACATGGAGGCAGTGAGCGGATCTGCAGGGGTTCATCTCTCCCGGTATTAGGGGTGAGGTTGCGCTGTGTCTAGGAGCGCCAGTATATGAAAAGTCCTTGGCCAAGGCAGGAGATTTGCTGGTAGGTATTCCAGTAGTATCTCAGGGTGTTCTCGGCTACACTCCGACACGACTTGTACCGCTATTGGTGGTCTGGCTTTTACCAACCCCCTAAGCCCGCCATGCGATGCTCATAGACGAACGGACCGGACTGTATGGATATTGTCACTGACAGGCTCAGTAGGGTGTCAGGATGAGTTCGCTCATCGACGTCCCTTTTGGTTAATTGCTGGTAGCCCGTCACGTATGGCTAATACCTCTGACGTGCTAGTGGTTAAATTCACAGCCATAGTATTGATGAGTCTTTAGAGTCCACCACACACACAGTTACTCAAGTTTCGGGCGAAATACTGTAGAGGCCGTATGGAGATATGGAAGGGTTCGATCAGATACGTGCGGTATTGCACGGATCGTGATCGGACGGATTTTACTAGCCGGCTTTGGTTTAAGCCAGATCCTAGTATTAGACAGTGTAATTTTGTCTCTTTGCATTTGTGTTCAGTGGGAATACAAATACGGGCATGTATATGCAGTTGTGGGGTTTTCCGTAATTTTTTACTGGATCAGTTTTCTGAGGTTTCCAGTTTGCATTCCGTTCCGGCCGGTTTTCCTTTGTTCCTTCACGACCGGACTTTTTGTAGAGGGGGTTGCTTGCTATTGTGGCTTTATCATCATGAGATGCTTTATCCATCTTTTCCTTTGCATTTATGTGATTAGAATGAGATGAGAAATGATAGACTTTGAGGTGACCATTTTTCCTTATCTTTATCTTGCATTTTTCTCCTCTTGTTATTCATTCATTCTTTTTCCCACCCATCAAAGAGGAGGCCGGCCATTCTTGGTAGAGAGAATGAGAGAGATTCATTTTTGAGTGGTGGCATTTTTCTTCATCTCATTTCATGCTAGGAAAAATGAAAGCACCATTTTTTCCTTATCTTCATTCCTCCACATCCATACAAGGCAACTTCACTACCCACTTGAGACAAGCCTACTACACTTAGTCTACAGCATCCCTTGGACGCGTCGGCTAGCCAACTTCGTGCCCGAGTTGCCTCGGTCCAAAGGTGGGAGCCCGTAAAAGAAATCGGCTACGTGTTGCCCTTTCCGACAAGGAGGTGACGGACGGAGATTCCGCGGGAGATCGGAGTGGAGACGAAGACCGAAGGACACGGATCGCTTGGTATATCTCTCTTCCCATCTTTTAGTTTGCTAGAAGCTAGGTTAATGACCCGATCCGGGATAAAAGTGCGCGGTGGTGCCGGTTTGCTAGTTTGCAAAGTTTTTCGTTTCCGCGTTTCCGGCGTCGGATCTACGGCCGGGGCGTCTCCGTGCACTTACACATTGGTCTACCTAATGCGGAAAAGTAAATAATATACAACGATGACATCATCCTCAGCCCGGAAGTGCCCCAATAAAAGAATATTACATACAAATGAATTTTACATGAAAGAAAAAGAAAAAACTCTCATCTCAAATAAAACCCCCGGCTATTCAAAACGCGACGATCCTATATAACATATCACAGCAACACATAATATCTCATATCATCAACGTAAGCAAGTATGCGTATCCCGATTGTCGTTGATGTATAGCAACGAAGCCGGCGATACACTACATACTACGCTTACAGTCACAGAAAAGAAAGTGTAAAACTACAACAGTTGGAATCCGCAACCTCCTTAGACATCACATGCCTAACCAAATGAATTCCTTAGACATCGCATGCCTAACAATTATAAACCCCGCATTTTAGTCTCATTATCGAAAACTCTTTTCAATATCAAGTCGGGCAATTCAACAAGATTCCTGACATCCTGATCGAATGCTCGTCGCAAACTTTAGTAGACGGCCGCACCCCCGGATGCCGTCGACAAAGTTCACTAAGGCGGAACACCGCTGCCGCAAGCATCCGAACGGATGCTTTTGGCAACGGGGTTCTCCTACAGTCACTTGGTCGTGGCTATGGGGCGTGGCTGTCTGTTAAGTTTACCCGGAGAGTATCCGCGTACGCTACGTGATTGCGACGGGCTTTTGATCATATCAAAATTCCTTGGCAACCGATCAATTTGAGACTGAACTGCTAGATTTACAATATTCAAATTAGTTATCTCATAACTACCTATGGATTCCAAATATTGTATCGCATTCCAGATAAATAGACAATGTTAAACTTTCCGATCGAATAATCAAACACCCAAGATTTCCCCAATATATCTCAACACTTGAAATCAGTTTAAAAACATCCATCACATGCCACAGTACCAATAGTCCAACCGTAGAAGGGTCAAGCCAACGCCTCACATGTGGCACGCCGTACTGCCGCAAACCCTAAGATTTAGAGGCAGTTCAAGACGGTCACATAATCGAGTTAAGGTTTATTTTCTTCTAGAGGGTCCACCGCGTTACTTGCATGACTTAGAACGTTCTTAAACTCGAGAAAAAAATCCAACTTTTGGAAAATTTTCCGACAGGGGAAAAAGTGAGTTATTGATATCCGTTCGAACTTTTTAACAGTTTCTAAAAAATACCCGGACAAACTAAACAAAGTTAAATTATCCGATCGAATCAACGAGTCTCCAATACAACCCTAGAAAACTCAACACTTGAGTGGAATTAAAGAATTCCCAGAAAAAATTGCCAAGAAAGGACCTAAGAAACAATATACGAAATTCCAGGAGCTAAGTCCAAATTTTGGCCGCGGAACCGCCGCCAAACCCTTGGTTTGGCCGCGGTTCTGCGGTCAAATAATTGACTTAGTGGACCGTACTTCACAGTAATTCTTAGTTTTTCCTTCTTGTTTTTCTGAGCATTTTTAATTCATAAAAAATCACATTTTTAGAAAATTTACAGAGAGGGGTATAAACCGGGTTTTCGGAGTTCGATCGGACTTTAAATTACGCCTAGACTTTGCCTAAAGCTTTAGCTTGGCTCTGATACCACTGTAGGGTTGTTAAGCACGCGCACAAGGGTCTACGAGGCATCAACCATGCCCGATTAAAATTTTAGCCGTGCCGAACAACCCAAAGCCGGATCTTTAAACTAGGGTTTAGGCGAAAACAAGCATGCTAAACTCTTTAACACTAAGTGAGAGGGATTACAACCTTTGTAGATCCGGTCCTTCACTTCATTAGCTCCGTGTAGATGTCCCCATCGCTGCGATCGTGAACTCCGGACTCTAGAGAAGCTTCATAAGAAGAACGAACGTGCTTACTTCGATGACTTCGAGGCCGAAAATGATCTATGTCGGGGAGACACTAACTCAAGCTATTCCTTCACTAGGTCATGAACTTTGTGAAGAGAACACACTCTACTACATGGCAAGTGGTAGAGGATGAAGAAATAGGAGGTAGGCTCACTTTAGAATTGATTTTCTCACACTTTTTCTCATGGCACTATTGGAGCTAGTAAGCTTTTCATGGAGCTTGATGAAGAAGAAGAAGAAGAAAGAATAATCTCATCATATGAATTATTATCCTCTCAATAATGTAACCATGGGTGAGTTATGCTATCATGCTTAACTCATGTAGAGAATTAACCAAAGAATTAGGTTAAGGGTTGGGTTAACTAAATATCCTTAAGAATGACAAAAGAGTTGACTTTGTCAATGTTTCCACAAGCTTCATGAAAGCTTGAGAACTTTGACAAAGTCTTTCTCTTTTGTTATTCTTAAGATATAAACAAAACCCTAATCTTTATCCTAATCTTGGTATAAGTTTCATACACCCATCTTTGATATATCATCAAGCATGATACAATCATATGTACACAAATATATATCACATATACACTTATGCACAATCAAGTGAGAAAATAAATCTTAAGTGAGCTAATACTACTTAATGTAATGTAATATATCAAATATATAATTATACATTAAATTATTAAATCAACTCTTGATTTAATAACCCAGCTATAACCGACTAATATCATGTGTAACAACTTATCGAATCAACACTTGATCCGATAACCCGGCTATATCACATACAACCGATCAATGTCATGAATCGCGAGAATAGAATACGGTATCTCACATCGTATTAATCTCGGTCCCGCACATATCACATATATGCTCCTACTCCGTTTCCCTTGAGCCAGGAAACCCCTGTGTAGGACTCTAAAGACTCGTCAATACGCCGGCAATAGGTGGTGATCATATCAATCACCCACAAGCCGCAAGCGGTCTGCTAAACATAACGTCCACCCGGGTATTGAGCGATCAGAAGATCAACAAGCAAGCATGTACATTCTCCTGTGAATCCAATCAGTAACACTCCCATACAGTCTGGTCTCGTCGTCTGATATATCGCATATCTCGCCTAGGGGTGGTAAACGTCAGACCCCAGTAGCTCGATAAGTCGTGTCGATATGAGGTCTATAACAGTTCGAGAAACTACTGATAACACTTACCAGTAGATCTCTGCAACCCTGGCCAGGGATTTCCGGTTATAGCCAATGGAACACAGCACAACATCAACTCCCTATACCGGGAGAGACGAATCCCCTCCTATCGCTCATTGCCTCCATGTGATTCGGGATTGTACCCAAAAGCCACCTTTTTGCACGCCCTCTTGGACGTGGTATGATGGAAATCAAAGTACAGTGGGAATCACACAAGACTCTATGACGATCTCGGGTCAATAGACTAATCTGTACCAGTGTCACCTAAGAACTGCCATCTGACGTAAGGTATAATACCATCTGGGAGTTCTCGGCGAGTCCGTCCAGTGTACCCAGTCTCCACTGAGCACCCGTACACCATCCTTGATGTCAAACACCGATGGATATGGGATCGTCCATCGCCCATCATATAGGTCAAGATGCGTATACGCTAGTCTACTCTGGTGTATCAATACCCTGTCTCGATACACCCTCGACTAGGAACAGTTATAGGATATACTCATCGACTACCGTAGCCCCACTAGTATGATCTCATCATAGTCCCAGTAGTCGAGTACATATCCTAAGGGCTTTATCAACATGTAATATAAAGACAATCAGAGTACATGTTAAGATAAAGTACAACCAGATAGCATACTATCATGTCGAGCAAGAAAGTCCTCCCTATATATGTCCAAGCATCCATTACAATATACATCGTGTTGGAGATAGTGCCCTCAGAGTCAATTATTGGATCACAGGCACGTGATTGCAATGATTGAGGGAGGACCTATCCCGGTACGACAGTCTCACTCGAGATGATAGTATGCTATCTGGTTTACCTTTATCATCGTGTACTGCTTTAGGTGACCTTACAGGTCGCTATTACACGTTGGTAGAGCCCCTAGGATTCTTGCTTGACGACCAGCAGTATGAGGGCGATCATATAAGTGAGAGCTGGAGTCTATAAGCACATCCTTAAAAGGTCCCTAGTCGTGGGAGTTTCGAGACAGGGCATCGATACTCCAGAGTAGACTAGTATATACAGTCGAGACCCCGACGAGGGGCGGTGGCCGGTCTCACAAGCCACTGGTGTTAGTTGGTTCACCTAAGATGTATACAGGTGCTCATTGGGTTATGAGTACACCGGACAGGACTCGCAGGGAACATGCTAGTTGGTCTTATACCTCACGTCAGATAGCAGTTCCCAGGTGACATGTGTACAGGTTAGTTCATCGACCTAGGGATCGTCATTTGTCTCGTGTGAGTTCCCACTGTGCTTTGATTACTACCCTACCACGGCTCAAAGGAGTCGTGCAAACAGGTTTTAGTTGGGTACAGTCCCGAGCCACATGGAGGCAGTGAGCGGATCTTCAGGGGTTCGTCTCTCCCGGTATTGGGGGTGAGGTCGCGCTGTGTCTAGGAGAGCCATTACACAAAGTCCTTGGCCAAGGCAGGAGATTTACTGGTAGGTATTCCAGTAGTATCTCAGGGTGTTCTGGGCTACACTCCGACATGACTTGTACCGCTTTTGGGGGTCTGACTTTTACCAACCCCCTAGGCCCGACATGCGATGCTCATAGACGAACGGACCGGACTGTACGGATATTGTCACTGACAGGCTCAGTAGGGTGTCAGGATGAGTTCGCTCATCGACGTCCCTTTTGGTCAATAGCTGGTGGCCCGTTACGTATTGGCTTATACCTCTGACGTGCTAGTAGTTAAATCCACAGCCATAGTATTGACGAGTCTTTAGAGTCCACCACACATTCAGTTACTCAGCTTTCGGGCGAAACGCTGTAGAGGCCGTATGGAGATATGGCAGGGTCCGATCAGATACGTGCGGTATTGCACGGATCAGGATCGGACGGTTAGTACTAGAGGCCGTATAGATATATGGCAGGGTTCGATTAGATACGTGCGGTATTGCACGGATCAGGATCGGACGGATATTACTATCCGGCTTTGGTTTAAGACGGATCCTAGTATAGTACAGTGTAGATTTTGTCTCATTGCATTTGTATCCGGTCGGAATACAGATGCGGGTGTGTATGCACAGTATCGGGGTTTTCCTGTAATTTATTACGGGACCAGTTTTCTGGAGTTGCCATTTTGCATTCCGTTCCGGCCGGTTTTCCTTTGTTCTTTCCCGGCCGGACTTTTCCGATGGAAGGGGTTATTTGCAAGTTTGCAAATAACTTTTGTGGAGGGGGTTTCTTGCTTTTGTGTCATTATGATATGTTAAGCATCTTTGCTTTTTCATCCATGATGGTGCATTTATGTGATTGGAAAGGGTTAAGGTTTGGATGTAAGTTTGTAATCATGATGTTTTGTTTGTGGTCACCCTTCACCTTTTCCTACACTCACCTCCCTTCTTGGTTTTTTGATATATCATTCCTCCACCATTCTTATATGAGAGGGCTACACTTGTGAGAAAAAAAAGAGAGAGTTTTTCATTTTTGAGCTTGTGGCATTCTTGATCTCATTTCATGCTAGAAAAATGCAAGCACCATTTTTCTTATCTTGATTCCTCCATCTATCAAATGGCAACATCCACTACCCCAATATGAGACATGAGTCCTACACATATTCTACAGCATATCTTGGGCATGTCGACTTGCCAGCTTCATGCCCGAGTTGCCTCGGTATAGAGGCGGGAGCCCGTAAAAGATGCAGGCGATGTGGTGCCCTTCCGGTGAGGAGGCGACGACCGAAGTTTCCGCAGGAGATCGGGACGACGACGAGAAGACCGGAGGACTCGGATCACTCGGTATATCTCTTCCCATCTTGTAGTTAGCTAGAACTAGTTTAATGGTCCGATCCGGGTGTTTAGTGCGCGGTGGTGCCGGTTTGCAAAGTTCGCAAAATTAAAGTTTATCACCGCTTCCGCATTTGGCCGTCGGATTGACGGCCGGGGCGCCGCAGTGCACTTACAGTGGTATCAGAGCCTCGCCATTAACTTAGTCTAGCTTTGTTTGATGTGTTTCCATTTCCGATCGACCAAAATTCCAAAAACCCGCGTTTTTCCTCACATCAGTTTTCTGTCGATTTTTTCCTGGCTCCAAAAATTTTTCAGGTTGTAGAAAACTGATGTAAAAGGAGTTCTAAGAGTTATGGGAAAATTCGAGACATTGATCACTCAGGTAGAGCGCGGAACCGCGGCAAAACCCCCTTGTTGCCGCGGTTCCGCCGCCGTCTTGAGGGATCAATGCATCAAAATTTTCCCATGGGCTTGTGGGCTAAAAATAGGGGTTTTGGAACATTAAAATTGGGCCCAGATTCTCTGTGAGTGCTACAGTATTGCTTGGGGGCCCACTTGTTAGTTTTTGATCGATCGGATATTTTAAACACATTATTTCACAGTATTTACATTATATCTGCGACCGTGAATGTCACTTGATCGGTAAATCCTATCTAACTGCTATAGCCCGGTTAGACGGATTTGCGAACGTGACTTTCACGTTGATGTTCTGTGTTTTTGCTGTGATGTTGCGGATCGGTCGTGGGGGATAGCCTGGTTGCAATGCTAGTACAGTTTTGTTGTATTATGTACATTTGATATTGCGGGACGAGCGTCCGACATGTGGACTGCCGTCACTGCCTGTTTGTATTATTCTTTTGGTGCACAACCTGGTTGCGGTCGATGTACCCATTGTATGTATATTTTACTTTCTGTACTAGGATTACCCCGCGGTGGGGTGCACGGATAGCCGGGTTTTGGAGGGCAACAAGCCCGCATCTCATGGCATTGAGACGGAAGGGGCATCACTCTAGGATTGGCGGGCTATTCACCGCACTCGTAAGGGGTACAGTTTGACCCAGGAGGGGTGCCCAAGTTGCTGGATTCCGTGAAGTGCTGGGTGGTCCATTCACGGTGCTGAAGGGGGCTGCCTCGCTTCAGGTTTTGGCGGGTAACTTGCCGCGCCCGTAGGGGTCTAGGATTTCATTGCACAGGCTATCCACACGACCAGGGGAACGTCGGGTTTCAGTAGTGGCTCTGTGAAACCCGGGGATCCCAGATATCTGTATTGTTCTGTGATGCTGTACATTTCTGTGATGTTGCATTTTATTCACGCCTTGAGCGAAATATAATATATTGGTATATATATTAGTAGATGTTGTATATGTTTTTCATCCGTGCTAGTCCAGTCCCCGCTCTGCCGTTAGTTAGCTAACCTAACGGGTGATGACGGGACCCAGTGGCGAATGCGGATGGCATATACGTACGTCAGTGTATTTTCGTTCTTTATGGTGTGATCAATTGATGGGACTGCATTGATTCGGATCAATGCAAGATAAACAAACCTAATCTGATGTTGTTGGAACACTTTTCAAAAAGCTGTTATTGCAAGGACGTTCTCTTTTGTTTTGCATAGTGATATTCGGTTATGAATATCCAGCACCTCAGTCGACGAGGCAAGGGCCGAGATCCCTTCACCGGGAGTGACCCCTTGGACAGAAGTTTGCGTCAGGGCATTAACTTCACTATATCCGATTACTTTTGCTTTACATCGTGGTATTCATTTGGAATATCCTGCACCCCATTCTACGAGGAAAGAGCCGAGATCCCTTCACCGGGACTGACCTCTTTAGCGAAGCTTTTCGTTACTATATTTTCTAAAAAGCTATCCGTTCCTTCAACGATATCAAATTCATTACGTTAAAGGTTTTCGCCAGAAACCATTCGTAGCCCTCCGTCGTTTCATATGGGTTGTCAATAGTATTCAAGCTGTGTATGTTGGCCAAAGTCAAGGCACAGTGATTGGTAGCTATTGGGTATTCATATGCAGCATAGATAGATGCGTTGGTTTGGGACAGTCGTACTGCCATTTTGGCCAAAGTCAAGGGTAGGTATGGGTGGATTCAAATTAACCTGGAGAATGACGGGTTGAACTTAACATGTGACTTATGATATGTTGGCCAAAGTCAAGGTCATAAGAGCATGGGGTAAAAATCACATCGGGAGTTTCAAAAGAACTGAAACTTCCCAGATATGCGCATACCTTCTGGAGTGTGATAACGTGAGCGGATTCCGTCACTTTATCATGCGATGAGAGTTGGATCCCGATTCCCACTGATGAGTTAGTTTACTCCTCGGGTATCCCCGATTAATTCTTCTTTTAGGTTTGGAGGAGAATTTGAGGTACAGTGGGAGGTTTCCTGATTAGATAAATTGGTAACCATTCTGATCTAGGTTAGAGTGCACGCTGAGTGTTTCTTTTCTCTCTCTCTTTGGCAGCGACCATTGACCCGACCCTAAGACTATGACTCAGAGACCAAGTTAACCGAACCTTCTTTACACTGGCTTTTGGATTGTTAGAGTTGCAGACCTCATTGCCACTCCTACTTTTACCCTTTTCTCCAGGACACCCCGTATTACTACGAACGTCCACTTCCATTGGACAAAACCATCGTATGGTTATATACAAACTCGAAGGAATTCGAGGATGGTTTCCTGTTCTGGAGAAAACGGATAGGATTATTCAGTTGTCTTTTCCCTTTTACCTTCTCTCAAGTTGTGAGTACTCCTTGGTTTAGGAGATAGTACACCTATTATGCAAATTGGATAGTCTTCTTCCAAACCTTAGGCTGGTGCCGACCGGTAGGGAATGAAGAAAACCAATTAGCCTAAACGGTGTGCAGAAGGTATTAATATTAAGACAAAGCAAGGGATTAGTAAGAGGGCAAAATAAATTGCGACTGATATTCACGACCAAACCAAGTATTTCTTCGCCAATCCTAAATCATCTTTGTATTTCTCCAGGACACTCCGTATCACTACAAAGATCCACAGTTTATTGGATAATCCATCGTATGGTTATATACGAACTCGAAAGGAACTTGTTCCAGTTCGGGGATGGATTCTGGTCCAGGAGAAATAGGAATAAGGTTTATTCGGTTGTCTTTTATCTTCACCTTCTCTCGTATTGCGAGTGCTCCTAGGACTAGGACAGTACACCCATTATGCTTATTGGATAGTCTTCTTCCAAACCATAGGCTGGTGCCGAACGGTAGGGAAGGAAGAAAACCAATTGGCCTAAAGGGGTGTGCAGAAGGTAATGACTAAAGACATATAAAGGGATTTGGAAAGGTGGCAAAGAAATACACGGTTACAGTTGTGAATCTGGATGATGGAAGAGGCATTACTAGGAATACCCAGATACCCCATTGAAACATTTCAATGTTTCAGTTCAACTGTGTACTGTTAAAAGAAAACTAATTTCCCGATTGGACACTTGCTCCAGGGTATGTATTTACCAAGTTTGATTCTCACATCTGTATGGTTTTACAGATAATGAGTGGGAGTAAGTCATTGGGAATAGGGTGATCGTCCTCATTATATCGGGATTCGTTGTAATCGGTGATATTTAAGGAAGTCACCTGGGTTGTTTGCCGGTCGGCAAATATTTGGTTTTGAATATCCGCTGTTATGCACCAATTTCAAATTGATATATCTGTACATCTATTTTCATAGAGTGAGATATACCTTTTGAAATTATGTCGATGACATTTACCTATATCAGTGGATGGTTAGGTAAGGAGCATTAAACAGCGGTGTAATTCTTCTTAACCATAAGTACAGTTTTCAACCTACGACACACAGTGAAAGTGTTGTTAGACTCAGCGGACTTATACAGAGTATTGTATGTTGTCCAGTGTCCATTAGGACAGAAGGGTTGGTCCTCATACTATATTCTGTTTACCTTTAACTTCTCTAGTTCTTAGACATGTGTTTCGTAGAAACACAGGGTCTAAGTTTTGAGGAGTTATAGGTATTTGAATAGAGTAGAGAACCAGGTGTAGCAAGTATCGGGATTCTTCAAAGTGATCGAAGATGTAGATACTTGTGTATGGTATTCAGTTGATAGTAATGATAAAGAGAAATTGCTTCTCTTTCAGGTTACTCATAATTGGAAGCATTCCTAAGTTGAGTAACGCTGATCGGCCTCTTTCCATTTAGTAGACATGCACTGGAGACGGCTGCATGATTTGAATCTGGTTCAATTAAATCGGTGCCTCTGTTCCTATATTGGATATAGAACAGTTCATATCTTAACGATGTTAAGGTACGGGGAGTTGTCCGGCTTATGCTTAAAACCAGACTCTGGATAACTCAAAGGCACGTTTCTGTAATGGCTGTTTGTGGGTTGACCCAGGCTATGACGAGGGTTGACTTTCTACCATCTGGGAGATCAATAGTAATATTGTTCTGGACTCGCCACAGTTTTAATAAAAATGGATTTTTTTCAAAAGCAGTAGTGGGAGTATGGTAGAACTGGAAGTGATTCCAGAACCGCAAACGATTACTGAAGATTTGATAAGGAACCTAAAGATTCAATCTGTTTTGACATTCCATTGGCCACTCCGCAGATACGGTGGGTAACTTCAGGCACCCGAGAGGTACTCCGGTAGCCTCAAGGACGGTGACAGGGAAGTTCTTGTTTACCCACACTTGCCATTGTTGTTGTTCCAGGCTGCGAGACCCGGCAGGAGGATGAGTATAGCATCGTTCTAAACTAGCTTTAGAAGTGCACATCTATATGACTCTGCCAGAGGGTTGTCGTAGTCAGTGGGAGCAGCGGAAGCATTGGTGGACATCAGGCTTATGTCTATTTATAGACTAAAGCAGATGTAGCGGAGATAGATCATCTATTTCTGATGTGACAGTCATAGGTTTGACTTCATCAGAATAGGGGATGGATCTGTTGAGTAGGTAGTAGGGTGTGATATCCGGGTTTTGGATGACATACACAAAGTAGGAAGTGATATTCCTATACTACGATCGGTTATACTTTGATCGTCACACAGTGGTTTCTTCACAAAGGAAATGGATTTTGTATCAGACATACTGGTTACTAGATCTATGGTTTTAGATCTAGATTTGGGTGGTTTCCCAATCAGGGTACTTTGACAGCATTCTAAGAGTATTTAGAATGGACGACTCCTGGCACGGTAGTGTACCTGCAGGTGATGGAGTCACCCTCTTTAAAGGTGTCTTATAGACTAAAGTAGAGAGGGATGTGCATGATTGGCAGATCACTTGCTTAGGCAATTGAGTCAATCATGAGATGTCAAGTACCACACCAGATGTTGTTCTTGCACTAGATGCAATAAGTTGACATTGATCCAATCCTGAAGAAACAGTCGGAAGCAGTTTTAGAACATAAGTGGATGTTCTAGGGATATGATAACGACAGCCTCATTTGGGAGACAGTTATCATTCCAGGCTTCCAAGGTGACATGGACGACAAGGAGGTTGTCAGAGCTATAGTTTTTCCCTTCTGACGAGGGGCAGTATTCTGGACAGGAGATCCAGGCAGATACTGAGGGAGGCATGGCGCAGGATACTGATTAAGTTCAGTTGACGATACAGTCTAAGAAGTTTGGATTTGGAGTTCATTTATGAGCTAAGTCCCATCAGACATCCAGACACATTCTAAGACAGGTATTGCTCATTTCGGGAGATGGCTTTCTCCGCGAACTTGAGATATAGAGGGACATAGAAAGAAACTTCAAGGCGGATTCACTCACTGAGGCTATTCCTCGAACGCAAGAGTTTCGCAAACAGGCTTTGTGAGACTGACTAGTAGAGGAGTTGGGTGTTCGGTATCACACGGGCTGTGAGTATGCGACATCACAATAATTAGCCTTGAGTGCAAGTGGGAGATTGTTGGAGATAGTGCCCTCAGAGTCAATTATTGGATCACAGGCACGTGATTGCAATGATTGAGGGAGGACCTATCCCGGTATGACAGTCTCACTCGAGATGATAGTATGCTGTCTGGTTTACCTTTATCATCGTGTACTGCTTTAGGTGACCTTACAAGTCGCTATTCACGTTGGTAGAGCCCTAGGATTCTTGCTTGACGATCAGCAGTATGAGGGCGATCATATAAGTGAGAGCTGGAGTCTATAAGCACATCCTTAAAAGGTCCCTAGTCGTGGGAGTTTCGAGACAGGGCATCGATACTCCAGAGTAGACTAGTGTATACAGTCGAGACCCCGACGAGGGGCGATGACCGGTCTCACAAGCCACTGGTGTTAGTTGGTTCACCTAAGATGTATACAGGTGCTCATTGGGTTATGAGTACACCGGACAGGACTCGCAGGGAAAATGCTAGTTGGTCTTATACCTCACGTCAGATAGCAGTTCCCAGGTGACATGTGTACAGGTTAGTTCATCGACCTGGGGATCGTCATTTGTCTCGTGTGAGTTCCCACTGTGCTTTGATTACTACCCTACCACGGCTCAAAGGAGTCGTGCAAACAGGTTTTAGTTGGGTACAGTCCCGAGCCACATGGAGGCAGTGAGCGGATCTTCAGGGGTTCGTCTCTCCCGGTATTGGGGGTGAGGTCGCGCTGTGTCTAGGAGAGCCATTACACAAAGTCCTTGGCCAAGGCAGGAGATTTACTGGTAGGTATTCCAGTAGTATCTCAGGGTGTTCTGGGCTACACTCCGACACGACTTGTACCGCTTTTGGGGGTCTGACTTTTACCAACCCCCTAGGCCCGACATGCGATGCTCATAGACGAACGGACCGGACTGTACGGATATTGTCACTGACAGGCTCAGTAGGGTGTCAGGATTAGTTCGCTCATCGACGTCCCTTTTGGTCAATAGCTGGTGGCCCGTTACGTATTGGCTTATACCTCTGACGTGCTAGTGGTTAAATCCACAGCCATAGTATTGACGAGTCTTTAGAGTCCACCACACATTCAGTTACTCAGCTTTCGGGCGAAACGCTGTAGAGGCCGTATAGAGATATGGCAGGGTCCGATCAGATACGTGCGGTATTGCACGGATCAGGATCGGACGGTTAGTACTAGAGGCCGTATAGATATATGGAAGGGTTCGATTAGATACGTGCGGTATTGCACGGATCAGGATCGGACGGATATTACTAGCCGGCTTTGGTTTAAGCCGGATCCTAGTATAGTACAATGTAGGTTTTGTCTCATTGCATTTGTATCCGGTCGGAATACAGATGCGGGTGTGTATGCACAGTATCGGGGTTTTCCTGTAATTTATTACGGGACCAGTTTTCTGGAGTTGCCATTTTGCATTCCGTTCCGGCCGGTTTTCCTTTGTTCTTTCCCGGCCGGACTTTTCCGATGGAGGGGGTTATTTGCAAGTTTGCAAATAACTTTTGTGGAGGGGTTTCTTGCTTTTGTGTCATTATGATATGTTAAGCATCTTTGCTTTTTCATCCATGATGGTGCATTTATGTGATTGAAAAGGGTTAAGGTTTGGATGTAAGTTTGTAATCATGATGTTTTGTTTGTGGTCACCCTTCACCTTTTCCTACACTCACCTCCCTTCTTGGTTTTTTGATATATCATTCCTCCACCATTCTTATATGAGAGGGCTACACTTGTGAGGAAAAAAAATGAGAGTTTTTCATTTTTGAGCTTGTGGCATTCTTGATCTCATTTCATGCTAGAAAAATGCAAGCACCATTTTTCTTATCTTGATTCCTCCATCTATCAAATGGCAACATCCACTACCCCAATATGAGACATGAGTCCTACACATATTCTACAGCATATCTTGGGCATGTCGACTTGCCAGCTTCATGCCCGAGTTGCCTCGGTATAGAGGCGGGAGCCCGTAAAAGATGCAGGCGATGTGGTGCCCTTCCGGCGAGGAGGCGACGACCGGAGTTTCCGCAGGAGATCGGGACGACGACGAGAAGACCAGAGGACTCGGATCACTCGGTATATCTCTTCCCATCTTGTAGTTAGCTAGAACTAGTTTAATGGTCCGATCCGAGTGTTTAGTGCGCGGTGGTGCCGGTTTGCAAAGTTCGCAAAATTAAAGTTTATCACCACTTCTGCATTTGGCCGTCGGATTGACGGCCGGGGCGCCGCAGTGCACTTACACATCGTATGTACAATAATGGCCTCTAGGGCATACATATAACTAACAATAGATTGCTAGCGGTAAAATATTATCAGGAATTTCAAGTGTTGAAATTTGCAATGAGATTGCATACATTCTGTGAGATAGTTGGATCCCGATACCCACTGCGAGTAAGTGTTACTCCTGAAAGAGTCTTGCACTTTACAATTAGCCGATCAAGTAGGTGTCGAGAAAGGTGTCAACGGGGCTATGCTTCTGGGAAAACGAGTTTTACTTTAATTAGGTATGTGCGAAAACACGAGGAACCTCCCTCAAAGTACCGGCACTGGCCTGGCTGAAAGATTGGCGAAATTATAGGGTGTAATTAATCCCGGCTAATCTTTCCTTTTAGGGTTTGAAGGAAGATTTGATAAAAACAGTGGGAGCCATCCTGATTAGATAAAAGAATAACCAATTTGATCCTGCAAGAGCATACGCTAAAGTGTTTTCTTCTCTCTCCTTTCCAGGTAGCGACCATGTCACGTATTAATCAAGATAATAATATGGATGTATTGACCGAACCCGCTTGTTATACTGAGCTGGGAAACGTTGGTTCCGTTCTTTCTTATAATTGTTATAAGATTGACCAGAAAATAGAGGAATATCCGGATTCCCATGCCACCCAAACGAAGAATAAGCATGTTAATGCATCTTCTTCGGGTGTGTTAGTCATCGAGAACTGTTTCTCAGTTCACTCTACGTCCTGGGTATTAGATACCGGATCGGGATCCCACATATGTAATATGTTACATGGGCTAAGGAAAGGTAGAGAACTGGGAATGGTTGATCATTCCGTAAGAGTAGGGAATACTACAAATGTTGTAGCCAAAGCGGTTGGCGAATATCACCTTGTATTACCAAATGGTAATACATTGATTCTGAACGATTGCTATTACATTCCGACCCTGATATGTAATCTTATATCAGTTTCTTTATTAAGTAAAGAAGGATATAATTTTGCAGTACAGGATAATGTTATGAACATCTTCCTGGATCAAAAGTTGATTAGATCGGGCTCGTTAAATAATGGCATATACATTCTAAATCAAACCACAATTCTTAATGTACAAAATACGCACAAGAGGAAGAGTTCAGAAATGAACGAATCCTTCTTATAGCATTGTAGACTAGGTCATATCAATGCGACACGACTAGCTAAGTTACATAAGGATAAATATTTGAATCCGTTCAAATTTTCATCCTATGACACTTGCCAGTCATGTCTCAAAGGCAAAATGACCAAAACTCCGTTTAGTGGACACGGAGAAAGAGTTACGGAACTATTGGGACTGATACATAGTGATATATGTGGTCCCATGTCTACACAGGCCAGGAATGGTTCCTCATACTTCATTACATTCACTGACGATCTCTCAAGATACGGACATGTGTTCCTGTTGAAATACAAGTCTGAAGCTTTTGAGAAATTCAAATAATATAAGCATGAAGTAGAGAACTAAACGGGTTAAAGTATTAAAATCCTTCGATCTCATCGGGGAGGCGAATACTTGAGCACGGAATTCCGAGACTATCTAAAAGAGAATGGGATTTTCTCTCAGCTTACTCCTCCATATACACCACAGCACAGTGGTGTATCGGAACGGAGGAATCTCACCCTATTAGATATGGTGCGCTCTATGATGAGCACCTCTGAGTTACCTATTTATTTTTAGGGGTATGCGCTTGAAACAGCCATACATCTATTGAATATGGTCCCTACCAAATCTGTGCCTACCACTCCATATGAGATATGGAAGGGGAAGAGACCATGTCTTAATTATATTAAGATATGGGGTTGTCCGGTTTATGTTAAACGCAAAATCCGGACAAGCTTGAGGCAAGGTCAGTTCTGTGTAAGTTTGTTTGATATCCCAAAAATTCACATGGGTATATCTTCTACCGTTCTGAGGAACAAAAGGTATTTGTTTCTCGCAATGCCACCTTTTTAGAAAAAGGAATTTCTTGCAAAGGAAATTAGTGGCAAGGAGGTAGAATTGGAACAGGTTCCAGCTATACAAACTACAACAGAAGATTTGGTGGAACCAGAGGATTCGATAGTATCCAACGAAGCTCAGCCTCTTTGTCGATCTAGTAGGGTTCCTCATCCACCCGAGAGATACTACGGTTTTCTCATTGATGGTGGGAGCGAGGATTGCATCATGGAAGATGATGACCCAACTAGCTTCGAGCAGGCCATCACGAGTGGGGACTCTATGAAGTGGCTGGATGCAATGCGATCTGAGATGGAATCCATGTACTCCAACAAAGTATGGACTTTGGAAGTTGCTCCTGAAAGGGTAAAACCCATTGGGAGCAAATAGATCTTTAAGAAGAAACTTGGTGTAGATGGAAAAGTTGAGACTTTCAAAGCTAGACTTGTTGCAAAGGGTTTTCGTCAACGACCAGGTGTGGATTATAACGAAACCTTTTCTCCACTGGCTATGCCTAAGTCCATTCAGATCCTACTTGCCATTGTTGCATATCATGACTATGAAATTTGGCAAATGGATCTTAAGACCGCCTTTCTAAATGGTGATTTAGAAGAGATCGTGTACATGACTCAGCCAGAGGGTTTCGTAGACAGTGGGAGCAGCAGAAAGGTGTGCATGCTGCTTAAATCCATCTACGGGTTGAAGCAGGCATCGCGGGGTTGGATCATCTGTTTTGATGTCGTAGTCAAAGAGTTTGACTTCATAAAAAATATAGATGAACCTTGTATATACAAGAAGGTGGCAGAGAGTAAGGTTGTCTTCCTCGTATTGTACGTTGATGACATACTCTTTATAGGAAATGATATTCCTATGCTGCAATCGGTCAAGCTTTTCTTATCACAAAGGTTCTTAATGAAAGATCTAGGTGATGCCTCCTACATCTTGGGGATTAAGATCTATAGAGATAGATCTAAACGGATACTGGGATTGTCCCAATCCAGGTACATTGACACCATACTAAAGAGATTTAGTATGGAAGAGTCCAAGCATGGGTTTTTACCCATGATCTCAGGACTCACTCTCTCTGAAAAGATGTCTCCCAAGACTGATTTGGAGAGAGCTCGCTTGCAAGGGATACCCAATGCTTCGGCAGTAGGCTCTATCATGTATGCGATGCTATGTACCAGACCCGATGTAGCATACTCACTAAGTGTAGTGAGTAGGTATCAAGCAGATCCAGGAGAGAGTCCCTGGACAACTGTGAAGAGCATTCTCAAGTACATGAGAAGGACTAAAGAGATGCTCTTAGTGTATGGTAACGGAGAACTCCAAGTGGAGTCCTTTACCGATTCGAGCTTCCAGAGTGATAAGGACGACTCTAAGTCGGTCTCGGGATTTGTCTTTACCCTCAATGGAGGGGCAGTTTGTTGGAAGAGTTCTAAACAGGAAACCGTGGCAGACTCGACGATGGAGGCTGAATGCATCGCTGCCAACGATGCTACCAAAGAGGCTGTCTGGATGAAGAAGTTCATAACTGAACTTTGAGTGGTTCCATCCATTATGTATCCAATACCTTTGTATTGTGATAACAATGGAGCGGTGGCTTTAGTCAAGGATCCCAGGTCCCATCAGCGATCCAGGCATATTCTGAGGTGGTATCACCTGATCCAGGAGATAGTTGATCGCCGGGAGATCGAGGTCAGGAGACTTGACACGAAGAACAACACAACGGATCCACTCACGAAGGTTATTCCACAGATACAGTTCGAGAGACTCTTCGGGATGTTGGGTATGCGATACTACAACAGCTGGCCCTAGTGCAAGTAGGAGATTGTTAGTTATATGTATGCCCTAGAGGCCATTATTGCACATATGATGTATATTATAGTGTATGCTTGGACATATATAGAGAAGACTTTCTTGCTCGACATGATAGTATGCTATCTGGTTGCTCTTTATCTTAACATGTATACTTATCTCTTGATACCATCTCATGGTTACATGTTTGTAAAGCCCTTAGGATGTGTACTTGACTACTAGGATTATGATGCAGATCATACTAGTGGGGCCATGGTACTCCATTAGTTCATCCTTTAATGTTCCTAGTCGTGGGTGTATCGAGATAGGGCATCGATATACTAGAGTAGACTAGCGTATACGCTTCTCGACCCATGAGATGGGCAATGGATGATCCCATATCCATTGGTGTTTGGCATCAGAGATGGTATACGGGTGCTCAATGGAGACTGGGTACACTGGATGGACTAGCCGAGAACTCCTAGATGGTATTATACCTGACGTCAGATAGCAGTTCTCTGGTGACACCGGTACAGGTTAGTCTGTAGACCCGAGATCGCCATAGAGTCTTGTGTGATTCCAACTGTGCTTTGATTTCCACCTTACCACGTTCAAGAGGACATGCAAAATGGTGGTTTTTGGGTACAATCCCGAATCACATAGAGGAAATGAGCGATATGAGGGGATTTCGTCTCTCCCAGTATTGGGGGTAGATGTCGTGCTGTGCTCGATTGGATATAACTGGAAGTCCATGGCCAGGGATGATTTAGAGATTTTCTGGTAAGTGTTATCAGTAGTTTCTCGGCCCGTTACGAGCCTCGTATCGGCATGAATTATCGAGCTATTGGGGTCTGGCGTTTACCACCCCGAGACTTGATATGCGACATCTCAGACGAAGAGACCGGACTGTACGGTAGTGTTACTGACAGACTTTACAAGAGCTAGTGCGGGCTTGCTTGTTGATCTTCTGATCGCTCAATACCCGGATTGCCGTTACGTCTATCCAGTACCGCTGACGGCTTATAGGTGCTTGATATGATCATCACTTACTGCCGGCGTATTGACGAGTCTTTAGAGTCCTATATAGAGGTTTTACTCGCTCAGGCAAAACGAAGTAGGAGAACATATGTGATATGTGCGGGACCGAGATTAATATGAGTATGTGATACCGTATTCTATTCTCGCGATATTTATATCGGTCGGTTATATGTGATATAGCCGGGTTATCGAATCAAGTGTTGATTCGATAAGTTGGTATATATAATAATAGTCGGTTATATGTGATATAGCCGGATTAGTAAATCAAGTGTTAATTTGATAATTTAGTGTATAATTGTATATTTGATATACTAGTTTACATTAAATAATATTATCTCACTTAAACATTTATTTTTCTCACATGTGCACACTTAATATATATGTGATATATATTAATTGTGCTTTATTATGTGTCATGGTTGATGATACATGCAACATGGGTGTATGAGACTTACACCATGATAAAGATAATGTAGGGTCTATTTATTTATTTTAATTCAATTATTAGTTGGAAATTTGTCACATGGCATGAAGCTTCATGAAGCTTTGAGATCCATTGACTTAGTCCAGTAGTTTTGTCTTACACTAGATATTTATTAACCCAACCATTATTTAAACCCATGGTTAAGTCTCTACATGAGTAATATTAGATATTTTCTCATCCATGGTTTCCATTCACTCTTACAACATTATCTCTCTTCATCTTCTTCTACAAGCTCAAGAGTTCTCTAGCTTTTGAGTAAGTGAGAAATAATAGTGAGGAAAACAATTCTAAAGTGAGCAAAAATCCTACTTTATCATCCTCTACTAGATTAGTACTTTAGTATAGAGTGTTAGCTTTACTAATCTCTCATTAGTGAAGTAGTAGCTTGGGTTAGTGTCTCCTCGACGTAGATCATCTTCGGCTTTGAAGACTTCAAGCAACTTCATTCCTTTCTTCTTATGAAGCCATGCTAGAGTCCGAAAGATCACCACTTGGAGCGAAAGGCCTACTGCACGGAGCTATTGAAGTGAAGGACCGGTCTACAAAGGTTGTATTCCTAGTTCAATTAGTTGTGAAGTAGTTTACAATATGTTTTGTATGATTCTCTAGTTAAACGTCCTAGGTTAGAGTTCTTTAGCACGACAAAAATTTAAAAATGGCATGGAAGATGCCTCCGGAAACCTTTCTGTTGTGTATAAGAACCCTACAGTGGTATCAGAGCCTAGCTAGAGAATTAGACGTATTGTGTAGGATTACGAAACCGAAACAACTCCGAAACTTGAAACAAGACTACCCAGTTTCTGTTGATTTTTTAAAGTCGTCAATTTTTTTTTAAACAATTACAGAATGTTGCATGTGATGTAACATGAGAATTAAACCAAGACGAACCAATCTGGCATGTTTCTAGCTGGCCAGACATGCCAAATTTCCGAGCTGGCCGGCCCAAGGGGGTTCATCTTGGTTTGGTATTTCAGGCTCTGGGTTTTGGTGTTTCAGGTGTTGTTTGTTTTTGCTAAATTTTCATGTGATGCTAACTTTCTGCAAAGGCAACTCGGAGCGTTTCGTAGTCATAATTCTAACAGTTTTTCGGGTTATTTTAGACGGTGTTAAAAATTTTGATCGGATATCAAATACCCACTTTAACCATTGCCGGAAAATTTTCCAAGTGTTGGATTTTTCCTTAGTTTAAAACTTTCAGAAAATCATGCAAGCGATACTGTTGAATTTTTCCTTAGTTTAAAACTTCCAAGTGTTGAATGCACATGGATATATCTTCTACTACCCTGAGGAACAAAAGGCGTTTGTTTCTCAATATGCCACCTTTTTAGAAAAGGAATTTCTAGTTAAAGAAATTAGTAGTAAAGAGGTAGAGCTGGATGAAGTTCCGGCTACACAAACTACAACTTCTGATTTTTAGAACCAGAGGATCCAATAGTCTCTGACGACCTCAGCCACTCCGCAGATCTAGTAGAGTTCCTCATCCACCTAAGAGTTACTACGGTTTTCTCATAGACGGTGGGAGCGAGGATTGCATCATGGAAGATGATGGCCTAACTAGTTTCGAGCAGGCCATCATAAGTGGGGACTCTGTGAAATGGCTGGATGCTGTGTGATCTGAGATGGAGTCCATGTACACGAACAAAGTATGGACTTTGGAAGTTGCTCCTGAAGGGGTAAAACTTATCGGGAGCAAGTGGATCTTTAAGAAGAAAATTGGTGTATATGGAAAGGTTGAGACCTTCAAAGCTAGACATGTAGCAAAAGGTTTTCTTCAACGACCTGGTGTCGACTATGATGAAACCTTTTCTCCTGTCGCTATGCTTAAGTCTATCAGGATCCTACTTGCCATTGTTGTATACCATAATTACGAAATCTGGCAGATGGACGTCAAGAGTGATTTTCTAAATAGTGATTTAGAAGAGAGCATGTGCATGACTAATCCAGAGGGCTTCGTAGACAGTGGGAGCAGCGGAAAGGTATGCAAGCTGCTTAAATCTATCTATGGATTAAAGCAGGCACCGTGGAGCTGGAACATCTATTTTGATGAAGCCATCAAAGAGTTGACTTCATCAAAAATGTATATGAATCATGTATATACTAGAAGGTTGTAGAGAGTAAGGTTGTCTTCCTCGTATTGTAGGTGGATGGCATACTCTTGATAGGAAATGATGTTCCTATGCTACACTCGGTCAAGCTCTTCTTATCACACAAGTTCTCCATGAAAGATCTAGGTGATGCCTCCTACATCCTGGGGATAAAGATTTATAGAGATAGATCTAAACGGATATTGGGATTGTCCCAATCCAGGTACATAGACACCATATTAAAGAGGTTTAGTATGGAAGATTCTAAGCGTGGTAATTTACCCGCTTGTTCAGGAATCACTCTCTCCAAAGAGATATCTTCCAAGGCTGATTTGGAGAGGGCTCGCATGCAAGGGATACCCTATGCTTCGACAATAAGGTCTATCATGTATGCGATGTTATGTACCAGACCGGATGTAGCTTACTCACTAGGTGTAGTGAGTAGGTATCAATCAGATCTTGGGGAGAAACACTGGACAATTGTGAAGAACATTCTTAAATACTTGCGGACTAAAGAAATGTTCTTAGTGTATGGTAACGGAGAACTCCAAGTGGAGTCCTTTACCGATTCGAGCTTCCAGAGTGATATGGACAACAGTAAGTCAGTCTCGGGTTTTGTATTCACTCTCAATGGAGGGGAGGTATATTGGAAGAGTTCCAAGTAAGATACCGTAGCAGACTTGATGATGGAGGCTGAATACATCGCTACCAACGATGCTGCCAAAGAGGCTGTTTGGATGAAGAAGTTCATAGCTGAACTTGGTGCGGTTCCGTCCATTGAGCATCTAATACCTGTGTATTGTGATAACAATGGAGCACTGGTTTTGGCCAACGAACCCCGGTCCCATCAGCGATCCAGACATATTCTTAGGTGGTATCACCTGATCCGGGAGATCGTAAATCGACAGGAGATCGAGGTCAGAAGAGTTGACACGAAGGAAAATGCAGTAGATCAACTCACGGAGGCCCTTCCCCAGACACAGTTTGAGAGACTTTTTAGGATGTTGGGTATGAGATACTACAACAACTGGCCTTAGTGCAAGTAGGAGATTGTTAGGAATATGTATGCCCTAGAGGCCATTATTGTATGATAGAGTGGATGCTTGGACATATATATAGAGGACATTCTTGCTCGACATGATAATATGCTATCTGGTTGCTTTTTATCTTAACATGTACCCTTTTATTATTATACTATCAGTCAGCTCAATCGGCAGGAAAAACGACATCGAACCGAATAATAGGTGAATCGGGAATCCGGTCGATGAAAAATCCGATATGAAAGGCTTCGATCGTGATAAACAGAGCCTGTCACAAAAGACCTAAACTCTTCCGACTGAATATCATAAAGCCTATAAAACAACGAGCTACTATCAGGTCCTTAGGATGTTTGGTTGACTACCTGAAATATGATGCAGATCATACTACTGGGACTTGTGTAGTCTACAAGAACATTTTTTAACTGTTCCTAGTCGAGGGAGTATCGAGACAGGGCATCGATATTCCAAAGTAGACTAGTGTGTACGTTTCTTGACCCTGTAAGGGGCTATGGTTGATCCCATAACCATTGGTGTTTGACATCAAAGATTGTACACAGGTGGTCATTAGAGAATAGGTATACTGAACAGGACTCACCGAGAACTCCTAGATGGTACTATACCTATCGTCAGATAGCAGTTCTCTGGTGACACTGGTACATGTTAGTCTGTAGACCTGAGATCGCCATAGTGTCTTGTGTGGTTCCTACTGTGCCTTGATTTCCTCCCTACCACGGCTTAAAGGAGTTATGCAAACAGGTGGATTTTGGGTACAGTCCTAAGTCACATGGAGGCGGTGAGCGATAGGAGGGGTTTCGCCTCTCCCGGTATTGGGAGTTGAGGTTGCGCTATGCTCGATTGGTTATAACAGTAAGTGCCTGGCCAGGGCTGATGAGATTTACTGGTAAGTGTTATTAGTAGTTTCTCGAACCGTTATGAGCCATACATCGGCATAACTTATCAAGTTACCGGTGTCTGACGATTCCACCCCTAGACTTGATATGCGACATATTAGACGAAGAGACCGGACTGTACGGTAAGTGTTACTTATAGGCTTCATTGGAGTTCGGACAAGCTTGCTTGTTAATTTTCTATTCGCTCAATACCTGGGTAGCCGTTAAGTCCATCTAGTACTGCTAACGGCTTGTGGGTAACTGATGTGAACATTACTTACTGCTGGCGTATTGACGAGTCTTTAGAGTCCCACACAGAGATTTCATAGTTCAAGCGAAACAAAGTAGGGCACATATGCTGATATGTGCGGGAGCCTGATTAAATACGAGTATGTGATACCGTATTCTAATCTGGCGATAAATGATATTAGTCGGTTATATATGATATAGCCGGATTATTAAATCAAGTTTTGGTTTAATAATTTGATATATATTTATAATTGATATAATTATATGTTAACTAATATTATTGCTCACTTAAGTTATTATTATCTTAATATATATTTATATGTAAATATGTGAGATATATATATATATATATATATTACATTTTCTATTTTAAGAAAATAGAAATGATGAGGTGGACAATTGGAGATATTTGTGACATGGGTAAGGCATGGCATTTTCATTTATTTGTTTGTCTTGACTCACTATTGAAGCATGGTTGGAATTATTTATGTGTAAATAATCCATGCTTCAATAAGTGAGGTTAAGAGAGAAGCCATTCTACACTTGTTCATTTGCAACCCAAGCTCATTTTTCTCTCTAGCTCTCTCATTTTCCTCCTCCTCCTTCCAAGTCATTACCCTCACATTCGTTGTGAACCCTAGGACTTGTGAGACTACTTAGTGAGCTAAACACCCTACTTTATCATCCTAGTCTAGATTAATACTTTAGACTAGGTTGTTTACTTCATTAATACTATATTAGTGAAGAGCTAGTTTGACCTGGAGGAATTTCGGGTGGATCATCTTCGACACGAAGATCGCGAAGCAAGTTCATGCACTTCATCAAGTGGAGCCTAGAGAAGTCATAGGGTGTCACGATCCAAATGTGGTACGTGACAGGCACTTAAATCACGTGGCATCTAAAGACGTCGACATGGTTCAAGTAAGCCAAAACCCGGAATCTAAACCCTTTTGAAAATATTGGAGGTGAGTTTAAAATAGTCATCAGATGGAATCAATTTAAATAACATTTAAATTTAACTAAGTATGTTTGAAAAGCATCTATGACGTTTTGAAAATCTGACAGTACCTCCTTTTAAAATTTTATATAAAAACCCGATACAACTACAACAATAAAATAGCATCCCAACGGGAGCTAGCTTTCACGTCCAAAAAAAGGGACAGCCAAACAATCTATATCAGAAGTCGACTCTAAAGAGTGCGACCTCAGAATTTCTAAGTCTTGCTTCTATGTTCACAATATACCATTTCTAAGTTGATGGAGTTTCCACTAGATACAAGAATATAAGAATAATCAAGAGTGAGTACGATACAATAATAACCCACTTACCAATCAATCACCGAAAGGAATGTGTGCCCAAGCCGTTGATAATCCAAGTGGTAAGACCTGCAAGAAACTGTGGCACAACGGGGATGAGTTGCCAACTCAGTGAATAAAAGTACATCTAAAGGTAGAAATCGAAATGCACGACGATACCTAGGTCATAAGTATAGCACTACCATAATCTGTACAAATATAATATGATATGCGTATGTATCATAATGCAACACTAATTGTCAAGCAATCCCAAGTAGAATATATATATGTACTGTCCCCCGGATCAGTCCTAATCGAATCCAATAATGGTATCTAACTCTGTACCTCATGATAACAATCATATCAATATATCTATATGGATGTCCAGCATTGACATCGAAATTAGAAATCTGTCGTGTTCAACATCGACACGTAAATTCAGGTATCGTCGACACCACCTCAACAGATGATCACCACCCGATATCCCTGGCTACGATCGGTATCCCCTGGATATCTGTCGTGCCCAATCTGGCCCCGGTCAGTATCCCCTGGATATCTGGCGTGCTTATCTCTATCTCCGGTATCAAGTATCACCGTTAGGCTCCCCGCCTATAATGCGGCTATCCTGCCCCTCGGTCTCGAACCGGGTCCACCATGTATCCAACTGTATGCCCCCCGACTCAGTCTGGATAACTTGTAAATCCGTAACCGTATGACCTCCAACTCGGATCGAAATCAAAATCAGAAGACACAAAACTCATGGTGGACGTTTAACTCATAATATCAAAAATATCAAGTAATGAATAAGAATACTTGCATAGATTATATTGATGATATATTATATATACATATATAACAGTGTCCCATACCACCGATATATATCATCAGGAGTAAAATATCCAGAAAATCTATAAGAATCAAATATAGCATTTATAGTACTAATATTCGTAATTTACAAAAGGAATAAAGGAAGACTATGTAATTATATCACATAGGCATAATGATCTCAATTCTACTGTGTCATGGAACTACTGATGATGTGTAGTGTAGCATACGCGTCTGTGCTCGTGCAATATGGCAATCATTAGTATTTGTGCAAGTGTTCTACGGTGTAACAACCTATTTATATTTAACACATCTATAATAGAACGGCTCTATAGTGACATGGCAGTACCAATGAGGTGTAGTGTAACATATATTTACGTGCTTGTGCAGCATAGTACTCATTGGTAATTGTGCAGTGTTCTATCAGAGTGTTCGTATCGCAGAAACAGATAACATCGATAATATAATGCAAACATGTAAAGTAATCTAAACATAACTATGGTAGTTACTTACTATGAGCTATACTATTATCTTTAGAAATGAGACGAAACGTTAAGTTTGAAATAAGAAAGCTGCCCTAGATTAAAATAGATATTCGTTTTGGAAATTGGCATCACATCCTTGTATTTTATTATTTAAAAGAGAAACAAATCATAGTTTTTAAAAGGATATAGCTCACACCCGTATTATATCCTAAAACGGAATATAATCTAACTCTACGAGTCTAAAGGAAAACTTGGCCGTTATTCGGCATATAAATCTCATCATTTCCCATACATACCATTTCTTGTATAATACCTCATTGTATCACTGTATTTGTATCATTTCAAGTACGGCATGATTTCTCGTACAAATCCATCAACTCATATCCATGTCATAAGGATCAAACGTCTCGTACGTATATCATTCGAAACAATGCATGAAACTATATGCAATTGGAAGACATACTATATATGATACTATATCAATAACATTAACTCCTAATTAGATATCATACTACTTTAGTTATAAGGTTGCGGGGGTGTTATACGCAATCCACCTGACTTTCCCGTAGATGTAAATCTACTCACCAACTTGATGAGCTTGCTGAAATCTATGCTGCTAAGTTCGTCAACTCCGTCTCGGAATCCTTCGCGATCACACCTATAATCGTATTTAAAATCACATAGATGTAAATATCATATTGGAAACCAAAACAACGAGCTAAGCATCCGTAGGTTAGAGCCTACAGTATACTTAACCCAAAAACAATAATATGCCACTGAAATCTACGTATGAACGTCGATGTTTCAGTCGCAATACGAAATACGCAAAACCCGTATCGTAATATCGGAAATTTGATAAAACCTTTACTAAATATTCCTAGATTTTACTGTGTAAATATTTAGATAAAACAAAAAATACAAAAACTTATAAAATACCAACGCAAAGCTACTGGAGGAAAAACCAACATCAAAACCCACAAGGGGGCCGGCGTCACCGGAAAATTTCTAGATGTCGTCGGTTCAACCAATGACTTGGGGCTTGGTTTTTTAAGTTAAGTCTTATAGTGGTCCTGTGATGCTTATGATGTTGCTAGTTTTTCTGGTGCTTATACCTATTGGTTCCAGAATCAATTGCAATGAGCTAGATATCACAAAATTCCAGTTTATGATATTGCACAAACTAAACATGCTACGTGTCGTATATAGAATTTTACTCCAAAACTGATACTAACTTACAGATTTAACCTACTTCTAAAATAACTTAAATAGATTAATCCACACACACAGACCTACCCTGAAAACCAAAAACCCTAACTCACCAAGAAGTCCGGCGAGCTCGGAATTTTTGTGATGGTCGCCGGCCAAAATTCGAGCACCCTGGTTCGTTTTCCTATGGTTAATTCTAGATCTAGTTTATAAGATTAAGTTACTGTTTGATCAATTTAGTTATCATCTAAACTATAGCAGATTTTCACAGAGCTACACTTTGCCTAAAATACGATATTACCGATATTCGATTTCTAAATTAAAACAGTTACTGAACTAAAATCCTACAGTGTTTAAAGATTATACCTACAAAGGATTGCTGGAAGATCTTCCTTCAAGATGCACAAGCTCCTAGTTCCTAGCTTGAGGGTGAGGAAAATCTTAGAACTTAGCTCTTCTCTTTTCTTTTCTCCTTATGTGTTCTAATGTTTCCCCCCTTTTCTTTTCTAATTCAGTTGATTCCTAAATTCCCAAGATATATGATCTGAACCATATAAGGTAAATGAGTGAGGGTGGTAGGAGGAGCTGTCACCAAAAGGGAGGTGATTGTTTCATGCAAGGGTGAGGTGTGTGCACAAAATTGGTGGGGTTTTCATGCAAGGGTGAGGTGTGTGCATGAGGTGTAAATGTGCAAGAAGGAGGTGTCTTTATGGTGTTATGCTATACCAAAGGGTTTAATTTAAGCTTAACCAATTCCTACCCCTTTTTGCATAACAACCCTTAACAAATTCTAATTTGCATAAAGAAACTAACATTTTCACATAACCCCCATACTGTATCATATTACACATGAAGCTAATCTTTTCACTAAAACCCTTGTGATTCATTAATATTACAAACTAAACATCCAATTTAATTAGTTTCACATACCACTTATGAAATATCCTATTTTGTTTCAATAACTTTTTAAATTAAAATTTTATTTTTTAATTAACTAAATTAATTTATTATCTAAATTTTCGAAATGTTACATAAGGACTACTATCCGAAGCTTTAGAAGAGAAAGACTTGGTCTACAAAGGTTGTAGTTTTCTTTCTCTTTGTGTAGATTTTACTCTATGATCATGTTAACCCTAATATTCTAGTTGGATTCTAGGTTAGTGTAGGTTAGCACCAAGAAATTTTTAAAATCGCATGCTTGATGCCGGTTAAAACCTTGTGGTGGTGCAAGGATACACTTTCAGTACTGAACGTGTCTCGAGCTTGTCCGCATGCTGATTTTTTACAAATGCTGGACATCCCCATATCTTTAGATACTTAAGATAGGGTTTCTTCCTACTCCACATCTGATATGATGTAGTAGACACAGACTTAGTAGGAACCTTGTTCAAATAATATGCAGCTGATTCTAGTGCATAATCCCAGAAGGATCTCGGTAACTCAGCGTTACTTATCATGGAACGTACCATATCCAATAAGGTTCGTTTTTGCCTTTCCGATACACCATTTTATTGAGGTGTGTATGGAGGAGTAAGCTGAGAGAGAATTCTATTCTCTTTTAAGTAATCCAGGAACTCGGCATTTAAGTATTCCCAATCTCGATCACATCTAAGTGTCTTGATACTTTTGCCGGTTTGTTTTTCCACTTCATTCTCGTATTTCCGGAATTTCTCAAAGGCCTCTGATTTATGTTTCATCAAGAATACATATCCGTACCTTGAGAAATCATCCGTAAAAGTAATGAAGTAGGAATAACCACTTTTTGCATGTGTAGACATTGGACCACACACATCGCTGTGTATGAGTCCCAAGAGCTCACTTGCTCTTACTCCGTGTCCAGTGAACGGAGTCTTTTTTATCTTTTCTTTGAGACATTATTGACAGGTTGCATAAGACTGATATTCAAATGGATCCAAATATCCCTCTTTATGTAACTTCATCAACCGTGTTTCATTGATGTGACCTAGTCTACAATGCCATAAGAAAGCCTGATATAATTCTGGAGACTTTCTTTTAAGTGTGTTATGGACATTGAAAACCTAAGGTTGATTTAATACGTATATACCATTATCTAGTGTACCTGACCCAATCAAATCTTTATTAAGGTGGATGTGGAGGACATCGCTTACAAATGTAAAATCATAACCTTCTTTAGATAGTAAAGATACATAGATGATATTACATGCCAAACTAGGTACACACAAATAGTTATACAAAATCAAAATCTGCCAATTTGTCAATCCTAGGTGATATTCCCCTACGGATACAGAATCTACGCTCGTTCCGTTAGCAACCTTGAGAGTCATATCACTTTCCTTGATAACTCTACGGTTTCTCAGAGCCTGTAATGAATTACAGATATAAGATCCTGATCCGGTATCCAGTACCCACGAAGTAGAGTTAATTGACAGACAGTTTTCAATCATAAACACACCTGAAGCCGAAGCAACAACATACTTTGAATCATGGTTTCTGGCTTTCCAAGCCCTGCAGTCCTTCTTCCAATGCCCTTTCCCATGACAATAGAAACTTCATCCTTCTCTACTGTCAGCCCCGAAACTTTTGCCCTGCCCTTTCCCTCTATCTTACTGACACCGCCTTTCGGCTTGGTGGAGGCCTTCTTCTTCTTCCCTTTGGTTTTCGTCTTGGATCTAGAAGAGGAAGATTACCCAATAAGCAGAGCGTGTGTCTTCCTGGATTTCTGCTGGGTGCCCTCAGCACTCCTCAACATGTTGAGGAGTTCTGAAAGTGAAACTTTCTTCCCTTGAATGTTGAAATTCAAGATATACTGGGCGTAGGTAGAAGGGAGGGACTGTAGAATCAAGTCAGTATATAACTCGTTCTCTAACGTGGTCTCAAGGTCCGCAAGCTCTTCAATATTACTAATTATCTTAAGGACGTATTCCCATACAGATGACCCGACAGCTAACCTCACCTAAAACAATTTTTTCGAGGTCTCCTATCTTACGATACGAGATTGCTCTCCATATAAATCTTTGGTATGGAGGAAGATGGAAGCTAAGTCCAACTTCTCGTACCGTCTGTGGTGTTCATTATCCATTGAGACCAACATGAGGCACTTGGCTCTCGCACTGTCTATTTTCCATGTCATACGGATTTCAACATCCGTGATGGTGGAATCTGGACTTGGGACGGCGGGGGGTTTGGTAGTAAGGAGGTAGCCCATCTTCTCATAGGTAATGGTCATCTGGACATTTCCTAGCCAATCTTTATAGTTTGGTCCAGTCAATTTACTATTATCTAGCAGTAACTTAAGCCCAGTCATTTTGGTCGCTGCTGTCAGGAGAGAGAGAAGAAACACTCAGCATGATACTCTTGCAAGTTTAGATTGGTTATTAGTTTATCTAAACATGATGGCTCCCACTATTTCTCAAATCCTCCAAACCATAAAAGAAGAATTAGTCAGGATTAGTCTCACTCTTATAATTCTTGCTTATCCTTTCGGCCATGCTAGTGTCGGTATTTCGAAAGAGTTTTTCCAACGCTTTTTGCGAAGTTTCTTAATTACATAACCTCTTTTCCCTGGAGGCGTAGCCCCGCTAACATCGTTCTAGGCACCTACTTAGTTTATAGCGTTGATTGTTTTAGTGAAAAAATCTCCCGAAGAGTAGCGGATACTCACAGTAGGATCGGGATCCAAATATCATCGTGTGATAATCTTGAAGGAATCCTACCAAAATCATCACACTCCATATGGTATGCAACACTAGCAAGTTTTATTTTCCTTTGAAACTCTCGATGTGGATTTTTGCCCCAGGCGCTTATGACCTTGATGAAGGCCAACATATCATAAAACGCAAGTCAAGTTCTAACCCGTCATTATCCAAGTTAATTTGAACCCATTCGTACAAACCCTTAACGAAGGCCAAAATAGCAGTACGACCATCCCAAATCAACGCATCTATCTATGCTACAAATGAATACCCAGCAGCTACCAATCACTATGCCTTGGCGAAGGTCAAAATACATAGCTTGAATACTACTGAATACCCATCTGATATGTCGGAGGGCTATGGATGGTTTTGGCGAAACCGTGAACGTAATGAACTTGATATAGTCGAAAGAACCATGATAGATTTTAAAAGGAGTGGTTTAGGCTCCGCGTTTAAAAGTTGTTTTTTAAGAAAACTGAGAGGTTTTGAAATTGTTCCAGTGATTTAAATTTTGATTGTTTTCCTTGCATTAATCAATATTAATGCGGTCCCATCATTTAACCCTATCATTGCAGAAAAGAAACGAAAATAGAATGTACGCTTATGCCATCCGCATTCGGTATGGGGCCCCGTCATGCACCGTTAGCTTACTTAACTACGCAGAGCGGGAGCTGGACTAACTCGAGTGGAAAACTTAAGCAACGTTTATTAATATATATACATATATATATACACATACATACATATATATATATATAGCCATTCGTCTCAGGAAATAATAGGCATTCCAGATCATAGATCACATATGAAAATATTGGATATACTAGGAATTCCGTGTTTCATTTTAGCCTAGAACGAAAGATGGATTCCACGACCGTGATGAATAGCCAACCCCACCCTAGACCCCTATGGGTGCGGAAAACTGCCCGCCAAATTCCCGATGTGAAGCAACCTCTCTCAATAAAATGAGTAGGCTACTCAGCCCTTCAAGAACCCGGTAGTTTGTGCACCCCACCGTGGGTCTATCCTAGATACAAGAAAAGTAAATGAAATAATACAATGGTGGCTACAATCTCAACCCGGATGTGCCCCGCAAAAGAAAATTACATAAATTTACAAATTTAGATGAATGAAAGAAAGGAAAACACTCTTCTCGCATCCCATGGCTATTCATCCACGATGATCTAATACTTCATATACACAAACCATCACAATACAGAAAAGAAAACACTCTTCTCACATCCCATGGCTATTTATCCTCGACGATCCAATACTTCCAACACACTGCCCCCGTTGAGGGTAAACAAAAAACCCGAGACAGACTTGCTGTCATTCTTGTCTCTCTGGAAGCTTGAATCGGTAAAGGACTTGATTGTTAGAATTAAAGTTAACCGCGATCAAGACGGTGTCGCTTTGCAGCTAGCCGGTTGAGCACGGGTTGATCTACAGGGAGACGGAGCATTTATGGTTCTTGTCGTAACGAGTTAACGCGCGCGGCAGAATTTGTTCTTATCTATCCTTTGTGTATATGCAAAGTAAAGTTGTTAGGAAAAGATACAATAGTGTAATCTAAGCAAATCCGCACTAAAACTTTTGAGCCGAACTTAACGATTGAAGCTAGAGCAATCGGCAACAACGTGGATTAGAGTGCTTAAGCACGGTATTCGTGGAATCTGGCTTATTGATCCTTGTCCGTCCGTTCTTATCTCTTGCTTTCGCCTCCGTCCAAACCGAACGCAACCGGTCGTGGTTAGGAATCACCGTTATCTTTGTAGGGTGGGGTGCCTAACGGAGCACTTGCCTAACGTTAGGACGGAGTTCAATGGAAAATACGGGAAAAGGAAATGAGAAACGGAACATTAACTTACAATATCGTATTCTTTCCTAACAACACATATTTACAACCATCTCAAAAACAAACCAAAAAAGAGCAAAGAAAAGAGAAACAAAGAAAAGAAAAGACTACAAGCAAGTAATTAAAGGGCATAGAATTAAAGAGCAAGAAAGTAAAGTATGGTAATAAATTGCAAGGTAAGTAAAGCAAGAATTAAAAGAGCAAGAAAGAAAAATGCAAGTAATAAAAGAGCAAGATAAAGAGAACTAGAAACCCAAGTGTGCAAAATGAAAGTTCTATTATTTCCAAGATACAACCTTGAAATCAATACCCTAAACTTAAACTTGCAAGCTCACTAAAGAGATTGCAAGATCAAGAGAAGGGAATGAACTCAAGGGAAAGCTATGTACAAGAACTAAAGAAACAAAAAGAATTACAAAGTGTATGAAAAAGAATGAGAAAACATGGACTAAGTGAGACCCTTCACCCCTTGCCCACTGCCTACTATATATAGGCTCAAAAACTAAATAAGCAAACAATAAAATAATGATGAAAAGGAAGCAATGGAGGGCCAGTAGAAGAATGGGACCCAATGGGCATTGTAGGGCCGGCGAGCTCGGATGGAACAGGCATGTGCTCGGGTCAATACCGAGGGATGGGGCTTGTGCTTGTAGTGTGGTCTTGTGTTGTCCCTAGAAGTCCAATGGTGCAACTTGATTTCTCTAATTTAACCTGGTCTGCACTCTTGGATATGGGGGGAAACTTGAAGATACAAATCACATCACTACTTTATGCAATAAACGTACATCACACCATATGTGCCCACTTGCTCAAACCATCATGCCATGGCAGCCCCCCTAGGTCCTAGTGCAACTCCAAGAGTTAGTGTGCACACATGCTTTGTGTTGGACCAAAATATTGTGAACACATTATTTGTTTGCAAAATAACTTATGGATATCGGTTGGTTTGCGGTTCTGGTTGCAGTGTCAGCTCACAGCTTTGATATGCGTGATTCTGGATTTATTTCTAGTATTTTGTCATGGATACCTATAATCTATATTACTGAGCAAACACCAGTTAATAGTATCGATAAATACAAAAAATAGATAATGAATGAGCGGTATTAAAATGCAGTTTTCTGATATAAATAAATACCCCCAAACTTATCTTTTGCTCGTCCCGAGCAAAAGAAAATCTCAGCCTCACTTTCGCAGGGAACGCGATTGCACTGAGCGCGTGCAACAAGCCGTTAAACCTCTAGGTGTCCCTAGTAGGAGGAGTGTTGTCTCCTGAGGGTTTTCAGCGGATACTACCTACAAAATCCCGTCAAGTTAGTTCATAAGTTAACGTCGATTTTACTCCTATATTTTAGCATCTAAGTTAGAAATTCTATCATCCTAAGTTAGAAATATCCTACCCTTATGTTTCACACCTCCAATCTATTTAACCTTAGATCCTATACGTTCCAAAAAAGTTTAGAAAGATATTGCTATTTCCTGAGTTTTCTTTCTAAAAGTGCGGTCTTAAATCAGGGATTTTTATCAGTTTAACGGAAAACATAAGTCTTATTCTTTATTTTTATCTTTCCTCCAAACATCGATCGTATACTCGTATGTGTGTGTAAATTTTTCACCCCTACACTTAAGAATTCAATTCAAGCTATAGCACCCTTTCCCTAATACCTAATACTACTTCTTTTCATTAATTATGGACAGTGTTGCTTACACACTTTTCATGCGACTATTAATGCTTCTTGAGGCACTAACGGCCGATTACTGAATGTGTGAGCTTAAAGCGTAAATAGCAGTTTTCAGGTCTTGACTTTATTTACTTTTTTATTTTTATTTTTTTTCTTTTACAAGACCGGATATATTTTTTCACTTATGCTCTGGTTAGCTTTAAATACCGTTTTTTCTTTCATATTAGGTTTTCAGGCAAGTGTATTTTTCGGTATCCTCTACTATCCCAAGTTTCAAGGTGCGAGTATGTGCAGTTTGTAAGGTATATACTTTCTAAATTTGGACTCAAGAGTAGAAACTATTTTTTAGATTTATCTTTCAGTAATGCTTCAATACTTTCCCTTCATCTTGACTGAACTCAAGATTGCCTATTTCTTAAAAAAACTGCAAGAACATATAATTACCAAGGTTAAATAAAAAGAGGGTTATTTTTAGGGTTTTCAATTTCTAAGCCTAGGATTTAGTTATTTCTAACGTATCAACTAAACTTACGGAATAAAATCTAAGTTACCCTATTAGCTAACTTTGACGACAAAGTTTTTATATTTTGGAATTTTTTTTTACTTTTATGGGTTTTTAATAAGGTATGCAAATGAAAAATATACATATGAATGCGAAAGTAGAAAGCTTACCGAGCACACCCTCAAACTTAAACGTGACAGTGCTCTCACTGTCAGGCTACACCAAGAGGGTCAAAATTGTCGGCGCTCCCCAAAAACAAATTATATACAAAAAAAAAAGAAAACCAAAAAATATATACACAAAAAGGTTCCCTCAAACTTAAGTGAAACAGCGTTTCCACTGTTAAGCGTTGAAGTTCAAGATTAGGGGGGAAAGAACAGTATCAATCTATACAAGGCCTTGCACAGGAAAAAAGTGAGCACCAACCATTCAAAAATTCTATCTCTGTAGTATGCTGGTTGGTGAAAGAATGCGGAGAGGAAAGAAATGAAGAATACGCGGGACCGTATGCGAATAGAGGTGTTATACGATCTTGGTATATGAGAAGAAGAATGGCGGAGGGGAGTAAGAAGTGGAATACGAACTTGAGGGTGAAAATGGAGTGAATAAATTATCACAATTTGTAATGACCGATGTGTAAAAAGAGTTTGTGCTAATCTATTAACCCATCAAGAAATGGGGTCAAATCCCTCAAGATTCGTGAGAAACCATAGGTAAGCCGAACTTGGTAAACCAAACACTGAAAATGAAAGTCATACGGTTTCTTGCAAGGTCGGAACGATGGAAAGGATGGAGGGGAGTGATTGAGGAAGATCATCAGTTAAAGGTTCAGGAGGGTGTACATAGTCAATGGAAGGGATAGGATGAATTGGAAAATCGGATTCATCAATTAAAACTGGTTCATCCACAAAGATATCCTCAAAAGTCTCGTCAAAAATTATTTCATCCATGCATTCAATATTAAAATCAAGACGCATATGAAGTTCGGGAAAAACAGTTAATGACTCGGGATGATGAATTGAAGAGAAAAGCTCATCCAAAACTGTGGGTTCATCATCCAAAATATTCTCGGCATCGATATCCTCAATCAAGTGAAAATCAATATTCTCAGACACCTCATCAAAAGCATGGAGTTCAATCAATTGTGGTTCTAAGATGGAAGCGTAGAGGTCAAAAGGATTGGTGATGGTTTCACTCGAAAAGGACCCTTCACAATCAGGTAAATCAAACACTACAAAGTCGCACAACTCATTAAACGTTCTATCTTCAACCGATGAATCATTTGGAACACTTGATAGCCATTCAAAACCGGAGTTGTGGGATTCATGTTGAAACGGGTAGGTTTGATTTGGAAGGGTATACAGCTCACTCTCTCCACTCAAATTCTCAACCTTTCCAATCGCCTCAGCATATATTGGAAAATTTGGAGCCAGCTGGAAATTAGCTTCCGGGTCACTAGGTTGTATGAGGGCGGCCATGAACGCATTCAAATCCATCATCTGTTGGTACGACGCTACACAAAAGTCTTCCAACGACTGTTCTAGACTAGACATGGGTTGTGAAGGGGTTTCAGTAAAAGATTCAAAGTTATCTGGATATGTGAAACTCCCAAACGGCTGTATAGAAGCAATGTCTAGGGAAGGTGCAACAGTTGGGTAGGATGGATAAGAATTGAATGGTTGGACAAGAGTACGATCAACATTTGGATAAGAAGGCGAATGGAATTGTTGATCCCAAGAACTGAAAGTGTTGAAAGGAGTGAAAGATCGGCTACGAGATTGTTTAATATGTTCAGCAAGAGACATAGGTCTTGGAGTTACAACTGGACTCTCAAAAGGGGTATCAACGTAAGAAGGTGGTGAAGGTTGAAATGGTTGATACAAGGTGGAATGCGGGGTCCATTTGTTCTTCCTAGACGCGTCTATCCGATCTTTCAAAGAGATTTTGGGCCTGGAGGGGTCGTTCAAAATTCGGCCAAAGCAAGAACCGTAGGAGGTAATGTCTGGTTGTGGGTACCAAAGTTCGGCAAGAGTTTTTCGAAGTGGGGTACTCATGATATGAAGAGAAGAAGAAGAAAAGGAGAGGTAAAAGAATATGATTTTTTTTTATATTTTTAAGTTAGTTATTAACAAAAGAATGAAATATACAAAAGAGAATCTGGACAAAAACAATCACGACATAAAAATACCACACACCTAATCGGTCTTGGGTTCACCTAGGTCAACTAGACCTGCTCCAAAACTTGATTGTCGAAGTAAAACTGTGTCGAGAAACGGGCTCAAGATATACAGATCACGAGGCCAGGTAAGTGCAGAGATAAGGGGAGTTTTGCCGACGCTTTCGCGAAGGTCCTTAATTAAATAACCCTTTCTTTTTTGTCAGTTTCACCGTGAACACTTTCTTAGACACCCCATAAATAATATACCGTTAAGCGGTGTTCTAAACACAGTTAACTTCTCCTAGTGAGCGCGAAGTCCTTAAGGCTTAAAGTCTAATTTCTTTTAAAAATTTGTGCGGGTATGCGTTATGTTCAAGTTCGTGATTTGTGGGCCACGGAAAAGGTGATGAAATCCTTTACTGTATGTTGTGGGGTTCGCTTTCCCTTAAGTCCGTATTAATTGATGCAATGCGCAATTCAATAAAAAAATTATTCAAAGAATCAAACAATCATTTTTCGTTTAAGCACAGCACTGCAACAAATACGGGTTAGTCATTTTTGGCGTTTGGTAGTGAACTTATAAAGAATCCTGCAAAGATAGAATAGTGGATGCGTTGGAATTGAGAAGAAGGTGTTAGTATAGTACGTACCGATAAGTTTTGGGTTTAAGTAAGTCCGGTTTGCTTGAAAGTTTGCCTGCGCGGGTCAAACTACCCGGATCTTTGGTACTGTACTTCGTAATCACCTTATCCTTGAATGTACACTTTACTCCCCGTGCTCGCAGTTCGCAAACCCGCAAAAATCTATAAATGTTGGGAAAAGCGGATATTAGTGCGGAAAAGCAATATGAATGCCTAAATACCTGCACAATAAAAATTATAAAAAAAACAAACAATAAAAATGGGACAAAAACAGAACACTGGAGCACAGAGGAAAATTTGGAGGGAAAAGGAGGCAATAGGGCCGGCGAACTCGGATTTTAAGGGGTGGTCGCCGGTTTTACCTTGGAGTTGGGGCTCCAAACTTCTTCTGTGATCCCACTGTTCTACTAGTATCTAATTGGTATTGTTTATCTTTTTAGTTGAGATCCTGAGTGCTAGCAGGTAAGAAATCCAGAGAGCAAAATGGTTAGCAAAGTTAGTTTTTGTTTTGGTTTTTGAAATTTTGAAATTTTTAGTTTGTTTTGAAAATAGGGTTAGATGTATAAATGGGATGTACAAAGATTAATCCAAAATAACAAGAATTAAAACGTTACCGTCTCCCCGGCAACGGCGCCATTTGATCGCACGCTTTTGGCGTGTCGTGTATTTGAAGTTCTAAAGTTTAACCGCGATCACGACGTTGTCGCTTTGAAGCTAGCCGCGATGAGCACGGGTCGATCCATAGGGAGATGGAGCGTTTTATGTTCTTGTTCTCACGAGTTAATGCGCGTGGGCGGATTTGTTCTTATCTATCTTATGTGTATATGCAAGTATAAAGTTGTTAGGAAAAGATACAAAAGTGTAAGTTAAGGAATCCGCACTAAAACTTTTGATCCGAACTTAACGATTGAAGCTAGAACAATCGGCAACAACGTGGATTAGGGTGCTTAAGCACGGTATTCATGGAATCCGGATTATTGACCCTTGTCCGTCCGTTCTTGTCTCTTGCTTTTGCCTCCGGCCAAACCGAACGCAACTGGTTGCGGTTAGGAATCACCGTTACCTTGGTAGGGTAGGGTGCCTAACGGAGCGCTTGCATAACATTTGGACGGAGTTCAATGGAAAATACGGGAAAAGAAAATGAGCAAAGAAACCTTAACTTACAATATCGTATTTATTCCTAACAACACTATATTAACAACCATTACAATAACAAACCAAAAGAGCAAAGAAAAGATAAGCAAATAAAAGAAAAGAAAATAATACAAGTAAGTAAATTGCATGGAATGAAAAGAGCAAGAATGTAAAGCATGGTAATAAATTGTATGAATGTAAAAGCAAGTAAGAAAGAACTAGGAAGCAAAGATCAAAATACAAGACATGGGTTCAATAACCTAATCTTAAACTTGCAAGCTCAATTAAGAGCTTGCAAGATCAAGAAGAGGCAAAGAACTCATGGTCAATGAAGGCACAAAAAGAAAGCTTTATTCATACCAAAGTAATGATACAACCCTTGAGTGCAATAACCAAACCTTAACCTTGCAAGCTCAAAGAAGTGGTTGCAAGATCAAGTTAAGGCAAAGAACTCAAGGGGTTAGCTATGTACAAGAGAACAAAAGAAAACAAAAGAGTTGAAGTGTAAAACGAAAGATACAATGTGAGACCCTCATCCTTGCTGCCTAGTTCTACTTTTATAGGCTCAAAAACAGAATAAACAAACAATAAAAATGAGATGACAAGGCAGCAAGGGGGGCCTACAGAAAACTGGGGCTTTTGGGGAAAAAGTGGCTGGCCACAATGGTGCTCATCTCGGGTCAAATCCGAGCTCCTAGGCTCGTTCTTTGTGTGTTGGCTTGTTTTGTCCCCCACATCACTCTGATATTGTTTGCTTGGTCAGTAGAGGCTTTGGATGCACTTAAGGTTTGGAGGGAAACTTGTAGTTATGAATCACATCAACACTTTATGCATTGAATGCACCATTAATGCACATCACACCATGCCCACTTGTGCCATGATTTATAGCTGCCCCATCATGGTCCATATGCCAAAGAGAATGTGTGCACACATGCTATGTGTTGGACCAAAATATTGTGCTCACATTTTATTCGCAAAAAATCTTTGGATATCGGTCGATTTCCAGTTCTGGTTGCAGTGTTGGCTCACAAATAATATATCTATTATTCTGGATTTATTTATAGTATTTTGTCACGGATACCTGTAATCTGTATTACTGAGAAAACACCGGTTAAAAGTACCGATAAATACAAAAAAAAAGATAATGAATGAGCGGTATTAAAATGCAATATTCTGGTATGAACAAATACCCCCAAACTTATCTTTTGCTCGTCCCGAGCAAAAATAAATATACTAGTCTCACTTTCTCAGGGAACGTGATTGCACTGAGCGCGTGCAACAAGCCGTTAAACCTCGAGGTGTCCCTAGTTGGAGGAGTGTTGTCTCCTGAGGGTTTTCAGCGGATACTACCCAAAAATTCCGTCAAGCTAGTTTCAAAAGTTAACGTTGATTCTACTCCTACAGTTTAGTATCTAGGTTAGAAATTCTATTATCTTAAGTTAGAAATTTTCAACCCTTTTATTTCATACCTCCTTTCTATTTATCCTCAGATCCTATACGTTCCAAAAAAGTTTAGAAAGATGTTGGTATCTCCTGAGTTTTCCTTCTAAAAGTGCGGTCTTAATTCAGGAATTTTTATCAGTATTACGGATAACATAATTCTTATTCTTTATTTCTATTTTTCATCCAAATATCGATTGTATACCCCCACGTGTGTGTAAAATATTCACCCCTACACTTAAGAATTCAATTCAAGCTATAGTACCCTTGCCCTAATACCTAATACTACTTTTTTTCATTAATGATGGACGGTGTTGCTCACACACCTTTCATGCGACTATTAAAGCTTCTTAAGGCACTAACGGCCGATTACTGAATGTGTGAGCTTAAAGCGTAAGTAGCAGTTTTCAGGTCTTGACTTTATTTATTTATTTTTCTTTTCTTTATTTTTCTTTTTCAAGACCGGATATATTTTTCAATGATGCTCTTTTTGGTGTTTAGCTTTAAATACCGTTTTTCTTTCATACTAGGTTTTCAGGCAAGAGTATTTCTACGTATCCTCTACTATCCTAAGTTTCAAGGTGCGTGTATGTGCAGTTGTAGGGTATATACTTTCTAAATCTGGACTCAAGAATAGAAACTATTTTTCAGATTTATCCTTCAGTAAAGCTTCTATACTTTCCCTTCATCTTGACTAAACTCGAGAACTGAACTCAAGATTACTTACTTCTATAAAAAAAACTGTAAGGACGTATAATCAACAAGTTTAAACAGAATGAGGGTTATTTTTAGGGTTTTCAATTCCTAAGCCTAGGATTTAGTTTTTTCTAACGTATCAACTAAACTTTCGGAAAAAATCTAAGTTGCCCTATTAGCTAACTTGACGACAAAGTTTTTATATTTTTGTAATTTTTTTATTTTTGTGGGTTTTTAAATAAGTATGCAAATGTAAAATATACATATGAATGCGAAGGAAGAAAGCTTACCGAGCACACCCCCAGACTTAAACTTGACAATGCCCTCACTGTTAGGCTACACCAAGAGGGTCAAAATTGTCGGCGCTCCCAAAAAATAAATTATATACAAACAAAAAAGAAAACCAAAAATATATACACCAAAAGGATCCCCCCCAAACTAAAGTGAAACAGTGTTTCCACTGTTAAGCATTGAAGTTCAGGATTAGGGGGGAAAGAACAATATGAATCTATACAAGGCCTTACATAGACCAAAAGTGAGCACCAACCATTCAAAAATGCTATCTCTGTAGTGTGCTGGTTGGTGAAAGAATGCAGAAAGGAAAGAAATGGAGAATACACGAGACCGTATGTGAATAGAGGTGGGATACGGTCTCGGTATATAAGAAGAAGAATGGCGGAAGGGAAAAAGAAATGGAGTATGAACTTGAGGGTGAAAATGGAGTGAATAGATTAGCACAATTTGTAATGACCGATGTGTAAAAAGTGATTGTGCTAATCTATCAACACATCGAGAAATGGGGTCAAATCCCTCAAGATTCGTGAGAAAACATGGGTACGTCGAACTTGGTAAACCAGACACAGGAAGTGAAAGTGATACGATTTCTTGCAAGGTCGGAACGATGGAAAGGATGGTGGGAAGTGATCGAGGAAGGGTATCAATTAAAGGTTCAGGAGGGTGTACACAGTCAATGAAAGGGATAGGATGAATTGGAAAATTCGACTCATCAAGCAAAACTGGTTCATCCTCAAAAATATCCTCAAAATTCAGCTTATCCATACAAATTTCATCAAAATCAAGACGCATATGGAGTTCGGGAAAAAAGTTAATGACTCGAGGTGATGAATTGGAGAGAAAAACTCATCCAAAGCAGTGGGTTCATCATCCAAAATATTCCCAGCGTCAATATCCTCAATCAAGTGAAAATCAATTTTCCCAGACAACTCATCAAAAGCATGGATTTCAATCGATTCTGGTTCTAAGATGGAGGTGTAGAGGTCAAAAGGATTGGGTGTAGTTTCACTCAAAAGGGACCCTTCACAATCGGGTAAATCAAACACTACAAAGTCGCACAACTCATTAACCCTTCTATCTTCATTCGGTGAATCGTTTGGAACACTAGATAGACATTCTGGAGTTGTGGGATTCAATTTGCAATGGGTAGGTTTGATTTGGAAGGGTGTACAACTCACTCTCTCCACTCAAATTCTCAGCTTGTCCTACCGCCTCATCATACATTGGAAAATTTGGAGCTAGTTGGAAACTAGCTACCGGGTCACTAGGTTGTATGAGGGCGGCCATGGACGCATTCAAATCCATCATCTGTTGGCATGACGCTACCTTAAAGTCTTCCAACGACTGTTCCAGACTAGACATATGTTGTGAAGGGGTTTCAGTAAAAGATTCAAATTTGTTTGGATACTGGAAACTCCCAAAAGGCTATTCAGAAGCAATGTCTAGGGAAGGTGTAAAAGTCGGGTAGGATTGATAAGAATTGAATGGCTGGACAGGGGTAGGATCAACATACGGATAAGAAGGTGAACGGAATTGTTGATCCAAAGAATTCGCAGTGGTGAAAGGAGTGAAAGATCGGCTACGGGATTGTTCAATATGTTCAGCAATAGACATAGGTCTTTGAGTTACAACAGGACTCGAAAAAGGAGTATCAACGTAAAAAGATGGTGAAGGTTGAAAAGGTTGATACAAGATAGATTACGGAGTCCAATTGTTCATCCTAGACGAGTCTACCCGATCTTTCAAAGAAATTTTGGGCATGGAGGGATCGTTCGACGTTCGACCAAAGCAAGAACCGTAAGAAGTGATGTCTGGTTGTGGGTACCAAAGTTCGGCAAGGGTTTTTCGAGGTGGGGTACCCATGATATGAAGTGTGGAAGAAGAATAAGAGAAAAGGAGGAGAAAAGAATGTGGTGGTTTTTTTAATTTCTTTTTTATTTTTAAGTTAGTTATTAAAAAAAAGAATGAAATATACAAAAAAGAATCTGGATAAAAACAATCACGACACAAAAATACCACACACCTAATCGGTCTAGGGTTTACCTAGGTCAACTAGACCTGCTCCAGAACTTGATTGTTGAAGTAAAACTTTGTCGAGAAGCGGGTTCAAGATATACTGATCACGAGGCCAGGTAAGTGCAGAGATAAGGGGAGGTTTTCCGACGCTTTCGCGAAGGTCCTTAATTAAATAACCATTTCTCTTTTATCGGTTTTGCCGTGAACATTTTTCAAGACACCCCGTAAACAATATACCGTTAAGCGGTGTTCTAAACACAGTTAACTTCTCCTAGTGAGCACGAAGTCCTTAAGGCTTAAAGTCTAGTTTCTTTTAAAAATTTGTACGGGTAAGCGTTATGTTCAAGTTTGTGATTTGTGGGCCATGGAAAAGGTGATGAAATCTTTTACCGTATCTTGTGGGGTTCGTTTGCCCTTAAGTGCGTATTAAAGGATGCAATGCGCGATTCAATAAAAATTCTATAAAGAATCAAAGAATTGTTTTTTTTAGTTTAAGCTCAGCACTGCAACAAATAAGGGTTAGTCAAGTTTAGCGCTTGCTAGCGAACTTGCAAAGAATCCTGCAAAGATAGAAAATTGGATGCGTTGGATTTGAGAAAGAAGGTGTTAGTAAAATACGTATTGATAAATTTTCGGGTTAAGAAACCCCCATTGAAGTTAAATCCAAGTAGCTTGAAAAGTTTGCTTGCGCGGTTCAAACTATCCGGATCTTTGGCACTGTACTTCGCAATCACCTTAGCGTTGAATGTGCACTTTGCTCCCCACAATCGCAGTTTGCAAATCCGTAAAAATCTACAAATGTCGGAAAAAACGGATATTAGTTCAGAAAAGAGATATGAATGCCCAAATACCTGCACACTAAAAATTATTAAAAAAAACAAACAATAAAAATGGTAAAAAAACAAAACACTGGAGCACAGAGGAAAATTTGGAGGCAGAAGGAGGTGAAGGGGCCGGCGACACCGGACTTGGAGGCAATGTCGTCGGTTTTTCCTTGGAGATAGGGCTCCAAATTTCTTCTCCTGTCCAAGTGCTGTACTAGTGTCTCAAATTTCTTGCTTATTTTTTCTGTTGAGATTCAGAGTGCTAGCAGGTAAAAATCTGAAGAACAAAAAGGTTAGGAAAGTTAGTTTTTGTTTTCGTTTTGGTTTTTTGAAATTTTTTGTTTGTTTTGAAAATAGGGTTAGTTGTATAAATGAGATGTATAATGATAAACCTGAAATAACAAAAATAAAAACGTTACCGTCTCCCTGGCAACGGCGCCATTTGATTGAAAGAATTAAAGTTAACCGCAATCAAGACGGTGTCGCTTTGCAGCTAGCCAGTTGAGCATGGGTCGATCCACAGGGGGACGGAGCGTTTATGGTTCTTGTCGTAACGAGTTAACGCGCGCGGCAGAATTTGTTCTTATCTATCCTATGTTTATATGCAAAGTAAAGTTGTTAGGAAAAGATACAAATGTGTAAGCTAAGGAAATCCGCACTAAAACCTTTGAGCCGAACTTAACGATTGAAGCTAGAGCGGCAACAACGTGGATTAGGGTTCTTAAGCACGGTATTCGTGGAATCCGGCTTATTGACCCTTGTCCGTCCGTTCTTGTCTCTTGCTTTCACCTCCGGCCAAACCAAACGCAACCGGTCGCGGTTAGGAATTACTGTTATCTTGGTAGGGTAGAGTGCATAACGGAGCGCTTGCGTAACGTTTGGACGGAGTTCAATGGAATATACGGGAAAAGGAAACGAGAAATGGAACGTTAACTTACAATATCGTATTCTTGCTTAACAATACATATTTACAACCATCTCAAAAACAAACCAAAAAAGAGCAAAGAAAAGAGAAACAAAGAAATGAAAAGACTACAAGCAACTAATTAATGGGCATGGAATTAAAGAGCAAGAAAGTAAAGCATGGTAATAAATTGCAAGGTAAGTAAAGCATGAATTAAAAGAGCAAGAAAGAAAAATGCAAGTAATAAAATAGCAAGATAAAGAGAACTAGGAACCCAAGTGTGCAAAATGAAGTTCTATTATGTCCAAGATACAACCTTAAGATCAATACCCTAAACTTAAACTTGCAAGCTCACTAAAGAGGTTGCAAGATCAAGAGAAGGGCATGAACTCAAGGGAAAGTTATGTACATGAACTAAAGAAACAAAAAGAGTTACAAAGTGTATGAAAAAGAATGAGAAAACTTGGACTAAGTGAGACCCTTCACCCCTTGCCCACTGCCTGCTATATATAGGCTCAAAAACTAAATAAGCAAACAATAAAATAATGATGAAAAGGCAGCAATGGAGGGCCAGTAGAAGAATGGACCCAATGGGCACTGTAGGACCGTCGAGCTCGGATGGAACAGGCATGTGCTCAGGTCAATTCTGAGGGATGGGGCTCGTGCTTGTAGTGTGGTCTTTTGTTGTCCCCAGAAGTCAAATGGTGCAACTTGATTTCTCTAATTTAACCTGGTCTGCACTCTTGGATATGGAGGGAAACTTGAAGATACAAATCACATCACTACTTTATGCAATAAATGCACATCACACCATATGTGCCCACTTGCTCAAACCATCATGCCATGGTTGCCCCCTAGGTCCTAGTGCAACTCCAAGAGTTAGTGTTTACACATGCTATGTGTTGGACCAAAATATTGTGCACACATTATTTGTTTGCAAAATAACTCTTGGATATCGGTAGGTTTGCGGTTCTGGTTGCAGTGTCAGCTCACAACTGTAATATCCGTGATTCTTGAAGTATTTCTAGTATTTTGTCACGGATACCTATAATCTGTATTACTGAGAAAACATCGGTTAATAGTACCGATAAATACAAAAAATAGATAATGAATGAGAGATATTAAAATGCAGTTTTCTGATATGAACAGGACTCGACCTTTTCGTCTCCATTACCGTAAACCAAGAACATCTCTTTAGTCCTTCTCAGGTATTTGAGAATGTTCTTTACTACTGTCCAGTAGTCCTCACCTGGGTTCGACTGATACCAGCTCACCACGCTTAGCGCATAAGCTACATCTGGCCTTGTACATAGCATCGCATACATTATAGATCCTATCGCCGAAGCGTAGGGTATAGTGCTCATGCGAACCCTCTCCTCGTTAGTCTTAGGAGACATCTCCTTGGAGAGGGTGATTCCGTGCAATGCGGGTATGTTACCGCGTTTGGAATCTTCTATACTAAATCTTTTTAGTACGGTCTCTATGTACCTGGACTGCGAAAGACCTAGTAATCACTTAGATCTATCTCTGTAGATCTTGATCCCCAGAATGTACGAGGCATCACCCAGGTCCTTCATGGAGAACCTTTGTGATAAGACTAGCTTGACCGATTGTAGTATAGGAGTGTCATTTCCTATAAAAAGAATGTCGTCCACGTACAAGACTAGGAATACGACAGTTCGTCTTACAATCTTCTTATAAATACAAGGCTCGTCCTCGTTCTTGATAAAGTCAAATTCCTTGACTATTCATCAAAATAGATGTTCCAGCTCCGCGATGCCTGCTTCAATCCATAAATTGATTTAAGTAACTTACACACCTTCCCGCAGCCCCCACTATCTATGAAACCTTCCGGCTGATCCATATAAACGCACTCTTCTAAACTTCCGTTCAGAAAAGTCGTTTTCACGTCTATCTGCCAGATCTCATAGTCATGGAAGGCAGCAATGACAAGTAAGATCTTAATGGATTTGAGCATAGCCACTGGAGAAAAGGTTTCGTCATAATCCACACCTGGTTTTTGACGAAAACCTTTTGCAACAAGTCAAGTCTTATAGGTTTCCACCTGCCCATCTACACCAAATTTCCTTTTGTAGATCTATTTACATCCAACGGGTTTTACCCTAGGGGGAGCAATATCCAAGGTCTACACTTTATTGGTGTACATGGACTCCATTTCAGATCGCATAGCATCCAGCCACTTATTAGAGTCCCTACTGATAACGGTCTGCCTGAAACTAGTAGGATCATTTTCTTCCAAGATGCAATCCTCTCGATCCCCGTCTATAAGAAAACCGTAGTATCTCTCGGGAGGATGAGAAATCCTACTAGATCTGTGGAGTGGCTAAGGTTCGTCCGGGGTTATTGAATCTTGAGGTTCTACCAAATCCTTAGTCACATTTTGTGACTCAAAATTTTCTTCCAATTCTACCGTACTCCCACTTATTTCTTTTGTAAGAAATTGCCACTCTAAAACGGTGGCATGCTGAGCAACAAACACCTTATGTTCCTCGGTGTGGTAGAACAGATATCCATTTGAATGCTTTGGATATCCCACAAATTTACATAGAACTGATCGTGCCTGAAGTTTGTCCATCTATTTTTTAACATAGACCGGACAACCCCATATCTTAATACATTTAAGACATGGTCTTTTACCACTCCATATTTCATATGGAGTCTTAGGAACTGAGTTAGACGGTACCTGATTCAATAGGTATGCTGCTGCTTCGAGTGCAAGTCCCCAAAACGAAAGAGGTAACTCGGCGTTACTCATCATGGAGAGAACCATATCCAATACGATACGATTCCTCCGCTCCGATACACCGTTGTGCTGTGGTGTATACGGAGGAGTAAGGTGAGAGAGAATTCTATTCTCTTTTAGATATTCTAAGAATTCCGTGCTTAAGTACTCCCCTCCTATTTATCAGATCAGAGGATCTTGATACTTTTGTCAGTCTGGTTCTCTACTTCGTTTCTGAATTCTTTGAATTTCTCAAAAGCTTCAGATTTGTTTTTCATAAGATACACATATTCGAACCTAGAGAGATCGTCAGTGAATGTGATGAAGTACAAGAACCCACCCCTTGCATGTATAGACATTGGACCACATACATCACTGTGTATGAGTCCCAAGAGCTCTGTTGCTCTTTCTCCGTGTCTGGTGAACGGGGATTTGTTCATCTTTCCTTTGAGACAAGATTGACAAGTTTTATAAGATGAAAATTCGAACATATCCAAAAGTTCATCTTTATGCAACTTATTCAGTCTTTTCTCTCCGATATGATCAAGTCTACAATGCCACAAGTAGGATTTGTTCACATTTGAACTCTTCCTCTTGCGTCTGTTTTGTATACTGAGAACTGTGTTTTGATTAAGAACATAGATACCATTGCACAGTGTACCTTCTGCAACCGATACCTGATTAAGGTAAATGTTCATGATATTTCTATCAAGAATGAACTTATATCTATCTTTATCAAGTAAAGAAACTGATATGATGTTGCAAACCATAGAAGGTATATAGTAGCAATTGTTCAAAATCATAGTATTGCCATTTGTCAATGCTAGTGATATTCACCGACGGCAACAACATCAATTTGTGCTCCATTCCTTACTTTGAGGGACATATCACCTGGTCTAACTATCCTACTTTTCTCAGTCTCTGCAATAAATTACAGATATGAGATCCTGATCCGGTATCTAGTACCCAGGAGGTAGGACTGACCGAAAAACAGTTCTCAATAACTAGAACACCTGAAGAAGACACAATAGTATGCTTCTTCATCAATAGGGTCATCAAGGAATTCAAACAATCGTCTTTCCCTTGCTCATACTCATGACTATTGTCATAAGTTAGAGCCGAACCGACGTTCCCCAGCCCCGAATAAGAATTCAGATCGGTTAAGCAATATATTTTATTATCTTGATTTGGGCGTGAATTGGTTGCTACCTAGAGAGATAAAAGAAACACTCAGCGTGCGCTCTTGCAAGATTAGATTGGTTATTAGTGTCACGACCCAAAATTTATTAGTTCGTGACTGGCACTTAAATCACGCAATGTCTAAAGGCTTAACATAATTCAAGTAAGCCGAAGCCCAGAATTCTAAACCTTTTAAAGAAAATAAAAGAGGTGAAGTTTTGAAATAAAGGTATTATGAAATCAAATGTTTTCTTAAATGCATAGATAATGGAACATGAAAATGCAAGTGGGTTATGCTAGTTGAAAACATGTTTCGTCTTTTTAAAAATTTGGACAGCACCCCCCTTGTATATTTTGATCCAAAACCACACATACATGATAATATAAAAGGCATCCCCAAGTGGGAGCTAGCTCTTCGCCAATTGGCGAAATCACAACCACGCAAGACAAAAATATAAGTATACGACGCCCAACGGCGAAGATCGACACAAAAGGAAAATGTAAAGCAAGACATCAAACCCACCAAGCGAACATATAACCCAACGCTCTATGTCTCGCAACCACAAGTCTTTCTAAGTTTTACTATTTATACAAATACTAGTTTTGATTGATGGAGTTGACTAGATATAACAGGAATAATAAATACAAGAGTGGCACGATCCACAATGTCCCACCTACCAAAAGCAAATCACCCGAATGCAAACTATGTGCCAGCGATACCGCTACTGATCTATGCGGTCAACCTGCAAGAACTGTAGCACAACGGGGGTGAGTTGCCAACTCGTGAGTAGAAAATATCATCAGGTAGAAATCGAATAAAACAACAATTCCTAGATCAACTATATCATAAAGGTAATATTATGATATCTATGGTGACCGTATCTGCATATGTGCCAACAATATAATCAATGCCTATCTGCATGTGGATAACATCCAAATGTCCATCAATGACGCAACAACATCATGCATGCAAATATTATGAAAGCATATGCATGTAAATATGAGGATATCAACCAACGTGTGTCCATCAACGACACATCAAAATCATGGAACCTGAGTGTCCAACATCGACACTCGAAACATCATGAAACCCGTGTCCAGCATCGACATATAAATCCTCATATCTCAAGCGCCGCATCGTTAGATCGGCCTTCAGGCGCCGTATACTCTGGTCGGCCCTCATATCCATCTCACGACTCCGGTCGGTATCCTCCGGATAACCGCCGAGTCCAAATACTATCACCTGTAGGTAGTGCTCCTCTGCCAGGATCACCGCCTAACTATACGATCTTCTTGCCCCGGGGTACCTCACCGGGTCCACCATATACCCGCAGACGGTGCCTACCGCCCCTCGAATCGGATTTCACATACCAATCTTAGAACCGAGAAAACACATGGTGGATGTCTCGAAATATCATATCAAGAGAAACTGGGTTTTTAAAACAATACATAACTTCTTTTGAAATATAACCACGGTTCTTAAATCCAGAATCTCATGAAAACACCATCTCAATGCGTATAATCCTAAAGCATGATGTATGCAAACATAGAATAGAAATGTGAGCATATCAAGTATATCATGCAACATGGTATAGTGATGTGAGCATAGCAAGTATATCATGCAACATAGCATAATGATGTGAGCATATCAGTATATCATGCAAATGAGTCATGTGATAATACTAAACAATTAAGAGCAATAGCATGATATAGCAATTTGACTGTGTAAGTGACATAGCTGTTAGGTTAGGTTAGCACCCTATGAAGAGATTACAAGCATCACATGACCTAAAGTTTTCATTTTTATGGTGCTAAACTAACAAGCAAAGGAATCGATCCTAGAAAATTAGGTTAAACAAACTTTAAACTAGAAAAGCTTAGGGTTAGAAGGCTACAACCTTTGTAGCTCCCGTTTTTGTTTTGCTCCTTTGACTTTGGGGTGTTGGAAGAAGGTCCACTCTCCCTCCTCTTGCGTCCACGACGATCCACCCGGAGCTATCCCGTCCAAGCTTGCAACTTTGAAAAACAAAGAGAACACACTAATCAAGTGAGCTAGACTTGATTAGAATGAAGTTGTGGTTATGGATCTCACTTCAAAATCCTATTTTTATGAAGGATTCACTCTCTTGTAAGAACTAGAGAGCTTAAGCATGGAGGTTGATGAAGATGATGGACTTTATGAAGAAGAGAATGAATTATCTTAACAAAGAGAAAAGAAAAATAGCTATATATATTTTTCTTTCTCTTAACCAACCATGGTTAAGTATTTAGATATCATTTTATTTTAAATTAAAAGCATGATAAGAAAATAAACTATGGGTTAAAAGTTAGGTGAGTATGGTTGAGTTAGAAGAGTGTAGAAAGACTTAAGTGATTTAACCCATTTTCATTTTCTTTTGCTTTAATTTAAATCCAATAATTATCCAAATACAACCATGGTGTAATTCTTATACATCCACCATTCCCATTGTATAAACAACCATGACAATTTATGATGTATGTATGTATGTGTGCTTGCACATCTAAATGTGCATGAACAAAAAATGAATGTACACATGCATGCATACATACAACATAAACAAGATAGGATTTATAGTGAGAAAACTAATGATGAATCAACACTTGATTCACTAATCCGGTCATATCACATATGACCCGACCATTAGCAAGCCGCCCAATTAATATACGGTATCCCATACACGTATTTTAATCGGGTCCAAGCGCATATCGCATACGCGCACCACAACGTTTCGCCTGGACTAGGTAACTCCTATGTGGGACTCTAAGACTCGTCAATACGCCGGCAGTGGGTGATGATCATATCAAGCACCCCCAAGCCGCAAGCGGTCAGCCAAACGTAACGGCCACCCGGGTATTGAGCGATAAGAAGAAAACAAGCGAACCTGTTACAACTCCCGTCGAGCCATCCGGCAACACTACCGTACAGTCCGGTCTCTTCGTCAGATATGCTGCATATCGAGCCTAGGGATGGTCACGTCGACCCCAATAACTCAATAGGTCGTGTCGGTGAATGGTCTATAACAGATCGAGAAACTACTGATAACACTTATCAGCAAATCTCAGCAGCCCTGGCCAGGGACTTGCTGTTATAACCAGTCGAACACAGCACAGCATCAACTCCCAATACCGGGAGAGACGAAACCCCTCCTATCGCTCATTGCCTTCGTGTGTCTCGGGACTGTACCCAACGGCCACCTGTTTGCACGACTCAGTAGAGCCGTGGTAGGGTGGCAATCAAAGTACAGTGGGAGAACACACAAGGCTCTATGACGATCTCGGGTCTACAGACTAACCTGTACCAGTGTCACCTGAGAACTGCTATCCGACGATAGATATAATTCCATATAGGAGTTCTCGGCGAGTCCGTCCAGTGTACCCAGTCACCACTGATCACCCGTATATGATCTTGATGTCAAACATCGATGAATGTGGGAACATCCATCGCCCATCACATGGGTCTAGTATCATATACGCTAGTCTACTCTGGTATATCGATGCCCTGTCTCGATACACCTCCGACTAGGGACATTTCAGGATATGCTTATAGACTACAGATGTCCCACTAGTATGATCTCCATCATAATCAGAGTAGTCAAGCCGATATCCTTAGGGCTTTATCAGCATGTATGAAAGAATAAAAGCATGATCAAATCAACATGTCAGATAAAGAAGAACCAGATAGCATACTATCATGTCGAGCAAGAATGCAAACTGAATATATATACATGTATAGATACATCAACTATCACATAATGGCCTCTAAGGCATACATATATCCAACAATCTCTCACTTGCACTAAGTCCAGTTATTGGCGTATCTCATACCCAACATCTCAAAATGTCGCTCATGCTGCGGCTGAGGGAGGGCCTTGGTGAATGGATCCGCGGCGTTGTTCTTTGTGTCAACTCTCTTAATCTCGATCTCGCGGCGATCAACAATCTCCCGGATCAAATGAAAGCGCCTCAGGATGTGTCTGGACCACTGATGGGATCTGGGCTCCTTGGCTAACGCCATTGCCCCATTATTGTCACAATACAAAGGTATTGGATCAATAATGGTTGGAACTACTCCTAGCTCCGAGACGAACTTCTTCATCCAGACGGCTTCCTTGGCGGCATCATTTGCAGCAATGTACTCAGCTTCCATCGTAGAGTCTGCAACGGTATCCTGTTTGGAACTCTTCCAACTCACCGCCCCTCCATTGAGGGTAAACACAAACCCTGAGATAGATTTGCTGTCATCCTTATCGCTCTGGAAGCTCGAATCGGTAAAGGCCTCCATTTGGAGATCTTTATTACCATACACCAAGAACAGTTCTTTAGTCCTTCGCAAGTACTTAAGAATGTTCTTCACAGCTGTCCAGTGGTTCTCCCCTGGGTTGGATTGATACCTGCTTACTACACTAAGTGCATAAGCTACATCTGGGCGTGTACATAACATCGCATACATTATAGACCCTACTGCCGAAGCATAAGGTATAATGCTCATGCGAGCTCTCTCTTCATCGGTCTTTAGACAAGAATCCTTGGAGAGAGTGACTCCATGGCAAGCGGGTAAGGCACCCCGCTTGGAGTCTTCCATACTAAACCTCTTTAGGATGGTGTTGATGTACCTGGTTTGGGACAATCCCAATAACCTTTTGGATCTATCCCTATAGATCCTTATGCCCAGGATGTATGTGGCATCACCCAGGTCCTTCATGGAGAACCTCAGTGATAAGAATGATTTGACCGACTGTAGCATAGGAATATCATTTCCTATCAGAAGAATGTCATCCACGTACAATACGAGGAATGTGACAGCTCTTCCTACAGCCTTCCTATAAACACAAGGTTCATCTGGATTTTTGATGAAATCAAACTCTTTGATAACATCATCGAAACAGATGTTCCAACTCCGAGATGCCTGCTTTAACCCATATATGGATTTAAGCAATCTACATGCTTTCTCGCTGCTCCCACTGTCAATGAAGCCCTCTGGCTGATCCATATAAACGCATTCTTCTAAATCTCCATTTAGAAATGCTGTTTTAACGTCCATCTGCCAGATTTCATAGTCGTAGTGAGCAGCAATAGCAAGCAGGATCCGAATGGATTTAAGCATGGCTACGGGAGAAAAAGTTTCGTCATAGTCCAGACCTGGTCTTTGACGAAAACCTTTCGCCACAAGTCTTGCCTTATAGGTCTCTACCTGCCCATCCACACCAATCTTTCTTTTAAAGATCCATTTGCACCCCACAGGTTTTACCCCAGGGGGTACAACGTCCAAAGTCCATACTTTGTTGGTGTACATAGACTGCATTTCGGATCTCATGGCATCCAGCCACTTCACAGAGTCACCACTCGTGATAGCTTGCTGAAAACTGGTAGGATCATCATCTTCCATGATACAGTCTTCTCTGTCACCATCAATGAGGAAACCGTAGTACCTCTCCGGTGGGCGAGAAGTCCTACCAGACCTACGGAGTGGCCGAGGTTCTTCAGTTTCTGTTGCAACAGCCGGTTCAACCAAATCGTCATTTGTAGTTTGTGTTTCCAGAACCTCTTCTAGATCTACCACCTTGCCATCATCTCTATCCGTGAAAAACTCCTTTTCCAAGAATGTGGCATACTGAGAAACAAACACTTTTTGTTCCTCTTTGTGGTAGAATAGATATCCATAGGAATTCTTTGGATATCCTACAAAGTTACACATGACTGACCGTGTCTCGAGTTTGTCCGGATTCTGCTTTTTGACATAGGCCGGGCAACCCCAAATCTTAATTCTCTTAAGAGATGGTCTCTTCCCATGCCATATCTCATATGGCGTGGTAGACACGGCTTTGGTTGGAACCCTGTTTAGCAGAAATGCTGCAGTCTCCAATGCATGCCCCCAAAACGAGACTGGTAACTCAGCGTCACTCATCATGGACCGGACCATATCTAATAGGGTCCTATTTCGTCGTTCTGACACACCGTTGTGCTGAGGTGTGTAAGGAGGAGTGAGCTGAGAGAGAATCCCATTCTCTTTTAGGAAGTTTGCAAATTCTGTACTGAGATACTCTCCACCTCGATCTGATCGAAGCATCTTAATACTCAAGCCGGTTTGTTTTTCTACTTCTTGTTTATATTCAATGAATTTCTCGAAAGCTTCGGACTTGTGCTTTAATAAAAATACATGACCGAATCTTGAGAAATCGTCGGTGAATGTAATGAAGTATGAAAAACCGCCTCTAGCTTGTGTAGACATAGGCCCACATACATCACTATGTATGAGGCCCATGAGCTGAGTAGCTCTTTCTCCGTGTCCGGTAAACGGAGTTTTGGTCATTTTACCCTTGATACAAGACTGGCAAGTCGCATAAGATTTATATTCAAAAGAGTTTAAATATCCATCTTTATGTAACTTGTTTAGTCTTGTTTCGTTAATATGACCAAGTCTACAGTGCCAAAGAAAAGCTTCATTTAATTCTGAAAATTTTCTTTTATTAGTGTGTTGTATACTGAAAACTGTGTGTTGATTTAGGACATATATTCCGTTGTTAAGTGTACCATACCCAACCAACATTTGATTTAGGTGAATGTTCATAACATTGTTCTGCAACACAAAATTATATCCTTCATTGTCCAACAAAGATACGGATATTATATTACATAGCATATCAGGTACAAAATAACATGGATTCAAAATCAAAATACATCCAGACGGCAACCCCAAGTGATACTCTCCCACTGCGACTGTATGTACATTGGAACCATTTCCAACGCGGAGAGTATGGTCACCTGTCTTCAAAACCTTGCTATTTCTCAGCCCCTGCATAGAATTGCAAATGTGAGAACCTGAACCGGTATCCAATACCCAGGAAGCAGAGTTTATAGAAAAACAGTTTTCAGTCACAAACGCACCTGAAGCAGAAGCATCACCATGCTTCTTCTTAAGACTTAGGTACTCCGTACAGTTGCGCTTCCAATGTCCTGTCTTATGGCAATGAAAACACTCGCCTTTCCCTGGGTCTCCAGCCGTGGACTTTCCCTTTCCCTTCACCTTTTTGACTCCGCCCTTAGGATTAGTGGGTTTCTTCTTTTTCTTTCCCTTGGCCTTAGCTTTTGGGCGAGAAGAAGAAGACTGTCCAATCGTCATAACGGGAGTCTTTGCTGACTTCATAGTGCTCTCTGCACTCCTTAACATATTAAGGAGTTCAGGGAGGTCCTTCTCCATGCCATGCATGTTGAAGTTCACTATGAACTGAGCGAAGGTGGAGGGGAGGGACTGCAGAATAATATCTATATATTGTTCATTGTCCATAGTCCATCCGAGGTCCTCAAGCTCTTCTATAAGAGCTATCATCTTCAAAACATGGTCTGCTACTGGTGTGCCAGGGGCCATCCGCATGTGAAACAGTTTCTTTGATGCCTCGTATCGTAATACGCGGGACTGCTCCCCATACAACTCCTTTGTATGGAGCAGTATCCCGTGAATGTCCATGTCCTCGTGCTGCTTTTGATGTGTGTTATCCATCGATGCAAGCGCGAGGCATGTGGCCGTGGCACAGTCAGCGTCCCATGTCTTGCGGACTTCTATGTCCGCAACTGAGGATTTTGGGCCTGGGACGGGCGGGGCTGAAGCCGTGAGGACATATGATATTTTATCATAAGTCAAGGCGATCTTCAGATTCCTTAGCCAGTCTTTATAGTTGGTCCCGTTCAGTTTGTTTTTATCTAGTAGAAGCTTAAATCCAGTCATTGGTATCTGCCATTAAGAGAGAAAAAAGAATACACTCAGCGAAAGCTCTTGCATAGATTAGATTGGTTTATTATCTTGTCTAATCGATGTTTCCCACTGCTTTTTATCAAGTTTCTCTTTCAAACCTTAAAAAGAAAAACTAGCCAGGATTAATTACAGTCTACAACTTCGCTAACCGTTCAGCCAGGCCAGTGTCGGTACTTTGAGGGAGGTTCCCCGTGCTTTCACACGGACCTAATTAGAGTAAACCTCGTTTTCCCAGAGGCGGAGCCCCGTTAACACCTTTCTAGACACCTAATGAGTTAGCTAATTGTAAACTGTAAAACTCTCCTAGGAGCAACTATTGCCCACAGTGGGATCGGGATCCAACCATCACATGGAAGGTATGCAATCTCATTGCAAATTTCAACACTTGAAATTCCCGATGTAATTTTTACCCCCAGTACTTATGACCTTAACTATGGTCAACAAATCATAAGTACTAGTCAAGTTCTACCCGTCATTTCTTGATCAATTAGACCCACCCATATGACCCTTAACTATGGTCAACAAAGTCGTATGAATGTCCTAATTAATCTGCATCATATGCAGTGTAGGAAGACATCACTTAGCTACCGTACACTACGCCTTAACTAAAGTCAACAAACGTAGCACGAATACTAAGTACTCTACTTCCTAAAATGACGGAGGGTTGCGAATGATTTTTAAGAAAATCTGTAACGCTTTGAACTTGATATCGTTGTAGAATCAAACAGTTTTTCAAAAGGAGTGGCTTAAGCTCCGCAGTTTAGAAATATAGCTTTTTCATAAATAGCCGAGTAGTTTTTAAATCCGATTCTACAACATCTTTTAGATTTATTTTCTTTACATTAATCACATTAATGTAATCCCATCATTTAAGTCCTAAAGCCAATCACAGAAAAGAAACGAAAATAACACGTACGCTTATGCCATCCGCATTCGCCGCAATGTTCCGTTATGCACCGTTAGGTTACTTAACTAACGGCATACCGGGACGGGACTAGCGCGGGTGTAAAACATAAGCAACGTCTACTATATATCATATATATAATAAGTCATTCGTCTCAGATATCACAGAACACAGGCAGCAGAAAAATAGATATAACGTGGGATATACTAGGACATCCGTATTTAGTATTTAGCCAGAATAGAAAATACGGATTCCACAGTCGCGATGAATAGCCAAGCCCACACCCTGGACCCCTACGAGAGCGGCAAGTGACCCTACCAATCCTGGAGTTTAGGAGACCCGGTCTCGACTCCTCGAGATGGCCTCCCACTGAACCCCAGAACCCGGTCACCTGTGCTCCCCTCCTTGGGTCCATCCTAATGCGGAAAAGTAAATAATATACAACACTGGTGACACAACCGCAACCTGGAAGTGCCCCAAATAAAAGAATATTACATTACATTTGAATTTACATGAATGAAAAGATAAAACTCTCATCTCACAAAAAAACCCCCGGCTATTCGATCGCGACAATCCTGCACATCATATCTGAGCAACACATAATATCATCAACGTAAGCAAGTATGCGTACCCCGATTGTCGTTGATGTATAGCAACGAAACCGGCGATATCTAACATACTACACTTACGGTCACAGAAAAGAAAGTGTAAAACTACAATATTTGGAATCCAGATTCTCTTTAGACATCATAAATTCGAAATATCACATATCTCGTATTTCATGCCTAAACCATATGAATTCCACATATTGTATCACATTCCAGACAAACAGACAGTATTAAAGTTTTCGAACGAACAATCAAGCACCCAAGATTCACTAAAGCTCAACACTTGAGCAGAGTTCAAAATTTTGGAGTGTGACACAGTAGCGGCGGTCCAGCCGTAGAAGGGTCAAGCCAACGCCTCACATGTGGCACGCCGTACTGCCCCAAACCCGAGGGTTCAAAGGGTAGTTCGAGACGGTCACATAATCGAGTTAAGGTTTGTTGTCTTCTAGAGGGACCACCGCAAAAAGACTTGCACACACCTCCAAACTATTTAAACCCCGTGAATATTGAGTAAATGATATTCGTTCAAACACTTCAATACTTTCTAGTTTACCCGGAAAAGAAATACGAAACGAAAATTCCGATCGAAACAACTAGTTCAAAACCATCTCCAGAATTTTCAACAGCAGATTCAGATTAAATACTCTCAAAATGTACTGTAGCAGGTAAAGAAAATTACTGTACAAAAAATTGTCAGAGAGCCCGTCAAATGGCCGCGGAAGCGCGGCCTAAGCCTTGCTTATGCCGCCCTTCCGCGGTCAAACTTACTGTTCATGGGTACGGATTTTCCAGATCGTCTAATTTTTACCTGCTCTATTTTTTGAGAATTTTTAATTCTGAAAAAGATCAGTTTTTAAAAAATTTCCAGAGAGCATCCTATAAATCCGTATTTTGGTTCGATCGGACTTTTCACTTCGCAAAAAGGTCGCCTAACGTTCTAGGTCGGCTCTGATACCAATGTTAGGTTAGGTTAGCACCCTATGAAGAGATTACAAGCATCACATGACCTAAAGTTTTCATTTTTATGGTGCTAAACTAACAAGCAAAGGAATCGATCCTAGAAAATTAGGTTAAACAAACTTTAAACTAGAAAAGCTTAGGGTTAGAAGGCTACAACCTTTGTAGCTCCCGTTTTTGTTTTGCTCCTTTGACTTTGGGGTGTTGGAAGAAGGTCCACTCTCCCTCCTCTTGCGTCCACGACGATCCACCCGGAGCTATCCCGTCCAAGCTTGCAACTTTGAAAAACAAAGAGAACACACTAATCAAGTGAGCTAGACTTGATTAGAATGAAGTTGTGGTTATGGATCTCACTTCAAAATCCTATTTTTATGAAGGATTCACTCTCTTGTAAGAACTAGAGAGCTTAAGCATGGAGGTTGATGAAGATGATGGACTTTATGAAGAAGAGAATGAATTATCTTAACAAAGAGAAAAGAAAAATAGCTATATATATTTTTCTTTCTCTTAACCAACCATGGTTAAGTATTTAGATATCATTTTATTTTAAATTAAAAGCATGATAAGAAAATAAACTATGGGTTAAAAGTTAGGTGAGTATGGTTGAGTTAGAAGAGTGTAGAAAGACTTAAGTGATTTAACCCATTTTCATTTTCTTTTGCTTTAATTTAAATCCAATAATTATCCAAATACAACCATGGTGTAATTCTTATACATCCACCATTCCCATTGTATAAACAACCATGACAATTTATGATGTATGTATGTATGTGTGCTTGCACATCTAAATGTGCATGAACAAAAAATGAATGTACACATGCATGCATACATACAACATAAACAAGATAGGATTTATAGTGAGAAAACTAATGATGAATCAACACTTGATTCACTAATCCGGTCATATCACATATGACCCGACCATTAGCAAGCCGCCCAATTAATATACGGTATCCCATACACGTATTTTAATCGGGTCCAAGCGCATATCGCATACGCGCACCACAACGTTTCGCCTGGACTAGGTAACTCCTATGTGGGACTCTAAGACTCGTCAATACGCCGGCAGTGGGTGATGATCATATCAAGCACCCCCAAGCCGCAAGCGGTCAGCCAAACGTAACGGTCACCCGGGTATTGAGCGATAAGAAGAAAACAAGCGAACCTGTTACAACTCCCGTCGAGCCATCCGGCAACACTACCGTACAGTCCGGTCTCTTCGTCAGATATGCTGCATATCGAGCCTAGGGATGGTCACGTCGACCCCAATAACTCAATAGGTCGTGTCGGTGAATGGTCTATAACAGATCGAGAAACTACTGATAACACTTATCAGCAAATCTCAGCAGCCCTGGCCAGGGACTTGCTGTTATAACCAGTCGAACACAGCACAGCATCAACTCCCAATACCGGGAGAGACGAAACCCCTCCTATCGCTCATTGCCTTCGTGTGTCTCGGGACTGTACCCAATGGCCACCTGTTTGCACGACTCAGTAGAGCCGTGGTAGGGTGGCAATCAAAGTACAGTGGGAGAACACACAAGGCTCTATGACGATCTCGGGTCTACAGACTAACCTGTACCAGTGTCACCTGAGAACTGCTATCCGACGATAGATATAATTCCATATAGGAGTTCTCGGCGAGACCGTCCAGAGTACCCAGTCACCACTGATCACCCGTATATGATCTTGATGTCAAACATCGATGAATGTGGGAACATCCATCGCCCATCACATGGGTCTAGTATCATATACGCTAGTCTACTCTGGTATATCGATGCCCTGTCTCGATACACCTCCGACTAGGGACATTTCAGGATATGCTTATAGACTACAGATGTCCCACTAGTATGATCTCCATCATAATCAGAGTAGTCAAGCCGATATCCTTAGGGCTTTATCAGCATGTATGAAAGAATAAAAGCATGATCAAATCAACATGTCAGATAAAGAAGAACCAGATAGCATACTATCATGTCGAGCAAGAATGCAAACTGAATATATATACATGTATAGATACATCAACTATCACATAATGGCCTCTAGGGCATACATATATCCAACAATAGCAATTACTGATGATGAAAGTGTGTGAGCCGGCAATCTGTGTAAGTGTGACATACGCATCATCGATAATTGTGCAGGTGTACTAACCGACGATATCATAACAATAATGGAAGCACAGGTATGCATATCTAATCAAACATCTAAATAAAGGCTAAACTAAGCAGGGTAGATAAGGATCAGCAATGTCTATAACATATCCGAGTCGATGAATCTATCAATCGGCAATCCAGCCTCACAGCATCACGTACGATATAATTCATCATACTGCAGCATTAAACAATTAAGGATTCTATCAACCTATATGACAATGAGGGTACGTATCTAAAGTATCGTACAGCATATCACTCATCATTCACATAATCATATATATATATATATATATATACTTATATCTCAGGTCACCTCCATATCAATCTTATATTGTGGGACAGACCAAGGTATCAATTATCTCATATCGACTCGCATCCGTATAACGACATATCATACCAAGTCATCATATCTCATCGTATGCTCTTTTCATCACATCAAGTCATCTTATAAATCTCACACTTATTCTCTTGCAACTTCATATATTTATATATCATGATTCACATTTACGTTTCACATCATTATATATCACTTCGAGACATCCTTATCGATCATATCATTTCACACTAAACCTTTAATCACATTCGTGGGTTCCTAGTATAGGTTTCTCCGACTATATTCTAAATATCGGTTTCCATTTATTAATTACGGGGGTGCTATACGCCATCCACCCGACTTCCCCCGTAGATATAAATCTACTCACCTTGATCCTCGCTTGTCGAAATCGATGTCGCCATGTTCTTCCTTGTTATCCGAAGTCCACGTGAAGGTGCCTACATATATAAACACGCAGTATCGTAAACAGAATCGTGCACGAAAACCAAAACGGCACACGAATCGTACATAGGTTAAAACCTATGGCATCCGTATGCAAAAAGAACCAATAACCCTCAACATCGACGTACAAACGCCAATCGACCGAGATGAAACACCAATATCAGAACTTGAGTTATTAAAACCCACAAAACATAAAACAACAACTTACAAAACTGGTCCCAGATTTTTGGTTAGGTGAAATAAGGATAAACAAGAAGTACAGTGGGGTAGAATATGGGGTATATGAGCTACATAACCAATCTAGACACCATCACCCATGTTTCAACCGGCGACATAAGCCCAAAATCCGGCCTGCTCGGCCCTACCCTCTCTGTTTGGGTTCGTCTTCTCAGGGTAGTCTTCTAGTGGTCCATCTAGATCTCTGGGGTTGCTAGTTTTTCTTGTAAAGGTTCCAGGTCATCCCAGATTTCCTGTAGTCCACAATTTATACACTAAACTGACATTGAAAGTTCCAAACTCAAGTTTCCTGGCCTAGGCTTTGGTTTGGGATAGGTTTTAACACCAAAAGTGTTTGTAATCACCAATTACACCTCAATTTTCTAATTACAAGTCAAGTTTCCCACTAAACCTCAACTTGGAAAATTCCAAGATCACTAATCCACACTTGTTTAACACCAAACTACCCCTAGGATACACTAAACATAATCACTTACTAAAAGATAGGAAATATACCTCATTTGGCAACTCAAGAATTTTCTTGACTTTCTCAAAGTCTTCAAAATCCAACTTTGAAAGGTCCAAAGTGTTGATGATGAAATTGTGCACCTTTTTAATGAAGGGAGTATAGAGTTTTGGTGAAGAAATTGAGATGATTTCATAGGGTAGAGAAGGTGGAGGAAAAGATGAAGAAGTAGATGAAGATGATGAAGGGAAAATAATGAGGTCAAGGTCTCTCTCTCTCTCTCTCTCTCTCTCTCTCACCCTTACTCTCTCATATGGCATGCCATGCCATCATGGGTCCCCTCTCTCTCCCCTCAATTATTCTCTCTTATCTTCACTTTCTTTTTCTTTTCTTTTTCCCTTACTCATTTAAAAACCAAGCACATAACACAAATAAAATGAAACAAACATGCAACAAAATGCAACATGTCATGGTGCACTAGCCATGACTAATTAAAAATACGGATTTGGCTTAATCGTGATAAGTAGTGCACTAATCGAGTTTAATTTAAACTGGCATATAATTAATTATAAAAATGCCAAATCCAATACATATATTTTTAAATGAATAAATCATTTTAATCTCCAATTATTTCATAAATATTGGTATATATTTATACCATTTTACGAAAACCTCAAATTCGCAAATCGACTAGTTTTCACGAAATATATTATTTTAATATTAAATTCCAAAAATAATATTTTATATTTTCTGAAATGTTACAATCTTCCCCCTTTAAATAAATTTGGTCCCCGAATTTAAATTTAAATCTCCAAATACTAAAACATTTCAATAATCAGCTCAAATCACGGGGCTCCGAAATCACGGAAGATACAGAAATACCACAGCGCATCGTGTGCGCCTGACAATGAGTATGAAACTCAAAATCGAACTCCATTAAGCGTCACGCAATCATCGGAGTTACAATGGAGATACAGATCTCGAATTCCACTACTGAAATCCAATATACACTAGTCGAATACTATAGTACGTATATAGTACGCATTCTTGAAAAATCTTCTAAAACTGAATAAAACACATGTAAAATCTTTTTCTGAATCGCCGTGTGATGCGTAACTCACGGCACAAGTGGAGGACTCTAAATTGTAAAATAATAAATATATCTATATATGTTTTTGCTCAAATTATACGTCCCGTTTTTTGAAATATCGCACAAGGTTTTCTTTGTAAAATTTCGTGTCACTTACGGACACACATGAAATAAGACTATAGCTCCTTTTTGAAAACTTTTTGTTAAAATTTTAATGCATGCAAAGTACTCAGGTACTGTCCTCTGACCAGTCCTGTTCGGCTACATAATATAGTGCCCATCATGAAAACAAAGTGCTCAAGAGCAAAGTCAACCTCAAAAGGCGTATCCAACAATCACGTGCGTCTGGTGCACATGGAAATCGAAACCAAATACAAGTGCTATGAATGTGCACAAAACCCAAACTAAGTGCAATCAGTGTGCACAAAAGCATTTGTCAAATGCAACGGGTGAGCATGACAATAATATCAAGTGCATCTAGAGTGCACGAAAATCTCAATCCAGTGCAACTAACATGCACGAATGAAAATCCCAATCGAGTGCATCTGGTGTGCACAAAATCATATCTCATATCATACGCCCAACATGCGTGAAAATCCAAATCAAATGACGGAGGGCTACGACTGGGTTTTTGGCGAAAAACCCGTTAACGTAATGAACTTGATATCGTTGAAGGAACCTGAGTAGTTTTGAAAAGAAGTGGTTTAAGCTCCGCTTTTGAAAAACTTCTGGTTTGGAAAAACCGAGTAATCTACAGTATAGACTTTCGCTCAAGAGGTCACTCCCCATGAAAGGATCTCGGCTCTTGCCTCCTGGAATGAGGTGCTGGATATTCATGACTGAATACCACTATGCAAAGCGAATGAATATAACTACAGTTTTTCGAAATTTGTTCCAACAGCATCTTTTAGGTTTATTATCTTGCATTAATCAAAATTAATGTGGTCCATCAGTTTAATCCTATCACACCAGAAAAGAATGAAAATACGATATGTATATGCCATCCGCATTCGCCATAGGGCCCCGTCATCACCCATTATGTTACTTGACTAACGACAGAGTGGGGGCAGGACTAGCACGTGTGCAAAACATATACAACATCTACTAGTATATATATAAGTATATATAACATTCGTCCTAAGCATGATAATAAGCAACATCACAGAATCTCAGCCAACAATACATAAAGGTGGATAATCTTGGAGCCTCGGGTTTCATTTGAGCCGCAAATAAAACCCGACGTTCCAGGTCGTGTAGATAGCCTGTGCAATGAAAACCTGGACCCCTACGAGGGCGGCAAGTTACCCGCCAATCCAAGAAGTGAGGCAACCCCCTTCAACAAAGTGAATAGCCCCCCCGGCACTTCACGAAATCCGGTAACATGGGCGCCCCTCCGTGGGTCATCCTATACCCCCTACGAGTGCGGCGAATAGCCCGCCAATTCTAGAATGCAGCCCCCTCCATCTCAACGCCATGAGATGCGGGCTTGTTGGTTTCTAGAATCTGGCTATTCGTGCACTCCATCATAGGGTAATCCTAGTACAGAGAATGAAAATAATATGTACAAATGGTGACATCGACCTCAACCCGGTCATGCCCCAAACAAATAATATAGAACCCGGCAAAGACGACAGCCCACATGTCGGACGCTCGCCCCGCAAATGAATATACAAATGAATCTTAAACTGTACCACTAACATCGCACCACATGCTATCCACTATGACTATCTAACCATAATCACAGCACAAGCACAAAACATCAACGCGGATGTCACGTTCGCAAACCTGTCTAAAAGAACATATAGCAATCAGACGAGTTGTACCGATCGAATGACATTCACGGCCGCAGATAAAAGTGAATGTAATGTAAACAATTAAACAGTGTCAAATACAATGACTTCGAAACACTCCAAGTTTCCCCAACTGAAAACAACAAAAATTCAAACTTGGGCAAAAACTAGCAACACCTAAAACCCAAACTTCAAGAGACAAGAACACTGGCCAAAATACGACGCAATCCCCCTTAAGAAAACCGGTGAGCTCGGTTTTTTGATGGTTGTGGCCGGCCAAAAAAGGTGGGAATCGTGTTGTTTTTGGTCAGTGTTCATCTCACAGTGTAAAGAGCACTCTGCACTTGCTAAATTTTTTTTAAGCCTTTAAAAATTCGACAGAAACTGCAGTTTGGTTTCATTGTTACGGAGTTGTTTCGGTTTCGTTGTTTTAACATTATTTAAACTTGCTAGTGTAGGGTTTATGGGCTGTCTCTGATACCATGAAAGGTTACGCTAGTGCCCCGGCCAACTACCGTGACCATATGCGGAATAAATTTTTTTTCTAACGATTAGAATATGGCACTAGAATAACTTTTAACCCGGATCTTACTATAAACCTAACTTGCTATATAAAGAGAGCTATCTACTATGATGAAGAAATCTCACCAAACGAACCAAGTCCTTCGGTCTTCTTTCTTCATCTTTTGCTCCAAGTGGCCACCTTGAACATGCATGATCTTCTTTTCCCGCTCCATCGGTTCTCCGGGATTGAGCTTGTTCTCCAGTCCTCCTTTGTCGTAGATGGTCTACCTGAGGGATATGGTCCATGGCTCTAGCTCCTCACAATATGTCATGTGGAGCAACTAGAGAACTTGGGTTGCTAAACTAAGTAGTTTAGGATATAGTGTGAAGATCTAAGTGTTTCCTATCTCTTTCTTGCATCTTCACTTGTTTCTCAACTCATGAGAAGGGTAGTGAAGAGGAAGATGATGAAGTTGGGGGAAACTCAAGAGGACAGAGGAGATGAATAGAAATGGGAGCTCAAGAAAATAATGAAGTATCCATGAGAGAGAAAATCCTCACAAAGGTTTTGTGTATGAATTTCTTGAATAAACAATCAACAACCATACTTCAATAGAAACTCCAAATGAATTAAAAATTCAATCGTTAAATATTGAAACATGGTTATCACCATTCCTCCCATACCTCACACTTTACACCTCATTTTCCGTTTATCAAATAAATGGAAAAAGCATAATGAGATGGCTACCCTCTAGAAGGTAATCTGTAATAAATACGTATTACAGTCTGCTGTATATACATACCTGCATTCGGATAAAAACACGAATGCCCAAAAAGATAGAATAACACGAAGAACGTAATACTAGAATATACATATCGAAATACAGATATGTAAACTATTAAATCAATACCTGGTTTAATAATTCGGCTAAAACCTGAGCCGGCTAGTATTACCAACTGTCCGATCGAAAGTCCGAGTACTAAGTACATCAATCGATCGTGACCCTGCACATATCTAATACGGCTACTACATCATTTCGCCTGAGCTAGGGAAACCCTCTGTGTGGGACTCTAAAGACTCGATAGTATGCCGGCAGTGAGTTACTGGATAAATCCATAACCACAAGCACGTCAGCGGCACTAGCTGTACGTAACGGCTACCCGGGTACCTGTCGAAAAGGAAGGCCGACGAGCAAACTCATTCGGATCCCTACTGAGCCTATCTGTGACAATCTCCGTACAGTCCGGTCTCTTCGTCTAAGAGTATCGCATATCGGGTCTAGGGGTGGTAAACGTCAGACCCTGATAACCTGGTAATTCGTGCTGAAGCGGCTCAGGACCAATCCGGGAAACTACTGATCAGCCTATTAGTAAATCCCAACTGCATTGGCCAAGGTCTTATGGTCCTGACCAATCAAACACAGTGCGATATCGACTCCCAATACCGGGAGAGACGAATCCTCGACAATCGCTCATTGCCTCCATGTGGCTCGGGACTGTACCCAACCAAAACCAGTTTGCATGACTCAGTAGAGCCATGGTAGGGTAGTGATCAAAGCACAATGGGAACTCACACGAGACAAATGACGACCTCCGGTCTAAAGACTACCCTGTACTCATGTCACCTGAGAACTTCCATCTGACGATAGGTATAGTACCATCTGGAAGTCCTCGGCGAGTCCATCCGGTGTACTCACCCCCAGTGAGCACTTGTATATGATTTTAGGTCTAAAGAGCAATGGTTGCGGGACCAAACCATCGCCCCTCGTCGGGGTCTAGAAACGTATACACTAGTCTACTGTGGAATATCGATGCCCAGTCTCGATACTCCCACGACTAGGGACCATTTAAGGATGTACGTACCGACTACCTAGCTCCCATAAGTATGATCGCCATCACAATGCAGGTAGTCTAGCAATGATCCTATGGGCTTTATCAACATGTATAAAAGAAATGTAATAGCAAGTAAAACATGCACATGTTAAGATAAAGAAAAACCAGATAGCATACTATCATATCGAGCAAGACTGTCCTGTACATATATATGTCCAAGCATCCATATGTATACATATACAATAATGGCCTCTAGGGCATACATATCCAACAGCCGCCGCGATTGTTGCTGTTCCCCATCTCTCTTTTGTGCCCCCGGAGTTCTTCCGGGTCAAATGACAAAAGGTAAAGATTTTTCAATTCCTTGTTTCAGTATAGATATTATTTCTTGGATTAATTTCTTTAACATATATTGTTATGATACTGCAGGAGTGCTTTTTGACCGCTTATGACAAATGCTAAGCTCGCACTTCGCCTTCCAATCAGAATTCGTTCCTGCTTCGAGCGTCGGTTAGTATACACTTCATCTCTCATTTCATCTTTTCACGAGTGATCTCTCTATCGCTAAGCTTTCTCGTATTGGCAACAGTCTTACGGCTCGAGGGAGAAAATGAAGGAATAACAGAGCCTCCTAAGCTTCCTGATCTTATTCATCACTGTCCTTTTTAGTTCTTAGGTCAAAATTTGACCCTACTTTGTGCGTGCTTTATTCTACAGCAGCTACACCGGCTTTGGCTCCTTTTGAGTCTTATATATCTATGCCTGCGGGGCCGTTCGCTAAGCGTCGGTCCTCTAGGGCTGTGGTAAATAGCAGGCAGATGCTAAGCGAGTTTATCGAAGACCTCAACGTTGAAGCTCTCACTTCCGCTGCGGAATTTGCGAACGAGGTCAATCCTATGCTGGCGACGTTTATGACTTTCCACAACGAGGATTTCGTCGGCATTTGGGTTGACTATTGTAGGCGCATTGAGGCTTTTCTTCACGAGATCGAGCAAAACGTCTTACGCCTGAAGCATTAAACTCAAAGCTCAATTGATCGCATGGATCAAGCAAAGTGCCTCTTTCCTTCAATACTTTGAGCAGAAGTTGGCCCTGAAGTAGAGAGAATATGAGACCGGTTTTGGTGAATCTAGCCAATTACACGCCCAGGTCGAAGCGAATGCCGTGCAGCTGCAAATTATTTTTGGGAATATCCAGCAATGCGTTTCTAAGGGAATAGCGCTGAGGCAGCACCTCGACTCTACCGAGAGGGGAATGCGAGATTGCAAAGTGGCTAATCAGGGAATTGCCGAAAATCTTTTATCATGCTTACAACAACGGGCCCGAGTTGAAGCGATGCTGGCTGCAATAGTAGCGCGCGAGGAGGGGTTGCAGGAAGTGAGTGAGCGGGTTGCCAATTTATTGAAAGCCTTGTCTTCTTAATGGCTAAAATTGCATCCCCCTTTTTTATTTACATTGTATATATCAAGCACTTTGATTCATGAATAAAGAATATATATTTTTTTGCATGCGCTCCTCTGTGTGTGATGTCTCGATTTAGCGCCAATTAGTTTATTCACTCGTCTCAGAGTCTCTAGTTTATTCACTCGTTTCGGAGTCTCTAATTTATGTACTCATCTCGGAGTTTATAGTTTATTCACTTGTTTCGGAGTCTCTAGTTTATGTACTCATTTCGGAGTTTGTAGTTTATTCACTCATTTCGGAGTATCTTTAGTATACATCCCTTGGGTTTATAGGTAAACTTTTCCTAACGTTGTATGTAGATAACCCCCATTCTTTATGACAGAGGTTCATTAGGTTTGTGGTACTAGGGTTTTAGTTTGTGGTACCGTCGTGTTAACTGATGTATTCCTCGATATGCAGTCTTTAAGCTGTTGTTCGAGTAACCCCGGGACGGTCGTATCTCTGATCCCTTCAGGGGCTGGACAAGACGACTTCAAGTAATCTCTTCAGGTCATATTACTATCGGAAGAGCAAGCGTTAGAAATTTTCCATGACGCTTTTACTTGAAGTCAGGCTCTATTTGGAGCCTCGATGAGTCATAACCACTCTGCTCTGGTGTGGGATGATCTCCGATGGTCTTTTAGGTTTTATATGAGTTGTCGTCGAGACCCGAAGCTGGGAATATACCGTCACTTCATTTTTGCTTTGACGATGTCGTGCCGTTTCTTTGCTGAAGTAGGGTAGACATCTGTAGGACCACTTTGTTGTATGTATTGCAATTGAAACCCGGAGTTAGGAATATGCCGTTGCTCCAATTTTGTTTGATTGTCGCGTCTGCATCCTGCTAAAATGAGAGGGAATGCCGCGATAGTCTAGGTTGTATGTGTACCGTCGAGACTTGGAGTTAGGATTTTGACGTTACTCCATTTTTTCTTTGACCCTTAGGTCTTTTGTTGACGTTGTGTCTGCATCCTGTTGGAATGAGAAGATCGTCAAGTTGAACTCTATGTTGTAAATGTTGCCGTCGAAATCTGGCTCTCCCTTTAACAGAGCCTGGTGGGAAAATATGGTTCCCTTTCGTTTATTTGTGCCTATGGATTGTATACAGGGGTCGGTGTGGACCTACCTGCGGTGCAGAGGAAATTTTATTTTATTTTATTTTTTACTTCCGCGATGCTCTATATTTTTAGCTTTTTATATCGCGAGAGTCACGATTGCCCAATCATTTCGGCTATTTATCGTGGTGCTTAATCATTTCGGCTGTTTTTGTTTTTACTCGCTGCTTTTTATCGCGAGTTGCCTTATCATTTCGGCTATGCATTTTTTTATTTTTTACTCGTTGCTTTTTATTGCGAGTTGCTCAAACATTTCGGCTTTTTCATATGCATTTTTTTGCGACTCGCTGAGTTTTATTACGAGTTAGGAACTTGAGATCTGATACCAATCTTGGCATCAACATTGCTGCAACCAGAATATTGCCAGGAGTGAATCATCATTTGCTGTGAGAAGACTTGGAGTTTGACACCAGTTCAGGCATCAGCATCGCTACAACTGGAATGTCGCCAGAAGTGAATCATCATTTTCCTTTATCGATTTGAACAAAGATGGCTTACTAGACAGGGTTAGGATCCTGCCGACTAAGGCTTTCTTCCTACGAGTCGAGAGGATCTCGTAAGTATATTTCTCCTTAGGAATCATGGGGATTCCTAAGTGATATTTTCTCTTGTAAGTCGTAAGGATCTTACAAGAGTGTTTTCTCCTTATAAGTCGAGATGACTTACAAGTGCGTTCACTATATGGGGACATTCTTGTCATTGGTGGAACTTGGTGGGGGATATATTTATTTATACCCGTGGATTGTATACAAGGGTCGATATTGGACAGCTTGTAGGGTAGCTTGAAGGATATGATGGCTTAAGAACAGGTTTAGATCCATGTAACCTAAGGCTTCTGAATTCTATGAGCCGTGAGGGTCTCATAGGGGGGAATTCTCCTTACGAGTCGTGAGGATCTTATAAGTGTACTTTCTCCTTAGGAATCATGGGGTTTCCTAAGTGTGTTGCTCCTTTATGAGTCGTAAGGATCTCACATGGATATTTTCTCCTCATAAGGTCGAGAGGACCTTGCAAGTGCACATGAATTTTTTTATTTTACGAGTTTGCGCTCTTTTCGGGTTTTCATAAACTCGCCGGCAGTCCTTCTGTTTTTACTTATGCCGCCCTTTCGGGTTTTCATCCGTGCCCATTTTGCTTGTGGACATACCATTTTTTTTTGAATGTCGAAACTATCGAAAGTAGCTTCATCACAGGTGACCCACTTGTTTGCCGGTGGGATTTTGGGATAGCTTCATTGCTGGAGTGGCTATGTAGCCAGTGGAACTTGAGTTGCAATCTTTCCTGCTAAGATTTCGATTGTAATATAGATTTCAAGGGAGCATATCACCGTATTTTGGGGCGATGTGCTAGTTTAGGGACATTTCGGTCCATTGCGCCATGTTTGAGGCGAAGTTTTAGTTTAGGGACATCTCGGTCCATTGTTAGTTTAGGGATCTCTCAGTCCATTATTAGTTTAGGGACATCTCGGTCCAATATCGCCATGTTTGAGGCGGATCGTTAGTTTAAGGATTTCTCAGTCTGTTATCACCATGTTTGAGGCGGATATTTAGTTTAAGGACATCTCGGCCTATTATCGCCATATTTGAGGCGGATTGTTAGTTTAATGACTTCTCGGTCCATTGTCGCCGTTTTTTAGGGCGGACAAAGATTTTTTTGTATACTACCCTCAGTGTTCTGACTCGGAAAGATAGCGAGCGGACACGAGCGTCGTCATCTATCATTGACCTAATTCGTGACTTGTCAAGAGTAGTATTTTTTGAGAAATCGGCCGTTTATTGGCCGGAAGGGTCTTTCGCCATGCATATCCATGAGCAGGTAGGATCCATCTTATTAGACTTGTCTATGATGTACGAGCCTTCATAGTTCGGCTCGAATTTCCCCCATTTTGCATGATTGGGGATCATGGGTCTTTTGACGATTAGCACAAGTTCGCATTGGCTGAATGTTCTCGGCCTGGTCAGTTTTTCGTATGACCTCATCATCCTCACCTTATAAGCTTCCAGGTTTTGCTGTGCTATAAGACGAGTTTCTTCAAGGGCGTCGAGCTCCTCAAGCCGAAGATGAGCATTTTCTTCATCTGTCAGCTCGTACCGAACCGCTACCCGTAGAGAGAGGAGTTCTATTTCCAGGGGAAGCACTGCTTCCGTGCTGAATACCAACATGCATGGTGTTGTATTCGTAGTAATTTTGAACGTTGTTCGGTATGCCTAGAGAGCTTCGTGCAGCCTTTCGTGCCAGCCTCTTTTGTTTCTGAACACTGTTTTCTTTATAATCTTTGTCAAGGTCTTGTTAAAGGCTTCAACTAGACTGTTGGCACGAGGATTATAGACTGAAGAGTATCTCCAATCTATTTTATGTTGCTGTGTGAAGCGGCTGATTTTGTGGTTTCTATAAGCTGGCCCATTATCCGAGATAATTCGTCATGGAGTGCCGAACTGATAGATGACATATGTCCTGAAGAAATGGAAAATATTCTACGTCTTCACCTCCCTTAGTGGTACTGCTTCTGCCCACTTAGAAAAGTAGTCGGTCGTTGCCAGTATGAACCGATGTCCTTTGGACGATACAGGTTCAATGGGGCCAATTATATCAGTTCCCCACATTTCGAACGGCTAACTGGCTACTGTTGGGTGTAGCGGATTTGGGTGTTGGTGGATGAAGTCCCTGTGGATTTAGCACGAGTGATACCGCTTCATATATTTGAGGCAGTCCTGAATCATTGTAGGCCAATAGTAACCCATTCTTTTTATCTTCAGCTTCATCTTTGGCCTAGCTTGATTAGAACCGCAGAGTCCGTCGTGAGTCTCTTGGACGACTTTCTTCGCTTCTTCTGGTCCCAAGCATCTTAGCCACAGACATTCGAATGATATCTTATATACAGTATCATTAATGAAGGTGAAGGACAGAGCTCGTTTCATGAGCTGATATCTAGACGATGCATTTTTGGGCGTTCGTTGGGATTTGAAGTAGTCTATGATGACTTCTCTCCAATCCTTGATCTTTTCTTCATCCTCTATTTGAAGGGCTACTTGTTCGGTTCGTTTCTTTTTTTCGGATGGCTATTTTAAGTCTTCCGAAGATATATCTATTGGCGTGAGATCCTTGTGGCTTTGCACAATAATCATTACGTCATCGAGGTCTTCATCGGCCAGTTCCTTAGCCAATTTGGCCAATGCATCCGCCTTGCTGTTTTCTGCACGCGGTATACTCTCCAGGATGTAGGAGGGGTTTGTGTCAGCAGTTGCTGCACTCTTTCGCCGTACTTTATCTGTAATACCCCAGATGGAGTTAGGAATGATACCACCTACCCCGTGAGAAGTGAGATGTTATTTGGTATCAAGGTGGGGATGTAACCGATACGGATACACATGGGGACCCACTGTAGAACAATGGGGAGTATCGAATTTTATTCTGAAAGAGAGCACGATCGGAACTATAAATGGAATGATACCACTCCTATAACACAGAGGCGCCTTTTGGATGAATCGGAACTCCGGAGTTTGAAGAACTCCGTAGTTAAGCGTGCTTGAGCTAGAGAAATTCTGGGATGGTTGACCTACTCGGAAGTAACCCCTTTCTTGAGTCTGGTTCATTCAAAGGGACAAAACCGTGCAGTTTCAGTCAAAACGGACAACAACATCTGTGTTTGGGGGTGGGTTGTGACAAATATGGTATCAGAGCCGGTCCCTCAAAAGTTGGTCTGTAGTTCAAGGACGAACCATTATTCTAATTGGGGGAATGTAATACCCCAGGTAGAGTTGGGGATGAATACTATCTACCCCGTGAGAAGTGAGATGTTATCCGGTATCGAGGTAGGGATGTAACCGATACGGATACATACGAGGACCCACTGTAGAACAATGGGGAGTATCGAATTCCATTTCGAAAGAGGGCACGATCGGAACTATAAATGGAATGATACCACTTCTATAACACAGAGGGGCCTTTTGGATGAATCGGAACTCCGGAGTTTGAAGAACTCCGTAGTTAAGCGTGCTTGAGCTAGAGAAATTCTGGGATGGGTGACCTACTGGGAAGTAGCCCATTTCTTTAGTCCGGTTCATTCAAAGGGATAAAACCGTGTGGTTTCGGCCAAAGCGGACAATACCATCTGTGTTTGGGGGTGGGTCATGACACTGTTACCCTTCATTTTCCCATTAACTTCTCTCGTTATGGCCCAATCATGTATTTTACAATGTTTTATCCCTATTAATAATGTTTAATATTAGGTTGTTTAAACTATCTAAGCATTTGCTTATAATATTTGATGAGTTGCTTGTAATATCTGAAAAGTTTATTTTAATATCTCGGCGGTTAGTTGCCTGCTATATTGAAGAGGAATAACGAAAGAGGATGATAAATGAGGAGCTTCAGTGGAAGAGGGAGAGGAGAAGTGTTGCACCCCGTTCCCAAAAGAATGGTAACGATCACGTGACAAGCTCACGACGTATTTGTTCAGAGAAGGTCATTTCTCATAACAAATACGTTAAACATAAACAATCAATATACAGTATAATATGAATTAACAAAAGAATAAAAATTTCAACAACTATTTTATTACATTCAAGATCCACAAGTTTCAACTGATAACAAGATGTCTTTAAAACAAAAGTACAAATAATAAGAAGCCTTAAACATGAGGCATACAGAAAGGAAAGCTGAAATAGACTAAGAAGCTGCTTGTGATGCGAACTGGTTTTAATTATCTCCAGTCGGTTCCACCTCCTCTGTTCCTAAGTCATCTGATGAACATCCCAAAGAAAGAAACAGGGTGGAATGCCAGTCAGCAAACTTGCACTCGGTAAGTCCCCAAATAACATATATAATGATAAATTACGGTGATATGTTGACAGGTATAACACAGGTAAGCGTGGCAACTATTTAAACATGACAAATTATGAAATTATGGCAGTTCAGTATAAGCATAGGATTGATTTTCATAAGCATATGATAAGCGTGTATGATAAATATGAAGTGAATGTCAATGTATCCTAAAAGGTCTCCACAAAGCAATCTATCTTAACGACGGTTCAAATTTGAATGTCAACCAATCTCAAAAGTATTCTCGAACCCAAGGGTAGGGCCCCAGGGGCAAGGAATCACGAGCCCGAATCAAGTGTTAGTAACGGGACTTCAACCGTCGTCAAAATATTCCAAACACAAGAGTATGGCCCCAGAAGCTTAGAAACACAGGCCCTCGTGATTGTATATTGTGTTGGTAGACAAAGACTCATGAACTGGGGGCAATCTTGATATTCCGTTGGATTCACATTTAAACTACCCCAACACCCCACGTATATTAGTCACTAATTAATGCCATAAGCCATGATCGAATCCATGAATACAATAGAGAGTGTATAATTTCATGTTTCAAGTTGAGTTCATGTAATTTGCATGTATTCATGTCAAGTTCAAGTATTCATGTTAAATTGTAGTCATATTAAGTTGTATTTTTTGTTTGAGTCAAGTCAAGTGGATCATGCAATGGTTTAGCACAAGTCATGTAAAGTATCATATGTTGGGTTATGTTTGAGTCGATATTCATGTAATTTAATTCCATGAAGCTATGTATTCAGTCTGTGTATATATATGAAGATAGACAAGTGATAGCACTCATTATTTCTGGCTCCCCGAGACTCAAGAGAGAAGATACCACTTAAACCCATCTGCTATCTAGTTACTTGAAAATTACCGGTCTTAGAAATTCGACGGTTTTATGTGAAAATAAGACAATTGAAAACTTCATGGTATTTATGTAAATATAGTCTATTAAGGGCTCAAAGGGGTTTTATGTAAAAATACTTTATTTTAAAACCTCGAGGGTGTTTTGTTAAAATATATTATTTAAAATATCGAGGGTGTTTTGACAAAATCATAACCTTTGCAAATTTAGTGTATTTTAATAAAACTTATCATTTTCAAAGTTACGGGTATTTTATAAAAATTAAATTTGGAAAGTTAGTGGTATTTTGTAAAAAGATTAACGTTTGAAAATTTTCTTTTAACCTAAGATAAATGATAACTAATGGATATAGACCCAAATAGTTTAATTCATCCCTTTATTGTTTATTTTGTTTTAGATTCGTATTTTCCCGTTCAAGACCGAGCTCCGTGAAAAGCTCTGCATCTTGCTACACTAACCCAATAATATGCTATAATCAGCAACATTCACAATTGAGTTCCCCTAAAGAGAGTTGTAAAGATGAAATACGTAAAGAGGAAATGATAACCTTTAATTCTATTTTAAAACTTCGAGGGTATTTTAGTGCAAGTCTATTCTTTAGAAATTAATATAAATTTTAGTGGATTTAGGATTTCAAGAGTGTGTGTGGGGTAGGTGGTTGCCCTATTCTCTATCTACAAAAATGTTTAACAAATAGCCTATCACCAAAATAGTATTTTAAAAATGAAAATACATGGTATTTATTTTCTATATTATTTTCATTCTAGATGTGACAAGATTATGATATTAACTAGTATTTTAAAGTGGTGAATTATCTAACATGAATAGAGAATATAACTATGGCATAATTTATTATCCAAGGCATATAAATGTGGTAATTAGATATAGGAAACAAAATGAGTAGTCTTGAATACAAACACAAGCACATGAAATCTATGTGTGTGTGCGCGTATTATAATTAGTGCATTAGAAACTAAGTATGGATTTCTATGTATCAAAGACTTAACGTAGGTACAAATGAAAAAGAGTGGCAATAAAGCAAATGAGGAGATTCAACAAAAAGAAAGAAAAAAGTTAAATTAGAGGAGGAGGAGAAGGAGAAATACAGTTTTTTTCTCGTGCTAATTTGTGAAAAAGTTGAAGGAGAGGAAGCCTCGGTTTGAAGAACCAAGACTGCTAACTCGAAGAGGTGGCGAGCTTGATTTTCTGACTTTCCTTTAGCTACTTGTGGAGCAATGGAGAGGGAGGAAGAAGCTTGGAGAGACCTTCAATGAAATTTGGAGAATTTGCAGAATATTTCAGAGGGGGAGGAAGCATGGACTAACTTGGTTTTATATTGGAGAAATGAATGAAGACATGATGAATTAAAAGGGAGTTTAAATACATTAAAAGGGATTTAAATGGGAATTGAAGGGGTGGCAGCTCTCTGGTTGGGGTGGGGGGTTTCGTAATATGAAAACGAACAGTCAAGAAGCCAAAGGTCGCATGCTCACGGGCGGAGCATGCTTGGTGCAGGCCTGGTCGCCTGATCGATAGGGATTTCGCGTGTCGTATCTAAGTTTAAGGTTAACCGCAATTAAGACGGCGTCACGCGTAGCTAGCCGTGATGAGTACGGGTCGTCCGCAGGGAGATGGAGCGTTTTAAGTTCTTGTTCTTACGAGTTAAGCCCAAGGCTCGAATAGTTCAATTATAACCTAAGCGTTATATATATATGCAACGAAACGCTTGTTAGGAATAGAGATAAATTGGTTTAAATTAGGAAAATCCGTACTCGTTTCTTTGTGCCTTACTTGACTTATCGAATCTATGGTAATCAGCAACAACGTGGATTAGGGTGCTTAAACACGGTATTTCGAGAAATCCGGCTTATTGACCATTGTCCTTTCGTTCTTGTCACTTATTTTTCGCCTCTGGCCAAACCAAACGCAATTGGTCACGGTTAGGGATCACTGCTACCGTGGCAGGGTAAGATGCCTAACGGAGCGTTTGCGTGAGCTTTGGGCGGAGTTCGATTAGCAATTAATGGGAAAAAGAAATGAGTAAAAGAAAAACTTAACTTAAATAACCATTCTCTTTTCCTAACAAAATACACTAGTCACAATTCATAACGAACACCAAAAGAAAGTACAAAAAGAGAAGAGATCAAAGAAAACAATATTACACATAAGCAAATAGCAAGAAAGTAAATTGCAAATAAGTAAATTTAAAGAGAATACTAAGAACCCAAGTGCAAAAATGAAAGCTTCATTCAAGTTCAAAATGAGAGTACAAGATAATGAACTCAAATACTAAAATCTAATCTTGCAAGTGTTGGATATGTATGCCCTAGAGGCCATTATTGTATATGTATATACGTGGATGCTTGGACATATATATATGTACATGACAGTCTTGCTCGATATGATAGTATGCTATCTGGTTTATTTTTATCTTAACATGTGCATATATTCTACTTGCTATTACGTATCATTTATAAATGTTGATATAGCCCGTAGGATCATTGCTAGACTACCTGCGTTGTGATGGCAATCATACTTATGGGAGCTGGGTAGTCGGTACGCACTTAAATTGTCCCTAGTCATGGGAATATCGAGACTGGGCATCGATATTCTGGAGTAGACTAGTATATACGTTTCTAGACCCCGATGAGGGGTGATGGTACGGTCCCGCAACCATTGGTCTTTTACACTTAAGATCGTATACAGGTGCTCACTGGGAGTGAGTACACTAGACGGACTCTCCGAGAACTTCTAGATAGTACTATACCTATCGTCAGGTGGAAGTTCTCAGGTGACATGAGTACAAGTTAGTCTTTAGACCTGAGATCGTCATTTGTCTTGTGTGAGTTCCCACTATGATTTAATCACTACCCTACTACGGCTCTACTGAGTTGTGCAAACAGGTTTTGGTTGGGTACAGTCCCGAGCCACATGGAGGCAGTGAGCGATTGTCGGGGATTCGTCTCTCCTGATATTAGGAGTCGATATCGCACTGTGTTCGATTGGTTAGGACCATAAGACCTTGGCCAAGGTAGTTGGGATTTACTGATAGGCTGATCAGTAGTTTTCCGGATTGGTCCTGAGCCGCATCAGCATGAATTATCGGGTTATTAGGGTCTGATGTTTACCACCCCCTAGACCCGGTATGCAATACTTTCAGACGAAGAGATCGGACTGTACGGAGATTGTCACAGATAGGCTCAGTAGGGATCCGGATGAGTTTGCTCATCGGCCTTCCTTTTCGACAGGTACCCGGGTAGCCGTTACGTACAACTAGTGCGGCTGACGTGCTTGTGATTATGGATTTATCCAGTAACTTACTGCCGGCGTTCTGCCAAGTCTTTGGAGTCCCACATAAAGGGTTTTCTTGGTTCAGGCAAAATGATGTAGTAGCCTATTGGATACGTGCAGGGTTCCGATCGATTGATTTACTTTGTACCCGGACTTTCAATCGGATAGTTGGTAATACTATCCGGCTCGGGTTGAGCCGGATTATTAAATCAGGTATTGATTTGATAATTTATATATATGTATTTCGATATGTATATTCTAGTATTACGTTCTTCGTATTATTCTATCTCTTTGGGCATTTGTGTTTTTATCCGAATGCATGTATGTATATACAGTAGACTGTAATCCGTATTTTATTACGGATAACCTTCTAGAAGGTGGACACCTCATCATGGATTTTTCCATTTATTGATAAATTGAAATGAGGTAGAAATTGAAAGAGATAGGGGGTATGATGAGAGCCATGGCTTCAATAGTTGACAAATGAATTCTTTATTCATTTGTGGCAACTATTGAAACATGGCTACACTTGTTTATTCATTGAAATTCATACACAAAACCATGGTGATTGAATTTCTCTCACATGCTTGCTCATTTTTTTCATCTCACCATTTTGCTTCACCTCCTTCTCCTTCTCTTGGGTTCCTCCACCTTCATCATCTTCCTTCTCTCTACACTCTCATATATTGAGAAACAAGAGAGGAGGCAAGAAAGAGATAGTAGAACACTTAAAACTCCACACTACATCCTAGAGTTCTTGGTTTAACATCCCAAGTTCTCTAGTTGCTCCTATTGATACTTAGTTAGGAGCTAGAGCCATGGATCACATCCCTCGAGTGGATCATCTATGAAAAAGGAGGACCAGAGAACAAGCTTGATCCTGGAGAACCGATGGAGCGGGAAAAGAAGATCAAGCATGTTCAAGGTGGCTACTAGGAGCACATGATGAAGAAAGAAGACCGAAGGACACGAATCGTTTGGTGAGGCTATATTATCATAGTAGATAGTACTCCTAATTTAGCTAGTTAGGTTTATGGTTAGATCCGGTTTATTGGGTTATTCTAGCGCCTTTTTTAAACTTGTAAGAAATTTTTGTTCCGCAAACCGCCACGTTTGATGGCTTGGGCGTTAGGGTAACCCAACATGGTATCAGAACCACCCCATAAAACCTTTACTAGCTAGTTCTAACATGTTTGAAATATTGATTGACCGAAATTTTCGAAACCGCAATTCCAAAAAATGCAGTTTCTGTCGAATTGTTATAGTGGTCCAAAAATCATTTTCAGTGTATAAAAAATTCGTGCAGGCTTTTATAAGACTACAGAAGAAAATTGAGCCCATGAACCCATAAAACATCGCAGAACGGCGGCATAATATCCATGTTTGCCGCGGTTCCGCTGCCGTTTTAGGGCTATTGTGCACAATTTTTCTTCTGGTACTATTATATTTAGTATTGTGATTTCTGGAATATTTAGTTATTGGGCCCAGATTTATTTGAGTACTGGATTAGAACTTGGGGCCTATTTGGAATGTTTAGTCAATCAAAATTTTTAAATACGTGTTATTATCAGTACTTAGTTTAGCATCTGTGACCGTGAATGTCATTTGATCGGTATATCCCGTCTATTTGCTATAAATTCTTTTAGACGGGTTTGCGAACATGACATTCATGTTGATGTTCTGTGATTGTGCTGATATTTTGGTTGGATTGTCGTGGTGGATAGCCGGTGGTGCAATGGTTTAGTATAGTTTATATTCATTTGTACATTTGTTATTCCGGAGTGAGCGTCCGACTTGTGGACTGCCGTTTCTGCCGTGTTGTATATTATTTTATTGGGACACGACCGGGTTAAGGTCGATGTCATCTTTGTACATATTTTCATTTTATATACTAGGCATACCCCACGGTGGAGTGCTCGAATAGCCAGGTTCCAGAAGGCAACAAGTCTGCATCTCATGGCGTTGAGGCGGGGGGGGGCTTCGCTCTAGAATTGGCGGGCTATTCGCCGCACTTGTAGGAGGTATAGAATGACCTACGGAGGGGTGCTCAAGTTACCAGATCCCGTGAAGTGTTGGGTGGCCTATTTACTTTGTTGATTGGGGTTGCCTCATTTCTGGGATTGGCGGATAACTTGCCGCGCTCATAGGGGTCCAGGTTTCCATTGCACGTGCTATCCATACGATCGGGAACGTCGGGTCTCATTTGCGGCTCAAATGAAACCCGGGGCTCTAAGATTATCCACCATTATGTGTTGCTTTCTGAGATTCTGTGGTGTTGCTTTTATCGTGCCTGGGTTGAATGTTATATATATTTATATATATATTAGTACATGTTGTATATGTTTTGCACCTGTGCTAGTCCAGCCCCCGCTCTGTCGTTAGTTAAGTAACCTAACGGATGATGACGGGGCCCAGTGGCGAATGTGGATGACATATACGTACATTGTATTTTCGTTCTTTTCTGGTGTGATAGGCCTTAACTGATGGGACCGCATTAATTTTTATTAATGCAAGATAATAAACCTAAAAGATGTTGTTGGAACAAATTTCGAAAAACTATAGTTATATTCTTTCGCTTTGCATAGTGGTATTCGATTGTGAATATCCAGCACCTCATTCAAGGAGGCAAGAACCGAGATCCCTTCGTGGGGAGTGACCTCTTGATCAAAAGTCTATGCTGTGGATTACTCGGTTTTTTCAAAACCACAAGTTTTCAAAAGCGGAGCCTAAACCATTCCTTTTTCAAACTTCTCAGGTTCCTTCAACGATATCAAGCTGTTTATCACAGAAAACTGCATTTCAATACAACTTATTCATTATATGTTTTGTTATATATCGGTACTATTAACCAGTGTCTGCTCAGTAAATACAGATTACAGGTATCCGTGACACAACACTGGAAACATACTCAAGATTACGGATATAACGTTGTGAGCCGACACTGCAACCGGAACTACAAACCGATCGATATCCAAAGAGTTCTTTTGCAACAAATAAATGTGTACACAATTTTGGTCCAACACAATACAAGTGTGCACACAACTCTTTGATGCTTGGACCTAGGTGGGGGCTTCCCAAAGCACAAGTGAGTGTGATGTGTAATAAATGCTACAAGATATGATGTGATTTGAAGCATCAAGTTCCCTCCAAAACTACTGAGTATAACCAAAGATGAAATGAAGAAATCCAACAATGACAGTAGACTTATGGAGTGCACATGAGACCACCACACCAACACGAGCCAACTTGCTCGGACCAAGCCCGGCGAGATGCTCTCAAATCGGCTCCACCGGTTTTATTAGCTCCAATTAGCCCCATTTTTGTTCTGGCTACCCTTTGCAGTCACATCATCCTATTTTTATTACTTGTTTAATTTTCTTTTGTGCCTATAAATACCAGATCAATGGGCAAGGGGAGAGGATACTTTTTCTCTAGTTTTTCTTTAGAACACTTGTAATTTGTAACTTGCTTTTCCTTTGAACTCTTGAGCTCTTGCCCCTTTGTCTTGACCTTGCAACTTCTTCATTGAACTTGCAAGCTTAAGATTTAGGTTCTTGACTTTAAGATTAGTTGTATCTTGTTTGAAATTCAATAAAGTTCTCATTTCATTGCATATGTCTTGCTTTCTACATACTTTGAACTTGTGAAATCATTGCTTTATTTTGATCTTTCAAGCTCTTAAGTGAGCTTGCAATCTTAAAATTTGGTACTTTGATTTCACATTGGTATGGAATTAAAGAACAAGTAAAGATATTTGCACATTGAATTTACTGGTTCTTAACTCTCTAACTTTAACTTTGCTTTTCTTGCTATTTTTTTATGTTGCCTTACTCTTTTCTTTGTTTTTATTTTGGTATCGTAAATATGTGTGAGTAATCTATTTACTTGTTAAGGTTAGAATATGGTTAGTTTGTGTTAGGAGATGTTTTTGCTAAAACCTTAAAAACCTTAACTTTGCAATTGAAACTCCGAGCAAACCACTCGCAATTCCGCTCCGTTAGGCATCCTATCCTACCACAATAGCGGTGAATCCTAATCGTGACCGGATTGCAAGTGGTTTGCCGAAGGCTAAGGTCAAGAGATATCAACGGAAGGACAAGAGACAAGAAATACGGATTTAGCTCAAAATCACAAATACCGTATTTCAAGTTCCCTAATCCACGTTGTTGCCTATTACCTTAGTGTCAATATCAAAATTGGGTCTCTAAAGAACGGGCAAACATCATCCTCATGCAAGCTAACCTAAAACTACCCTTAACAAGTCTTTTTATTAAACATATCCTAGTTACGACACTTAGCATAAACAACAACTTGGTTACGGAATTAACTCGTTAAAACAAGCTAAAAAGCCTACCATCTCCCTGCGGACGACCTGTACTCATCGCGGCTCACTACACGTGATACCGTCTTTGATTGCGGTAATTTGAAATTCTTTCTAAATACGATACGGTAAAAACGTACCAATCAAATGGCGCCCTTTCCGGGGAGACGGTAACACTTTTACACTTGTAGTCTCGGCTTAATTTGTGAATATTTTGTATAAAAACTAACTTTCTAACACATTCAACGGATAAAACATATTCTTTTCAAACCAACACGAAAACTTAAAACAAGAATGTTCTCTGGATTTCTGTTCTGCTAACACACTGTGATTTAAAATAAAAATCAAAGTATAAGAATGGATTGCTATTGTTACACAGAGGAAACATACAAAATTTGAGCACCAAATTTGCAAAATAGACCGGCGAGATATTGATATTTCCCGATCTCACCGGCTCTGTTGTGGGTTTTTGAAAAATTGTTTTTTGTGTTGCCTCTAGTGTTCTGTTAGTATCCCATTTTTATTATTTGATTTCCTTAATTATTTGTGTTCAGCACTTTGGCTATCTATATCACTTCTTAGCTCAAATATCCGTATTTTTCCAACATTTGCAGATTTGACGGATTGTCGAGCAGCGATCGTGCGGAGCAAGGGGGCGTTTTCAAGTATAAGGAGATTGAACACTTAGTTCCAAAGACCCGGGTAGTGTGACCCACACAAGCGTACTATTCAAACACTCGGAGGCAATATCAACACGAGTTTCTTAAACTCAACTCTTTTGGTACGTATTTTTCTAAACTTCCTCTTCTTAAATCCGACGCTCCACTATTCCTATCTTTGCAGGATTCTTTGCAACATCGCCACAATAGCCAAAGAAAAACTAACTGTATTTGTTGCAGCGCCACATTTTAAAAGAAAAATTCATTGATTGTTTGATAACAAAACTTTGTTAATTTGCGCATTGCATCATTAATATGGACTTAAGGGGCTATAACACCAAATTCAGATTGGGTGGGGATTTCATCACCCTTTCTAAGACCCCGAAAATCACTAATTGCATAAGTGTCACCTCAAGCTTAATAAAAAATATCTAGACTCGGCCAACTTAGGACTTGTCGCTCTCAATAAGACAAGGAAGATTGTGGTCATTCGGTCGTTTATCTAAACATGACTTTTGTGGTGCCTAGGCAAGACAAGTGAGGATATAACTTTAAAAGGACCGTCTCACGGTGATTCGTGAGCGGAACCTTCTTTACCTTACTTGTGCTTAACAACTGGCTGTGAAGAGGCGATTTGAGTGTTATCTCACAATTTGTCACTTTGGAACAGTTAGGAGCAGCTCTATTGGACTTAGAGAACCCTACTCTAGGTATTGATTATGCATTTGTGACTGTGCATTTGTGATTGTGTTTGTTGAACTGTCATTTCATTTTCCCATTCTTGCGAAACAAACACAAATTCGCCATTTTTACCACCTTCACCCAATTTTTCTCCACTTTCGTTTTCTTACCCTCACATTCTATGCTTTGACTGTACTAAAATCATTTAGTTTATGTCCGCTTGGACTAGGGACCCTAGTGCCCGTTTATTCCACGTTTCATTAGTCGCTACAGACTACGCGATCGACACCGCAGTCGAAACTCCTTCCATGCCTCTTTCACCTTTACCCTTGCCGGTCAACTCCGACGTTAATTGTGATTCTGTCCATACTTCTTCACCTTCACTTTCACCAGACTCTTCTTTCGAGATGTCGGGATTTCCTCTTAACATCCCTTTACTGTAAGTCTACGGCAACGCCCCGGCCGTCTTTCCGAGGCCAAATGCGGAATAAAAACTTTTTCGAACTGGCGCTAACGCAAACTTAAAACCCGGATCGTTCCATTAACCGTATTATAGTATACTGTAATAGGGGGTTTAGAGATTATACCGATCGATCCATGTCCTTCGGTCTTTAAGCTTTGTACCTAGCATGTTGCGGCTGCGCCGACGATGTTCGCTCTCCGATCTCAATCGATCTACGGTCTCCTCCTCGCCGAAAACCGTGCCACATCAACGAATCTTTATACGGGCCCCGCCTCTGAACCGAGGTAACTCGGACATGAAGTTTGCTAGCCGACATGTCCAAGATTGAAGTAGAGATAGTGTAGAATACTTTGTCTCGAGTCACCCAACGAATCGGGTGATCGGTTAATCGAAGTTGCCAATTGGAGTAGATGAAAAATGAGCTATGGATTTTTCTTTTCAAAAGAATCAATCTCTCACACACAAAACAAATAGGCTCTGCTAATCTACAGAGAGTGTCTCGGCCACAATGGGAGGAGGTAAGAGCAAGGCTAAGGATGTGGTGAACTTAAGAAAATATCCTCACAAAATATCCCAACAAAAATCCGAGCCATTCTAAAAATGCAATCAATGTGAAGAATGAGTCATGCATTCAAGAAAGATCCACAAGCTGCTGGAGAGATCCCCACCACGAAAAAAACCCCATTTTCAAAAGCCACATTTACAAATAGACCCCTCACTATTAATTTCAGCCAAAAGGAATAGAAAGGTAATTTGGCCAAAAGGAAGATTCAAACTGGCAACTTCAAAAAGCGATCCCGTAACAAAATTACAGGATAACTCCGCAACTGTATATACATACCCGCATTTGTGTTCCGACCGAATACAAATGCAATGAGACAAAATCTACACAGTATAATACTAGGATCCGACTTAAACCAAAGCCCGCTAGTGTTATCCGTCCGAACCATGACACGTGTACAACTGCACGTGTATGTTCGAACCCTTCCATAAAACCATATGGATTCTACAACGTTTTGCCCGAACTGGGAAACTTTCTGTGGGGGACTCTAAACACTCGTCAATACTCTGACAGTAGGTTTAACCACAAGCCGTCAGCGGTACTAGCTGTACATAACGGCTACCTATGTATTGAGTGAAAGGGAGTCCGATGAGCGAACTCATCCTGGAACCCTACTGAGCCTATGTTTGACAATATCCGTACAGTCCGGTCCGTTCGTCTATGAGTATCGTATATCGGGCCTAGGGAGCTGGTAAACGTCAGACCCCCCAAAGCGGTATAAGTCGTGTCGGAGTGTAGCCCAGAACACCATGAGATACTCCTGGAATACCTACCAGTAAATCTCACTTGCCATGGCTATGGACTTTGTGTAATGGCTCTCCTAAACACAGCGCAATCTCACCCCCAACGTTGGGAGAGACGAATCCTCTGCCGATCTGCTCACTGCCTCCATGTGGATCGGGATTGTACCCAACTAAAACCTGTTTGCACGACTCCTTTGAGCCATGGTAGGGTAATAATCAAAGCACAGTGGGAACTCACACGAGACAAATGACGATCTCAGATCGATAGACTAACCTGTACACATGTCACCTGGGAATTGCTATCTGACGACAGGTTTTAATAACCAGCTAGCATGTTCCCGGCGAGTCCTGTCCGGTATACTCATAACCTAGTGAGCACCTGTATACATCTTAAGTGAACCAACTAACACCAATGTCTTGTGAGACCAGCCACCGCCCCTCGTCGGGGTCTCGACTGTATACACTAGTCTACTCCGGAGTATCGATGCCCTATCTCGAAACTCCCACGACTAGGGACCACTTTTAAGGATGTGCTTATAGACTACCCAACTCTCACGTATATGATCGCCATCATACTACTGGTAGTCAAGCAAAAATCCTATGGGCTCTATCAACGTGCAATAGTGATATATATAATGTCACCTAAAGCAGTATACGATAATAAAGATAAACCAGATAGCATATTATCATCTTGAGTAAGATTGTCATAACGGTATAGGTCCTCCCTCAATCATTGCAATCACGTGCCTGCGATCCAATAATTGACTTTGAGGGCACTATATCCAACATTTACCTCCCCCGGGAGTTATTCCACCTCCATTAGGTGCTAATAACCCGCGACCACCTCTTGTTGAAGAGCCATAGCGAATCGCGCTCCAAGATCGATTCTATCCTACCCGCGCTGCACTCCCTACCTGTCTTTCACTTCCACCGACCACTAGAGATAATTTCGAAATTAATCCCCACTTCATCAACATGTTGCCCAAATTTCACAGGCTTGAATCCAAAGATGCGTATATCTTCATCAATAAATTCCAGAACGTTTGTGCGATGATGAAGACAACCCAACTGTCTGATGATGCTATACGGCTACGAGTTATTCCTTTCACTTTGTACGACCTTGCTGAAAAGTGGATGTATAGCACCGCATCTCATTTGATAACCAGTTGGGACGAGTTTGTGAAAGCGTTTCTAAAGAAATTCTACCCAAATCATAAGACCACACAGATTCAAAATAAAATTAACCAATTCTCCTAGCTTCTTACTGAACCTTTTTGGAAGTGCTTTGACCGATACAAAGACCTTCTTGTTCAGTGCCCTCATCATCACGGTATTGAGAGATGGCAACTTTGCCAAACTTTATATGAGGGCCTAAATCCAGCAATTAAGCAGTTGCCAGAAACTATTTGTCAAGGCCACTTCTTATCCAAATCTGACGAGAAACCCTGGCAATTCTTCGATGATCTTGCGGAACAGATGCTTCAGTGGGAGAGCACCCGACCGAACACCTCAAATTCTTCTTCTTCTACTTCAGGTCTCTCTAGGGCAGGAGTTCATCAACTCGACATCTCAATTGTAATGAAGGCTGAGATGGCTGCAATCATGCGGAAACTCGAAGAAATTGAGAGAAAATTCTCATCTCCTTCTCCTGCCCCTGCTCTTCCCCTTCGTACCATTTGCGCTTGTTGTTTGGATCCAACCGGTTTGACCGAAGTGTGTATTTACAATCCACCTTCTCAAGGATAAGATCAGGTTAATGCTGCATTTCAGCAAAGACCAAGAAATGATCCATACTCTTCCACATACAATCCCGGTTAGAGGAACTATCTCAATTTCGCCTGGAATCAGAATCAGCATCAATTCCAAGGCCACAACAACTTTCAGAGGCCTCCTCCTCCTCAACAACAAGCTCAACAACAATTTCAGCAGCCTCCTCGAATCGGGTTTCACATATCATACGTCTCAGAACCGAGAAAATGCATGGTGGATGCACTGAAATATCATATCAAGAGAAACCGGCTTTTTAAAACAATACGTACTTACTTTTGAAATGACCACGGTTCTCAAATCCAGAAATCTCATGAAAACAGTATAACTCAATGCGTATAATCATAAAGCATGATGTATGCGACATATAACAGAATGTAAGTATATCAGTATATCACGCAATATGGAACAGTAATATGCACATATCAAGGGAAAATCGCTCTTTCAAATGAATCCAGTTTTAAAATATATCTTGCGGTTCCCACTTTTTCTAAAGTCGAATGCAACATCGTATAAAAGTGTATATGTAACTATAGCAAGTAAATTATGCAAAGATTCATATCATGATTGCAGCAATTCTACTTTGTTGTGACATAGCAATTATCGATGATGAAGTGTGTGAGCTGGCAAGTAAGTATTCATAGATATACACATCATCGGTAATGGTGCTGGTGTCCTGATAACATGGGTTTAATATAACAATAAACACATTTAAATATGCAATGCGACGCGAATAGTAAGAATCTGCAAAAAATGAATAATACACGCAACAATAAAGAATCTACATCAGTATATGTGAGTCACACAGTTTTGACATTTGAAATAACAAGAATCGTGGTGTTTTTGGTAAATAGGGACTACGGTGTTTTTAAGAATAGTTACGTCCTTTGAAATATCCGTAGAATCACTTGTCCTGTCTTTAAAATACTCACAATTCATTAGTTTTTGAAATAGGTATGACTTGAGTCTAGTCTAACATCTACATGTAACTACAGGACTAAACTAACAGGCTAATCGAAAAGGTATGGAAAGCACCTAAATCTGAGTCGATACATATAAATATAATAGTCGGTGATCCCGCTGTTCCCGCCAAAAATTTCTACGCAAAGGAGTCCAAGGTATCAAATGGCAGTGATACGCTTAAGGAAATGGGAACCAGTATCTTCCGGGCTGTTTTTTGACAAACTCCCGAATGAGAAATGGATAAATTCTGATGGTATCGAAAGCGTCTCGAAAAACCCTTCGATTTGATATATAATGGGCCTCATAATTCATCCGGGATCAAAAGTTATGAGGCATTACGTGTCCGCACGTGATGGACCTTTAAAAACCCGCTGGAGGAGTTAAAAGATATAATAAAAACTTAGAAAAGAACCCAATGGGGCATCACGTGCTCACACGTGATCATGGGCCACGTGCAGACACGTGATGGGCTCTTAAGGCCTCTAAAATAATGAATAGAATTAAATTCTAAAATCTGTTCCCTGATTAAAACTCAGAAGTTACCTCAATGAGGTATCACATGCTCACACGTGACCAATGGTCACGTGTTGACACGTGATGGTTAAAACAACAATATAAACGAGCGGCTGTTAAAAGCACCAATTTGGGGGTCACGTGCTCACACGTGACCAAGGGTCGCGTGCCAGCACGTGACAGGCTTTGAAAGCCTTACAGTTAATAGAATTAAAATTCTAAATTTCTCTAAAATCTTTCGAAATAGAATTAAAATTCTAAATTTCTCTAAATCTTTCCAAATGAAAAAGAATTATAGGAACCGTTGGATTAAAGATTCAAGGGTGATTAAAAATCACCAATTTATGGAAAAATCTTAAATAAGGAAAGATTCCCCCTAAATCTAACCGAGATAACAAATAGAATATCTTTTGGATTTAAAATCCACGGTAAATAAAATTCACTGAATGATCTAAAGGCCCAGAATTAATGATAAATATAAATCAAATCTCTCAACAATCAAATCAAATCTTTCAATGAGAGATTTGCTAAACAAATTGATTATTTTCCTTCTTTTATAAATAGGAGCCAAGAAGAGAAGAGAAGAGATCTACTTTTTGAGGGAGAGAAGAAACAGAGGGAGAAGAATTTAATTCTCTGCAAAAGAAAAAACCTAGGTAAGAAAAGAGAGGCTTAAAAAGAGAATTTAATTCTCAAAAGAGTTTTACTCTTATATAAAGAAAAGAACTTAGTTCTTTTTCTGGTGGAGGATCTGCAAAGTGCACATCTCCCCATGAATTGAGAATTTAATTCTCATTGGGTTGAGATCCTGCCATGCAGATCCAAAACATAGAGGAGGAATTAAGTTTTGAGAATTCAATTCTCACAAAATTATAGGAATTTAATTTCTTAGGGATAAAATTAGGGTTTTACCCTAAATAAGAATTTAATTCTTTCACAATATGAATTTAATTCCTCCAAAACAAAAATTAGGGTTTTACCCTAAATAAGAATTTAATTCTTAAAGATAAGGAGACTTAAAAGATCTCTGTGAATGAAAAGACTAAGGTTACGTGCCCCACGTGACCCCTGAACATGTCCCCCAAAAATGAGAAGAGAAAAGCTTTGAGGCAATGCCTCACGTGTTCCCACGTGACCCTCATTATATATGGAACAAAAGCAAAGGCAGAAACAATTCTGGGCGCTCTCACGTGTTACCACGTGACCCCTAATAAATGTTCAAATAAATCCGGGCATGATTATACATCACGTGCCCACACGTGATGGCTATGAAAATTAAAAGTGTTTAACACTTGTTTACAGAAAAAAATAAAGGGGATCTGCGCCCACTTTTTGATGCCATCACATGCTCCCACGTGACTCCCAAAACGGAGAAAGAAAGATCAATGGAAATGAAGGCTTTGGGCGCTCTCACGTGTTTACCACGTGACCCCTTAGCAAACGTTTTAACAGTCAGCGCATAAATCCTCATCACGTGTCAACACGTGATGCTCGAAATAAAAAGGAAAAGTGTTTAACACTTATTCGCAGATTTGAGGATAAAACAAAGGAGATCTGGCTCTACATTTAGGGCGCCCTCACGTGTCACCACGTGACCCCTAATGAGCATTCTAACAGACCAGAGCGGGGGCCTCCATCACGTGCTCACACGTGATGGCCGTCAGAATTAAAAGAGTTAAACACTGATCTGTAGAATAAAATAAGGGAAATCAGGGCGCTCTCACGTGTCCACACGTGACCCCTCTCTCCTTAGTGTTTAACACTAATCTGGAGACTTTGTTCCCAGTGTTTAACACTGATTTGCTTTAGTGTTTAGCACTAATTTGAAATCTCTGATTACCAGTGTTTAACACTAATTTGAAATCTCTGATTACCAGTGTTTAACATTAATTTGCTTTAGTGTTTAACACTGATTTGAAAGCCCTATCGCTAGTGTTTAACACTGGTTATCTTTTAGTATTTAACACTAACTTGCTAATCTCATTCCCAGTGCTCAACACTGTTGGTCTTTAGTGTTTAACACTAGCTTTAGCCCAATTGGCTAAGTTTCTAGAGGCAAAGCCTCTCCTTCAATAGGCCAGCAGAGAGCCAATATTTCAAACACAATTGGACTTAGCCCAAATTGGCCATAAGTCCTCAAATCATCTTGAACTGAGCACATCTGCTCTTTCAACCAACTCATTGGTTCAAGGGTACATCTCGGAACTCCTCTGATATTTGTCGTTGTAATCCTTCAACGTCTTCAGAGAGGTGACGGGTCCCGACAACCACACATTAATACGGACTGTGGGGTCCTTAAACTCATGGACTAATGCGTCCTTAAACTAACATTTGTCCCCAAAATGGGAACAATGGACCACCACGTCCCTAAACTAGCGGTGGACCACCACGTCCCTAAACTGGCAATGGACCACCACGTCCCTAAACTAGAACTTGGACCACCACGTCCCTAAACTGGCAATGGACCACCACGTCCCTAAACTGGAACTAGGACCACCACGTCCCTAAACTGGCAATGGACCACCACGTCCCTAAACTGGAACTTGGACCATCACGTCCCTAAACTGGCAATGGACCACTATGTCCTTAAACTGGTATTGGACCACTATGTCCCTAAACTGGAACATGGACCACTATGTCCCTAAACTAGCAATAGACCACTATGTCCCTAAACTGGAACAATAGAGCCCCAAATGCTCTTTTGTCGGATCTAAACGATCCCGTTTAAGTTGATCTTAGTCCCAAATATGGCTAACGTATCCTTAAACCTTCAAATAGACTTTAGTCCAAAATTGGACTATGGATCACCCAATCAACCTTGGTTCAAGGGTACATCTCTGAACTCCTCTGACATCCGTCATTGTAATCCTTCAACGTCGTCAGAGAGGTGACGGGTCCCGACCGCCATACATTCAATGGACCACTATGTCCTTGAACTGGAACAATAGAGCCCCCAAATGCTCTTTTGTCGGATCCAAATGATCCCGTTAAGTTGATCTTAGTCTCAAACTGGACTAACGTATCCTTAACGAACGTTTAAGTTGATCTTAGCCTCAAATACGGCTAACGTATCCTTAAACCAAAACCCCCAAAACCAAATCTAAGAAAATACGGATTTGGACTAATCCATGTCCTACGGGCGACAACATAAGTTAGTCTCCGTATACAATCCACGGGCAACCACAAACAAAACAAACACCCACGACATGAAGTGAAATTCTGGAGAAGGAGAAAGTTGTTACCGCGATGCGGTAGCGTAATTAACTGCAGGGGCTTGCGCCTGCAGGGAAGAGCGTCCCCACAATCAAAAAACCCTCAAACGAGGGGGAATCAGACGAAGTCTGCTACATCGGCCGCATCCGTTTAAACCTTCGATACATGGTGCCATAAATCAACTTGGCATCTTCGGAGAGGTGGACGGATAGCACCAATTAGCATCTACCCCGAATCTCAGGCAAGACGTCCATGTTTTGGCCGCCATTCGGAGGGGAACAGATTCTGGCACGCCCGGTGGGACCTCTTCCTCTTTCCACTCGACACTTCGTGTGTCGTGTTCGCGAACGAATCGCGGTTTGCTGTGGTTGCCTGTGGATTCGAGGTACTAAGATTTGGTGTCTTGTTCCGTGCAGAAAACAGAAGATCAATGGCTTCAAACTGCACTACCTGCAACTGCAACTCTCGCTCCGTTCTTGCTGGAGGAGTGACTTATGGGGCCCAAGCGGCCTCCATCTTTGCTAGGCTGGTGGAACAGGTGACTCAGGCCACCACTGGACTATTCTTCGGGACCATGATCCCACCAACGAGCTTCAATGCCCCATTGCCATCCCAAGAAGCTCCAAAGAAGTCGGGCTTCGATTGGCTTGCTACTGCCGCGGCCCCTCTCAACGGGTCGCCCAACTTCAATACCTCAGTTTTCAACAGACTGGGCCAGAACGTCTATAAGCCCGTGATACCCGAAGCTGCCATCCCAAAGCGGATGGCCATCCCGGCTCAAGCAGACAAAATTATTGGAAAGGCTCCTCCTTCCAAGAAGTCAATTTTTACAAGGCTGGCCATTCCGGTTGCTGCTCCAGGCAAGGTCCTCAAAGCTGCTTCACCTGCCCAGAGGTCTGTCTTTGACAGATTAGACATTGCTTCTCAACGGGTGTCAGTCTTCGATAGGCTAGCACCAATAACGGTCTCTCCTTAAAGCAGGGGGCATGACGAAGTCGCCCCTATGGCCAAAACAACTCCATCCGCACGACACGCTCGACGTCGCCACTGGCGCCGAGTAAGGAAGGCTGGGGACAACTCTCCTTCTGGAGTTACTCTACCAGCTCCAACGGTGGGGATCGATGTTGCTGTTCCAACCGGGAACAGCTTTGAGTTGCTGAACAGGGTGCGCAGAAACTCTCCTACTGAAGTGCTGAGGAGATCTCCTCCACCCGTGGAGAATGATACGGAAAAGAAGCTAGAGAAGCCCCCTCAACGGCTGTCCTCTAAAATTTACAAGGTCTGGCATCAAGTCCAAGACTCCGTAATAGATCAAGACTATCTCCGTCGAAAGAAAAAGATGAAGGTTCGGCAGGAGAAGAATTACTCTGTCAAGACGGAAAAAGCAACAGCTGGATGGGTGCCCACTGCAACGGTTCCCTCAACGTCAATCACTCAAAAGAAAACGAGGCCGCAAAAAGCTCCTGTGAACATGGCGAACCGTAAAAGCGTTGAATCTAAACGCCCCAAGTCTGGGGGCATGGTGGTGCACACTGTTTATATGGCTGCCGGAAAGGGGAAAAGACGTGCTTCGACGAGTAACCGACCGCTCACCCGATCCCTGACAAAAGCCCAGGAGGAACAACAGAAGTTTCAAGAGATGATGACTGCGATGGCCGCACTCACCGGGCCAAAAGAAAGCCCGGAAACATCATCAAAACAGCGTCACGAACAGGAAACTGACGCTGACTTCCTACGCAGAGTCCTCGAAAAGAAAGACAGAGAGGCAGCAGAACAAGCTGCCAACATAAAACAAATGGCGCTTCTCTTCCAAGACATGGTGGGAATAATGTTACAGCCGGACCCTCCAGCTGAAGACCCTCCGATCATGATTGAAGACGATAAAGAGGAGACATCTAATCCTCCTCCGGCTCATTCAACAGCCAAGGAGGAAACCATTTCCAAAGCTGCACTAGATGGCTATATAGCTCAGCAGATACGAGCTCATCAGGCGAATGAAGCGGCTGGGCAAATTGTTAAAATGGGACGACCATATCCGAGCTGGTATGACCGAATAAGTTACCCGCCGGGATATACAATCCCTAAGTTCCATGTATATGAAGGGACGGGGAATCCACATCAGCATGTCGCTCAATTCAGGGCTCTTTGCGGCAACACTGGAGGCGACGACAAACTGTTGCTTCGACAATTCGTCAGCAGCTTAGCGGAAACGGCATTCGAATGGTATTCGGAGCTACCTAACGACTTTGTCAAAACATTTACGGAAATGGAGTTACTGTTTACACAAAGATTCGCGAGTGCTAGTGAACGTACCCCGATAACGGCACTGATTAACGCCAGGGTAAGGCCAGGCGAGACGTGGGTTCAATACGCAACGCGATGGCGGAATCTATGGTCGAAGTGCGAACAACTCATTCAAGAGGCACTTGCGGTAGGCATGTTTGTGGGCACTCTTGATCCGCAAGCAACCATTTCCCAGTTTATGATGTTTTTTAAGCCGACGACTTTCCAGGCCTTGATTGATAAGCTAGCCCAGATGGATCAAATGGGTCCCAGATCATCTCCTCCAAAGCCGGACTCCCGAAGCAAAAAGGGGAAAGGTAAAGCGACCGTCGTCGCCAATACTCAACAACAGCCGAGCAACTCAAAACCGGTTGTTCGCCAAAATAATGTGCGACCACGCCCATCCCTTGAAGAGAGACTGGGACGTCCTTACTCGTTTCCTCAGAATAAAGCAAGGAAACTGTTCGAACTGGCAGTGCGCAACAGACTCATCAATCTGCCGAGTCCAAAACGTCTGTTGCAGCCAGGCGATCTCAATAATCCCAATTATTGCCCTTACCACCAAACGGTAAGTTACCCGATCGAGGATTGTTTCGTCTTTAAGGGATGGATCGAGGATCAGTACCTACAAGGCAAGTTCGCGCTATCTGAAAAGTGGAAAGTAAACCCGCCACAGCCGCACACTCCAAAGAAGACGGACACGCCGGGGGAAGCTTGTTCTTTTATTGAGGACGAAAACGATGGAGAAGACTCATCAGATGAATCCGAGGACTACGTAGCGAGTTGTCGTGTGATCTCTCACTCATTGATAGATGATGAAGAGGCTCCTTGCACCGAGAAACCAAGGGCGGGTCCTGAACCAGAACTTCTGTGGCCGTCAGACGAAATGATTGATGCATTCCTGAACGAAGCCCGTCTTAAAAGCAAAGCTGATCGGGAGCGTGAGATGGCCATATTCGAGAAATCCAAACGCCGGCGACTAGATGAAAGGGTCGAAACACTCCCACCGGATCAAAGTACATCCGACGCAAATGAAAGCAGGATTAAGACAAGGAAACGATTCGCCAAAGCCATATCAATGGGGATGAAGCTGCCCTCTTTCAGAGAAAATTCTCCCAGCGGTATACATCTTGATGAAACGGACGTGCACCCTAACTTCTGCTTATATCATCAGAAGATCGCACATCCTACTGAAGACTGCGACTCCTTTAAGTGTTGGTGGCAAGGGTATGTCGCTCACAGGCAACACTTCAACAGGACAAAGCGTGAGGCTCGTAGACATCAGAAAAATATGACAGATGAGCATAAAAGAATTGCTGGCAATTGTCATAGGGTTGATCCTGGGGGATCGCGAGTTCTCACCTTCGGGAGCGACTCCGACAAAAAAATATCCCTCGGCCCTCTTTTCAAGGAGTCTATCTCTAAAACGAAAGAATTGAGGAGTTGCGAGAGCATTCAGCCTTGCAATTGCACGATACCCGGAAAAAATCTCGGACCCGCAAACAACGGTTCGAACAAAAAGGATAAAGAAAAGGGGAAAACGGCCTTCGTCGCCAACACTCAACAACAGTCGAGTGGCCCTAGAACGGTTGTTCGCCAAAACAACAAGCGGCAACCCCTCTATGAAAAGTTGAAACGTCCTTACTCGTTTCCCCAGGACGAAACAAGGAGGCTATTCGAACTAGCAGTGCGAGACGGACTTATCACTCTACAGGAGCCGAAATGCCAGCTACAACTGAATGAGGGCAACAATCCTAATTACTGCCCTTACCACCAAGTATTGGGCCATCCGGTCGAAAATTGCTACATCTTAAAAAACTGGGTTGAAGACCAATACCAACATGGCAAGTTCGCGCTGTCCGAAAACTGGAAGATGAGCCCGCCACAACCACATGCTCCGAAAAAGATGGACACGCCGGGGGCATCATGCTCATTCAAAGAGAAAGCCCAACGGACCACTACGTCCTAAAACTGGATAATAGACCGAAACGTCATTAAACTAACGATGGACCACTATGTCCTAAAACTGGCTGTAGACCGAAAAGTCAGTAAACTAGAGATTCGCCTCAAATACGGCGACGGCGGATCACTACGTCCTAAAACTGGATACGGACCGAAACGTGCTTAAACTAACGGCGGACCGCAATGTCCTAAAACTTGCAAATGACCGAAACGTCGTTAAACTACTCCCAACCCGCAGCATCTTCAGGCTGACGTGGTAAGTAAAAAAAACAACAAAAAAACAAAAACAAAAACAAAAAAAAACGGTATGTCCATAAGCAAAATGGGCACGGATGAAAACCCGAAAGGGCTCCGTGAGTAAAAACAGCAGGGCTACCGGCGAGTGTTCGTGAAAACCCGAAAGGGCGCGACCTCGTTTAAAAAAAAGAGAAAAGAAAAAAAAAGAATAAGAAAAAACAGTATGTCCATAAGCAAAGTGGGCACGGATGAAAACCCGAAAGGGCTCCATGAGTAAAAACAGCAGGGCTACCGGCGAGTGTTTATGAAAACCCGAAAGGGCGCAACCTCGTTAAAAGACACTTACAGGATCCTCTCGACCTTGTAAGGAGAAACCACCTGCGTGAGATCCTTACGACTCACAAAGGAGCAACACACTTAGGGATCCTCACGATTCCTAAGGAGAAATTACACTTGCGAGATCCTCACGACTCGTAAGGATAACTCTCTTATGGGACCCTCACGGCTCATAAGATTTGAAAGTCTTAAGTTACAGAGACCTGAACCTGTTCTTAAGCAACCCCCACAACCTCCGATACGGCCCTACAAGCGGCTCAATACTTACCCTTGTATACAATCCACGGGCAACCACAAACAAAACAAACACCCACGACATGAAGTGAAATTCTGGAGAAGGAGAAAGTTGTTACCGCGATGCGGTAGCGTAATTAACTGCAGGGGCTTGCGCCTGCAGGAAAGAGCGTCCCCACAATCAAAAACCCCTCAAACGAGGGGGAATCTGACGAAGTCTGCTACATCGGCCGCATCCGTTTAAACCTTCGATACATGGTGCCATAAATCAACTTGGCATCTTCGGAGAGGTGGACGGATAGCACCAATTAGCATCTGCCCCGAATCTCAGGCAAGATGTCCATGTCTTGGCCGCCATTCGGAGGGGAACACCCGCCTCAATAGTGTCACATATGATACAATATCTAACATGACATCCTCGATTCAAGAGTGCGGATCTATCATCAATATAAAGCTCGTACGGTAAATCCATCGTACGACATCCCAATCTGGATACGGGTCGAATCTCATATTTATCTCATCATTTATCTGGTATCCTTATCATCATATCCTGTATTAGGGGTACTGATCTAGGTCTAGTACAAACTGATACCATCTGCATATATATGCGTGTATGAAAACACCCGCCTAAAGGCCCGCTATAATCTCATGTCGTATCTCATAATACGAATCAAAACATATCACCGATCTCGTGGCATCATGCCTAATCTCATCGACTCATCTCCAAGTACCATGTACAATCCTCATCATCCATGTATTGGTGTATATATATATATATATATATATATATAGTCTCATACCTATGTGTGTGTGTGTATACACATCCCCATATACGCACAAGTAAAACAAAGTAAGCATGTGTGTGTGTGGGTATAAACCTTATTCTAGGGTTCGTGACTAAACTAACTAACGACACTATCATCCAATTGTACTAAAATTATCCATGACTCCCAAAGTCTATCTAGATAATCATAATCTTAAAATAAACATATAAATATATCCATATAATATATACCATACGCTACACTATGAACTGCGGGGGTGCTATACGCCATCCACCCGACTTCCCCCGTAAATATATATCTACTCACCTCGATCCTCGCTTGCTGGAGTCGATGACACCATGCTCATCCTCGTCGTCTCGAAGTCCACGTGGGGGTACCTACATATCACACAGAGTGTCGTAAATCAAAATCGCATAAGAAAACCAAATCGGCACGCGTATCACATATAGGTTAAAACCTATGATTTATGCATGCACGAATAACCAAACAACTCTCGACGATCGACGTATAAATGTGAATCGACCGAGATAAAACACAAATAGCAAATTCCAATTCATTAAAAGCTGCAAAACAATTTCAAAAACTATGTAAAACGCTTCCAGATTTTCCTCAGGTGACAATTTAGACATTTTGCATACAGGAGGGGTCTAATTAACCGATTTAGGAGCTTTAGAAGAAACAAGGAGCCAAACCATCTAAGCCTAGCCGAAATTTGCGGCCAAGATGAATAAAATTGCGGCCAAGTGGGGGACAATGGGGCTCGGGTCTCTGTGGTAGCTTCCTGGGTGCCTGCATATCTCACAGTGTTTGCAAAATAAATCTTAGTGTCCCCGGGTGTTAGCAAATATCAATTTCCCTTCACAATTTCCAAAAAAATACGGTATCGGGGTTTCTAGGTTCGTGTTGCAGGGTTTAAGTTTATGGTTTATGCCTCTAATCACACCTTAAAGGGGTTATATGGTCTCTATTAACCTCAATTACACCATAGCAACTCAAGAATCCCTCAAATCCTAACTAGGAATTTTCTAAGTTCACAAAACCACTCAATATCGATACTAAACATGTATGGATGCTTAAGGAATTGAAATACTACACTAATGGTGCAGAAATTACCTTATTTAGCAACTCAACAAAATTCTTGAGTTACCCCCAAGTCTTCAAAATCCAATTTTTCTTGGTCCAAAATGTTTGTAGGAAGTTTGTGCATGTTTTTAATGAAGTGGGGAAGATGTTTTGGGTTGTTTTTGGTGATGTTTGAGAGGGTTTTGTGGAGGAGGGAGATGGGGCTGCCATGATGAAGGAGAAGGAGAGAGGAATGCGTGAATGAGTGAAGTGAGAATGATCCAAACCCAAGGTTGACCCCTCACCCCCTCTCTCTCTTGCCCATACCTCCATTCTTTATCATTTTCCTTTTTCCTTTTCTTTTCTGTTTTCTTTTCTCTCTCATTTTAAAACCCAAACCAAAACAAAGAAAAGCCATGTAGGAAAATGTAATAAGTGTGAAAAATGTGACATGGTGCATGTCATGTGCACAAAACCGGATTAATGTAAGATTAGCAATATTTAATCGGCATTAGCATTAAAATTGTATCTAATTAATTATAAAAATTCATAATTTGCTTAAATCCAATAAAACGTCCTCATTTCCGTAATTCCTATAATTTTCCAAATATTTCCCAATTTATCGGTATTTAATTATACCGCATTATTAAAATATTCATAATATTTATTATTTAATTATAAAAATTCCCAAAAATAATATTTTATTTTTCTGAAATGTTACAGCTTAACTTGTTCCAGAATGGTGGTTTGACCTGTTTAGTCGGATCCATCCTGAAGGTCACATTATTGTAACCATCCCACTGAGCAGTCACGTCCTCTCCGGACAATGGGGCTGGAGGTCCAAGAAGCTCCTGTTGACCATCAAAGTGAACAGCGTCTAACCTATAGGGGTGGTCTAGAGGCAAGAAACGTCGATGGCCACAATAACAACCCTTCCTGCTAAAATTCAAGAATTTCGATATTGTATGTTGATGGTAATGAGGACATGCTTTGTGACCATGTACGGACCAACCTGATAGCATTCCATACACAGGAAAGTCATTAATTGTCCACATTAAAGCCGCACACAGTATGAAGGTTGTATTTGTGTTTGCATCGTAAGTCTCTACACCATCAATAAATAAAGATTTTAACTCCTCGATCAGAGGTCGGAGATAAACGTCGATATTGTTTCCCGGTGAGTTTGGTCCGTCGATAAGAAGAGGCATCATAAAGAATGATTTGTCCATAGCCAACCAAGGCGACAGATTATAAACTATCATTACAACGGGCCATGTGCTGTGGCTTCCAGCCATATAGTTGAATAGGCAGAAGCCATCACTAGCCAGTCCGAGTCTGACATTGCGAGGATCGCTATTGAATATTGCGTGCCTCCTATCGAAATCTTTCCATGCCGGTGAATCTCTTGGATGACTCATTTTTCCATTTTCACTTGGAGAAGCACGGTGATGCCATATCATTGCCTCGGCTGTTTTCTTGCACCTGAATAGCCTTTGCAGTCTCTGTATTATGGGAAAGTATCGTGCTATCTTGACAGGTATATCGGGCTTCTTATCAGAATCTTTCGGCTTATACCAGGCCTCTCCGCATGTTGGACACTCTTTCAAATCTGAATTCTCTTTCCGGTATAACACGAAATTTTTAGGACATGCTTGAATCTTCTCACACTTCAGACCCAAATCAGACATCATCTTCTGGGCTCCGTATCAGCTGTCGGGCACGTTATTTCTTGGGGGCATAGAATCTTTCAAGAATGAAAGAAGCATTGTGAATGACTTGTTGCTCTATCCATTTAAACACTTAATCTGGAAAAGTAGGACGAACCATGAGAGGGTGGAATACTTTGCATTCTCATAAATTAGTTTTCTAGCATCATTCATGAAATTTTCGTACTTATCCGCACGCGGTCCTTGACCGGAAGGAATGCCATCTTCGGTACGAATAGATTCACCTAGGGCAGCCTCTACCATATCCTCCATTTCTTCTGATAGAAAGCAATTACCGTCTTCTTCTTCTGCCGCATTACCATCTTCTCCTTCTTCTCCTGCTGCATTATCGTCTTCTCCTTCTTTTTCTGCCGCATTACTATGTTCTTTTCCTTCCCCATGATATAGCCAAGTTGTATAAAGTCTAGTAAAACCATGTTTAACAATATAAAGCTCTGCAAATTTCTACCTTCTGCCAGTACTTATTACCACATCTATCGCACGGGCAGAGAATCTTCTCTATCACGATCTTATTATGTGTGCATGCAAATTCAATAAAAGCAGCAACTCCTGTGACAAACTTAGGTTGCATACATTGTTGCCAATCCACATACATCCAGTCCTTAACTCTGACGTGCTCATGGGCTATGTTAGACTGTATAACATATAAATTGTACGTTATGATGACTATATTGAGAAATCTAAGAACGGAATGGTTACTGACAAAGGAGAAAATCCATGTATATACTTTGTGTGTGCGTTTGTCGTTGAAAAGAATAAATTATCGATAATCAAAGTTAGATTTGAGCATACCCATGTATGAGTTGTATTCTATATATATGTGTTTCAATTTATGATTTCGCTTAAGTGTAGGGTTGTTAGTGTGTATATGCTGTGTGTGCGTTCGTTGTGTATTCGTGTTGTATGTATGCGTTTCGGCTGTCGGGGGTAAGGCTTCTATCCCATTAAGAATGTATAGAGCAAACACCCATTCGCTTGTACTTTCAACCGTTTCGAGTAAATTTCGGCAGCTCCTACCCGCTGTTCTCTGAGTACACTGTAATAGAATAGATAATCATTTCAAAGCTGTGAAACAATGTTGAAATGAACATCTAATCTATCTTTGTACACGGAGAACCAACGGAAAAGTAGTAGCGAAATATCTCGAAACGGATGAAAACGCAAGCGAATGCAGGTGTTTGCTTTATACATTCTTAACTTGTCCACACGGGACAAATCTATCCATTATCATACGATTGAATCTTCTCATCACATAGACTACACGACGGTTGATAGTACCGATCTATACCGTCCGATATTTAACAACCTTCGTAAAGTTCTATGTCACAATGAACAACGAACAACTTTTAGGTCATCGGCAGTAAGCTAAATCGAATTTATATGTTAACCGATAGACGGAGACTAACTGGCGCTTTGAGTTTCATATATGAGTATCGATGAGAATATGAAAGTTTCATATTATCATCGAGTATCATTTATTGGTTTTAACTTAAACATCTTGAATCACACTATAATGATGCGTTTGTTGTGTATTCATGTTGTATGTGTGTGTTTCGGCTGTCGGGGGTAAGGCTTCTATCCCATTAAGAATGTATAGAACAGACACTCATTCGCTTGTGCTTTCAACCGTTTCGAGTAAATTTCGGCAGCACCTCCCTGCTGTTCTCCGAGTACACTGTAATAGAATAGATAATCATTTCAAAGCTGTGAAACAACGTTGAAATGAACATCTAATTTATCTTTGTACACGGAAAACCAGCGGAAAATTACCGACGAAATATCTCGAAACGGATGAAAACACAAGTGAATGTAGGTGTTTGCTTTATACATTCCTAACTTGTCCACACATGACAAATCTATCGGTTATCATACGATTGAATCTTCTCGTCACATAGCCTACACAACGGTTGTTAGTACCAAACTATACCGTCCGATATTTAACAAACTTCGTATAGTTATATGTCACGACGAACATCGAATGTATGTTAACCGATATACGGGGACTAAGTGGCGCTTTAAGTTTCATATATGAGTATCAAAATATGAAAGTTTCATATTATCATCGAGTATCATATATTTTTTTAACTTGAACATTTAACATGAATAGGTTTTACGCTTACGTTTCGTTATTAAGGGTTTGAAATTTCAAGTTTAGGGTAAATATTTCTTGCGTTTACGATAAAATTATACATTTACGTTATCATCGAGTATCCTACTGAATGAACTAGTGCACCATAAACCCTAACCCTAAGTAACTCAAATTAACTACAATTAACCATAATCGTTACCCTAACACAAATTATCCCTAATTAACCCAAACTTAACCCAATTTACCCAAATAAACCTAATTAACCATAAGCAGGTCAAACTTAACCCAATTTACCCAAATTAACCTAATTAACCATAATCAACACCCTCACCCTTTCAAATTATCACTAATTAACCCAAATTAACCATACCTTCTAATTAACCCAAATTAACCCTAGCTTCTAACCCTAAACCTGAACCAAACCTTAACCCTAACCCAAAGCCCAACTAATTAACCCTAACCCCAAACCCAACCGAACCCTAACCCCAACCCCAACTCTAACCCCAACCCCAGCCCCAACCGAACCCTAACCCCAACCCCAGCCCTAACCGAACCCCAACCGAACCCTAACCCTAACCCTAAACTGAACCCGATGCCTAACCCTAACCCTCACCCCTACCCGAACCCTGAACCCTGAACCCTATCTGTTAGTTATATGTATTTTCTAGAGGCCATTACTGTACATACGTTGTATATTGTAGTGGATGCTTGGACATATATAGGGAGGACTTTTTTGCTCAACATAATAGTATGCTATCTGGTTACACTTTATCTTAACATGTACTCAGATTGTCTCTATGTTGCATGTTGATAAAGTCCTTAGGATGAGTACTTGACTACCAGGACTATGATGCAGATCATACTAGTGGGGATAGTTTAGTCGCTAAGTACATCCTTCAAATGTTCCTAGTCGTGGGAGTACCAGACAGGGCATCGATACTCCAGAGTAGACTAGCGTATGTGCTTTTTGACCCATATGATGGGCGATGGATGATCCCATATCCATTGGTGTTTAACATCAGAGAAGGTATACGAGTGCTCAGTAGAGACTGGGTACACTGGACGGACTCGCCGAGAACTCCCAGATGGTATTATAGCTCACGTCAGATGGCAGTTCTCTGGTGACACTGGTACAGGTTAGTCTGTAGACCCGAGATTGTCATAGAGTCTTGTGTGATTCCCACTGTGGTTTGATTTCCATCATACCATGTCTAAAAGGGCATGCAAAACGGTGGCTTTTGGGTACAGTCCCGAATCACATGGAGGCAATGAGCGATAAGAGGGGTTTCGTCTCTCCCGGTATAGGGAGTTGATGTTGCGCTGTTTTCGATTGGCTATAACTGGAAATCCCTGGCCAGGGTTGCTGAGATTTACTGGTAAGTGTTATCAGTAATTTCTCGAATTGTTATGGACCTCATATCGACACGACTTATCAAGCTACTGGGGTCTGACGTTTACCACCCTTAGGCGAGATATGCGACATATCAGACAAAGAGACCGGACTGTACGGGAGTGTTACTGATTGGATTCACGAGAGAAAGTATAGGCTTGCTTGTTGATCTTCTGATTGCTCAATAACTGGGTGGCTGTTACGTTTAGCTGATCGCTTGCAGCTTGTGGGTGTTTGATATGATCATCACCTACTGCCGGCGTATTGACGATTCTTTAGAGTCCTATACAGAGGTTTCCTGGCTTAGGCAAAACGGAGTAGGAGCATATATGTGATATGTGCGGGACCGAGAACAATACTTGTATGTGATTCCGTATTAGATTCTCGCGATATGAGATATCGGCCGGGTATATGTGATATAGCCGGGTCATCGGATCAAGTGTTGATTCGATGAACTGATACATATTATATTAGTCGGTTATTTGTGAAATAGCCGGATTATCGGATCAAGTGTTGATTCGATAATTTAATGTATAATTATATATTTGATATATTAAATTACATAAACTAATATAAGCTCACTTAAAGATTCTTTTTTCTCACTCGGGTAATACATTGATATATATATGATATATGTTAATTGTATTATTTTATTTTGTTACAATAAATATTGTATATGTGATATATAATATTGTAACAAGTTAGGGTTATAAATGCAACATGTTTTGTGGAGTTTAAATATGGTTAGGGTTTGGATTAGGGTTAAGCTTGCATGAAGCTTTCAAGAAGCTTCTTCAAGCTTTGACTTTGACTTGTGATATTTTGCATAGATATTTCTTTAACCCAACCCAACCCTTTACCATAGTTAATTCTCTACATGGGTTAAGTCTTCATACTTAACCCTTGGTTGCATTTCTAACCACACACTTGATTCATTTTTCATCACAAAATTGATTTGCTTCTTCTTCTTCTTCCTTTTTGATGAAAAGCTTTCTAGCTTTTTCATATGTGATGAAAATGAGTGAGAAATTGAAAACAAATGAGAGCTAAATTCCTACCTCATCATCCTCATCTATTCTAGCCACTTAGATTAGGGTGTTTGCTTTGCTAATACTTGATTAGTGAAGCAAAATCTTGGGCTTGAGTTTCTTCAAGGTAGATCATCTTTGTTATCGAAGATCGGAAGCAAGCTTGCATCTTTCTCTTCATGGAGACTCTCTAGAGTCCGGGTACATGATGATCGCGGCGAAGAGACTTCAACACGGAGCTTTTGAAGTGAAGGAATGGACTACAAAGGTTGTAATCCCAAACTCTTAGAAGTAAAGTTGTTTACTTACTTTTTGTTTTGCCTAATCTCTAGTATAAGATCTTGGTTAGGGTTGTTCGGCACATGAAAAATTTGATTTTGGCATGGTTGATGCCTTGTAGAACCTTGTGACAGTGCCTAGTAACTCTACAGTGGTATCAGAGCCAAGCTAGAGCTTTAGGCGAAGTCTGGACGAAGTTTAAAGTCCGATTGAACCCCGAAACGTCACAATACACCCCCTCTCTGGAAATTTTTTAAAATGTTGATTTTTTCTGTATTAAAATTACTCAAAAATTAAGCAGGGAATTCTAAGGATCACTGTGGAAAAACGAACCTCTAATCCCTTGAAGCCGCCGCGGAACCACGGCAATACCATGCCTTGCGCGGCGGTTCCGCGTCCGTTCTAAGGTATTAGGGTTGGATTTTTCACAGTAACATCCGTAGGTATTTCTACATGCTTCTGGGAATTTTTAATATTACTCAAGTGTTGAGTTTTCTGGAGATCTTTTGTATTCGTTGATTCGATCGGAAAGTTTAGCTTCGTTTAATTTTTTCTGGGTAATTTAGAACGTGTTAAAAAGTTCGAACGGATATCATTAACTCACTTTTTCCCCGCCGGAAAATTTCCAAGTGTTGGATTTTTTCCTTAATTAAAGAACATTCATAGTCGTGCAAGTAACGCGGTGGACCCTCTAAAAGAACACAAACCTTAACTCGATTATGTAATCATCTGAACCGCCTCTAAACCTTTGGGTTTGGGGCAGTACGGCGTTGCCACATGTGAGGCGTTGGTTTAATCCTTCTACGGCTGGACCATCGGTATTGTGGCATGTGATGGATACTTTTTGAATTCCGCTCAAGTGTTGAGCTATTTGGGAAATCTTGGGTGTTTGTTTATTCGATCGAAAAATTTAACATTGTCTATTTATCTGGAATGTGATACAATATTTAGAATCCACAAGTAGTTATGAGATAACTAATTTGAATGTTATAAGTCTAGCAATTTAGTCTCATTTGATCGGTTGCCATGGGATTTTGATGTGATCAAAAGTCCGTCGCAATCACGTAGCGTACGCGGATACTCGCTGGGTAAACTTAATAGATAGCCACGCCCCATAGCCCCGACCAAGTGACTGTAGGAGAACCCCGTCGCCAAAAGCATCCGTTAAGCTGCTCGCGGCAGCGGTGTTCCTCCTTAGTGCACTTCGTCGACGGCATCCGGAGGTGCGGCCATTTACTAAAGTTTGCGACAAGCATTCGATCAGGATGTCAGGAATCTTGTTGAATTGCCTGACTAGATATTGAAAAGTGTTTTTGAGATCGAGACTAAAATGCGGGGTTTATAATTGTTAGGCATGCGATGTCTAAGGAATTCATTTGGTTAGGCATGAGATGTCTAAGGAGCTTGCGGATTACAACTGTTGTAGTTTTACACATTCTTTTCTGCGACCGTAAGTGTAATATGTGGTGTAGCGCCAGTTTCGTTGCTATACATCAACGACAATTGGGATACGCATATTTACTTTCGTTGATGACATGTGATGTTATGTGTTGCTGTGATATGTTATATTGGATCGTCACGTTTTGAATAGCCGGGGGTTTTATATGAGATGGGGGTTTTTATTTTCATTCATGTAAAATTCAATTGTATGTAATATTCTTTTATTGGGGCACTTCCGGGCTGAGAATGATGTCACCATTGTATATTATTTACTTTTCCGTATTAGGTTAGACCCAAGGCGGGGAGCACAAGAAGCCGGGTTCTAGGGTCCAGTGGGAGACCATCTCGAGGAGTCGAGACCGGGTCTCCTAACTCTAGAACTGGCAGGGTTACTTGTCGCTTTCGTAGGGGTCTAGGGATGCGGGTTTGGCTATTCATCGCGACCGTGGAATCCGTGTTTTATACAGGCTCGTATTAAAACACAGACCTCCTAGTATATCCAATATTTCATATATGTTCTTCTGCTGCAATGTTCTGTGATGGGATCATATTACTGCCTGAGACGAATGTTTATATTGTATATATGAGATATATATTATATATTGTTGATTTCGTTTCATATCTGATGCTTGTGAAGCATAATAAAATGGGACTTCATTAATGAGATTAATGAAATAAAAGAAACCTAAATATGTTGTAGAAACTTGTTTAAAAACTGGTAGCTCTAGTTCTTGCTTTGCATAGCGGTATTCCTTATAGAATATCCAGCACCTTATTCGATAAAGAGAGTGCCAAGATCCCTTCACTGGGAGTGACCTCTTTAGCGAAACTAGCAGATGATACACACTCGATTTGTCTTTTGATTGTTTTTATAGTTTTTGCTTTGCATAGTGATATTTGTGAAATATCCTGCACCTTATTCGATAAGGAAAGAGCCGACGATCCCTTCACCGGGAGTGACCTCTTTAGCAAAACAAGAAAAAGCCTCAAAAACATTCCAATTAAAATCACTCGATTCAACAACGATATCAAGTTCATTACGCAAAGGGTTTTCTTAAAAACCTATCGTAGCCCTCCGTCATTTCAGATAAGTAATAGTTAGTATTCGTGCTACGTTTGTTGACTATGTTAAGGCGTAGTGTGCGGTAGCTGATTAGTGCTTATCTGTATAAGCATATGATGCAATTGGATTAGGGTAGTCGTGCGACTTTGTTGACTATGTTAAGAATCGTGCGGGTAGGTTTAATTCAATCGGGACATGACGGGTTGAACTTGACTAGCACTTATGATTTGTTGACTATGTTAAGGTCATAGAGCTGCTAGGGGTAAAATATTATTGGGAATTTCAAGAGTTGAAATTTGCAATGAGATTGCATCCTTCTATGAGATAGTTGGATCCCGATACCCGCTGTGAGTAAGAGTTACTCCTGGGAGAGTTTTACACATTACAATTAGCCAATCAAGTAGGTGTCTAGAAAGGTGTCAACGGGGTTAAGCCTCTAGGAAAACGAGGTTTATTTTAATTAGGTCCGTGTGAAAGCACGAGGAACCTTCCTCAAAGTACCGGCACTGGCCTGGCTGAAAGATTGGCGAACTTGTAGGGTGTAATTAATCCCGGCTAGTCTTTCCTTTTAGGGTTTGAAGGAAGATTTGACTAAAACAGTGGGAGACATCCTGATTAGATATATTAATAACCAACCTAATCTTGCAAGAGCATACACTGAGTGTTTTCTTCTCTCTATCTCCTGGTTGCGACTATGTCACGCCTTAATTGTTAGTTGTATGTATGCCCTAGAGGCCAGTATTGTACATATGATGTATTTTATATTGGATGCTTGGACATATATAGAGATGACTTTCTTGCTCGATATGATAGTATGCTATCTGGTTACTCTTTATCTTAACATGTACACTTGTCTCTTTGCACTGTCTTATAGTTACATGTTGGTAAAGCCCTTAGGATGTGTACTTGACTACCTGGACTGTGATGCAGATCATACTAGTGGGGACATGGTAGTCCATAGATACATCCTTCAAGGTCCCTAGTCGTGGGTGTATCGAGACGGGGCATCGATATACCAGTGTAGACTAGCGTATATGCTTCTCGACCTATGAGATGGGCGATGGATGATCCCATATCCATTGGTGTTTGACATCAGAGATGGTATACGGGTGCTCAGTGGAGACTGGGTACACTGGACGGACTCGCCGAGAACTTCCAGATGGTATTATACCTCACGTCAGATGGCAGTTCTCAGGTGACACTTGTGCAGGTTAGTCTGTAGACCCGAGATCGTCATAGAGTCTTGTGTGATTCCCACTGTGCTTTGATCTCCACCTTACCACGTCCATGAGGGCGTGCAAAACGGTGGTCTTTGGGTACAGTCCCGAGTCATATGGAGGCAATGAGCGATAGGAGGGGTTTCGTCTCTCCCGGTATTGGGGGTTGATGTTGCGCTGTGCTCGATTGGCCGTAACAGGGAAGTCCCTGGCCAGGGCTGATCAGAGATTTGCTGGTAAGTGTTACCAGTAGTTTCTCGACCCGTTATGAGCCTCACATCGGCACGACTTATCGGTTATTGGGGTCTGACGTTTACCACCCCTAGACTTGATATGCGACATATCAGACGAACAGACCGGACTGTACGGTAAGTGTTACTGGTTGGATTCACAGGAGTGTGAGCGGGCTAGCTCATCGATCTTCTGATCGCTCAATACCCGGATGGCCGTTACGTTTAGCAGACCGCTTGCGGCTTGTGGGTGCTTGATATGATCATCATCCGCTGCCGGCGTATTGACGAGTCTTTAGAGTCCTACACAGAGGTTTCCTGGCTCAAGCGAAACGAAATAGGAGCGCATATGAGATATGTGCAGGACCGAGAATAATGCGTGTATGTGATACCGTATTCCATTCTCGCGATGAATGTATCGATTGGTTATATTCGATATGACCTAGATATCGAATCAAGAATTGATTCGATAAGCCGATACATAGGATACTAGTCGGTTATATGCGATATGACCGGATCGTTAAATCAAGTGTCGATTTAATGATTTAATGTATAATTGTATATTTGATATATTACTTTGCATTAACTAGTATTGGTTCACTTTAAATGGATTTTCTCACTTGATGTGCAAGTTGTATATGTGATATACTTTTATGCACATGTTTGTATCATGTTTGATGATACTTGCTCATTTGGTTAAGTGTAAAGAATTAAACCTTAGTTAAGTAAATGGTTAGGGTTTTTATTTATTCATTCTTTTATCTCTTTTTTTAATTTGGATTAAAAAAGAAATAGCAAAAGAAAACAAAAAGGGTTGCTTTCATTCTTGAAGCTTGTCGAAGCTTCATGAAGCTTTGACCAAAGTGACCAATTTTGTCTTCATGCCTAACCCTAACCATTCATCTAACCTTGGTCAATTCTCTACACCTAACCATGGTTTACATTATGATAAGTATTCATTTTCTTTTTCATTTTAAGACTTATCATAATCATCTTCATCTTCTTCTTCTTCATGAGATAAAGAAAAAGCTTGCCACCATTAATGGCATGTTGAGCAAAAGTGTGAGAAATCCAATTCTAAAGTGAACCCACCTCCTATTTCTTCACCCTCTACCTCTTGCCAAGTAGTAAAGGGTATTTTCTTCACAAGTTTCACAACTTGGTGAAGTCGTAGCTTGATCTTGTGAAGCCTCGACGTAGATCATCTTCGGCATCGTAGCCGACGACCATTCCGCTCATTTCTCCGATGAAGCCGATGCGAGAGTCCGGGATTCGAGATGGACAGCAAGGGGAAGACTACGTGGAGCCAAGGAAGTGGATAACCGGATCTACAAAGGTTGTAGCATCTCACTTTTAGTTAAGTTGTTAACTAGTTTCCTTTTTTTCGCCTAAAATTCTAGTTAACGATCCGTATTAGAGTTTCTCGGCACTCATAAAATTTGAAATTGGCATGGTTGATGCCTTGTGAGACCTCTATTGTGTGCCTTGGAACCCTACAGTGGTATCAGAGCCTAGCTAGAGCCTTAGGCGATGCGTAGACGAAGTTTGAAACCCGAACGAACCCGAAACCCCAATTTTTCACTCTCTCTGGACTTTTTCTGAAAAAGTGGTTTTTTCCAAATTAAAAATTCTTAAAAAATTCAGCGGGGAATATTATGAATTACTGTGAAGCACGTGACATTGATTCGACAGAAGAGCCGCGGAACCGCGGCCCCACCCTGGCTTGTGCGGCGGTTCCGCGGCAAAAGTGCTGAATCAATGCACTTGATTTGCACAGTAATTAGTTTCTGGATGTGCTGTATTTTATGGGAATTTTCAAAATTTATTCAAGAGTTGAATTTTCTGGGGTGTATTGGGAGTTCGTAGATTCGATCGGATTATCAGATTTTGTCTATGTGGCATTCCGGATAATTTTTGAATATGTTAAAAAGTTCGACCGGATATAAATACCCAACTTTTCCCCTGCGAAAAAAAAATTTCCAAGTGTTGGATTTTTCTGTGGTTTAAGGACGTTCTGAGTAGTGCAAGTAACGCGATGGTCCCTCTAGAAGACAACAAACCTTAACTCGATTATGTGATCGTCTTGAACTGCCCTTTGAACCTTAGGGTTTGGGGCAGTACGGCGTGCCACATGTGAGGCGTTGGCTTGACCCTTCTACGGCTGGACCGTTGGTACTGAGGCATGAAGTGAATGTCTTTGAACCTATTTCATGTGTTGAACGGTTTCGGGAAAACTTGGGTGTTCGAATGTTCGATCGGAAAGTTTAATATTTTCTATTTATCCGGAATGGGATACAATAATTGGAACTCACACACAGTTATGAGATAACTGAATGAATGTTATAAATCTAGCGGTTTAGTCTCACTTCATATTGAAAAGAGTTTTCGATAATGGGACTAAAATGCGGGGTTTATAAGTGTTAGGCATGCGATGTCTAAAGAGGTTGCGGATTCCAACTGTTGTAGTTTTACACTTTCTTTTCTGTGACCGTAAGTGTAATATGTGATATCGCCGGTTTCGTTGCTATATGTCAACGACAATTGGGATGCGCATATTTACTTACGTTGATGACATGTGATGTTATGCGTTGCTGGATATGTTATATTAGATTGTCGTGTTTGAATAGCCGGGGGTTTTATGTGAGATGAGTGTTTTTCATTTTCATTCATGTAAAAACTTGCATGTAATATTCTTTTATTGGGGCACTTCCAGGTTGCGGAAGATGTCACCCTTTGTATATTATTTACTTTTCTGCACTAGGATAGACCCAAGGAGGGGAGCATAAGTAACCGGGTTCTAGGGTCCAGTGGGAGACCATCTCGAGGAGTCGAGTCCGGGTCTTCTAACCCTAGAATTGGTAGGGTTGCTTGCCGCTCTCGTAGGGGTCTACGGGTGTGGGATTGGCTATTCATCACGACCGTGGAATCCGTGTTTTATACTGGCTCGTATTGAAAACACGGACGTCCTAGAATATCCAATGTTTCATATGTTTCTTCTGCTGCGATATCTGTGATGTGATCATGTGATGTTCTGTGATAGATACAGTATATAGTATATATGATATATTATATAGACGTTACTTATGTTTTGCACCCGCACTAGCCCTGCCCTGCTCTGTCGTTAGTTACCTAACCTAACGGTGCACGAGGGGACATTGAGGCGAATGCGGATGGCATAAGTGTACGTCGTATTTATCTGTGATGTTTAGGTATTTAAATGATGGGACTTCATTAATGTGATTAACGAAAGAAAAGAAACCTAAGATGTTGTAGAATCAAATTTTAAACAAAACAGGTAGCTACAGTTCTTGCTTTGCATAGCGGTATATATGATATACCCTGCACCTTATTCGATGAGGAAAGGACCGAGATCCCTTCACCGGGAGTGACTCCTTTAGCAATAACTGGCAGATGCTACACACTCGGTTTGACTTTTGATTGCCTCTATAGTTTCTGCTTTGCACAGTGATATATATGATATATCCCGCATCTCATTCGACGAGGAAAGGGCCGACGATCCCTTCACCGGGAGTGACCCCTTTAGCAAAACTAGAATAGCCTCAAAATCACTCCATTTCAAAACTTCATTTTGATTCTACAACGATATCAAGTTCATTACGCTCATGGTTTTCAGAAAAACCTGCGTAGCCCTCCGTCATTTCAGATAAGTACTACTTAGTATTCATGCTGTGGTAGTTTGGCCTCCGTCAAGGCATAGTGTATGGTAGCTAACTAGTGCTTATCTGCCAGCATATGATGCGATTGGATTAGGGTATTCGTACGGCGTAGTTTGGCCTCCGTTAAGGGTCGTACGGGTGGGTTTAATTCGATCAAGAAATGACGGGTTGAACTTGACTAGCGCCCTATGGGTAGTTTGGCCTCCGTCAAGGTCACAGGACGCTAGGGGCAAAAGTATTATCGGGAATTTCAAGTGTTGAAATTTGCAATGAGATTGCATACCTTCTATGAGATAGTTGGATCCCGATACCCACTGCGAGTAAGAGTTACTCCTGGGAGAGTTTTACACATTGCAATTAGCTGATCGAGTAGGTGTTTAGAAAGGTGTCAACGGGGTTACGCCTCTGGGAAAACGAGGTTTACATTAATTAGGTTTGTGCGAAAGCACGGGGGACCTCCCTCAAAGTACCGACACTGGCCTGGCTGAAAGATTGGTGAACTTGTAGTGTGTAATTAATCCCGGCTAGTCTTTCCTTTTAGGGTTTGAAGGAAGATTTGATAAAAACCAGTGGGAGCCATCCTGATTAGATAAGATAATAACCAATCTGATCTTGCACGAGCTTACGCTAAAGTGTTTTCTTCTCTCTCTCTCCAGGTAGCGACCATGTCATGCCCTAATAAAGATAATAATATGGATGTATTGACCGAACCCGCATGTTATACAGTGCAGGGGAACGTTGAACCCGTTCTATCTTATAAGTGTTATAAGAATGAACAGGAAACAGGAGAATATCTGGATTCTCACACCGCCCAAACGGAGAACATGCATGTTGATGCATCATCTTCGGGTGTGTTTATCATTGAGAACTGTTTCTCAGTTCACCCTACGTCCTGGGTATTAGATACCGGATCAGGATTCCACATATGTAAGATGTTACATGGGCTGCGGAAAGGTAGAGAACTGGGAAAGGGTGATCATTCCGTTCAAGTTGGGAATGGGGCAAATGTTGGAGTCAAAGTAGTTGGCGAATATCACCTAGCATTATCAAGCGGTGATACACTGATTCTAAATGAATGCTATTATATACCGAACATGATGTGCAACATTATATCAGTTTCTTTATTAAGTAAAGAAGGATATAATTTTGTAGTAAAGGATAATGTTATGAACATATTCCTAGATCAAAAGTTGATTGCATCAGGCTCGATGTATAATGGCATATTCATTCTCAATCAAAATGCAGTCCTCAATTTACAAAACACACACAAGAGGAAGAGTTCTGAACTGGACGAATCTTTCTTGTGGCATTGTAGACTGGATCACATCAATGCGACACGACTAGCTAAGTTGCATAAGGATGGATAATTAAATTCGTTTGAATTTTCATCTTATGACACTTGCCAGTCATGTCTCAAAGGCAAGATGACCAAAACTCCGTTTACTGGACACGGAGAAAGAGTTACCGAACTCTTGGGACTAATACATAGTGATGTATGCGGTCCCATGTCTACACATGCCAGGGATGGTTCTTCGTACTTCATTACATTCACTGACGATCTCTCTAGATTCGGATATGTGTTCCTGATGAAACACAAATCAGAAACTTTTGAGAAATTTAGAGAATATAAACAAGAAGTAGAGAACCAAACGGGCAAAAGTATTAAGATCCTTCGATCTGATCGAGGAGGAGAATACTTAAGTAATGAATTCAGAGATTATCTAAAAGAGAATGGGATTCTCTCTCAGCTTACTCCTCCTTATACACCACAACACAACGGTGTATCGGAGCGGAGAAATCGCACCCTATTAGATATGGTGCGCTCTATGATGAGTGCAGCTGAGTTACCTATTTCCTTCTGGGGATATGCACTGGAGACTGCTGCATACCTATTGAATAGAGTTCCAACCAAATCAGTGCCTACCACTCCATATGAGATATGGAATGGCAAGAGACCATGTCTTAATTTTATTCAGATATGGGGTTGTCCGGCCTATGTTAAAACACAAAATCCGGACAAGCTCGAGGCAAGGTCTGTTCTATGTAAGTTTGTTGGATATCCCAAACATTCGCGAGGGTATATCTTCTACCACTCCGAGGAACAAAAAGTGTTTGTTTCTCGACATGCCACTTTCTTAGAAAAGAGTTTTCTTATGAAACAGACAAGTAGCATTGAGGTAGAACTGGAAGAGGTTCCAGCAACACAAACTGTAACAGAAGACTTGGTAGAACCAGAGGATTCAGTAGAACTCGACGAACCCCAGCCTCTCCGCCGATCTAGTAGGGTATCTCGTCCACCTGAGAGATACTACGGTTTTCTCATTGACGGTGGATGCGAGGATTGCATCATGGAGGATGATGACCCAACTAGCTTCGAGCAGGCCATCACGAGTAGGGACTCAGTGAAATGGCTGGATGCTATGCGGTCCGAGATGGAATCCATGTACACCAACAAAGTATGGACTTTGGAAGTTGCTCCTGAAGGGGTAAAACCCATTGGGAGCAAGTGGATCTTCAAGAAGAAACTTGGTGTAGATGGGAAAGTGGAGACTTTCAAAGCTAGACTTGTTGCAAAGGGTTTTCGTCAAAAACCAGGTGTGGACTATGATGAAACCTTTTCTCCAGTGGCTATGCTTAAATCCATCCGGATCATGCTTGCCATCGCTGCATATCATGACTACGAAATCTGGCAAATGGATGTTAAGACCGCCTTTCTAAACGGTGATTTAGAAGAGTGCGTATACATGACTCAGCCGGAGGGCTTCGTAGATAGTGGGAGCAGCGCGAAGGTGTGCAAACTGCTTAAATCCATTTATGGATTAAAGCAAGCATCGCGGAGTTGGAACATCTGCTTTGACGACGTTATCAAAGAGTTTGATTTCGTCAAAAATCCAGATGACCCTTGTATCTACAAGAAGGTAGCAGAGAGTAAGGTTGTCTTCCTCGTATTGTACATGGACGACATACTCTTGATAGGAAATGATATTCCTATGCTGCAATCGGTCAAGCTCTTCTTATCACAAAGATTCTCAATGAAAGATCTTGGTGATGCCTCCTGCATATTAGGAATAAGGATCTATAGAGATAGATCCAAACGGATATTGGGATTGTCCCAATCCAGGTACATTGACACCATACTAAAGAGGTTTAGTATGGAAGAATCCAAGCGTGGGAACTTGCCCACGATCTCTGGAGTCACTCTCTCCAAAGAGATGTCTCCCAAGACTGATTTGGAGAGAGCTCGCATGCAAGGGATACCCTATGCTTCGGCTGTAGGCTCTATCATGTATGCGATGCTATGTACCAGACCCGATGTAGCATACTCACTAAGTATAGTGAGCAGGTATCAAGCTGATCCTGGAGAGAGTCACTGGACAGCTGTGAAGAACATTCTCAAGTACTTACGAAGGACTAAAGAGATGCTCTTGGTGTATGGTAATGGAGAACTCCAAGTGGAGTCCTTTACCGATTCGAGCTTCCAGAGTGATAAGGACGACTCTAAGTCGCAGTCGGGATTTGGCTTTACCCTTTACGGAGGGGCGGTTAGCTGGAAGAGTTCCAATCAGGAAACCGTGGTAGACTCGACGATGGAGGCTGAATACATCGCTGCCAACAATGCTGCTAAAGAAGCTGTCTGGATCAAGAAGTTCATTGCCGAACTTGGAGTGGTTCCATCCATTGAGCATCCAATACCTTTGTATTGCGATAACAATGGAGCGGTGGCTTTAGCCAAGGAACCCAGGTCCCATCAGCGATCCAGGCATATTCTGAGGCGGTATCACCTGATCCGGGAGATAGTTGATCGCCGGGAGATCGAGGTCAGGAGGGTTGACACGAAAAACAACACGGCGGATCCACTCACGAAGGCCATTCCCCAGATACAGTTCGAGAGACTCTTCGGGATGCTCGGTATGCGATACTACAGCAGCTGGCCCTAGTGCAAGTGGGAGATTGTTAGTTGTATGTATGCCCTAGAGGCCAGTATTGTACACATGATGTATTTTATATTGGATACTTGGACATATATAGAGATGACTTTCTTTCTCGATATGATAGTATGCTATCTGGTTACTCTTTATCTTAACATGTACACTTGTCTCTTTGCACTGTCTTATAGTTACATGTTGGTAAAGCCCTTAGGATGTGTACTTGACTACCTGGACTGTGATGCAGATCATACTAGTGGAGACATGGTAGTCCATAGATACATCCTTCAAGGTCCCTAGTCGTGGGTGTATCGAGACGGGGCATCGATATACCAGTGTAGACTAGCGTATATGCTTCTCGACCCATGAGATGGGCGATGGATGATCCCATATCCATTGGTGTTTGACATCAGAGATGGTATACGGGTGCGCAGTGGAGACTGGGTACACTGGACGGACTCACCGAGAACTTCCAGATGGTATTATACCTCACGTCAGATGGCAGTTCTCAGGTGACACTTGTGCAGGTTAGTCTGTAGACCCGAGATCGTCATAGAGTCTTGTGTGATTCCCACTGTGCTTTGATCTCCACCTTACCACGTCCATGAGGGCGTGCAAAACGGTGGTCTTTGGGTACAGTCCCGAATCACATAGAGGCAATGAGCGATAGGAGGGGTTTCGTCTCTCCCGGTATTGGGGGTTGATGTTGCGCTGTGCTCGATTGGCCGTAACAGGGAAGTCCCTGGCCAGGGCTGATCAGAGATTTGCTGGTAAGTGTTACCAGTAGTTTCTTGACCCATTATGAGCCTCACATCGGCACGACTTATCGGTTATTGGGGTCTGACATTTACCACCCCTAGACTTGATATGCGACATATCAGACGAACAGACCGGACTGTACGGTAAGTGTTACTGGTTGGATTCACAGGAGTGTGAGCGGGCTAGCTCGTCGATCTTCTGATCGCTCAATACCCGGATGGCCGTTACGTTTAGCAGACCGCTTGCGGCTTGTGGGTGCTTGATATGATCATCATCCGCTGCCGGCGTATTGACGAGTCTTTAGAGTCCTACACAGAGGTTTCCTGGCTCAAGCGAAAACGAAATAGGAGCGCATATGAGATATGTGCAGGACCGAGAATAATGCGTGTATGTGATACCGTATTCCATTCTCGTGATGAATGTATCGATTAGTTATATTCGATATGACCTAGATATCGAATCAAGAATTGATTCGATAAGCCGATACATAGGATACTAGTCGGTTATATGCGATATGACCGGATCGTTAAATCAAGTGTCGATTTAATGATTTAATGTATAATTGTATATTTGATATATTACTTTGCATTAACTAGTATTGGTTCACTTTAAATGGATTTTCTCACTTGATGTGCAAGTTGTATATGTGATATACTTTTATGCACATGTTTGTATCATGTTTGATGATACTTGCTTATTTGGTTAAGTGTAAAGAATTAAACCTTGGTTAAGTAAATGGTTAGGGTTTTTATTTATTCATTCTTTTATCTTTTTTTTAATTTGGATTAAAAAAGAAATAGCAAAAGAAAACAAAAAGGGTTGCTTTCATTCTTGAAGCTTGTTGAAGCTTCATGAAGCTTTGACCAAAGTGACCAATTTTGTCTTCATGCCTAACCCTAACCATTCATCTAACCTTGGTCAATTCTCTACACCTAACCATGGTTTACATTATGATAAGTATTCATTTTCTTTTTCATTTTAAGACTTACCATAATCATCTTCATCTTCTTCTTCTTCATGAGATAAAGAAAAAGCTTGCCACCATTAATGGCATGTTGAGCAAAAGTGTGAGAAATCCAATTCTAAAGTGAACCCACCTCCTATTTCTCCACCCTCTACCTCTTGCCAAGTAGTAAAGGGTGTTTTCTTCACAAGTTTCACAACTTGGTGAAGTCGGAGCTTGATCTTGTGAAGCCTCGACGTAGATCATCTTCGGCATCGTAGCCGACGACCATTCCGCTCATTTCTCCGATGAAGCCGATGCGAGAGTCCGGGATTCGAGATGGACAGCGAGGGGAAGACTACGTGGAGCCAAGGAAGTGGATAAACGGATCTACAAAGGTTGTAGCATCTCACTTTTAGTTAAGTTGTTAACTAGTTTCTTTTTTTTCACCTAAAATTCTAGTTAACGATCCGTATTAGAGTTTCTCGGCACTCGTAAAATTTGAAATTGGCATGGTTGATGCCTTGTGAGACCTCTATTGTGTGCCTAGGAACCCTACATTAATCAAGATAATAATATGGATGTATTGACTGAACCCGCTTGTTATACTGCGCTAAGGAACGTTGGTCCCGCTCCAACTTATAATTGTTATAAGACAGAGCAGGAAATATGGGATTACCAGAATTCCTGTGCTGCCTAAACGAAGAAAGTGCATGTTGATGCATCATCTTCGGGTATGTTCATTACCGAGAACTATTTCTCAGTATCCTTTACGTCCTGGGTATGAGATACCGGATCAGGATCCCGCAAATGTAATTTGTTACATGGGCTGCAGATAGGTAGAGAACTGAGAATGGGTGATACGTTTTAAGAGTTGGAAATGATGCAAGTATTGCAGCTAAGTCTGTTGGCAGTTATCATCCTGTATTATCAGAATACATTGAATTCTGAACGAATGTTATTAGATACCGAACCTGATATACAACATCATATCAGTCTCTTTATTAGTAAAGAAGGATATAATTTTGTATTGTTGGATAATGTTTTGAACATTTCCTATATCGAGAGTTGATCGGTTCAGGCATGTTATCTAAAAGCATAAACGTTCTAAATCAAACCACAGTTCTTAACGTACAGAACGCACACAAGAGGAAGAGTTCAGAAATGAACGAATCCTTCTTGAGGCATCGTAGACTAGGTCATATCAATGCGACCCGACTAGCTGAAGTTACATAAAGATGCATATTTAAATTAGTTTGGATTTACATCTTGTAAAACTTTCCAGTCATGTCACAAAGATAAGATGACCATAGCTCCGTTTATTAGAAATAGAGAAAGATTTAGTGAACTCTTGGGATTGATACATGCTGATGTATGAAAGTCCCCTGTCTACAAATGCCAGGACCGGTTCTTTGTACTTCATTACATTCACTGACGATCTCTCAAGATTCAAACATATGTTCCTGTTGAAACACAAGTCCGAAACTTTTGAGATAATCACAGAATATAAGTTAGAAGTAGAGAACCAAAAACGGATATAAGTATTATGTCCTTTGATGTGATGAAGGAGGAGAATACCTGAGCACGGAATTCCTGGACTATTCTAAAGGAGAATGAGATTCTCTCTCAGCATTGCTCCTCCGTATACACCACAGCACGTCGGTGTATCGGGGAGGAGCAAACGCATCCTATGTGATATGGTGTGCTCTATGATGAGTACTACTGAGTTTCCTATTTCCTTTTAGGAGTTATGCACTTAAGAAGCTGCATACCTATTGAATAGGGTTCCAACCAAATCAGATGCCTACCACTCCATATGTGATATGGTATGGGAAAAGCCCATCTCTTAAGGATGTTAAGATTTAGGGTTGTCCGGCCTATGTCAAAAGCAAAATCCGGACAAGCTCGAGGCAAGATTAGTTCTGTGGAAGTTTGTTAGATATCCCAAGCATTCGCAAGGGAATATCTTCTACCACACCGATGAACAAAAGATGTTTTATTTCTCGGCATACCACTTTTTGAGAAAAAGGGAATTTCTTGTGAAGAAATTTGTGGTTATGAGGTAGAACTGGAAGAAGTTCCAGCTATACAAACTGCAGCTGATAATTTGGTAAACCCAGAGGATTCAATAGGTTCCAACGAACCTCAGCCTCTCCGCCGATCTGGTAGGGTTCCTCATCCACCTGAGAGATACTTCGGTTTTTCTATGACAGTGGGAGAGAGGATTGCATCATGAGATGATGACCCAACTAGTTTCGAGCAGGCCATCAGGAGTGGGGACTCTGTGAGAATGGCTGGATGCTTAGCGATCTGAGATGGAATCCTTATACACTAACAAAGTATGGACTTTGGTTGCTTTATCTGAAGGGTTAAATCCCCATCAGAAGCAAGTATATCTTGAGAAGATTACTTGGTGTACATGGAAAAGTTGAGACTTTCAAAGCTATGCTTAAGTCCATCCAGATCCTGCTTGCCATTGCTACATACCATGACTGCGATATTTGGCGGTTGGGTATCATGACTGCTTTTCTAAATGATGATTTGGAAGAGAGCGTCTATAAGTACACAGCCAGAGGGCTTCATAGATGGTGGGAGCAGCGGAAACGTGTGCAAGTTGTTTTATGAGATAAATCAGGCATCGCGGAGATGGAACGTCTGTTTTGATGGTAGATGAACCTTGTATATACAAAAAGGTAGTAGAGAGTATGGTGATGATCCTCGTATAGTACGTGGATGACATACCCTTGATAGGGAAGGAGTTTCCTATGATACGCTCGGTCAATCTCCTCTTATCACAAAGATTTTCTATAGGATCAAGGTGATACCTCATAAATCCTGGCTTTTGGATCTATGAGATAGATCTAATTGGATGTTAGGATACTCACTAGTTGTAGTGAGATGGTATCAATCGATCCTGGGGAGAATCACTGGTAAGGTTCCTGGGTGATAAGGATGACTGAATGTCAGTCGCAGGCATTGTCTTTACCCTCAGTGGAGGGACTGTATGTTGGAAGAGTTCCAAGCTAGATACCGTGACATACTAGACGATAAAGGCAGGATAAATCACTACCAAGGATGCTACCAAAGAGGCAGTCCGGATATATATATTAGTTCATGAGATCAACTTCGTTCCTGCCATTGTATGACAATGGATTTGTGGCTTATGCCAAGGAACCCCCGTCCCATCAGAGATCCAGACATATTCTTAGGAAGTATCGCCTGATCATGAAGATGGTTGATCTCCAGGGAGATTTAGGTTAGGAGAGTAGACACAGAGGACAACAGCGTGGATCCACTCACAAAGGCCTATTTCCCAGTTGAGACTTTAATGGGATGGTTGAGTATGAGATACTTCAACCACAGCTGATTGTTGGGTATGCGATACCACAACAGATGGCCTAGTGCAAGTGGGAGATTGTTAGTTATATGTATGCCCTAGAGGCCATTACTGTACATACGTTGTATATTGTAGTGGATGCTTGGACATATATAAGGAGGACTTTCTTGCTCGACATGATAGTATGCTATCTGGTTACACTTTATCTTAACATGTACTCAAATTGTCTCTATGTTACATGTTGATAAAGTCCTTAGGATGAGAACTTGACTACCAGGACTATGATGCAGATCATACTAGTAGGGACAGTGTAGTCGCCAAGTACATTCTTCAAATGTTCCTAGTCGTGGGAGTACCGAGACAGGGCATCGATACTCCATAGTAGACTAGCGTATGCGCTTCTTGACCTATATGATGGGCGATCGATGATCCCATATCCATTGTTGTTTGACATCAGAGAAGGTATACGGGTGCTCAGTGGAGACTGGGTATACTGGACGGACTCGCAGAGAACTCCCAGATGGTATTATTCCTCACGTCAGATGGCAGTTCTCTGGTGACACTGGTACAGGTTAGTCTGTAGACCCGAGATCGTCATAGAGTCTTGTGTGATTCCCACTGTGCTTTGATTTCAATCATACCATGTCCAAGAGGGCGTGCAAAATGGTGGCTTTTGGGTACAGTCCCGAATCACATGGAGGCAATGAGCGATAGGAGGGGTTTCGTCTCTCCCGGTATAGGGAGTTGATGTTGTGCTGTGTTTGATTGGCTATAACTGGAAATCCCTGGCCAGGTTTGCTGAGATTTACTGGTAAGTGTTATCAGTAGTTTCTTGAATTGTTATAGACCTCATATCGACACGACTTATCAAGCTACTGGGGTCTGACGTTTACCACCCCTAGGCGAGATATGCGACATATCAGACAAAGAGACCGAACTGTACGGGAGTGTTACTGATTGGATTCATGGGACAAAGTACAGGCTTGCTTGTTGATCTTCCGATTGCTCAATACCTGGGTGGCTGTTACGTTTAGCTGACCGCTTGCAGCTTGTGAGTGTTTGATATGATCATCACCTACTGCCGGCGTATTGACGATTCTTTAGAGTTCTACACAGAGGTTTCCTGGCTCAGGAAAAATGGAGTAGGAGCACATATGTGATATGTGCGGGACCGAGAACAATACGTGTATGTGATACCGTATTAGATTCTTGCAATATGAGATATCGGCCGGGTATATGTGATATAGCCGGGTCATCGGATCAAGTGTTGATTCGATGAACTGATACATATTATATTAGTCGGTTATTTGTGAAATAGCCGGATTATCGGATCAAATGTTGATTCGATAATTTAATGTATAATTATATACCAGCCTTTTCCCTCAATATTATCTGGAAATGATATATTAAATTACATTAACTAATATAAGCTCACTTAAAGATTCTTTTTCTCACTCGGGTAATACATTGATATATGTGATATATGTTAATTGTATTATTTTATTTTCTTACAATAAATATTGTATATGTGATATATAATATTGTAACAAGTTAGGGTTATAAATGCAACATGTTTTGTGGAGTTTAAATATGGTTAGGGTTTGTATTAGGGTTAAGCTTGCATGAAGCTTTCAAAAAGCTTCTTGAAGCTTTGACTTTGACTTATGATATTTTGCATAGATATTTCTTTAACCCAACCTGATTGATTTCGATTTCTCGATGTGTCGTGTTTAAGAAATGATGTTTCACAATCAAAGAAATTTTTGACCGCAATCAATAACGGTATCGTTTATAGCACGTTAGCGAGTGCGGATCGTCCACAGAAAAAGTGAGATCCGTTCGAATTTGAGTTAGATGAATTGAAAATTAAAGAAAAGATAAAAGACAAAAGACAATTCAATTCAAGATTTAAAAATAAATTTCAAGAATTATCTAGATCTAAATCAAGAAAACATAAAAATCGAGAATCAAGAATTGATGATATCCAATCGATTTAGGTTTTAAGAATCGAAGTGAGGCTCGTAGGAATCGATCGAATCTATAGACGTGATGAAAACTATTGATTACGTTTTCTTATCCATTAATGATTTGACACTAGATCGATGACGATTAATCGAGGTTTAAGGATCTTTCGAAGAAACTAGGATTTCTTCATCTCATCCTTTGTCCTTTCGATTAATCTTATTCAAAAACTAGCCTCTAGTAAATTCAAGAATCGATCGTGAATCACTAATTAAGAGCGAATACAATCAAGAAAGTATCGCTCGAAACTAGGTTGCCGATTCTTCAATTTACTAAAGTTTACAAAACTTATAGGAATTAAGAATCATTTCAAGATCTAATCATCATCATCTATTGATTCTTTCGACTCCTCCACGAGCGGTGTTTTACTCGAGCATTATAACAAAGAACACATTCAAGAATCTCGATCGAATCATAATGCTCAAATAGAAAGATAAGCAAGATATAGAAATTTCACCTTTATTTATTAACAATTTTGTTACAATTCTTTCAAGATCTACAAGAGGAAAGAACTTGATCGTTGATTTCGGCTTCGCTCGTCTCCTTGAGTCGCGGATCTCCTTGGATCACTTGTTCCGATGAAGTCCGGCGTCGCTTCTAAAGGATTGAAGGCTTATTGATTGGTTTGAACTCAAAGATCTTGAACTTTGGCTTGGATTTGATTGGATGAGGGTTAGGGTTACAAGTTGTGTCACTCAACTTGTGTTGGGAATTGATGGAGGAATCAACAACCTTGAGAGTGAACCCTTAGGGTCCCTTTTATAGCCCTGATTAGGATTAGCTTCCTTTAGAAGCTAGGTTTAGTTTAGCTTCCCTTGTAAGCTTGGTAGTTAGGTAGAAAGTTCTAGAGTTAGTTAGTTAGGAGTAGCTTCCTTCATAAGCTTGGAGGTTAGAAAGAAGCTTCTTGGCTTAGGTAGTTAAGTAGCTTACTTTGGAAGCTTGAACAATAAGCCTTGCTATTCTGGCAGAAACTTCTGGAGAATTCTGGACTTTGAAGCGGCTTGAATAGGTGTAGGCCTTGAACCAAGAAACCTGAAGCAGAGCGACGCTGACGTCACGATGACGTGGCCGTAGATCCGCGGCGCCAAGGACCTTTTGGCCGTGGATCCGCGTCCCAATAGTGGTCTTGGTGCATGAGTTTCTGTATGCTGCTTGCTGCTGACTTCATGATATATTTATGATATGTTGAATCTTATAATTCCCTCTAGTTCATTGCCAGATCTCAAGTCTTGGAGTTGGCGTATTTTTATCAGCACTTTTGACAATTTTGGCTCTGTTCCTGAAATTTCTTGCATAGATTCTCGAGACAAGTGTTGCGCTATACAAAGATTATGCAATGCAATGATAAACACTCAATTTCCCTCAAAATGTCGGTTTTAAAGTATAACACAGGTAATTTGGTATTTTACGACTGTTTTGCTAATATATGCTATGTTTATACCGAACACCTATAGATGAGTGCAAATAGTAGGGAAATTGACGTGTTAAAAATACATTATTTTCGACTGATCAAATTCCCCCAAACTTATTTTCAGTCGTCTCGAACGAACTGCTTTATTAAAAAGAGAAGGAGAAAATAAAGAAAGAGAAAAACTAACTAGCACACTTTCGTAGGCAACACGATCGCACTGAGCACGTGCAACAAGCCTTTAAACCTCTAGGTGTCCCTAGTAGGAGGAGTGTTGTCTCCTGAGGGTTTTCAGCGGATTGCACCCATAAAATCCAATAATAAAACGAAAACCGTGAAAGTTACATATAAAGACAAGAATTGTAAATGAAAGACTTTGAAAATTAGGGTTTCCAACTATACTAGCTTTTCGGTTGTCATGAGCCCTATCTTAATAGTGATGAAAAGATGTCAGAAATTACATCATCCCTCAATAAAACATCGTCTTTATTCTTCATTCCTATCTTTCTTCCAAACATCGATCATATAACCCTACGTGTGTATAAGAGACATCCCTACACCCGGAGAATTCAATTCAAGCTATCATACTCTTGTCCATCTGCCTCAGTACTTTTTAATTAATGAATATTTAGATGAATTTGCTCACACACTTTCATGCGACCGTTAATACTTCTTGAGGTACTAACCGACTGATTACTCATGTGCTTGCTTATTACGTGTATTTTCCTCATCTTACACCTCCTAAGGCTTAGCAGTGATTCCCAGACCAGTTGGTCTAAGGCACTAGGTGATGAAGCACCCTCGCTATATTTTTTATTATTGCCTTGGCGATAACAAAACCAGTATTCATTTTTCTTCTTCACCATTTTTATCATTTTTTTTATTTCCTTCATACTTTTGGCTTTTAGACAAGAGAATTTCAAAGTATCCTCTACTATCCCGAATTTCAAGACGTGTGTAAGTGCGTATAGTAGGGTATCAACGTTCAAATTGTTTGGCTTCCAGAATAAGAACAATTTTTCAGACTTATTTTTATCCTCAGATTAGTGACTTCCTTCATCTTACTAACCCTTGGGACAACGGCTCATAACTACTTATTACTAGTTCGTTCAAGAAAACTTTTAATTTTCTAGGTTTTCTTAAATTTTTCTAATCTTTTGGATGTAATTTTTCACTATCTAATCTTTTATTATCTTATTTATGTACAAAATATTTTTTTATCTTTTGAAATTTTTTTTTATAGGTTTCAAAAATGTTTTGTGCTTATGCAAAGTATGATGCAAATGATGCGAAAATAAGCACAAACCTCCCCCAAACTTGTTTTCAACAGTGTCCTCACTATTGCCATCTGCTAAATCTACAAAAACCTGTATGCTTGGGAGAAAATTTATTAATGGGGGCAAAATATTTAAGTGAAGATCCTCCCCCAAACTTATTCTTTTAACTCACCTCCATTCAAAAGATGATACAGTAATTTACAGGACAGGAGGTGAGACGGAGGAATTTTATTCAAAATAAAATGGCTCCTGTAAGAACAGGAGCTCCTCCGTGGGGTCAGTGGAAAAATACGGATTTAATCTATGTCCATTCACTTTGAAAAATGCCGTTTTTAACATTTTCTACCTCAACTGCCCCATGCGGGTATACAGACCGCACAATAAAATGTCCCTTCCACCGAGATCATAGCTTACCCGCGTGAAGGTGTAGACGTGAATCATAAAGAAGGACTTGTTGACCAGGTGTGAATGTTTTCCTCAAAATGTTTTTATCGTGAAATACCTTAGTCCGATTCTTTACAATTACAACATTATCATAAGCTTCATCGCGGAGTTCGCTTAGCTCATTTAATTGCAGCTTCCGAAAGTTGCATGCTTTATTCAAGTCAAAGTTGATTTCTTTAATAGCCCACATTGCTTTGTGCTCAATCTCGACTGGCAAGTGACAAGCCTTCCTAAACACTAACCTATAAGGAGACATCCCTAGATCGGTTTTATATGCAGTTCGGAATGCCCAAACAGCATCAGTCAATTTGGTCGACCAATCTTTTCTATTCTTCGCAACAGTCTTCTCCAGGATTTTTTTGATCTGTCTATTTGAAATCTCAGCCTGCCCGCTCGTATGGAGATGATAGGGTGTGGAAAGTTTATGGTTGATTGCATATTTCCGCATCAAAGTCTTAAAAGACCTGTTGCAGAAATATGTCCCGTTATCGCTAATAATAGCGCGTGGGTGTCCAAATCGTGAAAAGATGTTTTCTTTTAAGAACCTAATGACAACCTTCTTGTCATTAGTGCGACAAGGAATAGCTCCAACCCACTTTGAGACGTAATCAACCGCAAGCAGTATGTACAGATTCCCAAAAGAGTTGGGAAAAGGACCCATAAAGTCAATGCCCCAAACATCGAAATTTTCAACCACTAAAATGGGTTGCTGTGGCATCTCATTTCTTCGGGAAATCCTACCCGTGTGTTGACACTGTGTACAGGTTTTGCAATGATCAAATGCGTCTTTGAACAAGGTCGGCCAATAAAAACCGCATTGCAAAACCTTCTCCGCCGTCTTTCTAGGACCGAAGTGACCCCCACATGCCTAATCATGACTAAAAGATAGAACACTCTTGAATTCCACATTCGGGGCAAACCGGCGAATGATCTGGTCAGGACAATACTTAAACAGATAGGGTTCATCCCAGTAGAAGTGTTTTACTTAGGATAGAAAATGGTGTTTGTCCTGTTTTAATCGCTGGGTATCAGTCCCGTGACAAGATAGTTCACAATATCCCTAAACCAAGCTTCATCGGATATGTTCAAGAGCTGTTCGTCTGGAAAAGAATCATTGATCGGCGGGGTCACAGGTGAAGAAGAGATGCGCGACAGATGGTCGACTACAACGTTTTCACATCCTTTCTTATCTTTAATAAAAAGATCAAATTCTTGTAATAGAAGGATCCAACGTATTAGCCTACCTTTAACATCCTTCTTCACCAAAAGATGTTTCAAGGCGCAGTGGTCAGTGTACATAACAATAGGTGAGCCAGTCAAGTAAGCCTGAATTTTTCTAATGCAAATACAACCACCAAAAGTTCTTTTTCAGTAGTTGTATAGTTCACTGGAGCATCATTCAGGGTTTTACTTGCATAATAGATCACGTGTGGCATCTTTTTAATGTGCTGTCCCAAGACTGCACCAACTGCAAAATCTGATGCATCACACATAAGCTCAAAAGGGTGGTTCCAGTCTGGAGAAGATAGAACGGGGGCTGTAGTGAGAGAGTGTTTGAGTGAGTCGAATGCTGTCTCACAATCCGAGTCAAAGTGGAAGGTAGTATCCTTGGCAAGAGAAGAGTTAAAGGTCTAGCAATTTTTCTAAAATCCTTAATGAATCTCCTGTAAAAACCTGCATGGCCAAGAAATGATCGGATATCCTTGACACTTTTAGGATGAGGAAGGTTTTGAATGACATCTATCTTAGTTCTGTCAACCTCAATGCCTTTTCATGAAATAACATGTCCAAACAGAATTCCCTCTTGGACCATGAAATGGCATTTTTCCAAATTCAAGGTTAAGTTCTTCTCTTTGCAACGAGTAAGAACTGCGTCAAGATTCGATAGGCAGTCAGAAAAAGAGTCTCCGAATATCGAGAAATCGTCCATGAAAATCTCCAAGAAATTCTCGACCATGTCCGAGAATATCCCCGTCATACACCGCTGAAAGTGCAGCAGGAGCATTGCATAACCCAAAGGGCATGTGTTTATAAGCAAAGGCACCAAAAGGACAAGCAAATGTGGTTTTATCTTGATTCTTTTTGGCAATGGGGACCTAATTATAGCCAGAGTATCCATCCATAAAGCAATAATACTCACGTCCAGCTAAGCGTTCCAGCATCTGATCAATGAAAGGTAGAGAAAAGTGGTCTTTCCTTGTTGCGGCATTGAGTTTCCTGTAATCAATACATACACGCCACCCAGTTTGGGCGCGTGTCTAAATTAACTCATTTGCCTCATTGGTAATGACTGTGATGCCAGATTTCTTAGGAACAACATGAATTGGACTAACCCATTGGCTATCGGAGATTGGGTAAATGATACCATTGTCAAGGCATTTGACGATTTCTTTCTTCACCGCATCATTCATGACAGGGTTCAACCGTCTCTGTGGTTCTCGGGTTGGTTTGGCTTCATCAATCAAATGTATATGATGTTCAACAATTAAGGGACTAATCCCTTTGATGTCAGCCATGGTCCAACCAAACGCCTGCCTATTAGATCTCAATACCGTCAAAAGTGCATTCTCTTGCTCTGATGCTAGAGAAGCGGATATGATAACCGGTAAAGACTCATTCTCACCTAAATATACATATTTAAGATGAGAAGGTAAAAGTTTGAGATCTAATACTGGCGGAGAAATAATAGAAGGTGGGATCATCGAATGATTTTCGGAGTCACAAAGAAGCTCATAGCCTGTGAAAGATACAGACTCGGATGGTGATGAGTCAGGAGTGTCGGACTCAAGCGTGGAAAATGTGTCTTCACTAAGATGTGCAAGATCAAATATTGATGTGGTAGTGTCGTCGGGATCTTCAAAACAAAGTTCATCAACTCCGCAGCTTTCAGGAGCAATCTCGTGGACAGAGCACACATCAAGTATATGAGCAGAGGGTACAGATGGCTGACTTCTAATTTTGTAGATGTTCAGCTCAATTGTCATTTTTCCAAAAGATAAGTTCATTGAACCGTTCCTACAGTTAATGACAGCATTGGAAGTGGAAAGGAATGGTCGACCAAAAATCACCGGAATTTGACTCTGTGGGTTTGCTACAGGTTGTGTATCGAGAACAATGAAGTCCACAGGGAATACAAATTCCCCGACTTTTATCAACACATCCTCTAGTTCATCCCTAGGTTTGGTGATTGAACGGTCTGCCATTTGGAGAGTGCAGTGAGCTGGTTTCAACTCTCCAATCCCTAGTTGCTCATAAACAGAGTATGGAAGCAGGTTAACACTTGCGCTAAGGTCTAGAAGAGCACGGTTGATCTTTTTACCCCCAATAGAAATCGATATCGTAGGACATCCTGGGTCCTTACGTTTCTTTGGTAGCTGTAGGGTAAAAGCAGTGCTAACATTATTAGTCATGAAAACTTTCTTTGGCACTTGAGTCTTCATCTTCCTAGTGCACAAGTCTTTAAGAATTTTCGTATAAGCGGGGACTTGTTGAATAGCATCTAGGAGAGGGATGTTGATGTTAACCTGTTTGAACATTTCCGTAATCTTCTCCATATGTGGACTCGATTTGTTACCCCTTAACCGATTAGGATAAAGAGCTTTAGCAATAAGAGCCGGGTCCATCATAGGAGAAGATGGTGTGTGTGGAAGTGATCCCAGAATAGGAGTGGGGATCATCTGTGGTGGAATAGAAGAGGTGGGCTGAGGTGTCGAGCCTTGTGGGAAACGAAGAATAGGCTCGTGAGAAGGCGGTGGGGTAGAAAAACAATGATCAGAAGTAGAAGTGTGTGTGTAAGGAAAGATCTCAACCGGGGTGTTATTGATAGATCTTTCAGTATCATCAATCTCTTCCCCAACATGATTATTCAGCACTCTTCCTGATCTCAACGTTGTGATGGCATTTACATTGTAATGCCCAGAATTCAGTAGGGGTTGAGACAGAAGTTTCCCTTTTTCTCTCGCACTCATTTCGGCTTTTAGTCGTGCAATTTCTGCTTCCATCGATCTTATACTCTCAGCTTGGGACGCTGAGTTTTTCTTTATATCATTGACAGAAGACCTAACCTCAGCCGACACTTCCATGAAATTTGACAAGAGTGACTTCATGGTTTGTGTGAATGCAGAGAACACGTCAGAACAGGTCAACTGCAAAGGATTAGAGGGTGCAGGAGTGTTGACCTGGTTTTGAAAATTTTAGGACTGGTAGGGGTGCTGAGAGATTTGAAGTAGTTGTTGTTGTGGTGGAAGAGCCCTTTGGAAATTATTTTGGTTTGGAACCGTGTTTTGATTTTTTTGTTGGTTCCAAGCAAAGTTAGGGTGGTTCCTCCATCCCTGATTATATGTGGAAGAATATGGATCGTTTCTAGGTCTTTGAAAAGCGGCATTGATATGCTCTTGACCTTGAAACGGAGAATTCAATGGACATTCTTCCGTCAAATAAGAAGGATCATAACAGCATCCATATACAGTTTTGGGGAGCGACATCGGATTTAGGGAGGCTGCTAAAAATTTATGTTCCATAGCCTCGAGCTTCTTTTGCATTGCTGCCATTTTAGCTCGAAAACCTATGGAAACATCAATTTGGTGTACGCCACCCCTAGACGATGACTGGTTTCCACTCTTCCACTGTAAGGATTTTTCAGCGAACTCTTCTAAAAATTTCCAAGCTTCCCCATCATCTTTGGTCATAAAATTGCCTTGACACATGGCTTCAAGGTTCTGTTTAGTGGTAGGGTTAATGCCCTCATATATGATTCGGCACAGATCCCATCTTGGGATTCCATGATATGGACATTGAACCAACAGATCCTTGAAGCGTTCAAAACACTTCGAGAATGGTTCATTCGGAAGCTGGGTGAATTGATTTAGTTCGCTACAAACTCGAGCTGTCTTGTGATTAGGGTAGAATTTCTTAAGGAATGCTGCAACGAATTCTTCCCAATTCAAAATGGAATGTGCGGTTGTGTTATACAGCCACTTCTTGGCTATATCGCACAAGGTAAATAGAAGAAGACGTAGACACATAGCATCTACAGAAAGCTGTGAGGTACCCATCATTGCGCATACATTTTCAAATTTGGTGATAAAGACATATGCGTCTTCAGACTCGAGGCCGTGGTATTTGGGTAGTAGGTTGATGTATTGGGGTTTAATCTCAAAATTGTCCCCGTTGGCTGGTGGAATGGAGAGACAGGTCGAAAGAAGACCTCGCATAGGATAGCACCTCTCTTGGAGAGAGATGCGGGGTGGATTCTGCGCACCTGCGGACGGCGGCAGAGTAGTGGTAAAGAAGTTCGATGGAGAATTGTCCATCGATGTGGGTGTGGTGGTGGGTAAAGAAGAAGTAAATGTAGAAATACCGACTTCGGAGTCGATCGGGGGAACGCGGACTAAACGGGCACTAGAATCCATTGTCTAGCCTATCTTGCACTAAAAGGGTTTAGTACAAGTGGCAGCGTTAAGATAATTAGGGGAAATGAATGAAGTGGTGTTTGTTTTGAAAAATATACGGATTTTTGAAAAAAAAATGATGCAAATCTCAACAAATGCAACAAGAAACCCTAAGTCTAGTGGTCACCTAGGTCAAGGCTCTAGACCGCTCCTAACTGCCAAAAGACAAGTCGCAGGATCAATCCTCCACTGCCTCTTTGTCTCTCCTATGGCCAGGTAAGTGCCAGGTAAGTGGGAGGTTCTCCACTACGTAAGTAGTGGGCCTAATTAAGTAACCACTTGCCTTAGACACACTTTCCTTAGACACCACAAAAGAAACGCGGATAAGCAATGGATTGCCCACGGCCTTCTCCTGTCCTAAGTGAGCGCGACAGTCCTTAGAGTCATGTCTAGATCTTTTTTAGTTAATGAAAGTAATGCGGATGCAATTTTGTGATTTTCGGGGCTTAGGAATGGTAATGAACTCCCCACCTAATCTTAATTTGGCCGTGCCCCTTAAATTCCATATTAATATGCAAACAACCAAGAATCAAAACAAGCACACTTTTTATTGCTTTTTGCGACGCTGCGAATTATTTGCAAAGAAACCTGCAGCAAATTGTTAAGGGAGCAGATTGAGGAAGAGATAAGAAAGTTAAGAAGTCACCTGAGAAAAATGGTACAGTAATGCAACTACCAAGCCGCGGAACCGCCGCAGTGGTCGTCTTAAACTGCGGATCCCCCGCGGTCCTATAAGATCACTGCACAGAAATTATTACAGCAGCTCCTGTTCACCTTCTGAGCTCTCTGGAAAATTCAAAATATTTTTCCTCAAGATCCACAGTTTCCAGATTTCCTTGCAACAAATCACAACAAATTGTTTAGTATTTGTGCGAGTTTAGATCCAAAAATTTTGATGGAATAAATTTTTCAACTCAAATTTCAAAAACGAACGAATTAGCGCACTATCCCCGGCAACGGCGCCATTTGATTGATATTCGATTTCTCGATGTGTCGTGTTTAAGAAATGATGTTTCACAATCAAAGAAATTTTTGAACGCAATCAATAACGGTGTCGTGTATAGCGCGTTAGCGAGTGCGGATCGTCCACAGGGAAAGTGAGATCCGTTCGAATTTGAATTAGATGAATTGAAAATTAAAGAAAAAAGAAAAGACAATTCAATTCAAGATTTAAAAATAAATTTCAAGAATTATCTAGATCTAAATCAAGAAAACATAAAAATCGAGAATAAAGAATTGATGATATCCAATCGATTTAGGTTTCAAGAATCGAAGTGAGGCTCGTAGGAATCGATCGAATCTATAGATGTGATGAAAACTATTGATTACGTTTTCTTATCCATTAATGATTTGATACTGGATCGATGACGATTAATCGAGGTTTAAGGATCTTTCGAAGAAACTAGGGTTTCTTCATCTCATCCTTTGTCCTTTCGATGAATCTCATTCAAAAACTAGCCTCTAGTAAATTCAAGAATCGATCGTAGATCACTAATTAAGAGCGAACACAATCAAGAAAGTATCGCTCGAACTAGGTTGCCGATTCTTCAATTTACTAAATTTTACAAAACTTATAGGAATTAAGAATCGTTTTAAGATCTAATCATCATCATCTATTGATTCTTTTGACTCCTCCACGAGCGGAGTTTTACTCGAGCATTATAACAAAGAACACATTCAAGAATCTCGATCGAATCATAATGCTCAAATAGAAAGATAAGCAAGATATAGAAATTTCACCTTTATTTATCAATAATTTTGTTACAATTCTCTCAAGATCTACAAGAGGAAAGAACTTGATCGTTGATTTCGACTTCGCTCGTCTCCTTGAGTCGCGGATCTCCTTGGATCACTTGCTCCGATGAAGTCCGGCGTCGCTTCTAAAGGATTGAAGGCTTCTTGCTTGGTTTGAACTCGAAGATCTTGAACTTTGGCTTGGATTTGATTGGATGAGGGTTAGGGTTACAAGTTGTGTCACTCAAATTGTGTTGGGAATTGATGGAGGAATCAACAACCTTGAGAGTGAAGCCTTAGGGTCCCTTTTATAGCCTTGATTAGGATTAGCTTCCTTTAGAAGCTAGGTTTAGTTTGGCTTCCCTTGTAAGCTTAGTAGTTAGGTAGAAGGTTCTAGTGTTAGTTAGTTAGGAGTAGCTTCCTTCATAAGTTTGGAGGTTAGGGAGAAGCTTCTAGGCTTAGGTAGTTAAGTAGCTTGCTTTGGAAGCTTGAGGATGTTTAGCTTGAACAATAAGCCTTGCTGTTCTGGAAGAAACTTCTAGAGAATTCTGGACTTTGAAGTAGCTTGAATAGGTGTAGGCCTTGAACCAAGAAACCTGAAGCAGAGCGACGCTGATGTCACCATGACGTGGCCGCAGATCCGCGGCGCCAAGGGCCTTTTGGCCGGGGATCCATGGCCCAATAGTGGTCTTGGTGCATGAGTTTCTGTATGCTGCTTGCTGCTGACTTCATGATATATTTCTGATATGTTGAATCTTATAATTCCCTCTAGTTCATTGCCCGATCTCAAGTCTTGGAGTTGACGTATTTTTATCAGCACTTTTGACAATTTTGGCTCTGTTCCTGGAATTTCCTGCATAGATTCTCGAGGCAAGTGTTGCGCTATACAAAGATTATGCGATGCAATGATAAACACTCAATTTCCCTCAAAATGTCGGTTTTAAAGTATAACACAGGTAATTTGGTATTTTACAGCTGTTTTGCTAATATGTGCAATATTTATACCGAACACCTATAGATGAGTGCAAATAGTAGGGAAATTGACGTGTTAAAAATACATTATTTTCGACTGATCACAACCCAACCCTTTACCAAAGTTAATTCTCTACATGGGTTAAGTCTTCATACTTAACCCATGGTTGCATTTCTAACCACACACTTGATTCATTATTCATCACAAAATTGATTTGCTTCTTCTTCTTCTTCCATTTTGATGAAAATCTTTCTAGCTTTTTCATATGTGATGAAAATGAGTGAGAAATTGAAAACAAATGAGATCTAAATTCCTACTTCATCATCCTCATCTATTCTAGCCACTTATATTAGGGTGTTTGCTTTGCTAATACTTGATTAGTGAAGCAAAAGCTTGGGCTTGAGTTTCTTCAAGGTAGATCATCTTTGTTATCGAAGATCGGAAGCAAGCTTGCATCTTTCTCTTCATGGAGCCTCTCTAGAGTCTGGGTACATGATGATCGCGGTGAAGAGACCTCAACACAGAGCTTTTGAAGTGAAGGAACGGACTACAAAGGTTGTAATCCCAAACTCTTAGAAGTAAAGTTGTTTACTTGCTTTGTGTTTCGCCTAATCTCTAGTCTAAGATCTTGGTTAGGGTTGTTCGGCATATGAAAAATTTGATTTTAGCATGGTTGATTCCTTGTAGAACCTTGTGACAGTGCCTAGTAACCCCAACCGCACCCTAACCGAACCCCAACCCCAATCCCAACCCCAACCGAACCCTAACCCTAACCTAAACCTAAACTGAACCCGATGTCTAACCCTAACCCTCACCCCTTACCGAACCCTGAACCCTGAACCCTAGCCCCAACATCATCAAAATTATAAATAATTGGAGATTTACTAACCTGTAGCGGGCGGTGGAGGAGACGACGGAGGAGACCGGTGGTCGACGACGCAATTGGCGACGAGTCGCAGGCGGTGGCGACGAGGAAGTTTTGGGAATGAGGGCGGTGGCGGGCTGCGGGCGGAGGGCAGAGGCGATGAGGAAGAAATTAAAGGCACGGGAACCAGATCGAGACACGGGAGAGATTGAGAGAGAGAATTTTGGGAACAAGATCGAGGTGTAGGGCTTTTCTGTGCCTTTTTTTATTAAATACCCATTTATATGCCCCTACGGACATCACCGTAGGTCATTTGTTTGCGGCTCCTTAGGGCCAAACAACAAATTACGATTTAATGTTTTTAATTTAAAACGTAGGGTACCATAGGGATAACCATTGGGACCTACGGATTAGTCCGTAGGGGCAAGAAAACGTTGCCTCTACGGATTCCTGTATCAATAGGGGCAACCCCATATTGTAGTAGTGACTACTAGGTTTTAAGAAGCATCAAGTAAACAATTTTAAAAAATCTAGTGTGCTAATGTGTTGGTTATAGTGCTCTCAAGGCAATTATCATAGTCGCAGGCAGGTGGTTATGATGATTAAGGGAGGACCTATACTGGTAGAACAGTCTTACTCGAGATAATAGTATGCTATCTGGTTTGTCGTTATCATCATGTACAGTATTAGGTGGCATTACAGATCACTATTACATATTGATAGAGCCTATAGGATTCTTGCTTGACTGCCAGCAGTATGATGTCGATCATATACATGGGAGCTGGATGGTCTATAAGCACATCCTTAAATGTCCCTAGTCGAGGGAGTTTCGAGACTGGGCATCGATACTCCAGTGTATATTGATCGAGACCCTGAAGAGGGGTGGTGGCCGGTCTCATAAGCCATTGGTGTTAGTTTGTTCACCTAAGATGCATACAGGTGCTCATTGGGTTATGAGTACACTGGACGGACTCGCCGGGAATATGCTAGTTGGTATTATACCTATTATCAGATAGCAGTTCCCAGGTGACATGTGTACAAGTTAGTCTATCGATCTAAGATCGTCATTTTTCTCATGTGAGTTCCCACTGTGCTTTGATTACTACCCTACCACGGCTCAAAGGAGTCGTGCAAACATGTTTTAGTTGGGTACAGTCCCGAGCCACATGAAGGTAGTGAGCGGATCGTCGGGGGATTCATCTCTCCAGGTATTGGGGGTTGATGTCATGGTTGTGCACGGGTGGCCATCACCAGAAATCCTTGGCCAACGTAATCGAGAATTACTGATCTAGGATCAGTAGTTTCTCAAGTGGTGATGGGCTTCATACCGACACTAAATGTCGTGTTATTAGGGGTCCGACTTTATCCACCCCCTAGACTCGATATGCGATACTCATAGACAAACGGACCGGACTGTACGGATATTGTCACTGTCAGGCTCAGTAGGGTTTTCAGGATGAGTTTGCTCGTCGGCCTCCCTTTTGCTCAATACTTTGGTAGCCGTTACGTACAGCTCGTGCCGCTGATGTGCTTGTGATTGAACCCACTACCAGCTTATTGACGAGTCTTTAGAGTCCCACACAGAGGGTTTCCCTACTTCGGTCGAAACGATGCAGAGGCCGTATGGTTTTACGACAGGGTTCGATCACATACGTGTACTTGTGCACGGATAATGTTCGGACGGATAATACTAGTGGGCTTTGGTTTAAGCCGGATCCTAATATTATATTTGTTGGATTATTTTCTTTTCTTTGTATTCGTATTCGTATTCTTCGGAATACGGTTGCAGATATGTATATACGATTGAGGGGTATTCTTGTAATTTATTACAAGATTACTTTTAGAAGATTACACCTCATCATGGTTTAGACCTTTTTGGATTAAAAGTTTATTGAGATGTAGGATGAGGTGTTTATTGCATTTTTGTGGCATGGCTAATTAGTGACCCTTGGTTACTATTCTACCATTCTTAGGGTTTTTGTTTGTTGTGAGATTATATTGACTTGAGATATTTTTTGTTGACTAAAATATTTTGGAGACATGGACATTTATGTGATGGCTCCATTATTTCTTATCACACTCACACAACAAATAAAAACACAAGCCATTATTCATTTCTTTTTTCTCTTTCTTGAGTTGCTCTCAACACCTCATTCTCATGGCATCTTCTTCTTCCTCTAGCTCCACCCAAACCCTCTCATGAGTTGAGAATCCTTGGGTGTCTTGAGACAAATTAAATTTTTCATCATTCTCTACTTCATCTACGGTATCTAGAGTGGCGATCTAGGTGCCCTAGTTGCCTCAGATATGAGGTTGGAGCTCGTTGCATAGACTCTTGGGTGGATCATCTTCAATGGAGGGAGACCGAAGATCAAGCTTGATCAAGGAAGCCCCTAGGAGTTTGGTATGATGGTTTAAGAACGAATGACATGGATCTATTCGGTATAATCATTCTAACTCCTTTACATGTTTTGTTATCTAGGGCTTATGGGCAGATCCAGGTTATCGGGTTGTTTTAGCGCCGGTTTTTGAAATTTTTTGTTCCGCAATGGCGACGGTTTGATGTCCGGGGTGCTTGCATAACCCAAAATGGTATCAGAGCCACTACATAAGCCTTAGTTAACTCATTGTGATATTAAAAATCTGTCGCTTTTGTCGTGCAAAAACTGCCGACAAAAATAGTTCCGAAAACTGAAAGTTTGAGATGTTTGCACACCCCGTGGGCTCAATCCCCAAGACCACCACAAGGTGGTCTTGGCACTGGTGACCCGAAACTACTCCACCTTGGGCAGTTTCGGGTCTGCCTCATCCCCTGGGCATCTCGTGGTGGCCTCAGGGGTAGGGTACCCCCTCTAGACCCCCCGACTCGAAGTTAATTTCATGCTCTAACTCCCAGTGAAGGTTCAGGCACATTTCATTTTGATTCGGACTTCCGAATTGATTTTGAACGGTCGGTTTTTGAAACTTTAGCTCACTGTTTTTTCATGGTTTTGGAAATTGGTTTAGTTTGCTAATTGCGTGCGAAATTCTAATGTCGTAGTTTTCAGTACATACATTACTATATGCGACTGTGAATGTCATTAGAGCGGTACAACTCGTCTAATTGTTATATGAATTTTAGACAGGTTTGCGAACGTGACATTCACGTTGATGTTCTGTGTTGTGCTGTGGTTGTGGTTGGATCGTCGTGGTGGATAGCTTGGGTGCAATGGTAGTACAATTTAGTTTCATTTATACATTTGATATTGCAGGGCGAGTGTCCGACATGTGGACCTCCGTCATTGCCCGTTTGTATATTATTGTTTGGGGCACGACCGGGTTGAGGTCGATGTCACCCTTGTACTTATTTTATTTTCTGTACTAGGATTACCCCGCGGTGGAGTGCATGAATAGCCGGGTTCTAGAGGGTAACGGGAACGCATCTCATGGCTTTGAGACGGAGAGGGCCTCACTCTAGAATCGGCAGGCTATTTGCTGCACTCGTAAGGGGTACAGGTTGACCCAAAGAGGGATGCTCAAGTTACCGGATTCCGTGAAGTGCCGGGTGGCACATTCACGTTGTTGATTAGGGTTGCTTCACTTCTGGGATTGGCGGATAAATTGTCGTGCTCGTAGGGGTCTAGGTTTTCATTGCACATGCTATCCACATGACCAGGAGAACGTCAGGTTTCACTTGCGGTTCAAAGGAAACCTGGGGCTCCCAGATTATCAGTATTGTTCTATGATGCTTATCGCTTATCTGTGATGTTGCATATATCATGCCTAGAACGATTATTATATATTGTTATATATATATATATACTAGTAGATGTTATATATGTTTTGCACCCGCGCTAGTCTAGCCCCCGCTCTGTCGTTAGTTAAGTAACCTAACAGGTGATGACGGGGCCCAGTGGCGAATGCGGATGGCATATACGTACATCATATTGTCGTTCTATTCTGGTGTGATTAATTGATGGGAATGCATTGATTCTGATCAATGCAAAGATAAAACAAACCTATATATGATGTTGTTGGAACAATTTTTAAAAGCTGTTATTACAAGGACGTTTTCTTTTGTTTTGCACAGCGGTATTCGGTTATGAATATCCAGCACCTTATTCGACGAGGCAAGTGCCGTGATCCCTTCACCGGGAGTGACCTGTTGGACAGAAGTTTGCGTCGGGGTAATAACTTCACTATAGTTGATTACTTTTTTGCTTTGCATCGAGGTATTCAGTTGGGAATATCCTGCACCTCATTCGACGAGGAAAGAGCCGAGATCCCTTCACGGGGAGTGACCTCTTTAACAAGGGTTTTCGCCACTATATATTTGTAAAGCTATCCGGTTCCTTCAACGATATCAAGTTCATTATGTTAAAGGTTTTTCGCCAAAAAATCATTCGTAGTCCTCCATCATTTCAGATGGGTAGCACTTAGTATTCATGCTATATATGTTGGCCTTCGTCAAGGCATAGTGTATGGTAGCTATTTGTTATTTTTCTGTAGCATAAGTAGATGCGTTGGTTTGGGACAGTCGTACTACTATGTTAGCCTTTATCAAGGGTATATACGGGTGGGTTCAAATTAACATGGATAAAGACGGGTAGAACTTATCATGTCCTTATGATATATTGGCCTTCGTCAAGGTCATAAGAGCATGGGGCAGAAATCACATCGGTAGTTTCAAACATACAGAAAACTTGCCAAGCATGCGCATACCTTTTGAAGTGTGATAACTTGAGTGTATTCCATCAGGTTATCATGCGATAATAGTTGGATCCCGATTCCCACTGATGAGTTGGTTTACTCCTCGGGTGATTTTAGATGATCCTGACTAATTCTTCTTTTGGGTTTGGAGGAGAATTTGAGGATACAGTGGGAGACATCCTGATTAGATAAAGTGATTAACCATTCTGATCTAGGTTAAAGTGCACGCTGAGTGTTTCTTCTCTCTCTCTCTCTCTCTCTCTCTTTGGCAGCGACCATGGCCCGACCCTAGGGTAGAACTCATAAACCAAGTTAACCGAACCTTCTTAAAACACACTGGCTTTCGGATTGTCAGAGTTGCATACTTCATTGCCACTCCTACTTTTACCCATTGCTTTTCTCCGAAACATTCCGTATCACTACGAAGATCCACATTTATTGGATATTACCATCGTATAGTTACATACGAACTCGAAGAAACTTGTTTCAGATTCGAGAATGGTTTCCGGTTATAGAGAAATTGAATATGACTATTCAGTTGTCTTTTCCTTTTACCTTCTCTCAGGTTGTGAGGGCTCCTAGGATTAGGAGAGAGTACACCTATTGCGCTTATTGGATAATCTTCTTCCAAACCATAGGCAAGTGCCGAAAGGTGGGGAAGGAAGAAAACCAATTAGCCTAAGTGAGGAGTACAGAAGGTAATAAGTAAAGACAAATAAAGGGATTAAAAAGAAGGCAAAGTAAATTGCGAATGCTATCATTCATGACCAAACCGCGTATATTATCGCCACTCCTACTTCACCTTTGCATTTCTCCACAATACCCCGTATCACTATAAAGATCCACATTTATTGGATAATACATCGTATAGTTACATACGAATTCGAAGGAACCTGTTCCAGTTCGAGAATGGATTATGGTTCAGGAGAAATAGAATAAGGAATTTTTAGTTGTCTTTTATCTTTACCTTCTCTCAGGTTGCGAGGGCTCCTAGCAATAGGAGAGTACACCTATTACGCTTATTGGATAGTCTTCTTCCAAACCATAGGCTGGTGCCGAACGGTTGGGAAGGACGAAAACCATTTAGCCTAAGTACAATATACAGAAGGTAATAAGTAAAGACAAATAAAGGGATTGAAGAGATAGCAAAGAAATATACGGTAACAGTCATGAATCTGGATAGTGGAAGAGCCATTACTAAAAATATCCGGATACACCTTCAAAACATTTTCATGTTTCAGTTTCACTGTGAGTTGTTAATTGAAAACTGATTTCCCAATTAGATTCTTACTCCAGGGTATGTATTTACAAGGTTTGATTCTCACATCTGTACAGGAATCCTGGTAATCTCTTATTTTCTGCTCGGTCTTATAACAATTATAAGGTAGAGCGGGACCAACGTTCCCCAGCTCAGTATAACAAGCGGGTTCAGTCAATACATCCATATTATTATCTTAATTAAGGCGTGACATGGTCGCTACCTGGAGAAAGAGAGAGAAGAAAACACTCAGCGTATGCTCTTGCAAGATCAGATTGGTTATAATTTTATCTAATTAGGATGGCTCCCACTATTTTTATCAAATCTTCCTTCAAACCCTAAAAGGAAATACTAGCCGGGATTAATTACATCCTACAAGGTCGCCAATCTTTCAGCCAGACCAGTGCCGGTACTTTGAGGGAGGTTCCCCATGCTTTCGTACGGACCTAATTAAAATAAACATCGTTTTTCCAGGGGAGTGACCCTGTTGACACCTTTCTAGACACCTACTTGATCGGCTAATTGTAATGTGCAAAACTCTCCCAAGAGTAACTTTTACTCGCAGTGGGTATCGGGATCCAACTATCTCATAGAAGGTATGCAATCTCATTGCAAATTTCAACACTTGAAATTCCCGATAAGTTTTCCCCTAGCATCCTATGACCTTGAAGAAAGCCAACAAACCATAGGCTGCTAGTCAAGTACAACCCGTACATTTCATGATTGAATTAAACTCACCCGCACGACACTTGACGAAAGCCAACAAAGTCGCACGACTATCCTAACTCAATCGCATCATATGCTTTTATAGATAAGCATAAATAGCTACCGCACAATACGCCTTGACGAAAACCAACAAACATAGCACGAATACTATGAAGTATTTATCTGAAATGACGGAGGGCCACGACAGGTTTTTAAGAAAACCTCTTGCGTAATGAACTTGATATCGTTGTAGAATCAAATGATTTAAAATGGGGTGTTTTTGAGGCTTTTGCTAGTTTCTCTAAAGAGGTCACTCCCGGTGAAGGGATCTCGGCTCTTTCCTCATCGAATGGAGTGCAGGATATTCACAATACCACTATGCAAAGCAAGAACTAGAAAAGCAATCAAAAGACGAAACAGAGGGTTGTAGCATCTGCCAGTTATTGCTAAAGAGGTCACTCCCGGTGAAGGGATCTCGGCTCTTTCCTTATCGAATAAGGTGCTGGATATTAAACAAGGAATACCGCTATGCATAGCAACAACTAGAGCTACCTGTTTTTGAATCATATATAACCGACTGATATAAAATATCGCCTGATTAGAATACGGTATCACATACTCGTATTTATTCAAGGTCCCACACATATCACATATAAACCCTACTTCGTTTCGCTTAAGCTAGGAAACCTCTGCGTGGGACTCTAAATACTCATCAATACGCCAGCAGTAGATAATGATCACATCAGTTACCCACAAGCCGTCAGCGGTACTAGATGGACGTAACGGCTACCCAGGTATTGAACGAATAGAAGATCAACAAGAAAACTTGTCCAAACTCCCATGAAGCCTATTAGTAACACTTACCGTAAAGTCCGATCTCTTCGTCTGATATGTCGCATATCAAGTCTAGGGGTAGTAAACGCCAGACCCCAGTATCTTGATAAGTCATGCCGATGTGTGGCTCATAATGGTTTGAGAAATTACTGATAACACTTACCAGTAAATCTCATCATTAGCCATGGCTAGGGACTTCATGTTATAGCCAATCGAGTATAGCGCAACATCAACTCCCGATACCGGGAGAGACGAAACCCCTCCTATCGCTCACTGCCTTTATGTGACTCGGGACTGTACCCAAAATCCACCTGTTTGCACGACTCCTTTGAGCCGTGGTAGGGAGGAAATCAAAGCACAGTGGGAACCACACAAGACACTATGATGATCTCGGGTCTATAGACTAACCTGTACCAATGTCACCAGAGAACTGCTATCTGACGATAGGTATAGTACCATTTAGGGGTTCTTGGCGAGTCCTGTTCAATGTACCCATTCTCTAATGATTGTTAGTTATATATATGACCTAGAGGCCGTTGTTGTACATATGATGTATATTATAGTGGATGCTTGGATATATATAGAGAGGACTTTCTTGCTCGACATGATGGTATGCTATCTGGTTTCACTTTGTCTTAACATGTTGACTTGTATTGGTTTATTGTCTTGCTCTCACATGTTGATAAAGCCCCTAGGATATGTACTTGACTACTAGGACTATGATGTAGATCATACTAGTGGGGCCAGGGTAGTCCACGAGCACATTCTATAATTGTTCCTAGTCGAGAGTGTATCGAGACAGGGCATCGATACTCCAGAGTAGACTAGCGTATTCGCATCTTGACCCATATGATGGGTGATGGATGATTCCACATCCATTGGTGTTTGACATCAAAGATGGTGTACGGGTGCTCAGTGGAGACTGCGTACACTGAACGGACTCGTCGAGAACTCCTAGATGGTATTATACCTATCGTCAGATAGCAGTTCTCTGGTGACATTGGTACAGGTTAGTCTGTAGACCCGAGATCGTCATAGAGTCTTATGTGATTCCCACTGTGCTGTGATTTCCACCTTATCACGTTCATGAGAACATGCAAAACGGTGGTTTTTAGGTACAGTCCCGAATCACATGGAGGCAATGAGCGATAGGAGTGGTTTCGTCTCTCCCGGTATTGGGGGTTGATGTTGCGCTGTGTTCAATTGGCTATAAATTGAAGTCCCTGGCTAGGGCTGATTTGGAGATCTACTGGTAAGTGTTTGTCACGACCCGAAAGGTACGAAACGTGACTGGTACTTAAATTACGAAACGACTCAAGGCGTACACAATCTAAGTAAGCCAAAGCTCAGAAATCAAAACCCATTTAAGCAATAGAGTGAAGAAAACCCAATTTATTGAAAGCGGTTTTAATCCAATAAGTAACATCAAGCTTTTTAAAAGCAACATCCATTTTCCTGAAATTTCCGGCAGAGTCTCCTTTGTAAAAACTGGCCCCCAAATGGGTACAAAACAGGAATATATAAATAGATAAAATGAAATAAGGCATCCCCAAGCGGGAGCTAGCTCTTCGCCGAAGCGGACTCAAATCCCACGCAATATAAATCAGCAATGTGCAAAAAAAGTAGTAAAGGCACAAGAAATAAACATCATGTCGACTCAAGTGAGCTCGACCCTAAAATACAATATAAAAGTCCACAATTCTCACTGCCTCGTCTTTAGGTCAATATACATCAATACAATAACAGGTACAGTAGATAAAGTAGATGGAGTACTCTAGATACAATGTATATACAAGGTGGAAACAAAAATGATATCACAACCCACCTACGAGCAAAAGCCTCAGGTCCAGGCAAAATGAGCAAAAGGAGCAAGTGCGTCCGCCGCTGCTGTGCTGACGAAGCGGACTTGCAAAAAGGCTGTGGCAAAATGGGGGTGAATTGCCAACTCGTGATTAATAAATAACATCTATAGAGGCTATCGTAAGCATGCACGCAAGTGCCGTAATATCAACAATACTGATATGGCATGATATACTAGCAGGTATGTATGCAACATGAATCAATGTACAATACTATCTGGCATGGTGTGCTAGCAGGTATGTATGCAACATAAATCAACTCGTGATCTGAATATGTTGATATAAGAAATCATTGTTTTCTTTTTAGAAAACTCTTTTGAAACATTAGCATAATATCAATAGAATCAACAGAAATCCGTGTCCAGTATCGACACCTCAAACAACTATCTCAAATCTCATGTATCCATATCACAGTATCTCAGGCCTCAGCCGTCCGGCTGACCCATCTAAAGGTATCAATATCTCAACATCTCACGGCGACGGTCGGTATCCTCTAGATATCCACCGTGCCAACAATCACCGGTAGGTAGTCTGCCCTCTGCCAGGCTCATCGTCTACACCTCGATCTTCTTGCCCCGGGGTACCTTACCGGGCCTACCATGTACCCGAGACGGTTCATCCAACTCCTCCAAACGGGTCTTGAAATCCAACAGAAAAATTATGGTGGACGACACATGTATCATATCAGGAGAAAGACCGCAACTTTCCATGTTTTAAAATAATATCAGGTTTATTAAATCCTTACGGTTTTTCCCTAAAATCTCATAAATCTCAAGTGCTGAAATCCTCAAGAAAGTCATCATAAGTGCATATGTCAATGATAATGAATGCCTATAGTATCAACAAGTCGAACTGCAATGTATGACTAATAGGCTAGGCATGAACGAATGATTTAATGAGGTACATGCAGATGACTAGCAGTCCTATATGTTCATCCTGAGGAATTTAAATGCATTAGCACAGGTTTAAGCATCATATATGGTGAAATTGTTCTATAGTACATGTTATCTAGTGTTGTGGCATAGCAATTACCAAGGTGTGTGTGTACGCATGAATAGTGCTCGTGCTGCATAAAAACCCTGGCAATGGTGCAAGTGTCCTATGAAATGAGTTCGCACATGTATATAAATGTATACGATCATGAATGCAGCAAGATGTTCAAGTAAGCATTATACTCATAATTACTAGTACCACTAGAAGTCTTTTAAATTTTCCAAACTATCGGGCGTCTTGCGCCATCCAAGCTTGGTCTCTTACACTCATTTTGAACCTCTGCTGGAATCCTTTGAGTTCGAGACCTTTTCACCAATCTTGCCTTCAATCGTTTCTCCTCCAACGCTCGAACTCAAGCCATTACTGTCTCACCTTAAGTACGCTTACTTGGGTGAGAACGAGACCCTCCCTGTTATCATCTCGGCTTTTCTAGCTCCAGAGCAAGAGAAAGCCCTTCTTACGGTCTTGCACGGCAATAGGCAAGCTTTTGGCTGGTCAATGGCGGACATCAAGGGGATTTGTCCCCTGATCGTTGAACATCACATTCATCTGATGGATGATACCAAACCAGCCAGGGATCCACAAAGGCGACTCAACCTAGTCATGAAGGAGGCTGTAAAAAAGGAGATCGTAAAGTGTCTGGATATTGGTATCATTTACCCTATCTCTGATAGCCAGTGGGTTAGCCCCATTCACGTTGTCCCCTAAGAAGTCGGGCATAACGGTCATAACCAATGAGGTGAACGAGTTAATCACTACTCGCACCCAGACTAGATAGCGAGTATGCATCGATTATAGAAAACTCAATGCCGCAATGCTGAAAGACCACTTTCTGCTACCTTTCATTGACCAAATGCTTGAACGATTGGCTGGACACGAGTACTACTGCTTTCTGGATGTCTACTATAGCTATAATCAGATTCCCATCACCGAAAAAGAATAGGACAAGACCACATTCACCTGTCCTTTCGGCACGTTTGCATATCGTCGCATGCCCTTTGGGTTATGCAATGCACCCGCTACCTTCCAGCGGTGTATGATGGGAATCTTCTCAGACATGGTGGAAAAATTCTTGGAGATCTTCATGGATGATTTCTCTATTTTCAGCGATTCCTTTGATGAGTGTTTGCTGCATCTCGACGCTGTCCTTACCCGGTGTAAGGATAAGAACCTCACTTTAAACTGGGAAAAGTGCCACTTCATAGTATGCGAAGGTATTGTCCTAAGACATATCATCTCGGAAAATGGAATTGAGGTAGATAAAGTAAAGATTGAAGTCATTTTCAATCTCTCTCCTCCCAGATGCGTCAGAGACATCCGAGCCTTCCTTGGCCATGCCGGTTTCTATAAACGGTTCATCAAGGACTTTAGCAAGATTGCTAGGCCTTTGACTCTTCTGCTGGCCAAGAACACGACATTCGACTTCAACTTGAGCTGTGTGACTGCGTTCGAGTCAATAAAAAGCTCACTCACTTCTGCTCCCGTTCTCTCTTCTCCTGACTAGACGTATCCATTTGAGATTAAGTGTGATGCATCCGACTTTTCCATCGGTGCTGTCCTTGGACAACACATCAATAAGATGCCGGACGTAATCTATTATGCTAGCCGAACCGTGAACGATGCCCAACTGAACTACACAACAACCGAGAAGGAATTCTTGGCTGTTGTGTTTGCTTTAGAAAAGTTCAGGCCTTACTTGATCGGCTCTTCAGTCATCGTCTACACGGACCATTCAGCTCTTCGCCATCTTTTTGCAAAGAAGGATGCAAAATCTCGTCTGATACGTTGGATCCTCTTGCTTCAAGAGTTTGACCTTGTCATTAAGGACAAAAGAGGATGTGAAAACGTAGTCGCCGACCATCACTCACGACTTCCTTCTTCGCCATCGCTTCTAATTCCGATCAATGACATTTTTCCGGATGAACAGCTCTTGACAGTATCATGCGAACCCTGGTTCACAGATTTTGTGAACTATTGGCCACAGGACTACTACCGAATGAATGTTCAAGTCAGGACAGACTTCGATTCTTATCTCAAGTAAAACACTTTTACTGGGACGAACCTTATCTGTTCAAGTACTGTCCCGACCAGATTATTCGTCGGTGTGTCTCTGACAATGAATTCAAGAGTGTGTTGTCGTTTTGCCACGATCAAGCGTGTGGCAGGCATTTTGGCCCTAGAAAGACAGCCGAGAAGATCTTGCAGTGTGGCTTCTACTGACCACAACTCTTCAAAGACACTCATAATTACTGCAAGACTTGCTCCCGGTGCCAACACTTGGGCCGGATATCCAGGAGAAACGAGATGCCGCTCAAACCAATCTTGGTTGTCGAGATTTTTGATGTTTGGGGTATTGACTTCATGGGGCCGTTTCCCAGCTCTTTTGGCAACCTGTATATTCTTCTTACTATTGATTATGTCTCTAGATGGGTCGAGGCTGTGCCCAACCGGACTAACGACAATAAGGTTGTTATTAGATTCCTTAAAGAAAACATCTTTTCCCGGTTTGGACACTCCCCGCGCGATCATTAGTGACAATGGAACACATTTTTGTAATAGGACTTTCAAGGCCTTGATGCGGAAATATTCCATTAATCATAAGCTATCTATGCCCTACCACCCTCAAACATGTGGGCAAGCCGAACTGTCTAATCGGCAAATCAATCAGATTTTGGAGAAGACAGTTTCCAAGAACCGTAAGGATTGGTCTTTAAAACTCACTGATGCCCTTTGGGCATTTCGAACTTCTTATAAGACTGATCTTGGCATGTCTCCTTACCGGCTTGTTTATGGGAAGGCTTGCCACCTTCCAGTGGAAATCTAGCATCGCGCATTTTGGGCGATAAAGGAGCAGAATCTATCTCTCGAAGATGCGGGCAGCTATCGGAAGCTGCAGCTGAACGAATTGAATGAGCTTCGGGATGAAGCTTACGACAACGCGGTTATTGTAAAGAACCGAACGAAGGTGTTTCACGATAAACATCTTACACGCAAAACTTTCACACCTGGTCAACAGGTACTTCTCTACGACACCCGACTACATTTCCATCCCGGTAAGCTCAGATCTCGCTGGAAGGGACCCTTTTTTGTGCGGACTGTATATCCGCACGGCGCTGTGGATTTGGAGAATCTAAAGAATGGTTCATTTGACAAAATAAACGGATACAGACTGAAACCGTACCTTAGCGCTGAACAATCAGAGGAGCTCCTGGTCTTGCAGGAGCCGGTTTACCCTACATAATCTTCCTCTGCCTACCACCAAACTTCGGTTATCCAGCCAAAAACAGTGGACACTATTTCAAATAAGTTTGGGGGTATGTATATACTGCTTTTTGTATATATATGTGGATATTCTTGTTCGGTGCATATCCATTTTTGACGAGCAATCTTGTTTGGTGATGCTCAGTTATCATTTTCATTTCAAAAAAAATTGTATATATAACCGACGATTTTGACCCTTCAATAAATTTGCCTTCTTGATGTACAATGACAGTGGGGGCACTGTCCAGTTTAAGTTTGGGGGTACGCTCGGTACGCATTTCTAACCTTCACATTCATATGTATATTTTGTATCTGCATACTAAAACCCATAAAAATCAGAAAATTTTCTAAAAGCATAAAATCTTTTTCGTCAAGATAGCTAGTGGAAGAACTTAGATTCAATGTTTCGACGGTTTTGTTTGATAAGATAGGAACAACTAAATCGTATTTTTAGATTTTGAAAACCTGAAAGATAACCATCCTTTGATTTTAACTATAGCTAATATACGTCTTTACATCACACTACACGTGTCGTGAGTTTTGAAAATTAGATGACAAGTCAATTATGTCTGAAAACTTTTTAATTGATAAACTATTTTTTGAAGATCAAATAGGTTTGTTCTAAAATAAGTAATATCAAGAATAGTTTATGAAGTGAAGCAGATATGAAAGGATGTTATTGATGCCTTAATTGGAACTAATTCTGAAGAATAACCCATCTTAAACTTGATTGAAGTGATTACACACCTAACCCACTAAACACGTCTTTTATCCAAAAAAATAAAATAAAATAATTGAACTACCGCTTATATCTCCGTTCGCATTAAATCGTTATGATTTTCACGCTAAAATTGGTCTTTTGTTTTAGGGCCTAGGTAACTTGAGTAATTAAGTCCGCCGGGGTGTCTCTACACTTAATGCCCTAAAACCAACTGGTTTGGATGCATTGGACCAAAGCTCGCTAAGAAAGCTAGAAAGTCCAATTTAAAACAAAGTCAAGCAAGTGTTCTCTCCGAGTTAAAATTCCTAACGGTTCTTTGTGTGAGAATAATCTTAAAAAAAGACAGGATTTTTATTAAAAAAATATTTTTAACTGAGATATGAAGATTTTATCCTATGATGAAGACTTTTGCACGTTCACAGTGGTGTGTATGAAATGAAAACAAGAAAAAGGTGGAGTGAAAAATAAGACCTGGTTTCCTGTTAAGCAAGATAGAAATTCTGAATTTTAAACCTAACTGGGAAACGAAACTTGAGATATACTTAACTCTTTATAAAACTTGTGTGATCCTTTTTAAATTTTATCTGAGCTTTATTTTGTGACATGACGACTTTAATCGACCCTTTTGAAACTTAACGACACTATTTGCACTGCACGTAAAGACATATAGGATCTAAAGTTAAATAAGATGCGAGGTGTGAAAAATAAAGGTTCGATTGTTCTAAATTTAGGATAATAGAATTGCTAGCTTTAAAACAAAACCTTAGGGTTAGAATCATAGTTATTTCGCAAAACTAGCATGACGGGATTTTGTGGGTGCAATCCGCTGAAAACCCTTAGGAGACAACACTCCTCCTACTTGGGACATCTAGAGATTTAACTCCTGGTTACACGAGCTCAGTGCAATCACGTTCCCTGCGAAAGTAAGGTCAGGATTCTTTTCTTTTTGTTTTGCTCGGAACGAGCAACAGATAAGTTTGGGGGTATTTGTTCATACCAGAATATTGCATTTTAATACCACTCATTCATTATCCATTTTTTGTATATATCGGTACTATTAACCAGTGTCTGCTCAGTATTACAGATTACAGGTATCCGTGACAAAATACTAGAAATACGCTTAAAATCATGGATATATCATTTGTGAGTATACACTGCAACCAGAACCGCAAACCGACCAATACTTCATAAGTTTCTTTTTGCAACATTCATGTGTACACATGATTGGACTTTTCTTGTGTCGTGTATGTAGAAAAGTGTAAAGATCACAGCCAAAGAAATTTGTAAACCGCAATCAATAATGGTGTCAATTGTAGATTCGTTAGCGAGTGCGGATCGTCCACAGGGAAAGTGAGATTTGGTCGTATTTTTTTTAGTTGAGTCGAAAATTAAAGGATCAAGAAAAGAAAATTTGATTCAAGATTTATGAAATTGATTTTTCAAGAATTATCAAAAACTAGATCAAATATCAAGAAATACTATAGATCAAGAATTTTCACCTTTTATAAATCAACGTTTCGTTACAATTCACTCAAGAGACTATAAGAATTGAGAAAATAACTCGATCGTCGAATTAGCTTCGCATTGTCTCCGTGAGTCGCGGATCGTCTTGGATCACTTGCTCAGTTGAAGATTGACGTCGCTTCAAAAAGGCTTGATGGCTTCTTGCTTGATTTTGTACTTGGAGATCTTGAATTGGCTTTTGGAATTGGATTAGGGTTAGGGTTTGGATGCACAAGTTGTGTCACTCAACTTGTGGGTGGAATTGTTGAACAACCTTGAGAATGAAGCCTTTGGGTCCTTTTTATAGCATTCTCCTTAACTACCCCTAGAAGCTTGATTAGGATTAGCTTCTTTTAGAAGCTAGATTTAGTTTAGCTTCTCTTGCAAGCTTGGTAGTTGAGTAGAAGCTTCTAGATTTAAATAGTTAGCTAGCTTCCTTGATAAGCTTGGTTGTTAGGAAGAACCTTCTAGACATAGCTAGCTTGTTTGAGAAGCTTGGAGGTGTTTAGCTTGTACAAGAAGCTTGGCTGTTCGGACAGAAGCTTCTGAATATCTCTGGAAAACGAAGTGGCTTGAATAAGTTTTGACCTTAAAAGGAGAAACCTGAGATGGCAATTTGCTGACGTCATAATGACGCGGCCGCGGATCCGCCGCCAAAAGGGCCCTACGGTCACAGATCCGCGGCTCTTTGATGGCCTCTGTGCATCAAATTTCCATGCTGTGTTGGTGCTGATCCATGGGCCTTTATTTTATGTCTGGAATAATTTTATATTTTCTTGTTCACTGCCAGATCACAAGTCTTGGACTTGGCGTATTTTTACCGGCACATTTAGCAATTTCGGCTCTTTTACCTAGAATTTCCTGCACATTCTCGAGACAAGTGTTGCGATATACAATAGATTATGCGTACAATCATAAACATTCAATTTCCTTCAAAATGTTGATTATAATGTATAACACATTTATTCGGTATTTTACAGACAATTTGCTAATATGTGCTATATTCATACTGAACACCTTTAGATGATTGCAAATAGTAGGGAAATAGATGTGTTAAAATGCAATATTTTTGACTGATCAAATTCCCCCAAACTTATTTTTGGTCGTCTCGAGCAAACTTGTTTTATTAAACAGAGAAGAAGAAAATAAAGAAAAAGAAAAACTAACTAGCACACTTTCGTAGGCAACACGATTGCACTGAGCACGTGCAACAAGCCTTTAAACCTTTAGGTGTCCCTAATAGGAGGAGTTTTGTCTCCTGAGGGTTTTCAGCGGATTGCACCGACAAAATCCAATAATAAAAGGAAGATCGTGAAAGTTACATTTAAAGATAATAACTATAAAAGAAAGACTTTGAAAATTAGAGTTTCCAACTATACTAGATTTTCGGTTGTCATGAGCCCTATCTTAATAGTCATGAAAAGATGTTAGATATCACATCATCTCTCAATAAAACATCGTGTAACGTTTTAGAAATCGTTATGCGAATTTTTCCGTTTTAGGGTAAATTTTGTCGGTATTTTCTGTTTTATCCCGACTGTGATCAAACGACCATATAGACTTGCCAGCACCTAGTTTAGCTAAAATAAAGCTAGTGCACAAGCTTTGGGGGTATATGGGACGTTTTGGTTCAATTTGATTTTTTCCCAATTTTAATATTATTTTAATGCGGTATTCACATTTTGGGAAATTTCTCTTAGTGATCTTTTCAACAATTAAGTTTGAGTTAATTCAACCTCCACTTAATATCTAGATATTTGTTTGGAGATATGGATTAAAAATTCAAAGAAAAGAAAAGAATAGAAGGAGATGCATGAATGTGCATGTGAATGCATTTATGAGTGCATTTATTGCATTCTCACTAGAATAAGCTAGATCATTCCACACAAAACCCTCACCTCCTCACTTGGCCGAGCTCCTTCCTCATTCCTCTGCCCTTGATCACTTCCTACACCATTTTTATCATTCCAAGCAATTTAAATCTCCAAAATTCCCAAATAAATCACAAAATGCATCAAGTCTTGAATTAGCATCTTGGAGCTAGGAAAGCTTGGATCTTGGGAGCTAGCTTTGATAGGTATAATCTCTACTCTGATAATTAGGAGTTTTTATATTGAGTAGCTCGTTGGTTTTAGCGCAGAACACTTTAGATATCGATTTGTGCAATATCGTGTTTTTAATGTCCTTTTTGAACCTCTGTGAACTGCTATGACCTGGATTTCGTACAGAAAAATCAAACAAAATTGTAGTGATGTACTAGTGACCCTGGAGCACCACCTGAGACATGAGATCCACCCCATCGCCATGGGCCGGCGACCCTTTGAAGAATTCCGGCGACGCCAGCTATGAGGGGAGGTGACGGGGTTTGGTTTTTGTGGGTAGTTGTCTGCTATTTGTTAGGGGTGTTTAGTACTGTTTACTTTTTTAGTGTTTATTGTATACCAAATCTGGGATCGTTTTCCTATAATCTAGTGTTTTGTGTCCGCGCGATACGTTATACGACACGGATCGTGCACTTTGTGTGGTTTTGCTCTTAAGTTGTTTTCGTCGTGTCGCTACGCACGTTAGCCACAATACGAACACTTGAGAGTATGTTTTGTGTTGTTGTGTCAAGTAAATGTAGTGTGTGCGTGTTTTGGGTCTATTATTAATATGTACTTGCTTTATTGTTTTAATGTGGTAGATTCGCAGGCGGGGACTTCGGACACTGCTATCAGGGGAAAACGAGTGGTTGGCTTCACATAGCCAGGAGCGTTGGTGAGTACATTTAACATCTACAGGGGAATCGCCCGCATGGCGTTATGCTTCTGGGCTAGAAATGACTTAACTTGTTGCATATTCTATGTCATATTTAGAATTGCCCATTTACCCTACTGCTTAGTAAATTGTTGTTCTTGGACTAGTATCCTTAGGACACTGCACTATTATTGACGGCTCATGTTGCACGAGCACTGATTGTATACCACATACACCGTCAACAATTACCATGTCACGCACAACCCATATATAGAAATGATATTGTCTGGTTAGGAACATTTTGACATTGATTCATATTTCTTATCGCATATGATATATATAGCATACCTGTACCTACATGCTTACGCTTATGCCTTGACATACTCATGCTAGTTACATGTATACCTATAGAGTATTGTACCATTAGCGATAGGTACATACACACTTCGTGACATAGCTACAGGTATACCTTGCACACATACTTCACTTATACCCAGGGGGTATATTACATCATTACTCATAGGTAGATACATATACCTTGCTATACCTTATGTTTATACATATACCTGATTATAACTACATGTTTACCTTTACTTGATGTCATTTAGAATTGGAGAGATTAGGAACCGCATGTTATTATATTAACTTGTTACAGTTAATTGCGGCTTTTCCTTTATATGCTCGGATTTCAGATTTATGATGCGTATATTATATTCATGGATTTTCGCATTGAGATATGGATTTTTCATGATGTTTTCTGGATTTGGAGACCGTGGTAGTTTCATGGAATTATGCCTTATTTGAAAAACCCGGTTTCCCTTGATATGATATTTCAGCAGCCACCATGAGATTTATCGGTTCGGATATATATATATACCCCACGCGAGGAAAAGAGGGATCCGTGTGCGGGTACATAGTGGGGCCCGGAGGTACCCTGGGGCAAGAATCTCAGTGAGGTGATGAGTTAGTGGGGGAACCATACTTTCCGGTGACATTACCAATGACTCGGCAGTTATCATGGGGATACCGACGGGAGTCATGTGCGTATGGATACGTCGAGAGGCGAGGGTCAGAGCTAGGAACTCGAGCTTTCGGGATAGCGTATGATACGTACCTATCAGGGGGCCAATCATGGAGACATCACCTGATAGATCAGCATTTCTGTATCGATACTTGACACATTGGTTTCATGATATTTCTTTTACTCCTAAGTATTTTTAATGTTGAATGGGACGCTGTTATATATGCCTTTACACTAATATTAGTGGAATGGGACGCTAATATATGTGTATTGATATCAATTTATATATACATCATCATATTATTCATGAAAACACACAGGATACGAGATATACTTGATATTGTACATACGGGATATTTGAGATCTACTTGATGTGTACATTCGGGATACGAGACATACTTGATATTGTACATTCGGGATATATGAGATTTACTTGATGTTGTACATTAAGGATATGTGAGACTTACTTGATATGATAGCCAATTTGGGGGCTGATTTGAGAAAATTGGGATTTGGATTGTCCTGATGGATTTTGTTCCTACCACGATGTCAGGATTCCATGGAAATGACATGTTTCATTCCATACTCTACATTTACTGTTTATGCACTGCTTCATGCATTAGTGTACCTGTTAGAGTACCTTCCATGACTGTTGCATTTACCTACCTTTAGTCATATCATTTCTTCATATATTAGTAATACCGATATAGTACCTTACATGATTGTTGCATACAGACTGTCATACTATTATTGCTTCATGTATTAGTTGTACCTGTTAGCGTACCTTTCATGACTATTGCATTCATATAACATGTTACTGCTTTTAACCTGCATATGTTAGATTCACGCTGTACGTGTATACTTGCGATTACCTGCATATGTTATTTACTATTCACGAGTTGGCAACTCACCCCCGTTGTGCTACAGTGTTTGCAGGTGTTCCTCAGGATAGTCCGAGGCAGGGCTATTTTCATCCATCGTATCATCTTCGCTGCGGATACCGATTCGCCTGACAGTGTGCAGTTTTGCTTAGGTAGGTTTTGCGGTTATCCAAATGTTGCTTGTTGTGTATTCGTTGTATCATGTACTCTCTATCTACCATTATCTTGTATGACTTAGACTTGATGTGAGGATGATATTGTATATTATTTCGTGACTTGGAGGTTTTTATGCAGTTTTATTTATATCGTCTCTTTCTTCGCTACGGCGTCGTATATCTGTTGTGGTGATTGTTTTCCGCCATTGGGCGTGGATTTTGCTCCCGTTTGGGATGCTTTACTTTAAATTTATGTTGTACCCATTTTGGGGGCTTGTTTTACAAAGGAGGTGTTGTCAAAATTTTAAAGGAAATAAGTTGGACTTTTAAAGAATTTGGGTTGAGATTTCAAAAGTTTTGAAAATTCTATTATTTCTTATTACTTTTGATGGTTTAGATTTCTGGGTTTTGGCTTTCTTTTACTGTGTTACGCCTGTAGACGTTGCGTATTATTAGGGCCGTCACGTGCTAAATTTCGGGTCGTGACAAAGTTGGTAACAGAGCGCTAGGTTTTTACCTTTCGGAGTGTAGGATGACCTTGGTATGATGGAGTAGGTAGCTTAAGCATAGTAACGTAGTGTGTGTATGCCTGCAGCATACTCACGATGCGGTAATCCGCCTAAAGTGACCTAAGTACAAATGCTTGAAATTTCTTCCTTGATGATTCATATCCTTGTGATTCGATTTCCGTGTTCATATTGAATCCTATCTCTATTTATAGCCTTTGCCGCCGCCGACTATGTGGACTCAGAGAGGTGCAGCGAGGGCCGAGGTCAGAGTTAACTCGGGTGGGTCAAGGACTGACCAGGATAGCACTCTCATTGTACAGAAGAAGACCGATCTACCTTCGACAGCTAGTATCGCTAGGCTTGTGGCAGAGATGCAGGACTTGCGCCAGATGATGGGTTCTTTGGTTGAGGACATTCGAGCGCAGGAGGTTGTCACCCCTGTTACCCAGTTGTTCATTGCGATCAGCATACAGCATTCCGTCACCTATATAGCACCAGTGGATACAGCCCTAGTTGACGAGAGAAGTATTCCAGAGACTTTGGGAGTTCCGGAACCGGGGTGGACTCGTACCGGTATACCAGCCCGGAGACAGAAGCCTATCGTCGAGACAACATTCATGACCGTCGTGGGAGCAGCAGAGGTTTGGCATGAGAAGAGTCGTGTTAGCTAGATCAGCCGATTGTTGTATTAACTTCTGTGAGCGATTCTTTTGTTGCGCGACACGTATTTCAGTCGTGTGCCAATCAGTTAGGAGATTCATCCGTCACTTGATCCTTCTAGAGATGTTGGATTGACGTTCTCCTGGGCACGGACTGGTTAGCTACGTGCTAGGCGTCTGTGGACTGCCGCGAGAAAACAGTCAGGTTTTGTTTTCCCAGAAAGTCAGTTCTTGTTGTGTAGGAGGACAGTTGTGCCGCCTCTCACAGCTTGAATTCAGCCTTTTTCGCTTGTCGGCTTTTGAGGAGAAGATGTCGAGGATTCTTGGCATTCATTCATGATACCGTAGCTACAGTAGGTTGTTGGACCAGTTTTCTTTCGCGCGAGAGTTTTCCGATGTTGTTCCAGATGAGCCGGCGAAGCTTAGGGAGCTTAAGGGTCTGCTGCAGAGTTGTTGGTTGGGAGGATTGTGCGTCTGAGTGTTTCGCTTTGGGGAGATCCTATTTCTATTCATCAGGGAGAAGGATGGCAGTTGAGGATGTGTATTGATTGTTTGTCAATTGAACCGGCTTACGGTGCGGATAGGTATCCTTTACTTCGCATTGACGATTTCTTCGATCAGCTCTAGAGTGCGAGACATTTTCTAAGTTTGTTTGGGATCAGGTCATCATTGTTGCTGGTTCAAAGTGATGACATTTCGAAGACTGCCTTGTGCATGCTACGGGCTTTGTGTGTTTTGGTGGTGTCATTGGACTCACCAGTGCCCTAGCAGAATTTGTGGATGTGATGAACCAGATTTCTTCAGGCCGTTCCTCGACCAGTTTATTGTTGTGTCATTGATGACATTCTGGTCTATTCCAATGTGTTGTGAGGAACAGGAACAGCACTTGAGGATTTGTTTTGCAGACATTGGGAGAGCACCAGCTGTTTGCTAAATTCTCGGAGTGTTCCTTCAGGCTTGATTGTGTTGACTCCTAGGTCTAATAGTTACGGGAGACGGTTTTTGTATGGACCCCAGGAGGATCGAGGCCGTACAGCTTTGACCCATACTTATATTCGGGACAGAGGTCCGTAGATTTTGGGCTTAGCAAGTTTTTACCGCCGTTTTGTGCAGGGTTGCTTGTGTATCGCTGCACCGTTGACTGAACTGACCGGGAAGGAGGTTCTTTTTCTGTAGAATGAGGCATGTGTGCGGAGTTTTCAGCAGTTAGGGTTTCGGTTGACAACTGCACCAGTTCCTTCTTGTTTTCTGGTTCGGGCGACTTTGTTATTTAACTGTGATGTGTCACGAGTGGGGCTCGATTTTGCGTTGATGTGGCACTATTGAGTTATCGCTTTTGCTTCCCGACAGTTGGAGGAAGTACGAGCAGGATATCCCACTCATGATCTGGAGATGGCCGAGATGGTCATGCGTTGAAGATCCGAGGACACTACTTGTGTGGAGAGTCGTGTCAGATTTTCATGGACTACCAGAGCTTAATGTACATCTTCCTGCAGCGGGTTTTGATTGTTGAGACAGGGCCGTTGGATGGAACGTGTGGAGGATTGTGTTTGTGAGATCCTTTGGTTTCCCATGGCAAGGCGATTGTGGTAGCAGATGCTTGAGTCGTAGGCCCGGGGTTAGCTTGTTCCAGTGGTGCGCAGTTCAGAGACAGTCTTCTACAGATTTACATTTTTGTGTGATCGTGGAGTACAGCTAGGTTCGCCTCTATTGAGGGGACAACTTGCTCATGTCCGCGCCCGACCGCTTTTCCTTAATCGTTTTCGTGAGGCACGGCCCACCGATGCTCGTTGACTGTGATACTTGAGCACGTTCGGCAGGGTAAAGATTCGGAATCCTTGATTTGTGACTAGGGTGTGCTACGTTCTGGACTCGTTAGTGTGTACCTGATACTGATAGGTATAGACGCAAGATCTCAGAGCAGGCACATCAGTCAGCCTTCTGTGCTCATCCAAGTGCCGCCAAGTGGTAATGTGACTTGAGAGTTAGTTACTGGTGGGCAGGATGAAAAAGGTGAAGTTTCGGATTTCGTTTCAAGGTGTCTGTGTTGTTGTGAGCTAAGGTTGAGCATTTGAGACAGGCTGGAGAGTTGCAATCTTTAACCGTTCCGGAGAGAGAATGGGAGCAGATCTCCATGAATTTTCATGTGACATCTACCCAGGTTTAGTCAGAGTGTGACTCTATTTGGGGTGTTTGTTGTCCGGTTATTCTCAGTTTGCTCGGTTGTTCTTTGTTAAGTTTGTGCATTGCACGGAGTTCCTTCAGGCGTTGTATCCAATTGGGGGCACCCTGTTCGCTAGCCGTAGTTGGAAGAAGCTTCAGGAAGCCTTGGGTACTGGTTGAGCTTTAGCTCCGCTTTTCCATCTGGGGGACGATGGTCAGTTGAGCGGACTATACAGACTCTGGAGGATATGCATGTGCATACGTACTAAGTGTTGTTGGCAGTTGGGATTGTCACTTGCCATTGTTAGAGTTCTCCTTCGTTAGCTGTTATCAGGAGACACTCCAATTGGCAACCTTTTGATTTTGTTGTTAGGTGGTGTCGATCTCCATTCTGTTCTTCTGACTCTGCATAGTAGGATTTTTGGACCCTAGCTAGTCTAGAGACTTCGGAAATGATCCAGTTGGTTCAGGTCAGGATGATGACAGTCCTGTGCGGACAAAGGTCTTATGCCGACCATGGTAGTCGTAAGCTTGAGTTCGCATTAGGAGATCATGTATTCCTACGGATTTTTCCGATGAATGACGTGTTGAGTTTTGGGGAGCTTATCCCAGGATTTTAGGTCCTTTCGAGATCCTTTTAGCGAGTTAGTTTCGTTGCCTTTAAATTGGCACTTCCGCCCAGATTATTGAGTTTTCACCCCGTATTCCTTGTGTCATTACTTTGTAAATACCTTCATGACCTTTCTCACATGATTCGGCATCAGACCGTTTAGCTTGGACGCGATCTTTTCGTTCACCGGCAGCCATTTGTATTAGTGGCTCGGCAGGTGGAGAAACTTCGGTCAAGGGTCTTGCCATCAATGGAGAGTTTTCTTGGACGTAGCCGTATAGTGAGGTGATCACTTGGGAGGCTGCGAGCGAGATTTGGGAGTTTTGTACTCTTTTCTTTGAAGGTACGCTTAGTGAGAATTTTAAATTCGAGTACGAATTTTTATAAGGGGGGAGATTGTAACGTTTTAGAAATCGTTATGCGAATTTTTCCGTTTTAGGGTAAATTTTGTCGGTATTTTCTGTTTTAACCCAACTGTGATAAAACGACCATATAGACTTGCCAGCACCTAGTTTAGCTAAAATAAATCTAATGCGCAAGCTTCGGGGGTATATGGGACGTTTTGGTTCAATTTGATTTTTTCCCAATTCTAATATTATTTTAAAGTGGTATTCACATTTTGGAAAATTTCTCTTAGTGATCTTTTCAACAATTAAGTTTGAGTTAATTCAACCTCCACTTAATATCTAGATATTTATTTGGAGATATGGATTAAAAATTCAAAGAAAAAAAAAGAATAGAAGGAGATGCATGAATGTGCATGTGAATGCATTTATGTGTGCATTTATTGCATTCTCACTAGAATAAGCTAGATCATTCCACACAAAACCCTCACCTCCTCACTTGGCCGAGCTCCTTCCTCATTCCTCTGCCCTTGATCACTTCCTACACCATTTTTATCATTCCAAGCAATTTAAATCTCCAAAATTCCCAAATAAATCACAAAATGCATCAAGTCTTGAATTAGCATCTTGGAGCTAGGAAAGCTTGGATCTTGGGAGCTAGCTTTGATAGGTATAATCTCTACTCTGATAATTAGGAGTTTTTATATTGAGTAGCTCATTGGTTGTAGCGTAGAACACTTTAGATATCGATTTGTGCAATATCATGTTTTTAGTGTCCTTTTTGAACCTCTGTGAACTGCTATGACCTGGATTTCGTACAGAAAAATCAAACAAAATTGTAGTGATGTACAAGTGACCCTGGAGCACCACTTGAGACACAAGAACCACCCCACCGGCACGGGCCGGTGACCCTTTGAAGAATTCCGGCGACACCGGCTATAGGGGAGGTGATGGGGTTTGGTTTTTGTGGGTAGTTGTCTGCTGTTGGTTAGGGGTGTTTGGTACTGTTTACTTTTTTAATGTTTGCTGTATGCCAAATCTGGGATCGTTTTCCTATAATCTAGTGTTTTGTATCCGCGCGATACGTTATACGACACGGATCGTGCACTTTGTGTTCTTTTGCTCTTAAGTTGTTTTCGTCGTGTCGCTACGCAAGTTAGCCACAATACGAACACTTGCGAGTATGTTTTGTGTTGTTGTGTCCGGTAAATGTAGTGTGTGCGTGTTTTGGGTCTATTATTAATATATACTTGCTTTATTGTTTTAATGTGGTAGGTTCGCAGGCGGGGACTTCGTACATTTCTACCAGGGGAAAACGAGTGGTTGGCTTCACTTAACCAGGAGCGTTGGTGAGTAGATTTAACATCTACAGGGGAATCGCCCGCATAGCGTTATGCGTCTGGGCTAGAAATAACTTAACTTGTCGCATATTCTATGTCATATTTAGAATTGCGCATTTACCCTACTGCTTAGTAAATTGTTGTACTTGGACTAGTATCCTTAGGACACTGCACTATTATTGACGACTCATGTTGCACGAGCACTGATTGTATGCCACACACACCGTCAACAATTACCATGTCACGCACAACCCATATATAGAAATGATATTGTCTGGTTAGGGACATTGTGACATTGATTCATATTTCTTATCGCATATGATATATATAGCATACCTGTACCTACATGCTTACACATATGCCTTGACATACTTACATGCTGGTTACCTGTATACCTATAGAGTATTGTACCATTAGCGATAGGTATATACACACTTCATGACATAGCTACAGGTATACCTTGCACACATACTTCATTTATACCCAGGGGGTATATTACATCATTACTCATAGGTAGATACATATACCTTGCTATACCTTATGTTTACACATATACCTGGTTATAACTACATGTTTACCTTTACTTGATGTCATTTAGAATTGGAGAGATTAGGAACCGCATGTTATTATATTAACTTGTTACTGTTAATTGCGGCTTTTCCTTTATATGCTCGCATTTCAGATATATGATGCATATATTATATTCATGGATTTTCGCATTGAGATATGGATTTTTCATGATGTTTTCTGGATTTGGAAACCGTGGTAGTTTCATGGAATTATGCATTATTTGAAAAACCCAGTTTCCCTTGATATGATATTTCAGCAGCCACCATGAGATTTATCGGTTCGGATATATATATATACCCCAAGTGAGGAAAGGAGGGATCCGTATGCGGGTACATGGTGGGGGCCGAAGGTACCCCGGAGCAAGAATCTCAGTGAGGAGATGAGTTGGTGGGGGAACCATACTTTCCGGTGATATTACCAATGACTCGGAGGTTATCATGGGGATACCGACGGGAGTCATGTGCGTATGGATATGTCGAGAGGCGAGGGTCAGAGCTAGGCACTCGAGCTTTCGGGATAGCGTATGATACATACCTATCAGGGGGTCAGTCATCGAGACAGCACCTGATAGATCAGCATTTCTGTGTCGATACTTGACACATTGGTTTTATGATATTTCATTTACTCCTAAGTATATATAACTGAAAGGTTCCTAGGCACCCTATAGAGGTCTCACAAGGCATAGAACATGCCAATTTATAAAATTTATGGTGTCGAGAGACCCTAACGCGGATCGTTGGCTAGAAGTCTAGGCGAAAATCAAATCTAGTTAACACTTTAACTAAAGATCGGAAGTTACAACCTTTGTAGATCTGGATATCCACTTGCTTAGCTCCACGTGGTCGTCCTCTCGCTGTCCATCTCGAATCTCGGACTCTCGCGACGGCTTCATCGGAGAAGTGAGCGGAATAGGTCGTCGGCTTCGTGCCGAAGATGATCTACGTCGAGGTTGCGCAAGTTCAAGCTCCATCTTCATCAAGTGGTGAAACTTGTGATGAAAACACCCAAAACAACTTGGCAAGAGGTAGAGGATGAAGAAATAGGAGGTGGGTTCACTTTAGAATTGGATTTCTCACTCAAGAAGTCAAGTTGCCATTGATGGCATCAAGCTTTTCCTTTTAGAAGATGAAGAAGAAGATGAGCTAGAATATTATGATAAGTTATTAAAGTGAAAATGAAAAACAATACTTATCATAATTTGCACCATGGTTAGGTGTAGAGAATTTACTAAGGTTAGATATATGGTTAGGGTTAGGAATGAAGACAAAAATGGTCACTTTAATCAAGCTTCATGAAGCTTCACCAAACTTCAAGAAAGAAAGCAACCCTTTTTGTTTTCTTATGCCTTTTCTTTTAATCCAAAATAATTAATGATAAAAGAAAGAATAATAAGGAACCCTAACCATTTACTTAACCTAAATTTAATTCTTCACACTTAACCAAAAGGGCAAGCATCATCAAACATGATACTAACATGTGCACAAAAGTATATCACATATACAAATTGCACATCAAGTGAGAAAATCCGTTTAAAGTGAACCAATACTAGTTAATGCAAAGTAATATATCAAATATATAATTATACATTAAATCATTAAATCAACACTTGATTCAATGATCCGGTCATGTCGCACACGACCGACTAGTATTCAATGTATCGGCTTATCGAATCGATCTTCGATTCGATAACTAGGTTATATCGCATACAACCAATCGAAACATTAATCGCGAGAATCAAATACGGTATCACATACACGCATTATTCTCGGTCCCGCACATATCTCATATGCGCTCCTATTTCGTTTTGCTTGAGCCAGGAAACCTCTGTGTAGGACTCTAAAGACTCGTCAATACGCCGGTAGCAGATGATGATCATATCAAGCACCCACAAGCCACAAGCGGTCTGCTAAACGTAACGGCCACCCGGGTATTGAGCGATCAGAAGATCGACGAGCTAGCCCGCTCACACTCCTGTGAATCCAACCAGTAACACTTACCGTACAGTCCGGTCTGTTCGTCTGATACGTCGCATATCAAGTCTAGGGGTGGTAAACGTCAGACCCCAATAACCGATAAGTCGTGCCGATGTGAGGCTCATAACGGGTCGAGAAACCACTGGTAACACTTACCAGCAAATCTCTGATCAGCCCTGGCCAGGGACTTCCCTGTTACGGCCAATCGAGCACAGCGCAACATCAACCCCCAATACCGGGAAAGACGAAACCCCTCCTATCGCTCATTGCCTCCATGTGACTCAGGACTGTACCCAAAGACCACCGTTTTGCACGCCCTCATGGACGTGGTAAGGTGGAGATCAAAGCACAGTGGGAATCACACAAGACTCTATGACGATCTCGGGTCTACAGACTAACCTGTACAAGTGTTATATATGCCTTTACACCAATATTAGTGGAATGCGACGCTAATATATGTGTATTGATATCAATTTATATATACATCAACATATTTATTCATGAAAACACACAGGATACGAGATATACTTGATATTGTACATACGGGATATGTGAGATCTACTTGATGTGTACATTCGGGATACGAGATATACTTGATATTGTACATTCGGGATATATGAGATTTACTTGATGTTGTACATTAAGGATATGTGAGACTTATATGATAGCCAATTTGGGGGCTGATTTGAGAAAATTGGGATTTGGATTGTCCTGATGGATTTTGTTCCTACCATGATGTCAGGATTCCGTGGAAATGACATGTTTCATTCCATACTCTACATTTACTGTTTATGCACTGCTTCATGCATTAGTGTACCTGTTAGAGTACCTTCCATGACTGTTGCATTTACCTACCTTTATTCATATCATTTCTTCATGTATTAGTAGTACCGATATAGTACTTTACATGATTGTTGCATACAGACTGTCATACTATTATTGCTTCATGTATTAGTTGTACCTGTTAGTGTACCTTTCATGACTATTGCATTCATATGACATGTTACTGCTTTAAACCTGCATATGTTAGATTCGCGCTGTACGTGCATACTTGCGATTACCTGCATATGTTATTTACTATTCACGAGTTGGAAACTCACCCCCGTTGTGCCACAGTGTTTGCAGGTCTTCCTCAGGATAGTCCGAGGCAGGGCTATTTTCATCCATCGTATCATCTTTGCTGCGGATACCGCTTCGCCTGACAGTGTGCAGTTTTGCTTAGGTAGGTTTTGCGGTTATCCAAATGTTGCTTGTTGTGTATTCATTGTATCATGTACTCTCCATCTACCATTATCTTGTATGACTTAGACTTGATGTGAGGACGATATTGTATATTATTTCGTGACTTGGAGGTTTTTATGCAGTTTTATTTATATCGTCTCTTTCTTCGCTACGGCGTCGTATATCTGTTGTGGTGATTGTTTTCCGCCGTTGGGCGTGGATTTTGCTCCCGTTTGGGATGCTTTACTTTATATTTATGTTGTACCCATTTTGGGGGCTTGTTTTACAAAGGAGGTGTTGTCAAAATTTTAAAGGAAATAAGTTGGCCTTTTAAAGAATTTGGGTTGAGATTTCAAAGGTTTTGAAAATGCTATTATTTCTTATTACTTTTGATGGTTTAGATTTCTGGGTTTTGGCTTTCTTTTACTGTGTTACGCCTGTAGACATTGCGTAATATTAAGGCCGTCACGTGCCAAATTTCGGGTCGTGACACATCGTCTTTATTCTTCATTCCTATCTTTCTTCCAAACATCGATCATTTACCCCTACGTGTGTGTAAAGAACATCCCTACACCCGGAGAATTCAATTCAAGCTATCATACTCTTGTCCATCTGCTTCAGTACTTTTTAATTTGATGAATATTTAGATGGATTTGCTCACACATTTTCCATGCGACCGTTAATACTTCTTGAGGTACTAACCGACCGATTACTCATGTGCTTGCTTATTAGGTGTATTTTCCTCGTCTTGCACCACCTAAGGCTTAGCAGTGACTCCTAAACCAGTTGATCTAAGGCACTAGGTAATGAAGCACCCTCGCTATATTTTTTTATTGCTGCCTTGGCGATAACAAAACTAGTGTACATTTTTCTATACCATTTTATATTTTCTTCATTTATTATTTCCTTCATACTTTGGCTTTTAGACAAGAGCATTTCAAGGTATCCTCTACTATCCCGAGTTTCAAGACGTGTGTAAGTGCATATGGTAGGGTATCAACATTCAAATGTTTGGCTTCCAGAATAGGAACTATTTTTTAGATTTATTTTTATCCTCAGATTAGTGACTTCCTTCATCTTACTAACCCTTGGGACAACGGCTCATAACTACTTATTACTAGTTTCGGTTAAGAAAACTTCTAACTTTCTTGGTTTTCTTAAATTTTTCCAATCTTTTGGATGTAATTTTTCAATATCTAATCTTTTATTATCTTATTAAATATTAAATATTTTTATCTTTTGAACTTTTTTGAAATTTTTATAGGTTTTAAATGTTTTGTGCTTATGCAAGGTGATATGCAAATGATGCGAAAATAAGCACAAACCTCCCCCAAACTTGTTTTCAACAGTGTCCTCACTGTTGCAATTCGCTTAATCATAAAAACTTGTAATCTTGGGAGGAAATTTATTAATGGGGGCAATAAATATGATCGTGAAAATCCTCCCCCAAACTTATTCCTTTCACTCACCTCCATTCAAAAGATGATACAGTAATTTACAGGACATGGAGGTGAGACGGAGGAATTTTAATAAAGATAAATCGACTCCTGTAAAAACAGGAGCTCCTCCGTGGGGTCAGTGGTAAAATACGGTTTTAATCTATGTCCATTTACTTTGAAAAATATACCGTTTTTAATATTTTCAACCTCAACTGTCCCGTGCGGGTATATAGACCGCACAACAAAAGGTCTTTTCCACCGAGATCATAGCTAACCCGCATGAAGATGGGGTCGTGAATCATAAAGAAGGACTTGTTGACCAGGTGTAGAAGATTTTATCAAAATGTTTTTATCTTGAAATATCTTAGTCATGTTCTTTACAATTACAGCATTATCATAAGCTTCATCGCGGAGTTCGCTTAGCTCGTTTAATTGCAGGTTCCGAAAGTTGCAGGCTTGATTTAAGTCAAAGTTGATTTCTCTAATAGCCCACATTTCTTTGTGCTCAATCTCGACCGGCAGGTGACAAGCCTTACCAAACACTAACCTATAACGAGACATACCTAGATCGGTTTTATATGCAGTTCGGAATGCCCAAAGAGCATCCGTCAATTTGGTTGACCAATCTTTTCGATTCTTAGAAACTGTTTTCTCCAAAATTTGTTTGATCTGTCTGTTTGAAATCTCAGCCTGCCCGCTCGTTTGGGGATGATAGGGTATGGAAAATTTGTGGTTGATTGCATATTTTCGCATCAATGTCACGAAAGACCTGTTGTAGAAATGTGTCCCGTTATCGCTAATGATAGCGCGTGGGTGTCCAAATCGCGAAAAAATGTTTTCTTTTAAGAACTTAATGACATCCTTTTTGTCATTAGTGCGACAAGGAATAGCTTCAACCCACTTTGAGACATAATCAACCGCAAGCAATATGTACAGATTCCCAAAGGAGTTGGGAAAGGGACCCATAAAGTTAATACCCCAAACGTCGAAAATTTCAACCACTAAGATGGGTTGCTGTGGCATCTCATTTCTCCGGGAAATCCTTCCCATATGTTGACATTGTGTACAGGTTTTGCAGTGATAAAATGCATCTTTGAACAAAGTCGGCCAATAAAAACCGCATTGCGAAACCTTCTCCGCCGTCTTTCGAGGACCAAAGTGACCCCCACATGCCTGATCATGACAAAAAGATAGAACACTCTTGAATTCATCAATAGGGACACACCGACGAATGATCTGGTCAGGACAATACTTAAACAGATAGGGTTCATCCCAGTAAAAGTGTTTTACTTGGGATAGAAATCGATGTTTGCCCTGTTTTGACCATTCGCGGGGGATAAGTCCCGTGGCAAGATAATTCACAATATCCCTGAACCAAGGTTCATCAGATACGTTCAAGAGTTGTTCGTCTGGAAAAGAATCATTGATCGGAAGGGTCACAGGTGAAGAAGAGATGCGTGAAAGATGGTCGGCTACAACGTTTTCACATCCTTTCTTATCTTTAATAACAAGATCAAATTCTTGTAATAGAAGGATCCAACGTATTAGCCTACCTTTAGCATCCTTCTTCGCCAAAAGATATTTCAAGGTAGAGTGGTCAGTATACACAACAATAGGTAAGCCAATCAAGTAAGGCCTGAATTTTTCTAATGCAAATACAACCGCCAAAAGTTCTTTTTCGGTAATTGTATAATTAATTTGAGCATCGTTCAGGGTCTTACTTCCATAATAGATCACGTGTGACATCTTTTCAATGTGCTATCCTAAGACTGCACCAACTACAAAATCGGATGCATTACACATAAGCTCAAAAGGGTGGTTCCAATCTGGAGACGATAGAACGGAGGCTGTAGTGAGAGAGTGTTTGAGTGAGTCGAATGCTGCCTCACAATCCGAGTCAAAGTGAAAGGTCGTGTCCTTGGCCAAGAGAAGAGTTAAAGGTCTAGCAATTTTGCTAAAATCCTTAATGAATCTCCTGTAAAAGCCTGCATGGCCAAGAAAAGATCGGATATCCTTGACGCATTTAGGATGAGGAAGATTTTGAATGACATCTATTTTTTCTTTGTCAACCTCGATGCCTTTCCGTGAAATAACATGTCCAAGCACAATTCCCTCTTGGACCATGAAATGGCATTTTTCCTAATTCAAAGTTAAGTTCTCTTTACAACGAGTAAGAACTGCGTCAAGATTAGATAGGCAGTCAGAAAAAGAGTCTCCGGATATTGAGAAATCGCCCATGAAAATCTCCAAAAAATTCTCGACCATGTCCGAGAATATCCCCATCATACACCGCTGAAATGTAGCGGGAGCATTGCTTAACCCAAAGGGCATGCGTCTATAAGCAAAGGTACCAAAAGGACAAGTAAATGTGGTTTTATCTTGATCCTTTTTGGCAATAGGGACCTGATTATAGCCAGAGTATCCGTCCATGAAGCAATAATATTCACGTCCAACTAAGCGTTCTAGCATCTGGTCAATGAAAGGTAGAGGAAAGTGGTCTTGCGGCGTTGAGTTTCCTATAATCAATACATACACGCCACCCAGTTTAAGCACATGTCTGGATTAACTCATTAGACTCATTTGTAATAACTGTGATGCCAGATTTCTTAGGGTCGACATGAATTGGACTCACCCATTGGCTATCGGTGATTGGGTAAATGATATCATTGTCAAGGCATTTGACAATTTCTTTCTTCACCGCATCCTTCATGACGGGGTTCAACCGTCTCTGTGGTTCTCGGGTTGGCTTGGCTTCTTCCATCAGATGTATATGATGTTCAACAATTAAGGGACTAATCCCTTTGATGTCAGCCATAGTCCAACCAAACGCCTGCCTATTAGATCTCAATACTGTCAAAAGTGCATTCTCTTTCTCTGATGCTAGAGAAGCGGATATGATAACCGGTAAAGACTCATTCTCACCTAAATATGCATATTTAAGATGAGAAGGTAAAAGTTTGAGATCTAATGCTGGCGGAGAAATAATAGAAGGTGGGATCATCGAATGATTTTCGGAATCACGAAGAAGCTTGTAGCCTGTAAAAGATACAGACTCGGAATGTGATGAGTTAAGAGTGTCGGACTCAAGCGAGGAAAGAGTGTCCTCACTTGGATGTGCAAGATCAAACATTGATGTGGTAGTGTCATTGAGATCTTCAAAGCAAAGTTCATCAACTTCGCAACTTTCGGGAGCAATCTCGTGGACAGAAAAAACATCAAGTATATGAGCAGAGGGTTCAGATGGCTGACTTCCAATTTTGTAGATATTCAGTTCAATTTTCATTTTTCCAAAAGATAGGTTCATTGAACCGTTTCGACAATTAATGACAGCATTGGAAGTGGCAAGGAATGGTCGACCCAAAATCACCGGAATTTGGTTCCGTGAGTTTGCTACAGATTGTGTATCGAGAACAATAAAGTCCACAGGGGATACAAATTCCCCGACTTTTATCAACACATCCTCTAGTTCACCCCTAGGTTTGGTGATTGAACGGTCTGCCCTTTGGAGAGTGCAATGAGCTGGTTTCAACTCTCCAATCCCTAACTGCTCATAAACAGAGTATGGAAGCGGGTTAACACTTGCGCCAAGGTCAAGAAGAGCACGGTTGATGTTTTTACCTCCAATAGAAATCGAGATTGTAGGACATCCTGGGTCCTTACGTTTCTTTGGCAACTGTAGGGTAAAAGCAGTGCTAACATTATTAGTCATGAAGACCTTCTTTGGCACTTGAGTCTTCCTCTTCCTAGTGCCCAAGTCTTTAAGAATTTTCGCATAAGAGGGGACTTGTTTAATAGTATCTAGGAGAGAGATGTTGATGTTAACCTGTTTAAACTTTTCCATAATCTTCTTCATATATGGACTCGATTTGTTACCTCTTAACCGATTAGGATAAGGAGCTTTAGCAATAAGAGCTGGGTCCATCATTTGAGAAAATGCTGTGTGTGGACTTGATCCCAGAATAGGAGTGGGGATCGTCTTTGGTGGACTAGAAGAGGTTTGCTGAGGTGTCGAGCCTTGGGGGAAACGAAGAATAGGCTCGCAAGAAGATGGTGGGGTAGAAGAACAAGGATCAGAAGTAAAAGTGTGTGTGGAAGTAAAGGTCTCAGCCGGGGTATTATTGATAGATTTTTCAGTATCATCAATTTCTTCCCCAACGTGATTATTCAGCACTCTTCCTGATCTCAACGTTGTGATGGCATTCACATTGCAGTGTTGTGAATGCCTAGGATTCGGTAAGGGTTGAGACGGAAGTTTCCCTTTCTCTATCGCACTCATTTCGGCTTTTAATCTTGCAATTTCTGCTTCCATCGATTTAATACTCTCACCATGGGAGTCAGAGTTTTTCTGGATTTTATCGACGGAAGTCTTTATTTCAGCCGAAACTTGCATGAAATTTATCAAAAGCAAGTTCATGGTTTGTGCGAATGAAGAGGTTTCATCAGGACCGGTCAACTGCAAAGGACTAGACGGTGCAGAAGTGTTGACCTGGTTTTGAAAATTTTGTGATTGGTAGGGGTGATGAGTCAGTTGAAGTGGTTGCTGTTGTGGTGGAGGAGCCCTTTGAAAATTATTTTGATTCGGAACCGTGTTTTGATTTTGATGTTGGTTCCTAGCAAAATTAGGGTGATTCCTCCAACCCTGATTATAAGTGGAAGAATACGGGTCATTTCTAGGTCTTTGTTGGAAAGCAACATTGGTATACTCTTGACCTTGAAACGGAATTCAATGGACATTCTTCCGTAAGATGTGATGGATCAGAACAGCATCCACATACAGTTTTGGGGAGCGACATTTCATTTAGAGAGGCTGCTAAAAATTTATGTTCCATAGCTTCGAGCTTCTTTTGCATTGCTGCCATTTCAGCTCTAACTCCTATGGAAACATCAATTTGGTGAATTCCACCCCTAGACGATGAATGGTTTACACTCTCCCACTGTAAAGATTTTTCAGCGAAATCTTCTAAGAATCTCCAGGCTTCACCATCATCTTTAGTCATGAAAGTGCCTTGACACATAGACTCAAGGTACTATTTTGTGGTAGGATTAATGCCCTCATAGATGATTCTGCAAAGATCCCATCTAGGGATTCCGTGATGTGGACATTGAACTAACAGATCCTTGAAGCGTTCAAAACACGAGAATGGTTCATTTGGAAGCTGGGTGAATTGATTTATTTCGCTACGGCCTCGAGCTGTTTTATGATTTGGGTAGAATTTCTTAAGGAATGCTGCGACGAATTCATCCCAATTTGAAATAGAATGTGCGGCAGTGTTATAAAGCCACTTCTCGGCTATATCATACAGAGTGAATGGGAGAAGACGGAGACGCATAGCATCCACAGAAAGCTGTGAAGTACCCATCATAGCGCATACATTTTCAAATTTCGTAATAAAGACATATGCGTCTTCAGACTCGAGACCGTGATATTTGGGTAGAAGATTACTGTATTGGGGTTTTATTTCAAAATTGTCCCCATTGGCTGGTGGAATGGTGAGACAGTTCGAAAGAGGACCTCGCATAGGATAGCATCTCGCTTGGAGAGAGATGCGGGGTGGATTCTGCGCACCTGCGGACGGTGGCAGAGTAGTAGTAAAGAAGTTCGATGGAGAATTGTCCATCGAAGTGGGTGTGGTGGTGGGTAAAGAAAAAATAGACATAGAATTACCGACTTCGGAGTCGATAGGGGGAACGGGGACAAGACGGGCACTAGAATTCCTTGTCCAGCCGAGCATGCACTAAAGGTTTAGCACAAGTGGCAGCGTTAAGATAATTAAGGAATTGTGAATTGGTGTTTGTTTTGAAAGCGATATGGATTTTTTTGAAAAAAATCAAATCACAAACAATGCACAAGCAACCCTAAGTCTAATGGTCACCTAGGTCAAGTCTCTAGACCGCTCCTAGACTTCCAGAAGACAAATCGCAGGATCAATCCTCTACTGCCTCTTTGTCCCTCCTGTGGCCAGGTAAGTTCCAGGTAAGTGGGAGGTTCTCCACTACGTAAGTAGTGGGCCTAATTAAGTAACCACTTGCCTTAGACACACTTGCCTTAGACACCACAAAAGAAATGCGGATAAGCAATAGATTACCCACGACCTCCTTCTATCCTAAGTGAGCGTGACGGTCCTTAGAGTCATGTCTAGATCTTTTTTAGTTAATGAGGGTAATGCGGTTGCAGTTTTGTGATTTTTAGGGCTTAGGAAAGGTAATGAACTCCCCACCTAATCTGAATTTAATCTTTGCCCCATAATTTCCGTATTAACAATGCAAACAACCAAGATCAAACACGCTCAATTTTTTATTTTTGCGGCGCTGCGAATTTTTGCAAAGAAACCTGCAGAAATTGGTTAATGGATTGAGCAGAAAGGAGATAAGAAAGTCAGAAAGTCACCGAGAAATTTTCGTGCAGTGAAACCCTAAGCCCAATGCGGATCCGCCGCAATATGCACACAATGGTCGCGCTTCCACTGTCTAATGTTGAGATTCCTGCATGAAAATTGGTACAAAGGCTTCTGTTCACTCACTGAACTCCCTAGAATATTCAGAAAAATTTTCCTCTCCCTCCATAGATTCCAGATTTCCTCGCAACAAATCACAACAAATCGTTTAGTGTTTATGCAAATTTTGATCTAAAAATTCTGATGGAATAAATTGTTCAACTCAAATTTTAAAAACGATCAAATTAGCACACTATCCCCGGCAACGGCGCCATTTGATTGGACTTTTCTTGTGTCGTGTATGTAGAAAAGTGTAAAGAACACAACCAAAGAAATTTGTAAACCACAATCAATAACGGTGTCAATTGTAGGTTCGTTAGTGAGTGTGGATCGTCCACAGGGAAAGTGAGATTTGCTCATATTTGTTTTAGTTGAGTCGAAAATTAAAGGATCAACAAAAGAAAATTTGATTCAAGATTTATGAAATTGATTTTTCAAGAATTATCAAAAACTAGATCTAATATCAAGAAATACTATAGATCAAGAATTTTCACCTTTTATAAATCAACGTTTCATTACAATTGAGGAAAGAACTCGATCGTCGAATTAGCTTCGTATCGTCTCCGTGAGTCGCAGATCGTCTTCGATCACTTGCTCGGTTGAAGATTGGCGTCGCTTCAAAAAGGCTTGATGGCTTCTTGCTTGATTTTGTACTCGGAGATCTTGAATTGGCTTTTGGAATTGGATTAGGGTTAGAGTTTGGATGCACAAGTTGTGTCACTCAACTTGTGGGTGGAATTGTTGAACAACCTTGAGAATGAAGCCTTTGGGTCCTTTTTATAGCCTTCTCCTTAGTTTCCCCTAGAAGCTTGATTAGGATTAGCTTCTTTTAGAAGCTAGGTTTAGTTTAGCTTCTCTTGCAAGCTTGGTAGTTGAGTAGAAGCTTCTAGATTTAGGTAGTTAGCTAGCTTCCTTGATAAGCTTGGTTGTAAGGAAGAACCTTCTAGACTTAGTTAGCTTGTTTGAGAAGCTTGGAGGTGTTTAGCTTGTACAAGAAGCTTGGCTGTTCGGACAGAAGCTTCTGGAGATCTCTGGAAAACGAAGTGGCATGAATAAGTTTTGACCTTGAAAGGAGAAACCTGAGATAGCAATTTGCTGACGTCATGATGACGCGGCCGCAGATCCATCGCCAAAAGGGCCCTACGGCCGCGGATCCGCGGCCCTTTGATGGCCTTTGTGCATCAAATTTCCATGATGTGCTGGTGCTGGTCCATGGGCCTTTATTTTATATCTGGAATATTTTTATATTTTCTTGTTCACTGCCAAATCACAAGTCTTGGACTTGACGTATTTTTACCAGCACTTTTAGCTGTTTCGGCTCTTTTACCTGGAATTTCCTGCACATTCTCGAGACAAGTGTTGCGATATACAATAGATTATGCGTGCAATCATAAACACTCAATTTCCCTCAAAATGTCGGTTATAATGTATAACACATGTTATTTGGTATTTTACAGACAATTAGCAAATATGTGCTATATTCATACCGAACACCTTTAGATGATTGCAAATAGTAGGGAAATTGATTTGTTAAAAATGCAATATTTTCGACTGATCAACACACTTTTTTAAAAAATGGTCCAACACATACAAGATACAACTAGCTTGTTGGTTCATGAACCTAGTGAAGAGGGCTGCCCATGGCATGATAACTTGTTGGCATTAGTGTGATGTGCATTTAATGCAAAAAGAGTTGACGTGATTTGAAGCTACAAGTTCCCTCCAAAATATCTGAGTGCATCCAAGGCCTTTACATACAAAACAAACAACACCAGAATGATATTGGAGAGCATACAAGTCAACACACCAAGTTCGAGCCAGAAGGCTCGGATTTGGGCCGAGCACTTCCTTGCTAAAACCGGTGACCTCGGCCCCCCGCCTCCAAATGCCTCCAAACTTCTTTGGGCCCTCCCTTGTTGCCACATCAGCTCATTTTTATAGTTTGTTTATTCAGTTTTTGAGCCTATAAATACAGACCAGAGGGCAAGAGATGTGGATACTTTTTTTGTTTAGCTTTGTTTCAGAATTCTTGTAATTTGTAAGCTTGCTTCTCTTTGTAATTCTTGAGCTCTTTCCCCTTTGTCTTGACCTTGCAACTTCTTCATAGAACTTGCAAGCTTAAAGCTTAGGTTCTTGACTTCAAGATTAGTTGTATCATGTTGTAGTTCAATAAAATCCTCATTTTCATTTCATATGTCTTATTTTACATATTTGAACTTGTGAAATTCTTGCTCTACTTTGATCTTGCAACCTCTTGAGTGAGCTTGCAACTTTAATGTTTGGTATTGGATTTCACATTGCACCGGGTTTTAGAACACTTGAAGATATTCGCACTTGGATTCATCGATTCTCTCTTTATCTTTCTTTTCTTGCATAGTTCATTATGTTTCTTCTTATTGTCTCTTTTCTTTATTTTTACTTTGTGAATATATGTGAGTAATCTATTTACTTGTTAAAGGTGGAATATGGTTAGATTGTATTTGAAGATGTTCTTTGCTAAAACTTTAAAAACCTTAAACTTTCCAATTGAAACTCCGTGCAAATCTCTTGCAATTCCGCTCCGCTAGGCATCCTATCCTACCACGATAGCGATGATCCCTAATCGTGACCGGATTGCTAGTGGTTTGCCGAAAGTTAAAATCAAGAGATAACAACGAAATGACAAGGGACAAGGAAGAAGGATTTAGCGATATGCCGCAAATACCATATTTCAAGTTCTCTAATCCGCGTTGTTACCTATTGCTTTAGTGTCAATACCAAAGTTGGGGATATAAGGAATCGACAAACATCACCTTCATACAATCTAACCTATTACTACCCTTAACAAGTCTTTTTATTATACATATCCTTGTTACGACATTTAGCTTAACCAACAAATCAAAACACGTTGTTAACTCGTTAAAACAAGTGTAAAAACTTACCATCTCCCTGCGGACGATCTGTACTCATCGCGGCTCTCTTCTCGCGACACCGTTTTAATTGCGGTAATTTCAAAACTCTCTTTAAATATGACACGGTAAAAACGTAACAATCAGATGTATTGACCGAACCCGCTTATTATACTGAGCAGGGGAACATTGGTTCCGTTCTTTCTTATAATTGTTATAAGACTGAACAGGAAATAGAGGAATATCCGGATTCCCAAGCCGCCCAAATGAAGAACAAGCATGCCGATGCATCTTCTTCGGGTGTGTTTGTTGTCGAGAACTGTTTCTCAGTTCACTCCTCGTCCTGGGTATTAGATACCGGATCGGGATCCCATGTATATAATATGTTACATGGGCTACAGAAAGGTAGAGAACTGGGAGAGGGTAATCATTCCATAAGAGTAGGGAATGGTGCAAATGTTGCAGCCAAAGTAGTTGGCGAATATCACCTAGTGTTACCAAATGGTAACACATTGATTCTAAACGAATGCTATTACATTCCGACCCTGATATGAAATCTTATATCAGTTTCTTTATTAAGTAAAGATGGATATAATTTTGTAGTACAGGATAATGTTATAAATATCTTCCTGAATCAAAAGTTGATTGGATCTGGCTCGTTAAATAATAGCATATACATTCTGAATCAAACTACAGTCCTTAATGTACAAAACACACACAAGAGAAAAGTTCAGAAATGAACGAATCCTTCTTGTGGCATTGTAGACTAGGTCATATTAATGCGACACGACTAGCTAAGTTACATATGGATGAATATTTGAATCCATTCGAATTTTCATCCTATGACACTGGCCAGTCATGTCTCAAAGACAAGATGACCAAAACTCCGTTTAGTGGACACGGAGAAAGAGTTACAGAACTCTTGGGACTGATACATAGTGATTTATGTGGTCCCATGTCTACACATGCAAGGAATGGTTTCTCGTACTTCATTACATTCACTGACGATCTCTCAAGATACGGACATGTGTTCCTGTTGAAACACAAGTCTGAAACTTTTGAGAAATTCAAAGAATATAAGAACGAAGTCGAGAACCAAATGAGTAAAAATATTAAGATCCTTCAATCTGATCGAGGAGGAGAATACTTGAGCAATGAGTTCCTGGACTATCTAAAAGAGAATCGGATTATCTCTCAGCTTACTCCTCCGTATACACCACAGCACAATGGTGTATCGGAATGGAGGAATCGCACCCTATTAGATATGGTGCGCTATATGATGAACACCGCTGAGTTGCCTATTTCCTTTTGGGGTTATGCGCTTGAAACAGCAGCATATATATTGAATAGAGTTCCCACCAAATCAGTGCCTACCACTCCATATGAGATATGGAATGGGAAGAGACCATGTCTTAATTTTATTCAGATATGGGGTTGTCCGGCCTATGTGAAAACATAAAATCCGGACAAGCTCGAGGCAAGGTCGGTTCTGTGCAAGTTTATTGGATATCCCAAACATTCGCGAGGGTATATCTTCTACCACTCCGAGAAACAAAAGGTGTTTGTTTCTCGACATGCCACCTTTTTAGAAAAGGGTTTTCTTATGAAAGAAATTAATGGCAATGAGGTAGAACTGAAAGAAGTTCCAGCTACAAAAACTGCAACAGAAGATTTAGTGGAACCAGTGGATTCAGTAATTCCCAACAAACCTCGGCCGCTCCGCCGATCTAGTAGGGTTCCTCATCCACTTGAGAGATACTACAGTTTTCTCATCGATGGTGGGAGAGAGGATTGTATTATGGAAGATGATGACTCGACTAGCTTCGAGCAGGCCATCACGAGTGGTGACTCTGTGAAATGGCTGAATGCAATGCGATCTGAGATGGAATCCATGTACACCAACAAAGTATGGACTTTGGAAATTGCTCCTGAAGGGGTAAAACCCATTAGGAGCAAATGGATATTTAAGAAGAAACTTGGTGTAGATGAAAAAGTTGAGACTTTCAAAGCTTGACTTGTTGCGAAGGGTTTTCGTCAACGACCAAGTATGGATTATGACGAAACCTTTTCTCCAGTGGCTATGCTTAAGTCCATCTGGATCTTACTTGTCATTGCTGCATACCATGACTACGAAGTCTGGAAAATGGATGTTAAGACCGCCTTTCTAAATGGTGATTTAGAGGAGTGCGTGTACATGACTCAGCCAGAGGGGTTCGTAGACAATGGGAGCAATGGAAAGGTGTGCAAGCTGATTAAATCCATCTACAGGTTAAAGCGGGCATCACGGAGTTGGAACATCTGTTTTAATGTTGCAGTCAAAGAGTTTGAATTCATCAAGAACGTAGATGAACCTTGTATATACAAAAAGTTTGCAGAGAGTAAGGTTGTCTTCCTCGTATTGTACGTAGATGACATACTCTTGATAGGAAATGATGTTCCTATGCTGCACTCGGTCAAGCTCTTCTTATCACATAGATTCTCAATGAAAGATCAAGGTTATGCCTCCTGCATTTTGGGGATTAAGATCTATAGAGATAGATCTAAAAGGATACTGGGATTGTCCCAATCCAGGTACATTGACACCATACTGAAGAGGTTTAGTATGGAAGAGTCCAAGCGTGGGAATCTACCCACGATCTCTGGACTCACTCTCTCCGAAAAGATGTCTCCTAAGACTGATTTGGAGAGAGCTCGCATGCAAGGGATACCCTATGCTTCGGCGGTAGGCTCTATCACGTACACGATGCTATACACCAGATCCGACGTAGCATACTCACTAAGTGTAGTAAGTAGGTATCAAGCAGATCCAGGAGAGAGTCACTGGACAGCTGTGAAGAACATTCTGAAGTACTTGAGAAGGACTAAAGAAATGTTCTTGGTGTATGGTAACGGAGAACTCCAGGTGGAGTCCTTTACCGATTCGAGCTTCCAAAGTGATAGGGACGACTCTAAGTCATACTCGAGATTTGTCTTCACCCTCAATGGAGGGGCGGTTTGTTGGAAGAGTTCCAAACAGAAAACCGTAGCAGACTCGACGATGGAGGCTGAATATATCGCTGCCAAAGATGCTGTCTGGATGAAGAAGTTCATAACTGAACTTTGTGTGGTTCCGTCCATTGAGCATCCAATACCTTTGTATTGTGATAACAATCGAGCTATGGCTTTGGCCAAGAAACCCAGGTCCCATCAGAGATCCAGGCATATTCTGAGGCGGTATCACTTGATCCGGGAGATAGTTGATCGCCGAGAGATCGAAGTCCGGAGAGTTGACACGAAGGACAACACTGAGGATCCACTCACGAAGGCCATACCCCAGATACAATTTGAGAGACTCTTCGGGATGTTGGGTATGGGATACTACAACAGCTGGCCTTAGTGCAAGTAGGAGATTGTTAGTTATATATATGCCCTAGAGGCCATTGTTGTACATATGATGTATATTATAGTGGATGCTTGGATATATATAGAGAGAGGACTTTCTTGCTCAAAATGATAGTATGCTATCTGGTTTCATTTTGTCTTAACATATTGACTTATATTGGTTTACTGTCTTGCTCTCACATGTTGATAAAGCCCTTAGGATATGTACTTGACTACTAGGACTATGATGCAGATCATACTAGTTGGGATAGGGTAGTCTACGAGTACATCCTATAATTATTCCTAGTCGAGGATGTATCGAGACAGGGCATCGATACTCCAGAGTAGACTAGCGTATTCGGATCTTGACCCATATGATGGGCGATGGTTGATCCCACATCCATTGGTGTTTGACATCAAAGATGGTGTACAGGTGTTCAGTGGTGACTGGGTACACTGAATGGAGTTGCCGAGAACTCCTAGATGGTATTATACCTATCGTCAGACAGCAGTTCTCTGGTGACACTGGTACAGGTTAGTCTATAGACCCGAGATCATCATAGAGTCTTGTGTGATTCGTACTGTGCTTTGATTTCCACCTTACCATGTTCATAAGAACGTGCAAAAAGTTGGCTTTTGGGTACAGTCCCGAATCACATGGAGGCAATGAGCGATAGGAGTGGTTTCGTCTCTCCCGGTATTGGGGGTTGATGTTGCGCTGTGTTCGATTGGCTATAACTGGAAGTCCCTAGCAAGGGCTGATTTGGAGATCTACTGGTAAGTATTATCAGTAGTTTCTCGACCCGTTATGAGCCTCATATCGACACGACTTATCGATTATTGGGGTCTGACGTTTACCACCCCTACACTGGATATGCAACATATCAGACGAAGAGACCGGACTATACGGTAGTGTTACTGATTGGATTCACAGGAGTGTGTGCAGGATTGCTTGTTGATCTTCTGATCGCTCAATACCCGGGTGTCTGTTACGTTTAGCTGACTGCTTGCAGCTTGTGGGTATTTGATATGATCATCGCCTACTGCCGGCGTATTGACGAGTCTTTAGAGTCCTATACAGAAGTTTCCTGGCTCAGGAGAAATGGAGTAGGAGCACATATGTGATATGTGCGGGACCGAGAATAACACATGTATGTGATACCATATTCTATTCTCACGATATGTGATATCGGCCGGGTGTATGTGATATAACCGGTGTATTGGATCAAGTGTTGATTCGATAAAATGATACATATTATATTAGTCGGTTATATGTAATATAGCGGGATTATTAAATCAAGTGTTGATTTAATAATTTAATGTATATGTGATATATTACATTACATTAACTAATATAAGCGCACTTAAATGATTCTTTTTCTCACTTGGTGATACATTGATATATATGTGATATATGTTAATTGTATTTTTTTTGTTACAATATTGTATATATGAGATATGTATAATTGTAACATGCTAGGTTACAAATGCAACTAGGGTTTATGAGATTAAACCATGATAGGGTTTAGATTATGGTTAACATTTTATTTTAGTTAATTCTAAATAATGGATTAATGTTGAGATATTTCTTTGCCTTGACTTAGTCCACTCTTTAGATATTTACTATATATTTATTAACCTAACCTTTTAAGCCTAGCCTATGGTCTATTCTCTACAAGGGTTAAACATGTCATGCTTAACCCATGGTTGTTTTTCTAACCTTTACAATAATTAATTATTTCATCACTTGCTCATCTTCTTCTTCCTCCAAAAACAAGGAGCTTGCTTGTTTTTTTCTAGGTGATGAAATAAAGAGAGAAAGAAATATAAAGAGAGCAAAATTCCTACTTCATCATCCTCATCTATTCTAGTGTCACGACCCGAGTATTTCGACTCGTGACCGGCACTTAACCACGCTACGTTTACAGGCGTAACGCGACTAAGTAAACCGAACCCAGAAATCAAAACCATTTAAAAATAGTGAGTGTTGAAAACATTTAATAAAAAAAACATTTAGAAAACCTAATTTAGTTCAATGAGATTCTTTTTAAAGTTAAATTATCCTTATAATAATTTTGGCAGCATTTCCTTTATAAAAGTAACCCCGAAAATCGGGTAAAAAAACAGGATATAAGTGAAAATGAGATATAATGAACAAAGCATCCCAAACCGGGAGCAATCACGCCCAACGGCGGAAACCATCATCACAAGAGTAATATAAGACGTCGTAGCGAAGAATGAGCAAAAAGTAACATCCCAGAATAATAACTGCAAATATAAAGTCGTCTCCCACGAGCTCGACACCAGAATACAAAAATATACATCATCGTCCTCACACTGTCTCTAAGTCAAGTACATATATGGTAGATGGAGAATACTAGATACAAAAGTGTGTAAAATAAAAGTAACCAGATACCACAACCCACCTAAATAGCAAAATAGCTCTCGCGCCAACTGTAGTGGTATCTGAAGCCAAAAGATGCAAAAAGGCAGCCTGCCGCGACTACTCTGAGGGGCAACCTGCAAAAAACTGTGGCACAACGGGGGTGAGTTGCCAACTCGTGAATAGAGATAACATATAAAGGTAATCACGAGCATGCACGTACTGCGCTACGCCATCATATGCCAGCAGGTAAATCCATATGCGACAAGCAATAGGTGCAATAATCATGCAAATGCTCTGTCAGGTAAAATAACTACAGGATGAGATACATGATAATCACTGCTGAGCATGGGATAAACAACATCTACCCGAAATATCAATCGTGGAAAAATAGTCGGTGCCCAAGCTACACCCAAATCCCAAATAAACTCAGACGCCGGCACTCTCCTCGGCCCTCAAATCCTGTACATCACTGAGAATCACGAGTGCCCAACATCGGCACCCAAAATATCATAAATACTCGTATCCAGCATCGACACGCAAATCCTCATACATCGGGCTCCGTAAGTCCGGATCGGCCCACGGGCTCCGTCTGCGTTATCGGCCCTCGACCCCGGCAGTATGGATCATCCCGCATCCATCTCTCGACTCTGGTCAGTATCCTCCGGATAACCGCCAAGTCCAACCAATCACCGGTAGGTACTCGCCCACCTCCAGGCTCAATCGGCAAAGTCCATCGATCATCTTGCCGAGGGGAACCATACCGGGTCCACCACGAACCCGCAAACGGATCATCCACTCCTCGAATCGGTTTTCAAGCACACGTTTCAGCACCGAGAAAACGCGTGGTGGACGCACCAAAATATCATATCACGAGGAACCGGGTTTTTCAAATAGTGCATCTTTTCTTAAATAATTCCACGGTCCTCAAAACCAGAAACCACATGAAAATCCAACACCAATGAGTAAATCAAATACGATGTGCTATGTACATCAAGTCATCATAATATAGGTACAAGGGGGAAACCGCGTTTCTTAAGATAGTTCAGTTTTCAAAGACAGCATGCGGCTTCCAATTTCTATGAAAATCATATCGAATCATATGTGAAATGAACTACAGTATAATGATCATGGCAATTACTAACGGTGTGTGTGTAACATGCAGATTAGTGCTCGTGCAACATAAACCGTTAGTAATAGTGCGGTGTTCTATCAATTCTATGTTTTTCATACATATAGCAGGGAATGCGGTATGCAACAACAGTATCCATGAACAGTCAATGTAGGTAAATGCAATGTGTAGCTATAAAGTCCTATCAGACCTGACGTAGAACGCCATGCGGGCGGTATCCCCGTAGATGTTAAACCTACTCACCGAAGTCTCGCGCTAAGTGTAGCCGACGACTTGTTTCCCCTTCTTCGCAGCGTCCGTCTCACTCGCCTGCGAACCTAGATTTACACAATATATCACACATAAGCTCAAATCCACCAAAAACGCAATATTAAGGTCAAACTAGAAACCCGCGTCGCAAACCAAGCGCGCGTGTGCGCGATACGCTAAAACGTGTGATCACGCTCCTGAAGCTAACCTGATACGTCGCGATACGCAGAACAACTCAAACCCACACACGTATCGTGTGTGTCGCGAAGATTTAAAATACGGAAAATAGGGTAATAGGTCCCAGATTTTGGTACAGATTTTTATAAAAATAAATATACCAACACACTCCAAATACCAGCAGATACCAACCACCAAAACCCCAACCCGCCATTCTCCCATCTGGCCGCAATTTACGGCCAGAATGAGTTTTTCGGCGGCCTGGGTAGGGGGGTGGGCTCTCGGGTTTGGTGTGTGCACTCTATACATACTGTGTATATCCCAGTAATTACAATTTTATTTTGAAACACCCCGGGTAGTAGCAGTTTCAACAGAACCCAATTTCAAGGTTAAAGTCACACTTTGCACTAAAATGATACTTTAGGGTATTTTTGTGAAATCTGAAATAAACCTAAGTCTAAAATCACCTTTATAACTCATCACCAAGCTAATTAAGCCATAAGGATATCGATTTTAACATAACTTCACTAAATCCCCTTATAAAGCACAAAACATGCATAAAATGTGATATTTTGCTAGAAATACTATAAGTTTATGTAAAAGAGGTGCTAAGGGTGAGTTAATACCTTCGAAACACCTTAAGAAACACCAAAAATCCCTGCTTTTTCCTCAAGTGTGCAGATCCACCACCAAACACCTCAAAAGCTCATTTTTTTCTATGGTTTGTGAAGGAAAAGTGTTGTTTTGAGTAGGGTTTGAATGAGGGTTTAATGAGAAATGAAAAGAGAAGAGAAAAATGGAGAAAATGGTGTTGTTGCTGCTTCTTTTTCTGCTGGAGCTCAGAAGTGAGGGAAAGAGAGAGAAAAGAGAGAGAAACAAAGGTCAAACAAAGTCAAATCACATACCTAACCACCATACCTTCATTTCTATTTGAATTTGCATTATAAAAAGGGGTTTTGACTTGTTTAAATGGGTGGGATAAATAAAACAATGCAAGAAAAGAAAAAGGGTTAACATGATACACTTCTCATCTAGCCTCAAAATGCTAAGTGTGCATGGTGCACTTAACACAATTTCTCACATAGGGTAACAAGACTAAAAATAATTAACAACCCTATAAATATACATATAAAAAAAAAGCCCATTAAAACACTTCGCAACACAAAAGACCACTAGCCAAGAGGGAAAATAAGATATCCGTTTTTTTGAAAAACACGCACACTTGCTAATTATCGCGAAAACATTCTAAACGAATTTCAAGGTGTTACATCTAGCCACTTAGATTAGGGTGTTTGCTTCACTAATACCTCATTAGTGAAGTGATAGCTTGGGTTTGTGTTTCCTCAAGACAGATCATCTTGGATATTGAAGTCTTCTAGCAAGGATGCCTCATTCACCTCATGAAGCCTCTCTAGAGTCCGGGAGCTTGATGATCGCAACGAAGCGACCTCAACTCGGAGCTTATGAAGTGAAGGAACGGACTACAAAGGTTATATTCCCTATCACTTTGTAGTAAAGATGTTTACTTGATGTTTTAGTTTGATTCTCTAGTTAAAGATCTAGGGTTAGGGTTGTTCAAACATGACAAAATTTTAAATTAGCATGGATGATGCCATCCGAAACCTTGCTGTCGTGATAAATAACCCTACAATGATCACCTGTATGCAATCTTTGATGTCAAATACCAATGGATGTGGGATCATCCATCGCCCCATACAGGGTTAAGAAACATACACACTAGTCTACTTTTGAATTTCGATGCCCTGTCTCGATACTCTCTCGACTACAAACAATTAAAGGATGAACTTGTGGATTACCCTGGCCCCACTAGTATGATCTGTATCATAGTCCTGGTAGTCAAGTACATTCTAAGGGCTTTATCAACATGTATTAGAGAGACGGTATAATAATACTAGTATACATGTTAAGATAAAGAGCAACCAGATAGCATACTATCATGTCGAGCAAGAAAGTCCTCTATATATTTATGTCCAAGCATCCACTATAATATACGATCATGTACAATAATGGCCTATGGGGCATACATATGACTAACAATCTCCCACTTGCACTAAGGCCAATTGTTGTAGTATCGCATACCCAACATCCTAAAAAGTCTTTTGAATTGTGTCTGGGGTAGGGCCTTTCTGAGTGGATCCGCCGTGTTATTCTTCATGTCAACTCTCCTAATCTCGATCTCCCGGCAATCTACTATCTCTTTGATCAGGTGTTACCGCCTAAGAATATGTCTGGATCGCTGATGGGACCGGGGTTCCTTGGCTAAAGCCACAGCTCTATTGTTATCACAATACAAGGGTATTGGATGCTCAATGGATGGAACCATACCAAGTTCAGCTATGATCTTCTTTATCCAGACAGCCTCTTTAGCAGCATTGTTGGCAGCGATGTATCCAGCTTCCATCGTCGAGTCTGCCATGGTGTCTTGCTTGGAACTCTTCCAATATACCGCCCCTTCATTGAGGGTAAAGACAAAACCCGATACTGACTTACTGTCGTACTTATCACTCTGGAAGCTCGAATCGGTAAAGAACTCCACCTGGATTTCACCGTTACCATACACCAAGAACATTTCTTTAGTCCTTCTCAAGTACTTAAGAAAGTTCTTCACGGCTGTCTAATGATTCTCCCCAGGATCTGATTGATACCTACTTACCACACTAAGCGCGTAAGCTACATCCGGTCTGGTACACAACATCGCATACATGATAGACCCAACTGCCGAAGCATAGGATATCCCTTTAATGCGAGCCCTCTTCAAATCAGTTTTAGGAGACATCTTTTTGGAGAGAGTCATTCCTGAGCAAGTGGGTAAATCACCACGCTTAGAAACATCCATACTAAACCTTTTTAGTATGGTGTCAATGTACCTGGATTTGGACAATCCCAACATCCGTTTAGATCTATCTCTATAGATCTTAATCCCCAGGATGTATGAGGCATCACCTAAATCTTTCATGGAGAATTTTTGTGATAAGAAGAGCTTGACCGAGTGTAGCATAGGAACATCATTTCCTATCAAGAGTATGTCATCCACGTACAATACGAGGAAGACAACCTTACTCTCTACAACCTTCTTGTATATACAAGTTTCATCTACATTTTTGATGAAATCAAACTCTTTGACTGCCACATCAAAACAGATGTTCCAGCTCCGCGATGCTTGCTTTAATCCATAAATTGATTTAAGCAGCTTGCACACCTTTCCGCTGCTCCCACTGTCTACGAAGCCTTCTGGCTGTGTCATGTACACGCTCTCTTCTAAATCAACATTTAGAAAATTGGTCTTGACGTCCATCTGCCAGATTTCGTAGTCATGGTATGCAGCAATGGCATGTAGGATCCTAATGGAGTTAAGCATAGCCACTGGAGAAAACATTTCATCATAATCGACATCAGGTCGTTGATGAAAACCTTTTGCTACAAGTCTTTCTTTGAAAGTCTCAACTTTCCATCTACACCAAGTTTTTTCTTAAAGATCAACTTGCTTCCAATGGGTTTTACCCCTTCAGGAGCAACTTCCAAAGTCCATACTTTGTTGGTGTATATGGATTCCATCTCAGATCGCATAGCATCTAGCCATTTCACAGAGTCCCCACTTGTGATGGTCTGTTCGAAACTAGTTGGGTCATCATCTTCCATGATGCAATCCCCAGTCCCACCGTCTATAAGAAAACCGTAGTATCTCTCAGGTGGATGAGGAACCCTACTAGATCTGCGGAGAGGCTGAAGTTCGTTGTGGACTATTGGATCCTCCAGTTCTACCAAATCATCAGTTGTAGTTTGTATAGCTGGAACTTCTTCCAGTTCTACCTTATTGCCACTAATTTCTTTCACAAGAAATTCCTTTTCTAAAAAGGTGGCATAATGAGAAACAAACATCTTTTGTTCCTCGGTATGGTAGAATAGATATCCATGTGAATTCTTTAGATATCCCACAAACTTGCAAAGAACTGACCTTGCCTCGAGCTTGTCCGGATTTTGCTTTTTGACATAGGACGGAAAACCCCATATCTTAACTCGTTTAAGATATAGTTTATTTCCACTCCATATCTCATATGGTGTTTTAGGCATCAATTTTTATGGAACTTAATTCAATAGATATGCGGATGTCTCAAACGCATAACCCCAAAAGGAAATAGGTAACTCAGCAGTACTCATCAAAGAGCACGCCATATCTAACAGGGTGCGATTCATCCGCTCCGAAACTCCATTGTGCTATGATGTATACGGAGGAGTAAGCTGAGAGAGAATCCCATTCTCTTTTAAGTAATCTCGGAATTCCGTGCTCAAGTATTCTCCTCCTCGATCAGATCGAAGTACTTTAATACTTTTATCCGTCTGGTTCTCAACTTTGTAGTTATATTCCATGAATTTCTCAAAATCTTCAGATTTGAGTTTCAACAAGAACACATGTTCGAATCTTGAGAGATCATCGGTGAATGTAATAAAATACGAGGAACCATTTCTGGCATGTGTAGACATAGGACCGCATTCAGTATGTATCAGTATCAAGAAGTCAGTACCTCTTTCTTCGTATCCAGTAAACGGAGTTTTGATTATCTTACCTTTGAGACACGACTCATAAGTTTCATAAGATGTAAATTCAAATGGATTCAAATATCCATCTTTGTGCAACTTCGCTAGTCTGGTCGCATTGATATGACCCAGTCTACAATGCCACAAGAAGGCTTCGTTCATTTCTGAACTTTTCCTCTTGTGTGTGTTCTGTATGTTAAGAATTATGGTTTGATTTAGAACGTATATACCGCTACATAACGTACCAAATCCAATCAACACTTGATTTAGGAAAATGTTCATAACATTATCCTCCAATACAAAGTTATATCCTTCTTTAGCTAATAAAGAGACTGATATAATATTGCACATCAGGTTCGGTATATAATAACAGTCGTTCAGAATCATTGTATTACCACTTGGTAATACTAGGTGATATTCGCCAACTGCTTTGGCTACAATAAGAGCACCATTCCCTACTCTTACAGTCTTATCACCCTCTCCCTGTTCTCTACCTCTCTTTAGCCTATGTATCAAATTACATATGTAGGATCCTGATCCGGTATCTAATACCTAGGACGTAGAGCAGACTGAGAAACAGTTCTCGGTTACGAACACATCCGAAAAAGATGCATCAGTATGCTCATTCCTAGTTCGGGTCACGTGGGAATCCGGGTATTCCCTTATTCCTTGCTCGGTCTTATGAAAGTCATAAGGTAGAGCGGAACCAACGTTGCCCAGCTCAGTATAATAAGTGGGTTCGGTCAATACATCTATATTATTATCTTGATTAAGGCGTGTCATGGTCGCTACCTGAAAAGAGAGAGAAGAAAAACACTTTAACGTATACTCTTCCAAGATTAGATTGGTTATTATCTTATCTAATCAGGATGGCTCCCACTATTTTTATCAAATCTTCCTTCAAACCCTAAAAGGTAAGACTAGTCGGGATTAATTATACCCTACAAGTTCACCAATCGGTCAGCCAGGCAGGTATTGGTACTCCGAGGGAGTCTCCACATGCTTTCGCATGGAACTAATTAAATAACCTCATTTCCACAGGGACATAACCCTGTTAACACCTTTCTTTGACACCGATTGGATCGGCTAATTGTAAAGTGGAAATCTCTCTCAGGAGTAACTCTTACTCGCAGTGGGTATCGGGATCCAACAATCTCATAGAAGGTATGCAATCTCATTGCAAATTTCAACACTTGAAATTCCCAATATCTGTTTTTACCCCCAAGCAATTTATGACCTTGACAAGGTCAACAAACCATAAACTTCAAGTCAAGTTCAAGTCGTTCATTTCCTGATTGAATTAAACCCACCCGTACGACCCTTGACAAGGTCAACAAGGTCGTACGGCTACCCTAATCCAATCGCATCATATGGTTACAGATAATCACTAATCAGTTACCGCATACTATGCCTTGACAAGGTCAACAGACGCAGCATGAATACTAAATAGTCCTTATCTAAAATAACGGAGGGTTGCGACAGGTTTTTAAGAAAACCTTTTGCGTAATGAACCTGATATTGTTGTAGAACCGAGTGATTTGAAAAGGAGTGGTTTAATCTCTGCTTTTAAAATCGAGTGTTTTTAAAAATAAACCGAGTGGGTTGTAGCATTTTCTAGCTTTTGCTAAATAGGTCACTCCCGGTGAAGGGATCTAGGCACTTTCCTCATTGAATGAGGTGCTGGATATTCATAAAGGAATACTGCTATGCAAAGCAAGAACTAAAGCTACCTTTTTGAAAATTTTGATTCTACAACAACTTTAGGTTTCATTCTTTTTGATTAATCTCAGTAATGACATCCCATCATTTATGTTTCCTAAACATCACAAAAGAAACGAAAATAGAACGTACGCTTATGCCATCTGCATTCGCCATGAGCCCCGTCATGCACCGTTAGGTTACTTAACTAACGGTAGAGCAGAAGCTGGACTAGCGCGGGTGCAAAACATAAGCAATGTTTATTATATATCATATATATAATATAAAACATTCGTCTCATGCAGTTATATGATCACATCACAGAACATAGCAGCAGAAGTCAACATATGAAATATAGGATATATTAGGAGGTCCGTATTTTAAATTAAGCCGGTAAAAAACATGGATTCCATAGTCATGATGAATATCCAAACCCACATCCCTAGACCCCTACGAGAGCGGCAATCAACCCCGCCAATTCTAGAGTTAGGAAACCCGATCTCGACTCCTCAAGATAGCCTCCTACTGGACTCTAGAATCAGGTTACCTGTGCTCCCCTCCTTGAGTCTATCTTAATACGGAAAAGTAAATAATATACATCAATGGCGACATCATCCTCAACCCAAAAGTATCCCAATAAAAGAATATTACATACAATTTTTACATGAATGAAAATGAAAAACTCTCATCTCATTCAAAAACCCCGGCTATTCAAACATGACGATCCAATATAACATATCACAGCAACACATAAACATCACATGTTATCGACGGAAGTAAATATGAGTATCCTTATTGTCCTTGACGTATAGCAATGAAATCGGCGATACACCACATATTACACTTACGGTCGCAGAAAAGAAATGAAAACTACAATAAATAGAATCCGCAACATCCTTAGACATCTAAACCCAGAATATCTCATACTTCGAATTTCATGCCTAACACTATAAACCTCGCATTTTAGTATCGAATTGAAAACACTTTTCAATAACCAGTCGGGTAATTCAACAAGATTCCCAACAAATGATCGAATGCTCGTCGAAAACTTTAGTAGATGGCCGCACCCCCGATGCCGTCGACGAAATGCACTTAGGCGGAACACTGCGGCCGCGAGCACCCGAGTTGATGCTTTTGGCAACGGGGTTCTCCTATAGTCACTTGGTCGGGGATATGGGGCATGGCTATCTAGTAGAGTTACCCGGCGAGTGTTCGCATACTATACAAGATTGCGACGGAGTTTTGATCTGAATCGAAACTCCGTGGCAATCTATCAAAAGTGACTAAATTGCTAGATTTACAAAACACTAACTAGTTTTCATAAAACTAATTATTGTGGATTCCAAATATTGTATCACATATCAATATAATCTAGATGATGTTAAACATTTTGATCGAATTATCAAACACCCATAAATCACAGAGACCTCAAAAACTGGAGCCTCAGAAAAAATACCCAGAAAGTGCCAAATATCACTATGGAGCAGCAAAAGAAAAATGAGCCCACAACTCACCAATGTTGTTGCGCAACCGCGGCGAAATCCTAGGTTAGGCCACGGTTCCACGACCAAATGGTGGAGCTGGGCCCTCGAATTTCTTGGGGCTCCATTATATACCCTGCACGATTTTTTGTATATTTTTAATCTTAAAAATTACAGCTTTTGAAATTTTTTCCAAAAACTAGGAATTTGATGGGTTTCGAAGTACGATCGAACACTTAACGTCGTCTGGGCCACTCTAAATGCTCTAGCTAGGTTCTTATACCATGAAAGTATGCCTTAGCACCACTACTAGGTTTTAAGAAATATCAAGTATACAATTTAAACAATCTAGTGTGCTAATGCATGCTATCCTAGAATCGAACAAGAGAATTAGGGTTAGTAAGCATGTGAACAAACTATACACTAAGTGAAAAATGAATACAACCTTTGTAGACCGGTCCTTCACTTCTAAAGCTCTAAGTAGTAGTCCCTAGAACTCTTTGTAGGCTCCACTTAGCGAAAGGAACGAGATTGTTTAAAGATCTTTGAGGCTGAAGATGATCCACCTTGAAGTATCACTAACTCAAGCTACCACTTCACTAATTAAGAAATTAGTGAAGCAAACAGGCTACACTAATGGGCTAGATGAGAGTAGGTTGATGGAGTAGGAATTTTGCTCACTTAAGAATTTTATTTCTCTTTATCTTTTTCTCTCTAAAATTTTCAAGAGGAGAAAGAAGATGAACTCATTAAGAATTATCAAGAACCATGGGTGAAGAAATATCTCCAAGATATAATATAGAAAGTTAACCATGGGCTAAGGATAATGGTTAGGTTATAAAATATATCACGTAAAACGAAATTAGTGGAATGAGTCATGGCTTCTACATGCTTCTACAAGCATCCAAGTCATGCTCATTTTCCACATAGTTTTGGATTTACTTTAAATTTTGTATTTACTTTAAATAATGAAACCCAACATTATCCTTGGCTTGGTGTAAGTCTCATACACCCATGTCCTATGTATCATCCACCATGACACAATAGTGTTTAATATATATATATATATATACATATATATATATATATATATCACATAATTATATATATCAACATATATATAAATATAAGAGAAGAAATTCTTTAGTGAGCTAATATTAGTCAATATATATTTATTTATCAAATATATTAATATATATATATATATATCAAATTATTAAATCAACACTTGATTTAATAATCCGGCTATATCATATATAACCGACTAATATAAAATATCGCCTGATTAGAATATGGTATCACATACTCGTATTTAATCAAGGTCCGGCACATATAACATATAAAACCTACTTCGTTTCGCTTGATCTAAGAAACTTCTGTGTGGGACTCTAAAGACCCGTCAATATGCCAGCAGTAGATAATGATCACATCAGTTACCCACAAGCCACCATCGGTACTAGCTGGACGTAACGGCTACCCAGGTATTGAACGAATAGAAGATCAACAAGAAAACTTGTCCAAACTCCCATGAAACCTATAAGTAACACTTACCATACAGTCTGGTCTCTTCGTCTGTATGCCGCATATCAAGTCTAGGGGTGGTAAACATCAGACCCCAGTAACTTGATAAGTCATGCCGATGTGTGGCTCATAACGGTTTGAGAAACTACTGATAACACTTACCAGTAAATCTCATCATCATCCATGGCCAGGGACTTCCTGTTATAGCCAATTGAGCATAGCGTAATATCAATTCCCAATACCGGGAGAGACGAAACCCCTCCTATCGTTCACTGCCCCCATGTAACTCAGGACTTTACTCAAAATCCACCTGTTTGCACGACTCCTTTGAGCCATGGTAGGAAGGAAATTAAAGCACAGTAGGAACCAAACAAGACACTATGATGATCTCGGGTCTACAGACTAACCTGTACCAGTGTCACCAGAGAACTGCTATCTGACGATAGGTATAATACCATCTAGGAGTTCTCGGCAAGTCCTGTTCAGTGTACCCATTCTCTAATAAGCACCTGTGTACAATCTTTGATGTCAAACACCAATGGATATGGGATCATCCGTCGCCCTATACTGGGTTAAGAAACGTACACACCAGTCTACTCTGGAATATCGATGCCCTGTCTCGATACTCTCTCGACTAGAAAAAATTAAATGATGTACTTGTGGACCACTCTGGCCCCACTAGTATGATCCGCATCATAGTCCTGGTAGTCAAGTACATTCTAAGGGATTTATCAACATGTTTCAGAGAGACAGTATAATAATACTAGTGTAGATGTTAAGATAAAGAGCAACCAGATAGTATACTATCATGTCGAGTAAGAAAGTCCTTTATATATATGTCCAAGCATCCACTATAATATACAATCATTTACAATAATGGCCTTTAGGGCATACATATGACTGACAAATTAACACCACACGGTAAGACTGAAACATAAAAATGTTTCGAGGGGTGGCCGGGTATTCATAGTAATGCCTCTTCCACTATCCAAATTCATGACAATAATCGCAATTTTCCTTGCCCTCACTGCAATCCTTTTATATGTCTTTACTTCTTACCTTCTGTACACCATACTTAGGCTAATTGGTTTTCTTTCTTCCCTACCTTTTGACACCTGCCTATAGTTTGGAAGAAGACTAGCCAATAAGCATAATAGGTGTACTCTCATAATACTAGGAGCTCTCGCAACCTGAGAGAAGGTAAAGAGAAAAGACAATCGAATAATCCTATTCAATTTCTCCAGAACTGGAAACCATCCTCGAACTAAAACAAGTTTCTTCGAGTTCGTATGTAACTATACGATGGCATACCCAAGCAATATGGATCTTCGTAGTGATACGTAGTGTTCTGGAGAAATGAAAATAGGAAGTAAGAGTGGCAGGGATGTTAGTGTTTATGCCCTAGAAGGCCATTACTGTATCATACTAGCTTGTATATTACTTAATGGAAGCTTGGGATATTCACATGTATATAACAGTCTTGCTAAACATGGTAGTATGCTACTTGGTTTTTCTATCTTAATATGTTAGTGTACGTATTGATAGAGCTCTTAGGATCTTGCTTGTCTACCAGCGTTGTGATGGCAGTCACACTAGTGGGGGCTGGGTAGTCTACAAGCACATCCTTATTCAGGTCCCTGGTCGTTGGATTATCGAGACAGAGCATCGATACTCCGGAGTAGACTGGTGTGTACGCTTCTCATCCCAGTTGGGGAGATGGTCTGTCCCACAGCCGTCAGTACGTCGTACTGGAGATAGTATGCAGGTGCTCGTTAGGTTACGGGTACACCGGACAGGACTCACAGGGAACTGTTGGTTGGTTTGATACCAGTCGTCAGTGAACAGTTCCCAGGTGACATGAGTACAGCGTAGTCCGCAGACTTGACACTGCTACTTCGCCTCGAGTGTGTCCCACTGTTCTTAGATTGCTACCCTACCACGGCTCAAAGGAGTCGTGCAAACAGGTAGCAGTTGGGTGCAGTCCCGAGCACTTGGAGGCAGTGGCGGTTAGACAGGATTCGCCCCTCCCGGTATTGGGAGTAGATATCGTGCTGTGTCAGAGAGCCATTACGCAAAGTCCCTGGCCAGGGCAAGCGAGATTTACTGGTAGGTTCCAGTAGTTTCTCAGGGTGTAATGGGCTTCACTCCGACACGACTTATACCGCTATTAGGGGACTGACGCTTGCCGCCCCCCTAGGCCCGATATGCGATGGTCTTGGACGAACGGACCGGACTGTATGGAGATTGTCACATCAGACTCAGTAGGAGTTCGGATGGGTTTTCTCATCGGCCTTCTTATCGACAACTACCTGGGGACCGTTACGTACAGCTAGTGCCGCTTGCGGTCTGTGGTTAAACCCACTGCCAGCGTAGTAGTCGAGTCTCTAGAGTCCCACACAGAGAGTTTCCTACTCCAGGCGAAACGATATAGAGGTTGCATGGTTTTGCGACAAAGGGTTCGGACGCATACGTGCGTTTACGCACGTATGACTTTCGGACAGTTTTTACCAGTCGGCTTTGGTTTAAGCCAGTTACTGGTATCCGGTTATTGGATTTTTACAGTCTAAAGTTTTTCCGTATTTTTACGGATTGGAGGGGCGTTCTCGTAATTGTACGAGAAGCTTCTAGAAGATGTGACTAAGGAGGTTTCTTTTGGATAAGAAAGTGAGTCATGGTGGTGATTCATTCATTTCATTAATGCACATTTATTGCTTAATGACTCATGCTAATGAATCACCACTAGATATTTCATGAAGCATGCTTATTCATTTCCTTTATTCATTTTTCTTAAAAAGAAATGCTTCATGATATATTATGATACACTCTCTCTCTTCTCTCATGATCTCATTCACATTCTCTCTCCTCAAGCTCTCATCTTCAAACCCTAATCCTTACACCTCATGAGTTGAGATCAAAGGATTAGTTAGACTAAACAATCCATAACCATCACTCTTTATCATCCTTTCATCTTTGATTAGCAATCAAAGTTGATTAGTTACCTCAAGTTTGAGGTTTAGCTTGGAGTTTTGCTCTCGGGTGGATCGTCTACTACCTAGAGAAGGCCGAGGAGAACAAGGAGATCGTAAAGACGAAGGACTAGTATCGATAGGTATAATCCTTTAACACTTTAGTTTAGTATAACTATGTGTTCGGTTATTAGTTGTTTAGCTTCGATTTAAGCGGTTAGTCGATGTTCGTTCTTTAAACTTGATCGTTTTAGAAATTTCCGCCTCCCCACAAGTACTGGGGTGTACTACATCGACTTACAGTGGTATCAGAGCCTCGCTAAACACTAAATAACTTAATTGCAAATTTGTACGAATTTCGAACGGAAAAACGAAGCCGAAAAACCCTAATTCTGTCATGTTTCTGTCGAATTTAAAACGATGTCAGAAAATTTTTCAGGTGAGTTCAGAGAGCTTTACATGACACCAGAAGAACACCCAAGAAAAACAGTCGACTGAATCGACCATCTCGCCGCGGAAGAGCGGCCTCAGCCTACTGAGTCGCCGCGCTTCCGCCGCCGAGTTGGCGAGTCAGCGACCGATTTTTCTTCTGTTGCTTCTCTGTGAAATTTAGGGTTTTCTGGAATATTTAATTATTGCTCAGGTTACTGTTTAACAGAGCAGATTTTGGAGCAATATTGATGTTGTTTATTCGATCGAATTGTACAGTATTTGCGTATTGGATTATATCTGTGATTGTTTGATGTGTTCGTAAACCTTCCCCAACTGCTAGTATGTCGGTTGGCAGGGGGTTGCACATTTCTGAAATGGTTATATCTGTTTGTGCATATAAACTGTATTGGACTGTTGTGGTGTATAGCCGGGGTTTGCAATGGGTTATTGATTAATTCATTTGTTGTAAATGTAATTTGTTGTAATATTATTTTTGCGGGGCACTTCCAGGTTGCGGTTGTAGCCACCGTTGTATTATTTCATTTTACTGTTTTTTGCTCCTAGGACTGACCCAAGATGGGGTACACAGACTGCCGGGCGGGTAGTTTGCCGTACCCGTAGGGGTCGAGGGTGGGGTATCGGCTATTCATCACAACTGTGTAATCTGTCTTTTCTTGCAGGCTCAAAAGAAATACAGATTGCTTGCAAATCCAATATTGTTTATCTGTGTTCTGGAATGAATATCATTGCGTCAGACGAATGTAAAATATCTATATATATTGTAGCTATTTAGACGTCACTTATGTTTTACACCCGCGCTAGCCCAGCCCCCGCTCTGTCGTTAGTTAAGTAACCTAACGAGTGATGACGGGACCCCGTGGCGAATGCGGATGGCATAAGAGGACGTCATATTTTCGTTGTTTTCTGCAATGATAGGTTAATGATGGGACGCATTATCTATAATGCAAAGAAAATAAACCAAGTTTAAATCGTTGGAACAATTTAAAAGAAAACCACTCGGTTATTTTTAAAACAGATATTTTTAAATGCGGAGCTTTAACCACTCCTTTTAAAAGCTATCAGGTTCCTTCGGTTATATCAAGTTCACTACGTTCACGGTTTCGCCAAAACCAGTCGTAGCCCTCCGTCATTTCTTATGAATGGTCAGTAGTATTCAAGCTATGTTTGTTTGGCCCTTAGTCAAGACATAGTGATTGGTAGCTGCTGGGGTATTCATTTGTTACATAGATAGATGTGTTGGTTTGGGACAGTCGTATTACTTTGTTTGGCCCTTAGTCAAGAGTATATACGGATGGGTTCAAATCAACAGGATAATGATGGGCAGAACTTGACATGTAACTTATGATTTGTTGGCCCTTAGTCAAGATCATAAGAACATGGGGCAAAAATATATATCGGGAATTTCTAAAGAAACTGAAATTTGCAAAGAGATGCATACCATTTGGAGTTTGATGAATGTTGGTAGGATTCCTTCAACATTATCATACGATGATATTTGGATCCCGATCCTACTGTGAGTATATGCTACTTATCAGGATATTCGTCACTTAACGATCAATGCTATAAACCTAGTAGGTGTCCAGAAAAGTGTCAGCGGGGTTACGCCCCCAGAGAAAAGAGGTTATTTAATTAAGGAACTTCGCGAAAGCGTTGGAAAACCTCCCTCGAAGTACCGACACCAGCCTGGCTGAATGGTTAAGCAAGTATTGTACGATGAGAATAGTCCTGGCTAATTCTTCTTTTATGGTTTGAGGAAGGATTCGAAAAACAGTGGGAGCCATCCAGTTTAGATAAACTAAAAACCACTCTAAACTTGCAAGAGCATCATGCTAAAGTGTTTTCTTCTCTCTCTCCTAATTGCAGCGACCCTGAAAATGACTGGACTTAAGTTACTTTTAGAAAAGAATATACTGACGGGGCCAAACTATAAAGATTGGCTGCGGAATGTCAAGATGGCCTTGACCTATGACAAATTGGGGTACGTCCTCACCGCTACGGCACCTGCTGTCCCTGGTCCCAAATCCAGCAATGCGGATAAGGAAATCCGCAAAACCTGGGATTTAGATTGCGCGAGAGCCAAGTGCATCGTGCTTGCCTCGATGAACAATGAACATCAGAGGAGGCACGAGGATATGTCCCTAGATGGCATATTTCTCCATACAAAGGAACTTTATGGAGAGCAATCTCGTATTGCAAGATACGAGACCTCGAAGAAATTATTTCGAGCGAGGTTGGCTGTCGGGTCATCGGTAGGTGAACATGTCCTACAGATGATCGGCTATATTGAGGAGCTCGCAGACCTTGGGACGACTTTGGATAATGAGCTCTATACAGACCTTATTCTCCAGTCCCTTCCTCCCACCTACGCCCAGTTTATCCTCAACTTCAACCTTCAAGGAAAAGAAGTTGAACTTGCGGAACTCCTGAACATGTTAAGGAGTGCAGAGGGCACCTTACAGAAGGTAAGGGAAACACCCGCTATGTTTGTTGGCGGTTCATCTTCTTCAGGGTCCAAGGCTAGGGCCAAAGGAAGGAAGAAGAAGGCCGCACCCAAACCTAGAGGAGGTGTTAGTAAGGTGGGAAAGAAGGGAAAGAAAAAGATAGCAGTACCGATAGTTGGCCAGGATGAGTGCTTCCATTGTCACAGGAAAGGGCACTGGAAGAAAGATTGCAAGGCGTGGATCGCCAAGAACCAGGAACCGAAGCAAGCTGTGGCTTCGACTTCAGGTGTGTTTGTAATTGAGAATTGTCTGTCAATCAACTCTACTTCCTGGGTATTGGATACCGGATCAGGATCTCATATTTGCAATTCATTGCAGGCACTGAGAAACCGTAGGGTGCTGAAGGAAGGTGATATGATCCTCAGGGTTGCTAACAGAGCTAGCGTGGGAGCTGCGTCCGTCGGGGATTATCACCTAGGATTTACGAGTGGACATATTTTGGTTTTGCATAACTGTTATTTTGTACCAAGCTTAACGTGTAATATCATATCAGTTTCCTTGTTATCAAATAAAGCTTATGATTTCACGTTTGTAAGAGATGTTGTTAACATCCACCTTAATCATGGTTTGATTGGGTCCGGTACTCTAAATAACGGCATATATGTGTTAAACCAACTCCAAATTTTCAATGTCCAGAACACACTAAAAAGAAAGTCTCCAGATTTAAATAAAGCTTTCTTATGGCATTGTAGACTGGGTCACATCAATGAGAGAAGGTTGACTAAGTTGCATAGAGAAGGATATTTGGACACGTTCGAATATCAATCTTATGACACTTGTCAATCTTGTCTCAAAGGAAAGATGACAAAAACTCCATTTACTGGACAAGGAGTAAGAGCGAGCGAGCTCTTAGGACTCATACACAGTGATGTATGCGGTCCAATGTCTACACATGCGAGAGGTGGTTATTCCTACTTCATTACTTTTACAGATGATTTCTCTAGGTTTGGACATGTCTTCTTGATGAAGCATAAATCCGAAGCCTTTGAGAAATTCAAGGAATATAAGAGTGAAGCAGAAAACCAAACAGGCAAAAGTATTAAGACACTAAGATCTGATCGAGGTGGAGAATACTTAAGTGCCGAGTTCCTAGGTTACCTAAAAGAGAAAGGAATTCTCTCTCAACTTACTCCTCCATACACTCCACAGCATAACGGTGTATCGGAGAGACGGAATCGAACCCTATTGGATATGGTACGATCCATGATGAGTAATGCTGAGTTACCGCGATCTTTCTGGGGTTATGCGCTAGAATCAGCAGCATATCTTTTGAACCAGGTTCCAACCAAGACTGTGCCTACCACACCATATCAGATGTGGAGTGGGAAGAAACCCTGTCTAAAACATTTTAGGACATGGGGGTGTCCAGCTTTTGTAAAAAAGCAGCATGTGGACAAGCTCGAGGCACGCTCAGTACTGTGTAAGCTTGTGGGATATCCAAAGAACTCCAAGGGATATTATTTCTATTACGCAGAGGAACAAAAGGTTTTTGTTTCTCGTCATGCCCACTTCTTAGAAACTGAATTTTTAGAAAATCAGAAGAGTGGGAGCGAAGTAGAACTGGAAGAAATTCCAGAACCACAAGCTGTTACTGAAAGTTTGGTAGAACCAGAGGTTCAAGAAGAACAGAACATTCCCGCACCCCTCCGCAGGAGTAGTAGGCCGTCTCATCCGCCTGAGAGATACTACGGTTTTCTCATAGATGGGGATAGAGAGGATTGCATCATAGATGATGATGAACCTACTGACTTCCGGCAGGCCATCCAGAGCGGCGACTCGGTACGATGGCTAGATGCAATGCGGACCGAAATGGAGTCCATGTACACCAACAAAGTATGGACTTTGGACTTTGCTCCAGATGGGGTAAAACCTATAGGATGCAAATGGATCTTCAAGAAAAAGATTGGTGTAGATGGACAGGTGGAAACCTATAAGGCTAGACTTGTTGCAAAGGGTTTTCGTCAAAGACCTGGATTGGACTATGACGAAACTTTTTCTCCAGTGGCTATGCTCAAATCCATTCGGGTCCTTCTTGCTATTGCTGCCTTCCATGATTATGAAATCTGGCAGATGGACGTAAAGACGGCTTTTCTGAATGGAAATTTAGAAGAGAGCGTCTATATGGATCAGCCAGAGGGTTTCAATCAGAGTGGGAGCAGCGGGAAAGTATGCAAGCTGCTTAAGTCCATTTATGGACTAAAGCAGGCATCGCGGAGTTGGAACATCTGTTTTGATGAGACAGTCAAAGAGTATGACTTTATCAAAAATCCAGATGAACCGTGCATATATAGTAAAGTTGTGGCCAGAAGTGTCGTATTCCTCGTCTTGTACGTGGATGACATTCTATTGATAGGAAATGACATTCCTATGCTACAATCTGTCAAAGGATTCTTGTCACAAAGGTTCTCCATGAAAGACCTGGGTGATGCCTCTTACATTCTGGGGATCCGGATCTATCGTGATAGATCCAAGAGGATGTTGGGACTTTCGCAGTCCAGGTATATCGACACTGTACTGAAAAGATTCAGTATGGAAGATTCTAAGCGCGGTAATCTACCGGCTTGTCACGGAATCACCCTCTCCAAAGAGATGTCTCCCAAGACTGATTTGGAAAGGGAACGCATGTCTATTATACCCTACGCTTCTGCGGTAGGCTCTATAATGTATGCGATGTTGTGTACCAGACCAGATGTAGCTTACGCACTGAGCGTGGTAAGCCGGTATCAATCAGACCCTGGGGAGAAACACTGGATAGCAGTAAAGAACATTCTCAAGTACCTGAGGAGGACTAAGGAGATGTTCTTGGTTTACGGCGCTAAAGACCTCAGGTTGGAGGCCTTTGCTGATTCCGGCTTCCAGAGTGATAAGGACGATTCCAAGTCCATGTCGGGTTATGTCTTTACCCTCAATGGAGGGGCGGTGTGCTGGAGGAGCTCCAAGCAGGACACCGTTGCTGACTCGACGATGGAAGCGGAGTATATAGCTGCTTGCGATGCCGCAAAAGAAGCAGTCTGGATGAAGAAGTTCCTAACAGAACTTCAGGTTGTTCCTACCATAGTTGATCCAATACCTCTGTATTGCGACAACAACGGAGCTATAGCTTTAGCGAAGGAACCAAGGTCCCATCAGAAGTCCAGACACATCTTGAGGCGGTATCACCTGATCAGGGAGATCATTGATCGTCAGGAGATCGAGGTTCGGAGAGTTGCTTCAGAAGAGAACATTGCTGATCCATTCACGAAGGCCCTTCCTCAGATTCAGTTCGAGAGGCTGCTCGAGATCATTGGTCTACGATATGCCAGTACATGGCCCTAGTGCAAGTGGGAGATTGTTAGTGTTTATGCCCTAGAAGGCCATTACTGTATCATACTAGCTTGTATATTACTTAATGGAAGCTTGGGATATTCACATGTATATAACAGTCTTGCTAAACATGGTAGTATGCTACTTGGTTTTTCTATCTTAATATGTTAGTGTACGTATTGATAGAGCTCTTAGGATCTTGCTTGTCTACCAGCGTTGTGATGGCAGTCACACTAGTGGGGGCTGGGTAGTCTACAAGCACATCCTTATTCAGGTCCCTGGTCGTTGGATTATCGAGACAGAGCATCGATACTCCGGAGTAGACTGGTGTGTACGCTTCTCATCCCAGTTGGGGAGATGGTCTGTCCCACAGCCGTCAGTACGTCGTACTGGAGATAGTATGCAGGTGCTCGTTAGGTTACGGGTACACCGGACAGGACTCACAGGGAACTGTTGGTTGGTTTGATACCAGTCGTCAGTGAACAGTTCCCAGGTGACATGAGTACAGCGTAGTCCGCAGACTTGACACTGCTACTTCGCCTCGAGTGTGTCCCACTGTTCTTAGATTGCTACCCTACCACGGCTCAAAGGAGTCGTGCAAACAGGTAGCAGTTGGGTGCAGTCCCGAGCACTTGGAGGCAGTGGCGGTTAGACAGGATTCGTCCCTCCCGGTATTGGGAGTAGATATCGTGCTGTGTCAGAGAGCCATTACGCAAAGTCCCTGGCCAGGGCAAGCGAGATTTACTGGTAGGTTCCAGTAGTTTCTCAGGGTGTAATGGGCTTCACTCCGACACGACTTATACCGCTATTAGGGGACTGACGCTTGCCGCCCCCCTAGGCCCGATATGCGATGGTCTTGGACGAACGGACCGGACTGTATGGAGATTGTCACATCAGACTCAGTAGGAGTTCGGATGGGTTTTCTCATCGGCCTTCTTATCGACAACTACCTGGGGACCGTTACGTACAGCTAGTGCCGCTTGCGGTCTGTGGTTAAACCCACTGCCAGCGTAGTAGTCGAGTCTCTAGAGTCCCACACAGAGAGTTTCCTACTCCAGGCGAAACGATATAGAGGTTGCATGGTTTTGCGACAAAGGGTTCGGACGCATACGTGCGTTTACGCACGTATGACTTTCGGACAGTTTTTACCAGTCGGCTTTGGTTTAAGCCAGTTACTGGTATCCGGTTATTGGATTTTTACAGTCTAAAGTTTTTCCGTATTTTTACGGATTGGAGGGGCGTTCTCGTAATTGTACGAGAAGCTTCTAGAAGATGTGACTAAGGAGGTTTCTTTTGGATAAGAAAGTGAGTCATGGTGGTGATTCATTCATTTCATTAATGCACATTTATTGCTTAATGACTCATGCTAATGAATCACCACTAGATATTTCATGAAGCATGCTTATTCATTTCCTTTATTCATTTTTCTTAAAAAGAAATGCTTCATGATATATTATGATACACTCTCTCTCTTCTCTCATGATCTCATTCACATTCTCTCTCCTCAAGCTCTCATCTTCAAACCCTAATCCTTACACCTCATGAGTTGAGATCAAAGGATTAGTTAGACTAAACAATCCATAACCATCACTCTTTATCATCCTTTCATCTTTGATTAGCAATCAAAGTTGATTAGTTACCTCAAGTTTGAGGTTTAGCTTGGAGTTTTGCTCTCGGGTGGATCGTCTACTACCTAGAGAAGGCCGAGGAGAACAAGGAGATCGTAAAGACGAAGGACTAGTATCGATAGGTATAATCCTTTAACACTTTAGTTTAGTATAACTATGTGTTCGGTTATTAGTTGTTTAGCTTCGATTTAAGCGGTTAGTCGATGTTCGTTCTTTAAACTTGATCGTTTTAGAAATTTCCGCCTCCCCACAAGTACTGGGGTGTACTACATCGACTTACAAGGGATGTATGCGGCTTCGTCGTCAATGATAATAGTCGCAATTTCCTTTTCCCTCACTCTAATCCCTTTATATGTCTTTACTTATTACCTTCTGTACACCATAGTTAGGCTAATTGGTTTCCTTTCTTTCCTACCTTTCGGCACCTGCCTATGGTTTGGAAGAAGACTATCAAATAAGCGTAATAGGTGTACTCTCCTAATACTAGGAGCCCTCACAACCTGAGAGAAGGTAAAGAGAAAAAACAACCGAATAATTTATTCAATTTCTCCAGAACAGGAAACCATCCTCGAACCGAAACAAGTTTCTTTGAGTTCGTATGTAACTATACGATAGCATACCCAAGCAATATGGATCTTCGTAGTGATACGGAGTGTTCTAGAGAAATGCAAAGGGAAAGTTGGAGCGGCAGGGATATATGCGACTTTATCTTGAATCATGACAATCCAAAATCCAAAGTGTTTAAGAAGGTTCGGTCCCATCAATTAATCCCCTATCACACCAGAAAAGAACGAAATTACAATGCACGTATATGCTATCCGCATTCGCCATGGGTCCCCGTCATGCACCGTTAGGTTACTTAACTAATGGCAGAGCGGGGGTTGGACTAGAACGGGTGAAAAACATATACAACATCTACTAGTATATATATAACATTCGCCCCAGGCATGATATAAGCAACATCACAGAAAAGCGATAAGAAATACAGAATAACGAATAATCTAGGAGCCCCGGGTTTCATTTGAACCGCAAATGAGACCCGACGTTCCCTGGTCGTGTGGATAGCATGTGCAATGTATAACCAAGACCTCTACGAGTGCGGTAAATTACCCGCCAATCCCAGAAGTGAGGCAACCCTAATCAACAAAGTGAATGGGCGACCCAGCACTTCACGGAATCCAATAACTTGACCATCCCTCCGTGGGTCATCCTATACCCCCTACGAGTGCGGCGAATAGCCCTCCAATTCTAGAGTGAGGCCCCCCGTCTCAACGCCATGAGATGCGGGCCCGTTTCCCTTTAAAACCCGGCTACTCGAGCACTCCACCGTAAGATAATCCTAGTACATAAAAGAAAAACATATATACAAAGGTGACATATGTTGGCTATAGTGCCCTCAAGTCAATTATTGGATCGCAGGCACGTGATTGCAATGATTGAGGGAGGACCTATACCGGTAGAACAGTCTTACTCAAGATGATAGTTTGCTATTTGGTTTGTCTTTATCATCGTGTACATGCTTCAGGTGACATTACAGATCACTATTACATGTTGATAGAGCCCATGAGATTCTTGCTTGACTACCAGCAGTATGATAGCGATCATATACGTGGGAGCTGGGTGGTCTATAAGCACATCCTTAAAACGTCCCTAGTCGTGGGAGTTTCTAGACCGGGCATCGATCCTCCAAGAGTAGACTAGTGTATACGGATCGAGACCCCGACGAGGGGCGGTGGCCGGTCTCACAAGCCATTGGTGTCAGTTGGTTCACCTAAGATGTATACAGGTGCTCATTGGGTTATGAGTACATCGGACGGACTTGTCAGGAACATTCTAGTTGGTATTATACCTATTGTCAGATAGCAGTTCCCAGGTGACATGTGTACAGGTTAGTCTATCGACCTAAGATCGTCATTTTCTCGTGTGAGTTCCCACTGTGCTTTGATTACTACCCTACCACGGCTCAAAGAAGTCGTGCAAACAGGTTTTAGTTGGGTACAGTCCCGAGCCATATGGTGGCAGTGAGCGGATCGTCAGGGGATTCATCTCTCCCGGTATTAGGGGTTGATGTCGCAGTGTGCACGGATGGCCATCACCAGAAATTCTTGGCTAAGGTAGTCGAGAATTACTGATCTAGGATCGGTAGTTTCTCAGGTGGTGATAAGTTTCATACCGACACAAAATGTCGCGTTATTAGGGGCCAGACTATATCCACCCTCTAGACTCGATATGCGATACTCATAGACGAACGGACCGGACCGTATGGATATTGTAACTGTCAGGCTCGGTAAGGTTTCAGGATGAGTTTTCTCATTGGCCTCCCTTTTGCTCAATACCTGGGCAGCCGTTACGTACAGCTAGTGCCAATGACGTGCTTGTGGTTAAACCTACTGCCAGCATATTGATGAGTCTTTAGAGTCCCACACAGAGGGTTTTCCTGGTTCGGGCGAAACGTTGTAGAGGCCGTATGGTTTTATGGCAGGGTTCGATCATATACGTGGACTTTTGCAAGGATCATGGTCAGACGGATAATACTAGTGGGCTTTGGTTTAAGCCAGATCCTAGTATTATATTATTGGATTACTTTCGTCTCGTTGTATTCGTATTCAGTCGGAATACAGATGCGGGTATGTATATACGGATGAGGGGTATTCTTGTAATTCGTTAAAAGATTTCTTTAGTTGATGCCATTTACTTTTTGGATTAAACATTTAGTTTAAATGTTTATTGTGGTGAAAAGTGTGAGTGTGAGTTTTGGCCTTGAGCATTGATTCATGGCACATGCACTTGGTGACTCATGATCTTGGGTCATGTGTTGATTCATTGGTCAAGGCTAGGATATTTTGTTGTGTGATATTGTGTGAGAAGTCAGATCATTTTATGAGTGGGGAATTTTCTCAAGTTGCTCACTTCACAAAAGATCACACTTCACTCATTTTTCTTCACTTGATTTTTCTTGAGCTCACACTCTTCACCCATTGGCATCTTCTTCAACCTCCACCCATACCCTCTCATGAGTTTAGAATCCTTGGATGTTTTGAGACATAGTAATCACACACTATCTCTACTTTATCTTGGGTATCTAGGCTAGCAAACTGGATGCCCGAGTTGCTTCAGTTTAGAGGCAGGAGCCCGTATAACGAACCCTCGACGTGGATCTTCTTCGACGGAGGGAGGCCGGAGATCAAACTTGATTGGGGAAGCCACGAGGAGCTTGGCACAGAGGTTGAAGACCGAAGGACACGGATCGATCGGTATAGCCTCTCTAAACTCCTTTTATAGAACTAGTATAAGGTTAATGGTACGATCCATCAATTAGGGTTCCGATAGCACCGGATTTTAAAAGTTTTTATTCTACGTTTGGCCACGGATTGATGGCCGGGGCACTGCCGTAACCCAACATGGTATCAGAGCCAACCCATTAACCGCATACTAGTTTGTTTAGACGATGTTAAAGTATCAAAACCGAAACAACTCCAAATCAATACCCTGAATATTCCATTCTCTGTCGAATTTTTAATGGTCTTCTAAAAATATTTCAGCAACTGCAAAAGACTATTTAGGTGACAACTAGACTACACACTAAACACGAGCCCCTAACTCCACTATTGGACCGACCACATTGATGTAAAATCCGGCCTGGCTGGTTTTTTAGTAGATCTGGGACTTGAGTTTTGGTGTGATGTCTAGTTTCTGGAATATTAGTTCAATGGTATTGCTTGTTTAGCCCAGTTTGGATATGGTTTTATCCAGTTGTTTGGGGGCTATTTGGGGTGTTTTCGAAGTCAATATTTCTAACATTGTTTAAAGTTTACAGTACATACATTTCTATCTGTGACCGTGAATGTCATTAAAGCGGTACAACTTGTCTAATTGCTATAGTTCTTTTAGACGGGTTTTCGAACGTGACATTCACGTTGATGTTCTATGTTGTGCTGTGTTTGTTGCAGAATCGTCGTGGTGGATAGTTTGGTTGCAATGATAGTACAGTTTAGTTTCATTTGTACATTTGATATTGCGGGGCGAGCGTCCAATATGTGGACTTCCATCACTGCCTGCTTGTATATTATTTGTTTGGGGCACGACCGAGTTGAGGTCGATGTCACCGTTGTATATATTTTCATTTTTGTACTAGGATTACCCCACGATGGAGTGCATGGATAACCAGGTTCTAGAGGGCAACGGGTCCGCATCTCATGGCGTTGAGACGGAGGGGGCCTCACTCTAGAATTGGCGGGCTATTCGGCGCACTCGTAGGGGATACAGGTTGACCCAAGGTGGGGTGCTCAAATTACCGGATTCCGTAAACTGCCGGGTGGCCCATTCACTTTGATGAAGGGGGATGCCTCACTTTTGGTCTTGACGGGTAACTTGCCGCGCTCATAGGGGTCTAAGTTTTCATTGCACAGGCTATCCACACGACCAGGGGAACGTCGGCTTTCACTTGCAGCTCAAAGGAAACCCGGGACTCCCAGATTATCTGTATTGTTCTGTGATGCTTATTGCTTATCTGTGATGTTGCATTTATCACGTCTGGAGCGATTATTATATATTGTTATATATATACTGGTAGATGTTGTATATATTTTACACCCGCGCCAGTCCAGTCCCTGCTCTGTCGTTAGCTAAGTAACCTAACGGGTGATGACAGGACCCAGTGGCGAATGTGGATGGCATATACGTACATTATATTTTCATTCTTTTGTGGTGTGATTAATTGATGGTACTGCGTTGATTCAGATCAATGCAAGGAAAACAGACCTATTCGGTGTTGTTAGAAAAATTTTAAAATCTGTTATTACAACGACATTTTCTTTTGTTTTGCACAGCGGTATTCGGTTATGAATATCCAGCACCTCATTCGATGAGGCAAGAGCCGAGATCCCCTCACCGGAAGTGACCTCTTGGGCAGAAGTTTGCATCAGGGTAATAACTTCACTATAGTCAATTACTCTTTGCTTTACATCACGGTATTCAGTGGGAATATCCTGCACCTCATTCTACGAGGAAAGAGCCGAGATCCCTTCACCGGGAGTGACATCTTTAGCAAAGGTTTTCGCCACTATATATTTGTAAAAAGGTCCTTCAACGATATCAAGTTCATTACGTTAAAGGATTTTCGACAAAAACTATTCGTAGCCCTCCGTCATTTCAGATGGATAGCACTTAGTATTCATGCTATGTTTGTTGGTCTTCGTCAAGGCATAGTGTATGGTAGCGGCTTGTTACCTTTCTGTTGCATAGATAGATGTGTTGGTTTGGGACAGTCGTACTACTTTGTTGGCCTTCGTTAAGGGTATGTACGGGTAAGTTCAAATTAACCTGGACAATGACGGGTAGAACTTGATATGTGAGTTATGATTTGTTGGCCTTCGTCAAGGTCATAAGAGCATGGGGTAAAAATCACATCAGGAGTTTCAAACATACAGGAAACTTGCCAGGTATGCGCATACCTTATGGAGTGTGATAACATGAGTGGATTCCATCAGGTTATCATGCGATGATAGTTGGATCCCGATACCCACTGATGAGTTGATTTACTCCTCGGGTGATTTTAGATGATCCCGACTAATTCTTCTTTCGGGTTTGGAGGAGAATTTAAGGATACAGTGGGAGACATCCTGATTAGATAAAGTGATTAACCATTCTGATCTAGGTTAGAGTGCACACTGAGTGTTTCTTTTCTCTTTCTCTCTCTCTCTCTCTCTCTCTCTCTCTCTCTCTCTCTCTTTGGCAGCGACCATGTTCCGACCTTAGACTATGACTCAGTAACCAAGTTAACCGAACTTTTTTAAAACACTGGCTTTTGGATTGTTAGAGTTGCATACATTATTGCCACTCCTACTTTTACCCTTGGTTTTCTCTGAAGCATTCCGTATCATTACGAAGATCCACATTTTTTGGATATGACAATCGTATAGTTACATACGAACTCGAAAAAACTTGTTTCAGATTCGAGGATGGTTTCCGGTTCTGGAGAAATTGAAGAGGACTATTCAGTTGTCTTTTCCTTTTACCTTCTCTCAGGTTATGAGGGCTCCTAGAATTAGGAGAGGGTAAACCTATTACGCTTATTGGATAGTCTTCTTCCAAACCATAGACAGAGGCCGAATGGTGGAGAAGGAAGAAAACCAATTAGCCTAAGTGTGGTGTAAAGAAGGTAATAAGTAAAGACAAATAAATGGATTAGAAAGATGGCAAAGTAAATTGCCACTGCTATCATTCACGACCAAACCGCGTATATCATCACCACTCCTATTTCACCTTTGTATTTCTCCAGAACACCCCGTATCACTACGAAGATCCGCATTTATTGGATAATCCATCGTATAGTTACATACGAACTCGAAGGAACTTGTTCCGGTTCGAGGATGGATTCTGGTTCAGGAGAAATAGAATAAGGTTTATTCAGTTGTCTTTTATCTTTACCTTCTCTAAGTTTGCGAGTACTCTTAGGATTAGGAGAGTACACCTATTACGCTTATTGGATAGTCTACTTCCAAATCATAGGCTGGTGCCGAACGGTAGGGAAGGAAGAAAACCATTTAGCCTAAGGGTGGTGTACAGAAGGTAATGAGTAAAGAAAAATAAAGGGATTTGGAAAGATGGCAAGGAAATATACGGTTACAGTCTTGAATCTGGATAATGGAAGAGGCATTATTAGGAATACTCGGATACCCCTTCGAAACATTTACATGTTTCAGTTTCATTATGCGTTGTTAATTGAAAACTGATTTCCGAATTAGATCCTTACTCCAGGATATATATTTACCAGACTTAATTCTTACATCTGTATAGTTTAACAGATGATGAGTGGGAGTAAGTTATTGGAAATTAGGTAATTATATTCTCATTATATCGGAATTCGTTGTAATTGGTGGTATTTGAGAAAATCGCCTGAGGTTTTGCCTGACGGCAAATATTTGGTTTTGGATATCCGTTGTTATACACCAATTTCAAACTGATATATCTGTACGTATATTTCATAAAGTGAGATATAACTTTTTGAAATTATGTCCATGACATTTACCTATATCAGTTGATGGTTAGGTAAGGAGTATTAAACATCGGTGTAATTCTTCTTAACCAAAGTACAGTTTTCAACCTACGACGCGCATGGTTTGAATTATTCAATTTAGGGGAGTTATACAAAGTATTGTATGTTGTCCAGTGTCCATTAGGACAAAGGGGTTGGTCCTCATACTATATTCTGTTTACTTATGACTTCTCCAGTTTTAAACAAGTGTTTCGTATAAATACAAGGTCCAAGTTTTGAGAAGTTATAGGTACAAGAATAAAGTAGTGAACCATGTATTGCAAGTATCATGATTCTTTAAGGTGATCGAAAATGTAGATACTTGTGTTTGGTATTCAGTTGATAGTAATGGTTTTGAGAACTAGCTTCTCTTTCAGGTTACTCATATCTGGATGCACTCCTAAGTTGAGTAATGTTGATCGGCCTCTCTCCATATAGTTGACATGCACTAGAGACAGCTGTATGATTTGAATCCGGTTCCAATTAAATCAGTGTCTCTGTTTCTATATTGTATATAGAATGGTTCATATCTTAACGATGCTAAGGTATATGGAGTTGTCTGGCTTATGCATAAAACCAGACTCTGGACATACTCAAGGCACGTTTCTGAAATGGCTGTTTGTGGGTTATCTATGACGAGGGTTAACTTTCTACCATCTAGAAGATCAATAGTGATATTGTTCTTGACTCGCCACAGTTTTAGTAAAATGGACTTTTTCAAAACACAGTAGTGGGAGTATGGTAGAACTGGAAGTGATTCCAGAACCACAAACGGTTACTGAAAATTTAATAGAACCTAAAAATTCAATCAGGTTTGACATTCCATTAGCCACTCCGCAGATATGGTGGATAACCTCAGGCACCCGAGAGGTACTTCGGTATCCTCAAAGACGGTGACATGGAGGTTCTTGTTCACCCAGACTTTCCATTACTGCTGTTCTAGACTGTGAGACCCAGCAGGAGGATGACTATAGTGTCGTTCTAAACTTTACTTTAGAAGTGCACGTGTATATGACTCTGCCAGAGGGTTTTTGTAGTCAGTGGGAGCAGCGGAAGCATAGTGGACATACAGCTTGTGTCTATTTATAGACTAAAGCAGGTATGGCGAAGATAGATCATCTATTTTTGATATGACAGTCATAGGTTTTTTGACTTCATCAGAATAGGTGATGGATCTGTTAAGAAGGTAGTAGGGTGTGATGTCCTGGTATTTGAATAACATACACTTTATAGGAAGTAAAATTCCTATACTACAATCGGTTATACTGTGGTTGTCACACAGTGGTTTCTCCACATAAGATATGGATATTATATCAGGTATTCTGGTTACTAGATCTATGGTTTTAGATCTAGATTTGGGTAGTTTCTTAATATGGGTACTTAGACAGTATTCTAAAGGTGTTTTAGAATGGACGACTCCTGGCATGGTGGTATACCTGTAAGTGATTGAGTCACCCTCTCTAAAGGTGTCTTACAGACTAAAGGGGAGAGGGATGTGCATGATTGGCATATCACTTACTTAGGTAATTGAGTCAATCATGAGATGTCAAGTACCACACTAGATATTGTTTTTGCACAAGATGCAATAAGTTTATATATCAATCCAATCCTGGAGAAACGTGTTAGTTATATGTATGCCCTAGAGGCCATTACTATACATAGGATGTATATTGTAGTGGATGCTTGGACATATATAGGGAGGACTTTCTTGCTCGACATGATAGTATGCTATCTGGTTGAACTTTACCTTAACGTGTATACTGGGTGTCTCTCTGTTACATGTTGGTAAAGCCCCTAGGATGTGTACTTGACTACCTGGACTATGATGCGGATCATACTAGTGGGGACATGGTAGTCCATAAGTACATCCTTCAAGGTCCCTAGTCAAGGGTGTATCCAGACGGGGCATCGATATACCAGAGTAGACTAGCGTATACCTTCTCGACCCATACAGATGGGCGATGGATGATCCCATATCCATTGGTGTTTGACATCAGAGATGATATACGGGTGCTCAGTAAAGACTGGGTACACTGGACGGACTCGCCGAGAACTCCCAGATGGTATTATACCTTACGTCAGATGGCAGTTCTCTGGTGACACTGGTACAGAGTAGTCTGTTGACCCGAGATCGTCATAGAGTCTTGTGTGGTTCCCACTGTGCTTTGATTTCCACCTTACCACGTCCAAGAGGGCGTGCAAAATGGTGGTTTTTGGGTACAGTCCCGAGTCACATGGAGGCAATGAGCGATAGGAAGGGATTCGTCTCTCCCGGTATAGGGAGTTGATGTTGCGCTGTGTTCGATTGGCTATAACCGGAAATCCCTGGCCAGGGTTGCTGAGATTTACTGGTAAGTGTTACCAGTAGTTTCTCGAACTGTTATAGACCTCATATCGACACGACTTATCGAGCTATTGGGGTCTGACGTTTACCACCCCTAAGCGAGATATGCGACATATCAGACGATCAGACCGGACTGTACGGTAGTGTTACTGGTTGGATTCACTGGAGTGTGAGCGGGCTTGCTCGTCGATCTTCTGATCGCTCAATACCCGGGTGGCCGTTACGTTTAGCAGACCGCTTGCGGCTTGTGGGTGTTTGATATGATCATCACCTGCTGCCGGCGTATTGACGAGTCTTTAGAGTCCTACACAGAGGTTTCCTGGATCAAGCGAAACGAAATAGGAGCGCATATGAGATATGTGCGGGACCGAGAATAATGCGTGTATGTGATACCGTATTCTATTCTCGCGATGAATGTATCGAATGGTTATATGCGATATAACCTATTTATCGAATCGAGGGTTGATTCGATAAGCCGATACATTGGATACTAGTCGGTTATATGCGATATGACCGGATCATTGAATCAAGTGTTGATTTAATGATTTAATGCATAATTATATATTTGATATATTACTTTGCATTAACTAGTATTGGTTCACTTTAAATGGATTTTCTCACTTGGATGTACAAGTTGTATATGTGATATACTTTTTGTGCAAATGATTGTATCATGTTTGATGATGCATGTTTACTTGAGTTTGTGTAAAGATTGAACCATGGTTATTTAAATGGTTAGGGTTTTGGTTTTCTTATTTATTTATTTATTTATTAATTCTTTATGGAAAATAATAAGCATAAAGAAAAATGGTGGCTTTCTTTGGATGGATATTGAAGCTTCATGAAGCTTTGACTAAGTCACCATTTTTGTCTTCATGCTTAACCCTAACCATTCACTTAACCCTAGTTCATTCTCTACACTTGACCATGGTTGGATTATGATAAGTATTCAATTCTTTTTCTTATTTGAATTAACTTATCATAACATTTTCATCTTCTTCTTCTTCTTCTTCACATGAAGAAGCTTGCCTCCATCAATGGCAACTTGATGAAAAGCGTGAGAAATCCAATTCTAAAGTGAACCCACTTCCTATTTCTTCATCCTCTACCTCTTGCCAAGTAGTATAGGGTGTTCTCTTCACAAGTTTCATGACTTGGTGAAGTGGGAGCTTGATCTAGTGATGCCTCGACGTAGATCATCTTCGGCACGAAGCCGACGACCTTGCCCGCCCATTTCTCCGATGAATCCGACGCTAGAGCCCGGGTTTCCATTTGGACAGCGAGGAGACTTCATTGCGGAGCTATGGAGGTGTAGGACCGGATCTACAAAGGTTGTATTTCCGTTCTCTTAGTAAAGTAGCTTACTAGTTGCATCTTTCGCCTAAAATATCTAGCCAACGATCCGTATTAGGGTTTCTCGGCACCGTAATTTTTGAAATTGGCATGGTTGATGCCTTGTGAGACCTCATTATCGTGCCTAGGAACCCTACAAAACGTTCGAAGGCAGTTTATGAACATAAGTGGATGTTTTAGGGATTTGGTAACGGCAGCCTCTTTCGGGAGACGGTTATCATTCCAGGCTTCCAAGGTGACCTGGATGACAGAGTGACTGTCAGAGTTATAGTTTTCCCTCTGACGAGGGGCAGTAGTTTGGATAGGTGATCCAAGCGGATACTGAGAGAGGCATGGTGCAGGATACTGATTAAATTCAGTTGACGATACAGTCTAAGAAGTTTTACTAGATTTGGAATTCATTTATGAACTGGGTCCCATCAGATATCCAGACAGATTCTAAGATAGGTAATGCTCATTTCGAGAGAAGGCATTCTCCATGAACTTGAGATAATGAGAGACTTAGAAAGAAACATTAGAGAGAATCCACTCACTGAGGTTATTTCTCGAACGCAATAGTTTTACAAACGAGATTTATGAAACTGATTAGTTGAGAAGTTAGGTGTTCGGTAACAGATGAGCTGTAAGTATGCGACACCGCAATAATTAGCCTTAAGTACAAGTGGGAGATTGTTGGCTATAGTGCCCTCAAGTCAATTATTGGATCGCTGGTACGTGATTACAATGATTGAGGGATGATCTATACCGGTAGAACAGTCTTACTCAAGATGATAGTATGCTATCTGGTTTGTCTTTATCATCGTGTACATGCTTCAGGTAACATTACAGATCACTATTACATGTTGATAGAGCCCATAGGATTCTTGCCTGACTACCAGCAGTATGATGGCGATCATATACATGGGAGCTGGGTGGTCTATAAGCACATCCTTAAAAAATCCCTAGTCGTGGGAGTTTCGAGACTGGGCATCGATACTCCAAGAGTAGACTAGTGTATACGGATCGAGACCACGACGAGGGACGATGGCCGGTCTTACAAGCCATTGGTGTCAGTTGGTTCACTTAAGATGTATACAGGTGCTCATTGGGTTATGAGTACACCGGACAGACTCGCCGGGAACATACTAGTTTGTATTATACCTATTGTTAGATAGCAGTTCCCAGGTGACATGTATACAGGTTAGTCTATCGACCTGAGATCGTCATTTGTCTCGTGTGAGTTCCCACCATGCTTTGGTTACTACCCTACCATGGCTCAAAGGAGTCATGCAAACAGGTTTTAGTTGGGTACAGTCCCGAGCCACATGGAGGTAGTGAGCGGATCGTCAGGGGATTCGTCTCTCCCGGTATTGAAGGTTGATGTCGCGGTGTGCACGGATGGCCATCACCAGAAATCCTTGGCCAAGGTAGTCGAAAATTACTGATCTAGGATCGGTAGTTTCTCAGGTGGTGATAGGTTTCATACCGACACTAAATGTCGCGTTATTAGGGGTCTGACTTTATCCACCCCGTAGACACGATATACAATACTCATTGACGAACGGACCGGACTGTATGGATATTGTCACTGTCAGGCTCAGTAGGGTTTCAGGATGAGTTTGCTCGTCGGACTCCCTTTTGCTTAATACCTGGGCAGCCATTACGTACAGCTAGTGCCACTGACGTGCTTATGGTTAAACTCACCGCTAGCATATTGACGAGTCTTTAGAGTCCCATACAGAGGGTTTTCCTAGTTCGGGCGAAACGTTGTAGAGGTCGTATGGTTTTATGGCAGGGTTTGATCATATACGTGCACTTGTGCAAGGATCATGATCGGACGGATTATATTAATAGGTTTTGGTTTAAGCCGAATTCTAGTATTATATTGTTGGATTATTTTCGTCTCGTTGTATTCGTATTCATTCGAAATACGGATGCGGGTATGTATATACGGATGATGGTTATTCTTGTAATTCGTTACAAGATTTCTTTAGTTGATGCCATTTACTTTTTGGATTAAACCTTTAGTTTAAATGTTTATTGTGGTGAAAAGTGTGAGTGTGAGTTTTGGCCTTGAGCATTGATTCATGGCACATGCACTTGGTGACTCATGGTCTGATTCATTGGTCAAGGCTAGGATATTTTTTTGTGTGATATTATGTGAGGAGGAAGATCATTTTATGAGTGGGGAATTTTCTCCAAGTGGCTCACTTCAAAAAAGATCACACTTCACTCATTTTTCTTCACTTGCTTTTTCTTGAGCTCACACTCTTCACCCATGGGCATCTTCTTCAACCTCCACCCATACCCTCTCATGAGTTGAGAATCTTGGGTGTTTTGAGACATAGTAATCATACACTATCTCTACTTCATCTTGGGTATCTAGGCTAGCAATCTGGATGCCCGAGTTGCTTCGGTTTAGAGGCGGGAGCCCGTATTGCGAACCCTCAACGTGGATCTTCTTCGACGGAGGGAGGACGGAGATCAAACTTGATCGGGGAAGCTACGAGGAGCTTGGGACAGAGGTTGAAGACCGAAGGACACGGATCGATCGGTATAACCTCTCAAAACTCCTTTTATAAAACTAGTATAGGGTTAATGGTACGATCCGTCGATTAAGGTTTCGATAGTGCCGGATTTTAAAAGTTTTTGTTCTGCGTTTGGCTACGGATTGATGGCCGGGGCGCTGCCGTAACCCAACAACATCGACCTCAACCGGGTCATGCCCCAATAAAAGAATATACAAACTGGAGGAAACGGCAGTCCACATGTCGGATGCTCGCCCCGCAATAATGAATATACAAATGAATCTAAACTGTACAACTAGCATTGCACTAGGGGCTATACCACACGACAATCCGAACATTCCATCACAGATATCAACATCACGGCAGTATAAACAAGTATGTGCAACCCCGTCTAAATGGCATATAGCAAATAGACGACATTTGAAAAACACATACACCACATCACAGATATCAACGATGCAAAATTTCAAGTTTTGAAAGTTTCCAAGTTTCCCCCAAAGCAAAGACAAAACTAAGTGAAATCTGAGGAAATCAAACAAGACCAAAAATACCAGTTCTCAAAACCCCAGACACTGTTTGAAAACCAGGTTCATTGGTGAATAGTAAAAAGACAGTGTCGGGAATTTTGGCAATTTGGCCGGCCAAATCTTGAAGGAATGTCCTCATTTTCATTGTGTTTCACATACATATCTAGACTAAGTCTCTACACTTGTTTAAAAAAAATTTAGAGACCAAAAAAATTTCAGAACAAAGAGTGGGTTTTGAAATCGGAAATTTTCGGTTTTGAAACTAATGCATCGTCTACTACTAGTTTCTAATGTTTGGGGGGCTCTGATACCATGTTGGGGTTCCTAGCACCCTGGCCCTCGGTCACGGCCGTTGCAGAGTGAAAATTTTTGGTGTTTAAAAACATGTTTCTAGAAACAACTACCTAGAATCGAAAACAAACATGAAACTAACAAGCTACAAAGAGGTTATCTACTGTGATAGAATTGTTTTACCAAAAGATCCATGTCCTTTGGTTTTCTACCCTCTTTCTTAGCTCCTTGAGATCTCTTTGATCGAGCTTGGCCGCCGGTCTTCCTCCGTCGAAGATGATCACCCGAGGGATGTGGTTCATGGCTCTAGCTCCACACAAAAAATCTAGTGGAGCATCTAGGGTCTCTAGGTTATTAATCTAGAATTTCTAGTGATGTAATGAGTTGTTTTTAGTGTATTTCTATCTCTCATCCACCTTTGATTCTTAACACATGAGATGGTAGGGTGGAAGATCAAGAAGGAGGAGGGGGAGCTCAAAAAAGGCAAGTGAGGAGAGATGAGGCAAATGGTGAGAGTGATTTTCATCCAAAAAACCAACCAGGTGTTCATCCAAAATCCAAAAGAGAGTATGATATGAATCATGGTTTTGTAAAAACCATTTTCCAAATAAAATAAAGCAACCATCCTTGAATAGTTTGCACAAATGAATTTACAATTCATTTGTCAACACTATTCTAGCATGGTTCTCACCATTCTCTTTTCACTACCTTTACACCACATTTCCATTTAAATTAATAAATGGATAAACCAAAATGAGATGTCCACCTTCTAGATTTTTTCCCATATAAATACGGAATACACTCAACTGTATATACATACCCATATTCGTATCAAAATACGAATACCCAAAGATATAGAATAACAAAAAGAACATAATACTAAAATATACAAATCAAAATATATATATACGTAAATTATTAAATCAATAGCTTATTTAATAATCTGGCTCAATCCTAAGCTGGCTAGTATTATCAACCGTCCGATCGAAAGTCCGGGTAACTACTACAATCATTCGATCGAGACCCTGCACGTATCAAAATACGGCTACTACATCATTTCGTTTGAACCAGGGAAACACTCTGTGTGGGACTCTAAAGACTCGACAAGACGCCGACAGTGAGTTACTGGATAAATCCATAACCACAAGCACGTCAGCGGCACTAGCTGTACGTAACGGCTACCCAAGTACCTGTCGAAAAGGAAGGCCGATGAGCAAACTCATCCGGATCTCTACTGAGCCTATCTGTGACAATCTATGTACAGTCCGGTCTCTTCGTTTAAGAGTATCGCATATCAGGTCTAGTGGGCGGATAAAGTCAGACTCCTAAAAACACGATATTTCTTGTCGATGTGAAACCCATCACCCCACAGAGAAACTACTGATCCAAATCAGTAATTCTCATCTACCTTGGCCAAGGATTTCTAGTGATGGTCACCCGTGCACAGCGTGATATCAACCCCCAATACCGGGAAAGACGAATCTTCGACGATCCGCTCACTGCCTCCATGTGGCTCGGGACTGTATCCAACTAAAACCTGTTTGCACGACTACTTTCAGCCGTGGTAGGATAGTAATCAAAGTACAGTATGAACTCACACGAGACAAATGGCGATCTCATGTCGAAGGACTAACCTGTACTCATGTCACCTGAGTACTGCAATCTAGCAAAATGATAGTGTATATGCCCTAGGGGCCATTGTTGTATCATACTAGCTTCTATATTACTTGATGGAAGCTTGGGATATTCACAGTTATATAAAAGTCTTTCTAAACATGATCGTATGCTACTTGGTTTTATCTATCTTAATATGTGTGTACGTATTGATAGAGCCCTTAGGATCTTGCTTAACTACCAGCGTTGTGATGGCAGTCACACTAGTGGGGGCTGGGTAGTCTACAAGCACATCCTTTTTCAGGTCCTTAGTCGTAGGATTATCGAGACAGGGCATCGATACTCCGGAGTAGACTAGTGTGTACGCTTCTCATCCCAGTTGGGGAGATGGTTTGTCCTACAGCCATCAGTACGTCGTACTGGAGATAGTATACAGGTGCTCGTTGGGTTACGGGTACACCAGACAGGACTCGCAGGGAACTGTTGGTTGGTATTATACCCGTCGTCAGTTAACAGTTCTCAGGTGATATGAGTACAGCATAGTCCGCAGAATTGACACTGCTATTTCGCCTCGAGTGTGTCCCATTGTTCTTAGATTGCTACCCTACTACGGCTCAAAGGAGTCGTGCAAAAAGGTAGCAGTTAGGTGCAGTCCTGAGCACTTGGAGGCAGTGGCGGTTAGACATGATTCGTCTCTCCCGGTATTAGGAGTTGATATCGCGCTGTGTCAGAGAGCCATTACGCAAAGTCCCTGGCTAGGGCAAGCGAGATTTACTGGTAGGTTTTCCAGTAGTTTCTCAAGGTGTAATGGGCTTCACTCCGACACGACTTATACCGCTTTTAGGGGACTGACGCTTGCCGCCCCCCTAGGCCCGATATGCGATAGTCCTAGACGAACAGACCGGACTGTACGGAGATTGTCACATCAGGCTCAATAGGAGTTCGGATGGGTTTCCTCATCGGCCTTCTTATCGACATCTACCTGGGGACCGTTACGTATAGCTAGTGCCGCTTGCGGTCTGTGGTTAAACCCACTGCCAGCGTAGTAGTCGAGTCTTTAGAGTCCCGCATAGAGAGTTTCCCTGCCCCAGGCGAAACGATATAGAGGTCATATGGTTTTACGACAAGGGTTCGAACGCATACGTGCTTAAACGCACGTACGAAGTTCGGACAGTTTTTACTAGCCGGCTTCGGTTTAAGCCAGATTATAGTATCGGAATATTGGATTTATACAGTCTAAAGTTTTTCCGTGTTTTCACGGATAGGAGGGGCGTTCTCGTAATTTGGCGGGAAGCTTCTAGAAGTATGGTGACTTGAGGGTTTAAGTGGCATTTACATTAAATGCATTTGTGACTCATAAGATGAATCATTCAAGTGAGTTAATGAAGCATTTATTGCTTAATGACTCACTTGATGATGCATTGCATATATTAAATGAAGCATGATGATAAATCATTTAGATTTATTTATTTGATTTTCTTTATGCTTCATGATATATTAGAAGTGAGAAACATTTTCATCATAATCTTGCTCACCTTCTCTCTCCTCAAGCTCTCTCTCTTCAAACCCTAATCCTACCCTCTCATGTGTTGAGATCAAGGATTAGCTAGACTATGTAACCTATAACCATACTCTATATCATCTAGGTGACTTTGATTAGCAACTAAAGAAACCTAGTTACCTCAAGATTAGAGGCAAAGCTTGGAGTAGAAGCTCTCGGTGGATCGTCTATTACATAGAGGAGGCCGATGAGGAGGTGGATAACGAGAAGAAGAAGGACACGGTTCATTAGGTATAATCTTCTTACATAGTAGTTAACAACTTCTATGTTAGTGTTTGTTATAGTTTAGCAAAGATCCTTTCGGTTAGTCGATGTTGCTTCAAACAAAATGATTGTTTTTCATATTTCTGCCTCCCCGCAAGTCGTGGGGTGTACAACGTCGACTTACAGTGGTATCAAAGCCTCGCTAAATAATAATTAACTTATTTGCAAAGTCGTTACAATTTCGAACGCAAAACGAACCGGAAAAAATATCGTATTCACCAAGTTTCTGTCGAATTTAAATCGAGGTCTAAAAATTTTTCAGGGACCTCTAAAAATACAAGCAGGGAAATATAAGAATACTGGAAAAAATTGGGTGCATGAATCGGCCAAACAGCCGCGGAACCGCGGCCGATCCCACCGATCCGCCGCGGATCCGCGGCCGAGTTGAAGTCGATTCAGCCCAATTTTCCCCAGTAACTCTTCTGTGAATATTTTGTCTTTTCTAGAATGTTTATTTTTTGCTCAAATCTCAGGTGCACAGAGAAGTTTTGGAGTAGAATCTAAAGTGTTTGTTCGATCGAAATTATATGAAGTTTGCTAATTAGATTATATCTGTGAACTGTATAATGTGTTCGTAAACCTCCCCTAACTGCTAGTATGTCGGTTGGCAGGGGGTTGCACATTTCTGTAATGATTTTATTGTTTGTTATTATGAACTTGATTGGATTGTTGTGATGATTAGCCGGGGTTTGAGATGGGTTTCTATATTCATTCATTCGATGTAATTGTAATATGTTGTAATATTATTTTGCGGGACACATCCAGGTTGGGTTGTAGCTACCGTTGTATTATTTCATTTTACTGTTTCAGCTCCTAGGATAGACCCAAGGTGGGGTGCACAAACTACCGGGTACTTTGAAGTGTTTAGTGGCCAACTCACGTTGTTGAGGGAGACCGCTTCACTTCGGGTACTTGGCGGGTAGTTTGCCGTACCCGTAGGGGTCTAGGGTGGGGTAATGGCTATTCATCACAACTGTGTTATCCGTCTTTCGTTGCAAGCTCAAAGGAAACGCGGATTGGTTGTATATCCAATAATGTTCATCTGTGATCTGGAATGCCTATTATTGCGTCTGACGAATGTACAATATCTATATATGATAGCTATTTAGATGTCACTTATGTTTTACACCCGCGCTAGCCCAGCCTCCGCTCTGTCGTTAGTTAAGTAACCTAACGGGTGATGACGGGACCCAGTGGCGAATGCGGATGGCATAAGAGGACGTTGTATTTTCGTTGTTTTCTGCAATGATAGGTTAATGATGGGACGCATTATTATTAATGCAAAGAAAATAAACCAAAGTTGAATCGTTGGAACAGTTTAAAAGAAACCACTCGGTTATTTTTAAAATAGAAGATATTTTTAAATTGCGGAGCTTTAACCACTCCTTTTAAAAGCTATCAGGTTCCTTCGGTCATATCAAGTTCACTACGTTCACGGTTTCGCCAAAACGATTCGTAGCCCTCCGTCATTTCATTTGGGTATTCAGTAGTATTCAAGCTATGTATTTTGACCTAACGCCAAGGCATAGTGTTTGGTAGCTGCTGGGTATTCATTTGTTGCATAAATAGATGAGTTGGTTTAGGACAGTCGTTTTATCATTTTGGCCGAACATCAAGGATATGTACGGATGGGTTCAAATTAACAAGATAATGATGGGTAGAACTTGACATGTGACTTATGATATTTTGACCTAACGCCAAGGTCATAAGAGCATGGGGCAAAAATTTATATCGGGAATTTCTAAAGAACTGAAATTTGCAAAAAGATGCATACCATTTGGAGTGTGATGAATGTTGGTAGGATTCCTTCAGCATTATCACACGATGATATTTGGATCCCGATCCTACTGTGAGTATATGCTACTCATCAGGAGATTCATCACTTAACGATCAATGCTATAAACCAAGTAGGTGCCGAGAAAGGTGTCAGCGGGGTTACGCCCCCAGAGAAAAGGGGTTATTTAATTAAGGAACTTCGCGAAAGCGTTGGAAAACCTCCCTCGAAGTATCGACACCGGCCTGGCTGAACGGTTAAGCAAGTATTGTACAGTGAGAATAGTCCTAGATAGTTCTTCCTTTTTGGTTTGAGGAGGGATTCGAGAAACAGTGGGAGCCATCCAGTTTAGATAAACTAAAAACCACTCTAAACTTGCAAGAGCATCATGCTAAAGTGTTCTCTCTCTCCCCCCTAATTGCAGCGACCCAAAACATGACAGGACTTAAGTTACTATTAGAGAAAAATATATTGACAGGGACAAACTATAAAGATTGGATGCGGAATGTCAAAATGGCTTTGACCTATGACAGATTGAGGTATGCCCTCACCGCTAAGGCACCTGCAGTCCCAGGTCCTAAATCCAGTAATGCGGATAAGGAAATCCGCAAAACCTGAGAGTTAGATTGCGCGAAGGCCAAGTGCATCGTGCTTGCCTCGATGAATAATGAACATCAGAGGAGGCACGAGGATATGGATCTAGATGCCATATTTCGCCATACAAAGGAACTTTATGGAGAGCAATCTCGTATAGCAAGATACGAAACCTTAAAGAACTTGTTTCAAGCGAGGTTGGCCATCGGATCATCGGTAGGAGAACATGTCCTAAAGATGATTGGCTATATAGAAGAGCTCGCAGACCTTGGGACGACTTTGGATAATGAGCTCTATACAGACCTGATTCTCCAGTCCCTCCCTTCCACCTACGCCCAGTTTATTCTAAATTTCAACATTCAAAGAAAAGAAGTTGAACTTTTAGAACTCTTTAACATGTTGAGGAGTGCAGAGGGCACCTTGCAGAAGGAAAGGGAAACACACACTATGTTTGTTCGCGGTGCTTCTTCTTCCGGGTCCAAGGTTAAGGCCAAAGGAAGGAAGAATAAGGCCGCCACCAAACCTAGAGGAGGTGTTAGTAAGGTAGGAGCAAAGGGAAAGAAAAAGATTGCGGTGCCAGTAGTGGCCAAGGATGAGTGCTTCCATTGTCATAGGAAAGGGCACTGGAGGAAAGATTGCAAGGAGTGGAACGCCAAGAACCAGGAACCGAAGCAAGCTGTGGCTTCGACTTCAGGTGTGTTTGTAATTGAGAATTGTCTGTCAATCAACTCTACTTCCTGGGTATTGGATATCGAATCAGGATCTCATATATGCAATTCATTGCAGGCACTGAGAAACCGTAGAGTGCTGAAGGTTGGTGATATGACCCTGATGGTTGCTAACGGAGCTAGCGTGGGAGCTGTGTCCGTAGGGGATTTTCACCTAGGATTGACGAGTGGACATATTTTGGTTTTTCATAACTGTTTTTGTGTACCCAGTTTAACTTGTAATATCATATCGGTTTCGTTGTTATCAAAAAAAGGTTATGATTTCACGTTTGTAAGCGATGTTGTTAACATCCACCTTATTCATGGTTTGATTGGGTCCGGTACATTGGATAACGGTATATATGTCTTAAACCAATTACAAATTTTCAATGTCCATAACACACTAAAAAGAAAGTCTCCAGATTTAAATAAGGCTTTTTTATGGCATTGTAGACTGGGTCACATCAATGAGACAAGATTAACTAAGTTACATAGAGAAGGATATTTGGATTCGTTCGAATATCAAACTTATACCACTTGTCAATCATGTCTCAAAGGAAAGATGACAAAACCTCCATTCATTAGACATGGAGTAAGAGCGAGCGAGCTCTTAGGACTCATACACAGTGATGTATGTGGCCCAATGTCTACACATCCAAGAGGTGGTTTTTACTATTTCATTACTTTTACGGATGATTACTCTAGGTACGGATTCATTTTTCTGATGAAACATAAATCCTAGGCTTTTGAGAAATTCCAAGAGTATAAGAATGAAGTAGAAAACCAAACCGGCAAAAGTATCAAGACACTAAGATCTGATCGAGGTGGTGAATACTTAAGTGCCGAGTTCCTAGGTTACCTAAAAGAGAAAAGAATTCTCTCTCAGCTTACTCCTCCATACACTCCACAGCATAATGGTGTATCGGAGAGACAGAATCGAACCCTATTGGATATGGTACGTTCTATGATGAGTAATGATGAGTTACCGCGATCTTTCTGGGGTTATGCGCTAGAATCAGCATCAGCATATCTTTTGAACATAGTTCCTACCAAGACTGTGCCTACCACGCCATATCAGATATGGAGTGGGAAGAAACCCTATCTTCAGTATCTAAAGATATGGGGATGTCCAGCTTTTGTTAAAAAGCAGCATGCGGACAAACTCGAGGCACGATCAGTACAGTGTAAGTTTGTGGGATATCCAAAGAACTCCAGGGGGTATTATTTCTATTACGCAGAGGAACAAAAGGTTTTTTGTTTCTCGTAATGCCCATTTTCCAGAACATTAGTTTTTAGAAAAGGAAACAAGTGGGAGCGAAATAGAACTGGAAGAAATTACAGAACCACAAACTACTACTGAAAGTTTGGTAAGACCAGTAGTTCAAGAAGAACAGGACATTCCCGCACCCCTCCGCAAGAATAGTAGGCCGTCTCATCCGCCTGAGAGATACTACGGTTTTCTCATAGATGGGGATAAAGAGGATTGCGTCATTGATGATGATGAACTTACTAGCTTCCAGCAGGCCATCCAGAGCAGGGACTCGGTACGATGGCAAGATGCAATGCGGACCGAAATGGAGTCCATGTACACAAACAAAGTATGGACTTTGGACTTTGCTCCAGATGGGGTAAAACCCATAGGATGCAAATGGATCTTCAAGAAAAAGATTGGTGTAGATGGACAGGTGGAAACCTATAAGGCTAGACTTGTTGCAAAAGGTTTTCGTCAAAGACCTGGTTTGGACTATGACGAAACTTTTTCTCCAGTGGCTATGCTCAAATCCATTCGAGTCCTTCTTGCTATTGCCGCCTTCCATGATTATGAGATTTGGCAGATGGACGTAAAGACAGCTTTTCTAAATGGTAATTTGGAAGAGTGTGTCTATATGGATCAGCCAGAAGGCTTCAATCAGAGTGGGAGCAGCGGGAAAGTGTGCAAGTTGCTTACGACAATTTATGGACTAAAGTAGGGATCGCGGAGTTGGAACATCTGTTTTGATGAAACAGTCAAAGAATATGATTTTATCAAAAATCCAGATGAACCATGTATATATAGTAAAATTGTAGCACGAACTGTTGTATTCCTCGTCTTGTACGTGGATGGCATTATAGTGATAGGAAATGATATTTCTATGCTACAATCTGTCAAAGGATTCTTGTCACACAGGTTCTCCATGAAAGACCTGGGTGATGTCTCTTACATTCTGGGGATCCGGATCAATCGTGATAGATCCAAGAGGATGTTGGGACTTTCGCAGTCCAGGTATATCAACACTATACTGAAAAGATTCAGTATGGAAGATTCAAAGCGCGGTAATCTACCGGCTTGTCACGGAATCATCCTCTCCAAAGAGATGTCTCTCATGACTGATTTGGAAAGGGAACGCATGTCTATTATACCCTACGCTTCTGCGGTAGGCTCTATAATTTATGCGATGTTGTGCACCAGACCAGATATAGCTTACGCACTGAGCGTGGTAAGCTGGTATCAGTCTGACCCAGGGGAGAAGCACTGGATAGCAGTAAAGAACATTCTCAAGTACTTGAGAAGGACTAAGGAGATGTTCTTGGTTTACGGCGGAAAAGACCTCAAGATCGAGGCCTTTGCTGATTCTGGCTTCCAGAGTGATAAGGATGACTCCAAGTCCATGTCGGGTTATGTCTTTACCCTCAATGGAGGGGTGGTGTGCTGTAAGAGCTCCAAGCAGGACACCGTTATAGACTCGACAATGGAAGTGGAGTATATTGCTGCTTGCGATGCCGCAAAAGAAGCGGTCTGGATGAAGAAGTTCCTCACAGAACTTCAGGTGGTTCCTACCATTGTTGATCCAATACCTCTGTATTGCGACAACAACGGAGCTATGTCTTTAGCAAAGGAACCAAGATCCCATCAGAAGTCCAGACACATCTTAAGGTGGTATCACCTGATCAAGGAGATCGTAGATCACCGGGAGATCGAGGTTTGGAGAGTTGCTACAGAGGAGAACATTGCTGATCCATTCACAAAAGCCTTACCTCAGATTCAGTTCGAGAGGCTACTCGAGATCATCGGTCTTCGATATGCCAGTACATGGCCCTAGTGCAAGTGGGAGATTGTTAGTGATATGCCCTAGGGGCCATTGTTGTATCATACTAGCTTGTATATTACTTGATGGAAGCTTGGGATATTCACAGTTATATAACAGTCTTGCTAAACATGGTAGTATGCTACTTGGTTTTATCTATCTTAATATATGTGTATGTATTGATAGAGCCCTTAGGATCTTGCTTGACTACCAGCGTTGTGATGGCAGTCACACTAGTGGGGGCTGGATAGTCTACAAGCACATCCTTTTTCAGGTCCCTAGTCGTAGGATTATTGAGATAGGGCATCGATACTCTGGAGTAGACTAGTGTGTATGCTTCTAATCCCAGTTGGGGCGATGGTCTGTCCCACAGCCATCAGTATGTCGTACTGGAGATAGTATAGAGGTGCTCGTTGGGTTACGGGTACACCGGACAGGACTCGCAGGGAACTGTTGGTTGGTATTATACCCGTCGTCAGTTAACAGTTCCCAGGTGACATGAGTACAGCATAGTCCGCAGAATTGACACTGCTACTTCGCCTCGAGTGTGTCCCACTGTTCTTAGATTGCTACCCTACCACGGCTCAAAGGAGTAGTGCAAACAGGTAGCAGTTGGGTGCAGTCCCGAGCACTTGGAGGCAGTGGCGGTTAGACAGGATTCGTCTCTCCCGGTATTGGGAGTTGATATCGCGCTGTGTCAGAGAGCTATTACACAAAGTCCCTGGCCAGGGCAAGCGAGATTTACTGGTAGGTTTTCCAGTAGTTTCTCAAGGTGTAATGGGCTTCACTCCGACACGACTTATACCGCTTTTAAGGGACTAACGCTTGCCGCCCCCTAGGCCCGATATGCGATAGTCCTAGACGAACAGACCGGACTGCACGGAGATTGTCACATCAGGCTCAGTAGGAGTTGGGATCGGTTTCTTCATCGGCCTTCTTATCGACATCTACCTGGGGACCGTTACGTACAGCTAGTGCCGCTTGCGGTCTGTGGTTAAACCCACTGCCACCGTAGTAGTCGAGTCTTTAGAGTCCCACACAGAGAGTTTCCTTGCTCCAGGAGAAACGATATAGAGGTCGTATGGTCTTACGACAAGGGTTCGGACGCATACATGCTTAAACGCATGTACGATGTTCGGACAATTTTTACTAGCCGACTTTGGTTTAAGCCAGATTCTAGTATCGGATTATTGGATTTATACAGTCTAAAGTTTTTCCGTGTTTTCACTTATAGGAGGGGCGTTCTCGTAATTTGGCGGGAAGCTTTTAGAAGTATGGTGACTTGAGGGTTTAGATGGCATTTACATTAAATGCATTTGTGACTCATTAGATGAATCATTCAAGTGAGTTAATGAAGCATTTATTACTTAATGACTCACTTAATGATTCATTGCATATATTAAATGAAGTATGATGATAAATCATTTAGATTTATTTATTTGATTTTCTTTATGCTTCATGATATATTAGAAGTGAGAAACATTTTCATCATAATCTTGCTCACCTTCTCTCTCCTCAAGCTCTCTCTCTTCAAACCCTAATCATACCCTCTCATGTGTTGAGATCAAGGATTAGCTAGACTATTTAACCCATAACCATACTCTATATCATCTAGGTGACTTTGATTAGCAACTAAAGAAACCTAGTTACCTCAAGATTAGAGGAAAAGCTTGGAGTAGAAGCTCTCGGGTGGATCGTCTATTACATAGAGGAGGCCGACGAGGAGGTAGATAACGAGAAGAAGAAGGGCACGGTTCATTAGGTATAATCTTCTTCCATAGTAGTTAATAACTCCTATGTTAGTGTTAGTTATAGTTTAGCAAAGATCCTTTCGGTTAGTCGATATTGCTTCAAACAAAATGATTGTTTTTCATATTTCCGCCTCCCCGCAAGTCGTGCGGTGTACAACGTCGACTTACACAATAGGTATAATACCATCTAGTATGTTCCCGGCGAGTCCGTCCAGTGCACTCATCCCCAGTGAGCACCTATATACGATCTTAGGTGCGAAAGACCAATGGCTGTGGGACCAACCATTGTCCCTCGTCGGGGTCTAGAAACGTATACACTAGTCTACTCCGGAATATCGATGCCCAGTCTTGATACTCCCATGACTAGGGATATTTAAGGATGTGCTTATAGACTACCCAGCCCTACATGTATGATCGCCATCATAACACTGGTAGTCAAGAAAGAATCCTATGGGCTCTATCAATAGTTAATAGTGATCTATAATACCACATAATGCATGTACATGATGATAAAGACAAACCAGATAGCATACTATTATTTTGAGTAAGATTGTTCCACTCGTATAGGTCCTTCCTTAATCATCACAATCTCGTGCCTACGATTACAATAATTGATTTGAGGGCACTATATCCAACACACTTTGTTTCGCACGATCGCAGTTCGTAATTACTTAAAATCTGAAAATGTCGGAAAAATGGATATTTAGTGCGAAAGAGCGATATGAGTGCCCAAACTCCTGCACACACAAAATTATGAAAATCAAACAATAAAAATAGGATAATAATAGAGCATTGGAGCCTACAGCAAAAGATTGGAGCATTTCATGAAGAGTGGAACAGCGGTAGCGGTAAAATGAGGGATTCTACCAGTTTTTTTAAGGATCCGAGGCTTCAAATTTCTACAGTGTTCTCTATGTTCTAATTTTGTCCCAATAGTATTGTTTAACTTTCCCAATTAATTACAGAGTGTTAACAGGTCACAATAACAGAGAGCAAAAATAAAAAAACGTTAAATCATTGTTTTGGTTTTTAGAATTTTTTGATTTTTTGTTTGTTTTTCAGAATAGTGTTAGATTTATACACAAGATATATTCAAGTTAACCCGAAATAACAGGAATAAAAACGTTACCGTCTTCCCGGCAACGGCGCCATTTGATCGATAGGTATTTCGCGTGTTGTATCTAATTTTAAAGTTAACCGCAATCAAGACGGCATCGCGTGTCGCTAGCCGTGATGAGTACGGGTCGTCCGTAGGGAGATGGTACATTTTAAGTTCTTATTCTCACGAGTTAAGCCGAAAGTCCGAATAGTTCAATTTTAATCTAAGTGTTATGTATATATGCAACGAAACGCTTGTTAGGAATAAAGATAGGTTGGTTTAAGTTAGGAAAATATGTACTTGTTTCTTTCTGCCTTACTTGACTTATTGAATCTATAGTAATCGGCAACAACGTGGATTAGGGTATTTAAACATGGTATTTCGAGAAATCCGGCTTATTGAATCCTGTCCTTCCATTCTTGTCTCTTATCTTTTGCCTCCGGCCAAACCAAACGCAATCGGTCACGGTTAGAGATCACCGCTACCGTAGTAAGGGACGACCCGTGCTCATCACGGCTAGCTACACGCGACACCGTCCTGATTGCGGTTAACTTTAGAACTTTAAAAACGACATATGCGAAAGCTCTGTCAATCAAATGGCGCCGTTGCCGGAGAGACGGTAACGTTTTTATTCTTGTTATTTCGGATTAATCTTGTTTATATCATCTAACACAATTTTTAAAAACAAAACAAAAAATAAAAAAATTTCAAAACCAAAACAAAAATTAACATATCTAACTTTTTTTTGTTCTCTGGATTTTTGACCTGCAAGCACTCTAGGTATAATTAAAAAAGATAAACAATAACAATGAGACACTAGTAGAACACTAAAACACCAAAAGAAAATTGGAGCACAACTTCCCCAAGTTGCCCGGCGAGTTGCCCAATAAATTGGGCGACGCCGGCCCGTTCCACCCCTTTTGCTCTAAATTTTTTCCCTGTGCTCCATGTTCTAATTTTGTCCCAATTTTATTGTTTGATTTTTATAACTTTGGGTGTGCGAGATTTTGGGCATTCATATCGCTTTTTCGCACTAATAATCAGTTTTTCCGACATTTTTAGATTTTTACGGATTTGCGAACTACGATCGTGTGGAGCAAAGTGTACATTCAAAATTAAGGCGATTGCGAAATACAGTGCCAAAGATCCGGGTAGTTTGACCCGTGCAAGAAAACTTTTCAAGCTAACCGGATTCAATTTAACGAGGGTTTCTTAACCCGAAAACTTATCGGTACGTATATCTTAACACCTTCTTCTCAAATCTGACACATCCAATATACTATCTTTGCAGAATTCTTTGCAAGTTCGCTGTCAAACACTAAAATTTACTAACTTGTATTTGTTGCAGTGCTGTGTTTAAACATAAAATCGATTTTTTTTAGGTTTTTAACCTTTTCATTGAATTGCGCATTGCATCCATTAATACGGACTTAAGGGCAAGTGAACCCCACAATATACGGTAAAGGATTTCATCACCTTTTCCGCTGCCCACAAGTCACGAAATTGAGCATAACGTTTACCCGCATAAAGTTTAAAAGAAACTAGACTTTAAGCCTTTAAGAACTTCGTTCTCATTAGGAGAAGTTAACTGTGTTTAGAACACCGCTTAACGGTATATCGTTCACGGGGTGTCTAGAAAAGTGTTCACGGCGAAACCGCCAAAAGAGAAAGGGTTATCTAATTAAGGACTTTCGCAAAAGCGTTGGAAAACCTCCTCTTATCTCAATACTTACCTGGCCTCGTGATCAGTATATCTTAAACCCGTTTCTCGACACAGTTTTACTTCAACAATCAAGTTCTTGAGCATGGTCTGGTGACCTAGGTGAACCCTAGACCAATTAGGTGTGTGGTATTTTGTGTCGTAATTTTTTTTTGTGTTTATATTTCATTCTTTCGTTAATAACTAACATAAAAAATAATAAAAATAAAAATAAAAACCCACATTCTTTTCCTTTCCTTTTCTTTTCTTCTTCTCTTCATGTCATGGGTACCCCACATAGAAGAACTCTTGCCGAACTTTGGTACCCACAACCAGACATTATTTCTTACGGTTCTTGCTTTGGTCGAACTTCGAACGATCCCTCCATGCCCAAACTTTCTTTGAAAGATTGGATAGACACGTCTAGGACAAACAATTGGACTCCGCAATCTACTTTGTATCAACCGTTTCAACCTACCCCACCTTCTTACATTGATACCCCTTTTGAGAGTCTTGTTATAACTCCAAGACCTATGTCTATTGTTGAATGTATTAAACAATCTAGTAGTCGATCTTTCACTCCTTTCACCACTTCCAATTCTTTTGATTAACAATTCAAATCACCTTCTTATCCGAATGTTGATCCTACTCCTCTCCAACCATTCGATTCCTATCAATCCTATCCAAATTTTGCACCTTCCCTAGACATTACTTCCGAACAACCTTTTGGGAGTTTCAAGTATCCAAACAAGTTTGAATCTTTTACTGAAACCCCTTCACAACCCATGTCTAGTCTGGAACAGTCAATGGAAGACTTTCGGCTAGCGTCGTACCAACAGATGATGGATTTGAATGCATCCATGGCCACCCTCATACAACCTAACGAACCGGTAGCTAGTTTCCAACCAGCTCCAAATTTTCCAGTGTATGATGAGGCGATAGGACAGGTTGAGAATTTGAGTGATGAGAGTGAGCAGTACACCCTTCCAAATCAAACCTACCTGTTGCAAGTTGAATTCCACAATTCTGGTTTTGAAAGTCTATTGAGTGTCCCAAATGATTCACCAATTGCAGATAGAATGTTTAATGAGTTGTGCGACTTTGTAATGTTTGATTTACCAGATTGTGAAGGGACCCTATCAAGTGAAACCACACCCAATCCCTTTGATCTCTACACCACCATTCTAGAACCTGAATTGATTAAAATCCATGCTTTTGATGAAGTGTCTAAGAAATTTGATTTTCACTTGATTGAGAATATTGACGCTGGGAATATTTTAGATGATGAACCCGCAGTTTTGGATGAGTTTTTCTCACCAATTCATCATGTCCTTTTACTTCTGTGTGGACATCAACCTGAGTGATTAACTGTTTTTCCGGAACTTCATATGCGTTTAGATATTGATGATAAATGCATGGATGAGCTGATTTTTTAGGAGAATTTTGAGGATGGTATTGAGGATGAACCAGTTTTACTTGATGAGTCGTATTTTCTAATTCATGTCCCTTTCATTGACTGTGTACACCCTCCTAAATCTTTAACCGATCCGTTCCTCAATCACTCCCCTCCATCCTTTCCATCATTCCAACCTTGCAAGACACCGTATCACTTTCATTTCCTATGTCTAGTTTACCAAGTTAGGTCTACCCATGTTTTCTCACGAAACTTGAGAGGTTTGACCCCATTTCTCGACGGGTTAATAGATTAGTACAATCACTTTTTACACATCAATCATTACAAATTGAACAAATTTATTCACTTCATTTCCACCATCAAGTTCTTATTCCATTTCTTTCTCCCCTCCGCCATTTTTCTTCTCCACCGAGACCGTATACCACTTCTATCCCCATACGGTCTCGCGTATTCTCCATTTCTTTCCTTGCCGTATTCTTTCCCCAGCCCGGGCCTTATCCCGATAAAATTTTTGAATGGTTGGTGCTCACTTTTGGCCTGTGTAAGGCCTTGTATAGATTGATATTGTTCTCCCCCCCCCCCATAATCCTAAACTTCACCGCTTAAATAATGGAAATACTGTTTTACTTAAGTTTGGGGGGACCTCTTTGTGTATATATATTTTTGATTTGCTTTTTCTTTTATGTATATAAAAAAATAGGGGAGCACCGACAAATTTTGACCCTCTTGGTGTAGCCTGACAGTGAGGGCACTGTCAAGTTTAAGTTTGGGGGTGTGCTCGGTAAGCTTTCTTCCTTCGCATTCATGTGTATATTTTGCATTTGCATACTTATTTAATAACCCATAAAAATCGAAAAATTTTACAAAAATATAAAAATTTTGTCGTCAAGATAGCTAATAGGGTAACTTAGATTTCTATTTCCGAAAGTTGAGTTGACACGTTAGAAATAACTAAATCCTAGGCTTAGGAATTGAAAACCCTAAAAATAACCCCTTTTGTTTAACATTGGTAATTATACGTCCTTACAGTTTTTTTTATAGAAGTAGGTAATTTTGAGTTCAGTTCTTGAGTTAAGTCGAGATGAAGGGAAAATATTGAAAGCTTTACTGAAGAATAAATCTGAAAAATAGTTTCTACTCTTGAGTTCAAATTTAAAAAGTATATACCCTACAAACTGCACATACATGCACCTTGAAACTTGGGATGGTAGAGAATACCTAGAAATACTTTTGCCTAAAAACCTAGTATGAAAGGAAAAAAACGGTATTTAAAGCTAACCACCAAAAGCGCATCATTGAAAAATATATCCGGTCTTGAAAAAGAAAAAAAGAAAAAGAAAAAAAGAAAATAAAGAAAATAAAGTGTAAACGAACCATTTTTGTTTTGATTTTGAAATTTTTTCGATTTTTAGGGTGAAAATGAAGTTCGATCAAACGAACATCTCCGACTCTCGCTCATTAACTCATGATAACAAGAACGTGAAATGTACCTTCTCCCTGCGGACGACCCATACTCATCGTGGCTAGCTACCAAGCGAAACCGTCCTGATTGCGGCAAATAAAATTCTTTCAATCAAATGGCGTCGTTGCCGGGAAGACGATAACGTCTTTATTCTTGTTATTTCGGGTTAATCTCTGTACATCTTGTTTATATCTCTAACATCATTCTTAAAAACAAACTAAAAATCGAAAAAATTTCAAAACCAAAACAAAAATTAACAAACCTAACATTTTTGCTCTCTGGATTTTTGACTTGCAAGAACTCTGGAACTAAACAAAGAAGATAAACAATAATATTGAGACACTAGCATAACACTAAGACACCAGAAGAAAATCGGAGCCCATCAGCCCCAAGGAGCCCGGCGACTTTCCCAAAAATTCTGGCGCCGCCGCCCATTTCATCTCCATTTTCTTCCAAACTTTTCCTGTGCTCCAGTGTTCTAATTTTGTCCCAATTTTATTGCTTGATTTTTATAATTTTGAGCATGCAGGAGTTTGGGCATTCATATCTCTTTTTCGCACTAATAATCGGTTTTTCCGACATTTTCAGATTTTTACGGATTTGTGAACTACGATCATGTGGAGCAAAGTGTACGTTCATGGTTAAGGTGATTGTGAAGTACAGTGCCAAAGATCCGGGTAGTTTGACCCACACAAGCGAACTTTCAAGCAAACCGGATTCAATTCAACAAGGGTTTTTTAACCCAAAAACTTATCGGTACGTATTTCCTAACACTTTCTTCTCAAATCTGACGCATCCAATATTCTATCTTTGCGAGATTCATTGCAAGTTCGCTATCAAACTTAAACCCGTATTTGTTGCAGTGACGTGTTTAAGCACAAAAATCAATTTTTAAAGGTTTTTAACAACCTTTTCATTGATTTGAGCATTGCATCCATTAATACGGACTTAAGGGCAAGCGAACTACACAACATATGGTAAAGGATTTCATAACCTTTTTTGTGGCCCACAAATCACGAAATTGAGCATAACGTTTACCTGCAGAAACTTTAAAAGAAACTAGACTTTAACCCTTTAAGGACTTCACTCTCATTAGGAGAAATTAACTGTGTTTAGAACACCGCTTAACGGTGTATCATTCATGTGGTGTCTAGGAAAGTGTTCACGGTGAAACCGCCAAAAGAGAAAGGGTTATCTACTTAAGGACCTTCGCGAAAGCGTTGGAAAACCTCCCCTTATCTCTTCATTTACCCGGCCTCGTGATCAGTATATCTTGAGCCCGTTTCTCGACACAGTTTTACTTCGACAACTAAGTTCTTGAGCAGGTCTAGTTGACCTAGGTGAACCCTAGACCGATTAGGTGTGTGGTATTATGTATCGTGATTATTTTTTGTGTATATTTTATTCTTTTGTTGATAACTAACTTAAAAAAATAATTAAAAAAAATTCACATTCTTTTTCCTCACTTTTTCTTCTTCTCTTCATATCATGGGTACCCCACATAGAAGAACTCTTGCTGAACTTTGGTACCCACAACCAGACATTACTTCTTATGGTTCTTGCTTTGGTCGAACTTCGAATGATCCCTCCATACCCAAACTTTCTTTGAAAGATCGGATAGACGTGTCTAGGATAAACAATTGGACTCCGCAATCCACTTTGTATCAACCGTTTCAACATACCCCACCTTCTTACGTTGATGCCCCTTTTGAAAGTCCTGTTGTAACTCTAAGACCTATTTCTATTGTTGAATATATTGAACAATCTCATAGCCGATCTTTCACTCCTTTCACCACTTCCAATTCTTTTGATCAACAATTCCAATCACCTTCTTATCCGAATGTTGATCATACTCCTGTCCAACCATTCGATTCCTATCAATCATACCCGACTTTTGCACTTTCACTAGACATTGCTTCCGAACAACCTTTTGGAAGTATCAAGTATCCAAACAAGTTTGAACCTTTTACTGAAACCCCTTCACGACCCATGTCTAGTCTAGAACAGTCATTGGAATACTTTCGGGTAACATCATACCAACAGAAGATGGATTTGAATGCGTCCATGGCCGCCCTCATACAACCTAACAAACCGGCAGCTAATTTCCAACTAGCTCCAAATTTTCCAAAGTATGATGAGACGATAGGACAGGTTGAGAATTTGAGTGGTGAGAGTGAGCAGTACACCCTTCCAAATCAAACCTACCCGTTGCAAGTTGAATTCCACAACTCCGGTTTTGAAAGTCTATCGAGTGTCCCAAATGATTCACCAATTGCAGATAGAACGTTTAATGAGTTGTGCGACTTTGTAGTGTTTGATTTACCCGATTGTGAAGGGACCCTATCAAGTGAAACCACATCCAATCCCTTTGACCTCTACACCTCCATTCTAGAACCTGAATTGATTAAAATCCATGCTTTTGATGAGGTGTCTGAGAAATTTGATTTTCACTTGATTGAGGATATCGACGCTGGGAATATTTTGGATGATGAACCCGCAGTTTTAGATGAGTTTTTCTCACCAATTCATCATGTCCTTTCACTTCCGTGTGGACATCATCCTGATTCATTAACTATTTTTCTCGAACTTCATATGCGTATAGATATTGATGATAAATGCATGGATGAGCTGATTTTTGAGGAGAATTTTGAGGATAAAATTGAGGATGAACCAGTTTTACTTAACGAGTCGGATTTTTCACTTCATCATGTCCCTTTCATCGACTGTGTACACCCTCCTAAATATTTAACCGATATCGTTCCTCAATCACTCCCCTCCATCCATTCCATCGTTCTGATCTTGCAAGATACCGTATCACTTTCAATTCCTATGTCTGGTTTATCAAATTCGGTCTACCCATGTTTTCTCACGAATCTTGAGAGGGTTGACCCCATTTTCAGTGGGTTGATAGATTAGTACAATCACTTTTTACACATCGGTCATTACATATTGTACTAATTTATTCACTCCATTTCCACCTTCAAGTTCGTATTCCATTTCTTTGTCCCTTCTGCCATTCTTCTCCTCAAATACCGGGACCATATACCACTTCCTTACCCATATGGTCTCGTGTATTCTCCATTTCTTTCCTCTCCGCATTCTTCCACCAACCGTGGTCATATCATGATAGAATTTTTGAATGGTTGGTGCTAACTTTTGGCCTATGTAAGGAATTTTATAGATTGATACTGTTCTCTCCCCCTAATCCTGAACTTCACCGTTTAAACAGTGGAAACACTGTTTTACTTAATTTTGGGGGGGATCTTTTTGTGTATATATTTTTGGTTTGCCTTTTGTTTTATGCATATAAAAAGAAAAAAAACAAGGGAGCGATGACAATTTTGACCCTCTTCGTATAGCCTGACAATGAAGGCACTGTCAAGTTTAAGTTTGGGAGTGTGCTCGATAAGGTTTCTACCTTCGCATTCATGTGTATATTTTGCATTTGGATACTTATTTTAAAACCCATAAAAATCGAAAAATTTTACAAAAATATAAAAACTTTGTCGTCAAGTTAGCTAATAGGGTAATTTAGATTTCTATTTCCCAAAGTTGAGTTGATACGTTAGAAATAACTAAATCCTAGGCTTAGGCATTGAAAACCCTAAAAATAACCCTCCTTCTGTTTAACCTTGGTAATTATACGTCCTTACAGTTTTTTTTATAGAAGTAGGTAATCTTGAGTTCAGTTCTTGAGTTAAGTCGAGATGAAGGGAAAGTATTGAAAGCTTTACTGAAGGATAAGTCTGAAAAATAGTTTCTATTCTTGAGTTCAAATTTAGAAAGTATATACCCTACAAACTGCACATACACACATCTTGAAACTTAGGATGGTAGAGGATAACTAGAAATACTCTTGCCTGAAAACCTAGTATGAAAGAAAAAACGGCATTTAAAACTAACCACCAAAAAAGCATCATTGAAAAATATATCCGGTCTTGAAAAAGAAAATAGTATGAAAGAAAAAACGGCATTTAAAACTAACCACCAAAAGAGCATCATTGAAAAATATATCCGGTCTTGAAAAAGAAAAAAAACAAAAAGAAAAAATAAATAAAGTCAAAACCTGGAAACTGCTATTTACGTTTTAAGCTCACACATTCAGTAATCGGTTGTTAGTGCCTCAAGAAGCATTAATAGTCGCTTGAAAGGTGTGCGAGCAAAACCATCCATCATTAACGAAAAGAAGTAGTATTAGGTATTAGGGTAAGGGTACTATAGTTTGAATTGAATTCTTAAGTGTAAGGGTAAAATTATACACACACGTAGGGGTATACAATCGATGATTGGAGGAAAGATAGGAATAAAGAATAAGACTTATGTTTTCCGTAAAGTTGATAAAAATTCCGGATTGAAGACTGCGCTTTAGAAGGAAAACTCAAGAAAAACCGAGATCTTTCTAAACTGTAAAACGGATAGGATCTGAGATTGAATAAATCAGATACGTGAAACATAAGGGTTAAATATTTCTAACTTAGAATGATAGAAAATCTAACCTAGATAGTAAATTGTAGGAGTAAAATTAACGTTAACTTATGAAACTAGCTTGACGGGATTTTATGGGTAGTACCCGTTGAAAACCCTCAGGAGACAACACTCCTCCTACTAGGGACACCTAAAGCTTTAACGGCTTGTTGCATGAGCTCAGTGCAATCGCGTTCCCTACGAAAGTGAGGCTAGAATTTTGTTTTGCTCGGGATGAGCAAAAGATAAGTTTGGCGATATTTGTTTATCATAGAAAACTGCATTTCAATTTGGCGATATTTGTTTATCATAGAAAACTGCATTTCAATACCACTCATTCATTATCTGTTTTGTTATATATCTTTACTATTAACCAGTGTCTGCTCAGTAAATATAGATTATAGGTATCCATGACACAATATTGGAAACATTCAAAATCACGGATATAACGTTTGTAAGCTAACACTGCAACCGGAACTGCAAACCGATCGATATTCAAAGAGTTCTTTTGCAACCAATAAAGTGTACACAATTTTGGTCCAACACATAGCAAGTGTGCACTAGCTCTTTGATGGCTTAGGCATAGGGAAGGGGCTGCCTTGGTGCTAGTGGGCACATGAGAAGTGATGTGTGATAAATGCTAAAAGTTTTGATGTGATTTAAAAAGCATCAAGTTTACCTCCAATCTACTGAGTACAACACAGGCTTCTACAAAGAAATCAAGCAATACCAGTGCAATTTTCGAGAGAACACAAGACTACCACACCAATAAGAGCCCAATTGCTCGGACTTGACCCGGCGACACCCTCAAAATATCCGATCTCGCCGGCCCCACCAAGTCCATTTAGCCCCATTTTTCTGCTGGCTTTCCCTTGTTGTCACATCAACTTATTTTTATTACTTGTTTAATCTTATTTGGTGCCTATAAAAGGCAGATCAGTGAGCAAGAGAAGGGGTCTTACATAGTCTCTCATATATCCAATACTTCATACACTTTTTGTTTCTCTTTTCATTTTGTTTTTGTACATAGCTTGTTCCCCTTGAGCTCTTTGCCTTCTCTTGATCTTGCAATCTCTTCATTGAGCTTGCAAGTTTAAGTTTTGGTTATTGAACTCAAGATTTGTATCACTTGAAAATTAATAAAGCTTTCTTTTTTCATTCGGGTTCTTAGTATTTTCTCTTGCTTTACTTACTTGCTCTTTTATATTCATGCCATTTACTTACTTGCTCTTTTATATTCTTTCCATTTACTTTCTTACAATATTGTTTATTCTTTTCTTTGTATCATTTCTTTGCTCTTTTTCCTTGTTGTTTTTATGGTTGTGAATATGATGTTGTTAGGAAAAAGAATCGTTATGTAAGTTAAGGTTTTTGTTTCTCATTTCCTTTGCCCGATATTTTCCAATTGAACTCCGCCTAAACCTTACGCAAGCGCTCCGTTAGGCACCCTACCCTGCCAAGGTATCGGTGATCCCTAACCGTGACCGGTTGTGTTTGGTTTGGCCGGAGGAGAAAGCCAAGAGACAAGAACGGACGGACAAGGATCAATAAGCCGGATTTCACTAATACCGTGCTTAAGTCGTGATAACAAGAACGTGAAACGCACCGTCTCCCTATGGACGGTTAATCTTACCAAACTTTTGCACCTTCCCTAGACATTAATAAATGAAAATCAAATGTTTTTGTCCTGCAAGCACTCTGGGTTTTGAACTCCGTCCAAATCTTACGCAAGCGCTCCGTTAGGCACCCTACCCTGAAGTCTTGGGGCCTTTATATAGGGCAAGCTGATTTGTTGAATCAGTTAAAGAGATCTTTCTCTGATTGATTTGGGGATATTTCTCCACCATTGGATCTTTGATCCTAGGGCTTCTGTTTTACAGAAGGCAGTCTTCTTGTTTTTAATAAGATTGAAAAATCTTTCCATAACAGAATTTAATTCTGATTAATTAATGATTTATCATTATTATTAGTTCTTTTGATCTAACGGTGGGGAGTTTTTTAATTCCAGCGCTAGCGCACCCGTGCTTTGTACGTGGTGCGCTGCTTAGAGCGCAGCGCTCTTAGCGCTAGCGCACCTGTGTCTTACACGTGGCGCGCTGCTCGGAGCGCAACGCATTTAGCGCTAGCGCACCCATGTTTGACATGTGGTGCGCTGCTTAGAACGCAGCGCACCTAGCGCTAGCGCACACATGGTGCGATGCTTAGGGCGCAGCGCACTTGGCGCTGCATCTGAAGCGTCGCTTCAATTTTGAAATTTGAATTTCAAACAGAGCTTTGCTCAGATTGGGGGAAAAAAATGCCCGCCCCCCACCGTAGCGCTCACGTGGCCCACATGTGAGTGCAGCGGTGGCAGCATCTGCGCCCTTGGATCAACTCAGAAGTTGAAAAGGCATTTCAATGCCTATAAATAGGACCTTTGGTCCTTTAGATGATTCTATTCATCTTCTTCTTTCAAGAATTTTTATTCAGAGCATAGCTCTTCTGCTTAAGAACTTTTCAAGAGTCAAAACTCTGTTAAAATCTTGGTAAAGATTAAATCTTTTTAAAATATCATTTTAAGAATCTAGGGTTTCACCCATTAATAGAGCCTTTCTCTCCATAGATCTTTGATCTAAAGAAAACCCTTTTTAGGGTTTCATTAACAGAGCTTTGCTCATAAAGAACTCTTAGAGTTTGTTCATAGATCTTGAAGATCTCAGAATTTTTAATTCATAAAAAATTGATTTTAACTTTTCTGATGGATCATTTTTTTCAGAGCAAGGCTCTTGAAGAATTTTTATTCCTTCATGATCAGAGTTTGACAAGTGTCACTCTGTCATAGAGCATTTCTCTCAAAAGGAGATTTACTCCTCTGCCCGAGAGATCTCTCATTTAATGAGAATTTTCTTGAGGATTTCTTCATTTAATTAACAGTCTCATCAAATGATGAGGCTGTTTTATTAATTGATGAATTGTCATCTAGATTTTGTGGGCCCCCTTTGGTCCCTCTCTACTGCATTGCAGTGTGGTACAAATTCTAAAGTACCAAGTGTCAGAAGTTAAATTAAATTATAGCACTGACAGTTAACTTTTGTCCCTTTTCGCACAGGCGGCATGTCTTTCGACACTTCTTTTCCGTTCATCCGCTCGGAAAGAGGATTTCCTGAGGCGCCTGTAGACTGAGTGGTTCTTGCGCTAATCAGAGAACACGACCTGGAATACAAGAATCTTCACCTATGGGGTAGATGGTATGATCAAATTATCAGAGGCTGCCGGAGCATTTCTTGCGCGACACCTTCGGAGCCTATCTCGGCGATCCCTTATGCAGATGCACCCCCGGTGAACTATGCCATGGAGGTGGTTAATTGGACTTCGGAGGGTCTCCTTCAGCCTTCTATGGCTGCGATTCCTGTGCAGCCGCCGGCGGATTTGGATACCCTAGGGCAACGCATATGTCAGGGCGAGTCGCGCCCTTGGGGACAGCCCTACAACATCGGGCTAACTCCTCGTCATCCGGCCGGATACTTGCAGTGGGCCCGATATATCTTATCGGCAAAGAAATCGCAGCTGCTGAAGCTTGGCTTATACCCTGCGGTCTACGCTTCCTTGTTCCAGTATTCTGCACCTCCCACATGATGGATCAAGGCGTTTTTAGAGCAGTGGAACATTCCGACCCATACCTTCCTCCTATTGGATAGAGAGGTCTCCATTTCCTAGGAAGAATTTGCCGAGGTTTCTGGTTTACCAGTTAGGGGGGAGCACTACGAGGAGCTGCTTCCTCCGGATGAATATGTTTTTGCCACAAAATCAGTGGTGATGGGTCTTACCCCAGAGAACGCCATTCAGCACCAGTTCCCAAGTCTGATAAAGGTGTTGAACATGTATGAGAGCCCCTTTCTTGAATCCGGAGGCCGGGGGGTCAGCTTTGCGGACTTCATTGCCCGTTTTCTTCGCCCAAAAATTTTGTCGTGACAAGGCGAAAAGTTTGCTAAACTTGATGATCCTTTCGGCTTTGGCTTGGACCGTCGGCCAATACTGGAAGCCGATCAAAAGGGTTTCTTTCTTCCCGACGTCGCGATCGTCCCCCTATCAGAAATTGCCGCTCCAGGCATTGATAAGGAAGCGTTCTTTCTCGGGTTTCTCAGTTTATAGTTAAGCTAGTTCGCGCTTCCTCTGCACCCTCGTTACATGAGGCCTTCTGTCTTCTACCCCGTGCATCGCATGGTTGCCGGAATACAAGTGGCCATCGGGATCGCCAGTTTAGCCCACCTATATCACAGCCTCAGCTTAGTAGCGGATACCACTGAACCAGGGGTGCATCCTGCCAACTTCCCAATGCATTACTTCACTTCATGGATGGAGCTGCACGTGCTTGGGGTCTTCGGTATACACAAAAGATCTTCTTTTTACGATAGATGCGGATAATGCGGCTGGTTGACAACTCCATCATGAGTCTGTCGCCGCGGGAAGCTAAGGGCTAGCTCCTTCGTCCGCGCACGGTTGGAGATGGTATGTCTTTCACAGATAAAGTCTTGACCATCGGCCAGGAAACTTCAAAAGCGGTGCTGCCATTGCAAGACATCTTTAAAGACGGGGCCTCTATGTTGAAAGCCCAGGAGATTCTTCATTTATACTCCATCAAGCCGGGCTTTCTCATATTCAGGCAAAATGATGTGGCATTATTCATGAGATACAACCCGCATCGTTTTGCCCAGCAGCTAAGTTATAATCAGGGCGTCCCACTTGAGGCCTTTTTGGTAGAACCTGCTGCTACCGAAGAACAAATGCGGAGCGCACTGCATCATTTTATGTTCCTGAACACAGGGTCTCACTTCTTTATCAGCGAACTGAGCTGTGTCCCGAAGGCCCTTAATGTACACATGACCTATTACCAACATTCAATAGGCGCCGTTATCAAGGAGGAGAAGCGACTCTTGCTCGATCGCAAAGGTGTACCCCCTGCTGGTGATCAAAACGTCCCTCTGAAGCGACGAACCATTGTACCGCCTCCCTTAAGAGAAGCTGCCGCGATTGAATTCCCGCATGACAGGCCCGAGCTACCGATACCCCGAGCTCCTGTAGAAAAGGTGACTGTAGCTTCCCCCGATTCTGGCATGGGTTCAGATATCGGGACTCGTCGCCCCAAGGTGCCCGCTAAACGTAAACTTGTGCTTGCGGCGACCGGAGCTCGCTCACAGAGGAGGAAGAAGAAATCGATCTTCTCTGCCGACGTTGTATTTGGTCAGGAGCCTCATGCTCCTTATAGTGAGGGCTTGGGCGAATATAGGACCAATGAGGGTCAATTCATAGCGCCGGACGATACTGATCTGGAGGCTGCTATTGCAGCTTCTGTATGATCGGCAAGCCACAAAGCGAGACTGGCCATCCTCGTGAAATCAAGTAAACATCAGTCGTATCTTTTGTTATTGCATTATATTTTTATTATCATGTTTTGACTGACACTTTTTCTTCTTTAACAGGCATTTCCACTGAAGAGACTCTAGCGGCTTCCCTCAAGACTTTCGAGGAGGAGGAGAGGATTCGCGCTTCGTTGGGAGTTGGTATATCTCGGCTCATTGCATCTTCATTCTCCTTTCTTATGGATAATCTGACCCCCTCCTTATCTTATCGCAGGGACTACAATGCCAATCCCGCAAGGTGATGCGGAGTTGCTTCCAGGGCCAACCATCGAAGTCCCGGCCTCCTCAGCACTGCCGAAAGAGGCCTTACTCAAACGACCGATAACGGATGCCATAACGGTTCCAGAGGTAACCCTTGGCGTAGACGATGACGTCCTATTGATAGAGGCTTCTAGAAGATCTGCTCTCACGGCCCGAGCGGAAAGAAAGCGTAGAATGCGCGCGGCAAGGGAGCGTAGTGCCGCCTTGGCCGCGGGTGCAGGTTCGAGTGCCGCTACCCCTCCCCCTACTCCTTCAGAGGATGCTCTGGCTGCTTTGTCCACCGCCCATAGACAGGCAGCACGTACGGCTCGGGAAGCAATCGGAAAACTGACTCAAGGTAACGTGACATTGGGTTCTTTTGTCAAAGTTTTAACTTTCAGGCTCTCATATATTCTATCTTGCACGGCTGAGTCTTGCCGAAGAAGTGGCGGCAACCACCGAGCCTGAGGTAGCAGCAGGTGAGACAGCCATGATCGCCGAGCCCGAGGTAGCGGTAGGTGAGATGGGTACAATTGCCAAGCCCGAGGTAGCGATGGGTGAGATGGCTACAGTCGTCGAGCCCGAGGTAGCCACTCTTTCTCAAGAGTCGGACATTGCTCCAATCGTCGCTCTTTCCCCTTGCGGCTCCTTGCCATTGCCAGGCGCTACGAGTGTCACGACAATTCTCGTGGAATCGGGGGATGAGGCTACGAGTGGCGAGACCATTCCGATGGAGGAGGGTGAAGCATTTGCTGTCTCCAGTGACGCCCTTGTCGCGGTCTCGACCGGCGACTCACTAGGTAGATTTTTGGTCATTACTTACCCCTTTATTCTGCAATCCCTTTTAATTTTTTTTGACAGCGTTTCTCTTATTTCTAATGCATGTTTGATGAGCGTTGGGGTTGTGCCACTCGAGGAAGCATCTCCTGTTGCTGCTTTAACGGTGACCGCTCCTCTACCTTCTCTCATACCATCTCAAATGCTGGAAGGTGCGGATTTGTGACCCATCAGTTTCATTGCAGGCTATATACTTCATGTACTGACATTGCATTACTGCGTTCTTGCAGGAGTCCTTTTTGATCACTTGTATCAAGTGCTACACCCACACTTCTGTTTCCAGTCAGAGATTGCCTCATCTAGTGGCGCTGGTGAGTACAGGCTTCAGCTAATGTCTTTTCTTTTACGGGCAGCCAAATCATTTCTAATTCTTCTTTGTTTTGATTGCAGCACTACAGATCGAAGAAGGAGACGAAAGAACAGTTGCGCCACCGGTACTCCCGGCCTTGCCACCTACTGCAGCCGGTATAGTAATGGGTTGGAACGTGGCTTATGTCAATCCTGACCCCGTGGGAAACGTCCAGAGAGGAGCCTGGTCCTCGCAGAACACGGCTATGACCCCAAAGGAAGCATCCAGAGCAAAATTCCTGGTCATGTTGAATGCGGCTTATGTCAATCCTGACCCCGTGGAAAATGTCCAGAGCGGATCCTGGTCCTCGCAGAACACGGCTATGACCCCGTAGGAAGCATCATTTGGCTATGATTTGATTTTCTTATGTCAATACTTCTCTTATTTCGTGTTCGCGAACGAATCGCGGTTTGACATGGTTGCTCTTGGGTTCGAGGTACTAAGATTTGGTGTCTTGCTCCGTGCAGAAAACAAAAGATCAATGGCTTCTACCTGCACAAAATGATCCAGCTGTAACTGCAACTCCCGTTCCGCCTCATCTGGAGGTGTAACTTACGGGCCCCATACGGCCTCCCTTTTCACAATGTCGGTAAAGCAGGTAACGCAGGCTACCACCTGGTTGTTCTTCGGGACCATGCTCCCACCAGTGAGCGTTAACATCCCGCTGTCGCAAGAAGCGCAGAAGAAGTCGGTCTTTGATCGGCTCACTACTAGCACGGCCCCTCTCAACGGGTCATCCAATGCCAAGCCAACAGCATCAGTCTTCGATAGGCTGATTCTGAACTCTAATGGGCCCGTCAAGAAGCCCACGATACCTGAAGCGGCCATCCCAAAGCGGATAGCCATTCCTGCTCTTGAGGTCACTAAAGAAGCTTCCCCCGTCAAAGGTCAGTCTTTAGGAGGCTGGCCACTCCGGCTCCCGTTCCTGCTCAAAGGTCTGTCTTTGACAGATTGGATACTGCTGCTCAACAGATGTCGGTCTTCAAGAAGCTGGTACCAGCAGCGCCTCACCAGAACAGGGGGCATGACAAAGCCATCCCCATAGCTGAACCAACACCATCTGCGCGACATGCTCGCCGTCGTCACTGGCGCCGAGTACGGAAGGCTGGGGCAGCTCTCCGTCTGGATTTACTCTACCAGCTCTAACGGTGGAGATCGATGCTGCTGTTCCAACCAGGAACAGCTTTGAACTGCTTAACAAGGTGCGCAGGAACTCTCCTACTGCAGTGCTGAAGAGATCTCCTCCACCCGTGGAGAATGCACCGAAGGCGAAGCCAGAACAACCCCCTCAGCGACTTTCTTCCAAAATTTACAAAGTCTGGTGACAGGTTCAGGACTCAGTAATTGATCAAGATTACTCTCGCCGACAGAAAAAGATAAAATTTCGGCAAGAAAAGGACCATCCTGTCAAGCCACAAAAGGCGACAGCTACCTGGGTACCCGCTGCAACGGCCCTCTCGACTTCAGCTGCTCACAAGAGAAGGAGGCCAGAGAAAGCCCCTGCGACCGCGGCAAACCGCAGAGACACCGAATCTAAACGCCCCAAGTCTGGGGGAATGATGGTGCATACTCTTTATATGGCTTCCGGAAAAGAGGAAAGCCGTGCTTCTACGGGTTATCGACCGCTTACCCGATCGATAACGAAGGCTCAGGAACAACAGCAGTAGAAACTTCAGGAGATGCTGACTGCGATGGCCGCACTCACTGGGCCAAAAGAAAACCCAGAGACCTTGGAGCAGCGTCGGGAACAAGAAACTGATACCGAGTTCCTCCGAAGAATGCTCGAGAGGAAAGAAAAAGAGGCTGCGGAGCAGGCAGCCAATATAAAACAAATGGCTCTTTTGTTCCAAGACATGGCTAGGATGATGTTACAGCCGGAACCTCCAGCTGAAGACCTCCCGATCATCATTGAAGACGACAGAGGGGAGACATCGAACCCTCCTTCGGCTCTTTCAGCAGCTAAAGAGGAAACAATCTCCAAGGCCTCTCTGGATGACTACATTGCTCAGCAAATACGAGCTCACTAGGCGAATGAAGCGGCCGGCCAAATTGTTAAAACTGGGCGACCATATCCAGGCTGGTATGACCAAATAAAGTACCCGCCGGGATATACGATCCCTAAATTTCATGTATATAAAGGGACGGGCAATCCCCACCAGCATGTCTCCCAGTTCAGGGCTCTATGTGGCAACACCGGGGGTGACGATAAACTGCTACTTCGCCAGTTCGTCGACAGCTTGTCGGAAACGGCATTCGAGTGGTATTCTGAACTTCCAAACGACTCCGTCAAGACTTTTGCGGAGATGGAACTACTATTCACCCAGCATTTCACGAGTAATAGTGAACGCACCCCAATAACGGCATTGATCAATGCTAGGGTGAAGCCAGGTGAAACGTGGGTGCAGTACGCAATACGATGGCGAAATTTATGGTCAAAATGTGAGCAGCGCATCGAAGAAGCGCCGGCCGTCGTGGGCACTCTGGACCCTCAAGCAACTATTTCCTAATTCATGATGTTCTTCAAGCCGACCACGTTCCAGGCCTTGATCGACAAACTGGCCTAAATGGACCAGATGGGTCATAGACCATCGCCTCTAAAGCCGGAGCCGCGAAACGAAAAGGGTAAAGGGAAGGCGACATTCATTGCGAATACTCAACAGCAGCCCAGTGGTCCAAAGTTAACGGATCGCCTAGAAGAGTGATTGATGATATTTTGCGTACATGCGCTTTTAAAATCAAAGTTAAGAATATACCGCAATCAATAATGGTGTCGCTTGGTAGCTAGCCGGTTGAGTACGGGTCGGTCCACAGGGAGATGGATTCCTTTTCTTTATGTTCTAACGAGTTAATCCGATCAAGTCGGGGTTTTTTTTACAATCTAAGAATGAGATTAAATTGATTAAAAGTCTTGCTAGGGTTAGGATTAGGTTAGTTTGGAAAAAGGATTCTACCCACTGCTTTCAATGCCCTAATGAAGAATATATGTGTTAGGGTAATAGTCAACAAAGGGGATTAGCATGACTGGGAAGAAACTAAGTTTCTTCCCTTTGGTCCTTGTCCGTCCTTTCTTAACTCTTAGCCCTAACCTCTATTTAAATCAATCACAACAGGTCTAACTAGGGATCACCGCTATCTCGTGGGATAGGGTGCCGTAGTGAGCGGTGTGTGATTCATTTAAATAGAGTCCGTATTGATTAAAATTATGGGGGCAAAGAAATGAGTGAGAGAGATTTCTTTCTCTCAAACCTTCCCGATCCTAACCCTAACAAGTGAGGAATTACTCACTCATTAGGGTATTATTAACAATAGAATTCATTTTTTAAAAAATTTTATATTAGAAAACTAAATTGCAAATATTAAGGGAACAGATAAAAAAGTGCAAGAATTAAATTCAGAAAAGGAATGCGAGATAAAAATAAAAATACCTTTCTTTATTGATGCACTCTTGAACGATTACAATAGAATTGAAATTTAGACTAGAATTAAAAAGAGGCATCTCAAAAGAGGCACCCAAAAGAGGCACACCCCAAAAGAGACTGTAGGCTTTTCTATTTATAGATAGGAGAAACCCTAGGATTTACATCTGATCCACATCTGAAATTACAAGACTACCCTAAAAAAACTGGGTCAAAGCACCGACACCACCGACACTTTGCACCAATACGTGCACAACACGGCCGTGGATCCGCGGCGGAATGCCATGTTTGGCCGCGGATCCGCGGCCATCTTGAGGGATCTTTGACTCTTCTTTTCAGGGTTGCTTTAGGTTGCTATATCCTTCTATTTTCTTCTCTTGGTTCTTCAAAATCTTTTCTACTTTCTTCCAGATATCCAACAGTGCAGAAATTTGTGGACTTTTACCGAAAGCTTAGCGTTTAAGTCTTGAATCTTTGTGCTGCCCTTGTGCTTTGTGCAATTGAACTGTTTGTTGATCTTCATTTGTTCCTTGAACTGTTAGGCGGCATCATATGGATTCATCTATTTGTTGATCGTAGTCTCTCATTTGTAGCTTCTTTTCACCATTTTCACTGTATTGTTCTGAGAACCTGTAATCTGCAACTATTTAGCACATATGGATCAAAAGCACCTATTTATTTGTAATATGATTAAGATTGATATGAACAAATACCCCCAAACTTATCTTTTGCTCGTCCCGAGCAAAACCAATTTTATTCTCGAAAAAACCTAACCTCACTTTCGCAGGGAATCATGATTGCACTGAGCTCATGCAACAAGCCGTTAAATTTCTAGGTGTCCCTAGTAGGAGGAGTGTTGTCTCCTGAGGGTTTTCAGCGGATACTACCCATAAAATCAGATCAATTTGGCATGTTGATTTTCGTTCTTCAATTCGGTATTCTAGCAAGAAATTCTATTATCTTCAACTTAGAAATTATCAACCCGTATTTTTCACACTCACTTATCATTTAACTTAAGATCGTATATGTTCTGTAATTTTATTAAGCTTTCAGCATCTTTTGAATTTTCCTTCTAAGGTTCCATATCAACTTAGGAATTTTTATCATCTCTGCTGAAGGTATAAGCCCTATCTTTCATTCCTATCTCTCATCCAAACCCCAATCATATACCCCCTATGTGTGTGTATGTATCACCCCTACACTTGGAAATTCAATTCAAGCTATTATACTCTTGTCCATCGTCCAAAGTACTTTTAGTTGGTGAATTTTAGATGAAATTGCTCACACATCCTTCATGCGACCATTAATACTTCTTGAGGTACTAACGACCACAAAATGTGTTCACGCATTTAGGTGTAATTCCTCGTCTTGTAATACCTAAGGCTTTAGCAGTGACTCCCAAACCAGTTGGTCTAAGGCACTAGGTGATAAAGCACCCTCGCTATATATTTTTTATTTTACACAGCCTTAAGTAATTACAAAACCAGTGTTCATTTTTTTATATCTCTTTATTCACACTTATACTCTTATTTATTTTTTTCTCATACTAAGGATTTTAGACAAGAGCAATTCAAGGTATCCTTTACTATCCCAAGTTTCAAGGTAAATGTATGTGCGAGTTGTAGGTTATATATTTTCAGAATTTAGACTAAAGGTTCGGAATTATTTTTCAGACTTACACTTCAATAAAAATTTCAATACTCTTCTCTTATTTTGACTTAGCCCAAGAACTGAACTCAAAATTTACCTATTTCTAAATAAACTACAAGGACATATATTTTCTACGGTTAAACTTTAAAAAAGGTTATTTTTAGGGTTTTTAATTTAATAAGTTTAGGATCTAGTTTTTCTTAACTAGTTAACCGTCATGTTAAACTTAAGTCAAATTTGGTCAAAATTGAACTTTTCAATTTTTATAATTTTTTTAAATTTTTCTGATTTTTATGGATTTTAAAATAAGTATGCAAATGCAAAAAAATATACACATGAATGCAAAGAAAGAAGGCTTACCGAGCACACCCCCAAACTTAAACTTGACAATGTCCACACTGTCAGGCTACACCAAGAAGGTCAATATTGTCGGCACTCCCCTGTTTATTATTTTTTTTTGTTAACAGGAAAACAAAATATATATACAAAAATCCCCCCCCCCAAACTTAAGTGAAACAATGTTTCCACTGTTTAAGCGTTAAAATTTATAGTTAGAGGGAGAAAAACAAAGTATCAAGCTATACAAGGCCTTACACAGGCCAAAGGTTAGCACCAACCATTCAAAAAATTTATCGTTATAATGGTGTGGTTGGTGAAAGAATGGAGTGTAGAGAAAAGAAATGAGAAACACACGAGACCATGTGGAGATAGAAGTAGTATACAGTCTCGGTGGAGGAGAATGGTGGAAGTGTAACGCTTCAAAAATCGTTTAGGCAGTTTTTCGATAATCTGCAAAATAATCAGTCTTTTCCGTAAAAAGTCAAAATAGGTATTTTTCAATATAGGTCTAATTATACAAAATTTAGGTAAGATATTGCTAGAAATTGGTCACTAAATTGTCACTTAAAATTTTCTAGTTATTTAAGAAAAATTCCTTAATTAATTATTTTTTTAATATTATTTTAAGCTTTCAAAAATACATTAAATTAGTGATAAATAAAAATTTAAATGGGTAAATTACACACTTAGAAAACATTATAAACTAAAATCTAGTGTTAATAAAATTTTATCAAGACTTTTCAAGATTTTAGTTCTATGGTTAAAAATTAAAGCAAAAATGAATTAAAAATGGGTTTTTTGTGTAAAAATTGATGTGATATGCATTTAATGAGTTTAAAAGATGCTTTTTGTGTAGAATTTTCTACACAATATCACGCACACCTCCCCCCTCACCCTCAGGCTGAGCTCACTGCAGGAAACCCTCCCCATTTTCCACCATTTTCTTGCTTCAAAATTCATGTAAAAATCAACCAAAAATTCACAAATTCCTTCACAAATTCAAACCTAAATCCTATTCCACTTCTTCCCAAACCCTAATTGGTTTAAAACAAAGAGAAAAGAGGCAACTTTGGAGGCTAAATGAAAGGGGATCAACACTTGGGAGGTATAATTTTAATCTAGTTGTTAAATTGGTAGTTTAATTATGCTAATTTAGATTTTTTAAAGTGTTAATTGGTTATAACTTCTTGTTTAGGAAATTCTAGTAAAGGTTTGGAATTTTAATTAGGGTTTGGAGTTTTGTAAGTGGGTTGTAATTTTTGTTGTGTCCATCTAGTAGTTTAAATTGGATGTTTGTGCGATGTTGCGACCGCTATATCGTTAATTCGTGATGTTTGCATCGGAATTTCTATGTCATTGCTTACTAGGTTTTCTAAATTATTAGGAGGTGATTTATTTGCGATATATTGATGATACTATTAGCATACCAAGCAACGGAGTGAGCGCCAAGCGTGAAAGCCGTTGCGCGGTAGCGCATCCGTCTGCAGCAGTTTTCTTCCTGAGAGTTGAAGACTTGCCGACTCTGACGAGTCTGGTGTGGGTGACCTCTCTATTTTAAGTACGCTCTTCACTAACAGGAAGAAAAGGTCAATAGGGCAGGGCAGGTACCATGACTTGTAGGGTGTGCGAATGCAGAGTTTGGCTTAGTCGGGTTTTAGTTTTGACGGTTGCCCCGAAACGACGATTTTAGTTAAGGTTTTAGTGATTTTCGTGTGTTTTCCACGCACCGAGCGCACGTTGTGCCTAACTTGTGAGCATCGATCTTTTTATATTGTGACTTACGTCGTTCCATGATTTTTAATCTTATGTTGTGTGTTGTGCAATTATAGGATCGGTTGCGGAAACATCGGACGCGGCGCGCAAAGGCAAAGCGGTGGTTGGATCAGATTAGCGAGGCGTCCGGGTGAGTAGATGTATACATCTATGGGGAAATCATTGTTAGTGTATATGCCCTAGAGGCCATTACTGTATCATACTAGTTTGTATATTACTTGATGGAAGCTTGGGATATTCACAGTTGTATAGACAATCTTGGTCGAAATGGTAGTATGCTACTTGGTTTGTCTCTGCTTTAATGTATACATGTGTTTCTTTTAGTATACCACCTATACGCATTAGTAGAGACCTTAGGATCTTTGCTTGATTACCAGTGTTGTGATGGCAGTCACACTCGTGGGGGCTGGGTAATCTACAAGCACATCCTTATATATACGTCCCTGGTCGTTGGATTATCGAGACAGGGCATCGATACTCCGGAATAGACCAGCGTATGCGCTTCTCATCCCAGCAGGGGAGACGGTCTGTCCCACAGCCGTCAGTACGTCGTACTTGAGATAGTATGCGGGTGCTCGTTGGGTTACGAGTACACTGGATAGGACTCGTAGGGAACTGTTGGTTAGTATTATACCTATCGTTGGTTATCAGTTCCCAGGTGACATGAGTACAGCTTAGTCCGCTGACTTGATACTGTCACTTCGCCTCGAGTGTGTTCCCACTGTACTTAGATTACTACCCTACCACGGCTCAAAGGAGTCGTGCAAATAGGTAGTAGTTGGGTGCAGTCCCAAAGCACTTGGAGGCAGTGACGGTTAGACAGGATTCGTCTCTCCCGGTATTGGGGATTGATATCGCGCTGTGTCTAGGAGAGCCATTACATATGTAGTCCCTGGCCAGGGCAAGCGAGATATACTGGTAGATTTCCAGTGTTATCTCAGGGTGTTTTGGGCTACACTCCAACACGACTTGTACCGCTATTAGGTGACTGACATTTTCCACCCCCTAGGCCTGCCATGCAATATTATTAGACGAACAGACCGGACTGTACGGATATTGTCACATTCAGGCTCAGTAGGAGTTCAGATGGGTTCACCTCGTCAGTCTTTTTATCGGCATCTACCTGGGGACCATTACGTACAGCTAGTACCGCTTGCGGCCTGTGGTTAAACCCACTGCCAGCGTAGTGTCGAGTCTTTAGAGTCCCACACAGAGGGTTATTCGCCTATGGGAAAAACAGAGTAGAGGTCGCATGGTTTTGCGACAGGGTTCGTTCACATCCGCGCACTTGTGCACGTTTGGTGTCCGGACAGTTATTACTAGCGGGCTCTGGTTTGAGCCAGATCCTAGTATATGCTTTGGGGTTAGTTTTATCTCATTGTATTCGTGTTCCTCGGAACACGAATGCGGGTGTGTATGCACAGTTTTTTGAGGCGGAGGAAGAAGATTTTCAATAGGGTTTTGGAACGGGTGCGTATGCACAGTTGACAGTTGTCTTTTTCCAAACCCTAATGAATATGTGAAATATCAATTAATAATATTAATTAAATGAAATTGAGTTATGGTTAGGGTTGTTGACTTGTTAACCAAGGTTGACTTGTTGACCAAGGTCGAAACATTGACCATCATCATTTCACTCCAAAGATGCTCTTTGATCTTTGCAAAATCATTTAATGTGAAATGATAATGGTCTTATCAAACCAACCATCACCTTTTTCATTTGATTAAAATTATTAATTTGATTAATTCACATATATTGGTTATGGTTGTAAAACTATTCTCATTCTCACATTCTCATTCTCTCTCATCTCTTCTTCTTCCTCCTCCTCTAGTTCAAGGAAAATTCATCTCATGTGTTGAGAAACATTTCCTTGGAGATAAAACACCAAAGCCACTCTCTACTCATACTAAGGTTGAAGGTCTAGCAAGCCAAACACTTTAGTTTTCTCAAGTTCGAGAAAGGAGCTCAAGGTAGAGACCCTCAGGTGGATCCATCTTCGGCAAGAGAAGGCGGCGAGGAGAGAATGATCCGACCACTACAAGGAGTCCAAGAGAAGAAGTTCAAGTTGAGGTATAACCCCTAACCGAGTAGGTAAAGCTCTAGTTGGTTGCTAGTGTGTAGTTTAACAAAGATCCGTGTTTTATAGTCTATGTTACCTAAACCCTAAAAATCGTTTTTCACCGTTTCTGCAAGCCCAAAAGAACCGGGAGAGGTAACGTGGACTTACAGTGGTATCAGAGCCTAGCTAAACACACCCTAGCATGTTAGCAAAGTATCTAGAATTTCGACCGGACAAAAAACCGCAAAACACCCAAAAAAATCAAGTTTCTGCCGATTTTTATTTCTGCTCAAAAAGTAATAAATCATGCACTAAAAATCGGCGCAGGCTTTTTAAAGAACAGGCAAGAAAAACGATCCAGTGAGTCGACCAACCCACCGCAGATCCGCGGCACGAGCTTGCTCCTGCCGCGGATCCGCGGCCGAGTTGACTCAGCCGTGGATCGTTTCTCCTGCAGTTTTCTTCTGTTGGTGTTTTGTGATTTTTGAGATGGTTTGTTTCTGCCCAGAATTTCCAGAGAACAAGTTTGTTTTTGGGGTGGTTACAAATCCGTATTTTGATCGATTTTCTGTAGACTTTGGCTAATGGGTTGTATCTGTAATGTTAAATATGTATTGAACGTCTGCTAATCGCTATACGTCGATTAGTGGGGGTTATACATATCTGTGATCTGTAATGTTGATGGTTTGTGTATATGAATTCGTTGGATTGTCGCGGATGAATAGCCGGGGGTTTGTGAGATGAGAGTTTTCTTATTCTTTCAATTCATGTAATATGTAAATTGATGTAATATTATTTGTATGGCCGCACATCCGGGATGAGGTTGTAGCCTTCATTGTATAATTTCTTTTTACTATTTTTGCTCCTAGGATAGACCCAAGGTGGGGTGCACAAACTACCGGGTATCTCGAAGTGCCGAGTGGCCTACTCACGTCGTTGAGGGATGTTGCTCCGCTTCGGGATACTTGGCGGGTAGTTTGCCGCACCCGTAGGGGTCTAGGGTGGGGTATTGGCTATTCATCACGACCGTGTAATCCGCTTTTCGTTGCAGACTCATACGGAATGCGGATTCTTAGTATATCCAATGTGTTCATCTGTGATCTGGAATGGCTATCATTGCATGTGACGAATGTATATATATCTATATATGATATCTATTTAGGCGTTGTTTATGTTTTGCATCCGCGCTAGTCCAGCCCCCGCTCTGTCGTTAGTTAAATAACCTAACGGGTGATGACCGGACCCCGTGGCGAATGCGGATGGCATAAGCGTACGTCATATTTTCGTTGTTTTCTGCAATGGTAGGATTAAATGATGGGACGCATTAAAATTAATGCAAGAAAAATAAACCAAGTAAAAGTCGTTGGAACACTTTCAAAACCACTCGGTTCTTTTCAAAAAAAAAATACAACTTTTTAACGCGGAGCTTGAACCACTCCTTTTGAAAACTATCTCGTTCCTTCGATTATATCAAGTTCATTACGTTTACGGTTTCGTCAAAACCATTCATAGCCCTCTGTCATTTCACATGGATAGTCAATAAGTATTCAAGCTATGTTTGTTGGCCAAAGTCAAGGCATAGTGATTGGTAGCTATTGGGTATTCATGTGCAGCATAGATAGATGTGTTGGTTTGGGACAGTCATACTGCCTTGTTGGCCAAAGTCAAGGATAGGTACGGGTGGGTTCAAATTAACCTGGAAAATGACGGGTAGAACTTGACATGTGACTTATGATTTGTTGGCCAAAGTCAAGGTCATAAGAGCATGGGGCAAAAATCCACATCGGGAGTTTCAAAAGAAACTAAAACTTGCTAGCGCTGCATACCATTTGGAGTGTGATGATTCTGGTAGGATTCCTTCAGTTTTGTCACGCAATGATATTTGGATCCCGATCCTACTGTGAGTATATGCTACTCCTCGGGAAATTTCTCACTTAACGATCAATACTATAAATCAAGTAGGTGTCTAGAAAGGTGCTAGCGGGGCTACGCCTGTAGGGTTCCTAGGCACCCTAATGAGGTCACACAAGGCATCGAACATGCCATATTAAAATTTTAACGGTGCCGAGAGACCCGACTACGGATCGTTTGCTAGAATTCTAGGCGAAACTAAAAGCTAGTTAACAGTTAACTACTGGGATACGGAAATTACAACCTTTGTAGATCCGGATATCCACCTCCACGGCTCCGCAAGGGCGTCCTCTCGCTGTCCATCTTGAAGCTTGAACTCTCGTGACGGCTTCATCGGAGAAACGTGCGGAATAGGTCGTCGGCTTCGTGTCAAAGACGATCTACGTCGAGGTTGCACAAACTCAAGCTCCGACTTCACAAACTTGTGAAACTTGTGAAGTAAACACCCAAAACAACTTGGCAAGAGGTAGAGGGTGAAGAAATAGGAGGTGGGTTCACTTTAGAATTGGATTTATCTCACTTTAACTCAAGTTGCCATTTTTGTAGCAAGCTTGAAGAAGAAGAAGAAGATGAGCTAGTTATGATAAGTTATAATCAAAAGAAAATAGAAAATCAAATACTTATCATAACTAAACTAGGGTTAGGTGTAGAGAATAAACCATGGTCACTTTAGAGGGTTAGGGTTAAGCATGAAGATAAGGATGGTTAGCAAAGTCAAAGCTTCTTGAAGCTTCAACATAAAACAAGAAATGCCACCATTCTCCTCTAAATCTTTATCCAAATAAATGAATAAACAATTAAATGAATAAAGGCATAAATAAAACCCTAATCTCAAGTTAACTATGGTTTAATTCCATACACTTAACAATATGGTCAAGTATCATCAAACATGATACATAAAAGTGCACAATAGTATATCACATATACAATGTGCATCAAGTGAGAAAAATCCGTTTAAAGTGAACCAATACTAGTTAATGCAATGCAATATATCAAATATATAATTATGCATTAAATCATTAAATCAACATTTGATTCAATGATCCGGTCATGTCGCACATAACCTGACTAGAATCTAATGTATCGATTTATCGAATCAATGATTCGATAACTAGGTCATATCGAATATAACCAATCGAAACATATATCGCGAGAATGAAATGCGGTATCACATACACGCATTATTCTCGGTCCTGCACATATCTCATATGCGCTCCTATTTCGTTTCGCTTGAGCCAGGAAACCTCTGTGTAGGACTCTAAAGACTCGTCAATACGCCGGTAGCAGATGATGATCATATCAAGCACCCACAAGCCGCAAGCGGTCTGCTAAACGTAACGGCCACCCGGGTATTGAGCGATCAGAAGATCGACGAGCTAGCCCGCTCACACTCCTGTGAATCCGACCAGTAACACTTACCATACAGTCCAGTCTCTTCGTCTGATACGTCGCATATCAAGTCTAGGGGTGGTATACGTCAGACCCCAATAACCCGATAAGTCGTGCCGATGTGAGGCTCGTAACGGGTCGAGAAACTACTGGTAACACTTACCAGCAAATCTCTGATCAGCCCTGGCCAGGGACTTCCCTGTTACGGCCAATCGAGCACAGCGCAACATCAACCCCCAATACCGGGAGAGACGAAACCCCTCCTATCGCTCATTGCCTCCATGTGACTCGGGACTGTGCCTAAAGACCACCGTTTTGCACGCCCTCATGGACGTGGTAAGGTGGAGATCAAAGCACAGTGGGAATCACACAAGACTCTATGACGATCTCGGGTCTACAGACTAACCTGTACAAGTGTCACCTGAGAACTGCCATCTGACGTGAGGTATAATACCATCTGGGAGTTCTCGGCGAGTCCGTCCAGTGTACCCAGTGACCACTGAGCACCCGTACACCATCTCTGATGTCAAACACCAATGGATATGGGATCATCCATCGCCCATCACATGGGTCGAGAAGCGTATACGCTAGTCTACACTGGTATATCGATGCCCCGTCTCGATACACCCACGACTAGGGACCTTGAAGGATGTACTTATGGACTACCATGTCCCCACTAGTATGATCTGCATCATAGTCTAGGTAGTCAAGTACAAATCCTAAGGGCTTTACCAACATGTAACTATAAGACAGTATAAAGAGACTAGTGTACATGTTAAGATAAATAGCAACCAGATAGCATACTATCATGTCGAGCAAGAAAGTCATCTCTATATATGTCCAAGCATCCAATATAATATACATCATCTGTACAATACTGGCCTCTAGGGCATACATACAACTAACAATCTCCCACTTGCACTAGGGCCAGCTGCTGTAGTATCTCATATCGAGCATCCCGAAGAGTCTCTCAAACTGTATCTGGGGAATGGCCTTCGTGAGTGGATCCGCCGTGTTGTTCTTCGTGTCAACTCTCCTGACCTCGATCTTCCGGCGATCAACTATCTCCCGGATCAGGTGATACCGCCTCAGAATATGCCTGGATCGCTGATGGGACCTGGGTTCCTTGGCCAAAGCCACCGCTCCATTGTTATCGCAATACAAAGGTATTGGATGCTCAATGGATGGAACCACTCCAAGTTCAGTAATGAACTTCTTGACCCAGACAGCTTCTTTAGCAGCATCGTTGGCAGCGATGTATTCAGCCTCCATCGTCGAGTCTGCCACGGTTTCCTGCTTGGAACTCTTCCAGCTAACCGCCCCTCCGTAAAGGGTAAAGACAAAGCCCGACTGCTACTTAGAGTCGTCCTTATCACTCTGGAAGCTCGAATCGGTAAAGGACTCCACTTGGAGTTCTCCGTTACCATACACCAAGAACATATCTCTAGTCCACCGCAAGTACTTGAGAATGCTCTTCACAGCTGTCCAGTGATTCTCTCCAGGATCAGCTTGATACCTGCTCACTACACTTAGTGAGTATGCTACATCGGGTCTGGTACATAGCATCGCATACATGATAGAGCCTACTGCCGAAGCATAGGGTATCCCTTGCATGCGAGCTCTCTCCAAATCAGTCTTGGGAGACATCTCTTTGGAGAGAGTGACTCCAGAGATCGTGGGCATGTTCCCACGCTTGGACTCTTCCATACTAAACCTCTTTAGTATGGTGTCAATGTACCTGGATTGGGACAATTCCAAAATCCGTTTGGATCTATCTCTATAGATCCTGATTCCCAATATGCAGGAGGCATCACCAAGATCTTTCATTGAGAATCTTTGTGATAAGAAGAGCTTGACCGATTGCAGCATAGGAATATCATTTCCTATCAAGAGTATGTCGTCCACGTACAATACGAGGAAGACAACCTTACTCTCTGCCACCTTCTTGTAGACACAAGGTTCATCTGGATTTTTGACGAAATCAAACTCTTTGATAACGACGTCAAAGCAGATGTTCCAACTCCGCGATGCTTGCTTTAATCCATAAATGGATTTAAGCAGCTTGCACACCTTCCCGCTGCTCCCACTATCTACGAAACCCTCTGGCTGAGTCATGTACACGCACTCTTCTAAATCACCATTTAGAAAGGCGGTCTTAACATCCATTTGCCAGATTTCGTAGTCATGAAAAGCAGCAATGGCAAGCATGATTCGGATGGATTTAAGCATAGCCACTGGAGAAAAGGTCTCGTCATAGTCCACACCTGGTCTTTGACGAAAACCCTTTGCTACAAGTCTAGCTTTGAAAGTCTCCACTTTCCCATCTACACCAAATTTCTTCTTGAAGATCCACTTGCTCCCAATGGGTTTTACCCCTTCAGGAGCAACTTCCAAAGTCCATACTTTGTTGGTGTACATGGAATCCATCTCGGACCGCATAGCATCCAGCCATTTCACTGAGTCCCCACTCGTGATGGCCTGCTCGAAGCTAGTTGGGTCATCATCCTCCATGATGCAATCCTCACTGCCACCATCAATGAGAAAACCGTAGTATCTCTCAGGTTGGCGAGGAACCCTACTAGATCGGCGGAGAGGCTGGGGTTCATCGGGAACTACGGAATCCTCTGGTTCAACCAAATCTTCTGTTGTAGTCTGTATTGCTGGAACCTCTTCCAGTTCTACCTCAATGCCACTTATCTGTTTCATAAGAAAACTTTTTTCTAAGAAAGTGGCATGTCGAGAAACAAACACTTTTTGTTCCTCGGAGTGGTAGAAGATATACCCTCGCGAATGTTTGGGATATCCAACAAACTTACATAGAACAGACCTTGCCTCGAGCTTGTCCGGATTTTGTGTTTTAACATAGACCGGACAACCCCAAATCTGAATAAAATTAAGACATGGTCTCTTGCCATTCCATATCTCATATGGAGTGGTAGGCACTGATTTGGTCGGAACTCTATTCAGTAGGTATGCAGCAGTCTCCAGTGCATATCCCCAGAAGGAAATAGGTAACTCAGCTGTACTCATCATAGAGCGCACCATATCTAATAGGGTGCGGTTCCTCCGTTCTGATACACCGTTGTGCTGTGGTGTATATGGAGGAGTCAGCTGAGAGAGAATCCCATTCTCTTTTAGGAAGCCCAGGAATTCATTGCTTAAGTATTCTCCTCCTCGATCAGATCGAAGGATTTTAATACTTTTTCCGGTTTGGTTCTCAACTTCTTGTTTATATTCCCTAAATTTCTCAAAAGCTTCTGATTTGTGTTTCATCAGGAACACATACCCGAACCTAGAGAGATCGTCAGTGAATGTAATGAAGTATGAAGAACCATCCCTGGCATGTGTAGACATGGGACCGCATACATCACTATGTATTAGTCCTAAGAGTTCGGTAACTCTTTCTCCGTGTCCCGTAAACGGAGTCTTGGTCATCTTGCCTTTGAGACATGACTGGCAAGTGTCATAGGATGAAAATTCAAACGGATTTAAATATCCATCCTTATGCAACTTAGCTAGTCGTGTCGCATTGATGTGACCCAGTCTACAATGCCACAAGAAGGATTCGTTGAGTTCAGAACTCTTCCTCTTGTGTGTGTTTGTTATGCTCAGAACTGTTGATTGATTTAGAACATAAATGCCATTGCATAACGTGCCTGATCCAACCAACTTTTGGTTAAGGAAAATGTTCATAACACTGTCCTGTAATACAAAATTATATCCTTCTTTACTTAGCAAAGAAACCGATATAATGTTGCATATCAGGTTCGGCATGTAATAGCATTCGTTCAGAACCAATGTATTACCAGTTGGTAATACAAGGTGATATTCCCCGACAGTCTTAGCTGCAACAATTGCACTATTTCCAACTCTAATGTCTTTATCACCTTCTCCAAGTTCTCTACCTTTCCTAAGCCCATGTAACTGATTACATATATGGGATCCTGACCCGGTATCTAATACCCAGGACGTAGAGCAAATGGAGAAACAGTTCTCAGTAACGAACACACCCGAAGAAAATGCATCAACATGTACTTTCTTCATTCGGGTGGCATGGGAATCCTGGTATTCCCCTATATCCTGTTCATTCCTATAACTCTTATAAGAAAGAACGGAACCAACGTTCCCCAGCACAGTATAACATGCGGGTTCGGTCAATACATCCATATTATTATCTTTATTAAGGCATGAAATGGTCGCTACCTGGAGAGAGAGAGAAGAAAACACTTTAGCGTAAGCTCGTGCAAGATCAGATTGGTTATTATCTTATCTAATCAGGATGGCTCCCACTGCTTTTTATCAAATCTTCCTCCAAACCTTAAAAGGAAAGACTAGCCGGGATTAATTACACACTACAAGTTCGCCAATCTTTCAGCCAGGCCAGTGTCGGTACTTTGAGGGAGGTCCCCCGTGCTTTTGCACGAACCTAATTAATGTAAACCTCGTTTTCCCAGAGGCGTAACCTCGTTAACACCTTTCTAGACACCTACTTGATCGGCTAATTGCAATGTGTAAAACTCTCCCAGGAGTAACTCTTACTCGCAGCGGGTATCGGGATCCAACTATCTCATAGAAGGTATGCAATCTCATTGCAAATTTCAACACTTGAAATTCCCGATAATATTTTGCCCCTAGCGTCCTATGACCTTGACGGAGGCCAAACAACCCATAGTCCGCTAGTCAAGTTCAACCCGTCATTTCCTGATTGAATTAAACCCACCCGCACGACCCTTGACGGAGGCCAAACAACGCCGTACGAATACCCTAATCCAATCGCATCATATGCTAGCAGATAAGCACTAGTTAGCTACCGTACACTGCGCCTTGACGGAGGCCAAACTACCGCAGCACGAATACTAACTAATACTTATCTGAAATGACGGAGGGCTACGCAGGTTTTTCATAAAAACCATAAGCGTAATGAACTTGATATCGTTGTAGAATCGAATGATGTTTTGAAATGGAGTGATTTTGAGGCTTTTCTAGTTTTGCTAAAGGAGTCACTCCCGGTGAAGGGATCTCGGTCCTTTCCTCGTCGAATGAGGTGCGGGATATATCTTATATATCGCTGTGCAAAGAAAAAACTCTTAAAAGCAATCAAAACCAAACCGAGTGTGTAGCATCTGCCAGTTATTGCTAAAGGAGTCACTCCCGGTGAAGGGATCTCGGTCCTTTCCTCATCGAATAAGGTGCAGGGTATATCATATATACCGCTATGCAAAGCAAGAACTGTAGCTACCTGTTTTATTTAAAATCTGATTCTACAACATCTTAGGTTTCTTATCTTTCATTAATCACATTAATGAAGTCCCATCATTTAAATACCTAAACATCACAGATAGATATAACGTACACTTATGCCATCCGCATTCGCCTCGATGTCCCCTCGTGCACCGTTAGGTTAGGTAACTAACGACAGAGCAGGGCAGGGCTAGCGCGGGTGTAAAACATAAGTAATGTCTATATAATATATCATATATACTATATACTATATCCATCACAGAGTCACAACTCAGATATCGCAGCAGAATAAACATATGAAATATTGGATATACTAGGACGTCCGTGTTTTCAATACGAGCCAGTATAAAACACGGATTCCACGGTCGTGATGAATAGCCAATCCCACACCCCTAGACCCCTACGAGAGCGGCAAGCAACCCTGCCAATTCTAGGGTTAGGAGATCCGGACTCGACTCCTCGAGTTGGTCTCCCACTGGACCCCAGAACCCGGTTACTTGTGCTCCCCTCCTTGGGTCTATCCTAGTGCAGAAAAGTAAATAATATACAAAGGGTGACAACTCCCGCATCCTGGAAGTGCCCCGAATAAAAGAATATTACATACAAGTTTTTACATGAATGAAAATGAAAAACACTCATCTCACATAAAAACCCCCGGCTATTCGAACACGACGATCCAATATAACATATCCAGCAACACATAACATCACATGTCATCAACGTACGTAAGTATGCATACCCCAATTGTCGTTGACGTATAGCAACGAAACCGGCGATATGAACATACTACACTTACGGTCACAGAAAAGAAAGTGTAAAACTACAACAATTGGAATCCGCAACCTCTTTAGACATCACATACCTAACAGTTATAAACCCCGCATTTTAGTCCCATCATCCAAAACTCTTTTCGATATCTTGTGAAACTAAACTGCTAGATCTATAACATTCATCCAGTTATCTCATAACTGTTTGTGAATTCCAATTATTGTATCCAATTCCGGATAAATAGAATATATTAAACTTTCCGATCGAACATTCGAACACCCAAGTTTTCTCGACACCGATCAACACATGAAATAGGTTCAAAGACATTCACTTCATGCCTCAGTACCAACGGTCCAGCCGTAGATGGGTCAAGCCAACGCCTCACATGTGGCACGCCGTACTGCCCCAAACCCGAAGGTTCAAAGGGCAGTTCAAGACGGTCACATAATCGAGTTAAGGTTTGTTGTCTTCTAGAGGGACCATCGCGTTACTTGCACTACTTCGAACGTCTTTTAACCACAGAAAAGTCCAACACTTGGAATTTTTCGGCAGGGGAAAACCTGGGTATTTATATCCGGTCGAACTCTTTAACATATTCTACAGTTATCTGGAAAAACACTTAAACAAAGTTTGATATTCCGATCGAATTCATCGATTCCCAATATAACCCCAGAGCACTCAACCTTTAAATCAATTTAAAAATACCCAGAAAACTCACCAGAATTTATCAGGTATTACTGTGCAGAGAAAATTGGATGACGTCACTATATGGCCGCGGAACAGCGGCAGAAGCCATGCTTCTGCCGCTCTTCCGCGGCTTAAGTAACTGTTCATGGGAAAATTTTTATATCGTAATTCTTGTATTTCCTTGGTGAATTTTTTAAGCATTTTTAATATGAAAAAAATCCCAGATTTATGAAAATGTCCAGAGAGCTCTAAAGTATTTGGGTTTCGTGTTCGTTCGAACTTCAAACTCCGTCTAGACTTCGCCTAAGGCTCTAGCTAGGCTCTGATACCACTGTAGGGTTCCTAAGCACCCTAATGAGGTCACACAAGGCATCGAACATGCCATATTAAAATTTTAACGGTGCCGAGAGACCCGACTACGGATCGTTTGCTAGAATTCTAGGCGAAACTAAAAGCTAGTTAACAGTTAACTACTGGGATACGGAAATTACAACCTTTGTAGATCCGGATATCCACCTCCACGGCTCCGCAAGGGCGTCCTCTCGCTGTCCATCTTGAAGCTTGAACTCTCGTGACGGCTTCATCGGAGAAACGTGCGGAATAGGTCGTCGGCTTCGTGTCAAAGACGATCTACGTCGAGGTTGCACAAACTCAAGCTCCGACTTCACAAACTTGTGAAACTTGTGAAGTAAACACCCAAAACAACTTGGCAAGAGGTAGAGGGTGAAGAAATAGGAGGTGGGTTCACTTTAGAATTGGATTTATCTCACTTTAACTCAAGTTGCCATTTTTGTAGCAAGCTTGAAGAAGAAGAAGAAGATGAGCTAGTTATGATAAGTTATAATCAAAAGAAAATAGAAAATCAAATACTTATCATAACTAAACTAGGGTTAGGTGTAGAGAATAAACCATGGTCACTTTAGAGGGTTAGGGTTAAGCATGAAGATAAGGATGGTTAGCAAAGTCAAAGCTTCTTGAAGCTTCAACATAAAACAAGAAATGCCACCATTCTCCTCTAAATCTTTATCCAAATAAATGAATAAACAATTAAATGAATAAAGGCATAAATAAAACCCTAATCTCAAGTTAACTATGGTTTAATTCCATACACTTAACAATATGGTCAAGTATCATCAAACATGATACATAAAAGTGCACAATAGTATATCACATATACAATGTGCATCAAGTGAGAAAAATCCGTTTAAAGTGAACCAATACTAGTTAATGCAATGCAATATATCAAATATATAATTATGCATTAAATCATTAAATCAACATTTGATTCAATGATCCGGTCATGTCGCACATAACCTGACTAGAATCTAATGTATCGATTTATCGAATCAATGATTCGATAACTAGGTCATATCGAATATAACCAATCGAAACATATATCGCGAGAATGAAATGCGGTATCACATACACGCATTATTCTCGGTCCTGCACATATCTCATATGCGCTCCTATTTCGTTTCGCTTGAGCCAGGAAACCTCTGTGTAGGACTCTAAAGACTCGTCAATACGCCGGTAGCAGATGATGATCATATCAAGAACCCACAAGCCGCAAGCGGTCTGCTAAACATAACGGCCACCCGGGTATTGAGCGATCAGAAGATCGACGAGCTAGCCCGCTCACACTCCTGTGAATCCGACCAGTAACACTTACCATACAGTCCAGTCTCTTCGTCTGATACGTCGCATATCAAGTCTAGGGGTGGTATACGTCAGACCCCAATAACCCGATAAGTCGTGCCGATGTGAGGCTCGTAACGGGTCGAGAAACTACTGGTAACACTTACCAGCAAATCTCTGATCAGCCCTGGCCAGGGACTTCCCTGTTACGGCCAATCAAGCACAGCGCAACATCAACCCCCAATACCGGGAGAGACGAAACCCCTCCTATCGCTCATTGCCTCCATGTGTCTCGGGACTGTGCCCAAAGACCACCGTTTTGCACGCCCTCATGGACGTGGTAAGGTGGAGATCAAAGCACAGCGGGAATCACACAAGACTCTATGACGATCTCGGGTCTACAGACTAACCTGTACAAGTGTCACCTGAGAACTGACATCTGACGTGAGGTATAATACCATCTGGGAGTTCTCGGCGAGTCCGTCCAGTGTACCCAGTGACCACTGAGCACCCGTACACCATCTCTGATGTCAAACACCAATGGATATGGGATCATCCATCGCCCATCACATGGGTCGAGAAGCGTATACGCTAGTCTACACTGGTATATCGATGCCCCGTCTCGATACACCCACGACTAGGGACCTTGAAGGATGTACTTATGGACTACCATGTCCCCACTAGTATGATCTGCATCATAGTCTAGGTAGTCAAGTATAAATCCTAAGGGCTTTACCAACATGTAACTATAAGACAGTATAAAGAGACTAGTGTACATGTTAAGATAAATAGCAACCAGATAGCATACTATCATGTCGAGCAAGAAAGTCATCTCTATATATGTCCAAGCATCCAATATAATATACATCATCTGTACAATACTGGCCTCTAGGGCATACATACAACTAACAACGCCCACAGGGAAAAGAGGTTACTTAATTAAGAAACTTTGCGAAAGCGTTGGAAAACCTCCCTCGAAGTACCGACACTGGCCTGGCTGAACGGTTAAGCAAGAATTGTACGGTGAGATTGATCCCGACTAATTCTTCCTTTATGGTTTGAGGAGGGATTCGAGAGACAGTGGGAGCCATCCTGTTTAGACAAATTAAAAACCACTCTAAACTTGCAAGAGCATCATGCTAAAGTGTTTCTTCTCTCTCTCCTAATTGCAGCGACTAAACATCATGACTGGACTTAAGTTACTACTAGATAAAAACATACTGACAAGGCCAAACTACAAAGATTGGCTCAGGAATGTCAAAATGGCAATCACTTATGACAAGTTGGGGTATCTCCTTACCACCAAAGCTCCCCCTGTCCCAGGTCCCAAAACCAGCGTCGTGGATAGGGAAATCCGTAAGACCTGGGAAATCGACTGCGCGAAGGCCAAGTGCCTCGTGCTTGCCTCTATGGACAATGAACATCAGAGGAGGCACGAGAATAAGGACCTCAAATCCATATTTCTCCATACAAAAGAACTGTATGGAGAGCAATCCCGTATAGCCAGATACGAAGTCTCGAAAAAGCTGTTTTCGGCGAGAGTGGCCGTCGGATCATCGGTAGCGGAACACGTGCTTAAGATGATTGGCTACATAGAGGAGCTCGCGGACCTTGGGACCACGTTGGAGAATGAGCTCTATACGGACTTGATTCTCCAGTCCCTTCCTTCCACTTACGCCCAGTTTATCCTGAACTTCAACTTGCAAGAAAAAGAGGTTGAACCTTCAGAACTCCTCAACATGCTGAGGAGTGCAGAGGGCACCCTACAGAAAGGTAGGGAAACATCCACTTTGTTTGTAGGAGGATCTTCCTCTTCTAGGTCCAAGGCGAAAGCCAAGGGAAAGAAGAAGAAAACTCCCACCAAACCAAGGGGCGGTGTTAGTAAAGCGGATACGAAGGGAAAGGCAAAAGCAACAAAGGTAGCGGGAAAGCTTGTAGGGAAGGAAGAGTGCTTTTACTGTCACAAGAGTGGACACTGGAAGAAAGATTGCAGGGCTTGGAAGGCCAGAAACCAGGATCTGAAGCAAGTTGCGGCTTCAGCTTCAGGTGTGTATGTTATTGAAAACTGTCTATCAATAAACTCTACTTCCTGGGTATTGGATACCAGGTCAGGATCTCATATCTGTAATTCTTTGCAGGCATTGAGAAAGCGTAGGTTTTTGAAGGCAGGTGATATGACCCTCAAAGTTGCAAACGGAGCTAGCATGGATGCTGAGGCCGTGGGGGACTATCACCTGGGAATGTCAGATGGACATGTTTTGGTTTTACATAATTGTTATTTTGCACCCAATGCAACTTGTAATATCATTTCTGTATCTTTAATATCTAAAGAAGGTTATGAATTTGCATTTGTAAGCAATGTTGTAAACATTCACCTTAATCAAGTTCTGATTGGGTCAGGTACATTAAGCAATGGTATATACGTATTAAACTAACCACAGATTTTCAATGTCCAGAATACACACAAAAGAAAGTCTCCGGAAACAAATCAGGCTTTCTTATGGCATTGTTGACTGGGTCACATCAATGAGAGAAGGTTGACGAAGTTACATACAGAAGGATATTTGGATCCGTTCGAATATCAATCATATGCAACTTGTCAATCCTGTCTCAAAGGAAAGATGACAAAGACTCCGTTCACTGGACACGGAGTAAGAGCGAGCGAGCTCTTGGGACTCGTACACAGCGACGTGTGTGGTCCAATGTCTACACATGCGCGAAGCGGTTATTCCTACTTCATTACTTTTACGGATGACTTTTCAAGGTACGAATATGTCTTCTTAATGAAACATAAATCCGAAGCCTTTAGAAAGTTACAGGAATATAAGAATGAAGTAGAAAAACAAACAGGCAAAAGTATCAAGACACTGAGATCTGATCAAGGTGGTGAATACTTGAGTGCCGAGTTCCTGGATTACCTAAAAGAGAATGAAATTCTCTCTCAGCTTACTCCTCCATACACTCCGCAACATAACGGTGTGTCGGAGAGACGGAACTGGACCCTATTGGATATGGTACGTTCCATGATGAGTAACGCTGAGTTACCGCGATCATTCTGGGGATATGCACTAGAATCAGCTGCATATCTTTTGAACCGAGTTCCAACTAAGACTGTGCCTACTACACCATATCAGATGTGGTGTGGGAAGAGACCATATCTTAATCACATTAAGACATGGGGATGTCCAGCTTTTGTCAAAAAGCAGCATGCGGACAAACTCGAGGCACGCTCAGTACGGTGCAAGTTTGTGGGATATCCAAAGAACTCCAAGGGATATTTCTTCTATTGCGAAGAGGAACAAAAGGTTTTTGTTTCTCGTCATGCCCACTTCTTGGAAACTGAGTTTTTGGAAAATCAGATAAGTGGGAGCGCAATAGAACTGGAAGAAATTCCAGAACCATGAGCTATTTCTGAAAGCTTAGTAGAACCAGAGGGTTCGAAAGATCAGGACATTCCTGCGCCGCTCCGCAGAAGTAGTAGGCAGTCTCATCCGCCCGAGAGATACTACGGTTTTCTTATAGACGGAGTAGAGAGGATTGCATCATTGATAGTGATGAGCCGACTAGCTTCCAGCAGGCCATTCAGAGCGTCGACTCGGTAAAATGGCTGGATACAATGCGGACCGAAATGGAGTCCATGTACACCAACAAAGTATGGACGTTGGACGTTGCTCCAGATGGGGTAAAACCCGTAGGATGCAAGTGGATCTTCAAAAGGAAGATTGGTGTAGATGGACAGATTGAGACCTATAAGGCTAGACTTGTTGCAAAGGGTTTTCGTCAAAGACCTGGTTTGGACTATGATGAAACCTTTTCTCCAGTGGCTATGCTGAAATCCATTCGGATCTTTCTTGCCATTGCTGCCTTCCACGATTATGAGATTTGGCAGATGGATGTAAAGACCGCTTTTCTAAATGGAAATTTAGAGGAGTGTGTCTATATGGACCAGCCAGAGGATTTCATTCAGAGTGGGAGCAGCGGAAAGGTGTGCAAGTTGCTTAAGTCCATCTATGGACTAAAGCAGGCATCGTGGAGCTAGAACATCTGTTTTGATGAGACGATCAAAGAATTTGGCTTAATCAAAAATCCAGATGAACCATGCATCTATAGTAGATTTGTAGCAAGAACTGTCGTATTCCTCATTTTATACGTGGATGACATTCTCTTGATAGGAAATGACATTCCTATGCTACAATCTGTCAAAGGGTTCTTGTCACACAGGTTCTCCATGAAAGACCTGGGTGATGCCTCTTACATTTTGGGGATCCGGATCTATCGTGACAGATCTAAGAGGATATTAGGACTTTCACAGTCCAGGTACATCGACACCATACTGAAAAGATTCAGTATGGATGATTCCAAGCACGGTAATCTACCGGCTTATCACGGGATCACCCTCTCCGAAGAGATGTCTCCCAAGACTGATTTGGAAAGGGATCGCATGTCTATTATACCCTACGCTTCTGCGGTAGGCTCTATAATATATGTGGTGTTGTGTACCAGACCGGATGAAGCTTATGCACTGAGTGTGGTAAGCCGGTATCAGTCAAACCCTGGGGAGAAACACTGGATAGCGGTAAAGAACATTCTCAAGTACCTGAGAAGGACTAAGGAGATGTTCTTGGTGTATGGCGGAAAAGACCTCCAGATCGAGGCCTTTGCTAACTCCAGCTTCTAGAGTGACAAGGATGATTCCAAGTCCATGTCGGGTTATGTCTTACCCTCTATGGAGGGGCGGTGTGTTGGAAGAGTTCCAAACAGGAAACCGTTGCTGACTCGACGATAGAAGCGGAATATATCGCTGCTGCAGATGCCGCAAAAGAAGGCGTCTGGATAAGGAAGTTCTTGATAGAACTTCAGGTGGTTCCGTCCATTGTTGATCCAGTACCTATGTATTGCGACAACAACGGGGCTATAGCTTTAGCGAAGGAACCCAGGTCCCATCAGAAATCCAGACACATCTTGAGGCGGTATCACCTGATCAGGGAGATCGTGGGTCACCAGGAGATTGAGGTTCGGAGAGTTGCTACGGAAGATAACACTGCTGATCCATTCACGAAGGCCTTGCCCCAGACTCAGTTCGAGCGGCTGATTGAGATGATAGGTCTTCGATACGCCAGTACATGGCCTTAGTGCAAGTGGGAGATTGTTAGTGTATATGCCCTAGAGACCATTACTGTATCATACTAGTTTGTATATTACCTGATGGAAGCTTGGGATATTCACAGTTGTATAGACAATCTTGCTCGAAATTGTAGTATGCTACTTTGTTTGTCTCTGCTTTAATGTATACATGTGTTTCTTTTAGTATATCACCTATACGCATTAGTAGAGCCCTTAGGATCTTTGCTTGATTACCAGCGTTGTGATGGCAGTCACACTCGTGGGGGCTGGGTAATCTACAAGCACATCCTTATATATACGTCCCTGGTCGTTGGATTATCGAGACAGGGCATCGATACTCCGGAGTAGACTAGCGTATGCGCTTCTCATCCCAGCAGGGGAGACGGTCTGTCCCACAGCCGTCAGTACATCGTACTTGAGATAGTATGCGGGTACTCGTTGGGTTACGAGTACACTGGACAGGACTCGTAGGGAACTGTTGGTTGGTATTATACCTATCGTCAATTATCAGTTCCCAGGTGACATGAGTACAGCTTAGTCCACTGACTTGACACTGTCACTTCGCCTCGAGTGTGTTCCCACTGCACTTAGATTACTACCCTACCACGGCTCAAAGGAGTCGTGCAAACAGGTAGTAGTTGGGTGCAGTCCCGAAGCACTTGGAGGCAGTGACAGTTAGACAGGAATCGTCTCTCCCTCTATTGGGGGTTGATATCGCGCTGTGTCTAGGAGAGCCATTACACATGTAGTCCCTGGCCAGGGCAAGCGAGATATACTGGTAGGTTTCCAGTGTTATCTCAGGGTGTTCTGGGCTACACTCCGACACGACTTGTACCGCTATTAGGGGACTGACGTTTTCCACCCCCTAGGCCCGCCATGCGATATTATTAGACGAACAGACCGGACTGTACGGAGATTGTCATATTCAGGCTCAGTAGGAGTTTAAATGGGTTCACCTCGTCAGTCTTCTTATCAGCATCTACCTGGGGATCGTTACGTACAGCTAGTACCACTTGCGGCTTGGGTTAAACCCACTGCCAGCGTAGTGTCGAGTCTTTAGAGTCCCACACAGAGGGTTATTCACCTATGGGAAAAACAGAGTAGAGGTCGCATGGTTTTGCGACAGGGTTCGTTCACATCTGCGTACTTGTGCATGTTTGGTGTCTGGACAATTATTACTAGCGGGCTCTGGTTTGAGCCAGATCCTAGTATATGCTTTGGGGTTAGTTTTATCTCATTGTATTCGTATTCCACGGAACACGAATGCGGGTGTGTATGCACAGTTGTTTGAGGCGGAGGAAGAAGATTTTCATTAGGGTTTTGGAACGGGTGCGTATGCACAGTTGACAGTTGTCTTTTTCCAACCCTAATGAATATGTGAAATATCAATTAATAATATTAATTAAATGAAATTGAGTTATGGTTAGGGTTGTTGACTTGTTGACCAAGGTTGACTTGTTGACCAAGGTTGAAACATTGACCATCATCATTTCACTCCAAAGATACTCTTTGATCTTTGCAAAATCATTTAATGTGAAATGATAATGGTCTTATCAAACCAACCATCACCTTTTTCATTTGATTCAAATTATTAATTTGATTAATTCACATATATTGGTTTTGGTTGTAAAACTATTCTCATTCTCACATTCTCATTCTCTCTCATCTCTTCTTCTTCCTCCTCCTCTAGTTCAAGGAAAATTCATCTCATGTGTTGAGAAACATTTACTTGGAGATAAAACACCAAAGCCACTCTCTACTCATCCTAAGGTTGAAGGTTTAGCAAGCCGAACACTTTAGTTTTCTCAAGTTCGAGAAAGAAGCTCAAGGTAAAGACCCTCAGGTGGATCCATCTTCGGCAAGAGAAGGCGACAAGGAGAGAACCATCCGACCACTACAAGGAGTCCAAGAGAAGGAGTTCAAGTTGAGGTATAACCCCTAACCGAGTAGGTAAAGCTCTAGTTGGTTGCTAGTGTGTAGTTTAGCAAAGATCCGTGTTTTATAGTCCATGTTACCTAAACCCTAAAAATCGTTTTTCACCGTTTCCGCAAGCCCGAAAGAACCGGGAGAGGTAACGTGGACTTACAATCGTCTGGATGGCTCGAGGCGCCCCATAGGTAGGATCACTTTATTACTTGCAAATTTTATGTATAGTTAGCTAGTTAACCATCTCATTCATATACATACCCGTCTAGTTATTCGTTTGCTGGTATTGCATGGATATCTATATACCTATGTGTGATATCACCCCTTAGGACACTTACACCATTACCATTGGCTCATGTTGCACGTGCACTATTCATGTGAGCACACACGCCTTGGTAATTGACATGTCACGAGCACTTTAGAACCTGCTTAGTTTAGTATCACCACTTGCATCATACATGATATATTGAATCGCATAGCATGTATATATGTCGCATCATTATCATGCTTATATAGATTTATAGCCACAAATCACATCTCATACCTTTGATATCATAAGCATTTATCATATACAACATGTTGGGTATTATGATTTTCTTAAGGATTTCAGTATTGATGAGATTTCTGGATTTTGGGAAAAACCGCAAGAATTTAACAAAAACTTATTATTATCATTTTTAAAATAAAGTTGCGATTTTCTCGTGATGTATGTGTCGTCCACCATGAGTTTTCATATTTTCTGTTGGATTTCGAGACCCGATTCGAGGAGTGGATGAACCGTCTCGGGTATATGGTGGGCCCGGTATGGTACCCCAGGGCAAGAAGATCGAGTTGTAGACGATGAGCCTGGCAGGGGAAGACTACCTACCGGTGATGTCTGGCGCGGCGGATATCTGAAGGATACCGACCGTTGTCATGAGATTTGATGGTATGGGTCGATCCGGACTGACGGAGGCCGATGTATTGAGACATATATATTCCCATATTTGGCGTCGATGCTTGACACGGTTTTCAGATGATTTCATTGATAGTACTTTAGCTATTGCACATATACTCTTTTTCTAAGTTAAGAATGCAGAGCTTATAGTATTTTAAACACTTAAAAATTTCGTATTGATGTTGCATAATGTGCATACATACTAGTGGCATTACATCACATCTAGGCATACATGTTGTGATGCATTTGCGTTCATTCTTACGATATCCTTATTAGATGTTATATTCTACTCACGAGCTGGCAACTCACCCCCGTTGTGCCACAGTGTCTTGCAGGTCGGACCCGTCAGCCTTGTAGCGGGGGGCTTATCTTATCATTGGCTTCTTTTGCCCAGACTCGCGACATTGCTCGTAGGTGGGTTGCGAGGACACTTTATCTCTTTTTTGTACCTTCTTTGTATCTAGTATTCTCCATCTACCACTTCTTATTTGTATATGCGACCTAGTGATGGGACTGAGAGATTTGTGTCTATGTGGTTTCTCTGGGGTCGAGCTCACTTGAGCCGACGAGTTTTTCTTAGTTTTGTGTTTCCTTATGCTTATTTGATTGATATTGCATATATATTGCGTGTGGTTGTGATCCGCCTTGGGCGAAGAGCTAGCTCCCGCTTGGGGATGCCATTTTGTTATTACAGGTTATATATCTTGTTGTACCTATTTTGGGGGGCTAGTATTTACAAAGGAGACTCTGCCGAAATTTTCAGAAAATTTTGATGCTTTAAAATAGGGATTTATACAACTTAAATGGTTTTAAATTGTTTTCATAAAGGTTTTCCTTCACTCTTATTGCTTATGGTTTAGATTTTCTGGACATTGGCTGACTTAGGTTACGTTACGCCTTGAGACGTCTCGTAATCTAAGGGCCGGTCACGTTCCGTACCTTCGGGTCATGATAAAGTTGGTATCAGAGCGTAGGTTTTACCTTTCTTAGTGTAGGACGACCCTTGGTAGATGGAGTAGGTGCCTTAAGCAGAGTGGCGTAGCGTAGATATGTTCCGCGGCATACTTACGATACAGTACTCCGCCTAAGTGACCTTAGGACATAATTGCTTGTATTTCCCCTCTTGATTCCTTGCATTCCTTGATTCAATTGCAATGTTCTTATCGCTCATGTTTCTTATTCCAGCTTCGATGCCGCCAAAGACTACGAGAACTCAGCGGGCTGCCGTTAGGGATGAGCTTCGAGCAGGCTCGTCTGAGGCGAAGATCGAGCGGGATGATACGCCTATCCCTCAGGGTCAGAATTATCCGCCATCTCCAGACCGTATTGCTAGATTAGAGGCCGGTATGCAGGAGTTGTGACAGAAGATGGGATCTTTAGTTGGGTCCAGTCGGGCACAGAGATCCGAGGACGTTCCTTCCACCGCACAGACCACGATTGTACCTGCTGCCCAGACGGTTACTCCTGCTACTACTGCGACTATCCCTGTTTCACTACAGGAGTTTATGAGGCTAAGACCTCCAGCTTTTACTGGCACGGATGCGACAGAGGACCCACAAGCATTTCATGATAGGATGGTTAGGATTTGCCGTTCGTTGAGGTATTCTGATGATAGATGGGTAGAGTTCGCGAGTTTTCGTCTGGAGGGCCTTGCCCAGACTTGGTAAGATTCAGTAGAGAGAGGCCGAGTTGCAGGTCTATCTCATATGACCTGGGACGAGTTTACAGGTGCATTTCTTGCCCGTTTCCTTCCGGGGAATGTCCGAGATGCTCGAGCCCGTAGTTTTGAGTCTTTGCGCAAGACTCCTGGGATGACAGTGTCTGAGTATGATATACAGTTTACCCAGTTGTCCCGATATGCTCCGTACCTAATAAACAGGGAAGAGAAGAGAATAAAGAGGTTTGTGCGAGGGCTTGATACACAGCTATTCCTTGCCATCGGCACCCAGCACTTTGACACATACGCAGCCGCGATGGATGCAGCCTTACTTTTGGAGGAGCGCATTTCTGAGACTCCGGTCGTTTCTGGGCCGAAGAGGATCCGTACTGATACGCCAGCCTAGCGGCAGATGGGTAGACACTGTGATAGATTCTTTCCGGGAGATGGTGGTGGCAGAGGATTGAGACGAGGTCAGTTATTTTGTTCATATCCGCAGACCCACCAGTCGTCACCAGGATGTTTTCGGTGCGGGTGTCAGTACCACCGTATCAGAGACTGTACCATCAGGCACCAGGGCGTGGTGACAGTCCCACATATGACCTTACCACCTTCACCACCTCCTCACAGAGCTCTACTTCCTACCTCTGATGAGGCTCCACGCCATGCAGATGCCTCTAGAGGTCGTGGGCGTGGCGATCCTGTTCAGAGAGGACGAAGCGACAGAGGCAGAGGCAGAGGCCGAGGTAGAGGCAGAGGACAGCCAGCTATTAGTAGTGGACAGGCCCGAGTGTTCGCGTTGACTCCTCAGGATGCGCAGGCATCCAATGCCGTCGTGACAGGTACACTGCCAGTATGTTCTTTTGATGCACGGGTATTATTTGATCCAGGCTCCACACATTCTTATGTATCCACATACTTTGCACCGAGGTTGGGCCGAGAGTCTTCTTCGTTAGATCAGCCACTTGTTGTTATTACTCCGGTAGGCGAGTCGTTTGTTGCCTGTTTTGTGTACCGATCGTGTCCCGTTCGTATCGGGGAGAGAGATTCTTCAGTTGATTTGATTCTCCTCGATATGCTAGACTTCGACGTTCTTCTTGGTATGGACTGGCTAGCCACCTGTTATGCATTTGTGGACTGCCGTGAGAAGGCGGTCAGATTTAGTTTTCCTGGTGAGCTGGTTCTTGTTATTCAGGGAGATCGTAGCGCTACCCTTCCCAGCTTGATTTCTTCTCTTCGTGCTGGTTAGCTCTTGAGGAAAGGGTGTCAGGGATTCTTAGCCTATGTTTGTGATACTAGCGCCACAGAGGTTCCGTTGGACCAGGTCCCTGTTGTGAGAGCGTTTCCTAATGTATTCCCTGACGAGCTGCTTGGTCTACCACCAGAGCACGAGATTGAGTTCTCCATCGACTTGATCCCCGGCACGGGGCCTATCTCTATACCGCCTTATCGGATGGCCCCGGCGAAGCTTAGAGAGCTGAAGGATCAGTTACAGGACTTGCTGGATAAAGGGCTTATCCGACCGAGTGTGTCACCTTAGGGTGCTCTCGTCCTGTTTGTTAAGAAGGACGGCAGTATGCGCTTATGCATTGATTATCGTCAGCTGAACCGGGTTACTGTGCGAAATAGATATCCCCTACCCCGCATTGACGACTTATTCGATCAGCTCCAGGGTTTAGGGTTTTTCTCGAAGGTTGATTTACGGTCAGGTTATCACCAGTTGCGGGTTCGGAAGGAGGATATTCCGAAGACCGCTTTCCGTACACGTTATGGTCATTATGAGTTCTTGGTGATGTCGTTCGGGCTCAACAATGCCCCAGCAGCATTTATGGACTTGATGAACCGTGTATTTAGGCTGTATCTTGATCAGTTCATCATTGTGTTCATTGACGACATCTTGATTTATTCTCGGAGCCGGGAGGAGCATGAGCAGCACTTGCGTATCATATTGCAGACTTTGAGGGAGCATCAGCTGCTCGCCAAATTTTCCAAGTGCGCATTCTGGCTAGACAGTGTCGACTTCTTGGGTCATGTGGTGATGAGAGATGGTATTTGTGTGGACCTGAATAAGGTCGAGGCAGTGCATCGTTGGCCCAGACCGGTATCAGTTACTGAGGTTCACAGCTTTCTAGGTCTTGCCGGCTATTATCGACGTTTTGTCCAGGATTTCTCCCGTATTGCTGCACCATTGACCGGGTTGACTCGGAAGGGGTTCCTTTTGATTGGACCCAGGCATGTGAGGATAGCTTCCAGCAGTTGAAGACTCGTCTGACTACTGCACTAGTGTTATCATTGCTTTCAGGATCGGGCGGTTTCGTGGTATATTGTGATGCTTCTCGAGTGGGGCTGGGTTGTGTATTGATGCAGCACGACAGAGTTATCACGTATGCTTCTCGACAGTTAAGGAAACACGAACAGAACTACCCCACTCATGATTTAGAGATGGCTGCAGTGGTATTTGCACTTAAGATCTGGAGACATTACCTATACGGCGAGTCGTGCCAGATATTCACTGACCACAAGAGCTTGAAGTATATCTTTCAGCAGCGAAATCTAAATCTGAGACAGCGCCGTTGGATGGAGTTGGTGAAAGATTATGACTGTGAGATTCTATACCATCCGGGCAAGGCGAATGTGGTGGCAGATGCTTTGAGTAGGAGACCCGGAGGTAGCCTATCTTGTTTGAGCACAGTATAGATGCAGTCGACGGCGGATTGGCAGGTTTTATGTGACAGCAGAGTGAAGTTCGAGTTTACTCCTACAGGGGGACAGCTGGCCCATTTCAGAGCACGCCCACAGTTACTTGACCGTATCCGCAAGGTACAGTTCGGCGATGCCCGTATTTTAGAGATTATCGAGCAGATACGGCATGGCAGAGTTTCCGAGTTCGTAATTGATGATCACGGGATACTTCGATTTGGGACTCGACTGTGCGTACCAGATTCTGAGGGACTGAGGCGTGATATTCTTGAGGAAGCCCATAGATCAGTGTACAGTGTGCATCCAGGTTCCACCAAGATGTACCGTGACTTGAGAGAGGTTTACTGGTGGGACGGGATGAAGAAGGATGTTACAGACTTTGTGTTGAGATGCCTGACTTGTCGGCAAGTCAAGGCCGAGAACCAAAGGCCAGCCAGCGAGTTACAGCCTTTGCCCATCCCTGAGTGAAAGTGGGAACAGGTCTCCATGGAATTCATTGTGGGTCTACCCAGGACCAGTCGAGGGTATGACTCTATTTGGGTGATTGTGGATCAACTGACGAAAGTGGCTCGCTTCCTGCCAGTGAAGACCACTTTTGGATTTGCTCAGTATGCTCAGATTTATATTGATGAGATCGTGCGACTGCATGGCGTCCCAACTTGCATCGTGTCCGACCGGGGCACCCAGTTTACCAGCCGATTATGGCAGAAACTTCAGGAGGGTTTGGGCACCCGATGAGTTTTAGCACAGCTTTTCATCCACAGACTGACGGTCAGTCAGAACGTACTATTCAGACTCTTGAGAACATGCTCAGAGCTTGTGTTTTAGTTTTCGGTGGCAGCTGGGATCGTCATTTGCCCTTGATCGAGTTCTCCTACAATAATAGCTTCCAAGAGACGATTCAGATGGCACCTTTCGAGGCTTTATGGAAGGAGATGTCGATCGCCTGTATGTTGGACAGAGATCAGGGAGAGCAGTATTTTGGGGCCGCAGATCATACAGGAGACGACCAAAAAGATCCAGCTAATTCGAGATAGGATGAGGGCAGCACAGAGTAGGCAGAAATCATATGCTGACAACCGCCGTCGCCTACTCGAGTTCGCTGTTGGCGATCATGTTTTCCTGAGGGTCTCTCCGATGAAGGGCGTGATGAGATTTGGGCGAAAAGGGAAGCTTAGTCCTAGATATATTGGTCCCTTCGAGATCCTAGAGCATGTCGGTTTTGTGGCTTATCGGTTAGCTCTTCCGCCCAGCTTCCCCGATGTTCACCCCGTGTTCCATGTTTCGATGCTCCGCAAGTACCTTCATGACCCTTCCCATGCGATTCAGCACCAGACGATCCAGCTGGAGTGCGATCTTTCATTCACCGAGCAGCCGGTGGTCATTTTGGATCGGCAAGTGAAGAAATTGAGGTCGAAGGTTATACCGTCCGTCAAGGTTCTTTGGCGTGGCCCGAACAGCGAGGAGGTCACCTGGGAGACCGAGGACGAGATGAGGAAGAAATATCCCCTTCTTTTTGAAGGTACGCGTAGTTAAATTCTAAATTCGGGGACCGAATTTCTTTAACGGGGGAAGATTGTAACGCTTCGAAAATCGTTTAGGCAGTTTTTCGATAATCGGCAAAATAATCAGTCTTTTCCGTAAAAAGTCAAAATAAGTATTTTTCAATATAGGTCTAATTATACAAATTTTAGATAAGATATTGCTAGAAATTGGTCACTAAATTGTCACTTAAAATTTTCAAGTTATTTAAAAAAAAATCCTTAATTGATTATTTTTTTAATATTATTTTAAGCTTTTAAAAATATATTAAATTAGTGATAAATACAAATTTAAATGGGTAAATTACACACTTAGGAAACATTATAAACTAAAATCTAGTGTTAATAAAATTTTATCAGTTTTTCAACATTTTAGTTCTATGGTTAAAAATTAAAGCAAAAATGAATTAAAAATGGGTTTTTTTTGTGTAGAAATTGATGTGATATGCATTTAATGAGTTTAAAAGATGCTTTTTGTGTAGAATTTTCTACACAATCTCACTCACACCTTCCCTCTCACCCTCGGGCCAAGCTCACTGCAGGAAACCCTCCCCATTTTCCACCATTTTCTTGCTTCAAAATTCATGTAAAAATCAACCAAAAATCCACAAAAATTCACAAATTCTAACCTAAATCCTATTCCACCTCTTCCCAAACCCTAATTGGTTTAAAACAAAGAGAAAAGAGGCAACTTTGGAGGCTAAGTGCAAGGGGATCAACACTTGGGAGGTATAATTTTAATCTAGTTGTTAAATTGGTAGTTTATTTATGCTAATTTAGATTTTTTAAAGTGTTAATTTGGTTATAACTTCTTGTTTAGGAAATTCTAATAAAGGTTTAGAATTTTAATTAGGGTTTGAAGTTTTGTAAGTGGGTTGTAATTTGTGTTGTGGCCAACTAGTAGTTTAAATTAGATGTTTGTGCGATGTTGCGACCGCTATATCGTTAATTCGCGATGTTTGCATCGGAATTTCTATGTCATTGCTTACTAGGTTTTCTAAATTTTTGGGAGGTGATTTATTTGAGATATATTGAAGATACTATTAGCATCTACCACGACTTGTAGGGTGTGCGAATGCGGAGTTTGGCTTAATCGGGTTTTAGTTTTGACGGTTGCCCCGAAACGACAATTTTAGTTAAGGTTTTGGCGATTTTCGTGTGTTTTCCGCACACCAAGCGCACGTTGTGCCTTACTTGTGAGCATCGATCTTTTTATATTGTGACTTGCGTCATTCCATGATGTTTAATCTTATGTTGTGTGTTGTCCAGTTATACAATCGGTTGCGGAAATATTGGACGCGGTGCGCAAAGGCAAAGTGGTGGTTGGATCAGATTAGCGAGGTGTCCGGGTGAGTAGATGTATACATCTATAGGGAAATCGTCTGGATGGCGCAAGACGACCCATAGTTAAGATCACTTTATTACTTGCAAATTATATGCATAGTTAGCTAGTTAACCATCCCATTCATATACATACCCATCTAGTTATTCGTCTGCCGGTATTGCATGGATATCTATATACCTATGTGTGATATCACCCCTTAGGACACTTACACCACTACCATTGGCTCATGTTGCACATGCACTATTCATGTGAGCACACACGCCTTGGTAATTGACATGTCACGAGCACTTTAGAACCTTCTTAGTTTAGTATCACCACATGCATCATACATGATATATTGAATCGCATAGCATGTATATACCTCGCATCATCATCATGTTTATATAGATTTCTAGCCACAAATCGCATCGCATACCTTTGATATCATAAGCATTTATCATATACAACATGTTGAGTATTATGATTTTCTTGAGGATTTCAGTATTGATGAGATTTCCGGATTTTGGGGAAAGCCGCAAGAATTTAACAAAAACTTATTATCGTTATTTTTAAAATAAAGTTGCGGTTTTCTCATGATGTATGTGTCGTCCACCATGAGTTTTCATGTTTTCTGTTGGATTTCGAGACCCGATTCGAGGAGTGGATGAACCGTCTCGGGTACATGGTGGGCCCGGTATGGTACCCCGGGGCAAGAAGATCAAGTTATAGACGATGAGCCAGGCAGGGGAAGACTACCTACCGGTGATGTCTGGCACGGAGGATATCCGGAGGATACCGACCGTTGTCGTGATATCTGATGATATGGGCCGATCTGGACTGACGGAGCCCGATGTATTGAGACATTGATATAGTGAGACATTGAGACAGATATATTTCCATATTTGGTGTCGATGCTTGACATGGTTTTCAGATGATTTCATTGATAGTACTTTACCTATTGCACAGAAACTCTTTTTCTAAGTTAAGAATGCAGAGCTTATAGTATTTTAAACACTTAAAGATTTCGTATTGATGTTGCATAATGTGCATACATACTATTGGCATTACATCACATCTAGACATACATGTTGTGACGCATTTGCGTGCATTCTTACGATAGCCTTATTAGATATTATATTCTATGTAAGTCCACGTTGCCCACCCCGGTAATTGCGGGGAGGCGGAAAACGGAATAAAAATCAAATTTTTATGAGCTTAGGCAACATGGACTAGACAAAGAAGGATCTTTGCTAAACAAAAACAAGCTAAAGCTAACTAGAAACTAGCTAAGTGCTAGAAAGGTTATACCTTGGGCTTTATGTCCTTCTCTCCTTGCTCCTTGGAGTGGTGGAAGGAGGTCACCTTAGTCGTCTTCTCACGTCGAAGAAAGATCCACCCGAAAGCCTCGACCTTTGGCTTCAACTCCAAGCTAGAAGTAACTAGGGTGCAAGAAGTGCTAATACTTGAACCCTAGATGAGAGTAGAGATTATCAAGAAAGGGTTTTTCTCAAGCTCAAGTGTTTCTCAACATATGAGAGGGGAGAGCTTGAGGGAGAGGAAGAACAAGAGAGAGAAAGTAAATGATAGAATGAGAATAAAATAAACCATTCTCACATATATGTGTGAATTATTGTAATTAGATAATTAGCTAGATAATTGTCATGGTTAATCAAGACATGACCATTATCATTTCATTTTTAATGCAAATTGCAAGGATCAAAGAGCATCTTCCAAATAAAATGATGATGGTCAAAGTGTCAACAAGGTCAACAAGTCAAGGTGGGTCAAATGGTCAACAACCATAACCATGCACAATTATTAAACTAATATCAATTAACCATAATACACACATAATCATTAAGGTTAATACAAATGACAATAGTCATTAACCCTAATCAAAGTCCTCTCCCTCTGTCTCAAGCAACTGTGCATACGCACCCGTATTCGTGATCCGAGGAACACGAATACAATGAGAAAAACCAATCCCAAATCATATACTAGGATCCGGCTTAAACCAAAGCCCGCTAGTATAAGCTGTCCGGACAGCAAACATACACAAGTGCGCGGATGTGAACGAACCCTGTCGCAAAACCATGCGACCTCTACTCATTTTGCCTAAAGGCGAATAGCTCTCTGTGTGGGACTCTAAAGACTCGACACTACGCTGGCAGTGGGTTTAACCACAGATCGCAAGCGGCACTAGCTGTACGTAACGGTCCCCAGGTAGATGTCGACAAGAAGACTGACGAGGTGAACCCCATCTGAACTCCTACTGAGCCTGTATGTGACAATCTCCGTACAGTCCGGTCTGTTCGTATGATACATCGCATGGCGGGCCTAGGGGGCGGTGAACTTCAGTCCCCTAATAGCGGTACAAGTCGTGTCGGAGTGTAGCCCATAACACCCTGAGATAACACTGGAAACCTACCAGTATATCTCGCTTGCCCTGGCCAGGGACTACTCGTGTAATGGCTCTCCTTGACACAGCGCGATGTCAACCCCCAATACCAGGAGAGACGAATCCTGTCTAACCGTCACTGCCTCCAAGTGCTTCGGGACTGCACCCAAAAACTACCTGTTTGCACGACTCCTTTGAGCCGTGGTAGGGTAGTAATCAAAGTGCAGTGGGAACACACTCGAGGCGAAGTGACAGTGTCAAGTCAGCGGACTAAGCTGTACTCATGTCACCTGGGAACTGATAACTGACGATAGGTATAATACCAACCAACAGTTCCCGACGAGTCTTGTCCAGTGTACTCGTAACCTAACGAGCACCCGCATACTATCTCAAGTATGACGTATTGACGGCTGTGGGACAGACCGTCTCCCACGCTGGGATGAGAAGCGCATACGCTAGTCTACTCCGGAGTATCGATGCCCTGTCTCAATAGTCCAACGACTCGGGACCTGTATAAGGATGTGCTTATAGATCACCCAGCTCCCACGAGTGTGAGCGCCATCACAACGCTGGTAATCAAGCAAAGATCCTAAGGGCTCTACTAATATGTATATCAGCGATATGCTAAAAGAAACACATGCACATATTAAAGCAGAGACAAACCAAGTAGCATACTACCATTTCGAGCAAGATTGTATATACAACTGTGAATATCCCAAGCTTCCATCAAGTAATATACAAACTAGTATGATACAGTAATGGCCTCTAGGGCATATACACTAACAATCTCTCACTTGCACTAAGGCCATGTACTGGCGTATCGAAGACCTATCATCTTGATGAGCCGCTCGAACTGAGTCTGGGGCAAGGCCTTGGTGAATGGATCTGCTGTGTTATCTTCTGAAGCAACCTTCCGAACCTCGATCTCCTGGCGATCCACGATCTCCCTGATCAGGTGATACCGCCTCAAGATGTGTCTGGATTTCTGATGGGACCTGGGTTCCTTCGCTAAAGCTATAGCCCCGTTGTTGTCGCAATACAGAGGTATTGGGTCAACAATGGACGGAACCACCTGAAGTTCTCTCAAGAACTTTCTCATCCAGACAGCTTCTTTTGCGGCATCAGATGCAGCGATATATTCCGCTTCCATAGTCGAGTCAGCAACGGTTTCCTGTTTGGAGCTCTTCCAACACACCGCCCCTCCATTGAGGGTGAAGACAAAACCCGACATGTACTTGGAATCATCCTTGTCACTCTGGAAGCTAGAGTCAGCAAAGGCCTCAATCTGGAGGTCTTTTCCGCCATACACCAAGAACATCTCCTTAGTTCTTCTCAGGTACTTGAGAATGTTCTTTACTGCTATCCAATGTTTCTCCCCAGGGTTTGACTGATACCTTCTTACCACACTCAGTGCATAAGCCACATCCGGTCTGGTACACAACATCGCATACATTATAGAGCCTACCGCAGAAGCGTAGGGTATAATAGACATGCGATCCCTCTCCAAATCAGTCATGGGAGACATCTCTTTGGAGAGGGTGATCCCGTGACAAGCCGGTAGATTACCACGCTTGGAATCTTCCATACTGAATCTCTTCAGTATGGTGTCGATGTACCTGGACTGTGAAAGTCCTAATATCCTCTTGGATCTGTCACGGTAGATCCGGATACCCAGAATGTATGAGGCATCACCCAGGTCTTTCATGGAGAACCTGTGTGACAAGAACCCCTTGACAGATTGTAGCATAGGAATGTCATTTCCTATTAAGAGAATGTCATCCACGTATAAAACGAGGAATACTACAGTTCTCGCTACAAATCTACAATAGATGCATGGTTCATCTGGATTTTTGATAAAGCCAAATTCTTTGACCATCTCATCAAAACAGATGTTCCAACTCCGCGATGCCTGCTTTAGTCCATAAATGGACTTAAGCAACTTGCACACCTTTCCGCTGCTCCCACTCTGAATGAAACCCTCTGGCTGGTCCATATAAACACACTCCTCTAAATGTCCATTTAGAAAAGCTGTCTTTACGTCCATCTGCCAAATCTCATAATCGTGGAAGGCAGCAATGGCAAGAAGGATCCGAATGGATTTCAGCATAGCTACTGGAGAAAAGGTTTCGTCATAGTCCAAACCAGGTCGCTGACGAAAACCCTTTGTTACCAGTCTAGCTTTATAGGTCTCAACCTGTCCATCTACACCAATCTTCCTTTTGAAGATCCACTTGCATCCTACGGGTTTTACCCCATCTGGAGCAAAGTCCAACGTCCATACTTTGTTGGTGTACATGGACTCCATTTCGGTCCGCATTGCATCCAGCCATTTTACCGAGTCGACGCTCTGAATGGCCTGCTGGAAGCTAGTAGGCTCATCACAGTCTATGATGCAATCCTCTCTATCCCCGTCAATGAGAAAACCGTAGTATCTCTCGGGCGGATGAGACTACCTACTACTCCTGCGGAGTGGCGTGGGAATGTCCTGATCTTTCGAACCCTCTGGTTCTACTAAGCTTTCAGTAATAGCTCGTGGTTCTGAAATTTCTTCCAGGTCTATTGCGCTCCCACTTATTTCTTTTTCTAAGAACTGATGTTCCAGAAAATGGGCATTACGAGAAACAAGGACTTTTTGTTCCTCTGCGTAATAGAAAAGATACCCCCTGGAGTTCTTTGGGTATCCCACAAACTTGCACAGTACTGAGCGTGCCTCGAGCTTGTCCGTATACTGCTTTTTGACATAAGCTGGACATCCCTAAATCTTCAGGTATTGAAGATAGGGTTTCTTCCCACTCCATAACTCATATGGTGTGGTAGGCACAGTCTTAGTGGGAACTCGGTTCAAAAGGTATGCAGCTGATTCTAGCGCATATCCCCAGAACGATCGCGGCAACTCAGTGTTACTCATCATGGACCGTACCATATCCAATAGGGTTCGGTTCCGTCTCTCCGATACACCGTTATGTTGCGGAGTGTATGGAGGAGTAAGCTGAGAGAGAATTCCATTCTCTTTTAAGTAACCCAGGAACTCGGCACTCAAGTATTCACCACCTCGATCAGATCTCAGTGCCTTGATACTTTTGCCTGTTTGTTTTTCTACTTCATTCTTATATTCCTGGAACTTTTCAAAAGCTTCGGATTTATGTTTCATTAAGAAGACATGTCCGAACCTTGAGAAATCATCCGTAAAAGTAATGAAGTAAGAATAACCGCTTCGTGCATGTGTAGACATTGGACCGCACACATCGCTGTGTACGAGTCCCAAGAGCTCGCTCGCTCTCACTCCGTGTCCATTGAACGGAGTCTTTGTCATCTTTCCTTTGAGACAGGATTGACAAGTTGCATATGATTGATATTCGAATGAATCCAAATATCCTTCTGCATGTAACTTAGTCAACCCTCTCTCATTGATGTGACCCAGTCTACAATGCCATAAGAAAGTTTTATTGATTTCTGGAGACTTTCTTTTGTGTGTATTCTGGACATTGAAAATCTGTGGCTGGTTTAATACGTATATACCGTTGTTCAATATACCTGACCCAATCAAAACTTGATTAAGGTGAATGTTCACTACATTACTTACAAATACAAATTCATAACCTTCTTTAGATAATAAAGATACAGAAATGATATTACAGGTTGCATTTGGTACATAATAACAACTACGTAAAACCAAAAAGTGTCCATCCGACAATCCCAGGTGATAGTCCCCCACGGCCTCAGCATCCATGCTAGCACCGTTTGCAACTCTGAGGGTCATGTCACCTGCCTTCAAAACACTACGCTTTCTCAACTCCTGCAAAGAATTACAGATATGAGATCCTGATCCGGTATCCAATACCCAGGATGTAGAGTTTATTGATAGACAGTTTTCAATAACATACACACCTGAAGCTGAAGCTGCAACTCGCTTCAAATCCTGTGTTCTGGCCTTCCAAGCCTTGCAATCCTGTTTCCAGTGACCACTTTTGTGACAATAGAAGCATTCTTCCTTCCCCACCAGCTTTCCCGCTATCTTTGTTGCTTTTCCTTTTCCCTTCGTATCCACTTTACCGACACCGCCTCTTGGTTTGGCGGGGGCTTTCTTCTTCTTACCCTTGGCTTTCGCCCTGGATCTAGAAGAGGAAGATCCTCCTACAAACAAAGTGGATGTCTCCCTACCCTTCAGTAGGGTGCCCTCAGCACTCCTCAACATGTTCAGAAGTTCGGAAAGTTCAACCTCCTTTCCTTGCATGTTGAAGTTAAGAATAAACTGGGCGTAAGTGGAAGGAAGGGACTGGAGAATCAAATCAGTATAGAGTTCATTCTCCAACGTGGACCCAAGGTCCGCGAGCTCCTCTATGTAGCCAATCATCTTAAGCACGTGTTCCGCTACCGATGATCCGACGGCCAACCTTGCCGAAAATAACTTCTTCGACACTTCGTATCTTGCGATACAAGACTGCTCTCCATACAGTTCTTTTGTATGAAGAAATATGGACTCTAGGTCCATATTCTCGTGCCTCCTCTGATGTTCGTTGTCCATCGAGGCTAGTACGAGGCATCTGGCCTTCGCGCAATCTATTTCCTAGGTCTTGTTGATTTCCTTATCTACGACACTGGTTTTGGGACCTGGGACAGGGGGAGCTTTGGTGGTAAGGACATACCCCAACTTGTCGTAAGTGATTGCCATCTTGACATTCCTGAGCCAATCTTTATAGTTTGGCCCTGTCAATATGTTTTTATCTAGTAATAACTTAAGCCCGGTCATGTTGAATGGTCGCTGTAATTAGGAGAGAGAAAAGAAACACTTTAGCATGATACTCTTGCAAGTTTAGAGTGGTTTTTAATTTGTCTAAACTGGATGGCTCCCACTGTCTCTCGAATCCCTTCTCAAACCGTAAAGAAAGGATTAGTCAGGATCAATCTCACCGTACAATACTTGCTTAACCGTTCAGCCAGGCCAGTGTCGGTACTTCGAGGGAGGTTTTCCAATGCTTTCGCTAAGTTTCTTAATTAAGTAACCTCTTTTCCCTGGGGGCGTAGCCCCGCTAACACCTTTCTAGACACCTACTAAGTTTATAGCATTGATCGTTAAGTGAGAGTTTTCCCGAGGAGTAGCATATACTCACAGTAGGATCGGGATCCAAATATCATCGCGTGATAAAACCGAAGGAATCCTACCAGAATTATCACACTCCAAATGGTATGCAGCGCTAGCAAGTTTCAGTACTTATGAAACTCCCGATGTGGATTTTTGCCCCATGCTCTTATGACCTTAGCGTGAGGTCAAAATGTCATAAGTCACATGTCAAGTTCTTCCTATCATTATCCCGGTTAATTTGAACCCACCCGTACCTACCCTTGACGTAGGCCAAAATGGCAGTACGACTGTCTCAAACCAACGCATTCTATCTATGCAACAGATAAATATCCGGCAGCTACCAATCACTATGCCTTGGCGTGAGGTCAAAATACATAGCTTGAATACTACCGAATATTTAACTGAAATGATGGAGGGCTACGGATGGTTTTGGCGAAACCGTGAACGTAGTGAACTTGATATAATCGATGGAACGAGATAGCTTTTAAAAGGAGTGGTTCAAGCTCCGCGTTTAAAAGTTTAGTTTTGAAAAGAACCGAGTGGTTTTCAAAGTGTTCCAATCGACTTTTACTTGGTTTATTTTCTTGCATTAGTTCTTTTAATGCGTCCCATCATTTAACCCTACCATTGCAGAAAACAACCAAAATATGACGTACGCTTATGCCATTCGCATTCGCCACGGGGCCCCGTCATCACCCGTTAGGTTACTTAACTAATGACAGAGCGGGGGCTGGGCTAGCGCGGCTGTAAAACATAAGCAACGCCTAAATAGTTATCATATATAAATATATAGCAATGATAAACATTACAGATCACAGATGAATACATTGGATATACTAGGAATCCGCAACCCGTTCGAGCCTGCAGCGAAAAGAGGATTACACGGTCGCGGTGAATAGCCAATACCCCACCCAAGACCCCTACGGGTGCGGCAAACTACCCGCCAAGTACCCGAAGCGAAGCAACCTCCCTCACCACCGTGAGTAGGCCACTCGGCACTTCGAGATACCCGGTAGTTTGTGCACCCCTTCCATGGGTCTATCCTAGGAGCAAAAACAGTAAAAAGAATTATACAATGACGGCTACAACCCCGACCCGGTTGTGCGGCCAAACAAATAATAATATTACATCAATTTACATGTTACAATGAATGAAAGAAAAAGCAACACTCATCTCACATCAACCCCGGCTATTCATCCGCGACAATCCAACCCATTCATATACACATACCATCATCAATCACAAATCACAGATATGTATAACCCCGACTAATCGACATATAGCGATTAGCCGACGTTCAATACATATAAACATCACAGATATAACCTTTTAGTCAAAGTGTATTGAAGTTCGGAAAAAATACGGATTTATAAGCCCCCAAAAACAAATTTCTATTATGGAAAATCTGGGCACATATAAACCATCTTAAAAATCCTAAAACCAAGCCAGAAATACACTGCACCAAACTCGACCCAGTGAAGAGCCAAGACGGCCGCGGTTGCGCGGCAATAGCTTGCTATTGCCGCGGAACCGCGGCTCTTTGGTTGAATCACTGGATCGTTTTTGGTGGCTTTCTTTAAAAAACCCTGAGATGATTTTTGGAGTATGACAAATTTTATTTTGAACAGAAAAAAATTAACAGAAACTTAGGGTTTTGAAAACTCGGTTTTTCGATTTTTCCGATTCGAACTTCGATACACTCTACTACCTAGCTAGTTTATGTTTAGTTAGTCTCTGATACCACTGTAAGTCCACGTTGCCCACCCTGGCACTTGCGAGGAGGCGGAAAACGGAATAAAAATCGAATTTTTATGAGCTTAGGCAACATGGACTAGACAAAGAAGGATCTTTGCTAAACAAAAACAAGCTAAAGCTAACTAGAAACTAGCTAAGTGCTAGAAAGGTTATACCTTGGGCTTTATGTCCTTCTCTCCTTGCTCCTTGGAGTGGTGGAAGGAGGTCGCCTTAGTCGTCTTCTCACGTTGAAAAAAGATCCACCCGAAAGCCTCGACCTTTGGCTTCAACTCCATGCTAGAAGTAACTAGGGTGCAAGAAGTGCTAATACTTGAACCCTAGATGAGAGTAGAGATTATCAAGAAAGGGTTTTTCTCAAGCTCAAGTGTTTCTCAACACATGAGAGGGGAGAGCTTGAGGGAGAGGAAGAACAAGAGAGAGAAAGTAAATGATAGAATGAGAATAAAATAAACCATTCTCACGTATATGTGTGAATTATTGTAATTAGATAATTAGCTAGATAATTGTCATGGTTAATCAAGACATGACCATTATCATTTCATTTTTAATGCAAATTGCAAGGATCAAAGAGCATCTTCCAAATGAAATGATGATGGTCAAAGTGTCAACAAAGTCAACAAGTCAAGGTGGGTCAAATGGTCAACAACCATAACCATGCACAATTATTAAACTAATATCAATTAACCATAATACACACATAATCATTAGGGTTAATACAAATGACAATAGTCATTAACCCTAATCAAAGTCCTCTCCCTCTGTCTCAAGCAACTGTGCATACGCACCCGTATTCGTGATCCGAGGAACACGAATATAATGAGAAAAACCAATCCCAAATCATATACTAGGATCCGGCTTAAACCAAAGCCCGCTAGTATAAGCTTTCCGGACAGCAAACGTGCACAAGTGCGCGGATGTGAACGAACCCTGTCGCAAAACCATGCGACCTCTACTCATTTTGCCTAAAGACGAATAGCTCTCTGTGTGGGACTCTAAAGACTCGACACTATGCTGGCAGTGGGTTTAACCACAGACCGCAAACGGCACTAGCTGTACTTAACGGTCCCCAGGTAGATGTCGACAAGAAGACTGACGAGGTGAACCCCATCTGAACTCCTACTGAGCCTGTATGTGACAATCTCCATACAGTCCGGTCTGTTCATCTCATACATCGCATGACGGGCCTAGGGGTGCGGTGAACGTCAGTCCCCTAATAGCGGTACAAGTCGTGTCGAAGTGTAGCCCATAACACCCTGAGATAACACTGGAAACCTACCAGTATATCTCGCTTGCCCTGGCCAGGGACTACTCGTGTAATGGCTCTCCTTGACACAGCGCGATGTCAACCCCCAATACCGGGTGAGACGAATCCTGTCTAACCGTCACTGCCTCCAAGTGCTTCGGGATTGCACCCAAAAACTACCTGTTTGCATGACTCCTTTGAGCCGTGGTAGGGTAGTAATCAAAGTGCAGTGGGAACACACTCGAGGCGATGTGACAGTGTCAAGTCAGCGGACTAAGCTGTACTCATGTCACCTGGGAACTGATAACTGACGATAGGTATAATACCAACCAACAGTTCCCGACGAGTCCTGTCCAGTGTACTCGTAACCTAACAAGCACCCGCATACTATCTCAAGTACGACGTACTAACGGCTATGGGACAGACCGTCTCCCACGCTGGGATGAGAAGCGCATACGCTAGTCTACTCCGGAGTATCGATGCCCTGTCTCGATAGTCCAACGACTAGGGACCTGTATAAGGATGTGCTTATAGATCACCCAGCTCCCACGAGTGTGTGCGCCATCACAACGCCGGTAATCAAGCAAAGTTCCTAAGGGCTCTACTAATATGTATATCAGCGATATGCTAAAAGAAACACATGCACATATTAAAGCAGAGACAAACCAAGTAGCATACTACCATTTCGAGCAAGATTGTATATACAACTGTGAATATCCCAAGCTTCCATCAAGTAATATACAAACTAGTATGATACAGTAATGGCCTCTAGGGCATATACACTAACATTCTACTCACGATCTGGCAACTCACCCCCGTTGTGCCACGGTGTCTTGCAGGTCGGACCCGTCAGCCTTGTAGCGGCGGGCTTATCTTATCATTGGCTTCTTTTACCCAGACTCGCGACATTGCTCATAGGTGGGTTGTGAGGACACATTATCTCTTTTTGTACCTTCTTTATATCTAGTATTCTCCATCTACCACTTCTTATTTGTATATGCGACCTGGTGATGAGACTGAGAGATTTGTGTATATGTGGTTTCTCTGGGGTCGAGCTCACTTGAGCCGATGAGTTTTTCTTAGTTTTTTGTTCCCTTATGCTTATTTGATTGATATTGCATATATATTGCATGTGGTTGTGATCCGCCTTGGGCGAAGAGCTAGCTCCCGCTTGGGGATGCCATTTTGTTATTACAGGTTATATATCTTGTTGTACCCATTTTTGAGGGCTAGTATTTACAAAGGAGACTCTGCCGAAATTTTCTAAAAATTTTGATGCTTTAAAATAGGGATTTATACAACTTAAATGGTTTAAAATTGTTTTCATAAAGGTTTTCCTTCACTCTTATTGCTTATGGTTTAGATTTTCTGGGCATTGGCTGACTTAGGTTACGCTACGCCTTGAGACGTCTCGTAATCTAAGTGTCAGTCACGTTCCGTACCTTCGGGTAGTGACAGGAAGGGAAAACGAAATGGTGGTGGTTCGACTTCTTCAGGTGGGGGTTGATTAATCACAAAATCTGTGTCGTTGAGGAATGCAATTTCGTCAGCAAAAAGTTCTTCAAAACTCTCATCGATGTAATTGAACATTTTGCTGTCAGTAAGTTTTGTGCCAGAATTTATCATACTTGATTTGTCAAAAATTATGGAGGTAGGAGACTCGAAAAACTCATCTACCTCATTTTCAAAAGTATCCAAATCAAGTTGGCTTTCTGGAATGATCAAACTTGAATTATCGGATTGTGATTCATCAACACTCACTGAAATTATAGGAAGAATAGAAGAGGAACCTGAGAAAATGGGAGAAAGAAGTTGAATACGAACTTGAGGGTAGAGATGGAGTGTATAAATTAGCACAATTTTTAATGACCGATGTATAAAAAGCGATTGTGTTAATCTATCAACCCACTGAGAAATGAGGTCAAATCCCTCAAGATTCGTGAGAAAACATGGGCACGTCGAACTTGGTAAAGCAGACATTGAAAGGGATACGGTTTCTTGCGCGGTCGGAATGACGATAGAGGGAAGTGATTAAGGAAGGGTATCGGTTAAAGATTCAGGAGGGTGTACACAGTCAGTGGAAGGTACAGGATGAATTGGAAAATCCGACTCATCAAGTAAAACTGGTTCATCCTTAATACTATCCTCAAAATTCTCCTCAAAAGTTATCTCATCCATGCATTTATCATCAAAATCTAGACGCATATGGGGTTCGGGAGAAATATTTAATGTCTCGGGATGATGAATTGGAAAGAAAAACTCATCCAAATTTATGGATTCATCATCCAAAATATTCCCAGCGTCAATATTCTCAATCAAGTGAAAATTAAACTTCTCAGACACCTCATCAAAAGTATGGATATTAATCAATTCAGGTTCTAGAGTGGAGGTGTAGAGGTCAAAAGGATTGGTGGTGATTTCACTCGAAAGGGACCCTTCACAATCAGGTAAATCAAACACTACAAAGTCGCACAACTCATTAGACGTTTTATCCTCAACTGGTGAATCATTTGGAACACTTGATAGACATTCAAAACCGGAGTTGTGGGATTCAATTGGGGATGGGTAGGTTTGATTTGGAAGGATGTACAGCTCACTCTCACCACTCAAATTCTCAATCTGTCCAACCGCCTCATTATACATTGGAAAATTTAGAGCTAGTTGGAAACTAGCTACCAGGTCACTAGGTTGTCTAAGGGCGGTCATGGACGCATTCAAATCCTTAATCTATTGTTTTGACGCTACCATAAAATCTTTTAACGACTGTTCCAGACTAGACATGGGTTGTGAAGGGGCTTCAGTAAAAGATTCAAAGTTGTTTGGATATTGGAAACTCCCAAATGGTTATGTAGAAGCAATGTCTAGGGAAGGTGCGAAAGTCGGGTAGGACTGGTAGGAATTGAATGGTTGGACAGTATTAGGATAAACATTTGGATAAAAAGGTGAATGGAATTGTTGATCCCAAGAACTGGAAGTGTTGAAAGGAGTGAAAGATCGGCTACGAGATTGTTCAATATGTTCAGCAATAGACATGGATTTCGAATTACCACCAAACTCTCAAAGGGGATATCAACGTAAGAAGGTGGTGAAGGTTGAAATGGTTGATATAAGGTGGATTGAGGAGTCCAACTGTTTCTCCTAGATGCGTCTATTCGATCTTTCAAAGAAATTTTGGGCATGGAGGGGTTGTCCGAAATTCGACCAAAACAATACGCGTAGGAAGTAATGTCTGGTTGGGGGTACCAAAGTTCGGCAAGAGTTTTGCGAGGTGGGGTACCCATGATGTGAGAAAGGAGAAGAAAAAGAATGTGATGATTTTTTTTTTGATTTTTTTTTATTTAAAAAAATTGTTTGTTTTTAGAGTTTTGAAATTTTTCGAAGTGTTTTTTTTAGAAAGAGTTTTGCAAAAATTTGTACGGAACTACGGCACAATTTCAAACAATCACAATTTATACATGCATAATCAAGCCTAGAGGTAAGGTCTCCTAAGTCAACTAGACTGCTCCTAACTGTTCCAAAGGGCAAGTTGTAAGATATCTCTCAAATCGCCTCTTCACCGCCGATTGTGGCCAGGTAAGCATAAGTAAAGAAATGAGGGATCTGCTCACGAATCACCGTGAGACGGGCCTTTTAAAATTACCTTTCCTACTTGTCTAGCCTAGGCACCATAAAGTCAGGTTTAGATAAACGACCGATTGCCCACAACCTTCCTTTGTCCTAATGAGCACGACAGTCCTTATTGGCTGAGTCTAAATATTTTTTAATTAACTCGAGAGTTAATGCATATGCTTTTTGTGATTTTTGGGGTCCTAGGAAGGGTAATGAAATCCCCACCCAATTTGGATTGGTGTTATAGCCCTTTAAAAGTCCGTTTTAATTATGCAAAGCAGTTAACACACCAAAAACACTTGCAAATTTTTTTCTATTTGGCAGCACAAAGAATCCTACACAGAAACAATTTATTGGAGAGGGAGAAAGATTTTGCACAAAGAACCCTGCAGGAAAAATTTTTAGTGGAGCTCAGGAGGTTACAGAGAAATCAGATTGCTGACGTCGGCAAACAACCGCGGTTCCGCCGCCAATTGCTTGTTAGTGCCTCGGTTCCGCGGTGGTAGAATCGGTTCAGATCTCCAAAATCTTTTTGTTTTCTGTTGTGGTTCTCCTTTGTATGTTCAGATCTGCTGTTTGTTGTTTTGTTCACTGGATTTTTCCAGATCTGAATCTATTCATCTTCTTTTCCTGCGCAATTCATACAATACCTCTCAAAAAGAACAAGATGAATTTTTATTTTTTTTTATTTTTTTTTTAAATTTTTAAATTTTTATAATTTTTAATTTTTTTATTTTTTTTAACCCGAAATTACACAAAGGAAGAGACTACCGTCTCCCCGGCAACGCCGCCATTTGATTGATGATATTTTGCGTACGTGCGCTTTTAAAATCAAAGTTAAGAATATACCGCAATCAATAACGGTGTCGCTTGGTAGCTAGCCGGTTGAGTACGGGTCGGTCCACAAGGAGATGAATTCCTTTTCTTTATGTTCTAACAAGTTAATCCGATCAAGTCGGGTTTTTTTTTTTTACGATCTAATAATGAGATTAAATTGGTTAAAAGTCTTGCTAGGTTTAGAATTAGGTTAGTTTGGAAAAGGGATTCTACCCGCTGCTTTCATTGCCCTAATGAAGAATATAGGTGTTCCTCCACCACAATGTTTGTTGCCAGTATGCTACATTTTCCCCACCTCTCTTCAAGTTCTTCTTCCTCCACCACAATGGCAATCTCCATGAACCCCAAAGTGAGACTTGAGTACTACGCATTCTACAGCAAATCTTAGGCACGTTGAGTAGCCGGCTTCGTGCCCGAGTTGCCTCGGCATTGAGGTGGGAGCCCGTAAACAAAGTAGGCGATGTGGTGCACTTCCGGCGACGAGGAGGAGACAGGACTTTCCGCAGGAGATCGGGACCATGACGAGAAGACCGGAGGACTTGGATCGTCGGTATATCTCTAACCCATCTTCTAGTTAGCTTAGACTTGTTAATGGTTACGATCCGGGTGTTTAGTGCGCGGTGGTGCCGGTTTGCTAAGTTCGCAAAAATTAAAGTTTTTCACCGCTTCCGCATTCCGGCGTCGGATTGACGGCCGGGGCGCCGCCGTGCACTTACAGTGGTATCAGAGCCTCCCCATTAACTTAGTCTAGTTTTGTGTAATGTGTTTTTCAGTTCCGATCGATCGAAATGTTCAAAAACCCGTATTTGCCCACATCAGTTTTCTGTTGAAACTTTTTGGTCCCCAAAAATTTTTCAGGTTGTAAAATATTGATGTACTGGAAAATCTAAGAGCTCTGTAAAAATTCGACGAAGTAACTCCACAGTGGGAGCGCGGAACCGCCGCGAAAACCACCTTCCCGCCGCCCTTCCGCCGCGCACTGTGGAGGTCACTTCACCAATTTTTTACAGAGGCCTTCTGGGCTTAAAATATGGGTTTTGGAATATTAAAATTGGGCCCAGGATTTCTGTGACTGCTACAGTTTTGTTTTGGGGTCCACTTGTTAAGTTTGATCAATCGGATATTTTAAACATATTTTTCACAGTATTTACATTATATCTGCGACCGTGAATGTCACTTGATCGGTAAATCCGGTCTAACTGCTATAGCCCGGTTAGACGGATTTGCGAACGTGATTTTCACGTCGATGTTTTGTTTTTGCTGTGATGTTGCGGATCGGTCGTGGGGGATAGCCTGGATGCAATGCTAGTACAGTTGTGGTTGTATTATGTACATTTGATATTGCGGGGCGAGCGTCCGACATGTGGACTGCCGTCACTGCCTGATTGTATTATTATTTTGGGGCACGACCTGGTTGCGGTCGATGTACCCGGTGTATGTATATTTTACTTTCTGTACTAGGATTACCCCGCGGAGGGGTGCACGGATAGCCGGGTTCTGGAGGACAACAAGCCCGCATCTCATGGCATTGAGACGGAGGGGGCTTCACTCTAGGATTGGCGGGCTATTCGCCGCACTCGTAGGGGGTACAGGTTGACCCAGGAGGGGTGCACAAGTTACCGGATTCCGTGAAGTGCTGGGTGGTCCATTCACGGAGCTGAAGGGGGCTGCCTCGCTTCAGGTTTTGGCGGGTGACTTGCCGCGCCCGTAGGGGTCTAGGATTTCATTGCACAGGCTATCCACACGACCAGGGGAACGTCGGGTTTCAGCGGCTCTGTGAAACCCGGGGATCCCAGATATCTGTATTGTTTATGTGATGCTGTTCATTCTCTGTGATGTTGCATTTTATCCACGCCTTGAGCGAATATAATATATTGGTATATATATTAGTAGATGTTGTATATGTTTTGCATCCGCGCTAGTCCAATCCCCGCTCTGTCGTTAGTAAGCTAACCTAACGGGTAATGACGGGACCCAGTGGCGAATGCGGATGGCATATACGTACATCAGTATATTTTCGTTCTTTTTGGTGTGATCAATTGATGGGACTGCATTGATTCGGATCAATGCAAGTTAAAAACAAACCTAATTTGATGTTGTTGGAACACTTTTCAAAAGGCTGTTATTGCAAGGACGTTCACTTTTGTTTTGCATCGTGGTATTCAGTTAGAATATCCTGCTCCTCAGTCGACGAGGCAAGGGCCGAGATCCCTTCACCGGGAGTGACCCCTTGGACAAAAAGTTTGCGTCAGGGCAATGACTTCACTATAGCCGATTACTTTTGCTTTGCATCGTGGTATTCAGTTGGAATATCCTGCACCCCATTCTACGGGGAAAGAGCCGAGATCCCTTTACCGGGAGTGACCTCTTTAGCGGAAGTTGTCGTCACTATATTTCTAAAAAGCTATCCGCTCCTTCAACGATATCAAGTTCATTACGTTAAAGGTTTTCGCCAGAAACCATTCGTAGCCCTCCGTCGTTTCAGACGGGTAGCACGTAGTATTCATGCTATGTTTGTTGACCTTCGTCAAGGCATAGTGTATGGTAGCTGCTTGTTACCTTTCTGCCGCATAGATAGATGCGTTGGTTTGGGACAGTCGTATAGCCTTGTTGACCTTCGTCAAGGGCTTGTACGGGTGGATTCAAATTAACCTGGATAATGACGGGTAGAACTTGACATGTGACTTATGATTTGTTGACCTTCGCCAAGGTCATAAGAGCATGGGGCAGAAATCACATCGGGAGTTTCAAAAGAACTGAAACTTGCCAGATATGCGCATACCTTCTGGAGTGTGATACCGTGAGCGGATTCCGTCACGTTATCATGCGATGAGAGTTGGATCCCGATTCCCACTGATGAGTTAGTTTACTCCTCGGGTGACCCCGACTAATTCTTCTTTAAGGTTTGGAGGAGAATTTGAGGTACAGTGGGAGGTTTCCTGATTAGATAAATTGGTAACCATTCTGATCTAGGTTAGAGTGCACGCTGAGTGTTTCTTTTCTCTCTCTCTCTTTGGCAGCGACCATTGACCCGACCCTAAGACTTTGACTCAGTGACCAAGTTGACCGAACCTTCTTAAACACTGGCTTTTGGATTGTCAGAGTTGCGAACCTCATTGCCACTCCTACTTTTACCCTTTTCTCCAGGACACCCCGTTTTACTACGAACGTCCACTTCCATTGGACAAAACCATCGTATGGTTAGATACGAACTCGAAAAAATTTATTCGAGGATGGTTTCCGGTTCTGGAGAAAACGGATAGGATTATTCAGTTGTCTTTTCCTTTTACCCTCTCTCAGGTTACAAGTACTCCTTGGTTTAGGGGTAGTACACCTATTACGCAAATTGGATTGTCTTCTTCCAAACCTTAGGCTGGTGCCGACCGGTAGGGAATGAAGAAAACCAATTAGCATAACGATGGTGTGCAGAAGGTATTAAGTTCAGACAAAGCAAGGGATTAGTAAGAGGGCAAAGTAAACTGCAACAGATATTCACGACCAAACCAAATATTTCGTTACCACTCCCACATCACCTTTGTATTTCTCCAGGACACTCCGTATCACTACGAAGATCCACAGTTTATTTGTATACTCCATCGTATGGTTATATACGAACTCGAATGGAACTTGTTCCAGTTCGGGGATGGATTCTGGTTCAGGAGAAATAGGAATAAGGTTTATTCGGTTGTCTTTTATCTTCACCCTTTCTCATTGCGAGTGTTCCTAGGATTGGGACAGTACACCCATTATGCTTATTGGATAGTCTTCTTCCAAACCATAGGCTGGTGCCGAACGGTAGGGAAGGAAGAAAACCATTTGGCCTAAAGGGGTGTACAGAAGGTAAAGACTAAAGACATATGAAGGGATTTGGAGAGGTGGCAAAGAACTATACGGTTACAGTCGTGAATCTGGAAAAGGCATTACTATGAATACCGGGATACCCCACGAAACATTTCAATGTTTCAGTTTCACTGTGTACAGTTAAAGGAAAACTGATTTCCCGATTAGACACTTACTCCAGGGTATGTATTTACCAGGTACGATTCTCACATCTGTATGGTTTTACAGATGATGAGTGGGAGTAAGTTATTGGGAATTGGGTGATTATCCTCATTATATCGGGATTCGTTGTAATCAGTGATGTTTGAGGAAATCACCTGGGCTGTTTGCCGGTCGGCAAATATTTGGTTTTGAATATCCGCTGTTATGCACCAATTTCAAATTGATATATCTGTACGTCTATTTTCATAGAGTGAGATATACCTTTCTGAAATTATGTCTACGACATTTACCTATATCAGTGGATGGTTAGGTAAGGAGCATTAAACAGCGGTGTAATTCTTCTTAACCATAAGTACAGTTTTCAACCTACGACACACAGTGAAAGAGTTATCAGACTCAAGGGACTTATACAGAGTATTGTATGTTGTCCAGTGTCCATTAGGACAGAGGGGTTGGTCCTCATACTATATTCTGTTTACTTTTAACTTCTCTAGTTCTTAGACATGTGTTTCGTTGAAACACAGGGTCCGAATTTGGAGAAGTTATAGGTATTTGAATAGAGTAGAGAACCAGGTATAGCAAGTATCGGGATTCTTCAAAAAGATCGAAGATGTAGATACTTGTCAATGATATTCAGTTGCTAGTAATGACTAAGAGAACTTGCTTCTCTTTCAGGTTACTCATAATTGGAAGCATTCCTAAGTTGAGTAACGCTGATCGGCCTCCTTCCATTTAGTTGACATGCACTGGAGACAGTTGCATGATTTGAATCTGGTTCAATTAAATCAGTGCCTCTGGTTCTATATTGGATATAGAACAGTTCATATCTTAACGATGTTAAGGTACGGGGAGTTGTCCGGCTTATGCTTAAAACCAGACACTGGACAACTCAAGGCACGTTTCAGTAATGACTGTTTGTGGGTTGACCCAGGCTATGACGCGGGTTGATTTTCTACCATCTGGATGGACAATAGCAATATCGTTCTAGACTCGCCACAGTTTTAAATAAAAATGGATTTTTTCAGAAAACAGTAGTGGGAGTATGGTAGAACTGGAAGTGATTCCAGAACCACAAACGATTACTGAAGATTTGACAGGAACCTAAAGATTCAATCTGGATTGACATTCCATTGGCCACTCCGCAGATAAGGTGGGTAACTTCAGGCACCCGAGAGGCACTACGGTAGCCTCAAGGACGGTGACAAGGAAGTTCTTGTTTACCCACAATTGCCATTGCTGTTGTTCCAGGTTACGAGACCCGGCAGGAGGATGAGTATAGCGTCGTTCTAAACTAGTTTTAGAAGTGTACGTCTATATGACTCTGCCAGAGGGTTGTCGTAGTCAGTGGGAGCAGCGGAAGCATTGGTGGACAGGTAGCTTATGTCTATTTGTAGACTAAAGCAGATATAGCGGAGATAGATCATCTATTTCTGACGTGACAGTCATGGGTTTGACTTCATCAGAATAGGGGATGGATCTGTTGAGAAGGTAGTAGGGTGTGATATCCTGGTATTTGGATGATATACACAGAGAAGGAAAAGAAACTCCTACACTACGATCGGTTATACTTTGGTCGTCACACAGTTGTTTCTCCACAAAGAAAATGGATTTTATATCAGACATACTGGTTACTAGATCTATGGTTTTAGATCCAGATTTGGGTGGTTTCCCAATCAGGGTTCTTTGACAGCATTCTAAGAGTATTTAGAATGGACGACTCCTGGCACGGTAGTGTACCTGCAGGTAATGGAGTCACCCTCTCTAAAGGTGTCTTACAGACTAAAGGGGAGAGGGACGTGCATGATTGGCAGATCACTTGCTCAGGCAATTGAGTCAATCATGAGATGTCAAGTACCACACCAGATGTTGTTCTTGCACTAGATGCAATAAGTTGACATTAATCCAATCCTGGAGAAACAGTCGGAAGCAGTTTTAGAACATAAGTGGATGTTCTAGGGATATGATAACGACAGCCTCATTCAGGAGACAGTTATCATTCCAGGCTTCCAAAGTGACATGGACGACAAGGAGGTTGTCAGAGTTATAGTTTTCCTTCTGATGAGGGGCAGTATTTTGGACAGGTGGTCCAAGGCAATACTGAGGGAGGCATGGCGCGCAGGATACTGATTAAGTTCAGTTGACGATACAGTCTAAGAAGTTTGGATTTGGAGTTCATTTATGAGCTAGGTCCCATCAGACATCCAGACATATTCTGAGACAGGTATTGCTCTTTTCGGGAGATGGCTTTCTCCGCGAACTTGAGATATAGAGAGACATAGAAAGAAACAACTAAGCGGATCCACTCACTGAGGCTATTCCTCGAACGCAATAGTTCCGCAAACGAGCTTTGTGAGACTGACTAGTAGAGGAGTTGGATGTTCGGTATCACACGGGCTGTGAGTATGCGACATCGCAATAATTAGCCTTGAGTGCAAGTGGGAGATTGTTGGAGATAGTGCCCTCAGAGTCAATTATTAGGTCACAGGTACGTGATTGTAATGATTGAGGGAGGACCTATCCCGGTAGGACAGTCTTACTCGAGATGATAGTATGCTATCTGGTTTACCTTTATCATCGTGTACTGCTTTAGGTGACCTGACACGTTGCTATTACACGTTGATAGAGCCCCTAGGATTCTTGCTTGACCACCAGCAGTATGAGGGCGATCATATACGTGGGAGCTGGGGGTCTACAAGCATATCCTTAAAAGGTCCCTAGTCGTGGGAGTTTCGAGACCGGGCATCGATACTCCATTAGTAGACTAGTGTATACAGTCGAGACCCCGACGAGGGGCGGTGGCCGGTCTCACAAGCCACTGGTGTCAGTTGGATCACCTAAGATGTATACAGGTGCTCATTGGGTTATGAGTACACCGGACAGGACTCGCCGGGAACATGCTAGTTGGTCATATACCAGACGTCAGATGGCAGTTCCCTGGTGACATGTGTGCAGGTTAGTTCATCGACCTGGGGATCGTCATTTGTCTCGTGTGAGTTCCCACTGTACTTTGATTACTACCCTACCACGGCTCAAAGGAGTCGTGCAAACAGGTTTTAGTTGGGTACAGTCCCGAGCCACATGGAGACAGTGAGCGTATCTTCAGGGGTTCGTCTCTCCCGGTATTGGGGGTGAGGTCGTGCTGTGTCTAGGAGAGCCATTACACAAAGTCCTTGGCCAAGGCAAGGAGATTTACTGGTAGGTATTCCAGTAGTATCTCAGGGTGTTCTGGGCTACACTCCGACACGACTTGTACCGCTTTTGGGGGTCTGACTTTTACCAACCCCCTAGGCCCGCCATGCGATACTCATAGACGAACGGACCGGACTGCACGGATATTGTCACTGACAGGCTCAGTAGGGTTGTCAGGCTGAGTTCGCTCACAGACATCCCTTTTAGTCAGTACCTGGTAGCCCGTTACGTATTGGCTTATACCTCTGACGTGCTAGTGGTTGAATCCACAACCAAGGTGTTGATGAGTCTTTAGAGTCCCCCACATTCAGTTACTCAGCTTTCGGGCGAAAGGTTGTAGAGGCCGTATGGAGATATGGCAAGGTCCGATCAGATACGTGCGGTATTGCACGGATCAGGATCGGACAGTCTGTACTATAGGCCGTATGGTTATATGGCAGGGTTCGATCAGATACGTGCGGTATTGCACAGATCAGGATCGAACGGATAATACTAGCCGGCTTTGGTATAAGCCGGATCCTAGTATAGTACAGTGTAGATTTTGTCTCATTGCATTTGTATTTCGGTCGGAATACAAATGCGGGTGTGTATGCACAGTATCGGGGTTTTCCTGTAATTTATTACGGGACCAGTTTTCTGGAGTTGCCAGTTTGCTTTTCGTTTCGGCCAATTTCCTTTGTTCCGTTCATTGGCCGAAGATTGGTGGAGGAGGGTTTATTTGCATTGTTGCAAATAGGCTTTTTGTGGAGGGGGTCTTTGCTTATTTTGGCATCATGATGGTTTTCATGATGTGCACCATCCTTGACTTCATAACCTCATCATAGCTTGACTTTTGTATGATGATGGAGGGTCATGATGGTTGTTGATGATTTGGTAGTTGGAGTGAGGTTATTTACTTGCAATCATTTCTTGATATCATGAGCTTTTCTCTCTCCCTTGCATTATGGTTGTGATTGATTAATCCTTGGCTCTCTCCTCACTCACTCTCTCTCCCCATTCACAAAGGGGGCCGGCCACTATTGAGAATGGGAGGGGATTCATTTCATTTTGGGTGGAAAAATGTTACTCTCATTTTAGTATGCTACATTTTCCCCACCTCTCTTCAAGTTCTTCTTCCTCCACCACAATGGCAATCTCCATGAACCCCAAAGTGAGACTTGAGTACTACGCATTCTACAGCAAATCTTGGGCACGTCGAGTAGCCGGCTTCGTGCCCGAGTTGCCTCGGCATTGAGGTGGGAGCCCGTAAACAAAGTAGGCGATGTGGTGCACTTCCGGCGACGAGGAGGAGACAGGACTTTCCGCAGGAGATCGGGACCATGACGAGAAGACCGGAGGACTTGGATCGTCGGTATATCTCTAACCCATCTTCTAGTTAGCTTAGACTTGTTAATGGTTACGATCCGGGTGTTTAGTGCGCGGTGGTGCCGGTTTGCTAAGTCCGCAAAAATTAAAGTTTTTCACCGCTTCCGCATTCCGGCGTCGGATTGACGGCCGGGGCGCCGCCGTGCACTTACAGTGGTATCAGAGCCTCCCCATTAACTTAGTCTAGTTTTGTGTAATGTGTTTTTCAGTTCCGATCGATCGAAATGTTCAAAAACCCGTATTTGCCCACATCAGTTTTCTGTTGAAACTTTTTGGTCCCCAAAAATTTTTCAGGTTGTAAAATATTGATGTACTGGAAAATCTAAGAGCTCTGTAAAAATTCGACGAAGTAACTCCACAGTGGGAGCGCGGAACCGCCGCGAAAACCACCTTCCCGCCGCCCTTCCGCCGCGCACTGTGGAGGTCACTTCACCAATTTTTTACAGAGGCCTTCTGGGCTTAAAATATGGGTTTTGGAATATTAAAATTGGGCCCAGGATTTTTGTGACTGCTACAGTTTTGTTTTGGGGTCCACTTGTTAAGTTTGATCAATCGGATATTTTAAACATATTTTTCACAGTATTTACATTATATCTGCGACCGTGAATGTCACTTGATCGGTAAATCCGGTCTAACTGCTATAGCCCGGTTAGACGGATTTGCGAACGTGATTTTCACGTCGATGTTTTGTTTTTGCTGTGATGTTGCGGATCGGTCGTGGGGGATAGCCTGGATGCAATGCTAGTACAGTTGTGGTTGTATTATGTACATTTGATATTGCGGGGCGAGCGTCCGACATGTGGACTGCCGTCACTGCCTGATTGTATTATTATTTTGGGGCACGACCTGGTTGCGGTCGATGTACCCGGTGTATGTATATTTTACTTTCTGTACTAGGATTACCCCGCGGAGGGGTGCACGGATAGCCGGGTTCTGGAGGACAACAAGCCCGCATCTCATGGCATTGAGACGGAGGGGGCTTCACTCTAGGATTGGCGGGCTATTCGCCGCACTCGTAGGGGGTACAGGTTGACCCAGGAGGGGTGCACAAGTTACCGGATTCCGTGAAGTGCTGGGTGGTCCATTCACGGAGCTGAAGGGGGCTGCCTCGCTTCAGGTTTTGGCGGGTGACTTGCCGCGCCCGTAGGGGTCTAGGATTCATTGCACAGGCTATCCACACGACCAGGGGAACGTCGGGTTTCAGCGGCTCTGTGAAACCTGGGGATCCCAGATATCTGTATTGTTTCTGTGATGCTGTTCATTCTCTGTGATGTTGCATTTTATCCACGCCTTGAGCGAATATAATATATTGGTATATATATTAGTAGATGTTGTATATGTTTTGCATCCGCGCTAGTCCAGTCCCCGCTCTGTCGTTAGTAAGCTAACCTAACGGGTAATGACGGGACCCAGTGGCGAATGCGGATGGCATATACGTACATCAGTATATTTTCGTTCTTTTTGGTGTGATCAATTGATGGGACTGCATTGATTCGGATCAATGCAAGTTAAAAACAAACCTAATTTGATGTTGTTGGAACACTTTTCAAAAGGCTGTTATTGCAAGGACGTTCACTTTTGTTTTGCATCGTGGTATTCAGTTAGAATATCCTGCTCCTCAGTCGACGAGGCAAGGGCCGAGATCCCTTCACCGGGAGTGACCCCTTGGACAAAAAGTTTGCGTCAGGGCAATGACTTCACTATAGCCGATTACTTTTTCTTTGCATCGTGGTATTCAGTTGGAATATCCTGCACCCCATTCTACGGGGAAAGAGCCGAGATCCCTTTACCGGGAGTGACCTCTTTAGCGGAAGTTGTCGTCACTATATTTCTAAAAAGCTATCCGCTCCTTCAACGATATCAAGTTCATTACGTTAAAGGTTTTCGCCAGAAACCATTCGTAGCCCTCCGTCGTTTCAGACGGGTAGCACGTAGTATTCATGCTATGTTTGTTGACCTTCGTCAAGGCATAGTGTATGGTAGCTGCTTGTTACCTTTCTGCTGCATAGATAGATGCGTTGGTTTGGGACAGTCGTATAGCCTTGTTGACCTTCGTCAAGGGCTTGTACGGGTGGATTCAAATTAACCTGGATAATGACGGGTAGAACTTGACATGTGACTTATGATTTGTTGACCTTCGCCAAGGTCATAAGAGCATGGGGCAGAAATCACATCGGGAGTTTCAAAAGAACTGAAACTTGCCAGATATGCGCATACCTTCTGGAGTGTGATACCGTGAGCGGATTCCGTCACGTTATCATGCGATGAGAGTTGGATCCCGATTCCCACTGATGAGTTAGTTTACTCCTCGGGTGACCCCGACTAATTCTTCTTTAAGGTTTGGAGGAGAATTTGAGGTACAGTGGGAGGTTTCCTGATTAGATAAATTGGTAACCATTCTGATCTAGGTTAGAGTGCACGCTGAGTGTTTCTTTTCTCTCTCTCTCTTTGGCAGCGACCATTGACCCGACCCTAAGACTTTGACTCAGTGACCAAGTTGACCGAACCTTCTTAAACACTGGCTTTTGGATTGTCAGAGTTGCGAACCTCATTGCCACTCCTACTTTTACCCTTTTCTCCAGGACACCCCGTTTTACTACGAACGTCCACTTCCATTGGACAAAACCATCGTATGGTTAGATACGAACTCGAAAGAATTTATTCGAGGATGGTTTCCGGTTCTGGAGAAAACGGATAGGATTATTCAGTTGTCTTTTCCTTTTACCCTCTCTCAGGTTACGAGTACTCCTTGGTTTAGGGGTAGTACACCTATTACGCAAATTGGATTGTCTTCTTCCAAACCTTAGGCTGGTGCCGACCGGTAGGGAATGAAGAAAACCAATTAGCATAACGATGGTGTGCAGAAGGTATTAAGTTCAGACAAAGCAAGGGATTAGTAAGAGGGCAAAGTAAACTGCAACAGATATTCACGACCAAACCAAATATTTCGTTACCACTCCCACATCACCTTTGTATTTCTCCAGGACACTCCGTATCACTACGAAGATCCACAGTTTATTTGGATACTCCATCGTATGGTTATATACGAACTCGAATGGAACTTGTTCCAGTTCGGGGATGGATTCTGGTTCAGGAGAAATAGGAATAAGGTTTATTCGGTTGTCTTTTATCTTCACCCTTTCTCATTGCGAGTGTTCCTAGGATTGGGACAGTACACCCATTATGCTTATTGGATAGTCTTCTTCCAAACCATAGGCTGGTGCCGAACGGTAGGGAAGGAAGAAAACCATTTGGCCTAAAGGGGTGTACAGAAGGTAAAGACTAAAGACATATGAAGGGATTTGGAGAGGTGGCAAAGAACTATACGGTTACAGTCGTGAATCTGGAAAAGGCATTACTATGAATACCGGGATACCCCACGAAACATTTCAATGTTTCAGTTTCACTGTGTACAGTTAAAGGAAAACTGATTTCCCGATTAGACACTTACTCCAGGGTATGTATTTACCAGGTACGATTCTCACATCTGTATGGTTTTACAGATGATGAGTGGGAGTAAGTTATTGGGAATTGGGTGATTATCCTCATTATATCGGGATTCGTTGTAATCAGTGATGTTTGAGGAAATCACCTGGGCTGTTTGCCGGTCGGCAAATATTTGGTTTTGAATATCCGCTGTTATGCACCAATTTCAAATTGATATATCTGTACGTCTATTTTCATAGAGTGAGATATACCTTTCTGAAATTATGTCTACGACATTTACCTATATCAGTGGATGGTTAGGTAAGGAGCATTAAACAGCGGTGTAATTCTTCTTAACCATAAGTACAGTTTTCAACCTACGACACACAGTGAAAGAGTTATCAGACTCAAGGGACTTATACAGAGTATTGTATGTTGTCCAGTGTCCATTAGGACAGAGGGGTTGGTCCTCATACTATATTCTGTTTACTTTTAACTTCTCTAGTTCTTAGACATGTGTTTCGTTGAAACACAGGGTCCGAATTTGGAGAAGTTATAGGTATTTGAATAGAGTAGAGAACCAGGTATAGCAAGTATCGGGATTCTTCAAAAAGATCGAAGATGTAGATACTTGTCAATGATATTCAGTTGCTAGTAATGACTAAGAGAACTTGCTTCTCTTTCAGGTTACTCATAATTGGAAGCATTCCTAAGTTGAGTAACGCTGATCGGCCTCCTTCCATTTAGTTGACATGCACTGGAGACAGTTGCATGATTTGAATCTGGTTCAATTAAATCAGTGCCTCTGGTTCTATATTGGATATAGAACAGTTCATATCTTAACGATGTTAAGGTACGGGGAGTTGTCCGGCTTATGCTTAAAACCAGACACTGGACAACTCAAGGCACGTTTCAGTAATGGCTGTTTGTGGGTTGACCCAGGCTATGACGCGGGTTGATTTTCTACCATCTGGATGGACAATAGCAATATCGTTCTAGACTCGCCACAGTTTTAAATAAAAATGGATTTTTTCAGAAAACAGTAGTGGGAGTATGGTAGAACTGGAAGTGATTCCAGAACCACAAACGATTACTGAAGATTTGACAGGAACCTAAAGATTCAATCTGGATTGACATTCCATTGGCCACTCCGCAGATAAGGTGGGTAACTTCAGGCACCCGAGAGGCACTACGGTAGCCTCAAGGACGGTGACAAGGAAGTTCTTGTTTACCCACAATTGCCATTGCTGTTGTTCCAGGTTACGAGACCCGGCAGGAGGATGAGTATAGCGTCGTTCTAAACTAGTTTTAGAAGTGTACGTCTATATGACTCTGCCAGAGGGTTGTCGTAGTCAGTGGGAGCAGCGGAAGCATTGGTGGACAGGTAGCTTATGTCTATTTGTAGACTAAAGCAGATATAGCGGAGATAGATCATCTATTTCTGACGTGACAGTCATGGGTTTGACTTCATCAGAATAGGGGATGGATCTGTTGAGAAGGTAGTAGGGTGTGATATCCTGGTATTTGGATGATATACACAGAGAAGGAAAAGAAACTCCTACACTACGATCGGTTATACTTTGGTCGTCACACAGTTGTTTCTCCACAAAGGAAATGGATTTTATATCAGACATACTGGTTACTAGATCTATGGTTTTAGATCCAGATTTGGGTGGTTTCCCAATCAGGGTTCTTTGACAGCATTCTAAGAGTATTTAGAATGGACGACTCCTGGCACGGTAGTGTACCTGCAGGTAATGGAGTCACCCTCTCTAAAGGTGTCTTACAGACTAAAGGGGAGAGGGACGTGCATGATTGGCAGATCACTTGCTCAGGCAATTGAGTCAATCATGAGATGTCAAGTACCACACCAGATGTTGTTCTTGCACTAGATGCAATAAGTTGACATTAATCCAATCCTGGAGAAACAGTCGGAAGCAGTTTTAGAACATAAGTGGATGTTCTAGGGATATGATAACGACAGCCTCATTCAGGAGACAGTTATCATTCCAGGCTTCCAAGGTGACATGGACGACAAGGAGGTTGTCAGAGTTATAGTTTTCCTTCTGATGAGGGGCAGTATTTTGGACAGGTGGTCCAAGGCAATACTGAGGGAGGCATGGCGCGCAGGATACTGATTAAGTTCAGTTGACGATACAGTCTAAGAAGTTTGGATTTGGAGTTCATTTATGAGCTAGGTCCCATCAGACATCCAGACATATTCTGAGACAGGTATTGCTCTTTTCGGGAGATGGCTTTCTCCGCGAACTTGAGATATAGAGAGACATAGAAAGAAACAACTAAGCGGATCCACTCACTGAGGCTATTCCTCGAACGCAATAGTTCCGCAAACGAGCTTTGTGAGACTGACTAGTAGAGGAGTTGGATGTTCGGTATCACACGGGCTGTGAGTATGCGACATCGCAATAATTAGCCTTGAGTGCAAGTGGGAGATTGTTGGAGATAGTGCCCTCAGAGTCAATTATTAGGTCACAGGTACGTGATTGTAATGATTGAGGGAGGACCTATCCCGGTAGGACAGTCTTACTCGAGATGATAGTATGCTATCTGGTTTACCTTTATCATCGTGTACTGCTTTAGGTGACCTGACACGTCGCTATTACACGTTGATAGAGCCCCTAGGATTCTTGCTTGACCACCAGCAGTATGAGGGCGATCATATAAGTGGGAGCTGGGGGTCTACAAGCATATCCTTAAAAGGTCCCTAGTCGTGGGAGTTTCGAGACCGGGCATCGATACTCCATTAGTAGACTAGTGTATACAGTCGAGACCCCGACGAGGGGCGGTGGCCGGTCTCACAAGCCACTGGTGTCAGTTGGATCACCTAAGATGTATACAGGTGCTCATTGGGTTATGAGTACACCGGACAGGACTCGCCGGGAACATGCTAGTTGGTCTTATACCAGACGTCAGATGGCAGTTCGCTGGTGACATGTGTGCAGGTTAGTTCATCGACCTGGGGATCGTCATTTGTCTCGTGTGAGTTCCCACTGTACTTTGATTACTACCCTACCACGGCTCAAAGGAGTCGTGCAAACAGGTTTTAGTTGGGTACAGTCCCGAGCCACATGGAGACAGTGAGCGTATCTTCAGGGGTTCGTCTCTCCCGGTATTGGGGGTGAGGTCGTGCTGTGTCTAGGAGAGCCATTACACAAAGTCCTTGGCCAAGGCAAGGAGATTTACTGGTAGGTATTCCAGTAGTATCTCAGGGTGTTCTGGGCTACACTCCGACACGACTTGTACCGCTTTTGGGGGTCTGACTTTTACCAACCCCCTAGGCCCGCCATGCGATACTCATAGACGAACGGACCGGACTGCACGGATATTGTCACTGACAGGCTCAGTAAGGTTGTCAGGCTGAGTTCGCTCACAGACATCCCTTTTAGTCAGTACCTGGTAGCCCGTTACGTATTGGCTTATACCTCTGACGTGCTAGTGGTTGAATCCACAACCAAGGTGTTGATGAGTCTTTAGAGTCCCCCACATTCAGTTACTCAGCTTTCGGGCGAAAGGTTGTAGAGGCCGTATGGAGATATGGCAAGGTCCGATCAGATACGTGCGGTATTGCACGGATCAGGATCGGACAGTCTGTACTATAGGCCGTATGGTTATATAGCAGGGTTCGATCAGATACGTGCGGTATTGCACAGATCAGGATCGAACGGATAATACTAGCCGGCTTTGGTATAAGCCGGATCCTAGTATAGTACAGTGTAGATTTTGTCTCATTGCATTTGTATTTCGGTCGGAATACAAATGCGGGTGTGTATGCACAGTATCGGGGTTTTCCTGTAATTTATTACGGGACCAGTTTTCTGGAGTTGCCAGTTTGCTTTCCGTTTCGGCCAATTTCCTTTGTTTCGTTCATTGGCCGAAGATTGGTGGAGGAGGGTTTATTTGCATTGTTGCAAATAGGCTTTTTGTGGAGGGGGTCTTTGCTTATTTTGGCATCATGATGGTTTTCATGATGTGCACCATCCTTGACTTCATAACCTCATCATAGCTTGACTTTTGTATGATGATGGAGGGTCATGATGGTTGTTGATGATTTGGTAGTTGGAGTGAGGTTATTTACTTGCAATCATTTCTTGATATCATGAGCTTTTCTCTCTCCCTTGCATTATGGTTGTGATTGATTAATCCTTGGCTCTCTCCTCACTCACTCTCTCTCCCCATTCACAAAGGGGGCCGGCCACTATTGAGAATTGGAGGGGATTCATTTCATTTTGGGTGGAAAAATGTTACTCTCATTTTAGTATGCTACATTTTCCCCACCTCTCTTCAAGTTCTTCTTCCTCCACCACAATGGCAATCTCCATGAACCCCAAAGTGAGACTTGAGTACTACGCATTCTACAGCAAATCTTGGGCACGTCGAGTAGCCGGCTTCGTGCCCGAGTTGCCTCGGCATTGAGGTGGGAGCCCGTAAACAAAGTAGGCGATGTGGTGCACTTCCGGCGACGAGGAGGAGACAGGACTTTCTGCAGGAGATCGGGACCATGACGAGAAGACCGGAGGACTTGGATCGTCGGTATATCTCTAACCCATCTTCTAGTTAGCTTAGACTTGTTAATGGTTACGATCCGGGTGTTTAGTGCGCGGTGGTGCCGGTTTGCTAAGTCCGCAAAAATTAAAGTTTTTCACCGCTTCCGCATTCCGGCGTCGGATTGACGGCCGGGGCGCCGCCGTGCACTTACAGAATCGAGCAGTCCAGATTCGTCTCTTATAAAAAAGATGGATCGAGCATATTCTTTTCCCTAATACAAGACAAGGAAGATATTCGATCTTGTCATAAAACATCAGATGATGACACTCCCGGAGTCCAAGCACCCCGAGCAAGCAGGCGAAGTCTCTCACCCGGACTATTGCTCCTATCACAGGGCAATAGGACATCCTATTGAAGACTGCTTCACATTCAAGAATTGGGTCGAAGACCAATATCAACAAGGCAGGTTCGCTCTTTCCAGCAGCTGGAGGGTAACCCTGCCGCAGAAGCATGAACCGAAAACCACGAGAGCAGAACCAGATCAACATCGGTCTTGGAAGAGATCTCGTACTTATCATATGATAACGCTATTAGAAGAAGAACCCGAGAATGCGGATGACCTTCCCTAGTGCTTCGAAAACGATGATGACGAGGTGATCTTAGAGTTTCCACCGGCCCCAAAAGAGCTGGAAGATGGGCTACATACTACTGCAGATAACCTCAAGAAAATTTATTTGGGGACGGCAAGTGACCCGCGACCGACATTCTTCAGTGAGCTGTTGTCTGAAGAAAGGGTAGCTACGCTAAAGGTCGTGCTCATGCAGCACAAAGACTGCTTCGCATAGAACTATTAAGAGATGCCGGGACTCGATACAGAGATTGCTGTCCATAAATTGGCGATTTCTCCGGCCGTCAAACCGATCAAACAAGCACCAAGAAGAATGCGGCTCGAGCTTGAGATGAGCATCAACGCCGAGGTCAAGAAACTAATCGACTCCGGCTTCATCCAAGAGGTTCAGTATCCTGATTGGATCGCCAACATTGTCCCGGTAATGAAGAAAAACGGGACGGTGCGCATCTGCATGGACTTTAGGGATCTCAACAAAGCTTGCCCGAAGGACGACTTTCCAGTACCGGTCACAGAGCTGATGATAGATAATACGTCCACTCATGAAGTGTTCTCCTTCATGGACGGATCATCAGGGTGCAATCAGATAAAGTTGCATCCCGAGGACCAGAAGCACACCGCTTTCCGGACCCCTTTAGGCATATTCTACTACAAAGTGATGCCTTTCGGTCTAAAGAACGCCGGTGCCACCTATCAGAGGGCCATGACGAAGATCTTCGATGACCTCATACATGAAATCGTCGAATGTTATATTGATGACCTCGTAGTTAAAAGCAAATCATACGAGGAACATTTAGAGCATCTGAGGATCGTGTTTCAGCGCCTTCGGAAATACAACTTGAAGATGAACCCTCTCAAATTCGCATTTAGAGTGTCCTCGGGAAAATTCCTAGGATTCATCGTCCGACACCGGGGCATCGAGATAGATCCGTCAAAGATCAAGGCGATTATGGAAATGCCTCCGCCAAGGACTCTCAAGCAACTGCGGTCTCTCCAAGGGAAGCTCGCGTATATCCGACGATTTATAGCCAACCTCTCTGGCAAGTGCCGCCCCTACAGTCACTTGATGAAAAAGGGAACCCCGTTCATCTGGGATCACAAATGCCAAAGCGCACTGGACGAAATCAAGCAATACCTGCAGAATCCGCCAGTGCTGGCTGCTCCCGTTAAAGGAAAACCTCTCATCTTATATACGATAGCCCTCGAAGGTTCTTTAGGTGCACTGTGGGCACAAGACTATGACCAAGGGAAGGAGAGAGCCCTCTATTATTTGAGTCGAGTTTTACTGGGGGCAGAAAGCAATTATTCTCCCATCGAAAAACACTGCCTGGCATTGATCTTCACGATAACGAAGCTTAGACACTATGCGTTGGCACATGAGGTCCATCTCATATCAAAGGTGGATCCTCTCAAATATTTGATGTCAAAGGCCATATTAATGGGGTGGCTCGCTAAATGGGCCCTGCTCTTGATGGAGTTCTCGATAACTTATCGTCCCCTAAGGGCAGTAAAAGACCAGGCCATCGCCGATTTCCTCGCTGAGCATCCGATACCCGCTGACTCTCCCTTGGACTGCGAATTGCCGGATGAACACACGTTTGACACGATCGACGAGAGAGAAGAGATAATGATACTCGCTGGGAACTCTACTTCGATGGAGCATCTTCCATGAAAAAGCGCAAACAAAGCACCCCCATAATCAAATCAGGGGTAGGCCTCATCTTCGTGACTCCACAAGGAAGGATAATGCGCTTTGCCTTCTCCTTAACAGAGCCGAGGACAAAAAATGAAGCCGAGTATAAAGCTTTGATAGCAGGTCTCAAGATCGCCATCGACATGGGAATTGAAAACCTGCTCATATATGGAGACTCCCAACTGGTCGTTAGTCAAGTAAACGGCGACTATCAGATGTGCAAGCCTGAGTTGGTGAAATTAGGAGAGAGAGTGCAGCAACTGCTAATTCAAATTCCTTCCTACGCCTTGGAAAGCATACCGCGCGCGGAAAATAGCAAGGAAGATGCACTAGCCAAGCTCGCTAAAGAACTGGCCGACGAGAAACTCGATGACGTGAGGATCGTTGTGCAAAGCCGTCGGGTTCTTGCACCGGTAGAAATATCTCCGGAGTCGTCTGAAGAGAAGGGAGTGACTGAGCAAACGACTCTATAAATAAAAGACCAGGAAAAGGTTATGGATTGGAGAGAAGTCTTTATAGACTACTTCAAATCCCATCGAACACCTGAAGATGCATCCTCAAGACATCAGCTTATGAAACGAGCTATGTCTTTTGCTTTCGTCAATGATACTATGTATAAGAGATCATTTGATTCTCTGTGGTTAAGATGCCTGGGACCTGAAGAGGCAAAGAGAGTCGTCCAAGAAACTCATGACGGACTCTGCGGTTCCCACCAAGCCGGGCCGAAGATGAAGCTGAAGATCAAAAGGATGGGCTACTACTGGCCCACGATGATCCAAGACTGCCTCGAATACGCGAAGCAATGCCACTCGTGCCAGATTCATGAAGACTTCATCCATCAGCATCCAAATCTACTACACCCAACAGTGGCTAGCTGACCGTTCAAAATGTGGGGAACCGACATAATCGGGCTCATCGAGCCAGCATCGTCCAGAGGACATCGGTTCATTTTGGCGACAACTGATTACTTCTCCAAGTGGGCAGAAGCAGTACCGCTGAGGGAAGTGAAGACGGAGAATATCCTCCGTTTCTTCAAAACACACGTCATTTATCGGTTTAGAACTCCGCGACGGATCATTTTCGATAACAGGCCGGCCTATAGAAGTCACAAGATCAGCCGCTTCGCACAACGGCATAACATAGACTGGAGATACTCTTCAGTCTATAATCCCCGAGCTAACGGTCTAGCTGAGGCTTTCAACAAGACCTTGACAAAGATCGTGAAAGAGACGGTGTCTCGAAATAAGAGGGACTGGCATGAGAGACTGCATGAAGCTCTCTGGGCATATCGAACTACGTTCAAAATGGCCACGAACACAACTCCGTACGCATTGGTATTCGGTGCAGAAGCGGTACTCCCTCTTGAGATAGAGTTGCCCTCTCTACGAGTGTCGGTTCATTACGAGCTAACTGACAAAGAGAATGCTCACCTTCGGCTTGAGGAGCTCGATGCCCTTGATGAAACTCGGCTCATGGCGCAGCAAAATCTGGAGGCTTATAAAGCAAAGATGACGCGCTCATATGACAAATTGACTAGGCCGAGAACGTTCCGCCAAGACGAACTCATGCTAGTAGTTAAAAGACCTATGATCCCCAATCGCGCCAAACGGGGGAAATTCGAGCCGAACTATGAAGGCTCGTATATCATAAACAAAGTTTACCAGGGTGGAGCCTTCCTACTCATGGACATGCATGGTGAAAGACATTTCCGGCCAATAAACGGTCGATTCCTGAAAAAATACTATGCCTGATGAATCACGACCTAGGTCAACGATAGATGACGACGCCTATGTCCGCTCGCTATCTTCCTAAGCCCAAACTCTATAAGTGGTAGCCGGCTAACGGACCGAAATGTCCTTAAACTAATAACGGACCGAAACGTTCTTAAACTAACGACAGACCGAAACAACCTTAAGCTAACGATGGACCACTATTTCCTAAAATTAGCTGTTGACCGAGACGTCGATAAACTACTGTAGACTGCAGCATTCCAAGGCTGACACAAAAAAAGGAGAATAAAAAAAGAAGAAAGAAAAAGAAAAACGGTATGTCCATAAGCAAAATAGGCACGGATGAAAACCCGAAAAGGCTCTGTGAGTAAAAACAGCAGGGCTTCCAGCGAGTTTTATGAAAACCCAAAAGGGCGCAATCTCGTTAAAAGACACTTGCAAGGTCCTCTAGACCTTGTGAGGAGAAACCACCTGCGTGAGATCCTTACGACTCACAAGGGAGCAACACTTAGGGATCCTCAGGATTCCTAAGGAGAAATTATACTAGCGAGATCTTCACGACTCGTAAGGAGAACCCTCTTATGGGACCCTCACGGCTCATAAGATTCAAAAGTCTTAAGCTACAGGGATCTGAACCTATTCTTAAGCGGCCACCACAACGTCCAATTTTGTCCTACAAGTGGCTCAATGCTGACCCTTGTATACAATCTACAGGCGCGAATAAACATTTCCCTAACAAAGTCTCATCCATGACTAGGGGTATGTCTACACAGTGAACAGACCTTATAAGTCCTCTCAACTTATAAGGAGAAAGCACTCTGGCAAGATCCTTACGACTTACAAGAGACCATACACTTAGGAATCCTCATGATTCCTAAGGAAAAAACACACCTACGAGATCCTCATGACTAGCAGGGGGAAATACCTTTATGAGACCCTTACGGCTCATGAAGTCAAAAGCCTTAGTCGACAGGATCTTAACCCTGTTTGCTAAGCCACCTTTGTTCGACATCGACAGAAGTAAATAATGATTCGCTCCTGGAAATATCCCAGTTATAGCGGTGCTGATGCCGAAATCGGTGTCTAATTCCAAGCTTGCAGCGAAAATCCAGCAAGCCACACATACATACGAAATAGCCGAAATGAGGGGGCAACTTGCAAATAAAAAAGCAGCAAGTAAAAATATATGCATGAAAAATAGCCGAAATGATCGGGCAACTCGCAATAAAAAGCAGCGAGTAAAAATAAAACAAATAGCCGAAATGATTGGGCACCGCGAGAAATAGCCGAAATGATTGGGCAATCACGATTTTCACGATATAAAAGCTGAAATGATAGAGCATCGCGGAAAGAAATAAAAAATCTTGAAAGAATGAAATTTTTGCCCTACAGGTGATATCACACAGATCCCTGCATACAATCCAGGGGCACAAACAAAGAAGGAATCACACTTTCCCTTCCCAGGCTCCATCAGAAGAAGAAGCCAAATCTCAACGGTTCACAGATAGCCTGGAGATCATCTCAACATGCGTCTCATTACAACAGACGCAACATCAAGCAAAGCGGAACCGCGGCAATTCCCAGTTCCATGACACGCGGTGCACAGATGACCGAGAGTCAAACCCCAACTCCATGAAATGCGGATAAAGTCAACCCTTCCTAGTCACGTGGAACGCGGCTTATGTCAATCCTGACCCCATGGGAAACATCCAGAGCGGATCCTGGTCCTCGTAGAACACGGCTATGGCCCCGTGGGAAGCATCCAGAGCGGAGCCTGGTCCTCACAGAACACGGCTATGACCCCGTGGGAAGCATCCAGAGCAAAATTCCTGGTTATGTGGAACGCGGCTTATGTCAATCCTGACCCCGTGGAAAACGTCCAGAGCGGAGCCTGGTCCTCGCAGAACACGGCTATGACCCCGTGAGAAGCATCCAGAGCAAAATTCCTGGTCACGTTGAACGCGGCTTAGGTCAATCCTGATCCCGTGGGAAATGTCCAGAGCGGATCCTGGTCCTCACAGAACACGGCTATGACCCCGTGGGAAGCATCATTTGGCTGTGATTTATTTTGCAGCGATAATACCGACTTAATCCTCGCAGACGGTATAGTCAAATGCCTTGATTACATGAAGTGTGGATTGGAAAGAGAAAAAGGTCCCACCGGGCATGCCAGAATCTGTTCCCCACCGAAAACGCGGAGACGCGATAAACGTCTCGCCTGAATTTCGGAGCAGATACTAATTGGTGCTATCCGTCCACCTCTCCGAAGATGCCAAGTTGATTTATGGCACTGTGTATCGAAGGTTTAAACGGATGCAGCCGATGTAGCAGACTTCGTCAAATTCCCCCTCATTTGAGGGGGTTTTTGATTGTGGGGACGCTCTTCCCTGCAAGCGCAAGCCCCTGCAATTAATTACGCTACCGCATCGTGGTAACAACTTTCTCCTTCTCCAGATGGTCACTTCGTGTCTTGTGTGTTTGTTTTGTTTTTGGTTGCCCGTGGATTGTATACGGAGACTAATTTATGTTGTCGCCCGTAGGGCATGGATTAGTCCAAATCCATATCTTCTTAGATTTGGGTTTGGGGGTTGGGTTTAAGGATACGTTAGTCTCATTTGGGACTAAGATCAACTTAAACGTATGTTAAGGATACGTTAGTCTACTTTTAGACTAAGATCAACTTAACGGGATCGTTTAGATCCAACAAAAGAGCATTTAGACTCTACTATTTAGTTTAGGGACATTGCGGTCGATTAGTTTAAAGACATTGCGGTCCAATGTTAGTTTAAGGACATCTCGGTCCAATGTTAGTTTAAAGACATCGCGATCGAGATTTAGGACATCATAGTCCGTGAGTTTAAAGACCTCACAGTCAAGGTTAAGGACATCATAGTCCGTGAGTTTAAAGACCTCACAGTCAATGTTAAGGACGTCATAGTCCGTGAGTTTAAAGACCTCACAGTCAAGGTTAAGGACGTCATAGTCCGTGAGCTTAAGGACCCCACAGTCCGTAGAGTGTTTGGTTGTCGGGACCCATCACCTCTCTGAAGACGTTGAAGGATTACAACGATAAATATCAGAGGAGTAAAGAGATGTACTCTCGAACCGGCATGAGTTGGTTGAAAGATCTGTAGTCCAATTTGGGACTAAGATCTGTTAAAATATTTATGAGCAGATGGGCTCAATTAATATGGGTTGAGTACTTATGGCCAATCTTGGGCTAAGTCCAATAAATGTTTAACATTTTTATTCTGAGCTGTTGAGCCTTTATTTGGACTTGGCCCTTTTAACAATGCTGAGCATTATATCTTGACAATTTTTTTGTCTTGTATTGAATGCTGAGCATTCATCAGAGCTCTGGCTTATTAAAGAACAATTTATGTTCTGGCAGCGCAACACGTGGCGCGCCAGGCACTTTACGCCAATCAAAAAGCACAGTGCGCTACTACCAAGCAGCGGACATGTAAGGGACACGTGTCGCACTCAGCACTAGGCGCTAAATGACAAGCGCATGATGCCAGTTTATGAGCGCTTAGCACTAATCTATGAGCTCATTGCGCTTTCAGTTTAGTGGCGCACGCGTGAGTGACACGTGGTGCGCTTGGCGCTGAGCGCCAACACATGAGCGCAGTGCGCTATTTCAGAAGCGCAAAGCGTAAGTTGTTAATTGGCGCATACGTGGTTGACACGTGACGCATTTGGCGCTGAGCGCCAGTCCAGAGAGCGCAGAAGCGCAGTTCAGGAGCGCAAGGCGCATTTCAAGAGCGCAAAGCGCATCTGATTAATTTTATGATCTGGGAACAAATTTATGTTCTTTTAAAAGAGACTCTGTCTCAAGATCTAAGAACAACAGTTCTTATTTTGCATGAGATATTTCCAATCCCTTATTTTGATAAAAGGCTGTGCCTTTATAGATCCATGATCTGTGAGAAGAATTACGCTCTTCTTTTATTTTATGATGAGATCTTTTGATCTCTTTGTGAAAGACTTTTTATCTTGTAGATTTATGATCTTTTTAAAGAAATGAATTTTTCTTTTTATGAGATGATTTCATCTCTGTGTTCATCATCCTTCATCTTTACCTTGAAGAAATATCTTCTTGCAAGAGCTTGCTCTTTATCTTTGAATTTCTCAAAGTTTATGGGGAGGGTCTCTATATAAGACTTGAAGTCTTGAGGCCTTTATATAGGGCAAGATGATTTGTTGAATCAGTTAAAGAGAACTTTCTCTGATTGATTTGGGGATGTTTCCCAACCATTGGATCTTTGATCCAAGGGCTTCTATTTTACAGAAGCCAATCTTCTTGTTTTTAACAAGATTGAAAAATATTTCAATAACAGAATTTAATTCTAATTAATTAATGATTTATTATTATTATTAGATCTTTTGATCTAACGGTGGAGAGTTTTTTAATTCCAGCGCTAGCGCACCCGTGCTTTGCACGTGGTGCGCTGCTCGGAGCGCAGCGCTCTTAGCGCTAGCGCACCTGTGTCTTACACGTGGTGCGGTGCTCGGAGCGCAGCGCTCTTAGCGCTAGCGCACCTGTTTCTTACACGTGGTGCGCTGCTCGGAGCGCAGCGCACCTAGCGCTAGCGCACACATGGTGCGCTGCTTAGGGCGCAGCGCACTTGGCGCTGCATCTGAAGCGTCGCTTCAATTTTAAAATTTGAATTTCAAACAGAGCTTTGCTCTGATTAGGGGAAACATACCCTATCAAAGTATCGGCGATCCTTAACCGCGACCGGTTGCGTTCGGTTCGGCCAGAGGCGAAAGCCAAGAGTTAAGAATGGACAGACAAGGGTCAATAAGCCGGATTTCACTAATACCGTACTTAAGTACCCAAATCCACATTGTTGCCGATTGCTCTAGTTCCAATAGTTAATTTCGGCACAAAGGAATGAGTATGGACTTCACTAACTTACATTATCCTATCTAATCCTAACAACTTATACTTTTCATATATACACTTAGGGTTAGAAACAAACATTTCGACCCGCGCATTAACTCGTGATAACAAGAACGTAAAACTCACCGTCTCCCTGTGGACGACCTGTAATCATTTGATTGAAAACGCTTTCGCGCGTCGTATTTTAAGTTCTAAAGTTAACCGCAATCAGGACGGCGTCGCGTGTAGCTATCTGCGATGAGTACGGGTCGTCCGCAGGGAGACGGTGCGTTTTACGTTCTTGTTATCACGAGTTAATTCGCGGGTCGGAATGTTTGTTTCTAACCCTAAGTGTATATATGCAAAGTATAAATTGTTAGGATTAGATAGGATAGTGTAAATTAGTGAAGTCCGTACTTATTCCTTTGTGCCGAAATTAACTATTGAAACTAGAGCAATCATCAACAACGTGGATTAGGGTGCTTAAGCACGGTATTAGTGAAATCCGGCTTATTGACCCTTGTCCATCCGTTCTTTTCTCTTGGCTTTCGCCTCTGACCAAACCAAATGCAACCGGTCGCGGTTAGGGATCACCGATACCTTGGTAGGGTAGGGTGCCTAACGGAGCGCTTGCGTAAGTTTTGAGCGGAGTTCAAATAGAAAATATCGGGCAAAGGAAATGAGAAACGAAAAGCTTAATTTACACAACCATTCATTTTCCTAACAACACCAATATTTACAAACCATCATAACAACAAAGAAAAAGAGCAAAGAAATGATACAAAGAAAAGAATAAACAACATTTTAAGAAAGTAAATGGCAATGAAATAAAAAAGCAAGTAAGTAAATAGCAAGTAATGAAATAGAAAGTAAGTAAAGCAAGAGAAATACTAAGAACCCAAAGTGCAAAATGAAAACTTTATTATGTCCAAGTGATACAAACCTTGAGTTCAATAACCAAAACTTAAACTTGCAATCTCAATGAAGAGGTTGCAAGATCAAGATAAGGCAAAGAGCTCAAGGGAAACTAGCTATATACAAGAACAAAAAGAAAACAAAACTGTTTTTTATCCAAATGTATGACCCCTTTCCCTTGCTCACTGATCTGCCTTTTATAGGACCAAAATAAGATTAAACAAGCAATATAATAAGGATGATGTGACTGCAAAGGAAGGCTAGAGAAAAATTGGGGACATTTGGACAAGCAAAAACCGGTGGGGCCGGTAATTTTAAGCATGTCACCGGGCTTGGTCTGAGAAAGTGGGCTCGTGTTGGTGTGGTGGTCTTGTGTTCTCTCGACAACTCCACTGGTATTGTTTGATTTCTTTGCAGAAGCCTGGTTTGTACTCAGTAGATTGGAGGGAAACATTATGCTTTATATCACATCACACCTTTTTGCATTTATCATTCTTGTCCCCCTTGCACAATTTCATCATGTCATGGCAGCCATACCATGGTCTAAGTCATCAAAGAGCTGGTGCACACATGCTATGCGTTAGACCAAAATTGTGTGCACATTATTTGTTGCAAAATAACTCTTTGGATATCGATCGGTTTGCAGTTCCGATTGCAGTGTCGGCTCACAAACGTTATATCCGTGATTTTGAATGTCTATCCAATATTGTGTCACGGATACCTGTAATCTGTATTTTCTGAACAGACACTGGTTAATTGTACCGATATATAACAAAACAGATAATGAATGAGTGGTATTGAAATGCAGTTTTCTGTGATAAACAAATGCCCCCAAACTTATCTTTTACTCGTCCCGAGCAAAACAAAAAATCCTAGCCTCACTTTCACACGCGATTGCACTGAGCTCGTGCAACAAGCCGTTAAACCTCTAGGTGTCCCTAATAGGAGGAGTGTTGTCTCCTGAGGGTTTTCAGCGGATTACACCCACAAAATCACGTCAAGCAAGTTTCATAAGTTAACATCGATTCTACTCCTACAGTTTAGTATCTAAGTTAGAAATTCTATCATCCTAAGTTAGAAATATTCAAACCTTATGTTTCACGCCTCTAATTTATTCAACCTCGGATCCTATACGTTTTTACAGTTTAAAAAGAACTCGGTTTCTCTTGAGTTTTCCTTCTAAAGTGCGGTCTCCAATCCGGAATTTTTATCAACTTTACGGAAAACATAAGTCTTATTCTTTATTCCTATCTTTCCTCCAAAACATCGATTGTATACCCCTACGTGTGTGTAAAATTTCACCCCTACACTTAAGAATTCAATTCAAGCTATAGTACTCTTTCCCAAATACATAATACTACTTCTTTTCGTTAATGATGGACGGTTTTGCTCACAAACCTTTCATGCGACTGTTAATGCTTCTTGAGGCACTAACAGCCGATTACTGAATGTGTGAGCTTAAAGCGTAAGTAGCAGTTTTCAGATCTTGACTTTATTTATTTATTTTTCTTTTCTTTATTTTTCTTTTTCAAGACCGGATATATTTTTCAATGATACTCTTTTGATGGTTAGCTTTAAATACCGTTTTTTGCTTTCATACTAGGTTTTCAGGCAAGAGTATTTCTAGGTATTCTCTACTATCCTAAGTTTCAAGGTGCGTGTATGTGCAATTTGTAGGGTATATACTTTCTAAATTTGGACTCAAGAATAGAAAATATTTTTCAGATTTATCTTTCAGTAAAGCTTTCAATACTTTCCCTTCATCTCGACTGCAAGGACGTATACTTACCAAGGTTAAACAAGAATGAGGGTTATTTTTAGGGTTTTCAATTCCTAAGCCTAAGATTTAGTTATTTCTAGCGTATCAACTAAACTTTTGGAATTAAAATCTAGGTTACCCTATTAGCTAACTTGACAACAAAGTTTTTATATTTTTGTAAAAAATTTCGATTTTTATGGGCTTTTAAATAAGTATGCAAATGCAAAATATACATATGAATGCAAAGGTAGAAAACTTACCGAGCACACCCCCAAACTTAAACTTGACAGTGCCCTCACTGTCAGGCTACACCAAGAGAGTCAAAATTGTCGGTGCTCCCCCTTTTTTTTATGAACAGAAAAAAGAAAACAAAATATATATATACAACCCCCCCAAACTTAAATGAAACGGTGTTTCCACTGTTAAGCGTTGAAGTTCAGAGTTAGGGAGGAAGAGAACATTATCAATCTATACAAGGCTTTACACAGGCCAAAAGTGAGCACCAACCATTCAAAAATTCTATCACTATAATGTGCAGGTTGGTGAAAGAATGCAGAGAGGAAAGAAATGGAGAATACGTGAAACCGTATGCGGATAGAAGCGGGATACGGTCTTGGTATATGAAGAGAAGAATGGCGGAAGGGAAAAAGAAATGGAGTACGAACTTAAGGGTGAAAATGGAGTGAATAAATTAGTACAATTTGTAATGACCGATGTGTAAAATGCGATTGTACTAATCTATTAACCCGTCGAGAAATGGGATCAAATTCTCAAGATTCGTGAGAAAATATGGATAGACCGAACTTGGTAAACCAGACATAAGAAATGAAGGTGATACGGTTTTTTGCAAGGTCGGAACGATGGAAAGGATGGAGGGGAGTGATCGAGGAATGGTATCGGTTAAAAATTCAGGAGGGTGTACACAGTCATTGAAAGGGATAGGATGAATTGGAAAATCCGACTCATCAAGTAAAACTAGTTCATCCTCAAAACTATCCTCAAAAGTCTCCTCAAAATTCAGCTTATCCATGCATTTATCATCAATTTCCAGACGCATATGGAGTTCGGGAAAGACAGGCAATGACTCGGGATGATGTCCACACGGAAGTGAAAGGACATGATGAATTGGTGAGAAAAGCTCATCCAAAGCTTTGAGTTCATCATCCAAAATATTCCTAGCGTTGATATCCTCAATCAAGTGAAAATTAAATTTCTCAGACACTCCATCAAAACCATGGATATCAATCAATTCAAGTTCTAGGATGGAGGTATAGAGGTCAAAGGGATTGGGTGTGGTGTCACTTGACAGGGTCCCTTCACAGTCGGGTAAATCAAACACTACAAGGTCTCACAACTCATTAAACATTCTATCTTCAATTGGTGAATCAGTTGGAATATTTGATAGACTTTCAAATCTAGAGTTGTGGAATTCAATTTGCAATGGGTAGGTTTGATTTAGAAGGGTGTAATGTTCATTCTCACCACTCAAATTCTCAATCTGTCATATCGCCTTATCGTACATTGAAAAATTTGGAGCTAGTTGGAAACTAGCTGCCGGTTCGTTAGGTTGTATGAGGACAGCTATGGACGCATTCAAATCCATCATCTGTTGGTATGATGCTACCCGAAAGTCTTTCAATGACTGTTCTAGACTAGACATTGGATGTGAAGGGGTTTCAGTAAAAGATTCAAACTCGCTTGGAAACTGGAAACTCCCAAATGGCTGTTCAGAAGCAATGTCTAGGGAAGGTGTAAAAGTCGGGTAAGATTGATAGGAATCGAATGGTTGGACAGAGTTAAGATCAACGTTATGATAAGAAGGCGAATGGAATTGTTGATCAAAAAAATTGGAAGTGGTGAAAGGAGTAAAAGATTGGTTATAGGATTGTTCAATACGTTCAGCAATAGACATAGGTCTTGGAGTTACAACAGAACTCTCAAAAGAAGTATCAACGTAAGAAGGTGGGGTAGGTTGAAACGGTTGATACAAAGTGGATTGCGGAGTCCAAATGTTTGTCCTATACGCGTCTATCCGATCTTTCAAAGAAAGTTTGGGTATGGAGGGATCGTTCGAAGTTCGACCAAAGCAAGAACCGTAAGAAGTAATATCTGGTTGTGGGTACCAAAGTTCAGCAAGAGTTGGTCTATATGGGGTACCCATGATATGAAGAGAAGGAGAGGAAAAAGAATGTGTGTTTTTTTATTGTTTTTATTTTTTATGTTAGTTATTAACAAAATAATGAAATATACAAAAAAATAAATGAGTCATATTGAAATTGACAACGGCGCCATTTGATTGACAATGCTTTCGCCGGCAACGGCGCCATTTGATTGACAACGCTTTCACGCGTCGTATTTTAAGTTCTAAAGTTAACCGCAATCAGGATGGCATCGCGTGTAGCTAGCCGTGATGAGTACGAGTCGTCCGTAGGGAGACTGTGCGTTTTACGTTCTTGTTATCACGAGTTAATGCGCGGATCGGAATGTTTGTTTCTAACCCTAAGTGTATATATGCAAAGTATAAGTTGTTAGGATTAGATAGGATAGTGTAAGTTAGTGAAGTCCGTATTCATTCCTTTGTGCCGAAATTAACCATTGAAGATAGAGAAATCGGCAAAAACGTGGATTAGGGTGCTTAAGTACGGTATTAGTGAAATCCGACTTATTGACCCTTGTCCTTCTGTTCTTATCTCTTGGCATTCGCCTCTGGCTAAACCGATCGTGGTTAGGGATCACCGATACCTTGTTAGGGTAGGGTGCCTAACGGAGCGCTTGCGTATGATTTGGGCGGAATTCAAATAGAAAATATCGGGCAAAGCAAATGAGAAACGAAAACCTTAACTTACACAACCATTTATTTTCTTAACAACACCAATATTTACAAACCATCACAACAACAAAGAAAAAGAGAAAAGAAATGATACAAAAAAAGAATAAACAACATTGGAAGAAAGTAAATGGCAAGGAAATAAAAGAGCAAGTAAGTAAATGGCAAGTAATGAAATAGCAAGTAAATAAAGGAAGAGAAATACTAAGAACCCAAAGTGCAAAATGAAAGTTTTATTATGTCCAAGTGATACAAATCTTGAGTTCAATAACCAAAACTTAAACTTACAAGCTCAATGAAGTGGTTGCAAGATCAAGAGAAGGAAAATATCGGGCAAAGAAAATGAGAAACGAAAACCTTAACTTACACAACCATTTATTTTCTTAACAACACCAATATTTACAAACCATCACAACAACAAAGAAAAAGAGAAAAGAAATGATACAAAAAAAGAATAAACAACATTGGAAGAAAGTAAATGGCAAGGAAATAAAAGGGCAAGTAAGTAAATGGCAAGTAATGAAATAGCAAGTAAATAAAGGAAGAGAAATACTAAGAACCCAAAGTGCAAAATGAAAGTTTTATTATGTCCAAGTGATACAAATCTTGAGTTCAATAACCAAAACTTAAACTTACAAGCTCAATGAAGTGGTTGCAAGATCAAGAGAAGGCAAAGAGCTCAAGGGAAACTAGCTATGTACAAGAACAAAAAGAAAACAAAAGTGTTTTTTATCCAAATGTATGACCCCTTTCCCTTGCTCACTGATCTGCCTTTTATAGGCTCAAAATAAGATTAAACAAACAATATAATATGGATGATGTGACTGCAAGGGAAGGCCAGAGAAAAATTAGGGACATTTGGACAAGCAAAAACCGGTGGGGCCGGCAATTTGAACCATGTAGCCGGGCTTAGTCCGATCAATTTGGCTCGTGTTGGTGTGGTGGTCTTGTGTTCTCTCGACAACTCCGCTGATATTGTTTGATTTTTTTGTAGAAGTCTGGTTTTTACTCAGTAGATTGGAGGGAAACATTATGCTTTATATCACATCACACCATTTTGCATTTATCATTCTTGTCCCCCTTGCACAATTTCATCATGTCATGGCAGCACTATCATAGTCCAAGTCATCAAAGAGCTAGTGCACACATGCTATGTGTTGGACCAAAATTATGTGCACATTATTTGTTGCAAAATAACTCTTTGGATATCGATCGGTTTGCAGTTCCGGTTGCAGTGTCGGCTCACAAACGTTATATCCGTGATTTTGAATAAGTTTCCAATATTATGTCATGGATATCTATAATCTGTATCTACTGAAAAGACACTGGTTAGTAGTACCGATATATGACAAAACAGATAATGAATGAGTGGTATTGAAATGCAGTTTTCTGTGATAAACAGGTGCCTAACGAAGCGCTTGCGTGAGTTTTGGACGGAGTTCGATTAGCAATTAATGGAAAAAAGAAATGAGTAAAATAAAAACTTAACTTAAATAACCATTCTCTTTTCCTAACAGGATACACTATTCACAATTCATAACCAACACCAAAAGAAAGTACAAAAAGAAAAGAGATCAAAGAAAACAACATTACACATTAGCAAATAGTAAGAAAGTAAATTGCAAATAAGTAAAGTTAAAGAGAATACTAAGAACCCAAGTGCAAAAATAAAAACTTCATTCAAGTTCAAAATGAGAGTATAAGATAATGAACTCAAATATTAAAATCTATCCTTACAAGCTCCGTTAAGAGATTGCAAAATGAGATAAAACTAAAGAGCTCATGACTAAACCTATCTATTATGTACAAGAACTAAAACAAAAATGTAGAGTGGAGATTGAAACTTTGAAAAAAGTATGGCCTTGGGCTTGCTCTCTGTTCTAGTATTTATAGACACAAAATCAACAAAAACAAACAATAAAAATGAGATGATGCGACAATTTGGAATGGCCAGAAGAAAGTTGGAGCTCTTTGGACTTGGTGGGACCGGTGGTAGCGGTTTTTATGGATTTTTGCCGGTTTTATGTTGAGTGGTGGGGCCCGTCTTCTTATGATGATCTTATAACCTCTCCATAATCTCTCTAGTAATATTTGATTTTTTAATATAACCTTGGTTTGCAATCTGTAGATTTGGAGGGAAACTATGATTTTAAATCACATCACACCTTTTTACTTCACTCATCACACACCCACTTATCTTATCAATTTGCACAAGTCATGATTTGTATAGCCAACTTGTGTGTCCACCTGTGCTAGGCTACCCCACCATGGTTCATACATCAAAAGAGTTTGTGCTCACAGCTGTATCATGTTGCATCATATTGGACCATTCTTGAATAAAAATGTGTACACATGAATTGTTTGGCAAAACTCTTTAAATATTGATCGGTTTTCTGTTCCAGTTGCAGTGTCGGATCACAAATGTCGTATTTGTGCATTTGAGTGTGTTTTCAGTGTTTTGACATGAATATCTATAATCTGTATTTATTGAGCAGACACGGATTAATAGTACCGATATATCACAAAAATGATAATGAATGCATGGTATTGAAATACAGTTTTTCGTGATGAACACCATCCGAAGCACTGTTAAGGCTGCCCGGGTCGGTTTGACCGTGTCTAATGCGCTCGATCTTTGAACTCCAGGCTCGTGTCGACTTGTTCGGTCCAAAAACATGTTTCGTTTCTTTTATAAACTCTCAAAACTCCATTTATCGCTCGTGAAACTTTCAGGATTAAAAAAAGAAAAAAAAGAAATTAAAATAAAATAATTGTGTTGCAAGGATTCAAACACACGGATTCTATGACAGCAGTGTAAGGACTTAACCGATGGGCTACAAGTTGTTTCTTGCACTTATTTATCAAGAGTTACTTATAACTCAATATATGAACAGAAAACTAACTCTTTGATTAATTAAAACAAAAATGACGGTACACAAATTTTAGGGTCGTTATAAGAAGAGAGGATGGGAGGGAGGAGGAGCTCGATCAGAGTGGTTGCGAAGGGATAGGAGAAGCCGCGGAGAAGAAGCGAAAGGAGGAGAGAAGGAGCGACAGAGGAGGGAGGAGGAGCTCCGACGAAGGAGGGAGGATGAGGAGAAATAGGAGGGAGGAGGAGGTGCTCGAGCTCCGGCGAAAGAGAAACAAAGAGAGGAGAGGAGCGGGGAACGAGGAAGAGGAAGACAGAGGAGGAAGCGGACGGAGGAGAGCAGAGAGGAGAGAAAGAGAGAGGTCAGAGGAGAAGAGGCATTTGTGGAAGTCCCCTCCAAATTAATTGTTTGGGCTATTGGAAAGGAAAAATTATTCTCTAAGCCGACGGTATATATTTGGGCAAAAGAGAGAAAAATTAGAAATGTGGGTCCAAAAGGTTGTCTGGAATCCCCCTCCCCCCTCCCCCTCCTATGTCAGATGTATTACTCTCCGCATTAGGGAATAATTCTTGTCGAAAAAAGAGCCCATAGAGGTTCTTACAATTCAGATGTGGGCTTAAGGATTTTATCAAGAAAATAAAGAGTTTTTCACATCATGAGAATGGGCTTTGGCAATTTATCCAGTTCAACACATGAAAAAAAATGCTAAATACATCAAACTTATTTGTTCATTGAAATTGAACAAAAAGCCATTAGATTTTAATATTTAGAGTGTTGGGCTTAGGTGCACGTAGACTTTCGATATATTTAGGGTTAGATTCAAAAGCCTTAGTCAAATGATAAGATTCTTTACTATATCTTATACATATGTGTATTTTTTCTTGTTTCCTAAATGGAACTATTCTAACAATCCTTTTATTTCAACTTCCAACGATAATGACCTACATAATTTAAAACCATTTGTATGAACAATAATGATAAGGCTCTTTATTAAATCTTATGCATACATATGTGTATTTTTTTCTTGGTTCAACGTGGAAGTAATCTAACAATCCCTTTGTTCAATCTTCCAACTGTAACGATGTGTACATAGTTTAAAACCATATATACGAAAAATCATGAGATTGGAAGTCCTCTAAGACTTCCAACACATCCATCTAATGCACTTAGAAATGATCATTTTTCGATATACGAGAAAATGCAATCACCTAATGGATGTGATAAGAGTATCTCCGAATCTAGTGATTCCATACAAGAGGAATTCAAATCATGTGGATTATGATAATTATACAGATTGATAAAAAATACTTGGGGACTCTCTTTTTGAAACATTAACTTCATATAAGACCAGCTCCCAAGAGAATAATAGAATCTTATTTAGAAGAGTGACTTGAGAGGGACCGCCAATCTGTACCAATAACAACAAGTGTGTGCCAACACACACGGAGGGAGAGGAGAAATTATTCGGTGTGCCGGATGTAATGCATCCGGACAGGGGTGAGAGAAAGGGAAGAGTTTCGGACAGTCTTGGACAGCCTGTAGGGCTCACATCTCTATTTCTTCTCTCTCTTGTCCGGATATATACGCCGGCACATGGAATAATTTTTCGAAAGTTAGAGAGAAAGAGGGAGGTTGGGAGAGGCATGAGGTTCTAAAACAGAGAAAACAACAAATAAACCAGATACGACCTTGGGTTCATCACTTGACGCATGCACATCATTTAGAGATTTTGGGCCGAACCTGAAGTTTTCGTCAACCCCTTTACTTAGGTTCAATGTGATTTTGTCAGCTCTCTACAAATGAAAGGAACGTTGATAGACAATTTTATTTTGTTGTTGATGGTCTATATATAGAGAAATATTGGAAATGGGTAGTTGGATTTGAGATACTTAATTTGCACTATTTTAATTTGTTGTCTTTTTCCTCCATTTTTTGGGGGTTAATTCTTTTGTCCCCCCCCCCCCCCCCCCGCACGCCCACCCCCTCTCCTTTTTTTGGGCACTGGTAGTCATAGGACCACCGTTATAATATTGTTTTGGCTTACTAGAAAAAGAATGGAAACAGAAAGAAAGAAATTTAGCATATGATTTATAGTAATGAAGAAATTATGAATAACTTCCGATATAATGCATATCGAAAAAGGAAAAGATGAAAATAAATTTATTTAGATAGGTTTTGATTATCTTTGTAAAATCTCTCTATGCTATATGTTTACACAAACAACATTGGGTTAGCTCACAACATATATTTATAAGCAACTATTTCCTTATTGTAATAGTCGGGAATAAGGATTACATAGACATCAACTCCGGTTCAATGCGATGCATACAAAATCATGATAATACTAAGATTACTATTGAAGATTTGAAAACGGTTTTGTCACCCTCTTGGTGATCCAATCAATGATTTCGTGAATCTGTCATATGGACCGAGATAAGATAACCATTTAAAAGGCATATCCACATCCATTTTCGCATCCGTCTTTTTATTTTTATCTTGTAATTTGTTTCATTTCTTAATTTTAATGAAATATTTATAAGAAAATTACACACCAAAACTTATTATACAGTAATATCAATTAATACATTCCATCTAAGATGTATCAAACAGAACATCATAATTTCATAACACCGCCTCAACGACCCGACCCGATGACAAGCCGAGACGGGTTGAGAACTCGATACCCCGCATGCACCTTAGCAAACCTGCAAAGGGGCGAAGCAGGGAACCCACACTGCGGTGAGCTCGCTGCTCCTCTCCACAAGCATCAATCTCCCAAAGCACCCTATCAAAGCAGTCCATGTGGCAGGGCAGCTCAATGGGACCCGCACGGGCGTAGCCATACACGTCCTCAGCCTCATCGAGTAGCTCCTTAAATAGCGGGTGGTTCACACACTCAGTTCGAATCTCGAACCGCTCCTTATCGGGTCCAACGTAGACCGTCACATACCCAACCCGAGGACAGGGCCTGGCCTCGGGCACGTGAGCTGCATGTGAGTACCGTTTCTTATGACCAAGGGACTTGCATAGTTCTAGTGTTTTGAGGATCAGCTTCGTTTTCTCTTCTAATTCTTTGAAACTCCCCGCTCTCTCCATTTAGAAAGAATTTTTTTTTTATCTTTGCTGTACTTTTTATAGAAAAAAGAAAAAAAAGAAACTTAAATACGGAGTGAATGTAATTGAAAGTGAGTCGTATATTACAAGATCAGAACATGCATGACACATGATTTAAACCGTTTAATCTAATACATGCATGGTCTGCGAACTTTAAAAAATAAAGACGGAAAGAAAGGGGAAAAGGAAGATGTCTAGGTACCTTCTTGGTCTTTTCATGTTTCTCTCTTTTTGATGATGAGACTAGCCAACACACTGAATTTTTTGGAAGATAAAGAGTTGAATAGAAGCTTAAGTAAATGTGTTGGTTTAATTTGTATAAAGGATTGAGGGCTTATTTATCCTCTATCAATTAGAGTCATACTAACTCTATCCACATATAAAAATTTATCGAAAATGGGAAAATGGGAAAGAAAATTAAATTGAGTTGAGTTTGAGAAGGGAAGGAAGAGAATATATATAGAGAGGGGTAGGATAATGTAAGGGGGAAGAGAAGAAAAATAAGAGCCATTTAGGTTTATAATTAATAATAGTATATATGTGCAATTCTTAGCTTCATAGAGATCTTTATAGTGAGGCAATGCCCATTGCTCTACAAACTAATGCTTGCATGTTTGAAGAACTAGCATTAATTTAATGCTATACTAGTATCTGACCAGTACACATATATAAATCAATATATACCTGTCAATTAATTAATATGAACCCTCTATATATATATATATATATATATATATATATATATATATATCAGTGGATTAAAATAATCGATTTTAATATATTTACTTTATCAAATTTTTAACCATATAAATGATAACAAATTGAAAATAAAATAAACTTGATTTAGATTTGTGAAATACAAATGAGTTACATGCATTGTACTATATCCTTTTTTACTATAATAAACTCCTCACTTTATTCTTAACACTTTGTTAAAAGTAATTATGTAGCAGATGAGAGCAAGATGTCAGTTGAAGTTGTTGTGAGTTTTGGAAGCAAGGTAAAAGGCCAGAACATCGAAGCCAAAACAAAAAAAAAACCTAATCCAAATGGGAGAAACATAATGTCATTTGTATTATATTTAAGGTTTGGTTGCGTAGGTTTCAAATAACGTTTGCATTTATTAGTATATAACAGGATATTATCTCTAAAATATAAAATATATAGGATATATAATTAGAAACTAATTATACAAATAATTTTTCGCGATCCAGAGGTCAGAGGCTAATGTTGTTTTCTGGACAGGAACTAGTTAGGCGGCGGGCTTACCTGTTGGAGCCATTTCAAATAAAAAAAAAAAAGGAAAATTGTTTCCCGGCCCAATTCAAGAAGGTGATTTATTTTTAAACGGTTAATTGCATATAAACCCCCTAAACTATTTGGGTTTGAGCACTTATATCCCTGAATTATAATAATAAGCATTTACACCTTCTATGGTTAATAGATATTTTCCAAATACCCATTTTACCCCTTTCTTCCTCTCATCTACTATAAAATAACCATTCTTTAATATTTTAGCCTCAATCTAAAATCTTGATATTGCATTTTCTTCCATTACACATCCAAAAAAAATTCCATTAGCTCGAGCGTACTTAAGTTTTTAACCCTAATCTAAAAACTTGATGTTTAACATATTCTCTCCATAATTAATTCAAGGATGAGAAAGAAATTCAAGATGGATATTTTTCAATTTTATTTTATTAACATTTTCTTTAACTTTTGCTAAGATTTCTTTTATTGAATTATTAGGGTTATGAGTTATTCATGCTTGAAGAGAAAAGGGAGAAAGGATATAATGGGAATTAGAAAAACATTTTTCATTCAGAGGGGTTAAACGCGCTTATTATGATGCTTGAGGGGGTATAAATGCTCAACCCTCCATAGTACAATGGCGGTATTCGCAATTGTATCATTTTTAAATCTACGAAGTTTCAAAATTGTAAGAAAACCAAACATATTCTTAGACATTATTTTAAGTCCAAACCCTTATTTGTATACGTATATATGTATGCACTGCCTATAATACCGTTTTAATATTTTTTAAAATATTAGATTATAGAATTTTTTGGATTTCTCAAGATATTAAAACATGAAATTTTTATTATGTGACTATAGGTTTTCATGACTTCTTTATTGTTCTCTCTATATCATTACTTGTCCTAATTTCTTTTCCAAACCAATTTTTTTCGGGTTTTTTTTCGAAATAGAGTGTAATAATATTAAATTTATTAAAATAATAGGGTTTAAATTATATTTAGCAGAGTAGGACGGTTCCGCACCCAACCCCACAAGAGAGCGGGTTACTAGAACCCGCCCCAACCTCGAAAAGAAGATTCCTTTATAAAGGAGAACCCGCCCTCTTCTATAAGAGGGTGGGGGCAGGTTCTAGAAACCCGCCCTCTCCTTTATAAATGAGAGGGCGGGTTCCTAGAACCCGCCATATTTAATGCTTTTTATAAAAAATAAATTAAAAATAGAATTTAAAAAATCTCATTTAAAAAACCTGAATAAATGATAAGACTGTTGTTTTTGTTAAGGACGGGTGACAATTGTTATTACAGTTTATATAGAATTACTATGAATATGAATCTTGTATGCACTCCATTAACAAAATAAAACCGACAAAATTATAATATAATTATACATCCATTTGTAAAAGTATACAATTATCCCTTTTCCTTTCCCAATCCGAAGATGCTTAACATAAGCCTATGCCTCTTGGGATGACTGGAAGACCCTCCCGTTTCTTGGGTATATGGCGGCGGCGACGGCGTATGCTCTTCTGCTTCGTCTTCAGTATCGTCTTGGACATGTTGTTGTTCCGCAATTTCTGAATGTGGGACAGGTGTCGGATAGCCTCCCAACAACTGTATGCAGGACGAAAAATCCGTATCCCAACTGGGATGTTGTTGCGAAGAACCTGTCTTGGTACCATGCTGCTGCTATTGCACAAAACCTGGCCACCATGGCTGCGCAAAACCTATTCCCCAAGACTAGTGTTGTTGCGCAAAACCTGACCCCCAAGACTGCTGTTGTTGCGCAAAACCTGTCCCCCAAAACTGTTGTTGCTCCGGTTGTTGCGCCTGTTCAATATGCCAGGGTTGCTGCTGACAGTATGGTATTCCGAACCACTGATCTCGCTGCTCTGGATCTCCCTGATGCTGCGGCTCTGGTTCCGGCTCATACTGCTGCTGTGGTGCCGGCTCATGCTGCGGCTCTGGTGCCGACTCATGCTGCTGCTCTAGCGATGACGATAAATGTGGAAGCATATTATATGAACTGAATATACCACCAATATATGAGTTTACAGTAGAAAATAAAGCCTAAGTATCTGGACCAGTATCAGTCGGATATGAATCCTGTATCATTGATTGTATATGATGCAACCCACGAGCCTGTCATTAGATTAAAAATAAGATATAATTATTGACTCATACCGCCGGATGTTAAAAAGTAATATAATTTAAAGAATTTAACTTACCATTTCTCGTTCCACGTGGCCTCTAGGCTCGTACTGTCGGATGTTTGGAAAGTCGTTAGGGGGAGCAGAAAGATATCTTAGAGTGACACGCTTATACCGTTGTAGATATGTTTCTGTAGCGTCGGTGGTTGTTTGGTCACCTATTCGCTGTAAGATATCATTGATTGTATATGATGCAACCCACGAGCCTGTCATTAGATTAAAAATAAGATATAATTATTGACTCATACCGCCGGATGTTAAAAAGTAATATAATTTAAAGAATTTAACTTACCATTTCTCGTTCCACGTGGCCTCTAGGCTCGTACTGTCGGATGTTTGGAAAGTCGTTAGGGGGAGCAGAAAGATATCTTAGAGTGACACGCTTATACCGTTGTAGATATGTTTCTGTAGCGTCGGTGGTTGTTTGGTCACCTATTCGCTGTAAGGCAATAATACGCTGCCTATCCTCCCATCTCAGCAAATATTGATGATGATGATCCCTCCAATCACGTTCCGCCTTTTCTCCTCGCATGTCTCCCTCCATTGTCATAGGTGTTAGTGTATATGCCCTAGAGGCCATTACTGTATCATACTAGCTTGTATATTACTTAATGGAAGCTTGGGATATTCACAGTTGTATATACAATCTTGCTCGAAATGGTAGTATGCTACTTGGTTTGTCTCTGCTTTAATATGTGCATGTGTTTCTTTTAGCATATTGCTGGTATACATATTAGTAGAGCCCTTAGGATCTTTGCTTGATTACCAGCGTTGTGATGGCGCTCGCACTCGTGGGAGCTGGGTAATCTATAAGCACATCCTTATACAGGTCCCTGGTCGTTGGACTATCGAGACAGGGCATCGATACTCCGGAGTAGACTAGCGTATGCGCTTCTCATCCCAGTGTGGGAGACGGTCTGTCTCACAGCCGTTAGTACGTCGTACTTGGGATAGTATGCGGGTGCTCGTTAGGTTACGAGTACACTGGACAGGACTCGTCGGGAACTGTTGGTTGGTAATATACCTATCGTCAGTTATCAGTTCCCAGGTGACATGAGTACAGCTTAGTCCGCTGACTTGACACTGTCACTTCGCCTCGAGTGTGTTCCCACTGCACTTTGATTACTACCCTACCACGGCTCAAAGGAGCTGTGCAAACAGGTAGTTTTTGGGTGCAGTCCCGAAGCACTTGGAGGCAGTGACGGTTAGACAGGATTCGTCTCTCCCGGTATTGGGGGTTGACATCGCGCTGTGTCCAGGAGAGCCATTACACGAGTAGTCCCTGGCCAGGGCAAGCGAGATATACTGGTAGGCTTCCAGTGTTATCTCAGGGTGTTCTGGGCTACACTCCGACACGACTTGTACCGCTATTAGGGGACTGACGTTCACCGCCCCCCTAGGCCCGCCATGCGATGTATCAGACGAACAGACCGGACTGTACGGAGACTGTCACATACAGGCTCAGTAGGAGTGCAGATGGGGTTCACCTCGTCAGTCTTCTTATCGACATCTACCTGGGGACCGTTACGTACAGCTAGTGCCGCTTACGGTCTGTGGTTAAACCCACTGCCAGCGTAGTGTCGAGTCTTTAGAGTCCCACACAGAGAGCTATTCGCCTTTAGGCAAAACGAGTAGAGGTCGCATGGTTTTGCGACAGGGTTCGTTCGCATCCGCGCACTTGTGCACGTTTGCTGTCCGGACAGTTTTTACTAGCGGGCTTTGGTTTAAGCCGGATCCTAGTATATGTTTTGAGATTGGTTTTTCTCATTGTGTTCGTGTTCCTCGGATCACGAATGCGGGTGCGTATGCACAGTTGCTTGAGATTGGGGGAGAGGACCTTGTTTAGGGTTAATGGCCTTTGTCATTTTATTAACCCTATTGATTTTGTGTGGATTATTGTTAATTGATAATTAGCTTAATTATTGTGCATGGTTGTTGTTGACAATTTGACTTCATTGACTTGTTGACCATGTTGACAACTTGACCATAATCATTTCATTTGGAAGATGCTCTTTGATCTTTGCAAAAATGAAATGATAATGGTCAATTCATGATTTATCATGACAATTTTCAAGCTAATTATCTAATTAAAATTATCCTCACATATTAGTGAGAATGGCTCACTATTTTCTCATTCTATCATATCTTTTCTCTCTCTTGCTCATCCTCTCCCTCAAGCTCTCTCCCTCTCATGTGTTGAGAAACAAAAAGCTTGAGAAAAACCCTCTCTTGATCTTCTCTACTCACTTCTAGGGTTCAAGTCTTAGCATTTCTTGCACTCTAGTTACTCCTAGCTTGGAGTTGAAGCTAAAGGTGGTGGCTTTCGGGTGGATCCTTCTTTGACGGGAGAAGACAAGCAAGGTGATCCTTTTCTACCATACCTAGGAGCAAGGAGAGAAGGACTAAAGACCAAAGGTATAACCTTTCTTCACTTAGCTACTTTGTAGTTAGGGTTAGCTAGTTTATGTTTAGCAAAGATCCTCACATGCATAGTCCATGTTGCCTAAGTCATTAAAAATCCGATTTTTATTATGTTTTCCGCCTCCCCGTAAGCACCGGGGTGGGCAACACGGACTTACAGTGGTATCAGAGCCTAACTAAACCTAAACTAGTTAAGTAGTTAAGTGTAACGAAGTTCGGAACCGGAAAAATCACAAAACCAAATTTTTACAAAATCCAAGTTTCTGTTAAAATTTTTCCTGCTCGAAATGAAAAACTGTACACATGTAAAATCGTCTCAGGGTTTTGTGAATACACCCAAGAAAAACGATACCCTAATTCCCTCAAGTCGCCGCGCTTCCGCCGCATGAAGTAGGTATATGCGGCGGAACCGCCGCGGATTGTGGTTATCGGCGCATCGTTTTTCGTGCAGAGTGTGTTGTTGTTGGTTTTGGGATTTTTAGTATATATTATATGTACCCAGATTCTACAGAAAAGAAATTTCTTTTTGGGGTCCTATAATTCCGTATTTTTCCGAACTTCACTGCACTTTAACTATATCGGTTATATCTGTAATGCTTGCATGTATTGAACGTCGGCTAATCGCTATAAGACGATTAGTCGGGGTTATACATGATCTGTGATTGTTGGTTTGTGGATATGAATGGATTGGATTGTCGCGGGTAAATAGCCGGGTTGGATGTGAGATGAGCGTTATTTTCTTTCATTCATTTGTAACATGTAAATTGATGTAATAATATTCTTTGTATGGCCGCACAACCGGGTCGGGGTTGTAGCCGTCATTGTATAATTCTTTTTACTGTTTTTGCTCCTAGGATAGACCCATGGAGGGGGTGCACAAACTACCGGGTATCTCGAAGTGCCGAGTGGCCTACTCACGGTGGTGAGGGAGGTTGCTTCGCTTCGGGTGCTTGGCGGGTAGTTTGCCGCACCCGTAGGGGTCTTGGGTGGGGTATTGGCTATTCACCGCGACCGTGTAATCCGCTTTGCGTTGCAGGCTCGAACGCATTGCGGATTCCTAGTATATCCAATGTATTCATCTGTGATCTGTAATGTCTATCATTGCTATATATTTATATATAATAACTATTTAGGCGTTGCTTATGTTTTACAGCCGCGCTAGCCCAGCCCCCGCTCTGTCGTTAGTTAAGTAACCTAACGGGTGATGACGGGGCCCCGTGGCGAATGCGAATGGCATAAGCGTACGTCATATTTTGGTTGTTTTCTGCAATGGTAGGATTAAATGATGGGACGCATTAAAAGAACTAATGCAAGAAATAAACCAAGTAAAAGTCGATTGGAACACTTTGAAAACCACTCGGTTCTTTTCAAAACTAAAACTTTTAAACGCGGAGCTTGAACCACTCCTTTTAAAAGCTATCTCGTTCCATCGATTATATCAAGTTCACTACGTTCACGGTTTCGCCAAAACCATCTGTAGCCCTCCATCATTTCGGTTAAATATTCGGTAGTATTCAAGCTATGTATTTTGACCTCACGCCAAGGCATAGTGATTGGTAGCTGCCGGATATTTATCCGTTGCATAGATAGAATGCGTTGATTTGAGACAGTCGTACTGCCGTTTTGGCCTACGTCAAGGGTAGGTACGGGTGGGTTCAAATTAACCAGGATAATGATGGGAAGAACTTGACATGTGACTTATGACATTTTGACCTCACGCCAAGGTCATAAGAGCATGGGGCAAAAATCCACATCGGGAGTTTCATAAGTACTGAAACTTGCTAGCGTTGCATACCATTTGGAGTGTGATAATTCTGGTAGGATTCCTTCGGTTTTATCACGCAATGATATTTGGATCCCGATCCTACTGTGAGTATATGCTACTCCTCGGGAAAACTCTCACTTAACGATCAATGCTATAAACCTAGTAGGTGCCTAGAAAGGTGTTAGCGGGGCTACGCCCACAGGGAAAAGAGGTTACTTAATTAAGGAACTTCGCGAAAGCGTTGGAAAACCTCCCTCGAAGTACCGACACTGGCCTGGCTGAACGGTTAAGCAAGTATTGTACGGTGAGAATGATCCCGGCTAATCCTTTTCTTTATGGTTTGAGAAGGGATTCGAGAAACAGTGGGAGCCATCCAGTTTAGACAAACTAAAAACCACTCTAAACTTGCAAGAGCATCATGCTAAAGTGTTTCTTTTCTCTCTCCTAATTGCAGCGACCATTCAAGATGACCGGACTTAAGTTACTATTAGATAAAAACATATTGACAGGGCCAAACTACAAAGATTGGCTCAGGAATGTCAAGATGGCTATCACTTATGACAAGCTGGGGTATATACTTACCACCAAAGCTCCCCCTGTCCCAGGTCCCACCTCCAGCGTCGCGGATGTTGAAATCCGTAAGACATGGGAGATAGATTGCGCGAGGGCCAAATGCCTCGTACTAGCCTCGATGGACAATGACCATCAGAGGAGGCACGAGAATATGGACCTAGAGTCCATATTTCTCCATACAAAAGAACTGTATGGAGAGCAGTCTCGTATCGCAAGATACGAAGTGTCGAAGAAGCTCTTTTCGGCAAGGTTGGCCGTCGGATCATCGGTAGCGGACCACGTGCTCAAGATGATCGGCTACATAGAGGAGCTCGCGGACCTTGGGACCACGTTGGAGAATGAACTCTATACTGATCTGATTCTCCAGTCCCTTCCTTCCACTTACGCCCAGTTCATTCTTAACTTCAACATGCAAGGAAAGGAGGTAGAACTTGCCGAGCTTCTGAACATGTTGAGGACTGCTGAGGGCACCCTACAGAAGGGTAGGGAGACATCCACTTTGTTTGTAGGAGGATCTTCCTCTTCTAGGTCCAGGGCGAAAGCCAAGGGCAAGAAGAAGAAAGCCCCCGCCAAACCAAGAGGCGGTGTCGGTAAAGTGGATACGAAGGGAAAGGGTAAAGCAACAAAGGTAGCGGGGAAGCTGGTGGGGAAGGAAGAATGCTTCTATTGTCACAAAAGTGGCCACTGGAAACAAGATTGCAAGGCTTGGAAAGCCAGAACACAGGATTTGAAGCGAGTTGCAGCTTCAGCTTCAGGTGTGTATGTTATTGAAAATTGTCTATCAATAAACTCTACTTCCTGGGTATTGGATACCGGATCAGGATCTCATATCTGTAATTCTTTGCAGGCGTTGAGAAAGCGTAGAGTTTTGAAGGCAGGTGACATGACCCTCAGAGTTGCGAACGGTGCTAGCATGGATGCAGAGGCCGTGGGGGACTATCACCTGGGATTATCAGATGGACACTTTTTGGTTTTGCGTAGTTGTTATTATGTACCAAATGCAACCTGTAATATCATTTCTGTATCTTTATTATCTAAAGAAGGTTATGAATTTGCATTTGTAAGTAATGTAGTGAACATTCACCTTAATCAAGTGTTGATTGGGTCAGGTACATTGAACAACGGTATTTACGTTTTAAACCAACCACAGATTTTCAATATCCAGAATACACACAAAAGAAAGTCTCCAGAAATTAATAAAACTTTCTTATGGCATTGTAGACTGGGTCACATCAACGAGAGAAGATTGACTAAGTTACATACTGAAGGATATTTGGATTCGTTCGAATATCAATCGTATGCAACTTGTCAATCCTGTCTCAAAGGAAAGATGACAAAGGCTCCGTTTTCTGGACACGGAGAAAGAGCGAGCGAGCTCTTGGGACTCGTACACAGCGACGTGTGCGGTCCAATGTCTACACATGCGCGAAGCGGTTTTTCTTACTTCATAACTTTTACGGATGATCTCTCAAGATTCGGACATGTCTTCTTAATGAAGCATAAATCCGAAGCTTTTGAAAAGTTCCAGGAATATAAGAGTGAAGTAGAGAAACAAACCGGCAAAAGTATCAAGATCCTAAGATCGGATCGAGGAGGAGAATACTTAAGTGCCGAATTCCTGAATTACTTAAAAGAGAATGGAATTCTCTCTCAGCTTACTCCTCCATACACCCCGCAACATAACGGTGTATCGGAGAGACGGAACCGAACCCTATTGGATATGGTACGGTCCATGATGAGTAATGCTGAGTTACCGCGATCTTTCTGGGGATATGCGCTAGAAACAGCTGCATACCTTTTGAACCGTGTTCCCACTAAGACTGTGCCTACCACACCATATGAGTTATGGAGTGGGAAGAAACCCTATCTTCAATACTTGAAGATTTGGGGATGTCCAGCTTATGTCAAAAAGCAGCATGTGGACAAACTCGAGGCACGCTCAGTACTGTGCAAGTTTGTGGGATACCCAAAGAACTCCAGGGGGTATCTTTTCTATTACGCAGAGGAACAAAAAGTCCTTGTTTCTCGCAATGCCCACTTTCTGGAACATCAGTTCATAGAAAAAGAAATAAGTGGGAGCGCAATAGAACTGGAAGAAATTCCAGAACCACAAACTATTACTGAAAGTTTAGTGGAACCAGAAAGTTCAAAAGAACAGGACATTCCTATGCCGCTCCGCAGGAGTAGTAGGCAGTCTCATCCGCCCGAGAGATACTACGGTTTTCTCATTGACGGGGATAGAGAAGACTGCATCCTGGATTGTGATGAACCTACTAGCTTCCAGCAAGCCATTCAGAGCGTCGACTCGGTAAAATGGCTGGATGCAATGCGGACCGAGATGGAGTCCATGTACACCAACAAAGTATGGACGTTGGACATTGCTCCAGATGGGGTAAAACCCGTAGGATGCAAGTGGATCTTCAAAAGGAAGATTGGTGTAGATGGACAGGTTGAGACCTATAAAGCTAGACTGGTGGCAAAGGGTTTTCGTCAGCGACCTGGTTTGGACTATGACGAAACCTTTTCTCCAGTAGCTATGCTGAAATCCATTCGGATCCTTCTTGCCATTGCTGCTTTCCACGATTATGAGATTTGGCAGATGGACGTAAAGACAGCTTTTCTAAATGGTCATTTAGAAGAGTGTGTCTATATGGATCAGCCAGAGGGTTTCATTCAGGGTGGGAGCAGCGGAAAGGTGTGCAAGTTGCTCAAGTCCATTTATGGACTCAAGCAGGCATCGCGGAGTTGGAACATCTGTTTTGATGAGACGGTCAAAGAATTTGGCTTTATCAAAAATCCAGATGAACCATGCATCTATTGTAGATTTGTAGCGAGAACTGTAGTATTCCTCGTTTTATACGTGGATGACATTCTCTTAATAGGAAATGACATTCCTATGCTACAATCTGTCAAGGGGTTCTTGTCACACAGGTTCTCCATGAAAGACCTGGGTGATGCCTCCTACATTCTGGGTATCCGGATCTACCGTGACAGATCCAAGAGGATATTAGGACTCTCGCAGTCCAGGTACATCGACACCATACTGAAGAGATTCAGTATGGAAGATTCCAAGCGCGGTAATCTACCGGCTTGTCACGGGATCACCCTCTCCAAAGAGATGTCTCCCAAGACTGATTTGGAGAGGGATCGCATGTCTATTATACCCTACGCTTCTGCGGTAGGCTCTATAATGTATGCGATGTTGTGTACCAGACCGGATGTGGCTTATGCACTGAGTGTGGTAAGCAGGTATCAGTCAAACCCTGGGGAGAAACATTGGATAGCAGTAAAGAACATTCTCAAGTACCTGAGAAGGACTAAGGAGATGTTCTTGGTGTATGGCGGAAAAGACCTGCAGATTGAGGCCTTTGCTGACTCCAGCTTCCAGAGTGACAAGGATGATTCCAAGTCCATGTCGGGTTTTGTCTTTACCCTCAATGGAGGGGCGGTGTGTTGGAAGAGCTCCAAACAGGAAACCGTTGCTGACTCGACTATGGAAGCGGAATACATCGCTGCATCTGATGCCGCAAAAGAAGCTGTCTGGATGAGGAAGTTCTTGAAAGAACTTCAGGTGGTTCCGTCCATTGTTGACCCAATACCTCTGTATTGCGACAACAACGGGGCTATAGCTTTAGCGAAGGAACCCAGGTCCCATCAGAAATCCAGACACATCTTAAGGCGGTATCACCTGATCAGGGAGATCGTAGATCGCCAGGAGATCGAGGTCCGGAGAGTTGCATCAGAGGATAACACAGCAGATCCATTCACCAAGGCCTTGCCCCAGACTCAGTTCGAGCGGCTGATCGAGATGATAGGTCTTCGATACGCCAGTACATGGCCTTAGTGCAAGTGGGAGATTGTTAGTGTATATGCCCTAGAGGCCATTACTGTATCATACTAGCTTGTATATTACTTAATGGAAGCTTGGGATATTCACAGTTGTATATACAATCTTGCTCGAAATGGTAGTATGCTACTTGGTTTGTCTCTGCTTTAATATGTGCATGTGTTTCTTTTAGCATATTGCTGGTATACATATTAGTAGAGCCCTTAGGATCTTTGCTTGATTACCAGCGTTGTGATGGCGCTCGCACTCGTGGGAGCTGGGTAATCTATAAGCACATCCTTATACAGGTCCCTGGTCGTTGGACTATCGAGACAGGGCATCGATACTCCGGAGTAGACTAGCGTATGCGCTTCTCATCCCAGTGTGGGAGACGGTCTGTCTCACAGCCGTTAGTACGTCGTACTTGGGATAGTATGCGGGTGCTCGTTAGGTTACGAGTACACTGGACAGGACTCGTCGGGAACTGTTGGTTGGTAATATACCTATCGTCAGTTATCAGTTCCCAGGTGACATGAGTACAGCTTAGTCCGCTGACTTGACACTGTCACTTCGCCTCGAGTGTGTTCCCACTGCACTTTGATTACTACCCTACCACGGCTCAAAGGAGCTGTGCAAACAGGTAGTTTTTGGGTGCAGTCCCGAAGCACTTGGAGGCAGTGACGGTTAGACAGGATTCGTCTCTCCCGGTATTGGGGGTTGACATCGCGCTGTGTCCAGGAGAGCCATTACACGAGTAGTCCCTGGCCAGGGCAAGCGAGATATACTGGTAGGCTTCCAGTGTTATCTCAGGGTGTTCTGGGCTACACTCCGACACGACTTGTACCGCTATTAGGGGACTGACGTTCACCGCCCCCCTAGGCCCGCCATGCGATGTATCAGACGAACAGACCGGACTGTACGGAGACTGTCACATACAGGCTCAGTAGGAGTGCAGATGGGGTTCACCTCGTCAGTCTTCTTATCGACATCTACCTGGGGACCGTTACGTACAGCTAGTGCCGCTTGCGGTCTGTGGTTAAACCCACTGCCAGCGTAGTGTCGAGTCTTTAGAGTCCCACACAGAGAGCTATTCGCCTTTAGGCAAAACGAGTAGAGGTCGCATGGTTTTGCGACAGGGTTCGTTCGCATCCGCGCACTTGTGCACGTTTGCTGTCCGGACAGTTTTTACTAGCGGGCTTTGGTTTAAGCCGGATCCTAGTATATGTTTTGAGATTGGTTTTTCTCATTGTGTTCGTGTTCCTCGGATCATGAATGCGGGTGCGTATGCACAGTTGCTTGAGATTGGGGGAGAGGACCTTGTTTAGGGTTAATGGCCTTTGTCATTTTATTAACCCTATTGATTTTGTGTGGATTATTGTTAATTGATAATTAGCTTAATTATTGTGCATGGTTGTTGTTGACAATTTGACTTCATTGACTTGTTGACCATGTTGACAACTTGACCATAATCATTTCATTTGGAAGATGCTCTTTGATCTTTGCAAAAATGAAATGATAATGGTCAATTCATGATTTATCATGACAATTTTCAAGCTAATTATCTAATTAAAATTATCCTCACATATTAGTGAGAATGGCTCACTATTTTCTCATTCTATCATATCTTTTCTCTCTCTTGCTCATCCTCTCCCTCAAGCTCTCTCCCTCTCATGTGTTGAGAAACAAAAAGCTTGAGAAAAACCCTCTCTTGATCTTCTCTACTCACTTCTAGGGTTCAAGTCTTAGCATTTCTTGCACTCTAGTTACTCCTAGCTTGGAGTTGAAGCTAAAGGTGGTGGCTTTCGGGTGGATCCTTCTTTGACGGGAGAAGACAAGCAAGGTGATCCTTTTCTACCATACCTAGGAGCAAGGAGAGAAGGACTAAAGACCAAAGGTATAACCTTTCTTCACTTAGCTACTTTGTAGTTAGGGTTAGCTAGTTTATGTTTAGCAAAGATCCTCACATGCATAGTCCATGTTGCCTAAGTCATTAAAAATCCGATTTTTATTATGTTTTCCGCCTCCCCGTAAGCACCGGGGTGGGCAACACGGACTTACAATAGGTGCAGATGGCGGAACAGGAATATGTTGCAATCTAGTAAACTGTCGCAACACCCGGTCCAGTAGGTGCATGACCACGATATTAATGCATAGTAGTCGGCATCGAGCCTGCCAAACCGGCTCTCCTTCGATACAGATGCCGGGTAATCCTTGCAAACGATCTGCTATATAAGACGTCCACGTGAACTGCGCAAATAACATAATACAAAAATTGTTATGAAGCTATTTTAAAAATTTTAAACAAAGTTAATGACCTAATGTATGGTTACCTGAGTCGCCTCCATGCGATCCAACTCATCTCTATAATATTTAAGTACTCGACGAGGAGCCTTATATGATTTCTGGCTACTGCACCAAGAGCCGAGAGGCTTTCCAGGGGTATCCACGGTAGAAATATTAATGCGATTTGGTCTTCCCATACACATGTGCTCTCATGACCAAATCTATATATAAAATGTCAGATGTTAAAAGAAAGAACCAATATTACAATTTTGCAAATGTGTAGCTGTTAAAAAATATTATGTACCTGAAGTAATGTAATGCCGCCACAAATTTTATTCTTCGTAGGAGCACATGCCTTATCTAGTTTCGTGTAAAGATAGGCCATGGCCCCTGCTCTCTAAGCATACTGGCCACTGTTACCTTGTAAAAATTCAGAAAGAAAAGGGGAAGGGAAAATTCCCCACTAATGGAAGTATCACGTGTAAGCACGTGATCATTGATCCCTTAAAAAGAGACTCAGAAAGGGAAAGGAAAAACTTCCCGCTAGTGGAGCATCACGTGCAAGCACATGATGCATCTGTATACAGAGTAAGCGGCTCCACTTAGTAAGCAGCAATTAAAGCCTCACGTGCAAGCACGTGATCGTCTTTCACACAAAACGTGTAGGACCCGGTTATAAAACAAACAAAGAGCAGAAAAGCTCACGTGTTACCACGTGATGCCTTCCCTCTGTTTGGACTGCTGCATACAAACGAACCAAGTTAATTCTGTGAAGGGTCACGTGTTGCACTTGAGAGATCTCAAATGCCTTATGAGCCGATAGAATTAAATTATAAATACAAGGATCCAAATCCTATTTGGAAAATATTTTCTCAATCTTTCTAAACAAGAAAGATTGTGCTCTGTAAATCAGAACACCGTTGGATCAAAAATCCAATGATGATTAAAAATCTCCAAGATACAGAATAAGTTTTGTATGGAAAAATATTTTCCCAATCTTGTTAAAAAAACAAGAGAAATGTCTTCTGTAAAAAAGAAGTCATGCGATTAAAGATTCAACGGTAGATAAATTCCTCAAATCAATTAAGAAATCTCTCAATGAGAGATTTTCTTAACTGAATCAACAAATCAGCCTCCCCTATATAAAGGACATAAGATTTCAAGTCTAGTACAGAAGAACCCCCCTCCCCAAGATATAGAAAAGAAAGAGAGAAACCCCCTCGTAAGATTAAAAGAAAAGAGAATTTAATTCTCCAGAGAGAAGAAGGCCTCCTAAAAGGGAAAAAGAAACTCTAGGTAAGAGAAGGAACAAAACACAGAGAATATCTCATCTCTTTTTCACCTTCATAAGAGTTTAACCCTTCTAAAAAGAACTTAGTTTTTCCTCTGGTTGAGATCTGCAGAAGCAGATCTCCCTATAAGTTGAGAATTTAATTCTCATCGGGGAGATTCTGCAATGCAGATCTAAAACCTAGGGGAAGATCTAAGTTCAGAGAATTTAATTCTCCCAAAAATTATATAGGAATTTAATTACTCTGATAAAACAAGGGTTTAACCCTTCATATAAGAACTTGGTTCTTCCTTATAGTGAAAAATCTGCAGAATCAGATCTCCTTACAAGTTGAGAATTCAATTCTCATCAGGGAGATTCTGCCATGCAGATCCCAAACCTAAGAGGAAAACTAAGTCCTAAGAATTTAATTCTTACAAGACAGTAGGCTTGAAAGTCTCGAAACTCAGGATCTCCATGCACGTAAAAAGATTGGCACCCAATATGATAACGGCCGATCACGTGCTCCCACGCGAGCACCCTTGATGAACAAAAGAGGACAACCGAGATTGGAACACGTGATCCCACGTGACCCCTAAGTAGTGCCTAGTACTTATAAAGCAAAAAAGGAATAAATCAAAGGCAGTTTCTATTTTTGGGGGCGCCTCACGTGATCTCACGTGACCCAATAGCGCTTAGCGCTCACAAAAGAATAAGGGAGTAAACCCAAAGAAATAGCGCATCAAATTTTTAGTGTTTAACACTATTTCAAGCACCTCACGTGACCCCACGCGAGCGCCTCAAATTTTTAGTGTTTAACACTACTTCAAGCGCCTCACGTGGGAGCACGTGAACAATGAGCATATACTAGTGTTTAACACTATGAAATGCCAATATCAGCCAAACTCAGACCAAATCTCCCGAGGACCATCGATTGAGCCCCTCATGCTTAGGGTCTCGAAAACTGATCTCAGTCTCAAAGATAGCTAATGAGCTCTTAACAGATGGCATCTAAAATGATGTTCATCCCATTCCCCCTCAGTCGGGATATTGGTTCAAGGGTACATCTCTCCACACCTCTGATACATGTCGTTGTAATTCCTCAATGTCTTCAGGGAGGTGGCGGGTCCCGACAACCAATAACTTTTTGGTACATTTCCAAACCCATGGATACAAACCAATGGACCGTAATGTCCTTAAACTAACTATGGACCGTAATGTCCTTAAACTAATCTTTATGGACTATGATGTCCTTAAACCCAATGGACCGCAACGTCCCTAAACTAAACTCTATAGACTATGATGTCCTTAAACTATGGACTATGATGTCCTTAAACCCAACGGACCGTAACGTACCTAAACTAAAACGATAGAGCCCAAATGCTCTTTCGTTGGATCAAAAATGATCATGAATCCCCGTTAAGTAGACCTTAGTCTAAAACTTAGACTAACGTATCCTTAACAAACATTTAAGTTGATCTTAATCTCAAACGAGGTTAACGATCCTTAAATCAACCAAACCCAAATCTAAGAAAATATGGATTTGGACTAATCCACGCCCTAAGAGTGTCAAAACAAATTAGTCTCCGTATATAATCCACGGGCAACCAAAAACAAAACAAACATATACGACACAAAGTGAACATCTGGAGAAGGAGAAAGTGGTTATCGTAACTCGTTAACGTAATTAACTGCAGGGGCTTGCGCCTGCAGGGAAGAGCGTCCCCACAATCAAAAATCCCTCACAAGCCTGAGGGAATCTGACGAAATCTGCTACAACGTCCGCATCCATCCAAACCTCCGATATACGGTATCATAAATCAACTTGGTATCTTCGGAGAGGTGGACGGATATACCCAAATAGCATCTGCCCCCTAAATTCAAGCCAGAACATCCCAACATCCCGGTTGCGTCTTTCGGCGGTGAACAGATTCTGGTAAGCCCGGTGGGACCTTTTCCTCATTCCACTCCGCACTTCGTGTGCCGTGTTTCGCGAACAATTCGCGGTCTGCTATGGTTGCTTGTGGATTCGAGATACTAATATTTGGTGTCTTGCTCCGTGCAGAAGAGAAGATGGCGTCAATGGCTTCCAACTGCACCAAATGCAATAGCAATTTCCACTCCGTCCCTGCTGGAGGAGTGACTTATGGTCCCCAAGCGGCCTCCATCTTTGCAATGCCGGTGGAAAAGGTGACACAGGACACCACTGGATCATTCTTCTGGACCATGCTCCCGCCAATGAGCTTCAACGCTCCAATACCGTCACAGGAGGCTCCAAAGAAGTTGGTCTTCGATCGGCTTACAACTACCACAGCCCCTCTCAACGGGTCGTCCAATTCCAACGTTTCAGTCTTCAACCGGCTGAGCCAATACTCCAGTGGTCCTGCAAAGAGGCTCGCGATACCAGAGAAGGCTATCCCAAAAAGGATAGTCCTCCCGTTTTCTACCGCGGGTGAGGTCGTTACAAGTGCTTCCCCTACCTGAAAGTCAGTCTTCGACAGGTTGGACGTTTCTTCTCAGTGGACGTCTGTCTTAGATAGGCTGGCACTAACAGCAACCCTTCACCAGAACAAGGGCATGATGAAGCCACCCCCGTAACTGAGCCAGTCCCATCTGCACGACATGCTCGACGTCGCCACTGGCGCCGAGTGAGGAATACTGGGGGCAGCTCTCCCTCTGGACTGACTCCACCAGCTCCAATGGTGGAAATTGATGCTGCTATTCCAACTGGGAACAGGTTTGAGCCGCTCAGGAGGGTGCGCAAGAACTCTCCAATTGCCGTACTAAAAAGGTCTCCTCCACCCACTGAAAATGTTATTAAGACAAAGCCGGAGTAGCCTTCTCAGCAGCCGTCCTCCAAAGTTCACAGGGTCTGGCGAGGAGTCCAAGACTCTGTAATCGACAAAGACTACCCTCGCCGGCTAAAGAAGACGAAGGCTCGGCAAGAGGAGGACCATCTCACCGCCATCGTACCATGGAAAGCATCGGCTGCAACAACCCCCTCAACTTTGACTGTTCATAAAAGTAGAAGGCCGGAGAAGATCCCCGTGTCCATGACAAATCTTAAAGGCCCTGAATCCAAATGCCACAAGTCTGGGGGCATGGCGGTGCACACCATCTACTTGGCTTTCGAAAAAGAGGAAAGCCGTACTTCTACGGGTCATCGACCACTCACACGGTCTGTGACGAAACTCAGGAGTAGCAACAGAAACTCCAAGAGATGCTGATGAAAATGGCCGCACTCACTGGGCAAAAGGAAAGCCCGGAAGTATCGTTGGATCAACGCTAGGAGCAGGAAACCGACGCCGAGTTCCTCCGAAGAATGCTCGAAAAGAAAAATAAAGAAGCTGCGGAACAAGCGGCTAACATAAAACAAATGGCGCTCCTGTTCCAAGATATGGTGGGGATGATGATCCAGCCGGACCTTACAGCCAAAGATCCCCCAATAATTATTGAAGACGACAGAGGGGAGACATCAAACTCTCTTCCGGCTTTATCAGCAGCCAGGGAGGAGACGATCTCGAAAGCTGCGCTTGATGACTACATAGCTCAGCAAATACGAGCTCATCAGACAAGAGAAGCCGTTGGCCAAGTCGTTAGAACTGGGCGACCATATCCGGGCTGGTATGATCAAATTAGGTACCCGCCGGGATATACAATCCCTAAATTTCACGTATAGAAGGGGACAGACAACCTCCATCAGCACGTCGCTCAGTTCAGGGCTCTCTGTGGCAATACTGGAGGTGACGACAAATTGCTACTTCGCCAGTTTGTCGGCAGTTTAGCAGAGACAGCTTTTGAATGGTACTCGGAGCTTCCGAATGACTCCATCAAAACGTTTACAGAAATGGAGTTGCTATTCACCCAGCATTTCGCAAGCGCCAGCAAACGCACCCCGATCACGGCGTTGATCAATGCCAGAGTGAACCCGGGAGAGACATGGGTTCAGTATACAATCCGGTGGCGAAACCTATGGTCGAGATGCAAACAACGCATAGAAGAAGCTCCTGCCATGGGCATGTTCGTAGGGACCCTGGATCCGCAGGCGACTATATTCCAGTTTATGATGTTTTTCAAGACGACCACTTTCCAGGCCTTGATCGACAAGCTGGCCCAAGTGAACCAGATGGGCCATAGACCGCCCTCCTCAAAAATGGAGCTTCAAAATGAAAAAGGCAAAGGGAAAGCGACCTTTGTCGCCAAAGCTCAGCAACGGCCGAGTGATCCGAAACCAGCTTCTCACCAAGGCAAAAAATCGCGATTCCTCGACGAGAAATTGAGACGTCCTTACTCGTTTCCCCGGGATAAAACGAGGAGACTGTTCGAACTAGCAGTGCGCAATAGGCTCATCACCTTGCCAGATCCGAAATGCCCACTGCAGCCCGGTGACATCAACATACCCAACTATTGCCCCTACCATCGAATAATAGGCCACCCAATCGAAGATTGCTTCGTCTTTAAAAACTGGATTGAGGACCAGTACCAGCAAGGCAAATTCACGCTGTCTGAAAACTGGAGGGTGAACCCGCCACAACCGCACGCTCCGAAAAAGATGGACACGCCGGGGGCATCATGCTCATTTATAGAGGAAGCTCAATGGGAAGTTGTTCTCTCGGCAAAAACTAAGAGAATGCTGAAGGATCTTCAAGCATGCCCGGCAATCAGGTGGAGAAGCCCGCTAGAGCCAGAAATCATTGAAGGGATGCTGAAACCATGCCCAACACCGAGAATTGGTAATGATGGGCAAAACGCCCAGGCCCAGCCGTCAAAGTCTTCGAAGAAAAAGAAGAAGTCCAAGAAGCCGCGCATCCTGACGACAAACGCACAGACCTGAAAAAGCATATTGACGCGCTGGAAGAATATAACCAGAAGGCGCAAACCACGGTCACACTCCAAGAGTTTCTCAACCATATCCTTAAAAGTAGAGATAACGACAATGATGAGGGAGACAACTCGTCAGAGGAACCCGAAGATTATACGGCAAGTTGCCACATGATCTCTCATTCATCACTAAATAAAAAAGAAGCTCACTCGGCATCGGAAGATAATGTAGATGAGCTGGGGGAAAGATCGGTGCCAAAATCCTTAGGACCGTTAGATGAGATGATCGACATGATACTGAACGAAGCCCGTCAGAAGAGCAAAGCTGATCAAGAGCGTGAAATGGCCACATTCGAAAGAGCCGGGCGTCGGCATCAAGCTGAAGAAGTCATGGTAGGGATGAATCACAAAGCGCTCCAACCAGATCGAAGCACACCCGCGGCAGACAAAAGCAAGCTTAAGACAAGGAAACGGTTCGCTAAAGCCATATCAATAGGAATGAAGCTGCCATCTCCCAAAGGAAATACTCCTGGCGGCATATACCTTGACGAAGCGGATGTACACCGTAACTATTGCATGTACCATCGAAGGGCTGCGCACCCTACCGAAGAATGCATGGCCTTTAAAAAATGGTGGCAGGGATACGTTGCTCACCGACAACATTTTAAGCGGATGAAGCGCAAAGCTCTTCGGAAGCAGAGAAACACGATAGATGAGCGCAAAAGAACTGCCGACAACTGTCACATGGTTGATTCCGGGGGATCGCAAGTTCTCATCTTCGGAAGCGATTCTGATGAAGAAATAGCTCTCGGCCCTCTCTTCAAAGAATCCACCTCAGGAAAAGAAGAATAGATGAAGAACTGTGAGAATATTCAGCTGCGCAATCGTACGTTGCCCGAAAAGAATCTTGGACCTACAAACAAGGGATCGAACAAAAAAGATAAGCGGAAGGAAAAAGTCCTTGAGGATATCGCCTTTGATGATCGAGTCATCGAAGAGCTGACAGCTAAGGACCCGCCCAAGAAAAGCAAAGTAGATTAAAAGTCCTAGCGCACCTGAGGAAAATACCCTTACAGCTAAGTGTTTTGGACGCCCTTCTATTGTCTAAGGAGGCACGAGATTCTCTAATCAGGGCATTATAAGAGCCCAAGCAGTTTCAAGCTTTCCTTGCCAAAGAAAAGATGATGGACGAGCTGGAAGAAGTGCACACAACTGACATCACTTTCGGTGATGAAGATCTCCTACTCGGAACGTGTGAGCACAACCGTCCCCTGTATGTCACTGGAACTGCCATGATATCAAGATAGGGAAGATCTTAGTTGACAACGGGTCCTCTGTCAACCTCCTAAATGTGAGGGTGCTAAAAGAAATCTGCATGAGCGTTCAACACCTCGCTCAGGATAAAATTACCATCTTCGGGTTTGACTCCTAGTCATCATGGATGCTCGGGTCTGTGATTTTGACGTTACGCTTTGGGCTGCTTGTTTGACATCAAATTTCATGTCATTGACGCTAAGACCTGCTACAACGCTTTACTCCGTAGGCCTTGGTTGCACGAGTACAACATCATCCCTTCTACACAACATCAGAGTATGAAGTATTTCAAAGATGGTCTCGAGTATACCATGACGGGGGGATTAAACCCATTCTCCGTAAATGAAGTCCGCAAGTATGAAGACGCTAAGTATTTCCTACCAGACTTTGAAGACATGGAAAGATGCCATAAACCGTAGAATAAGCAAAAAGCTATCACCACTATTCCAGTACCGAAGAGGAAGAAGAGATAGTCTATTCGGGGCCGCCCCAATGCAACAGGCTGGGACCATCTACCCCTATTCTGGTCTTTGGCATTGACTCTGAACACGAAGTCAACACAGTGTTCTCGGTCCATCCATCAATGCAGGCCCTCACTGGAGATGATCAGAGTTTGCAAATTGCAATGGTTCCGCGACTACACTACAGAGAGCTTGATGCGCTCGAGTCATATAGGGTGCAAGAGCTACAGACGTTCTGCGTCCCTCCCAGGCGAAGAGGTAAAAAGGCAATCCTATTCTACCGATCCACGGAGACTAACGTCGAAAGAGAAGTTTGGCATGGTGCCGATTTTGCACTCGACAGGCTCCAACCAATCCATTTGCCCAGATACTACGCAGAGCGATTGAAAAGGTTATTGAGATGACCTTTAAGGAAATCGCGCGACAGGCCCAAATCTACAGCAGGATCTGGAACGCCCCGGAACTCAGCGAAAATTGCCTAACGGAGAAATGAAAACGATCGGGCTTGGATATGCCTAGTCCAAGAAACGGGAGCAGTTCCATGGCTGCCATGTCATAAAGGACCTTGATGATGAACATGATGCTCTCTTAAAAGACTCTGACGCTGAACCAGAACATGGTCCAGCCATAAAAATGCCGAGTCCGTCGTTTGAAGAACAGATGGAAAAGCTAATAAGAGAAGCGAGTCAAAAAGTTCGGAATGACCATAGCCGCGAAATGGCCATTTACGAGAAAGCCAAGACGCAACGTATCATTCAGCAGGCTACGGAGGATGACGACCCCATTCACCCCCAACCCGCTGTGCGCTCTCACGGCAAAAAGAAAGCTCGGCATAGAAGCAATGATAAGTTCAAGAATGGGGACGACATTCCGAGACGGCAAAATGGATCCAAAAGGCCACGCAATCAAGAGGTCAGCCGAAATCCATCACTGATGAGGAAGATGGATTGGGAATATTCCTTATCTCGAGACAAGAAGAAGATATTCAACCTTGTCATGAAATATCAAATGATGACACTCCCGGAGTCTCGGCACCCCGATTAAGCAAATGAGGTTCGTTACCCGGATTATTGCTCCTATCATCGAGCAGTAGGACATCCTCTTGAAGACTGCTTCACCTTCAGAAACTGGGTCAAAGACCAATATCAACTCGGCAGGTTCGCTCTACCCAACAGTTGGAGGGTAACCCCACCGCAAGGGCATGTGTGTAGCGTTTTGAAAATCGTTTCGGTGAAATTTCGGAAAATCGGTAAAATAAGGGGGTTTTCTGTAAAAAGTCAAAATGCAAATATCTTATTATAAAAATTAAATATACATATTCTAGCTTTGTAATTGCTAGTATTTGGTGTTTATTGAGCCACTGGTGAAATTTCAAATTTTCTGAAAAAAATTATTTTATTATTATTTTAAGCCGTCACTAATACATTTAATTAGGGAAAATTATAAATTGGAATGAGTTGAAACAAATTTTGTGCATCATAACATATTAAACATAATTTTAACATGTTGTTTTTGAAACAAAATGAATCTGCCAAACGGTGTTAGAAATTATTGAAGAAAAAAAGGCTTTTTTGGTGAAATTAGCGAAAACTTGCAATTTGGTAACTTGAGGGGTTCTTTTTGCATGGAATTTTCTTGTACTCTCTCTCACCCATCCTCACCCACTCATGGCCAGCCCCACCACCACCAACAGCAGCCCACTCACTTTCCCTCTCCTTTTTACTTCTTTTATGTGAAAAGAATGGTTAAAATAAAGGTTTTTTTTATATATTTATGTAGGTGGGGGTATTATGGTAATTGGGAGGGGCTTTGACTTAGTTTTTTCTTCACACCATTCCCTCACAACTCCCCACTTCCTCCCATGGCCGAAAATGACCAGCAGCAGCCCCATTTCCCCCCCAAATTTCCATCTCTTTTGCTTCAATTTCATCTCAAAACACATCAAAAAAATCCACAATTCCTTCACTAATTCAAAGCTAATCCCTATTCTACCTCTTCTAACATTCAAATTGGTTTAAGCATGGTGAAAGGAGGTGTCTTTGGAGGCTAGAGAACCTAGGGTTTCCAACTTGAGAGGTATAATTCTAATCTAATGTTTAATTTGTAGTTTGATTATGCTAAAATAGGCTTTTAAAGTGTTAATTTGGTTGTTGTTGGTTGTGTAATGAAATTCAAGAGAAGGGTTAAAGTTAGAAATTTAAAGCTGAATCCTTTCATGTGGGTTAATTTGAGTGTTGTAGCTAGCTAGTTGTGTGGATTGGGTGATTGTGCAATGTTGTGACCATTTTGTCGCAAATCCGCGATGTTTGCGCAATTTTTCGATTTCTAGTGCAAACTTGGTTTTGTAAAATAATTGCAAATGTTAGACTAAAAATCTAATTAGGTTTTTCATGACTTCATTAACATTATTAAGTGTAGTTTAATGCTTTAGATCATGCAAATCTATGCTAGATTGTAGTTTGTGCATTTTGGCGATGAAATTGTTAAAATTGGTTATGTTTGCAAACTAGATTTTTTGAGATTGATATTAAGAATTAAGTTTAAAATCTAATTAACATTGGTATGACTTAATTAAGAAGGTTAGTGAGCCTTATGGCCATTAGTTTTGTTAAAACATTATGTTTTGTACTAAAACGGTGATTTGTGCTTGGTAGATTTTCGGAAAAATGACTTTTTAAGTGAAATTGGGGTTTTTGTGAGTTTTAACCTATTTTATATTAAAATTAGTGTTCGTGAATGTGCAAATGAGTGTATTTGGGTTTTTCTCGATCGTCTGGAGTTTGTACACCGACGTCAAGAGTTTTTGGGTTGATTTGTGAAAGCAACCATAGGTTTTGACCTATGTGGGATTCGTGAGTCGTTTTGGTCTTGAGTCGGATTTTAATGTGATACGGTGCGTTATGATATGTAGGTAACCCATGTGGACTTCGAGACGACAAGCAAGCGCGTGGCGACGTCGGCACCGGCAAGCGAGGACCAGGTGTGTAGATTTATATCTACGGGGAGACGTCGGGTGGATGGCGTATAGCACCCCCGCAGTCCGTGGTGGTGTATACGGATGCGTATACACACCAACAATTATTATATGTTATTTAGGATTAATAACGATATTTAGGATGGATATTGGTGTGTTGGATTATTTTAGTGTTGCGAACCCTAAGGTAGTGTTGCATTACACATACACACATACATACTTGCATACATTCCTATTTATATGTGCTCATGGGATTTTTTATAGTTATGTGTTCACATGGGTATGGGACTATGTGTTCACATACGGATTTGAGGATGATACTTGGGTTTGAGCTGAGTCGATGAGATTTGTTTTGTGGTTGTGATATCGGTGATATGGCGGGATTCGTATTTGAGATACGACATGACGTTGTAGCGGGTCCTTGACGTAGTGTTTCACACACGTCCATGCATACTTAGGCTGTATCAGTATTGTACTAGACGTAGATCAGTACCCCGATCATGATATTTGATAAAGAGGATACCAGGTGAATAGTATGATGAATATGATATTAACCCGTACCCAGATTTGGGATGCCGTACGACGGATTTACGTACGAGCTATATTTGATGATTGATCCGCACTCTTGACTTGGGATGTCTGATTATAGATACGGTATCGGATATGATATTATTGAGGCGGGATCACCGACTAATATATATACAGGTATGTATATGTATCGACTCAGATGTTAGGCGGTTTCCTTACCTGTAGTCCAGCTTGTTAGCTTAGCCCTTTAGTTTAGTTTAGTTGTTAGATTAGATTCGATTCTTACCTATTTCAAAAACTAACGAATCGTGGGTATTTTAAAAGACAGCCCAAGGGATCCTACGGATATTTCAAAGACGTATCTTTTCATAAAAACACCGTAGCCCCTATTTTCAAAACCCCATGATTCGTGTTATTTCAAAAGGCACCATTTGTAGGACTTATATTAGATCAATGCAGATTAGTTATAGTTGCGTCTAGTATTCAGCCCCTGCTCATTATTGTGGTTCGCTTCGCATCGCATGCTTATATTATGTTTCATACTCCATTATTGATATCATGCTGTTAGGACACCAGCACCATTACCGATGATGCGTATATACCACGTACACTTACTTGCCGGCTCACACACATCTTCATCGGTAATTGCCATGTCACGTACACCTTAGAAAAATTATTGCTTGACATAGCCAGTTAGCTAATAGTTTAGACATGATATTAGTGTACTTGCTTTATATGTTAGTTTAGACATTGTAGTTATTACCTGCTACTTCATGCATACTGTTATTCATTGTTATGCCGCATTCATGGATTCTCATGCATATATGCACTATTTTACGTGTTATTGAGGCTTGGATTCGGATTTCCATGAGATTTTCTGGATTTGGAGGAAAACCGCAAAAACATAAATAAACCTTTTTTCTCTTTTAAAATAAAAAGTGCAGTTTTCCTATGATGTATGAGTCGTCCACCATGAGTTTGCTGATGGATTTCGAGACCCGATTCGAGGAGTGGAGGAACCGTTTCGGGTACATGGTGGGCCCGGTGCGGTACCCCGGGGCAAGAGGAATGTGTTGTTGACGTTGAGCCTGGCAGGGGAGCACTACCGACCGGTGATATTACCCGACGCGTCGGATATCCGGAGGATACGGTCGTGGTCTTGAGATGGATGGTAGGGGCCGGTCTGGATTGACGGCGCCTAGATATTGAGATTTCGAGATATTGAGGTACAGAGACTGTGATACAGAGATATCGAGATATTGGGATTACGTTTTGTGCCGATACTAGGCACTGTTTTATGCTGATTTCATTATGATACCTCATTTTAAAAATACAAAGGAAATCTCACTAAATTATGAAAACAGTTTCTTCATTTACATGTATTCTGTTTTCATGCATTCATACCTCATTCATATGATATACTGCTACCTGAGGCACTGACACGGGCACATGAGATCACACTCGGGTTAGATATTACCCTAGCCATCATTATAGGCTGCATGTTATTCTTATATTTGAGGATATATTATGATCATTGACCTAGGTTGCGTTATTTATGCGATTTCTGTGCGTAGATGTTTTTCTATTCACGAGTTGGCAACTCACCCCCGTTGTGCCCCAGTTTCTTGCAGGTTTGCCGTACAGGTTTCATTACGGTTTGCGGGCATAGTTTCTTTTGGGTGATTTGCTAGTAGGTGGGTTTACTTGTATCGTAACCCCCATTATATAACTTGTATATTATTACTCTGTTGTATCTAGAAGTTCCATCAACCAAACATGTATTTATTTTGAGATAGAGACCAGTGATGTTATTCCTTCGACCTTAGAGTCGTGCGTTATATTTCTGTGGTTTTCTTGTGGTTTTGAGTTTCCTTTTGAATTTTGATCCTCGCCGTTAGCGTTGTATATTATATTGCTCGTGTGGTTGTGACCGTCGATTGACGAAGAGCTAGCTCCCGCTTGGGGATGCCTTTTTATTGATTCGTATACTATTCATGTTGTATCTCGTTTGGGGGCCAGTTTTTACAAAGGAGACTCTGCCGAAATTTTCAGGAAATTCTTGATGTTTTTAAAACGCATAATTCGGCTTATGCTATTAAAACTATTTGTTTTAAATTGGTTTTCCTTCACTCTACTACTTTTCTTGGTTTGGATTTCTGGGTTTTCGGCTTACTTAGATTACGTACACCTCGAGACGTTCGTAGTTTAAGTGCCGGTGATATTCCGTACTTTCGAGACGTGACAAAGTTGGTATCAGAGCGTTAGGTTTTACCTTCGGAGCGTAGGATGACCCTTGGTTGATGGAATAGGTGACTAAAGTAGAGTGACGTACCGTAGGTATGTTCCGCGGTATATTTACGATACACTACTCCACTTAAGAAGCCTTAGGATGTACATTTCTTTGCTCAGTATTATATTCATTCCGATCTAGCCTCATCAATACCAGTTATGGTTTTGCTGCCACGATTACGGGCAGGGAGAGCTATGGCTAGAGTTGCGGTCAGCATGAACTTGTTACGGATGAGGACTGACCAGGGCATAATTTCGGCGACACATGATTGCAGAGATGTGTCTTTTTATTGTGTTTTTGCGCCACGAGCGTTGGATGGATCGCTGTATGAGATTACTCAGACGTGCAGATCATCACCAGAGGATTGCGCCACTGATAGAGGCCAACCAGATTTTGATGACCGATGATGTATTGCGTATTCGTGATGGTTGAGGCACTGTTCAGCGTGCAGACGAGCGAGCCAGCTATTGCTGCGAACAACGAGATATCTCCCCAGATGTTGGAGCTATTACAGTACGAGTTGTACTAAGAGATGATAGAAGGTCGCTAGTCACCGAGGATGAATGACTAGGACATGTGGTTCGTTCGCTACCCCGATGCGAGGTCATCAGATAGATTGATTCCAGCTAGAGACGACTTCACGCGGAGACGTTGAGAGTCGACAGAGACGATCGAATGTCAGAAACCTATTATTCCAAATTTAAAGTAGTCGGAAAGACATGCAGGCAATTCTATGGTCCCTCTAGAAGAATGAAACCCTAACTCGACTTAATGACCGTATGAAAGCCTTTGAACCTTCGGGTTTGCGGCAGTTCCACGGCGCCATTAGTGAGGCTTGGGTTTGCCTTTCTACGGCTGGACCACCGCTGTTGTGGTATGTACTCGATACTATTAAACTGTGTCCAAGATGTTGAGACCTTGAGGGATTATGAGGTTTTGACAATCGATTGGATGGTTCGACTTAATTCGGATGCTAGGTGGTGAGATGCATTTCTTGGGAGACTCCCGATACGAGGATAGCCGTTGGAGCTCAGTCCACGCAGCCACGACGAGATGAGTCCGAAGCGGTCGACATTAGAGAAAAATGGAGTAAGAGGTTCGTACAAGATCTGGATATGATGACGTTCCCCTTCGTCGACATCAGAGATGCGATGCGCATGCCGAGGCAGAGTACTGGATATACCTTCCAGAAGGAGTCGCGATGGGTATGCAGCCGTTCCAGAGAAGGATGCAGATATAGGAAAGGACGATGACTTCCGGACAGTTGGCAGAGACGAGACATAGAAGAGACCGTGAGCAGGATTCCTTTCAGGACGCTGCTGCAATGATACTTGCACCTAGGATCAGATGTGTCACGTACATTCAGAGAGCCAGAGGGCGACGAAAGTGATATGCTGTCTTACGAATGGTCGCGATGATTGACCAGGAGATGACAAGAGATGTGCCAGAACGGGATCATCCCCGTTAGCACACCTGACAGAGCCGATGTGCCGATGGACCGAGAGATTGGTAATTCACAGTGAAGACCTTGACCCAGGAGTGGTCATTGTTACGCACACCAGCAGGCCAGAGTTCATGATCATCGACGAGACGTCCCACTACTGACCGCGACAGTTGGCCCGAGATTCTTAGAGGATGCACCTGATTTGGATTTTCACGCATGTTGGGCGCATGTTTTGATGTGCGATTTTGGTGCACACAAGATGCACTAAATCGAGATTCTTCGTGCATGTCAGATGCACCTGATTTTTGCTGTCAGGCACCTACGTTGCCTATGACAGATGTTTCGTGCACACCCGATGCACTTGGATCTTGTTTCTATGCACATGTTGGCACATATATGGATTTTGATTTCCGTGCGCACCAGACGCACATAGTATTCATATGCGTATTTTGGGATTGATTTCTTATGGAGTAGTGCGTTTTTATGATGTTATTATGGTTTTCGTACTGAGCAGGACTAGTTAGAGAATAGTAACTGAGTATATTTTGCATGCATTGATAGCTATCGAAGGGGATTTCCAAAAAGCGAGCTATAGTCTTAGTATTTACCTACGTGTCTGATAGGACACGAAACATTTAAAAAAAATAAGGGAACCCTTTTCTAAATTATTTTCAAAAAAAAATGGCGGAACGCACATGTTAAACAAAAGATATATACGTATATGGTTATCATCTTATAAGAGGCGTCCGCCACTGTGCTGTGTATGCGCATTGCACAGCGACTTTAAAAGATTTGGCATGCATTTTCTTCAGATATTTACATATATAGAGTTGATATTTACATGTATAGTTTCAAGATTATATCATATTGGTTTTGTATTGGATTTGACATTTGTGTCTTTACCATGACTCCGATGATTGCGGGATGCTTGACGGAGTTTTGATTTGAGTTATATGCTCATTTTTCATGCGCATGCGCTGCGCTACAATTTGTTTTATGTATTTACAATTTCGGAGCCCCGAGGACTTGATGGTTTTGGTTTAGATGTTTTAGTATTTGGGGGGAGTTTTACTTTAAATTCGGGGACCGAATTGTTTTAAGGGGGGAAGATTGTAGCGTTTTGAAAATCGTTTCGGTGAAATTTCGGAAAATCGGTAAAATAAGGGGGTTTTCTGTAAAAAGTCAAAATGCAAATATCTTATTATAAAACTTAAATATACATATTCTAGCTATATAATTGCTAGTATTTGGTATTTATGGAGCCACTGGTGAAATTTCAAATTTTCTGAAAAAAAATTATTTTATTATTATTTTAAGCCGTCGCTAATACATTTAATTAGGGAAAATTACAAATTGGAATGAGTTGAAACAAATTTTTTGCATCATAACATATTAAACATAATTTTAAAATGTTGTTTTTGAAACAAAATGAATCTGCCAAACGGTGTTAGAAATTATTGAAGAAAAAAAAGGCTTTTTTTGGTGAAATTAGCGAAAACTTGCAATTTGGTAACTTGAGGGGTTCTTTTTGCATGGAATTTTCTTGTACTCTCTCTCACCCATCCTCACCCACTCATGGCCAGCCCCACCACCACCAACAGCAGCCCACTCACTTTCCCTCTCCTTTTTACTTCTTTTATGTGAAAAGAATGGTTAAAATAAAGTTTTTTTTTATATATTTATGTAGGTGGGGGTATTATGGTAATTGGGAGGGGCTTTGACTTAGTTTTTTCTTCACACCATTCCCTCACAACTCCCCACTTCCTCCCATGGCCAAAAATGACCAGCAGCAGCCCCCATTTCCCCCCCCAAATTTCCATCTCTTTTGCTTCAATTTCATCTCAAAACACATCAAAAAAATCCACAATTCCTTCACTAATTCAAAGCTAATCCCTATTCTACCTCTTCTAACATTCAAATTGGTTTAAGCATGGTGAAAGGAGGTGTCTTTGGAGGCTAGAGAACCTAGGGTTTCAAACTTGAGAGGTATAATTCTAATCTAATGTTTAATTTGTAGTTTGATTATGCTAAAATAGGCTTTTAAAGTGTTAATTTGGTTGTTGTTGGTTGTGTAATGAAATTCAAGAGAAGGGTTAAAATTAGAAATTTAAAATTGAATCCTTTCATGTGGGTTAATTTGAGTGTTGTAGCTAGCTAGTTGTGTGGATTGGGTGATTGTGCAATGTTGTGACCATTTTGTCGCAAATCCGCGATGTTTGCGCAATTTTTCGATTTCTAGTGCAAACTTGGTTTTGTAAAATAATTGCAAATGTTAGACTAAAAATCTAATTAGGTTTTTCATGACTTCATTAACATTATTAAGTGTAGTTTAATGCTTTAGATCATGCAAATCTAAGCTAGATTGTAGTTTGTGCATTTTTGTTATGAAATTGTTAAAATTGGTTATGTTTGCAAACTAGATTTTTTGAGATTGATATTAAGAATTAAGTTTAAAATATAATTAACATTGGTATGACTTAATTAAGAAGGTTAGTGAGCCTTATGGCCATTAGTTTTGTTAAAACATCATGTTTTGTACTAAAACGGTGATTTGTACTTGGTAGATTTTCGGAAAAATGACTTTTTAAGTGAAATTGGGGTTTTTGTGAGTTTTAACCTATTTTATATTAAAATTAGTGTTCGTGAATGTGCAAATGAGTGTATTTGGGTTTTTCTCGATGGTCTGGCGTTTGTACACCGACGTCAAGAGTTTTTGGGTTGATTTGTGAAAGCAACCATAGGTTTTGACCTATGTGGGATTCGTGAGTCGTTTTGGTCTTGAGTCGGATTTTAATGTGATACGGTGCGTTATGATATGTAGGTAACCCATGTGGACTTCGAGACGACAAGCAAGCGCGTGGCGACGTCGGCACCGGCAAGCGAGGACCAGGTGAGTAGATTTATATCTACGGGGAGAAGTCGGGTGGATGGCGTATAGCACCCCCGCAGTCCGTGGTGGTGTATACGGATGCGTATACACACCAACAATTATTATATGTTATTTAGGATTAATAACGATGTTTAGGATGGATATTGGTGTGTTGGATTATTTTAGTGTTGCGAACCCTAAGGTAGTGTTGCACTACACATACACACATACATACTTGCATACATTCCTATTTATATGTGCTCATAGGATTCTTTATAGTTATGTGTTCACATGGGTATGGAACTATGTGTTCACATACGGATTTGAGGATGATACTTGGGTTTGAGCTGAGTCGATGAGATTTGTTTTGTGGTTGTGATATCGGTGATATGGCAGGATTCGTATTTGAGATACGACATGACGTTGTAGCGGGTCCTTGACGTAGTGTTTCACACACGTCCATGCATACTTAGGCTGTATCAGTATTGTACTAGACGTAGATCAGTACCCCGATCATGATATTTGATAAAGAGGATACCAGGTGAATAGTATGATGAATATGATATTAACCCGTACCCAGATTTGGGATGCCGTACGACGGATTTACGTACGAGCTATATTTGATGATTGATCCGCACCCTTGACTTGGGATGTCTGATTATAGATACGGTATCGGATATGATATTATTGAGGCGGGATCACCGACTAATATATATAAAGGTATGTATATGTATCGACTCAGATGTTAGGCGGTTTCCTTACCTGTAGTCCAGCTTGTTAGCTTAGCCCTTTAATTTAGTTTAGTTGTTAGATTAGATTCGATTCTTACCTATTTCAAAAACTAACGAATCATGGGTATTTTAAAAGACAGCCCAAGGGATCCTACGGATATTTCAAAGACGTATCTTTTCATAAAAACACCGTAGCCCCTATTTTCAAAACCCCATGATTCGTGTTATTTCAAAAGGCACCATTTGTAGGACTTATATTAGATCAATGCAGATTAGTTATAGTTGCGTCTAGTATTCAGCTCCCGCTCATTATTGTGGTTCGCTTCGCATCGCATGCTTATATTATGTTTCATACTCCATTATTGATATCATGCTGTTAGGACACCAGCACCATTACCGATGATGCGTATGTACCACGTACACTTACTTGCCGGCTCACACACATCTTCATCGGTAATTGCCATGTCACGTACACCTTAGAAAATATTATTGCTTGACATAGCCAGTTAGCTAATAGTTTAGACATGATATTAGTGTACTTGCCTTATATGTTAGTTTAGACATTGTAGTTATTACCTGCTACTTCATGCATACTGTTATTCATTGTTATGCCGTATTCATGGATTCTCATGCATATATTCACTATTTTACGTGTTATTGAGGCTTGGATTCGGATTTCCATAAGATTTTCTGGATTTGGAGGAAAACCGCAAAAACATAAATAAACCTTTTCTCTCTTTTAAAATAAAAAGTGCGGTTTTCCCATGATGTATGAGTCGTCCACCATGAGTTTGCTGATGGATTTCGAGACCCGATTCGAGGAGTGGAGGAACCGTTTCGGGTACATGGTGGGCCCGGTGCGGTACCCCGGGGCAAGAGGAATGTGTTGTTGACGTTGAGCCCGGCAGGGGAGCACTACCGACCGGTGATATTACCCGACGCGTCGGATATCCGGAGGATACCGTCGTGGTCTTGAGATGGATGGTAGGGTCCGGTCTGGATTGACGGCGCCCTAGATATTGAGATTTCGAGATATTGAGGTACAGAGACTGTGATACAGAGATATCGAGATATTGGGATTACGTTTTGTGCCGATGCTAGGCACTGTTTTATGCTGATTTCATTATGATACCTCATTTTAAAAATACAAAGGAAATCTCACTAAATTATGAAAACAGTTTCTTCATTTACATGTATTCTGTTTTCATGCATTCATACCTCATTCATATGATATACTGCTACCTGAGGCACTGACACGGGCACATGAGATCACACTCGGGTTAGATATTACCCTAGCCATCATTATAGGCTGCATGTTATTCATATATTTGAGGATATATTATGATCATTGACCTAGGTTGCGTTATTTATGCGATTTCTGTGCGTAGATGTTTTTCTATTCACGAGTTGGCAACTCACCCCCGTTGTGCCCCAGTTTCTTGCAGGTTTGCCGTACATGTTTCATTACGGCTTGCGGGAATAGTTTCTTTCGGGTGATTTGCTAGTAGGTGGGTTTACTTGTATCGTAACCCCCATTATATAACTTGTATATTATTACTCTGTTGTATCTAGAAGTTCCATCAACCAAACATGTATTTATTTTGAGATAGAGACCAGTGATGTTATTCCTTCGACCTTAGAGTCGCGCGTTATATTTCTGTGGTTTTCTTGTGGTTTTGAGTTTCCTTTTGAATTTTGATCCTCGCCGTTGGCGTTGTATATTATATTGCTCGTGTGGTTGTGACCATCGATTGACGAAGAGCTAGCTCCCGCTTGGGGATGCCTTTTTATTGATTCGTATACTATTCATGTTGTATCTCGTTTGGGGGCCAGTTTTTACAAAGGAGACTCTGCCGAAATTTTCAGGAAATTCTTGATGTTTTTAAAACTCATAATTCGGCTTATGCTATTAAAACTATTTGTTTTAAATTGGTTTCCTTCATTCTACTACTTTTCTTGGTTTGGATTTCTGGGTTTTCGGCTTACTTAGATTACGTACGCCTCGAGACGTTCGTAGTTTAAGTGCCGGTCATATTCCGTACTTTCGGGACGTGACAATGTGCCAAAAGCAATTTATATGGCGAGAGTAGAGCCAGATCAACATCGGTCTTGGAAACGAACTCGTACCTGTTACGTGATAACGCTGTCGGAAAGAGGAATGCACAAGAATATGGATGACCTCTCCTGGTGCTTCGAAAATAGGGATGAAGATGAGTTGATCTTAGAATTTTCACCGGCGCCAAAAGAATTGGAAGATGGAATACATACTACTACAGACAACCTAAGGAAAATCGACTTGGGGACGGCAAACGACCCGCGACCGACGTTTGTCAGTTAGTTGCTATCTAAAGAGCAGGTGGCTACTCTAAAAGATGTGCTCATGCAGTATAAAGAATACTTCATATAGAACTACTCTGAGATGCCAGGGCTAGATCCAGAAATAGCGGTGCATAAATTGGTGATATCTCTGGACGTCAAGCCAGTCAAACAAGCGCCAAGAAAGATGCGGCTCGAACTTGAAATGAGTATCAACGCCGAAGTCAAGAAGCTAATCAACTCTGGCTTCATCCAAGAAGTTCAATACCCTGACTGGATCACCAACATTATTCCAGTGATGAAGAAAAATGGGACAGTGTGCATCTGCGGGGACTTTCGGGACTTCAACAAAGCCTGTCCGAAGGATGACTTTCCCGTACCGGTTATCGAGCTGTTGATAGATAACATGTCCACTCATGAAGTCTTCTCCTTCAGGGATGGATCATCGGGGTACAATCAAATAAAGATGCATCTCGAAGACCAGAAGCATACCGCTTTCCGGACTCCTCTGGGCATATTCTGCTACAAAGTGATTCCTTTCGGTATAAAGAACGCCGACGCTACCTACCAGAGGGCCATGGCTGTTAGTTGTATGTATGCCCTAGAGGCCAGTATTGTACAGATGATGTATATTATATTGGATGCTTGGACATATATAGAGAGGACTTTCTTGCTCGTCATGATAGTATGCTATCTGGTTGCTCTTTACTTTAACATGTATACATGTCTCTTTATACTGTCTTATTGTTACATGTTGGTAAAGCCCTTAGGATGTGTACTTGACTACCTAGACTATGATGCAGATCATACTAGTGGGGACATGGTAGTCCATAAGTACATCATTCAAGGTCCCTAGTCGTGGGTGTATCGAGACGGGGCATCGATAAACCAGAGTAGACTAGCGTATACGCTTCTCGACCCATGAGATGGGCGATGGATGATCCCATATCCATTGGTGTTTGACATCAGAGATGGTATACGGGTGCTCAGTGGAGACTGGGTACACTGGACGAACTCGCCGAGAACTCCCAGATGGTATTATACCTCACGTCAGATGGCAGTTCTCTGGTGACACTTGTGCAGGTTAGTCTGTAGACCTGAGATCGTCATAGAGTCTTGTGTGATTCCCACTGTGCTTTGATTTCCACCTTACCACGTCCATGAGGGCGTGCAAAACGGTGGTTTTTGGGTACAGTCCCGAGTCACATGGAGGCAATAAGCGATAGGAGGGGTTTCGTCTCTCCCAGTATTGGGGGTTGATGTTGCACTGTGCTCGATTGGCCGTAACAGGGAAGTCCCTGGCCAGGGCTGATTAGAGATTTACTGCTAAGTGTTACCAGTAGTTTCTCGACCCGTTATGAGCCTCACATCGGCACGACTTATCGGTTATGGGGGTCTGACGTTTACCGCCCCTAGACTTGATATGCGACATATCAGGCGAGGAGACCGGACTGTACGGGAAGTGTTACCGGCAGGCTTTTTACAAGAGTTGGAGCGGGCTTGCTTGCTGATCTTCTGATCGCTCAATACCCGGGTGGCCGTTACGTCCAGCTAGTACCGCTGACGGCTTGTGGGTGCTTGATGTGATCATCACCTACGGCCGGCGTATTGACGAGTCTTAAGAGTCCTACACAGAGGTTTTACTGGCTCAGGCAAAAAAAAATAGGAGCACGTATGTGATATGTGCGAGACCGAGAATAAATATGAGTATGTGATACCGCATTCTATTCTCGCGACTTTTTGTATCGGTCGGTTATATATGATATGACCGGGTTATCGAATCAAGTGTTGATTCGATAAGTCGATACGATGTATGTCAGTCGGTTATATGAGATATGACCGGATTATTAAGTCAAGTGTTGATTTAATAATTAAGTGTATAATTGTATATTAGATATACTAGTTTACATTTACTAACACTTGTTCACTTTAGGGTTTTTCTCACACTTGCACACTTGAATATATATATATATATATATATATATATATATATGTATATATATATATATATGATATATATATTAAAAGTGTTTTCTTTTGTATCATGGTTGATGATACACTAAACATGGGTGTACAAGACACACGCCATTCTATATTTAAATGGTGGTTTACATTTATTTAAGGTAATTACAAATTAGTGGAATTTTTGATAAGCATGAAGCTTGTAGAAGCTTGTGGTTGCTTTGAAAAAGTCCACTTGTTTTGTTTTACCTTAGATCTTTGTTTAACCTAACCATCTAGATTAGCTATGGTTATGTCTCTACAAGTGTTAGTATATGATACTCACTCACCATAGTTACCATACTCACTTGATCATTATCCTCATCACTTTTCTTTTGTTCATCATCTTCTTTCTTTAGTTCAAAAGAAAAGCTTGCTAGGGTTTGATCAAAAGTGAGAAACAAAGTGAGAAACAAAATTCTAAAGAGAACCCACTTCCTGTTTCTCCATCCTCTACTAGACTAGCACTTTAGTTTAGGGTGTTTACTTCACTAATTCTCTAGTTAGTGAGGTAGGAGCTTGAGTCGGAATTTCCTCGACGTAGATCATCTTTCGCCTCGGAGACTTCAAGCAAGGTCGCACATTTTCGCCTCGTGAAGCCATGCAAGGTACCGGGAGAACCACGATCGCAGCGAAGGGACTTCATCAAGGAGCTAAAGAAGTGGAGGACCGATCTACAAAGGTTGTATTTCGTGACCTCTTAGAGTAAAGTTGTTTACTTGCCTTTCGATTCGCCTAAACTCTAGTATACGATCTTTCTTAGTGTTATTCGGCACATAAAAATTTAATTTTGGCATGGTCGATGCCTTGTAGAGCCTTGTTAGTGTGCCTAGTAACCCTACAATGGCAAAGATCTTTGATGATCTCATACACGAGATTGTCGAATGTTATATTGATGACCTCGTGGTGAAAAGAAAATCGTATGAGGAGCACTGTGAGCATCTGAAGATAGTGTTCCAGCGCCTTCGAAAATACAACCTGAAGATGAACCCTCTGAAATGCGCATTCAGAGTTTCCTCAGGAAAATTCCTAGGATTCATCGTATGACAAAGATCAAGGCGATTATGGAAATGCCTCTGCCAAGAACTCTCAAGCAACTGCGGTCTCTCCAAGGAAAACTCGTGTATATCCGGCAAATGCTGCCCCTATCACTTGATGGAGAAAAGAACCCCGTTCATTTGGGATTGTAAATTCCAGAGTGCACTGGACGAAATCAAGCAATACCTGCAGAATCCGTCGGTACTGACTGCTCCGATCAAGGGAAAACCTCTCATCCTATACACAACCGCCCTTGAAGGTTCATTAGGTGCGCTATGGGCACAGGAGAACGACCAAGGAAAGGAGAGAGCCCTCTACTATTTGAGTCGATTTCTACTGGGGCCAGAAAAAAACTACTCCCCTATCGAAAAACACTGCTTGGCGTTAATCTTCGCTATAACGAAGCTTCCGCATTATGCTTTGGCGCATGAGGTCCATCTCATATTAAAAGTAGATCCTTTCAAATATTTGATGCCAAGAGCCATACTAACGGGACGGCTCGCTAAATGGGCCCTACTCTTAATGGAATTCTTGATAACATACCGACCTCTCAAGGCAGTGAAAGGCCAGGCCATCGCCGACTTCCTCGCTGAGCATCCGATACTTGCCGATTCACCCCTAATCTACGAATTGCCAGACGAGCATGCGTTTGACATGATCGACGGGGAGAGAGGAGGGAGTGATACCCGATGCGAACTCTACTTCGACGGAGCATCTTCCATAAAAAAGCAACAACACACCACCCCTATAATCAAATCGAGGGTAGGCCTTATCTTCGTGACTTCGCAAGGAGAGATAATGCGCTTTGCCTTTTCCCTAACAGAGCCAAGGACAAACAATGAAGCAGAATATGAGGCTTAGATAGCAGGTTTTGAGATCGCTATCGACATGGAAATCGAAAACTTCCTTATATACGGAGACTCTCAGCTAGTCGTTAGTAAAGTAAACGACGACTATTAAACGTGCAAACCAGAGTTGGTAAAGTACGGCGAGAGAGTGCAACAATTGCTGACTCAAATCCCTTCCTACGTCTTAGAAACCATACCGCGTGTGGAAAATAGCAAGGCGGATGCGTTAGCCAAACTCGCTAAAGAACTGGCTGACGAAAATCTCGATGACGTAAAGATCATTGTACAAAGCCATCGGGTTCTTGCACCAGCGGAAATATCTCCGGAGTCGTTTGAAGAAAAGGAAGTGACCAAGGAAACAACCCTGCAAATTGAAGATCAAGAAAGAGCTAAGGATTGGAGAGAGGTCTTTATAGATTACTTCAAATCCCGTCGAACATCTGAAGATGCGTCCTCAACACATCAGCTCATGAAAAGAGCTCTGTCTTTTGCCTTCGTCAATGATACTCTGTATAAGAGATCGTTCGACTCTCTATGGCTGAGATGCCTGGGATCAGAAGAAGCAAGGAGAGTCGTCCAAGAAACTCACGACGGACTCTGCGGTTCTCATCAAGCTGGGCCAAAGATGAAGCTAAAGATCAAAAGGATGGGCTACTATTGGCCCACGATGATTTAGGACTGCATTGAATACACGAAGCAGTGCCACTCGTGCAAAATTCATGAAGACTTCATCCACCAGCATCCAAACCCGCTACACCCAACAGTGGCTAGCTGGCCGTTCGAAATGTGGGGAACAAACATAGTTGGGCCTATCGAACCAGCGTCATCCAAAGGACATCGGTTCATATTGGCGACAACCGATTACTTCTCTAAGTGGGCAGAAGCATGATCGCTAAGAGAAGTGAAGACGGAGAATATTCTCCATTTCTTCAAGACACACGTAATCTATCGGTTCGGCACTCCACGACGGATTATCTCCGACAACTGGCCGGCTTACAGAAATCACAGAATCAGCCGCTTCGCATAATATCATAATATAGACTGGAGATACTCTTCGATCTATAATCCCCGAGCTAACGGTCTAGCTGAGGCTTTCAACAAAACCTTGATGAAGATCATAAAGAAGACGGTGTCCAAAAATAAAAAGGACTGGCATGAGAGACTGTATGAAACTCTCTGGGCTTACCGGAACACATTCAAAACGACCACAAATACAACGCCATTTGCGTTGGTATTTGGCACGGAAGCAGTACTCCCCTTGAAGATAGAGCTACCCTCTCTACGAGTGGCGGTTCATTATGAGCTAACAGATGAAGAGAATGCTCATCTTCGGCTTGAGGAGCTCGACGCCCTCGATGAAGCTCGTCTCATGGCGCAACAAAACCTAGAAGCTTACAAAGTAAGGATGACGCGTTCATACTAAAGACTGACTAGGTCGAGAACATTCCGCCAAGGCGAACTTGTGCTAGTCGTCAAAAGACCTATGATCCCTAATCGTGCCAAACGGGAGAAATTTGAGCCAAACTATGAGGGCCCGTACATCATAGACAAAGTCTACCAAGGTGGGGCTTACTTGCTCATAGACATGCATGGCGAAAGACCATTCAGGACAATAAACGGTCGGTTCTTAAAAAAATACTACGCCTGACGAGTCACGGCCTAAGTCAACGATAGATGATGACGCCTTGTTAGTTATATGTATGCCCTAGAGGCCATTACTATACATAGGATGTATATTGTAGTGGATGCTGGGACATATATAGGGAGGACTTTCTTGCTCGACATGATAGTATGCTATCTGGTTGCTCTTTACCTTAACGTGTACACTGATTGTCTCCCTGTTACATGTTGGTAAAGCCCTTAGGATGTGTACTTGACTACCTGGACTATGATGCGGATCATACTAGTGGGGACATGGTAGTCCATAAGTACATCCTTCAAAGTCCCTAGTCGTGGGTGTATCGAGACGGGGCATCGATATACCAGAGTAGACTAGCGTATACCTTCTCGACCCATACAGATGGGCGATGGATGATCCCATATCCATTGGTGTTTGACACCAGAGATGATATACGGGTGCTCAGTAGAGACTGGGTACACTGGACGGACTCGCCGAGAACTCCCAGATGGTATTATACCTCACGTCAGATGGCAGTTCTCTGGTGACACTGGTACAGAGTAGTCTGTTGACCCGAGATCGTCATAGAGTCTCGTGTGGTTCCCACTGTGCTTTGATTTCCATCTTACCACGTCCAAGAGGGCGTGCAAAACGGTGGTTTTTGGGTACAGTCCCGAGTCACATGGAGGCAATGAGCGATAGGAGGGGATTCGTCTCTCCCGGTATAGGGGGTTGATGTTGTGCTGTGTTCGATTGGCTATAACAGGAAATCCCTGGCCAGGGTTGCTGAGATTTACGGGTAAGTGTTACCAGTAGTTTCTCGAATTGTTATAGACCTCATATCGACACGACTTATCGAGCTATTGGGGTCTGACGTTTACCACCCCTAGGCGAGATATGCGACATATCAGACGATCAGACCGGACTGTACGGTAGTGTTACTGGTTGGATTCACTGGAGTGTGAGCGAGCTTGCTCGTCGATCTTCAGATCGCTCAATACCCGGGTGGCCGTTACGTTTAGCAGACCGCTTGCGGCTTGTGGGTGTTTGATATGATCATCGCCTGCTGCCGGCGTATTGACGAGTCTTTAGAGTCTTATACAGAGGTTTCCTGGCTCAAGCGAAACGAAATAGGAGCGCATATGAGATATGTGCGGGACTGAGAATAATGCGTGTATGTGATACCGTATTCTATTCTTGCGATGAATGTATCAAATGGTTGTATGCGATATAACCTAGTTATCGAATCAAGGATTGATTCGATAAATCGATACATTGAATACTAGTTGGTTGTGTGTGACATGACCGGATCATTGAATCAAGTGTTGATTTAATGATTTAATTCATAATTATATATTAGATATATTACTTTGCACTAACTAGTATTGGTTCACTTTATATGGATTTTCTCACTTGGATTGCACAAGTTGTATATGTGATATACTTTTGTGCACTTGATTGTATCATGTTTGATGATACATGTTTACTTGGTTAAGTGTATAGAATTAAATCATGGTTAAACTTATGATTAGGGTTTTATTTCCTTTTCTCATTTATTTATCTATTTATTCATTTTGGAAATAAATAAAAAGGCATAAAGAGAAAAATGGTGGCTAATTTTGTTTCATATTGAAGCTTCTTGAAGATTTGACCAAGTGACCATTTTTGTCTCATGCTTAACCCTAACCATTCCTTTCAACCATGATTAAATCTCTACACTTGACCATGGTTCATTATATGATAAGTATTGATTTTCTTTTCAAAACAATTAACTTATCATAACAATTAGCTTCTTCTTCTTCATCTTCTTCAAGGAAGAAAAGCTTGCTTCATCAATAGTGGATTGATGAAATTAGTGAGAAATCCAATTCTAAAGTCTACCCACTTCCTATTTCTTCATCCTCTACCTCTTGCCAAGTAGTAGAGTGTGTTTCCTTCACAAGTTTCATGGCTTGGTGAAGGTGGAGCTTGATCTAGCGATGCCTCGACGTAGATCATCTTCAGCATGGACATCGACGACCTAGCTTGCCCATTCTCCGACGAAGCCAACGCTAAAGCCCGGGAACTCATTTGGACAGCGAGGGGACTTCGTTGCGGAGCTATGGAGGTGGAGCACCGGATCTACAAAGGTTGTATTTCCGTATTCTTTATAGTTAAGTTGTTAACTAGTTTGCTTTTCGCCTAGAAATCTAGCCAACGATCCGTTCTAGGGTTTCTCGGCACCGTTTAAATTTGAAATTGGCATGGTTGATGCCTTGTGAGACCTCATTAGGATGTCTTGGAACCCTACAGTGGTATCAGAGCCTAACTAGAGCCTTAGGCGAAGTCTAGACGGAGTTTGAAGTCCGAACGACCCGAAAACCCAAACCCATCCACGCTCTCTGGACTTTTTCTGAAAACGTGGATTTTTCCAAATTAAAAATTGCTAAAAAATTAAGCAGGGAAATATATGAGTTACGGCGCAAAATTGGACCCATGATTCATCCAAAACGGCGCGGAACCGCGGCAGAAGCCCAGATTCTGCGGCGGTTCCGCGGCTAGGTGATGACGTCACCTTCCCATTGTTGCACAGTAGTTCCTATTTTAATATTCTGGGTTTTCTGGGAATTTTTAATATTTATTCAAGAGTTGAATTTTCTGGGGTTGTTTTGGGGATTCGGTGTTTCGATCGGAGTATCAAATTTTGTCTATGTGGCTTTCCGGATAAATTTTTAGAATATGTTAAAAAGTTCGACCGGATATAAATTCCCAATTTTTCCCCTGTCGGGAAATTTCCAAGTGTTGGATTTTTCCGTAGTTTAACGACGTTCTAAGTAGTGCAAGTAACGCGATAGACCCTCTAGAAGACAACAAACCTTAACTCGATTATGTGACCGTCTTGAACTGCCCTTTGAACCTTCGGGTTTGGGGCAGTACGGCGTGCCACATGTGAGGCGTTGGCTTGACCCTTCTACGGCTGGACCGTCGGTACTGAGGCATGAACTGAATGTTGTTAGACTTATTTCATGTGTTGATCTGTATCGGGAAAACTTGGGTGTTCGATTGTTCGATCGGAAAGTTTAACATTTTCTGTTTATCTGGAATGTGATACAATAATTGGAATTCACAAATAATTATGAGATAACGGAATGAATATTATATACATAGCAGTTTATTCTCACTTGATCGGTTGCCACGGAATTTTGATGTGATCAAAAGTCCGTCGCAATCACGTAGCGTACGCGGATACTCGCCGGGTAAACTTAATAGACAGCCTCACCCCATAGCCCCGACCAAGTGACTGTAGGAGAACCCCGTCGCCGAAAGCATCCGTCCGGGTGCTCGCGGCAGTGATGTTCCGCCTTGGTGCACTTCGTCGACGGTATCAGGGGTGCGGCCGCCTACTAAAGTTTGCGACGAGCATTCGATCAGTTTTTCGGGAATCTTGTTGAATTGCCCGACTTGATATTGAAAAGTGTTTTCGATAATGAGACTAAAATGCGGGGTTTATAATTGTTAGGCATGCGATGTCTAAAGAATTCATTTGGTCAAGCATGCGATGTCTGAGGTGGTTGCGGATTCCAACTGTTGTTGTTTTACACTTTCTTTTCTGTGAACGTAAGTGTAATATGTGATATCGCCGGTTTCGTTGCTATATGTCAACGACAATTGGGATGCGCATATTTACTTACGTTGATGACATGTGATGTTATGTGTTGCTGGATATGTTATATTGGATCGTCGTGTTTGAATAGCCGGGGGTTTTTATGTGAGATGAGTGTTTTTTCATTTTCATTCATGTAAAAAGTTGTATGTAATATTCTTTTATTTGGGGCACTTCCAGGTTGCGGAAGTTGTCACCGTTGTTGTATATTATTTACTTTTCCGCACTAGGATAGACCCAAGGAGGGGAGCACAAGTAACCGGGTTCTGGAGTCCAGTGGGAGACCAACTCGAGGAGTCGAGTCCGGGTCTCCTAACTCTAGAATTGGTAGGGTTGCTTGCCGCTCTCGTAGGGGTCTAGGGGTGTGGGTTTGGCTATTCATCACGACCGTGGAATCCGTGTTTTATGCTGGCTCGTATTGAAAACACGGACGTCCTAGTATATCCAATATTTCATATGTTTCTTCTGCTGCGATATATGTGATGTGATCATGTGATGTTCTGTGATAGATACAATACATAGTATATATGATATATTATATAGACGTTACTTATGTTTTACACCCGCGCTAGCCCTGCCCCGCTCGGCCGTTAGTTACCTAACCTAACGGTGCACGAGGGGACATCGAGGCGAATACGGATGGCATAAGTGTACGTCGTATTTATCTGTGATGATTAGGTACTTAAATGATGGGACTTCATTAATGTGATTAATGAAATAAAAGAAACCTAAGATGTTGTAGAATCGAATTTCAAAATAAAACAGGTAGCTACAGTTCTTGCTTTGCACAGCGGTATATACGATATATCCTGCACCTTATTCGATAAGGAAAGGACCGAGATCCCTTCACCGGGAGTGACTCCTTTAGCAATATCTGGCAGATGCTACACACTCGGTTTGTTTTTTGATTGCTTTTAAGAGTTTTTTGCTTTGCACAGTGATATATATGATATATCCCGCACCTCATTCGACGAGGAAAGGACCGACGATCCCTTCACCGGGAGTGACTCCTTTAGCAAAACTAGAAAAGCCTCAAAAACACTCCATTTTAAAAATTCATTTGATTCTACAACGATATCAAGTTTATTACGCAATAGGTTTTCAGAAAAACCTGTCGTAGCCCTCCGTTATTTCAGATAAGTACTAGTTAGTATTCGTGCTGCGGTTGTTTGGCATGCGTCAAGGCGTAGTGTACGGTAGCTAACTAGTGCTTATCTGCTAGCATACGATGCGATTGGATTAGGGTATTCGTACGGCGTTGTTTGGCATGCGTCAAGGGTCGTGCGGGTGGGTTTAATTCAATCAAGAAATGTACGGGTTGAACTTGACTAGCAGACTATGGGTTTTTTGGCATGCGTCAAGGTCATAGCGAGCTAGGGGCAAAATATTATCGGGAATTTCAAGTGTTGAAATTTGCAATGAGATCGCATACCTTCTATGAGATAGTTGGATCCCGATACCCGCTGCGAGTAAGAGTTACTCCTGGGAGAGTTTTATACATTACAATTAGCCGATCAAGTAGGTGTCTAGAAAGGTGTCAACGGGGTTACGCCTATGGGAAAACGAGGTTTACATTAATTAGGTTCGTGCGAAAGCACGGGGGACCTCCCTCAAAGTACCGACACTGGCCTGGCTGAAAGATTGGCGAACTTGTAGTGTGTAATTAATCCCGGCTAGTCTTTCCTTTTAGGGTTTGAAGGAAGATTTGATAAAAAGCAGTGGGAGCCATCCTGATTAGATAAAATAATAACCAATCTATTCTTGCAAGAGCGCACGCTGAGTGTTTTCTTCTCTCTCTCTCTCCTGGTAGCGACCATATCACGCCTTAATCAAGATAATAATACGGATTATTGACCGAACCCGCTTGTTATTCTGAGCTGGGGAACGTTGGTCCCGCTCCAACTTATAATTGTTATAAGACAGAGCAGGAAATTGGGGAATACCAGAATTCCTATGCCGCCCAAACGAGGAGAGTGCATGATGATGCATCATCTTCGGGTGTGTTCATTATATAGAACTATTTCTCAGTGTCCTTTACGTCCTAGGTATGTGATACCAGATCAGGATCCCAGATATGTAATCTGTTACATAGGGCAACAGAAAGGTAAAGAACTGAGAACGGGTGATAAGTTTCATGAGGCAGAAAACGGGGCAAGAGTTGCAGCCAAGTCTGTTGGTCACTGTCACCCTGTATTACCAATACATTGATTCTGAACGAATGTTGTTAGATATCGAACCTGATATACAAAATCATATCAGTAAAGAAATGATAAAATTTTGTATTGTTGGATAATGTTTTGAACATTTCCTATATCAAAAGTTGATCGGTTCAGGCACGTTATCTAAAAGCATTAATGTTCTAAATCAAACTATAGTTCTTAGTATACGGAACACACACAAGAGGAAAAGTTCAGAAATGAACGAATCCTTCTTAAGGCATTGTAGACTAGGTCATATCTATGCGACCCGACTGGCTGTAGTTACATGTAGATGCATATTTAAATCAGTTTGTGTAAGTCCATGCTACCTCTCCCGGTACTTACGGGAAAGCGGAATTTGGTAAAAAACGATTTTTACGGAGGTGGTAACATGGACCTAAAACCCGGATCTTGGTTAAACATCTATCTAACAACCTAACTATGAGTTTCTAGCTACTCGGTTAGGGGGTTATACCTTGCTTGTCTTGAACTCCTTCGTCTTCAAGCTCCGATGGTGGTCCGGACCGGCTTCTTCTAGTCGTCTCCTTGCGCCGAAGAAAGATCCGCCTGAAAGCTCCAACCTTTAGCTCCTTCTTCGTTCTTTGAAGAAACTAGTTCACTTGGTTTGCTAAACCTAGTGAACTAGAATGAGTAGAGAAGAGTTTGTATGGGATTTTATCTATGGTTCTTGATTCTCAACTCATGAGACAAGAGAACCATAGAATCAAGAGAGGGAGGAAGAGGTTGAGGGTGAGAGCAAAAGCAAGAGAGCTCAAGAACAAGAGAGAGAATGAGCAAGAAAGAATGAGGCTCACTTTTGTCTTTCACCCTCTCATAATCCAAAGCAATCATAACTCATCATACTAACAAAAATCTTATGTGATGGTTGAAGCAACCATAACCATATCATTTCATGCACTCATTTTACACAAATGAGTAAGCAAGTAAAAGTCTTTGCCATGAAATGATGGCTATGGTTATCATGATGGTCAACTAGTCAAGCCTAGTCAACCGGTCAACAAAGTCAACAAGTCAACAAAGGTCAACAAAGTCAACAAGTCAACAAAAGTCAACAAGTCAACAAAGCCAACAAAAGTCAACAACCATGTCACCATAATACTTAATTAATATAATAGTTAATCACATATCATATTCTCATTAGGGTTGAGCAAAAAGTCAAATAGTCAACGGTCAACAGTCAACAACCCTAATGAGAATCCGCTGCCTCTGCCTCCGCCTCCCTGTCAACTGTGCATACACACCCGCATCCGCGTTCCGAGGAACACGAATGCACACTGGATAAATACAATCCCAAACGGTACACTAGGATCTGGCTTAAACCAAAGCCCGCTAGTGTAAACTGTCCGGACACTGTACGTGCACAAGTGCACGGATGTGACCGAACCCTGTCGCAAAACCATGCGACCTGTCGCAATACCATGCGACCTCTACTCTTTTTCCTAAAGGCGAAAAGCTTTCTGTGTGGGACTCTAAAGACTCGACACTACGCTGGCAGTGGGTTTAACCACAGACCGCAAGCGGCACTAGCTGTGCGTAACGGTCCCCAGGTAGTGCCGACAAGAAGACCGACGAGGCGAAACCCATCTGAACTCCTACTGAGCCTGAGTGTGACATTCTCCGTACAGTCCAGTCTGTTCGTCTGATACATCGCATGCGGGCCTAGGGGGCGGTAAACGTCAGTCCCCCAATAGCGGTACAAGTCGTGCCGGAGCGAAGCCCAAAACACCCTGAGATAACACTGGAAACCTACCAGTATATCTCGTTTGCCCTGGCCAGGGACTACTCGTGTAATGGCTCTCCTAGGCACAGCGGGATGTCAACCCCCAATACCGGGAGAGACGAATCCTGTCTAACCGTCACTGCCTCCAAGTGCTTCGGGACTGCACCCAACTACTACCTGTTTGCACGACTCCTTTGAGCCGTGGTAGGGTAGTGATCAAAGTACAGTGGGAACACACTCGAGGCGGAGTGACAGTGTCAAGTCAGCGGACTAAGCTGTACTCATGTCACCTGGGAACTGATAACTGACGATAGGTATAATACCAACTAGTCAGTTCCCGACGAGTCCTGTCCAGTGTACCCGTAACCTAACGAGCACCCGCATACTATCTTAAGTACGACGTACTGACGGCTGTGGGACAGACCGTCTCCCACACTGGGATGAGAAGCGCATGCGCTGGTCTACTCCGGAGTATCGATGCCCTGTCTCGATAGCCCTGCGACCAGGGACCTGCATAAGGATGTGCTTATAGATTACCCAGCCCCACTAGTGTGACGGCCATCACATCGCTGGTAATCAAGCAAAGATCCTAAGGGCTCCACTAATGTGTATAGGCGATATACAAAATATAAACACATGTACACATTGAAGTAGAAACAAACCAAGTAGCATACTACTATTTTGAGCAAGATTGTATATACAAGGTGAATATCCCAAGCTTCCATTAAGTAATATACAAACTAGTATGATACAGTAATGGCCTCTAGGGCATATACACTAACAATCTCCCACTTGCACTAAGGCCATGTACTGGCGTATCGAAGACCTATCATCTCGATCAGCCGCTCGAACTGAGTTTGGGGCAGGGCCTTGGTGAATGGATCTGCAGTGTTATCTTCTGAAGCGACTCTCCGAACCTCGATCTCCTGGCGATCTACGATCTCCCTGATCAGGTGATACCGCCTTAAGATGTGCCTGGATCTCTGATGGGACCTGTGTTCCTTCGCTAAAGCTATAGCCCCGTTGTTGTCGCAATACAGAGGTATTGGATCAACAATGGACGGAACCACCTGAAGTTCTTTCAAGAACTTCCTCATCCAGACAGCTTCTTTTGCGGCATCAGATGCAGCGATGTATTCCGCTTCCATCGTCGAGTCTGCAACGGTTTCTTGTTTGGAACTCTTCCAACACACCGCCCCTCCATTGAGGGTAAAGACAAAACCCGACATGGACTTGGAATCATCCTTGTCACTCTGGAAGCTGGAGTCAGCAAAGGCCTCGATCTGGAGGTCTTTTCCGCCATACACCAAGAACATCTCCTTAGTCCTTCTCAGGTACTTGAGAATGTTCTTTACCGCTATCCAGTGTTTCTCCCCAGGGTTTGACTGATACCGGCTTACCACACTCAGTGCATAAGCTACATCCGGTCTGGTACACAACATCGCATACATTATAGAGCCTACCGCAGAAGCGTAGGGTATAATAGACATGCGATCCCTCTCCAAATCAGTCTTGGGAGACATCTCTTTAGAGAGGGTGATCCTGTGACAAGCCGGTAGGTTACCGCGCTTGGAATCTTCCATACTGAATCTTTTCAGCACGGTGTCGATGTACCTGGACTGAGAAAGTCCTAATATCCTCTTGGATCTGTCACGGTAGATTCGGATACCCAGAATGTATGAGCCATCACCCAGGTCTTTCATGGAGAACCTGTGTGACAAGAACCCCTTGACAGATTGTAGCATAGGAATGCCATTTCCTATTAAGAGAATGTCATCCACGTATAAAACGAGGAATACTACAGTTCTCGCTACAAATCTACTATAGATGCATGGTTCATCTGGATTTTTGATAAAGCCAAATTCTTTGACCGTCTCATCAAAGTAGATGTTCCAACTCCGCGATGCCTGCTTTAGTCCATAGATGGACTTAAGCAACTTGCACACCTTTCCGCTGCTCCCACTCTGAATGAAACCCTCTGGCTGGTCCATATAGACACACTCCTCTAAATTTCCATTTAGAAAAGCTGTCTTTACGTCCATTTGCCAGATCTCATAATCGTGGAAGGCAGCAATGGCAAGAAGGATCCGAATGGATTTCAGCATGGCTACTGGAGAAAAGGTTTCGTCATAGTCCAAGCCAGGTCTTTGACGGAAACCTTTTGCTACCAACCTAGCTTTATAGGTCTCAACCTGTCCATCTACACCAATCTTCCTTTTGAAGATCCACTTGCATCCTACGGGTTTTACCCCGTCTGGAGCAATGTCCAACGTCCATACCTTGTTGGTGTACATGGACTCCATTTCGGTCCGCATTGCATCCAGCCATTTCACTGAGTCAACGCTCTGAACGGCCTGCTGGAAGCTAGTAGGCTCATCATAATCTATGATGCAATCCTCTCTATCCCCGTCTATGAGAAAACCGTAGTATCTCTCGGGTGGATGAGTCTGCCTACTACTCCTGCGGAGCGGCGTAGGAATGTCCTGTTCTGTTGGACCCTCTGGTTCCACTAAGCTTTCAGTAACAGTTTGTGGTTCTGGAACTTCTTCCAGTTCTATTGTGCTCCCACTTATCTGGGTTTCCAAAAACTCAGTTTCCAAGAAGCGGGCATGCTGAGAAACAAAAACCTTTTGTTCCTCAGCGGAATAGAAAAGATACCCCCTGGAGTTCCTTGGGTATCCCACAAACTTACACTGTACTGAACGTGCCTCAAGCTTGTCCGCATGCTGCTTTTTTACAAAAGCTGGACATCCCCATACCTTAAGATACTTAAGACAGGGTTTCTTCCCAGTCCACATCTCATATGGGGTGGTAAGCACAGTCTTGGTGGGAGCCTTGTTCAAGAGATATGCAGCTGCTTCTAGTGCATATCCCCAGAATGATCGCGGTAACTCAGCGTTACTCATCATGGACCGAACCATATCCAATAGGGTTCGGTTCCTTCTCTCCGATACACCGTTATGTTGCGGAGTGTATGGAGGAGTAAGCTGAGAGAGAATACCATTCTCTTTTAAGTAATTCAGGATTTCGGCACTTAAGTATTCTCCACCTCGATCCGATCTTAGAATCTTAATACTTTTACCGGTCTGTTTCTCTACTTCATTCTTATACTCCTGGAATTTTCCAAAGGCCTCGGACTTATGTTTCATTAAGAAGACATAACCGTACCTTGAGAAGTCATCCGTAAAAGTAATGAAGTAAGAATGTCCGCTTCGGGCATGTGTAGACATTGGACCGCACACGTCACTGTGTACGAGTCCCAAGAGCTCGCTCGCTCTTACTCCATGTCCAGTAAACGGAGTCTTTGTCATCTTTCCTTTGAGACAAGATTGACAAGTGGCATACGATTGATATTCGAACGCATTCAAATACCCTTCTGTATGTAACTTCGTCAACCTTCTCTCATTGATGTGACCCAGTCTACAATGCCACAAGAAAGTCTGATTTATTTCTGGAGACTTTCTTTTGTGTGTATTCTGGACATTGAAAATCTGTGGTTGGTTCAATACGTATATACCATTACTCAATGTACCTGACCCAATCAGAACTTGATTAAGGTGAATGTTTACAACATTACTTACAAACGCAAATTCATAACCTTCTTTAGAAACTAAAGATACAGAAATGATATTACAAGTTGCGTTGGGTACAAAAAAGCAATTACGCAAAACCAAAACATGTCCATCTGACATTCCCAGGTGATAGTCCCCCACGGCTTTAGCATCCATGCTAGCTCCGTTCGCAACTCTGAGGGTCATGTCACCTGCCTTCAAAACCCTACGGTTTCTCAATGCCTGCAAAGAATTACAGATATGAGATCCTGATCCGGTATCCAATACCCAGGAAGTAGAGTTTATTGAAAGACAGTTTTCAATAACATACACACCTGAAGCTGAAGCTGCAACCTGCTTCAATTCCTGTGTTCTGGCCTTCCAGGCCCTGCAATCATTCTTCCAGTGTCCTTTCTTATGACAATAGAAGCATTCTTCCTTATCCACAAGCTTCCCCGCTATCTTTGTTGCTTTACTTTTTCCCTTCGTATCCACTTTACTAACACCGCCCCTTGGTTTGGCGGGGGCCTTCTTCTTCTTTCCCTTGGCTTTCGCCTTGGACCTAGAAGAAGATGATCCTCCTACAAACAAAGTGGATGTATCCCTACCTTTCTGTAGGGTGCTCTCTGCGCTCCTCAGCATGTTGAGGAGCTCTGAAAGTTCAACCTCTTTTTCTTGTAAGTTGAAGTTCAGTATAAACTGGGCGTAAGTGGAAGGAAGGGACTGGAGAACTATATCCGTATATAGCTCACTCTCCAATGTGATCCCTAGGTCCGCGAGCTCCTCAATGTAGCCGATCATCTTTAGCACGTGCTCGGCTACTGATGATCCGACGGCCATTCTTGTCGAAAATAACTTTTTCGACGCTTCGTATCTCGCGATACGAGATTGCTCTCCATACAGTTCTTTTGTATGAAGCAATATGGATTCCATGTCCATATTCTCGTGCCTCCTCTGATGTTCGTTGTCCATCGAGGCAAGCAGGAGGCATTTGGCCTTCGCGCTATCAATCTCCCAAGTCTTGCGGATTTCCTTATCTGCGACGCTGGAAGTTGGACCAGGGACAGGGGGAGCTTTGGTGGTAAGAAGATACCCCAGCTTGTCGTAAGTGATTGCTATCTTGACATTCCTGAGCCAATCTTTGTAGTTTGGCCCTGTCAGTTTGTTTTTATCTAGGAGTAACTTAAGTCCAGTCATGTCGATTAGGTCGCTGCAATTAGGAGAGAGAAGAAGAAACACTCAGCATGATGCTCTTGCAAGTTTAGAGTGGTTTTTAGTTTGTCTAAACAGGATGGCTCCCACTGTTTCTCGAATCCCTCCTCAAACCATAAAGGAAGAATTAGTCGGGATCAATCCCACCGCACAATACTTGCTTAACCGTTCAGCCAGGCCGGTGTCGGTACTTCGAGGGAGGTTTTCCAACGCTTTCGCGAAGTTCCTTAATTAAAGAACCTCTTTTCCCTGGGGGCGTAGCCCCGCTAACACCTTTCTAGGCACCTACTAGGTTTATAGCATTGATCGATTAGTGAGAAATTTCCCGAGGAGTAGCATATACTCACAGTAGGATCGGGATCCAAATATCATTGCGTGACGAAACTGAAGGAATCCTACCAGAATCATCACACTCCAAATGGTATGCAAATCTAGCAAGTTTCAGTACTTATGAAACTCCCGATGTGGATTTTTGCCCCATGCTCTTATGATCTTGACGAAGGTCAACAAATCATAAGTCACATGTCAAGTTCTGCCCGTCATTATCCAGGTTAATTTGAATCCACCCGTATATACCCTTGACGAAGGTCAACAAGGTAATGCGAATGTCCCAAACCAACGCATCTATCTATGCTACATATGAATACCCAATAGCTACCAATCACTATGCCTTGACGAAGGTCAACAAACACAGCTTGAATACTATTGAATATTCATACGAAACGACGGAGGGTTACGAATGGTTTTGGCAAAACCGTGAACGTAGTGAACTTGATTTGGTCGATGGAACGAGATAGCTTTTAAAAGGAGTGGCTCAAGCTCCGTATTTAAAAGTTGGTTTTGAAAAGAACCGAGTGGTTTTTCGAAAGTGTTCCAACGACTTTAACTTGGTTTATTATCTTGCATTAGTTCTTTTAATGCGTGATATTCTTGCATTAGTTCTTTTAATGCGTCCCATCATTTAATCCTACCATTGCAGAAAACAACCAAAATATGACGTACGCTTATGCCATTCGCATTCGCCACGGGGCCCCGTCATTACCCGTTAGGTTACTTAACTAACGACAGAGCGGGGGCTGGGCTAGCGCGTCTGTAAAACATAAGCAACGCCTAAATAATATCATATATAGATATACTGCAATGATAAACATTTCAGATCACAGATGAATACATTGGATATACTAGGAATCTGTAATTTGCACGAGCCTGTAACAAAAACAGATTACACGGTCGCGGTGAATAGCCAAAACCCCACCCAAGACCCCTACGGGTGCGGCAAACTACCCGCCAAGTACCCGAAGCGTAGTAACCTCCCTCATCTCCATGAGTAGGCCACTCGACACTTCGGCATACCCGGTAGTTTGTGCACCCCCTCCATGGGTCTATCCTAGGAGCAAAAACAGTAAAAAGAAATTATACAATGACGGCTACAACCCCGACCCGGTTGTGCGGCCATACAAATAATTATTACATCAATTTACAAATTTACATGAATTGAAAGAAAAGAAAACTCTCGTCTCACAACCCCTGGCTATTCACCCGCGACAATCCAACATATTCATATACACATTCCAGCAACATTACAGATCACAGATTTGTATAACCCCCACTAATCGACATATAGCGATTAGTAGACGTTCAATACAAATATCACATTACAGAAAAACCCGTTAGCTTAAGTCTTTTAGAAGTTCGATCAAAAATACGGATTTTCGGGACCCCAAAAATAAAATTTTCGTTCTGGAAAATCTGGGCAGAAAACATATATTCCAAAAATCCCAAAATACCCCAATGAGTAAACTGCAAAAAAGAAAACCCTTGACCGAGTCAACTCGGCCGCGTTTCCGCGGCGGGAGCGTGCTCCCACCGCGGAAACGCGGCGATTTGATCGAGTCAGGGGCCCAACTTTTTGCAGTTTCTTTAAAAAAGCCTGAGTCGATTTTAGGTGTATTTCAAAAAAGTTTTCCAGCACTTTTAAAATCGACAGAAAGTTTAAAATTCCGGGGTTCGTTTCGGGACTTTTTCGTTGATCGATCTTCTAGTTATTTGCTAACATGTTAGATAGAGTTTAACTAGGCTCTGATACCACTGTAAGTCCATGCTACCTCTCCCGGTACTTACGGGAAAGCGGAATTTGGTAAAAAACGATTTTTACGGAGGTGGTAACATGGACCTAAAACCCGGATCTTGGTTAAACATCTATCTAACAACCTAACTATGAGTTTCTAGCTACTCGGTTAGGGGGTTATACCTTGCTTGTCTTGAACTCCTTCGTCTTCAAGCTCCGATGGTGGTCCGGACCGGCTTCTTCTAGTCGTCTCCTTGCGCCGAAGAAAGATCCACCTGAAAGCTCCAACCTTTAGCTCCTTCTTCGTTCTTTGAAGAAACTAGTTCACTTGGTTTGCTAAACCTAGTGAACTAGAATGAGTAGAGAAGAGTTTGTATGGGATTTTAACTATGGTTCTTGATTCTCAACTCATGAGACAAGAGAACCATAGAATCAAGAGAGGGAGGAAGAGGTTGAGGGTGAGAGCAAAAGCAAGAGAGCTCAAGAACAAGAGAGAGAATGAGCAAGAAAGAATGAGGCTCTCTTTTGTCTTTCATCCTCTCATAATCCAAAGCAATCATAACTCATCATACTAACAAAAGTCTTATGTGATGGTTGAAGCAACCATAACCATATCATTTCATGCACTCATTTTACACAAATGAGCAAGCAAGTAAAAGTCTTTGCCATGAAATGATGGCTATGGTTATCATGATGGTCAACTAGTCAAGCCTAGTCAACCGGTCAACAAAGTCAACAAGTCAACAAAAGTCAACAAGTCAACAAAAGTCAACAAGTCAACAAAGTCAACAAAAGTCAACAACCATGTCACCATAATACTTAATTAATATAATAGTTAATCACATATCATATTCTCATTAGGGTTGAGCAAAAAGTCAAATAGTCAACGGTCAACAGTCAACAACCCTAATGAGAATCCGCTGCCTCCGCCTCCCTGTCAACTGTGCATACACACCCGCATCCGCGTTCCGAGGAACACGAATGCACACTGGATAAATCCAATCCCAAACGGTACACTAGGATCTGGCTTAAACCAAAGCCCGCTAGTGTAAACTGTCCGGACACTGTACGTGCACAAGTGCACGGATGTGACCGAACCCTGTCGCAAAACCATGCGACCTGTCGCAATACCATGCGACCTATACTCTTTTGCCTAAAGGCGAAAAGCTTTCTGTGTGGGACTCTAAAGACTCGACACTACGCTGGCAGTGGGTTTAACCACAGACCGCAAGCGGCACTAGCTGTGCGTAACGGTCCCCAGGTAGTGCCGACAAGAAGACCGACGAGGTGAAACCCATCTGAACTCCTACTGAGCCTGAGTGTGACATTCTCCGTACAGTCCGGTCTGTTCGTCTGATACATCGCATGGCGGGCCTAGGGGCGGTAAACGTCAGTCCCCCAATAGCGGTACAAGTCGTGCCGGAGCGAAGCCCAAAATACCCTGAGATAACACTGGAAACCTACCAGTATATCTCGTTTGCCCTGGCCAGGGACTACTCGTGTAATGGCTCTCCTAGACACAGCGCGATGTCAACCCCCAATACCGGGAGAGACGAATCCTGTCTAACCGTCACTGCCTCCAAGTGCTTCGGGACTGCACCCAACCACTACCTGTTTGCACGACTCTTTTGAGCCGTGGTAGGGTAGTGATCAAAGTACAGTGGGAACACACTCGAGGCGGAGTGACAGTGTCAAGTCAGCGGACTAAGCTGTACTCATGTCATCTGGGAACTGATAACTGACGATAGGTATAATACCAACTAGTCAGTTCCCGACGAGTCCTGTCCAGTGTACCCGTAACCTAATGAGCACCCGCATACTATCTCAAGTACGACGTACTGACGGCTGTGGGACAGACCGTCTCCCACACTGGGATGAGAAGCGCATGCGCTGGTCTACTCCGGAGTATCGATGCCCTGTCTCGATAGCCCTGCGACCAGGGACCTGCATAAGGATGTGCTTATAGATTACCCAGCCCCACTAGTGTGACGGCCATCACATCGCTGGTAATCAAGCAAAGATCCTAAGGGCTCCACTAATGTGTATAGGCGATATACAAAATATAAACACATGTACACATTGAAGTAGAAACAAACCAAGTAGCATACTACTATTTTGAGCAAGATTGTATATACAAGGTGAATATCCCAAGCTTCCATTAAGTAATATACAAACTAGTATGATACAGTAATGGCCTCTAGGGCATATACACTAACAGTTTGAATTTACATCTTGTGAAACTCGCTAGTCATGTCACAAAGATAAGATGACCATACCTCCGTTTACTGGAAACAGAGAAAGAGTTAATGAACTCTTGGGATGATACATGTTGATGTATGTAGGTCCCCTGTCTACACATGCCAAGACCGGTTCTTTGTACTTCATTACATTCTCTGATAATCTCTCAAGATTCAGACATATGTTCCTGTTGAAATACAAGTCCGAACCTTTTGAGATATTCACAGAATATAAGTTAGAAGTAGAGAACAAATACGGGTATAAGTATTATGTCATTTGATGTGATCAGGGAGGAGAATACTTGAGCACGGAATTCCTGGACTATTCTAAAGGAGAATGAGATTCTCTCTCAGCATTACTCCTCCGTATACACCATAGCACGATGGTATATCGGGGCGGAGCAATAGCACCCTATGTGATATAGTGTGCTCTATGATGAATACTACTGAGTTTCCTATTTCCTTTTTGGGAGTTATGCACTTATGAAGTTGCATACCTATTGAATAGGGTTCGAATCGAATCAGTGCCTACCACTTCATATGTGATATAGAAAGGGAAAAGCCCATATCTTAAGTTGGTTAAGATTTGGGGTTGTCCGGGCTATGTCTAAAAGCATAATCCGGACAAACTCGAGGCAAGGTCTGCCATGTAGAACTGGAAAGGTTCCAGCTATACAAATTACAGCAGATGATTTGGTAGAACCAAAGGATTCAGTAGATTCCAACGAACCTCAGCCTCTCCGCCGATCTAGTAGGGTTCCTCACCCACCTGAGAGATACTTCAGTTTCTCTATGACAGTGAGAGCGAGGATTGCATCATGAGATGATGACCCAACTAGTTTCGAGCTGGCCATCAGGAGTAAGACTCTGTAAAAATGGCTGGATGTTTATCGATCTGAGATGGAATCCTTATACACCAACAAAGTATGGACTTTGGTTGCTATATCTGAAGGGTTAAATCCCCATCAGGAGCAAGTATATCTTGAGAAGATTACTTGGTGTACATGGAAAAGTTGAGACTTTCAAAGCTAGACTTGTTAAAAGTTTGCATCATTGACCAGGTGTGGATAATGATGAAACCTTTTCAAGTAGCTATGCTTAAGTCCATCCAGATCCTACTTGTCACGGCTACATACCATGACTGCGATATCTGTTGGTTGGGTGTCTTGACTGCTTTTCTAAATGATGATTTAGAAGAGAGCGTCTATAAGTACACAGCCAGAGGGCTTCGTAGACAGTGGGAGCAGCGGAAACGTGTGCAAGATGCTTTATAGGATAAAGCAGGCATCGCGGAGTAGGATCATCTGTTTTGATGGATAAGTCAAAGAAGTTGACATCATCAAAATGGTAGATGAACCTTGTATAAACAAAAAGGTAGTAGGGAGTATGGTGGTGATCCTCGTAGAGTACGTGGATGACATACTCTTGATAGGGAAGTAGTTTCCTATGCTACGCTCGATCAATCTCCGCTTATCACAATGATTCTCCATATAGGATCAAAGTGATACCTACTAAATCCTAGGTTTTGGATCTATGAGATAGATCTAAATGGATGTTAGGATTCTCACTAATTGTAGTGAGAAGGTATCAATCGACCCTGGGGAGAATCACTGGAATGGTTCCAGGGTGATAAAGACGACTGAGTGTCAGTCACAGGCATTGTCTTTACCCTCAGTAAAGGGACGGTATGTTGGAAGAGTTCCAAGCAAAATACCGTGACATACTAGACGATAAAGGCAGGATACATCGCTACTTAAGATGCTACCAAGGAGGATGTTTGGGTGTATATTGGTTCATGAGATGAACTACGTTCCTACCATTGTGAGACAATGGAGTTGTGGCTTATGCCAAGGAAGCAGGTCCCATCAGTGATCCAGACATATTCTAAGGCAGTATCACTTGATCATGGGGATGGTTGATCTCCAGGGAGATCGAGGTTAGGAGAGTAGACTCAGAGGACAACACAGCGGATCCACTCACAAAGGCCTGTTCCCAGAGAGAGACTTTTATGGGATGGTTGAGTATGAGATACTACAACCACTGCTATCAGATGGCCCTAGTGCAAGTGGGAGATTGTTAGTTATATGTATGCCCTAGAGGCCATTACTATACATAGGATGTATATTGTAGTGGATGCTGGGACATATATAGGGAGGACTTTCTTGCTCGACATGATAGTATGCTATCTGGTTGCTCTTTACCTTAACGTGTACACTGATTGTCTCCCTGTTACATGTTGGTAAAGCCCTTAGGATCTGTACTTCACTACCTGGACTATGATGCGGATCATACTAGTGGGGACATAGTAGTCCATAAGTACATCCTTCAAAGTCCCTAGTCGTGGGTGTATCGAGACGGGGCATCGATATACCAGAGTAGACTAGCGTATACCTTCTCGACCCATACAGATGGGCGATGGATGATCCCATATCCATTGGTGTTTGACACCAGAGATGATATACGGGTGCTCAGTAGAGACTGGGTACACTGGACGGACTCGCCGAGAACTCCCAGATGGTATTATACCTCACGTCAGATGGCAGTTCTCTGGTGACACTGGTACAGAGTAGTCTGTTGACCCGAGATCGTCATAGAGTCTCGTGTGGTTCCCACTGTGCTTTGATTTCCATCTTACCACGTCCAAGAGGGCGTGCAAGACGGTGGTTTTTGGGTGCAGTCCCGAGTCACATGGAGGCAATGAGCGATAGGAGGGGATTCGTCTCTCCCGGTATAGGGGGTTGATGTTGTGCTGTGTTCGATTGGCTATAACAGGAAATCCCTGGCCAGGGTTGCTGAGATTTACGGGTAAGTGTTACCAGTAGTTTCTCGAATTGTTATAGACCTCATATCGACACGACTTATCGAGCTATTGGGGTCTGACGTTTACCACCCCTAGGCGAGATATGCGACATATCAGACGATCAGACCGGACTGTACGGTAGTGTTACTGGTAGGATTCACTGGAGTGTGAGCGGGCTTGCTCGTCGATCTTCAGATCGCTCAATACTCGGGTGGCCGTTACGTTTAGCAGACCGCTTGCGGCTTGTGGGTGTTTGATATGATCATCGCCTGCTGCCGGCGTATTGACGAGTCTTTAGAGTCCTACACAGAGGTTTCCTGGCTCAAGCGAAACGAAATAGGAGCGCATATGAGATATGTGCGGGACCGAGAATAATGCGTGTATGTGATACCGTATTCTATTCTTGCGATGAATGTATCAAATGGTTGTATGCGATATAACCTAGTTATCGAATCAAGGATTGATTCGATAAATCGATACATTGAATACTAGTCGGTTGTGTGTGACATGACCGGATCATTGAATCAAGTGTTGATTTAATGATTTAATGCATAATTATATATTAGATATATTACTTTGCACTAACTAGTATTGGTTCACTTTATATGGATTTTCTCACTTGGATTGCACAAGTTGTATATGTGATATACTTTTGTGCACTTGATTGTATCATGTTTGATGATACATGTTTACTTGGTTAAGTGTATAGAATTAAATCATGGTTAAACTTATGATTAGGGTTTTATTTCCTTTTCTCATTTATTTATCTATTTATTCATTTTGGAAATAAATAAAAAGGCATAAAAAGAAAAATGATGGCTAATTTTGTTTCATATTGAAGCTTCTTGAAGATTTGACCAAGTGACCATTTTTGTCTCATGCTTAACCCTAACCATTCCTTTCAACCATGATTAAATCTCTACACTTGACCATGGTTCATTATATGATAAGTATTGATTTTCTTTTCAAAACAATTAACTTATCATAACAATTAGCTTCTTCTTCTTCATCTTCTTCAAGGAAGAAAAGCTTGCTTCATCAATGGTGGATTGATGAAATTAGTGAGAAATCCAATTCTAAAGTCTACCCACTTCCTATTTCTTCATCCTCTACCTCTTGCCAAGTAGTAGAGTGTGTTTCCTTCACAAGTTTCATGGCTTGGTGAAGGTGGAGCTTGATCTAGCGATGCCTCGACGTAGATCATCTTCAGCATGGACATCGACGACCTAGCTTGCCCATTCTCCGACGAAGCCGACGCTAGAGCCCGGGAACTCATTTGGACAGCGAGGGGACTTCGTTGCGGAGCTATGGAGGTGGAGCACCGGATCTACAAAGGTTGTATTTCCGTATTCTTTATAGTTAAGTTGTTAACTAGTTTGCTTTTCGCCTAGAAATCTAGCCAACGATCCGTTCTAGGGTTTCTCGGCACCGTTTAAATTTGAAATTGGCATGGTTGATGCCTTGTGAGACCTCATTAGGATGCCTAGGAACCCTACACGCCTATGCCCGCTCGCTATCTTCCCAAGCCCAAACTCTATAAGTAGTATCCAGCGAAACCTTGCCTCAAAATTGCTACGGACTGAAACATCCCTAAACTAACAACGCACTGCAATGTCCTAAAACTAGCTATGGACTGCAATGTCCTAAAACTAGCTACGGACCGAAACATCTTTAAACTACTATGAACCGCAGCATCCTCAGGCTAACGCGAAAAAAAAACGGTACATCCATAAGCGAAATGGGCATGGTTGAAAACCCGAAAGGGCTCCGTGAGTAAAAATAGTAGGGCTACCGGCGAGTTTGTGTAAACCCGAAAGGGCACAGACTCGTAAAAAAAAAATTCATGCACACTTGCAAGGTCCTCTCGACCTTGTAAGGAGAAAATACCTGCGTGAGATCCTTACGACTCACAAGGGAGAAACACACCCAGGGATCCCCAAGATTCTTAAGGAGAAATTACACTTACGAGATCCTTACGACTCGTAAGGCGATTCCCTTATAAGACCCTCACGGCCCATAGGATTCAAAAGCCTTAAGCTACAGAGATCTGAACCTGTTCTTAAGCCATCATATTTCCCAGATTGCCCTACAAGCGGTTCAATATTGACCCTTGTATACAATCCACAGGCACAAATAAACGTTCCCTCACCAAGTTCCACCAATGGTGCGAAATGTCCTTAGGTAGTGAACGACATTTGTAAGTCCTCTCGACTTATAAGGAGAAAACACTCTTGTAAGTTCCTTACGACTTATAAGAGGGCATACACTTCGGAATTGTCATGATTCCTAAAGAGAAAACACACCTACGAGGTCCTTACGACTCATAGGGAGAAACACCTTCATGAGACCCTTACGGCTCATGAAGTCAAAAGCCTTCGTCGACAGGTTCCTAACCCTGTTTGCTAAGCCACCTTTGTTCAAATCGACACAGGAAAATGATGATTCACTCCTGGCAATATCCCAGTTGTAGTGATGTTGATGCCTAAATCGGTAACAAATTCTAAGTCCTTTCACGGCAAATGATGATTCGCTCCTGGCAATATTCCAGTCGCAGCGATGCTAATGCTAAGTTTGTTATAAGGTCTTGAGAACCATACTCGCAACAAAATTAGCGAGCCAAAAATGCATATGAAATAGCCGAAATGATGGGGCAACTCGTAATACAGCGAGTAAAATATATGCATACAAAAATAGCCGAAATGATAGGGCAACTCGCAATAAAAACCAGCGAATAAAGAAAAAGAAAATAGCCGAAATGATTGGGCACCGCGAAAAATAGCCGAAATGATTGGGCAATCACGACTTTCGCGATATAAAATGCTGAAAAGATAGAGCATCGCGGAAAGAAATAAAAAATAAAAGAATGAAACTTTTGCCATGCAGATGAGTCCATATTGACTCCTATATACAATCCATGAGAATAAACAAAAATGAACAACATTTCCCCACCAGACTCTGTCAAAGGGAGAGTCAGATCTCGACGGCAACACCTACAGCCTAGAAATTAGCAACGACGTTCCTCTTCATTCCAACAAGATATGGACGCGACACCACCAATTGGAGCCACGACAAAATCCCTAGTTCTAAGACTCCACGGTTCACAGACAACCTAGAGTCAACCCTGACACCGCAGAAAGCAGAGCAAGTCAACCCTGACACCGAAGAAAGCGAAGCAAGTCAAACCCTGACACCGCAGAAAGCGGAGCAAGTCAACTCTGATATCGCAGCAAGCGGAGCAAGTCGACCACGACACTGTAGCAAGCGGAGCAAGTCGACCACGACACCGCAGCAAGCGGAGCAAGTCGACCATGGCACCGCAGCAAGCGGAGCAAGTCGACCCTGCAAGTCAACCCAAGATAGGCCATTGTATACCAGTCATGGATCACACTCTCCAAAGTCGAATTTCGACAAGGAGGGAAACAACCACTTACGAGTCCTTTCGACTTGTAAGGGGGAAAAATTCTCTTGTGAGATCCTTACGACTCTCGAGAGAAAAATATATACTTAGGAATCCTCACGATTCCTAAGGAGAAAATATACCTATGAGATCCTCTCGACTCGTAGGGAGAAAAGTTTTTATGAGACCCTCACGACTCATAAAATTGAAAATTCTTAGGCGGCAGATCTAAACCTGTTTCCTAAGCCGTCACTGTCCTACGAAGAGATTAAGATAGACTATCTACAAAATGCATTTGCTAAAAAGGACACATCACTATGAAACAAAATATGTCTTTTATTCATGAATCCAAATGAATACAAAGTACATTTCATAAAAGAGTCAAAAGATACTCTCATTCAGGAGTAAATACAAAAAAGAGAATATAAGAAAAAACATATATATCTTCAAGCCGGCAGACGATGCAATAAGTTCGTCAATTCGTCATTCTTCCGCTGGGCCTCAGGTTCAAGCTTTATTATGGCTACAAGATGGGTCTCCGCCCGAGACTGTTGAGCCTGATACGAGGCGAGCCAACTCTCAAGCTCCCTTTCAGCAACTTTGTGAGATTCAACCATCTCGCGGGTAAAGATAATGGCTTTATCAAGAGCTACCACCTCCGTGATAGCTTCTTGAAGCACCCGCCAAAGTTTGTACGCATGAGTGGTCTTAGTAGTGAGTTGAGCTTGAAGTTCCCCCAAAGCATTCGAAGCCAACTCCCACTCCGAAAATATCCGATTGAGCCTTTTTACGACTGCAGATTTGCCGTGCACCGTTCGATCCATCCCCGCAGACTTGATTTCACGGTTAAGATGTCGGAGGGAAGGCGGAGGCATTCAAGCCCGTGTAGGCAGACTTTCACTCGGCGATGATACTCAACCCAGACGCGTACCAATGCTTCATCATGATAGGTGGAAAGAACGGACAAGGATGTATTGGCTTCGACAGCAAATTCTTCGGCCGGGACAAAGGTACCAATGTGAAGGTCTTCAATGAGAGCCGTCAGGGAGTAGATGCTTTGTCTCACCATCCTTTCGGACGCACACTGGGTATAGGAACCCGGTGGCATGAAGATCCGAGATTCCAACGGAGTTAGGGTCGGCAGAGCTGTCAAGATTTGTGAACAGTCAGTGAGAGCTACAAACATGGAATAGGCAAATCAATGCCAAAGATAAAACCTTTACATACCCGCAGTCATGCACGGTGGGTTTGAGAGAAGACTTCCCTATTCCCTAGGCAGATCCAACGGCTACAAAGGTGACAGCATTGCACTTATATGCAAGCCACGTAAGAACAACGCTGTGGGGGCATTTGTTCCCTTATAAAAATTCAGAAAGAAAAGGGGAAGGGAAAATTCCCCACTAATGGAAGCATCACGTGGAAGCACGTGATCATCGATCCCTTATAAAGAGACTCAGAGAGGGAAAGGAAAAACTTCCCGCTAGTGGAGCATCACATGTAAGAACGTGATGTATCTGTATACAGAGTAAGCGGCTCCACTTAGTAAGCAGCAATTAAAGCCTCACGTGCAAGCACGTGATCGTGTTTCATACAAAACGTGTAAGACCCGGTTATAAAACAAACAGAGAGCAGAAAAGCTCACATGTTACCAAGTGATGCCTTCCCTCTGTTTGGACTGCTGCATACAAACGAACCAAGTTAATTCTGTGAAGGGTCACGTGCTGCACGTGAGAGATCTCAAATGCCTTCTGAGCCGATGGAATTAAATTCTAAATACAAGGATACAAATCCTATTTGGAAAATATTTTCTCAATCTTTCTAAACAAGAAAGATTGTGTTCTGTAAATCAGAGCACCGTTGGATCAAAGATCCAATGGTGATTAAAAATCACCAAGATACAGAATTAGTTCTGTATGGGAAAATATTTTCCCAATCTTGTTAAAAAAACAAGAGAAATGTCTTCTGTAAAACAGAAGTCCTGGAATCAAAGATCCAACGGTGGATAAATCCCTCAAATCAATTAAGAAATCTCTTAATAAGAGATTTTCTTAACTGAATCAACAAATCAGCCTCCCTTATATAAAGGATCCAAGACTTCAAGTCTGGTACAGAAGAACCCCACAGATACAGAAAAGAAAGAGAGAAACCCCCTCGTAAGCATAAAAGAAAAGAGAATTTAATTCTCCAAAGAGAAGAAGACCTCCTAAAAGAGAAAAAGAAACTCTAGATAAGAGAAGGAACAAAACACAGAGAATATCTCATCTCTATTTCATCTCCATAAGAGTTTAACTCTTCTAAAAAGAACTTAGTTCTTCCTCCGGTTGAGATCTGCAGAAGCAGATCTCCCCAAAATTTAAGAATTTAATTCTCATCGGGGAGATTCTGCCATGCAGATCCAAAACCTAGGGGAAGATCTAAGTTCAGAGAATTTAATTCTCCCAAAAAGTATATAGAAATTTAATTCCTCTGATAAAACAAGGGTTTAACCCTTCATATAAGAACTTGGTTCGTCCTTATAGTGAAAGATCTGCAGAAGCAGATCTCTCTACAAGTTGAGAATTCAATTCTCATCGGGAAGATTCTGCCATGCAGATCCCAAACCTAAGAGGAAAGCTAAGTCCTAAGAATTTAATTCTTACAAAGCAGTGGGCTTGAATGTCTCGAAACTCAGGATCTCCATGCACGTAAAAAGATTGGCACCTAACATGTTGATGGCCGATCATGTACTCCCACATGAGCACCCTTGATGAACAAAAGAGGGCAACCGAGATTGGCTCACGTGATCCCACGTGACCCCTAAGTAGTGCTTAGCACTTATAAAGCAAAATGGAATAAATCAAAGGCAGTTTCCATTTTTTGGGGCACCTCACGTGATCTCACGTGACCCAATAGCGCTTAGTGTTGGATATGTATGCCCTAGAGGCCATTATTGTATAGTACTAGTTTGTATAATACATTTGGGAGACTTGGGATATATATACGGGTGTACGACAGTCTTGCTCGATATAGTAGTATGCTACTTGGTTTGTTTCTATCTTAATATGTGTATATGTTTCTTTTAACATATCGCTAAAAACATATTGATGGAGCCCTTAGGATCTTTGCTTGATTACCGGCGTTGTGATGGCGATCACACTAGTTGGGGCTGGGTAGTCTACAAGCACATCCTTATTTTAGTCCCTAGTCGTAGGATTATCGAGACAGGGAATCGATACTCTAGAGTAGACTGGTGCATACGCTTCTCGTCCCAGCAAGGGAGATGGTCTGTCCCACAGCCATCAGTACGTCGTACTGGAGATAGTATGCACGTGCTCGTTAGGTTACGAGAACACTAGACAGGACTCGTCGAAAACTGTTGGTTGGTATTATACCTATCATCAGTTAACAGTTCCCAGGTGACATGAGTACAGCTTAATTCGTTGACTTGACACTGTCACTTCGCCTCAAGTGTGTTCCCACTGTTCTTGAATTGCTACCCTACCACGGCTCTATTGAGTCGTGCAAACAGATAGTAGTTGGGTGCAGTCCCGAAGCACTTGGAGGCAGTGACAGTTAGACAGGATTCATCTCTCCCGGTATTGGGAGTTGATATCGCGCTGTGTTTTGGAGAGCCATTACACATAGTCGTCCCTGGCCAGGGCAAGCGAGATTTGCTGGTAGTGTTACCAGTAGTTTCTCAGGGTGTTCTGGGCTACACTCCGACACGACTTGTACCGCTATTAGGGGACTGACGTTTACCGCCCCCTAGGCCCGACATGCGATACTCTCAGACGAACAGACCGGACTGTACGGAGATTGTCACATTCAGGCTCAGTAGGAGTTCGGATGGGTTCACCTCATCAGTCTTCTTATCGGCATCTACCTGGGGACCGTTACGTACAGCTAGTACCGCTTGCGGCCTATGGTTAAACCCACTGCCATCGTAGTGTCGAGCCTTTAGAGTCCCACACAGAGGGTTACTCGCCTTTGGGCAAAACAGAGTAGAGGTCGCATGGTTTGGCGACGGGGTTCGTTCACATCCGCGCACTTGTGCACATTTGGTGTCCGGGAAGTTATTACTAACAAGCTTTGGTTTAAACCAAATCCTAGTATTTGTTTTGGGATTGGTTTTGTCTCATTGTATTCGTGTTTCTCGGAACACGGATGCGGGTGTGTATGCACAGTTGACAGAGGCAGAGACAGAGAATTCTCATTAGGGTTGTTGACCGTCGACTTTTTCCAAACCCTAATGAAAATGAGAAATATGATTAATGATATTAATTAAAGATAATTGTGCCATGGTTAGGTCGACCATTTGACTTTTGTTGACTTTGGTTGACCGGTTGACTATTGTTGACATGTTGACCATCATCATTTCATTTCAAAGATGCTTCTTGTTTCTTGCAAATGCATTAAATGATGAAATGATAATGGTCATTCATAATGATAATGGTCATTCATAAACTAACCATCACAATTTCTTAATTATTATTATTATTATCATTATTCTTATTATGTGAGCATGGTTGCAAAAGAGAGTTGATTCTATCATACTTTTTCTTTCTCTTGAAAAAGCTCTCTCTCTTCCTCTCTCAAAGCTTAAGTGTTCCATGTGTTGGAAATCATAAGCTTTTGAGACAAAACCTTCAAGACTTCACTCTACTCATTCTAGAGTTCTGGGTTTAGCAAGCCAAGCACTTTAGTTACCTCTAAGTTGAGGTAGGAGCTCAAGGTGGAGGCCCTCGGGTGGATCTATCTTCGGCAAAGAGAAGACGACGAGGAGGAGCCGTTCAAACCACTACAAGGAGCAAGCAAGAAGGAGAACCACAACAAGAAGAGAAGGAGTTCAAGATCTAGGTATAACCATTCTACATAGTAGCATGAACCTATAGTTTATATGTTAGTTTTTGTTTGGCAAAGATCCATCATGGATGGTCCATGTCACCTTGTTAGAAAAATTTGATTTTTACCTATTCCGCCTCCCCGAAAGAACCGGGGTGGGTAACGTGGACCTAACACTTAGTGCTCAGAAAAGAACAAGGGAGTAAACCTAAAGAAACAACGCCTCAAATTTTTAGTGTTTAACACTACTTCAAGTGCCTCACGTGAGCGCCTCAAATTTTTAGTGTTTAACACTACTTCAAGCGCCTCACGTGAGCGCCTCAAATTTTTAGTGTTTAACACTACTTCAAGCGCCTCACGTGGGAGCATGCGAGCGCTGAACATATACTAGTGTTTAACACTATGAAAGGCCAATATTAACCAAACTCAGACCAAATATCCCGAGGACCATCGATTGAGCCCCTCATGCTCAGGGTCTCCAAAACCGATCTCAGTCTCAAAGATAGCTAATGAGCTCTTAACAGATGACATCTAAAATGATGTTCATCCCATTCCCCCTCAGTCAGGACATTGGTTCAAGGGTACATCTTTCCACACCTCTGATACATATCGTTGTAATTCCTCAACGTCTTCAGGGAGGTGGCGGGTCCCGAAACCAATAACTTTTTGGTAAATTTCCAAACCCATGGATACAAACCAATGGACCGTAATGTCCTTACACTAATATTTATGGACTATGATGTCCTTAAACCTAATGGACCGCAACGTTCCTAAACTAAACTCTATGGACTATGATGTCCTTAAACTATAGACTATGATGTCCTTAAACCCAACGGACCGTAACGTCCCTAAACTAAAATGATAGAGCCCAAATGCTCTTTCGTTGGATCAAAAATGATCCTGAACCCCCGTTAAGTAGATCTTAGTCTAAAGCTTATACTAACGTATCCTTAAAAAACATTTAAGTTGATCTTAATCTCAAACGAGGTTAACCATTCTTAAATAAACCAAACCCAAATCTAAGAAAATATGGATTTAGACTAATCCGCGCCCTAAGGGCAACAAAACAAATTAGTCTCCGTATACAATCCACGGACAACCAAAAACAAAACAAACACATACGACACAAAGTGAACATCTGGAGAAAGAGAAAGTGGTTATTGTAACCCGATAATGTAATTAACTGCAGGGGCTTGCTCCTGCAGGGAAGAGCGTTCCCACAATAAAAAACCCCTCGCAAGCGAGGGGGAATTTGACGAAGTCTGCTACAACGGCCGCATCCGTCCAAACCTCCGATATACGGTGCCATAAATCAACTTGGCATCTTCGGAGAGGTGGACCGATAAACCCAAATAGCATCTGCCCCAAAATTCAGGCCAGAACGTCCTAACGTCCTGGTCGCGTCTTTCGGCGGTGAACATCCAGACACATCAAAGTCCATAAGAAACCAAAGGTATAAACGATGGACATGCGTTGAAAATTGGTCCCGCATCAACCACGAACCGATCATGTACAGAATGTAGGCACGTGCATGTCTATCCAAGACATCACCGGTAGCTTCATCAGGAAAATTAGTAAATGTATCTTTGAGCCAGTTTAAACTGATCTTATACCCCTTAGTATAGCCTTCTGGCACCTGAATTTTATAAATAATTGTTAATTAATATCACCGTAACATTGTTCATCACAGAAAACTGCAATTTAATACCGCTCATGCATTATCTATTTTGTTATTTATCGATACTATTAATCAGTGTCTGCTCAGTAATTACAGTTTACAGGTATTCGTGATAAAATACTGGAAACACACTCAAAATCATGGATATAACGTTTGAGAGCCGACACTGCAATCAGAACAGAAAACCGATAGATGTCCAAAGAGTTCTTTTGTAAATAAACATGTGTACACATTTTTGGTCCAACACAATGCAAGTTTGCACATACTCTTTGGTACATGGACCATGGTCGGGCTGCCTTGGCACAGACAAATGATGAATTGTACAAGTGGTGGGCACAAGTGGGCATGTGTGATTAATGAAGAAAAAGTTGTGATTTGATATAAAGTGAAAGTTTCCCTCCAATTCTACTGGACACAAACCATGGGGTTATAAAGAAATCAAACAGCATAAGGAAGATATTGGAGTGCACTCAAGATCACCACAGGAATACGAGCCTATTTTCCCACAACTAGACCGGCAACATTCCCAAGAAAACCGGCGCCGCCGGGTCTTCTGTCTCCAAACATCCCCATTTTTCTTCTGGCACTTTATAGGCATCACATCATCTCTTCTATGTTGTTTATTTATTCTATTTTAATGCCTATAAATACCAGAACAGATTAAATCCAAGGGTGTGCATAGATATTATACTTTTTCCATTTTTGTTTAGTCTTGGTTTAGCTTGATAGTTGAGTGGGCTTTAACTTGGTTTCTTTTTCTTCTTCTTCTTCTCTCTTGAAGCTTTCTTTTGAGAGCTTCATTATGGAGGTTGAACAGGCTACCAATATTTTGTACCTAAACTTCTTCAAGTGTTAATATTATTGTTATTGTTTTTATTTACTTGTTTCTTTTCTTTACTTGCTTTTCTTTTCATTATGATGTGTAACTGATCTTTCTTTGGTTGTGGTAATGGTGAGTCAATGAGATGAAACGATTTTCCTCCTCCTCCTCTTGTTAATATTTAATGTGCTTATTTATATGATTCTAACTTAAATATTATTTATGTATTGATGTGATATGGTATATTGAAACATGGTTACTTTGTAACCTCTTCATATACCATATTCACTCCTTTTCCTCATTTCAATATTTAAGTTAAAATCAATTTGGTGTTAAGTTTGCTAAGTTGAGATATTGTATTTTGTGATCAAGTGCTTGACAATCTCTTGGTTTTATATGCGATATACTATCACAAAAAACTCTTAGCAAATTCAACACTAAAATCATTTACTCTCACTCTCTAATTTGTTTTTTTGATGTTGTGGTATATTTGCTAACTCTCGTGCTTAGTGTTGATACCCTAATCTTAGACATACAAACGGTAAGTGAACAAAACAGACTCATTTTGTGTTTTGCGGCGAATATTGGAATTTGATGATTTGTGCTTCGCAACCGCCTTGACAAGTCACGCTTCATGCCTGGATCGACGTAAGGGCAGACAACTCATGATCAAGGGAGCGTCGAAAGAATCGTCGCGATTCGACCTTCTGAGCCAAAGCCATAACCATTTCTTTCTTAACTTGTTTTCCTTGTTTTCGTATTTTATATTTTTGTGTCAAAAAAAACCATTCGTTCTTTGTTGAACCTTAAACAACAAAACCTAATACATAATTCCCTGCGGATCGACCCGTACCTGCCGGCTTACTACAACGCGCCGTGCACTTGCGGTTTATAAATTTTAAAACGAGAACGAGCTCGCGTGCGCATCCATTTCCTTAAAACGATTCCATTTCCAAAACATACGCGTTTGCGCGCACGGGTGAATTCCGAACAAGTTTTTAGCGCCGTTTCCGGGGTGTCTAGGCAAGTGCTCACGGCGAAACCACCAAAAGAGAAAAGGGTTATTTTAATTAAGGAACTTCGCGAAAGCGTTGGAAAACCTTCCCTTATCTCTACACTTACCTGGCTTCGTGATCCGTATATCTTGAGCCCGTTTCTAGACACAGTTTTACTTTGACAATCAGATTCTTGAGCAGGTCTAGTTGATATAGCATAACATAAACTGATAGGGGTATGATATTCTTTGTTTTTGTGATTTTTGTGAATTCTTGTTAATATGGGTGATACGAAATTCGATTCGATTTTTCACGATTCTTATTCTTTTGTTTATACCCATTCCCAATTCTTTTGTTCAAATTGCCAAGATTCTTCCCACATTTATGAAAACTGTCTTTTCTTAGGGGGTGACCAACCATCCCAGAATTTTGATGATGGTCACCCACCTAACACTCTTGAACCCAGTCCCACTTCAATTATAGACCAAATGATTGAAAATTTAGAGAAAGAGGTCGACATGGTAATAGCTTTAGTATCACCACTGTCACAACCCTCCCTTCCTAAAACAACTGACCCATAATTAGGGTGTGATAGTGAGATGGATGCTAGGTTGATCGCTTTAGAGAAGGGTATTGAAGTAATGACTGCGGTCGAGAATCAAACAGCTGCAACGCTAGCCCTGTTCATACAGCAGTTTGAGCAATTATTTCACGCTCAAGCTCAATTTTTGGGTAGAATCGAAGAGCATATAGCTGTAGTGATTCTAAAGAGTGAACACCATCAATTAGAACCTAATAATGTCGATATCTGTCATTTAGGAAGTCACCTGAGTGAGATAAACGAACAAACAAATTTTGATGACTTCATAGATGATGATGCAGTTGAATTGACTGAGTGTTATCAGGACAAACAAGAAAACCCTTCGACTTAGTCCGACACTAGCCTTCAGGTACTAATTAAACCCCTTGTCACTAGTGATTTAGAGGTTGATTCAACCAAAGTATTACTTGAAGAGGAAATTCATGAACGGACAGATTTTTGCGATCCGACTTTAAAGGAGGGAGCTTGTGAATTTGACGGGTATGGTTGGGATAGATTGTTAGAGGAGATCAATGATCAGGAACCCACAATTTTTGTATCATCTGTTGATATTGTTTCGGAAGAAACGTTAGTATGGGAAGCTACTTTTTTGGATGACATGAACCTACCCAGATCTGAATGTAAGGAAGGAGAACTCGTTTTGGGAATAATGAGCTATAGCAGTGAGTGTAGGATTGTGTAGGATTATAGGGAGGAAGACAGCCTGGAAAAACGGTCTTTCATATCGAGTTATGAGGAATTATTTGCAAATGAACTTGATATCCTAGGTGAGTTTGAGTCAGGATCAATTTGGGAATATCTCACGAACCTTCCTTTTTCTAAATTTTTGAGGATGAACTCCAGTTTTTAAGCGAACCTGACCTCGGAACTCAATACATGCTTCTTGAACATTCAATTCATTCGGACAACAATTCTTTGATTCCTTCAAAAATTCATCTACGCATTCAGCGTCTTCCGATCCCTACTTACAAACACCCATGCCCTTCATAAATAAATAACACATTCTTTTTCTTTTTCTTTTTTTTATTCGTATTCTTTTACCAGCCATTGCATTATATCGATAAATTTTTTAAATGGCTGGTATTAAGTTCTGGACTAACCCAATCTTTTAACTTGTATATGCTATAATTAATCTTAGGTTTTTTCTTTTTTTTATATAAAATTCTCACCCTGATGTCTAAGTCTAGCTACCAGAGACGGGAGCAACGATGAGGACATTGTAAAACTCAGGTTTGAGGGTGAGCGCTGCGTTTATTTTGCTGTATCATGTGTATATTCTGCATTGCAAACATATTACAAAACCCATAAAAATTGAAAAATTGAAAAACATAAAAACTTTTTTCATCATGATTAGCTAGCGGGGGAACTTAGAATCGAAATCTGATGGTTCGAGTGATAAGATGAAATAACTAAATCCTTTTTGAGAGATTGAAATCCTAAAGATAACCCTCCTTTGAGTTTTAACCATAGCTGATATACGTCATATATAACACTTTACACGTGTCATAAGTGTTTGAGAATTTGATGAAAGTCAGACATGTCTGAAAAACTTTGAAAAATTGATAAACATCGTTAGGATCAAACATGTTTGTTCTGAGTTAAGTAATATAATGATTTGTTCATACAGTGAAGTACATATGAAGGATATTATTGACATTTTAATAGAAATTATAAGTCTGAAAAATAACCCATCTGGAACATTGTTGGAGTAATTACACACCTTAACCACATGTAACGTTTTCGGATTTTAAAGAAATGCTGATTATATCTCCGTTTTCACTAAGTTCAGAATATTTTAAATAAAATGAGTCTTTTGTTTTGTGGCCTTGGTAACTTGGGTAATTAAATCCTTGGGATGTCTCCACACCTAATGCCCTAAAACCATTTGATTTGGGAGTCATTGGCCTAAAACTCGCTAAGTTTCTAATCACCAAATAAAGCAAGCTAAGCAAGTGTTCTCTTCGAGTTAAAAGTCCTCATGATTTTTTGTGGGAGAATAATCTTGGCGGAGACGAGTTTTATATTAAAACAGTTTTTTTTGCAGAGATATGAAAGTATATTTATAAAAGACGTTTTGCTCGATAACTTGGGTATGTATGAACAAAAACAGGTGAAAGGTAGGAGTGAAGAATAAGACTTAGGTTCTCTTTTAAAAACGATATAAATTCTGACTTGAAACCTAACTGGAAAACAAAACTTGAGAAATTCTTAACTCCTTTCAAACTCGTGTGATCCTTTAGAAGTCTATCCTGGTCCATATTTATGACATGATGGCCCTAATCAAATTCTTAAAATACTTGTCGACACTACTTGCACAACCATGTAAAGACGCATATAAGCTTATGTTAAACAAATTATGAGGAGTGAAAAATAAGGTTTAACGTTTCTGACTTGGGTGATAGAACTTCTAACTTTGATCTCTAACTTAAGATTAGAATCAACAATTTCTCCACGACGCTAACTTGACTGGATTTTCTGGGTGTAATCCGCTAAAAACCCTCAGGAGACAACACTCCACCTACTAGAGACACCTAGAGGTTTAACGGCTTGTTGCACGTGTTCAGTGCAATCGTGTTCCCTGCGAAAGTGAGTCTAGGATTTTTTGTTTTGCTCGGGACGAGCAAAAGATAAGTTTGGGGGTATTTGTTCATCACAGAAAAATGCAATTTAATACCACTCATTCATTATCTATTTTGTTATTTATCGGTACTATTAATCAGTGTCTGCTCAGTAATTATAGTTTACAGGTATTCGTGATAAAATATAGGAAACACACTCAAAATCATGAATATAACGTTTGAGAGCCGACACTGCAATCAGAACAGAAAACCGATCGATGTCTAAAGAGTTTTTTTGCAAATAAACGTATGTACACATTTTTGGTCCAACACAATGCAAGTGTGCACATGCTCTTTGGTACATGGACCACGGTGGGGCTACTTTGGCACACACAAATGATGAATTGTGCAAGTGGTGGGCACAAGTGGGCATGTGTGATTAATGAAGAAAAAGTTGTGATTTGATATAAAGTGAAAGTTTCCCTCCAATTCTACTGGACACAAACCTTGGGGTTATAAAGAAATCAAACAGCATAAGGAAGATATTGGAGTGCACTCGAGATCACCACACGAATATGAGCCTATTTTCCTACAACTAGACCGGCGGCATTCCCAAGAAAACCGGCGCTGCCGGGTCTTCTGTCTCTAAACATCCCCATTTTTCTTCTGGCACTTTATAGGCATCGCATCTTCTCTTCTATATAGTTTTTTTATTCTATTTTGATGCCTATAAATTCCAGAACAGATTATAGCCAAGAGTGTGCATAAATATTATACTTTTTTCCATTTTTGCTTAGTCTTGGTTTAGCTTGAGAGTTGAGTGGGTTTTAACTTGGTTTCTTCTTCTTCTTTCCTCTTGAAGCTTTCTTTTAAGAGCTTCATTATGGAGGTTTAACAAGCTACGAATATCTTGTATCTAAACTTCTTCAAGTGTTAATATTATTGTTATTGTTTTTGTTTACTTGTTTCTTTTCTTTACTTGCTTTTCTTTTCATTATGATGTGTAACTAATATTTCTTTGGTTGTGGTAATGGTGGGGAAATGAGATGAAAGGCTTTGCCTCCTCCTCCTCTTGTTAATGTTTAATGTGCTTATATATATGATTCTAACTTAAAGATTGTTTATGTATTGATATGATATGGTATGTTGTAACATGGTTACTTTGTAACCTCTTCATATACCATATTCACTCCCTTTCCCCATTTCAATATTTAAGTTAAAATCAATTTTGTGTTAAGTTTGCTAAGTTGAGATATGGTATTTTGTGATCAAGTGTTTGACAATCGCTTAGTTTCATATACGATATACTATCAAAAACACTTAGCAAACTCAACACTAAAATCATTTGCTCTCACTCTCTAATTTGTGTTTTTGATATTGTGGTATGCTTGCTAACCCTCGTGCTTAATGTTGATACCCCAAGCTTGGACATACAAACGGTAAGTGAACAAAACGGATTCGTTTCATGTTTTACGGCGAATATCAGAATTTGATGATTTGTGCTTCGCAACCGCCTTAACAAGTCATGCTTCATGCCTGGATCGACGTAAGGACGGAAAACTCATGATCAAGGGAGCGTCGAAGGAATCGTCGCGATTCGACCTTTCGAGCCAAAGTCACAAACACTTCTTTCTTAACTTATTTTCCTTGTTTTCGTATTTTATATTTTTGTGACAAACAAAACCATTCGTTATTTGTTGAACCTTAAACAACAAATATAATACACAATTCCCTGCGGATCGACCCGTATCTGCCGGCTTGCTACAACACGCAGTGCACTTGCGGTTTATAAATTTTAAATCGAGAATGAGCCCGCGTACGCATCCATTTCCTTAAAACAATTCCATTTCCAAAACATACGCATTTTCGCGCACGGGTGAATTCCCAACAAGTTTTTGACGCCGTTGCCGGAGAGTTGGTAGTTATTAGATATTGTTATTTCTGGTTCGTACTAACAAACTAACTACTAACTCAATTTTTTCAAAACTATCAAAACACGATTCAAACACTTTGTTCTCTGTCTTTGCAAGCTGCTATCACTCTGCAATTAAATTAAAAAGTCAAAGTATACCAATAGATTACTAATATAGACTCGAAATTACACACAAAATTCTATCACCATTGGACCTCATTTGGTCGGCGACAACCCGGAAAAATCCGGCGCCGCCGGGTAATGTGTGGTATTTTTGGTTTTTTCTTTTTGTGTGATCTCCACTGGCTTGTTGGTATTCTAGTAGTATTGTATGATTTTTATAATTTTTAGTGTGCAGAAATTGGTGCAGATATATCGCTTTTTGACACTAAATATCGTATTTTCCGACATTTCAGATTTTTATGGAATTACGACAAGAGATCGTGTGGAGCAAGGATCAAATTCAATTCCAAAACGTTAGTGAAGTATAGTGCCAAAGATCCGGGTAGTTTGACCCACGCAAGCGAATATGAAAATACCCGTAATCACTTTAAAGGGGTTTCTAAAATCCACAATCACATCGGTACGTATTTTCTAACGCCTTCGCTCAAATCCGACGCATTCTAATGCTCTATCTTCTGTAGGATTCTTCGCACAAACTTGCCACCAATTGCACAGAGAACTAACCCGTATTTTTTGCAGCGCTTAAGCCTAAACGAAAAAGAATTGCTTAAATTGCTTGATTTCTTAAATTCTTTATTGAATTACGCATTTGCATCTTAAATACGGATGTTAAGGGCACGGCCAAACAAGATACGGTAAAGGATTTCATCACCTTTCTCTGTATCCCACAAATCACAAAACTGCATTCTTGCATACCCACAGTAATTTAAAATCAATTAGAACTCTGACTTTAAGGACATCGCGCTCATTAGGAGAAGTTAACTGTGTTTAAAACACTGCTTAACGGTATATCGTTCACAGGATGTCAAGGTAAGCGTTCACGGCAAAACCGCTAAAAGAGAAAATGGTTATTCTAATTAAGGAACTTCGCGAAAGCGTTGGAAAACCCCCCTTATCTCTGCACTTAACTGGCTTCATGATCCGTATATCTTGAGCCCGTTTCTCGACACAGTTTTACTTTGAAAATCAATTTCTTGAGTAGGTCTAGTTGACTTAGCATAACATAGACTGCTAGGGGTATGATATTCTTTGTTTTTGTGATTTTTGTGAATTCTTGTTAATATAGGTGATATGCAGTTCGATTTGATTTTTCACAATTCTAATTCTTTTGTTTATACTCATTCCCAATACTTTTGTTCAAATTGCAAAGATTCTTCCCACATTCATGAAAGCTGTCCTTTCTTAGGGGGTGACCAACCATCCTAGAATTTTGATGATGGTCACCCACCTAACATTCTTGAACCCAGTCCCACTTCAATTATAGACCAAATGATTGAAAATTTAGAGAAAGAGGTCGACAGGGTAACAACTTTAGCATCACCATCGTCACAACCCTCCCTTCCTAAAACAACTGACCCATCATTAGAGTATGACAATAAGATGGATGCTAGGTTGAACGCTTTAGAGAAGGGTATTGAAGTAATGACTGCGGTCGAGAATCAAACAGCTGCGACGCTAGCCCTGTTCATACAGCAGTCTGAGCAATTATTTCACACTCAAGCTCAATCTTTGGTTAGAGTTGAAGAGCATGTAGCTGTAGTGATTCTAAAGAAAGAACACCGTCAATTAGAACCTAATAATGTCGATGTTTGTCATTTAGGAAGACACCTGAGTGAGATAAACGAACAAAAAAATTTTGATGACTTCATAGATGATGATGTAATTGAATCGACTGAGTGTTATCAGGACAAACAAGAAACCCTCCGAGTCAGTCTGACACTAGCCTTCGGGTACCAATTGAGTGATTTAGAGGTTGATTTAACCAAAGTACTACTTGAAGAGGAAATTCATGAACGGACTGATTTTTGCGCTCCGACTTTAAAGGAGGGAGCTTGTGAATTTGACGGGTATGGTTGGGATAGATTATTAGAGGAGATCAATGATCAGGAACCCACAATTTTTGTATCACCTGTTGATATTGTTTCAGAAGAAACGTTAGTGTGCGAACCTACTTTTTTAGATGATATGAACCTACCCAGATCTGAATGTGAGGAAGGAGAACTTGTTTTGGGAATAATGAGCTATAGCAGTGATAGCAGTGAGTGTAGGATTGTGCAGGATTATAGGGAGGAAGACAGCATGGAAAAACGGTCTTTCATACAGAGTTTTGAGGAATTATTTGCAGAGGAACTTGATATCCTAGGCGAGTTTGAGTCAGAATCAATTCGGGAACATCCCATGAACCTTTCCTTTTCTAAATTTTTTGAGGATGAACTCCAGTTTTTAAGCGAACCTGACCACGGAACTCAACACATGGTTCTTGAATATTCAATTCATTAGGGCAACAAATCTTTGAATTTTATCTACACATTGAGCGTCTTCCGATCCCTACTTACAAACACCCATGCCCTTCACTAACAACTAACACATTCTTTTTCTTTTTCTTTTTTTTTATACATATTCTTTTACCAGCCAATGCATTATATCGATAAATTTTTTAAATGGCCGGTATTAATTTCTGGACTAACCCAATCTTTTAACTTGTATATGTTGTAATTAATCTTAGGTTTTTTCTTTTTCTTTAAATAAAATTTTCACCATGATGTCTAAGTTTAGCTATCGGAGACGGGAGCAACGATGAGGACATCGTAAAACTCAGGTTTGGGGGTGAGTACTGTGTTTATTTTGTTGTATCATGTGTATATTCTGCATTGCATACATATTAAAAACCCATAAATATTGAAAAATTTAAAAACATAAAAACTTTTTTCGTCATGATTAGCTAGCAGGGGAACTTAGACTGGAAATCTGACGGTTCGGGCGATAAAATAGAAATAACTAAATCCTTTTTGAGAGATTGAAACCCGAAAGATAACCCTCCTTTGAGTTTTAACCATAGCTGATATACGTCTTTTATAACACTTTACACGTGTCGTATGTGTTTGAGAATTTGATGAAAGTCAGACATGTCTGAAAAACTTTGAAAAATTGATAAACATCATTAGGATCAAACAAGTTTGTTCTGAGTTAAGCAATATCAAGATTTGTTCATACAGTGAAGTAGATATGAAGGATATTATCGACATTTTAATAGAAGATATAAGTCTGAAAAATAACCTATCTGGAACCTTATTAGAGTAATTACACACCTTAACCACATGTAACGTCTTCAGATTTAAAAGAAATACTGGCTATATCTCCGTTTTCACTAAGTTCAGAATATTTTAAATAAAATGAGTCTTTTGTTTTGTGGCCTTGGTAACTTCGGTAATTAAGTCCTTGGGGTGTCTCCACATCTAATTCCCTAAAACCATCTGGTTAGGGAGTCATTGACCCAAATCTTGCTAAGTTTCCAATCACCAAATAAAGCAAGCTAAGCAAGTGTTCTCTCCGAGATAAATTTCCTCACGGTTCTTTGTGGGAGAATAATCTTGGTGGAGACGAGTTTTCTATTAAAACAGTTTTTTCGCGGAGATATTAAGGTATATTTATAAAAGACATTTTGCACGATAACTTGGGTGCATATGAACAAAAACAGGTGAAAAGTAGAAGTGAAGAATAAGACTTAGGTTCTCTGTTAAAAATGATATAAATTCTGACTTGAAACCTAACTGGAAAATGAAACTTGAGAAATTCTTAACTCCTTTCAAACTTTTGTGATCCCTTAGAAGTCTATCATGGTCCATGTTCATGACATGATGATCCTAATCAAATTCTTAAAAATCTTGTCGACACTACTTGCACAACCATGTAAAGACGTGTATAAGCTTATGTTAAACAAATTGTGAAGAGTGAAAAATAGGGTTTAACATTTCTGACTTGGGTGATAGAATTTCTAACTTTGATCTCTAACTTAAGGTTAGAATCAACAGTTTCTCCACGACGCTAACTTGACTGGATTTTTTGGGTGTAATCCGCTGAAAACCCTCAGGGGGCAACACTCCTCCTACTAGGGACACCTAGAGGTTTAACGGTTTGTTGCACGTGCTCAGTGCAATAGTGTTCCCTGCGAAAGTGAGGCTAGGATTTTTTTTTTGCTCGGGACGAAAAAAGGATAAGTTTGGGGGTATTTGTTCATCACAGAAAACTGCAATTTAATATCGCTCATTCATTATCTATTTTTTTATTTATCGGTACTATTAATAAGTGTGTGCTCAGTAATTACAGTCTATAGGTATTCGTGATAAAATACTGAAAACACACGCAAAATCACTAATATAACATTTGAGAGTCGACACTGCAATCAAAACAGAAAACCGATCGATGTCCAAAGAGTTCTTTTGCAAATAAACTTGTACATATTTTTGGTCCAACACAATGCAAGTGTGCACATGCTCTTTGGTACATGGATCTTGATGGGGCTTCCTTGGCACACACAAATGATGAATTGTGCAAGTGGTGGGCACAAGTGGGCATATGTGATTAATGAAGAAAAAGTTGTGATTTGATATAAAGTGAAAGTTTCCCTCAAATTCTACTGGACACAAAACATGAGGTTATAAAGAAATCAAACAGCATAAGGAAGATATTGGAGTGCACTCGAGATCACCACACGAATATGAGCATCTTTTCCCACAACTGGACCGGCGACATTCCCAAGAAATCCGGTGCCGCAAAGTCTTCTGTCTCCAAACATCCCCATTTTTCTTCTGGCACTTTATAGGCATCACATCATCCCTTCTATATTGTTTTTTATTCTATTTTAGTGCCTATAAATACCAGAACAGATTAAAGCCAAGGTGTGCATAGATATTATACTTTTTTCCATTTTTGTTTAGTCTTGGTTTAGCTTGAGAGTTGAGTGGGCTTTAACTTGGTTTTTTCTTCTTCTTCCCTCTTGAAGCATTCTTTTGAGAGCTTCATTATGGAACTTGAACAAGCTACGAATATCTTGTATCTAAACTTCTTCAAGTGTTAATATTATTGTTATTGTTTTTGTTTACTTGTTTCTTTTGTTTACTTGCTTTTCTTTTCATTATGATGTGTAACTAATCTTTCTATGGTTGTGGTAATGGTGAGGAAATGAGATGAAAGGCTTTGGCTCCTCCTCCTCTTGTTAATGTTTAATGTGCTTATATATATGATTCTAATTTAAAGATTGTTTATGTATTGATGTGATATGGTATGTTGAAACATGGTTACTTTGTAAACTCTTCATATACCATATTCACTCCCTTTCCCCATTTCAATATCTAAGTTAAAATCAATTTGGTGTTAAGTTTGCTAAGTTGAGATATTGTATTTTGTGATCAAGTGCTTGACAATCGCTTGGTTTCATATACGATATACTATCACAAATACTTAGCAAACTCAACACTAAAATCATTTGCTCTCACTCTCTAATTTTTGTTTTTGATGTTGTGGTATACTTGCTAACCTTCGTGCTTAGTGTTGATTCCCCAAGCTTGAACATACAAATGGTAAGTGAACAAAACGGACGCATTTAGTGTTTTGCGGCGAATATCGGAATTTGATCATTTGTGCTTCATAACCGTCTTGACAAGTCATTCTTCATTCCTAGATCGACGTAAGGACGGACAACTCATGATCAAGAGAGCGTCGAAGGAATCGTCGCGATTCGACCTTCCGAGCCAAAGCCACCACCACTTCTTTCTTAACTTGTTTTCCTTGTTTTCGTATTTTATATTTTTGTGACAAACAAAACCATTCATTATTTGTTGAACCTTAAACAACAAAACTTAATACACAATTCCCTGCGGATCGACCCGTACCTGCCGGCTTGCTACAACAAGCCGTGCACTTGCGGTTTATAAATTTTAAAACAAGAACGAGCTCGCGTGCGCACTCATTTCTGTAAAACGATTCCATTTCCAAAACATACGTGTTTGCGCGCGGGTGAATTCCCAACAAACATACTTAAACTTTTCATTAAAAAATTACGAATTATACCTGTCCGAGAGCAGACTCAATATATGTATCCCAATATGGGTGCTCGGTATCTGGACCCACAATTGTACGTCCGACCAATCCAAGGCCATTCACCCGTGAACCAAGTAGAAGGCCAATATCCTGAAGTGTGATAGTGGCCCTACCCTATCTAAGATGAAAAGTGTGAGTCTTTTTTTTCCAACGCTTAACAAGAGAGATAACTAGACTGTGGTCGATTTGGATATGACGAAGCAATGAAGCTTCATAAAATCCGGCTCTTCGAATCCGCTTGATTATACGATAATCAGTAACTTGCCACTTGTCAGAACTATGACCGACGACTGTAAAATTATCTCCACCCTGCAAAATTTTATCATATTATTTTCAACTATTAGAATTAATAGAAATGGGGAATTAAAACAAATTTAATTAGTTTTGAATCTTTCCTCCCGTGTAATATACGGAAAGATCGATGGTCGTTTTGATTTACGAGCAGCGATTTGTTGAATGGTTGATTCTCCATTTAAATTATTTTGATATTAAATTTCTGAAAGATTGAGACAATTGGTGGGTTTCGAAGTGAATTTGGATAGAGATAGCGTAAATCAGAGAAAAGAGGGGGCGGGGTGTTTGGGACTCACCCGCGCGCGCAAACGTGTATGTTTTGGAAACAGATATGATTTCAAGAAATGGATGCGCACGCGAGATTGTTCTCGTTTTAAAATTTATAAACCGCAAGTGCACGGCGCGTTGTAGCAAGCCGGCAAGTACGGGTCGATCCGCGGGGAATTGTGTATTAGGTCTTGTTGTTTAAGATTCAACAAATAACGAATTAGGTTGGTTGTCATAAAAAATATAGAAAGAATACGAAAACAAGAAAAAAGAAAGAAGATAAGAAAGAAGTGGTTCAGGCTTTGGCTCGGAAGGTCGAATCGCGACGATTCCTTCGACGCTCCCTTGATCATGAATTGTCCGTCCTTATGTCGATCCGGGCATGCAGCATGACTTGTCAAGGCGGTTGCGAAGCACAAATCATTAAATTCCGATATTCGCCGCAAAACACGAATCGAGTCCGTTTTGTTCGCTTACCATTTGTATGTCCAAGCTTGAGGTATCAACACTAAACACAATGGTTAGCAAGCATACCACAACATCAAAAACACAAATTAGTTAATGAGAGCAAATGATTTTAGTGTTGAGTTTGCTAAGTGTTTGTGATAGTATAGAGTATATGAAACCAAGAGATTGTCAAGCACTTGATCACAAAATACCATATCTAAACCTAGCAACCTTAACACTAAATTGATTTTAATTTAAACATTGAAATGGGGAAAAGGAGTGAAAATGGTATATGAGGAGGTTACAAAATACCATATCAAATCAATACATAAACAATCTTTAAGTTAGAATCATATAAGCACATTAAACATTAACAAGAGGAGGAGGAAGCAAAACCTTTCATCTCACTTCCTTACCATTACCATAACCAAAAATATTAGTTAAGCATGATAAAAAGAAAAGCAAATAAGAAAAAGAAGCAAGTAATCAAAGAAACAACAATATTATTAACACTTGAAGTTGGGGTATAAGATATTGGTAACTTGTTCAGGCTCTATAATGAAGCTCTCAAAAGAAAGCTTCAAGAGGGAAGAAGAAGAAGAAGAGACCAAGTTAAAGCTCACACAACTCTCAAGCCTAAACCAAAAATAAATGAAACTATAAAAATATATGCACACAATGTGAGACCCTCCCCTTGCTCACCGATCTGGCTTTTATAGGCACCAAAAAAGATTAAACAAGTAATAAAAATAAGGTGATGTGACTGCAAGGGAGGGACAGACGAAAGATGGGGACAAACGAGGCAAGGGGGGCCGGCGAGCTCGGTTTTATTGGGTGTGTAGCCGGCCAAAATCCGAGATAATGGGCTCGTATTGATGTGGTGGTCTCGTGTCAACTCCAACATCATCCTGGTGCTGTTTGATTTTTCTATAATAACCTTGTTTGCATTCAGAGATTTGAAGGGAAACTTGAAGCAATGTATCACATCAAAACTTTTAGCATTTATCCCCCCATTTTCACAAGCCATCATTTATGTGAGCCATAGGCAGCCCCACCATGTTCCATGCCAAAGAGTTTTGTGTACACTTGTATTGCAAAAAGAACTCTTTGGATATCGGTCGGTTTTCTGTTCTGTTTGCAGTATCGGCTCCCAAACGCTATATCCGTGATATTGAGTGTGTTTTCAGCATTTAATCACGAATACCTGTAAACTGTAATTACTGAGCAGTCACTGATTAATAGTACCAATATATAACAAAATAGATAATGAATGAGATGTATTAAAATGTAGTTTCCTGTGATGAACACGGGGTTTTATAGGGAAAAGAGAACACGTTCTAAGAACCCGTCCTCACCTTTACCCATAGAATCCTTCTGCTTTTTCTTATCATGCTTTTGTTTTTTCATATTCTGATGTCAAATCTTACTTTTAAAAATTAATCATAGGTGTTGTCAAATCATACCTTTGTTTTTTTTAAAGTGTGTTGTCAAATCATAGTTTTGTTTTTTTTAAAAGTGTGTTGTCAAATCTATTCCCTGATCCCGCTCTCTCATTTTGCAAAGTAGAGGGCGGGTTCTAGAACCCCTTTCAATAATTTTATACCAGCAGGTTTCTAAAACCCGCCATCTAAATTAAAAATAAGGAATGTAAATAGCCCGTGACTCTTAACCCAGGCCGTGACTCTGACCCATTGTATTATCAAATCGAATTTGTCACAAGGAATAGCGGGTTACAAGAACCCGCTCTCTCATTTAAAAAGGAGAGGGCGGAACCCGCCCTCTAAATTAAAAATAAAGAATGTAAATAGCCCGTGACTCTTAACCTAGGCCGTGACTCTGACTCATTGTATTGTCAAATCGAATTTGTTATAAGGGAATAGCGGGTTACAAGAACCTGCCCTCTCATTCAAAAAGGAGAGGGCGGGTTCTTGGAACCCGCCCTCTAAATTAAAAATAAGAAATGTAAATAGCCCATGACTCTTAACCCAGGCCGTGACTCTGACCCATTGTATTGTCAAATCGAATTTGTCACAAGGGAATAGCGGGTTACAAGAACCCGCCCTCTCATTTAAAAAGCATCAATTCCGGGGTCCATATACCGATTAAAAACCACAGAAACAGATGTCGATGGCTGTGTCAAGTTTTAAAGAATTTTCTGGTGCTTTGCTCCTTGTGCGGCTGGTTTCACACACTGTCGGCCGGTATTGTGCATGGATGGAACGCATCTATATAGTAAGTACAGAGGTTGCATGTTAATGCTACATATGTTGATGCTAATAATGGTATATTTCCGTTGGGATTTTCTATTGTCGATGGTGAAAATACATCATTCTGGTCATAGATTTTTTGTCAACTCAAAAGTATCCCATCTGTTATTGATAAAACAAATTTATTCATCATAACTGATAGACATCTTGGAATACTAGCTGCAATGAGAGCTGTCTTTCTGACGACCCCACATAGGTTTTGCCTGCAGCACTTCAGACAAAATTTTGATAGAAAATTTAAAAATTCAGATTTACATAAGCTTATGTACAAAGTCGGTGAAGCGTATGACTCTAATGTTCATGACATGTACATAACGCAAATTGGAGAGATGAGTCAAACAGCGAAAGCGTGGTTAGATGAGTATCCAGTACGCATGTGGTTACAATCATAAGATAAAGGATGCAGATATCTGCTAATGACCACTAATATGTTTGAAAGCTTCAACGGGGTCCTTAAAGATGTTAGAGGCTTACCGATACAGTGGTTGATTGTTCGAACCTTTTTCTAAGTAAATACTTACTTTATGCAAAGAAGGAAAAAGTCTTTGGCGATGGAGACTCCACTCACCGCGCATTACGAAGATATATTCCGGAAAAAAGAGAGCAGATCACAATACTACAGATCTGAAAGGTTTGACACAGCGGAGTTTCAAGTTACGGGGAGTAATGGGAATCAATATACCGTAAAGTTTAGAGATGAAGGGCTCTCTTCGTGCACATGCGGTGTTTTCCAACAACAATATTTACCTTGCGCCCACGCAATTGTTGCTGCGAGCAGCATGCATAACTCACATTACAATTTTGCTTCCCGTTACTTTACAATTTCCAATTACCAAGGCGCATACGATCCAAAATTTCATTCTATACCAGACAGTCGCTAGTGGAACTATTATACTGGGTACAGACAAACACCGACTGTATTACCGCCAGACAAAAGTATAGGACCCGGAAGACTTAAGGTGCGTCGAGATTGAATGACAATGGATGCTGATTCTTAGCAAAGGCATGGTAGATGTAGCCTATGCAAACAACCAGGTCATTATAGGACCAGATGTTCAGGACAGTCAACAGGGGCGGGACCTTCGAGATCGTGACAAGTGCACGGGAGGAAAATCGGTTAGCACTTGTAAAGAAACTTGTACAATTTACATTTTAGTATGATATGATTTTTTTATTATATATTTGCCGGATTCATTTTGTTAATGGAGTGTATACAAGATTTATATTTATAGTAATTCTATATGAACTGTAATAACAATTGTCACCCGTTCTTAACAAAAACAACAATCTTATTATTTATTCAGGTTTTTTATTATTTATTCTGGTTTTTTAAACGAGATTTTTAAAATTCTATTTTTAATTTTTTTTAAAAATTAAATATGGCGGGTTCTAGGAAGCCGCCCTCTCCTTTATAAAGGAGAGGGCGGGTTCCTAGAACACCCCACCCTCTTATAGAAGAGGGCGGGTTCCTAGAACCCGCCCTCTTCTTTACGAGGGTGGGGGCGGGTTCTAGGAACCCTCTCTCTTGTGGGGTGGGGTGGGAAACCGTCCTACTCTGCTAAATATAATTTAAACCCTATTATTTTAATAAATTTAATATTATCACACCCTATTTTGAAAAAAAAAAACTTTTTTTTTCTTCTAAACCTGTCTTCTTTCTTATTACTTACTCTCTTTATTTATTTGCTTGTCCTAGTTTTCGATTTCTTTATTATTCAATTTTTATTATTGATTGTCCAAGACTCAGCTATCATAGGAGTGAAGATGCCAGAAACGAATAGTAGAGTGGGGATTGGGAGTGGTGATAGAGAAGTCGGGATTGTTATGAATATAATTATCTTTAGTCTTTAGTCTCATATTGCCTGTAATAGGAGAAGTGGTCTAATACACCTCATATATATAGTAGGAACTCTTATATTATTATGCCAATAAAAATAATTTTTTTTAATTCTTTTCATGGTATCAGAGTTTTGAAAAGAATGGAGAGGAAACCTTAATTTCTTAAAACTAAAATCCTGACCCTAATGCTCTTTCACAAACCCCAACCCTGATCCTCTAGCCCTAGCCCTAGCCGCCTCCTCACTTCCTCCCTTCTCCACAATCCTCACCTCGCCCTGCACGACGCCTGCACCCGCACCCTGCTTTGCACCCGCACCATGCAACCCCCTGCTCCGCACCACGAAGCACCACGCCGCACCCTGGTCCGAACCATGCCACACCTCCACCACTTGCTTCCTGCCGCTTGCCCTAGCCGTGGCCACCTATTGTAACGTCTGTGTTTTTCAAATACCTAATAAAAGCTTTTTACAATTTTTCCTATGTTAAATAATTATTTTAGCGCTTCTGTAGTTAAAAAAAACTATAAAAATATTTTTCTATAATTAAAACTAATTAATATAATTTTTAAGAATTTAAATCGAGTTTTTAGAAAAGAATAAAATTTATAAGATATTTTTAATACCGGAAAAGAATATTATTTTTGACCAAATTTTATTACAAATTGAAGAAAACATTAAAATAGAATTTCTAGAATTTTCCTAATTTATCCAATATTTTAAACTATTTTAAAATAACTTTTCTAAATTAAAAATTCAATTTCAGAAACTTTCTTTAGAATTTTTAAAAGAAAAAAATTCAAATTGCAGGGAAACACCAACTGTCCCCATTTCCCCGCGTAGGGGATTGGGCGTGTGGGAGCCACGCGTTGCGTGTGGCCCCACACAGGAAGCCCACACCTATGTGCGTGGACTGGGGCCATCGGATTAGAAGATCCAATGGCCATCGTTTTCCCACGCTGGCGCACATGTGATGAGCGCGATTCGGGTGCGGGTCCTGGCTCGGATCCGGAGAATTAATGGTCAAATTAATTCTAAAAAACCTATAAATGGAGCCCCTTTCTCACCCATTTTTCTCACAAAATATTCATCCAAAAATTCTGAAAAAAATTCCTCGATCTTCGTTTTCTTGACCCCGACGCCGTGGTCCAGACTGTTTGTCCAGCAAAAATCCAAGGAGAGAGGGGTTCGCGTTTCTGTACAAGGCGACGTTCTGGCTTCAAAAATCGATATCCTAACCCACGATAGCATCCGCCTCTCACCTCTACACTCATCACCTTCTCCTTCTTACTGTTAATCTCTAAAAAAATGATCAAATGGTCATCTTGTTGAATTTCCTTGTGAATACTATATTAAAGGTACGACACGATAAAACATTGTCGATAATATAAATAATCCTTGATCTTTTCGTTAAAATTCTTGCACACAATAATCACAGGGTAACGACAAACTCCCAATCTAGATTGCTTATATTGTAATACGTCATTGTGCGACCTTTTATGACACAGTAAAACCCCAAGAATAATATATATATAAATAGCTTATAAGAAAAAGGTTACCATTGTTTAAAAGTAAGGATTTTGTAAAAGTACTAATAACTTTTCCAAGTTAGACTTCTTTAAAATAAAAATACTTGATACCTTTAAAAGTAAAGTTTTCATTAAACTACCATTAACCTTCGAAAGTCAAGTTTCACTAAAATACCATTAACTTTCAAAAGTTAGGTTTCATTAAAATACCAATAACCTTTCTAAAAGCTAGATTTTTATTAAAATACCTGTAATCTTCAAAATTCAAGTTTTCACAAAATACCCATAACTTTGAAAGTTAAGATTTACAATAAAATACCCTTAACTTGTGAAAGTTAAGATTTTCTTTAAAATGCCTTTAACTTTTAAAAAGATAAGTTTTCATAAAAATACCATTGACATACAAAAGTTTCCTTTGCACATTTTGCCTCTACAACCCTTTTTAGAGGAACCTAGTTATGAATGGTGCTGGTTAAAACACATCTTAAGGTCTAGTAGAGTAAGATGCAGAGCTTCTCATAGAGCGCGGTATTAAAAATAAAAAGTGGATCTAAAATAAATATTATATCACCTATTATTATAATGTGCCGTATAACCCTTAACTTCCAAAGATACTAAATACCCTAGAATTCCTAAGTTTGTATTGTTCAAGTATATAGGTAGTAGATGGGTCGAGTAGGATCTTCTCTCTTGAGCCTTTAAGAGCCGGAGACAATGATCGCTTCCACTTTCCTATCTCCCTATACGAACGGAGTAAGTTCATATCGTTACTGAAACCAAATTGCATAAGTATCGATACATACATAACTAAGAGATCTTATATGACAGGACATCTAGTACGGTTAGGGTTAGATGCGCTAACCTAAGTGTGGAATACTTTATGAAGATCCCGATATTATGGGTGACCAGTATTTAAGAAGATCCCGATATTACGGGTAACCAGTATTTAAGCACATCCCGATATTATGGGTGATCAGTATAACTGTTGAAATTCCATGTCAAGATGAACTATGCGCTAACACTAATCCATAATCACTGTTGGGGTTTGTTAGTGCCCTGGCCATCTACCGTGGCCGATGTGGAACAAAAATGGAATTTAAAAATTTTGGCGCTAAAAAACCCGTCCTAGAATCGAACCATAAATCTAAAACTAGCTACAAAAGATAGAAGTGTTATACTGAATGATTCGTGTCCTTCAGTTTTCTACCACTTTGGCTCCTTGAGGTCTCCTCGATCGAGCTTGGCCGTCGGTCCTCCTCCGTCGAAGATAATCCACCCGAGGGATGTAGCTCATGGCTCTATCTCCACACTAAGAATCTAGTGAAGAAATTAGGGACTCTAGGTTGCTAATATAGAGTGCCTAGGGATGTAATGAGTAGCTCCAAATGTGTATCTATCTCTCTTCTACCCTTGATTCTCAACACATGAGATGGTAGGGTAGAAGATCAAGAAGAAAGAGGAGGAGCTCAAGAAAGGTAGTGAGGAGAGAAGAAGCAAATGGTGAGAGTGTTTCAAAACCAACCATACAAAAATTCAAGTGGAAAAACAAGTGAAGAAAATCTAGGGAGAGAAAACCCTCAAGTATGGTTTTGTAAAACACAATTTTCCAAATATAATTTATCAACCATACTAGAATAGTTAGCACAAATGAATTAACAATTCATTTGTCATCACTATTCAAGCATGGTTCTCACCATTCTTTCTTCATCACCTTTACACCTCATTTCCATTTAATTTAATAAATAGAAAAACTAAAATGAGGCGTTCACCTTCTAGAATGTTTTCCGTATAAATACGGATTACACTCAACTGTATATACATACATGTATTTGTACCAAAATAAGAATACCCAAAAAGATAGAATAACACAAAGAATATAATACTAGAATATACATATCGAAATATATATATATATACGCAAATTATTAAATCAATAATTGGTTTAATAATCCGGCTCAAACCCGAGCCAGCTAATATTATCAACCGTCCGATCGAAAGTATGGGTAACTAGTACAATAATTCGATCGGAACCCTGCACGTATCAAAATACGGCTACTACATCATTTCGCCTGAACCAGAAAAACCCTCTGTGTGGGACTCTAAAGACTCGTCAATACGGTGGAAGTGGGTTTAATCACATGCACGTCAGCGGCACTAGCTGTACGTAACAGCTACTCAAGTATTGAGCGAAAGAAAGGCCGATGAGCAAACTCATCCGAACCCCTACTAAGCCTGTCTGTAACAATCTCCATACAGTTCGGTTTGTTTGTCTAAGAGTATCGCACATCGGGTCTAGAGGGGTGGATAAAGTCAGACCCCTAATAACGCGATATTTCGTGTCGGTGTGAAGCCCATCACCTACTGAGAAACTACTGATCCAAATCAGTAATTCTCGTCTTTCTTGGCCAAGAATTTCTGGTGATGGCCACCCGTGCACAGCGTGGCATTAACCCCCAATACCGCGAGAGACGAATCCCCGACGATTCGCTCACTGGCTCCTTGTAGCTCGGGATTGTACCCAACTAAAACCTGTTTGCATAACTCCTTTGAGCCGTGGTAGGGTATTAATCAAAGCACAGCAAGAACTCACACAAGACAAATGACGATCTCAGGTCGACAGACTAATTTGTACTCATGTCACCTGAGAACTGCTATCTGACAATATGTATAATACCATCTAGCATGTTCCCGGCGAGTCTGTTCAGTGTAACTTATAACCCAATGAGCACATGTATACTATCCTAGGCGACTAACTGACACCAATGGCTTGTGAGACCGGCCACCGCCCCTCGTCGGGGTCTCGAAAAGTATACACTAGTCTACTCCGGAGTATCGATGCCCAGTCTCGATACTCTGTCGACTAGGGACATTTAATGATGTGCTTATAGACCACCCAGCTCCCACGTATATGATCGCCATCATAATGATGTTATTCAAGCAAGAATCATATGGGCTCTATCAATATGTAATAGTGATCTGAAATACCACATAATACATGTATATGATGATAAAGAAAAACCAGATAGCATACTATCATTTTGAGTAAGACTGTTCTATCCGTATAGGTCCTCCCTCAATCATCATAATCGCGTGCTTGCGATTACAATAATTGACTTGAGGGCACTATATCCAACAATCTCCCACTTGAACTTAAGGCTAATTATTGCGGTGTCGTATACTTATAGCCCGTGTGATACCGAACACCCAATTTCTCTACTAATCAGTCTCGCAAAGCATGTTTGTGAAACTATTGCGTTCAAGAAATAGCTTCAGTGAGTGGATCCACTCCAATGTTTCTATCTTTTTCTCTCTATATCTTAACTTGGGGAGAAAGAATATCTCCCAAAATGAGCGATACGTGCCTTAGAATTTGTCTGAATATCTGATGGGACCCAGTTCACAAATGAACTTCAAATCCAACAAATTTCTTAGACCGTATCTTCCGCTGAATTTAATCAGTAACATGCGCCATGCCTTCCTCAGTATCCGCTTGGACCACCTGTCTAACATACTGCCCCTCAAAAGAGGGAAAACTATTAACTCTGACAACCACTATGTCATCCTGGTCTTCTTAGATGTCTGAAATGATAACCGTCTCCTGAAGGAGGCTGCTATTACCATATAACAAGAACATCCACTTATGTTCATAACTGCTTTCCAATGTTTCTCTAGGATTGGATTAATATATACTTATTGCAGCCAGTGCAAGGGCAATATCTAGTGTGGTACTTGACATTTCATGATTAACTCAATTTCCTAAACAAGTGATATGCCAATCATGCAAATCTCTCTCATCATCAGTCTAGAAGATATCTTTTTAGAGAGGGTGATTCCATCACCTACGGGTACACCACTACACCGGGAGTCGTCCATTCTAAAACATTTTATAATAGTGTCAAAGTACCCAAATTAGGACACTTCCCAAATCTAGATCTAAAACCATTGATCTAGTGACCAGAATCCCTGATATTTTATCTAAATCCTATGTAGAGAAATACCTTGTGACAACCACAGTATAACCGATCGTAGTATAGGAATATCACTTCCTATCAAGAGCATGTCATCCAAATACCAGGAAATCACTCCCAACTCCCTTCTTACCAGGTCCATCTATTGTTCTGATGAAGTCAAACTCTATGACTGTCACATAAAAAATAGACGATCTATCTCCGCTATACTTGCTTTAGTTTATAAATAAACATAAGCTACTTGTCCACCATGCTTCCGCTACTCCCACTGACTACAACAACCCTCTGGTAGAGTCATATACACATGCACTTCTAAAGTAAATTTAGAATAACGTTATAGCCATCCACCTGCCAGATCTCATAGCTAGGACAGCAGTAGTGGCAAGCTTGGGTCATCAAAACCTCCATGTCACCGTTTTTAAGGAGACCAAACCTCCTCTCCGGTGGCTGAGGTTACCCATCAAATCTGCGGAGTGGCTAATGGGTTGTCGAATCTAATTGAATATTTAGGTTCTATAAAATTTTCAATAATTATTTGTGGTTCTGGAATGACTTCCAGTTCTACCATACTCCCACTAATTTTTTTGAAAAGAATTCATTTTACTAAAACGGGTGGCAAGTCAAGAATAATATAACTATTGATCCTCCAAATGGTAGAATGTTAATCCTCATCAAAGCCTGGGATAACCCACAAACTGCTATTAATGAAACATGCCTTGAGTTTATCCGGATTCTGGTTTTAAGTATAAACCGGACAACTCCATATATCTTAACATCGTTAAGATATGAATCCATTCTATATCCAATATAAAAACAAAGGCACTAATTTAATTGGAACCAGATTCAAAATACATGCTGCTGTTTCTAGTGCATATCGACTAAATGGAGGAAGGCCATGCAACATTACTCATGAAGGAGTGTACCCACAGATGATTAATCTGAAAGAGAAGCAAGTTCTCAAATTTATTACTTACGACGGAATACCTAGCACAAGTATTTACAACTTCGATCACCTGGATGAATCTTGATACTTGTAACATATGGTTCTCTACTTTATTCTTATGCCTATAACTTCTCAAAATTTGGATCTTGCATTTCAACGAAATGCGTGTCTAAAAACTAGAGAAGTCATAAGTAAACGGAATATAATACGAATACCAACCCGTTTATCCTAATGGATATCGGACAACATACAATGCTTTGTATAAGTCCTCTGAGTTTAATAACTCAAACCTTGTGCGTCGTAGGTTGAAACCTGTGTTATGGTTAAGAAGAATTACACCGTTGTTGAATGCACCTTACCTAACCATCAACTGATATAGTTAAATGTCATAGACATAATTTCAAAAGGTTATATCTCACTTTATAAAATAAATGTACAGATATATCATTTTAAAATTGGTGCATAACAACGGATATTCAAAACCAAATATTTGCAGTTAGGCAAAACCAGGTGATTTTCTCAAATATCACCAATTACAAAGAATTCTGATATATTGAGGATCTAATCACCCAATTCCCAATATCTTACTCCTACTCAGTATCTGTAACGCCATACAGATGTGAGGATCAAGTCTGGTAAATACATACCCTGGAGTCAGAATCTAATTGGGAAAACAGTTTTCAATTAACACCGCACAGTAAAACTGAAATATGAAAATGTTTCGAAAGGGTGGCCTGGTATTCCTAGTAATGCCTCTTCCACTATTCAGATTCATGACAATAGTTGCGATTTACTTGCCCTAACTCTAATCCCTTTATATGTCTTTACTTCTTATCCTCTGTACACCTTATTTAGGCTAATTTGTTTTCTTCCTTCTCTACCTTTTAGCACCAGCCTAAGGTTTGGAAGAATACTATCCAATAAGCGTAATAGGTGTACTCTTCTAATACTAGGAGCCTTCATATCCTGAGAGAAGGTAAAGAGAAAAGACAACCAAATAATTCTATTTGATTTCTCCAGAACTGGAATCCATCCTCGAACTGAAACAAGTTTCTTCGAGTTCGTATGTAACTATACGATGGAATATCCAGGCAATATGGATCTTCCTAGTGATACGGAGTGTTCTGGAGAAATGCAAAGAGGAAGTAGGAGTGGAAGGGATATACGCGGCTTCGTCGTGAACGATAGTAGTCATAATTTCCTTTGCCCTCACTCTAATCCCTTTATATGTATTTACTTGTTACGTTCTGTACACCACACTTAGGCTAATTGGTTTTCTTACTTTCCTACCTTTCGGCACCTGCCTATGGTTTGGAAGAGACTATCCAATAAGTGTAATAGATGTACTCTTCTAACACTAGGAGCTTTCGCAACATAAGAGAAGGTAAAGAGAAAAGACAACCGAATGATCCTATTCAATTTCTCAAGAATCGGAAGCCATCCTTGAACTGAAATAAGTTTCTTCGAGTTCGTATGTAACTATACGATGGAATATCCAAGCAATATGGATCTTCGTAGTGATACAGATTTTTCTGGAAAAAATGCAAAGGGAAAGTAAGAGCGGTATGGATATATGCGACTTAATGACAAACCAAAAGCCAAAGTGTTTTAAGAAGGTTCTGTTAGTTATATGCATGCCCTAGAGACCATTATTGTACATGTTATGTATATTATAGCGGATGCTTGGACATATATAGAGAGGACATTCTTGCTCGACATGATAGTATGCTATCTGGTTGCTTTTTTTCTTAATATGTAGACTTGTATTATGATACTGTCTTGCTCTCACGTGTTGATAAAGCCCTTAGGATGAGTACTTGACTACTAGGACTATGATGGAGATCATACTAGTAGGGCCAGGGTAGTCTGCAAGTTCATCCTTTAATTGTTCCTAATCGAGGGTGTATCGAGACAGGGCATCGATATTCCAGTGTAGACTAGCATATACGCTTTTTGACCCATATGATGGGCGATGGATGATCCCACATCCATTGGTGTTTGACATCAAAAATGGTATACGGGTGCTCAGTGGAGACTAGGTACATTGAACAGGACTCGCCGAGAACTCCTAGATGGTATTATACCTAGCATCAGATAGAAGTTCTCTGGTGACACTGGTACAGGTTAGTCTGTAGACCCGAGATCGTCATAGAGTCTTGTGTGATTCCTACTATGCTTTGATTTCCACCTTACCACGTTCAAGAGAACGTGCAAAACGATGGTTTTTGGGTACAGTCCCGAGTCACATAGAGGCAATGAGCGATAGGAGGGGAATCGTCTCTCCCGGTAATGGGGGTTGATGTTGCGCTGTGCTCGATTAGCCATAACAGGAAGTCCCTGGCCAGGGCTGATATGGAGATTTACTGATAAGTGTTATCAGTAGTTTCTCAACCCGTTATGAGCCTCACATCGGCACGACTTATCGGTTACTGGGGTCTAACATTTACCACCCCCAGAATAGATATGCGGCATATCAGACGAAGAGACCGGACTATACGGTAGTATTACCGGCAGGCTTTGCGGGAGTTTAGACAAGCTTGCTTGTTGATCTTCCGATCGCTTAATACCGGGTAGCCGTTACGTCCAGCTAGTACCGCTGACGGCTTGTGGGTGACTGATATGATCATCACCTATTGCCGGCGTATTGACGAGTCTTTAGAGTCCTACACAGAGGTTTCCTGGATCAGGCAAAATGAAGAAGGAGCACATATGTGATATGTGTGGGACCGAGATTAATACGAGTATGTGATACCGTATTCTATTCTCGCGATATGCGATATCGGCCGGTTATATGTGATATAACCGGGTTATCGAATTAAGTGTTGATTCGATACATATGATATTAGTCGGTTATATGTGATATAGCCGGATTATTAAATTAAGTGTTGATTTAATAATTTAATGTATAATTGTATATTTGATATATTAATTTACATTAACTAATATTAGCTCACTTAAGCATTTCTTTTTCTCACTTATGCATTTAATATATATGTGATATATATTAATTGTATTTCTTTTTTTGTCATGCTTGATGATACATGCTACATGGGTGTATGAGACTCACACCATACTTATGATAATGTGGGGTTTATTTATTTAAATTAAAAAAAATAGTTGGAAATTAGTCACATGGTTTAAGCTTAGTGGAAGCTTGTAGAACCATTGACTTAGTCCAGTAGTTTTGTTTTACATTAGATATTTATTAACCCAACCATTATCTTAAGCCATGGTTAAGTCTCTACAGGAGTTATATGAGATATTTCTCACCCATGGTTGAAATAAACAATAATCTTCTTCATCTTCTACTTCTTCATCAAGAGTGAGCTCTTTAGATTTTTGAGAGGTGAAGAAAACTAGTTAGAAAATTAATTCTAAAGTGAGCAAAAATCCTACTTCATCATCCTCTACTAGACTAGCCATTTAGTTTAGGGTTTTAGCTTCACTAATTCCAAATTAGTGAAGAGGTAGCTTGAGTTGGTGTCTCTTCAACGTAGATCATCTTCGGCCTCGAAAACTTCTAGTAAGCTTTTCCATTCATCTTGTGGAGCCATTCTAGAGTCATGGAGATCACTACTTGGAGCGAAGGGACTACTACACAGAGCTATTGAAGTGAAGGACCGGTCTACAAATGTTGTATTCCTTGTTCACTTAGATGTAAAGTTGTTTATATGCATGTATTGTCTAATTCTCTAGTTAAGATTCTAGGGTTAGGGTTGTTTAGCATGGCAATTTTTTGAAAACGACATGGATGATGCCTCCCGAAACCTTGCTGTCGTGCTACGTAACCCAACAGTGGTATCAGAGCCAAGCTAGAGAATTAGACGATATTTGTAGAATTACGAAACCCAAACAACTCCGAAATATTGAAACACAAAACCTAGTTTCTGTCGTTTTTTAAAAGTCCTCGAATTTTTTTTAAGAAACTGCAGAATGTTATATGAGATGTAACATGAACACCAGACAAAAACGGGACCCTTTCACCCGTTTTGACCCGGCGACATTTGAAGAAAGACTGGCATGGCCGGTTCTGGATGCTTCGTTTTGCCTCGTTTTCGTTTGGTGTTCTGGTCTCTGGGTTTTGGTGTTTCAGGTGTTGCTTGTTTTTACTGAAATTGCATATGATATTAACTTTCTGTAAAGGCAATTCGGAGTGTTTCGTAGTCGTAATGCTAACATCGTTTCGGGTTATTTAGACGACGTTAAAAAGTTCGAACGAATATCAATAACCCATTTTCTCCCTCGTTGGAAATTTTCCAAAAGTTGAATTTTTCTAAGTTTAAAATTATTCAAAAATCATGCAAGTAATTCTATGGACCCTTTAGAAGAACGAAACCCTAACTTGATTCTATGACCGTCATAACCGCCACCAAACCTTAGGGTTTGTGGTAGTTCCGCGGCGCCATAGGTGAGGCAAGGGTTAACCCTTCTACGGTTGGTCCATAGGTACTCTGGCATGTTCTGAATATTTCTTAACTGTGCTCAAGTGTTGAGCTCTTTGAGAAATTTTGGGCGTTTATTGATTCGATCGGAATGTTTAATATCGTCTATCTATCTCTGGAATATGATATAATATTTGGAATCTACACTAATTAGTTTTATGAAAATTGATTAGTTGCTTGTAAATTTAACATTTCGGTCTCGGGTGGAATCGGGAATCTTGTTGAATTACCCGATTTCTTTTGAAAAGGTGTTTTCATGAGTGTGACCCAAATATAAGATTTACAATGTTAGGCATGAAATCCAAAGTATGTGATATTCTGGGTTTATGATGTCTAAGGGTTGTGTTGATTCCAAATGTTGTAATTTGACATTTTCTTTTCTGCGACCGTAAGTGTAATATGTGGTGTATCGCCGGTTTCATTACGATATGTCAACGACAATTGGGATACATATATTTACTTACGTTGATGACATGTGATGTTATGTGTTGCTGGGATATGTTATATTGGATCGTCGTGTTTGAATAACCGGGGATTTTTATGTGAGATGAGAGTTTTTCATTTTCATTCATGTAAAATCTTGTATGCAGTATTCTTTTATTGGGGCACTTTCGGGTTGAGGATGATGTAACCATTGATGTATATTGTTTACCTTTTCGCATTAGGATAGACCCAAGGTGGGGAGCATAAGTAACCGGGTTCTAGAGTCCAGCGGGAGACCATCTCGAGGAGTCGAGTCCGGGTCTCCTAACTCTAGAATTGGTAGGGTTGCTTGCTGCTCTTGGAGGGGTCCACGGATATGGGTTTGGCTATTCATTACGACCATGGAATCCGTGTTTTTACTGGCTTAATATAAAACAAGGAAATCCTAGTATATCCAATATTTCATATGTGGACTTTTGCTGCTGATATCCTGTGATGTGATCACTTAATTTGATTGAGACGAATGATTTATTATTATATATATGATATATAATAAACGTTGCTTATGTTTTGCACCCGCGCTAGCCCTGCCCCAATATACCGTTAGTTAAGTAACCTAACGGTACATAACGGGACACTGTGGCGAATGCAGATAGCATAAGCGTACGTTGTATTTTCGTTTTTTCTGTGATACTTAGGAAGCATATATGATGGGACTTTATTAATGAGATTAATGAAAGAAAAGAAACCTAGAAGATATTGTAGAATCAAATTTTCAAAAAGGATAGCTCTAGTTTTTGTTTTGCATAGCGGTATTCCTTGTAGAATATCCAGCACCTCATTCAATGAGGAAAGAGCCGAGATCCCTTCACCGGGAGTGACCACTTTAGCGAAACTAGAAGATGCTACAACCCACTCGGTTTTCGTTTTGTGTATGATTGCTTTTTTTAGTTCTTGCTTTGCATAGAGGTATTCCTTGTAGAATATCCAGCAACTTATTCGATAAGGAAAGAGCCAAGATCCCTTCACCGGGAGTGATCTCTTTAGCAAAACTAGCAAAAGCCTTAAAAACACCCCTTTTCAAATTCACTCGATTCTGCAACGATATCAAGTTCATTACGCAAAGGGTTTTCTTAAAAACCTGTCGTAGCCCTCTGTCATTTCAGATAAGGACTATTTAGTATTCGTGCTGCGTTTGTTGACCTTAACCAAGGCGTAGTATGCGGTAGCTATTTAGTGCTTATCTGCAAGCATGAGATGCGATTGAGTTAGGATAGTCGTACGTCTTTGTTGACCTTAGCCAAGGGTCGTACGGGTGGGTTTATTTCAATCAGGAAATGACGGGTTGAACTTGGCTAGCGCTTATGATTTGTTGACCATATCCTAGGTCATAAGTTGCTAGGGGCAAAATATTATCAGGAATTTTAAGTGTTGAAATTTGCAATGAGATTGCATACCTTCTATGAGATAGTTGGATCCTGATACCCACTGCGAGTAATAGTTACTCCTGGGAGAGTTTTACACATCATAATTAGCCAATCAAGTATATGTCTAGAAAGATGTTAATGGGGTTACGTCCCTAGGAAAACGATCTTTATTTTAATTAGTTCCGTGCAAAAGCACGGGGAACCTCCCTCAAAGTACCGACACCGGCCTGGCCGAAAGATTAGCGAACTTTTAGGGTGTAATTAATCCCGGCTAAGTCTTACCTTTTAGGGTTTGAAGGAAGATTTGATAAAAACAGTGAGAGCCATCCTAATTAGAAAAGATAATAACCAATCTAATCTTGCAAGAGCATACGCTATGTGTTTTCTTCTCTCTCTCTCCAGGTAGCGACCATGTTAGGCCTTAATCAAGATAATAATATGGATGTATTGACCGAACCCGCTTGTTGTACTGAGCAGGGGAACGTTGGTTCCGCTCCAACTTATAATTGTTATAAGTCCGAGCAGGAAATAGGGGAATATCCGGATTCCCACACCATCCAAACGAAGAATGAGCATGTTGATGCATCTTTTTCGGGTGTGTTAGTTACCGAGAACTGTTTCTTAGTACACTCTACGTCCTAGGTATTAGATACTCGATCGGGATCCCACATATGTAATATGTTGCATGGGCTTAAGAAAGGTAGAGAACTGGGAATAGGTGATCATTCTCTAAAAGTAGGGAATGGTGCAAGTGTTGCAGCCAAAGTAGTTGGTGAATATCACCTTATATTACCAAATAGGAATATTTTGATCTTGAACGACTATTATTACGTACCCTCTATGATATGCAATTTAATATCAATTTCTTTATTAGATAAAGAAGGATATAATTTTGTAGTAGAGAATAATGTTATAAACATTTACCTAAATCAAGTGTTGATTGGGTTTGGTGCGTTATGTAATGGTTTGTACGTTCTGAATCAAAACACAGTTCTGAACGTGCAAAACACACACAAGAGGAAGAGTTCAGAAATGAACGAATCCTTCTTGTGGTATTGTAGACTAGGTCATATCAATGCGACATGACTAGCTAAGTTACATAAGGATGGATATTTGAATCCGTTCGAATTATCATCTTATGAAACTTGCCAGTCATGTCTCAAAGGAAAGATGACCAAAACTCCGTTTACTGGACACGGGGAAAGAGTTACGGAACTCTTGGGACTGATACATAGAGATGTATGCGGTCCCATGTCTACACATGCCAGGAATGGTTCCTCGTACTTTATTAATTCACTGACGATCTTTCAAGATATGGACATGTGTTCCTGTTGAAACACAAGTCTGCAGCTTTTGAGAAATTCAAAGAATATAAGCATGAAGTTGAGAATCAGACGGGTAAAAGTATTAAAATCCTACGATCTGCTTGGGGAGGAGAATGAGATTCTCTTTCAGCTTACTCCTCCGTATACACCATAGCACAATGGTGTATCGGAACGGAGGAATCACACCATATTGGATATGGTGCGCTCTATGATGAGCACCGCTGAGTTACCTATTTCCTTTGAGGTTATGCGCTTGAGACAACAGCATAACTATTGAATAGAGTTCCAACCAAATCAGTGCCAACCACTCCATATAAGATATGGAATGAGAAGAGACCATCTATTAAGCGAGTTAAGATATGGGGTTGTCCGGCCTATGTCAAAAGGAAAAATCCTGACAAACTCGAGGCACGATCAATTCTTTGCATGTTTGTGGGATATCCAAACAATTCGTATGGATATCAATTCTACCTCAGTGAAGAATAAAAGGTGTTTGTTTCTCAACATGCCACCTTTTTAGAAATGAAATTTCTTGTAAAAGAGATTAGTGGTAAAGGGGTAGAGCTGGAAGAAGTTCCAACCTCACAAACTACAGAAGAAGATTTGGTAGAACCGGAGGATTCGATAGTTCCCAACGAATCTCATCCTCTCCGTCGATCTAGCTGGGTTCTTCATCCATCTGAGAGATACTACGGTTTTCTCATTGATGGTGGAAGTGAGAATTGCATCATAGAAGATGATGACCCAACTAGCTTCGAGCAGGCCATCACAAGTGGAGACTCTGTGAAATGGCTGGATGCAATGTGATCTGAGATGGAATCCATGTACACCACCAAAGTATGGACTTTTGAAGATGCTCCTGAAGGGGTAAAACCCATTGGGAGCAAATGGATCTTTAAGAAGAAACTTGGTGTACATGGAAAAGTTTAGAATTTCAAAGCTAGACTTGTTGCAAAAGGTTTTCGTCAATGACCCAGTGTGGATTATGATGAAACCTTTTCTCCAATGGCTATGCTTAAGTCCATCCGGATCCTACTTGCCATCGCTGGATACCATGACTATGAAATTTGGCAAATGAATGTTAAGACCGCCTTTCTAAATGGTGATTTAGAAGAGAGCGTGTACATGACTCAGCCAGAGGGCTTCGTAGACAGTGGGAGCAGCGGAAAGGTGTGCAAGCTGCTTAAATCTATCTACGGGTTAAAGCAGGTATCGTGGAGTTGGAACATCTGTTTTGATGTGGTAGTCAAAGAGTTTGACTTCATCAAAAACGTAGATGAACCTTGTATATACAAGAAGGTGGCAGAGAGTAAGGTCGTCTTCCTCGTATTGTACGTGGATGGCACTCTTGATAAGAAATGATGTTCCTATGCTGCACTCGGTCAAGATCTTCTTATCACAAACACTCTCAATGAAAGATCTAGGTGATGCCTCATACATCTTGGGGATTAAGATCAATAGAGATAGATCTAAAAGGATACTGGGATTGTCCCAATCCAGGTACATTGACACCATACTAAAGAGGTTTAGTATGGAAGATTCCAAGCATGGAATTTACCCACGATCTCAGGACTCACACTCTCCAAAGAGATGTCTCCCAAAACTAATTTGGAAAGAGCTCACATGCAAGATATACCCTATGCTTCGGCAGTAGGCTCTACCATGTACGCGATGTTGTGTACCATACCCGATATAGCATACTAAATAAGTGTAGTGAATAGGTATCAAGCAGATCCAGGAGAGAATCTGTCACGCCCCGCTTCCCGGTATACGGCGAAGGGGACGGGACTGGTCCGCTATGTATATACTCAGAAGTACATACGCTAAGCGTATCTAAGCAATATAAAAATAAATACACAAGAGACAAGATATAAAAAAAACAGCAACTTTTATTTATTAACATTCTTTTGTACAATGCATGAAAAGGAAGTACAACTGAAATAAAACGATGCCTAAACAATGGCATAACAGGAAATGAAAAGTACTGAATGGAAAATGTACAATGAAACTAGAGCTCTGGTTCTTCAGCAAACTACTCCAAGTCTTCTGCAGATGGCTCGATCTCTGCCGGGTCCAAACCAACTAACGACATTCAAAGAAGAAGGAAATAGAATGTCGTCAGCGAACAGGTCACTCGGTAAGTCCCAAAGATAAGTGGAAAGTATAATAGACAGAATAAGAAGGAATCTTTTAAAATTGTATTATCTTGTTGTAATGTTGTGTTACCGCTGTTGTTTGTAGCTTGGTACAGAAAGATGCCAGTGTGTACGAGAGGGGTCTCTATATGCTAGAAACCAAGGCAAACGGAATGTACAAGGAACCGTTAAGCCATGGTACAACAGCAACGGAATATAAGTTAGTTGTCTTAATCTTACCGCCTCGTGCCACTTTTAACACCTTCCGTACCAATCTACCACTTAAACCCCATAGTGTTTTGATTGTATTGTTTGTCTTGTAAATTGTATTGATTGTATAATTGATTGACTGACCGAAACCATGATATCGGTAAACGGATATGACCTTAGAATCATGTAAATGGAATAACTGGAGAACCATGTAAGTGGAATGTATATCCATGGTTCGCTTCAGTCAAGTTGTTTAGATTGATAATTGGACTTGTGGATTCATGTTGAAGATTGTAGATTGTAAATTGACCTCAATCATGTTCAAGTCAGATTAATCAGACTCAAACCTGAGTCAGACAATTAGAAATGTAAGTCGAAGTCTTGATTATTTCTTAAACCTATAATTGTTAGGGTCCTTAGGGTAATTTATAAAACTCGAGGGGGGTTTTATGTAAAAATACTTATATATACTTTTCAAAATACACCTTAAGTATTCGTTATTCGTCTTTAGAGTTGTAATGAAGGTGGATTTTATATTGTGATATTTCTAGTGAAAATATCCTAGTTTCAGAAAATAAAGGTATTTATTTGTAATATTGATTTATGTGGAATTTATGGTATTTTAGTGTAAAATTGGTTCTTGGGATTTTTAGAAAAAGGTGGAATATTTATATCATAACAAAATAGATATTTTAATGATAAATAAACATATATTTATACAAAAATAATTTTAATAAATATTTTATATTCTAAAAAAAATCTCATTTTCTTAAGATGTCGTATTTTAAATCTTTCGAGACCGAATACTCCTTACGGAGGTCTGAATCTCGCACTATTAAGCCCGAGGATGTGGGATAATCTACACCATCCCGAACGGGTTCCCCAAAGTGGATTGTAGCGGCGCTTCGCAAAGATTGTAAAATACTAAATCTTTTAGAAAACGGTTTTATGAAGTAATTGGTATTTATTTGTAAAGATGTATATTTTCTGTATTATATGTTCTAGTTTCTCCTAAATTAACTAGTCTATTCCTAACTGGTCCAGACGAGAAGTTGTGAGATGCCTCAAATCGTCTCTTCACCGCCAATTTTGTCCAGGTAAGTACAAGTAAGGAAAGGAGGGATCCGCTCACGAATCACCGTGAGTCGGGCCTTTTAAAGTTACCTTTCTCACTTGCCTAGCCAAGACACCACAAAGCCAGATTTAGATAAACGACCAATGTCCACAACTTATCGTATTTTCATAATAAGTGGTACTTCTTTAAAAAGTGTATCAAAACTAAATCTTTTAGAAATGGTTTTATTAAATATATGGTATTTAAATGAAAATGTTTATTTTCTCGTATTCTAGGTTCTCGGGGGTGTTTCATATGAGTGTGCTAGGAGGTAGGTCATTACCTCGTGATCTACTTTAAATGTATAGCAAGTTTGATGGGGTTAAATAAAGGATTGAAACAATGTGGTATTTAAGTGAAAAATACGATAAATTAAAAAAGCTATCATTTCATGTGACGAAACTTGATCAAATTATTTGATTAGTGTTTAATAGTCAATATGAGGAAGGTTAGGCATGTTTGTATTAGTGAGAAGTGGAATTTTATAGAAAACCGAATCGGAAATCGGATTTGATCCGATTCCGTCGGGTCTTGTAATTTCATATTTCGAGAATGGAAAAGAGAGAAAGAAAGGGACTTACGGGTTTTAGATTAAACAAGGGAGTGAGAGGGAACTAGAGGAATCGCTGATGTATTGCGTCGTCACCGGTAGTTCCTTAAAACGGTCGACGGAGGTTCCGCCGGGAATTCGTCGGAGCTTCGCCTTGAGCTTGTTTTCAAAGCACACGACTCTTGGAAAATTTTTGAGAGAGTGGGCTCAGGATTTTAGGGTGAAAGGGTAGATGGTAGGGGGTGTATTTATAAGGTAGGCTAGGGTTAGGGTAGATGAAAGGTTAAAATGAAAAATATGATAAAATGTATAAAAAAATATATTAAAAGTGGAGTTATTAGGGTTTTAAAAGAGCTCTGGAAGTGGTCTGAGGCTGAAATTATGCAGGTGCATAGGGAATATGAAAAGACATAACTTTCATGTTAGGGCGGTCGCCGGAATCGGCCGACTCGGCCGTGAATCGGCCGTGACTCGGTCTGAGGACTGAGACAGACCGAGTAAAGGCCGATTTGGCCGATTCCCGGCCGAGTCAGGCGGCCGGGATCCTTCCCCGACGGTTCATCTAACTCCTGGAAATGTTACATCTTTGGGTGTAGTGGGTTTTTTGTGAGATATGCACATGTAAACTCTTGGTATTCTAAAGGTTTTAAAAAAATCAATATTAAAAATAATGTGGGGTATGGGATTTGAACTCTGGTGGCTTGGTTCAGCAGTGTAAGGTATTACCAACGAGCCACAAGCTCCTTCTTGTAATTATTGTGTGAAACAAATACTTCAAGTGGTAACAGCAACATTAAATACCCCAAGTATACTTCAAATTTAAATCAAATTTATGTACACTAAAAATGGAGTTGTTACAGTCTACCCTCCTTACAAAAATTTCGTCCTCGAAATTTACAACTTTTATTTGAGGACTAGTTTACAAAGAGGTGAGGATATCTTGCACGCATTTCATCTTCTCTTTCCCAAGTGGACTCTCCTGGAGTGTCTTTCCTCCACATCACTCGGACCAAGTTAACTTCTTTGTTCCGAAGTGTCTTCACTTTCCTGGCCAGGATCTCCATAGGATGTTGCTCACAAGACAAGTCGGGCTGTATAGTGAGCTCGGAATGATCAAGAACATGGCTGGGGTCACTCACATACCTTCTGGGTTGGGATACGTGAAACACATTATGCACTCCTTCCAATGAGGGTGGAAGCGCTAAGCGATATGCCACTTCACCGACTCGTTCGAGTATGTCGAATGGTCTAATGTATCTCGGACTTAATTTACCCCGTCTTCCAAATCGGATCACTTCGCGGTTCGGAGATATCTTCAAGAATACGTGATCTCCTGGCTGGAACTCCAAGTGTCGTCTCTTTGCATCAGCCTAGTGTTTTTGTCGATCTTGGGCTATGCGCATCCTTTCTCTGATAGTACGAACCACATCAACGGTCGCTACTATCATCTCTTGTCCAAGGAGTTCCCTATCCCCGATGTCGTCCCAACTTAATGGTGATCGACACTTCCTTCCATACAATGCTGCAAAAGGTGCCATTCCTATGCTTCCTTGGTAGCTGTTATTGTACGCGAACTCCATAAGATGCAGGTGATCTTCCCATGATCCTTTGAAGTCTAGCATACACGCTCTGAGCATATCTTCCAAGATCTGAATAGTTCGCTCAGACCGACCATCTGTTTGTGGATGATAAGCCGTGCAGAAGTTCAGACTTGTTCCCAAGCTTACTTGCAGACTCTGCCAAAATTGCGATCGGAACCTGGCGTCACGATCGGAGATAATGCAAACCGGTACTCCATGAAGTCTCACAATTTCCTGTATGAGTTCATGGGTATCAGAGATAATACATTATGAACAGTTTAAATCTTAAATAGATTATTACTTCCATGTACTTCTTTGCTAGTGCCTCAGTTGATTGGCCAGCCCGAAATGGGATGAAGTGAGCCGACTTCGTGAGTCGATCCACAATGACCCATATATCATCGTTACCCTTTGTGCTGCGAGGGAGAGCAGTCATAAAATCCATCGTGATGTGTTGCCACTTACATTCTGGGATTGGTAACGGTTGAAGTAGTCCAGCTGTCCTGTGATGTTCAGCCTTTACTTGCTGACACACCAAACATTTTGCGACGCTTCTGGCTACTTCACGCTTCATTCCATGCCACCAATAATTCTGACGTAGATCTTTATACATTTTGGTACCTCCAGGATGTACTGAGTAGGGAGAGCTGTGAGTTCCTTTCATTAACTCTTCCCGAACAGGACCTTTTGGTAAACAATCTGCTGCCGTATCTCAAAGATCCGTCTTTATGGATGATGAAGTCTGTTCTGAGTCCATTCTCCACTTGTTCTCTGATCCTTTGCAACTTAGCATCACTTGCTTGAGCTACATTGATCTGATTGATAATGGTTGATTGAACTTGTAAATTCATCAAACTTGAAGCGTTACCTGGCATGACTACTTCAATCTCCATCTGATGCAAGTCTTGTTGAAGCTTCCACTGAGCAATGAGATTCATTGCTAATGGTTGGCGACTAAGAGCATCAGGTACTACATTCACCTTCCCTGGATGATATTGCAAGTTGATGTCAAAGTCTGCCATGAGTTCTAACCATCTTCTCTGCCGCATATTCAACTCCTTCTGAGTAAACACGTACTTCAGACTTTTATGATCTGTGTATAGGTTCACTCGTTCACCAAGTAGATAATGGATCTAAATCTTGAGAGCAAAGATGATGGCTGCCAACTCCAGATCATGCGTCAGATAATTGGGCTCATGAGTCTTCAGTTGTCTTGAAGCATAAGCCACAACCTTACCGTGCTGATGTAGAACACATCCTAATCCCTTACCGGATGCATCGCAATGCACTTTGAATACTCCAGATTGATCCGGTATTACGAGAATAGGTGCTGATGTCAACCTTGACTTGAGTTCTACGAAAGCTTGTTCGCATGCTTCTGACCACACAAATTCCTCATCTTTACGTGTGAGCGTGGTCAGGGGTGTTGCTATCTTTGAAAATCCTTTAATGAACCTTCTGTAATATCCAGCTAAACCCAAGAAACTTCGAATGTCCTTCACTGACTTTGGTGTAGGCCATTCGCAAACTGCTGAAACTTTTGCTGGATCCACAGAAATTCCTTCTCCTGATACGATATGTCCAAGAAAACCAACTTGCTTTAGCCAAAACTCGCACTTGCTGTACTTGGCATAGAGCTTATGTTGTCGAAGAGTTTCCAGGAAAATTCGTAGGTGCTCTGCATGCCCTTTCCGACTCTTAGAATACACCAGGATGTCGTCGATGAAGATGACAACAAACCTGTCTAAGTACTCCCGGAAAACTTGATTCATTAGGTTCATGAATATTGCCAGTGCATTGGTCACCCCAAATGGCATCACTAGAAATTCGTAATATCCATAGGGAGTTCTGAAAGCTGTTTTGTGAATATCAGCTTCCTTGACTTTCACTTGATGATAACCTGAATGAAGAACCAATTTAGAGAAAACACAAGATCCACTTAGCTGATCGAATAAATCATCAATGCGCGGGAGTGGATACTTGTTCTTTATAGTGACTTCGTTCAAGGCTCTATAATTGATGCACATTCTGTATGAACATTCCTTCTTCTTCACAAGTAGTACAGGTGCTCCCCAACTTGAAGTGCTGGGACGAATCCATCCTTTCGCCAATAATTCGTCCAACTGTGTTCGGACTTCCTTCAAACCTTCCGGACTTAATCTATAAAGTTCTTTGATCACCGGTTGTGCTCCCGGTACTAAATCAATACTGAATTCAAGAGCCCGATCGGGAGGCAAACCTGATATATCGTCAGGAAATACATCGTCAAACTCTCGAACTACCTCTGGTCTTGATACTTCCTCCGCTTGAGCTGCTACAACTACTGCTTCCCTTTGTAGGTACTTGGCTCTAGGGTACGGTCTCCGCTTTTGAAATAGAAGACCGGATGGTCTGGAATCTCGAATACTACCCTCCTTTGACGACAGTCGATGGTAGCATAAAAAGTTCCAAGCCAATCCATTCCTAGAACCACATCGAAGTTCGGTATGTCCAGTACTTTGAAGTCAGCATAAAACTCTCTGATGCAGACGACGACTGGACACCAGCTGTATCCCATAGTTGCCTTTAGAACGCCATTTCCTGAACTGACATTCCAGCTGGATACAAGCGGTGAGATTGGAATCGCATGGGTTCGGACGAACCGTTGCGACATAAAGCAGAGCGATGCACCAGTATCAAACAGTGCTAGTGCAGATAGTGAGGCTACTAAGAATGTACCTAAGGTATGTGGGATATGCTTTAGGTATAGGGAAAGTGTGTAGATAAACAAGACTGAAAGAAAAGTTTAAGAAGAAAAATTTACCAGTGATGACTTGGCTAGGAGCCTCAGCTTCTTCCACTGACATAGCGAAAGCCTGGCGCCGTGGTACATTCCTCCTGGCCTGAGAAGCATTCCTCGGAACGTTCTTTTGAGCTTGATGGAACTGACGAGTAGGTGGTGCAGCTTGTGGTCCTCTGGGTGGTGCAGGTAGTGCAGGTCTTGGAGCAGGGGCTTGGATGGCTGGGCGCTGTGGGTAATTGTTTGCTGGCCTAGGTACAGCAACTGGGTTTTGCCTTTGGGGGCAAGTCCCAATATTATGAGTAGCTGAGCCGCAGACTAAGCAAAGACGGTTAGCTCGCCGGCAGTCTTTCATCATATGTCCGGCTCTCTTGCAGTAGGTACAAAAGGCTGGGCTGGGACAATGGTTTGGTACTCCGGGTCGCATTGGCACAAAAAGTGGCCTGGACGAGGCTCCTCCTGCCATCTGGTTGGCAGGACGCTTAACTCCTATAGACTGAGGTCTGCTCCTTACTTTTATCACTGCCTCATAACTGCGGGCAGCTTTTAGAGCTTCCTCATGAGTCTGAAATTTCCCTGTGGCTAGTGCAGCCTGAATTTTCGTATCCAAACCTTGTTGAAAGCGACGGGCTCTGATCTCGTCCGTCGGTATCAAGTGTGCCGCGAATCTGTTTAAAGGATTGTGTTAGCTGTGTAGTATGTGATATTTTAGAAATTTGAAATACTGTAACATATTTTACAGACTTAGTATGGTGAATTCAACGTCATATTCATCCACTGACTTGTCCCACATCGAACCTTGTTGTAGATGAATGAACTGCTGCTCTATGGCAAACCTGGCAGTCACAGGGAAGTACTTCACGTCGAACTTCTCGCGAAAAGTCTTCCATTTAATAGGCTGTACAAGACGTCTTTCTTCCGCCTTCCACCAGTTGCGAGCATTGTCTGTAAGTTACAGTTTCGCCACATGGACCCAAGCTATGTCTGGCACTTGTGCCGCCGCCAGATCATTCTCTATGCTTTGTGCCCATTCCTCAGCTTGAAGAGGACTTCCCTTTCCGGAGAACTGCTCGGGATGTAAAGCCCTGAATTGCTTTACCCCAGGTGCGTCAGTCTCGAGACAGTTCAGGAGTTGTTGCTGTCCCTCAAGAAGGTTGTGGATCGCCTCAAGTAGCACTGTTTGCTTGGTGGGTGGCGTAAGAACAACAGGAACGATTGGCAGTGGAGGTGGAGGTGTGTTGGTGACGTTGGTGCTGGTGTTGTTCGGGGAATCCATAACCATGAAAAAGATTTGGGTTAGGACAGATTCAAGTACATGAAATGATTAGATTAAAGGAATATGAAATTGTAAGATTCGATGAACATAAATTGTAAAGAATGTTTTAGTTGTTGGTTCTTGTGTTATATTGCTTAGGTTGTTCACACAGAACAGAACTGCATGATAGGGTTTCATACAGCTCTGACCTGCATGGGCCACCAACAAAACCTGTCACGCCCCGCTTCCCGGTATATGGCGGAGGGGACGGGACTGGTCCGCTACGTATATACTCATGAGTACATACGCTAAGCGTATCTAAACAATATAAAAATAAATACACAAGAGACAAGATATAATAAAAACATCAACTTTTATTTATTAACATTCTTTTGTACAATGCATGAAAAGGAAATACAAATGGAATAAACGATGCCTAAACAATGGCATAACAGGAAATGAAAAGTACTGAATGGAAAATGTACAATAAAATTAGAGCTCTGGTTCTTCAGCAAACTGCTCCAAGTCTTCTACAGATGGCTCGATCTCTGCCGGGTCCAAACCACCTGACGACATTCAAAGAAGAAGGAAATAGAATATCGTCAGGGAACAGGTCACTCGGTAAGTCCCAAAGATAAGAGGAAAGTATATTATACAGAATAAGAAGGTATCTTTTAAAGTTGTATTATCTTGTTGTAATGTTGTGTTACCGCTGTTGTTTGTAGCTTGGTACAGAAGAATGCCAGTGTGTACGGGAGGGGTCTCTATATGCTAGATACCAGGGCAAACGTAATGTACAAGGAACCGTTAAGCCACGGTACAACAGCAACGGAATATAGGTTAAGTGTCTTAATCTTACCTTCTCATGCCACTTTTAACACTTTCCGTACCAATCTACCGCTTAAACCCTGTAGTGTTTTGATTGTATTGTTTGTCTTGTAAATTGTATTGATTGTATAATTGATTGACTGACCGAAACCATGATATCAGTAAACGAATATGACCGTAGAATCATGTAAATGGAATAACTGGAGAACCATGTAAGTGGAATGTATATCCATGGTTCGGTTCAGTTAAGTTGTATAGATTGATAATTGGACTTATGGATTCATGTTGAAAATTGTAGATTATAGATTGACCTGAATCATGTTCAAGTCAGATTAATCAGACTCAAACCCGAGTCAGACACTTAGAAATGTAAGTCGAAGTCTTGATTATTTCTTAAACCTATAATTGTTAGGGACCTTAGGGTAATTTATAAAACTCGAGGGGTTTTTTTATGTAAAAATACTTATATATACTTTTCAAAATACACCTCAAGTATTCGTTATTCGTCTTTAGAGATGTAATGAAGGTGGATTTTATATTGTGATATTTCTATTGAAAATATCCTAGTTTTAGAAAATAAAGGTATTTATTTGTAATATTGTTTTATGTGGAATTTATGGTATTTTTGTGTAAAATTGGTTCTTGTGATTTTTAGAAAAATGTGGAATATTTATATCATAACAAAATATATATTTTAATGATAAATATACATATATTTATACAAAAATAATTTTAATAAATATTTTATATTCTAAAAAAATATTATTTTCTTAAAATGTCGTATTTTAAATATTTCGAGACCGAATGCTCCTTACGGAGGTCTGAATCTCGCACTACTAAGCCCGAGGATGTGCGATAATCCACACCATCCCGAACGGGTTCCCCAAAGTGGATTATAGCGGCGCTTTGCAAAGATTCTAAAATACTAAATCTTTTAGAAAATGGTTTTCTGAAGTAATTGGTACTTATTTGTAAAGATGTATATTTTCCGTATTGTATGTTCTAGTTTCTCCTAAATTAACTAGTCTATTCCTAACTGGTCCAGACGAGAAGTTATGAGATACCTCAAATCGCCCTTTTACCGCCAATTGTGGCCAGGTGAGTACAAGTGAGGAAAGGAGGGATCCGCTCACGAATCACCGTGAGTCGGGCCTTTTAAAGTTACCTTTCTCACTTGTCTAGCCTAGATACCACAAAGTCAGGTTTAGAAAACGACCGATGTCCATAACTTATCGTATTTTCATAATAAGTGGTACTTCTTTAAAAAGTGTATCAAAACTAAATCTTTTAGAAATGGTTTTATTAAATATATGGTATTTAAATGAAAATGTTTATTTTTTCGTATTCTAGGTTCTCGGGGGTGTTGCATATGAGTGTGTGAGGAGGTAGTTCCTTACCTCGTGATCTACTTTAAATGTATAGCAAGTTTGATGGGGTTAAATGAAGGATTAAAACAATGTGGTATTTAAGTGAAAAATACGATAAATTAAAAAAGTTATCATTTCAAGTGACGAAACTTGATCAAATTATTTGATTAGTATTTAATAGTCAACATGAGGAAGTTTAGGTATGATTGTATTAGTGAGAAGTGGAATTTTATAGAAAACCGAATCGGAAATCGGATTTGTTCCGATTCCGTCGGGTTTAGTAATTTCTTATTTTGAGAATGGAAAAGAGAGATAGAAAGGGACTTACGAGTTTTAGATTAAACAAGGGAGTGAGAGGGAACTAGAGGGATCGCCGATGTATTGCGTCGTCGCCGGTAGTTTCTTAAAACGGTCGCCGGAAGTTCTGCCGGGAATTCGTCGGAGCTTCGCCTCGAGATTGTTTTCAAAGCACACGACTCTTAGAAAATTTTTGAGAGAGTGGGCTCAGGATTTTAGGGTGAGAGGGTAGATGGTAGGGGGTTTATTTATAGGGTAGGCTAGGGTTAGGGTAGATGAAAGGTTAAAATGAAAAATGTGATAAAATGTATAAAAGATGTATTAAAAGTGGAGTAATTAGGGTTTTAAAAGAGCTCTGGGAGTGGTCTGAGGCTGAAATTTTGCAGGTGCATAGGGAATATGAAAAGACACAACTTTCATGTTTGGGCGGTCGCCGGAATCGGCCAACTCGGCCGTGACTCGGTCTGAGGACTGAGTCAGACCGAGTCAAGGCCGATTCCCGGCCGAGTAAGGCGGTCGGGATCCCCCCGACGGTTCATCTAACTCCTGGAAATGTTACATCTTTTGGTGTAGTGGGGTTTTTGTGAGATATGCACGTGTAAACTCTTGGTATTCTAAACGTTTTAAAAAAATCAATATTAAAAATAATGTGGGGTATGGGATTTGAACTTTGGTGGCTTGGTTCAGCAGGGTAAGGTATTACCAATGAGCCACAAGCTCCTTCTTGTAATTATTGTGTGAAAGAAATACTTAAAGTGGTAACAGCAACATTAAATACCCCAAGTATACTTCAAATTTAAATCAAATTTATGTACACTAAAAATGGAGTTGTTACAGTCTACCCTCCTTACAAAAATTTCGTCCTCGAAATTTACAACTTTTATTTGAGAAGTAGTTTACAAAGAGGTGAGGATATCTTGTACGCATTTCATCTTCCCTTTCCCAAGTGGACTCTCCTGGAGTGTCTTTCCTCCATATCACTCGGACCAAGTTAACTTCTTTGTTCCGAAGTGTCTTCACTTTCCTGTCCAGGATCTCCACAGGATGTTGCTCACAAGACAAGTCGGGCTGTATAGTGAGCTCGGAATGATCAAGAACATGGCCGGGGTCACTCACATACCTTCTGAGTTGGGATACGTGGAACACATTATGCACTCCTTCCAATGAGGGTGGAAGCGCTAAGCGATATGCCACTTCACCGACTCGTTCGAGTATGTCGAACGGTCCAATGTATCTCGGACTTAATTTACCCCATCTTCCAAATCCGATCACTTCGCGGTTCGGAAATATCTTCAAGAATACGTGATCTCCTGGCTGGAACTCCAAGTGTCGTCTCTTTTCATCAGCCCAATGTTTCTGTCGATCTTGGGCTATGCGCATCCTTTCTCTGATAGTACGAACCACATCAACGGTTGCTACTATCATCTCTGGTCGAAGGAGTTCCCTATCCCCGATGTCGTCCCAACTTAGTGGTGATCGACACTTCCTTCCATACAATGCTGCAAAAGGTGCCATTCCTATGCTTCCTTGGTAGCTGTTATTGTACGCGAACTCCACAAGATGCAGGTGATCTTCCCACGATCCTTTGAAGTCTAGCATATACGCTCTAAGCATATCTTCTAAGATCTGAATAGTTCGCTCAGACTGACCATCTGTTTGTGGATGATAAGCCGTGCTGAAGTTCAGACTTGTTCCCAAGCTTGCTTGCAGACTCTGCCAAAATTGCGATCAGAACCTGGTGTCACGATCGGAGACAATGCAGACTCGTAGTCCATGAAGTCTCATAATTTCCTGTATGAGTTTATGGGTATCAGAGATTGTAAATTATGAAGAGTTTAATTCTTAAATAGATTATTACCTCCATGTACTTCTTTGCAAGTGCCTCAGTTAATTGGCCAGCCCGAAATAGGATGAAGTGAGCCAACTTCGTGAGTCGATCCACAATGACCCATATAGCATCGTTACCCTTTGTGCTGTGAGGGAGAGCAGTCATAAAATCCATCGTGATGTGTTGCCACTTCCATTCTGGGATTGGTAACGGTTGAAGTAGTCCAGCTGTCCTGTGATGTTCAGCCTTTACTTGCTGACACACCAAACATTTTGCGACGCTTCTGGCTACTTCACGCTTCATTCCATGCCACCAATAATTCTGACGTAGATCTTTGTACATTTTGGTACCTCCAGGATGTACCGAGTAGGGAGAGCTGTGAGCTTCTTTCATTAACTCTTCTCGAACTAGACTTTTTGGTACACACAATCTTCTGCCGTATCTCAAAGATCCGTCTTCATGGATGATGAAGTCTGTTCTGAGTCCATTCTCCACTTGTTCTCTGATCCTTTGTAACTTAGCATCACTTGCTTGAGCTGCTTTGATCTGATTGATAATGGTTGATTAAACTTGTAAATTCATCAGACTTGAACCGTTACCTGGCATGACTACTTCAATCTCCATCTGATGCAAGTCTTGTTGAAGCTTCCACTGAGCGGTGAGATTCATTGCTAATGGTTGGAGACTAAGAGCATCAGGTACTACGTTCACCTTCCCTGGGTGATATTGAAAGTTAATGTCAAAGTCCGCCATGAGTTCTAACCATCTTCTCTGCCGCATATTCAACTCCTTCTGAGTAAACACGTACTTCAGACTTTTATGATCTGTGTAGATGTTCACTCGTTCCCCAAGTAGATAATGGCGCTAAATCTCGAGAGCAAAGATGACGGCTGCCAACTCCATATCATGTGTCAGATAATTGCGCTCGTGAGTCTTCAGTTGTCTTGAAGCATAAGCCACAACCTTACCGTGCTGATGTAGAACACATCCTAATCCCTTACCGGATGCATCACAATGCACTTCGAATCCTCCAGATTGATCCGGTATTACGAAAATAGCTGCTGATGTCAACCTTGACTTGAGTTCTACGAAAGCTTGTTCACATGCTTCTGACCACACAAATTCCTCATCTTTACGTGTAAGCTTGGTCAGGGGTGTTGCTATCTTTGAAAATCCTTCAATGAACCTTCTGTAATATCCAGCTAAACCCAAGAAACTTCGAATGTCCTTCACTGACTTTGGTGTAGGCCATTCGCTAACTGCTGAAACTTTTACTGGATCCGTAGAAATTCCTTCTCCTGATACGATATGTCCAAGAAAACCAACTTGCTTTAGCCAAAATTCGCACTTGCTGTACTTGGCATAGTGCTTATGTTGTCGAAGAGTTTCCAGGACAATTCGTAGGTGCTCTGCATGCTCTTTCCGACTCTTAGAATACACCAGGATGTCGTCGATGAAGATGACAACAAACCTGTCTAAGTACTCCTGGAAAACTTGATTCATTAGCTTCATGAATTTTGCTGGTGCATTGGTCACTCCAAATGGCATCACTAGAAATTCGTAATGTCCATAGCGAGTTCTGAAAGCTGTTTTGTGAATATCAGCTTCCTTGACCTTCACTTGATGAAAACCTGAACGAAGAACCAATTTAGAGAAAACACAAGATCCACTTAGCTGATCGAATAAATCATCGATGCGCGGGAGTGGATACTTGTTCTTTATAGTGACTTCGTTCAAGGCTCTATAATTGATGCACATTCTGTATGAACCTTCCTTCTTCTTCACAAGTAGTACAGGTGCTCCCCAACTTGAAGTGCTGGGACGAATCCATCCTTTCGCCAATAATTCGTCCAACTGTGTTCGGACTTCCTTCAAACCTTCCGGACTTAATCTATAAGGTGCTTTGATCACCGGTTGTGCTCCTGGTACTAAATCAATACTGAATTCAAGAGCTTGATCGGGAGGCAAACCTGATATATCGTCAGGAAATACATCGTCGAACTCTCGAACTACCTCTGGTCTTGATTCTTCCTCCGCTTGAGCTGCTGCAACTACTGCTTCCCTTGGCTTCGCTTTATAGGTACTTGGATCTAGGGTACGGTCTTCGCTTTTGAAATAGAAGACCGGATGGTCTGGAATCTCGAATACTACCCTCCTTTGACGACAGTCAATGGTAGCATAAAAAGTTCCAAGCCAATCCATTCCTAGAACCACATCGAAGTTCGGTATGTCCAGTACTTTGAAGTCAGCATAAAACTCTCTGCTGCAGACAACGACTGGACACCAACTGTATCCCATAGTTGCCTTTAGAACGCCATTTCCTGAACTGACATTCCAGCTGGATACAAGCGGTGAGATTGGAATCGCATGGGTTCGGACGAACCGTTGCGACATAAAGCAGAGCGATGCTCCAGTATCAAACAGTGCTAGTGCAGGTAGTGAGGCTACTAAGAATGTACCTAAGGTATGTGGGATATGTTTTAGGTATAGGGAAAGTGTGTAGATAAACAAGACTGAAAGAAAAGTTTGAGAAGAAAAGTTTACTAGTGATGACTTGGCCAGTAGCCACAGCTTCTTCCACTGTCATAGTGAAAGCCTGGCGCCTTGGTACATTCCTCCTGGCCTGAGGAGTATTCCTCGGAACGTTCCTTTGAGCTTGATGAAACCGGCGAGGAGGTGGTGCAGCTTATGGTCCTCTGGGTGGTGCAGGTAGTGCAGGTCTTGGATAGCTGGACGCTGTGGGTAATTGTGTGCTGGCCTAGGTGCAGCAACTGGGTTTTGCCTTTGGGGGCAAGTCCCAATATCATGAGTAGCTGAGCCGCAGACTAAGCAAAGACGGTTGGCTCGCCGACAATCTTTCATCATATGTCCGGCTCTCTTGCAGTAGGTACAAAAGGCTGGGCTGGGACGATAGTTTGGTACTCCGGGTTGCCTTGGCACAAAAAGTGGCCTGGACGAGGCTCCTCCTGCCATCTGGTTGGCAGGACGCTTAACTCCTGTAGAATGAGATCTGCCCCTTGCTTTTATCACTGCCTCATAACTGCGGGCAGCTTCTAGAGCTTCCTCATGAGTCTAAAATTTCCCTGTGGCTAGTGCAGCCTGAATTTCCGTGTCCAAACCTTGTTGAAAGCGTCGGGCTCTGATCTCGTCCGTCGGTATCAAGTGTGCCGCAAATCGGTTTAAAGGATTGTGTTAGCTGTGTAGTATGTAATATTTTAGAAATTTGAAACACTATGACATATCTTACCGACTTAGCATGGTGAATTCAGCGTCATATTCATCCACTGACTTGTCCCACATCGAACTTCGTTGTAGATGAATGAACTGCTGCTCTATAGCAAACCTGGTAGTCACAGGGAAGTACTTCGTGTCGAACTTCTCGCGAAAAGTCTTCCATTCAATAGGCTGTACAAGACGGCTTTCTTCCGCCTTACACCAGTTGCGAGCATTGTCCGTGAGCTGCAGTTTCGCTACACGGACCCAAGCTATGTCTGGCACTTGTGCTGCCGCCAGATCATCCTCTATGCTTTATGCCCATTCCTCAGCTTCAAGAGGACTTCCCTTTCCGGAGAACTGCTTGGGATGTAAATCCCTGAATTGCTATACCACAGGTGCGTCAGTCTCGGGACGGTTCAGGAGTTGTTGCTGTCCCTCAAGAAGGCTGTGGATCGCCTCAAGTAGCACTGTTTGCTCGGTGGGTGGCGTAGGAACTGCAGGAACGATTGGCAGTGGAGGTGGAGGTGTGTTGGTGACGTTGGTGCTGGTGTTGTTCGGGGAATCCATAACCTTGAAAAAGATTTGGGTTAGGACAGATTCAAGTACATGAAATGATTAGATTCAAGGAATATGAAATTGTAAGATTCAAGGAACATGAATTGTAAAGAATGTTTTAGTTGCTGGTTCTTGTGTTATATTGCTTAGGTTGTTCACGAAGAACAGAACTGCATGATAGGGTTTCATACAGCTCTGACCTGCATGGGCTACCAACAAAACCTGTCACGCCCCGCTTCCCAGTATATGGCAGAGGGGATGGGACTGGTCCGCTACGTATATACTCAGAAGTACATACGTTAAGCGTATTTAAGCAATATAAAAATAAATACACAAGAGACAAGATATAATAAAAACAGCAACTTTTATTTATTAACATTCTTTTGTACAATGCATGAAATGGAAATACAACTGAAATAAAACGATGCCTAAACAATGGCATAACAGGAAATAAAAAGTACTGAATGGAAAATGTACAATGAAACTAGAGCTCTGGTTTTTCAGCAAACTGCTCCAAGTCTTCTACAGATGGCTCGATCTCTGCCGGGTCCAAACCACCTGACGACATTCAAAGAAGAAGGAAATAGAATGTCGTCAGCGAACAGGTCGCTCGGTAAGTCCCAAAGATAAGAGGAAAGTATAATAAACAAAATAAGAAGGTATCTTTTAAACTTGTATTATCTTGTTGTAATGTTGTGTTACCGCTGTTGTTTGTAGCTTGGTACAGAAGGATGCCAGTGTGTACGAGAGGGGTCTCTATATGCTAGAGACCAGGGCAAACGGAATGTTCAAGGAACCATTAAGCCACGGTACAACAGCAACGGAATATAGGTTAGGTGTCTTAATCTTAACTCCTCGTGCCACTTTTAACACCTTCCGTACCAATCTACCCCTTAAAGTCCATAATGTTTTGATTGTATTGTTTGTCTTGTAAATTTTATTGATTGTATAATTGATTGACTGCCCGAAACCATGATATCGGTAAATGGATATGACCGTAGAATCATGTTGATGGAATAACTGGAGAACCATGTAAGTGGAATGTATATCTATGGTTCGGTTCAGTTAAGTTGTATAGATTGATAATTGGACCTGTGGATTCAAGTTGAAGATTATAGATTGTAAATTAACTTGAATCATGTTCAAGTCAGATTAATCAGACTCAAACCCGAGTTAGACAATTAGAAATGTAAGTCGAACTCTTGATTATTTCTTAAACCTATAATTGTTAGGGTCATTAGGGTAATTTATAAAATTTGAGGTTTTTTTTTGTAAAAATACTTATATATACTTTTCAAAATACACCTCAAGTATTCGTTATTCGTCTTTAGAGTTGTAATGAAGGTGGATTTTATATTGTGATATTTCTAGTGAAAATATCCTAGTTTCAGAAAATAAAGGTATTTATTTGTAATATTGATTTATGTGGAATTTATGGTATTTTAGTGTAAAATTGGTTCTTATGATTTTTAGAAAAAGGTGGAATATTTATATCATAGCAAAATAGATATTTTAATGATAAATATACATATATTTATACAAAAATAATTTTAATAAATATTTTATATTCTAAAAAAATCTCATTTTCTTAAGATGTCGTATTTTAAATATTTCGAGACCGAATGCTCCTTGCGAAGGTCTGAATCTCGCACTACTAAGCCCGAGGATGTGCGATAATCCGCACCATCCCGAACGGGTTTCCTAAAGTGGGTTGTAGCGGCGCTTTGCAAAGATTGTAAAATACTAAATCTTTTAGAAAACGGTTTTATGAAGTAATTGGTTTTTATTTGTGAAGATGTATATTTTCCGTATTGTATGTTCTAGTTTCTTCTAAATTAACTAGTCTATTCTTAACTGGTCCAGACGACAAGTTGTGAGATGCCTCAAATCGCCTCTTCACCGCCAATTGTGGCCAGGTAATTACAAGTGAGGAAAGGCGGGATTCGCTCACGAATTACCGTGAGTCGGGCCTTTTAAAGTTACCTTTCTCACTTGCCTAGCCAAGACACCACAAAGTCAGGTTTAGATAAACGATCGATGTCCACAACTTATCATATTTTCATAATAAGTGGTACTTCTTTAAAAAGTGTATCAAAACTAAATCTTTTAAAAATGGTTTTATTAAATATATGGTATTTAAATGAAAATGTTTATTTTCTCGTATTCTAGGTTTCTCGGGGGTGTTGCATATGAGTGTGTGAGGAGGTAGGTCGTTACCTCATGATCTACTTTAAATGTATAGCAAGTTTGATGGGGTTAAATGAAGGATTGAAACAATGTGGTATTTAAGTAAAAAATACGATAAATTGAAAAGCTATCATTTCATGTGACGAAACTTGTTCAAATTGTTTGATTAGTGTTTAATAGTCAACATGAGGAAGTTTAGGTATGATTGTATTAGTGAGAAGTGGAATTTTATAGAAAACCGAATCGGAAATCGGATTTGTTCGGATTCCGTCGGGTTTTGTAATTTCGTATTTTGAGAATGGAAAAGAGAGATAGAAAGGGACTTACGGGTTGTAGATTAAACAAGGGAGTGAGAGGAAACTAGAGGGTTCGCCAATGTATTGCGTCGTCGCCGGTAGTTCCTTAAAACGGTCGCCGGAAGTTTCGCCGGGAATTCGTCGGAACTTCGCCTCGAGCTTGTTTTCAAAGCACCCGACTCTTGGAAAAATTTTTAGAGAGTGGGCTCAGGATTTTAGGGTAAGAGGGTAGATGGTAGGGGGTGTATTTATAGGGTAGGCTAGGGTAAATGAAAAGTTAAAATGAAAAATGTGATAAAATGTATAAAAAATGTATTAAAATTGGAGTAATTAGGGTTTTAAAAGAGTCTGGAAGTGGTCTGAGGCTGAAATTTTGCAGGTGCATAGGGAATATGAAAAGACACAACTTTCATGTTGGGGAGGTTGCCGGAATCGGCCGACTCGGCCGTGACTCGGTCTGAGGACGGAGTCAGACCGAGTCAAGGACGATTTGGCCGATTCTCGGCCGAGTCAGGCGGCCGGGATCCCCCCCGACGGTCCATCTAACTCCTGGAAATGTTACATCTTTGGGTGTAGTGGGGTTTTTGTGAGATATGCACATGTAAACTCTTTATATTCTAAAGGTTTTGAAAAAAATCAATATTAAAAATAATGTGGGGTATGGGATTTGAACTCTGGTGCCTTGGTTCAGCAGTGCAAGGTATTACTAATGAGCCAGAAGCTCCTTCTTATAATTATTGTGTGAAACAAATACTTAAAGTGGTAACGGCAACATTAAATACCCCAAGTATACTTCAAATTTAAATCAAATTTATATACACTAAAAATGGAGTTGTTACAGAATCACTGGACATCTATGAAAACATTCTCAAGTACTTGAGAAGGACTAAAGAGATGTTCTTGGTGTATGGTAATGGTGAACTCCAAGTGGAGTTCTTTACCGATTCGAGCTTTCAGAGTGATAATGATGACTCTATGTCGGTCTCGGGATTTGTCTTTACCCTCAATGGTGGGCCGGTTTGTTGGAAGAGTTCCAAGTAAGAAACCGTGGCAGACTCGACGATGGAGGCTGAATACATCGCTGCCAACGATGCTGCCAAAGAGGCTGTCTGGATAAAGAACTTCATTACTGAACTTGGAGTGGTTCTGTCCATCGAGCATCCAATACCTTTATATTGTGATAACAATGGAGCAGTGGCTTTGGAAAAGGAACTCAGGTCCCATCAGCGATCCAGGCATATTCTGAGGCTGTATCACCTGATCCGGGAGATAGTTGATTGTCGGGAGATCGAGATCAGGAGAGTTGACACGAAGAACAACACGGTGGATCCACTCACGAAGGCCATACCCCAGATACAATTTGATAGACACTTCGAGATGTTGGGTATGAGATACTACAACAACTGACCATAGTGCAAGTGGGGGATTGTTAGTTATATGTATGCCCTAGAAGCCATTATTGTATATATGATGTATATTATAGTGGATGCTTGGACATATATAGAGAGGACTTTCTTGCTCGACATGATAGTATGCTATCTGGTTTCTCTTTGTCTTAACATGTAGACTTACATTATGATACTGTCTTGCTCTCACATGTTGATAAATCCTTTAGGATGTGTACTTGACTACCGGGACTATGATGGAGATCATACTAGTGGGGCCAGGGTAGTCCACAAGTTCATCCTTTAATTGTTCCTAGTCGAGGGTGTAGCGAGATAGGGCATCGATATTCCAGTGTAGACTAGCGTATACGCTTCTTAACCCATATGATGGGCGATGGATGATCCCACATCCATTGGTGTTTGACATCAAAGATGGTATACTGATGCTCAGTGTAGACTGGGTACACTGAACAGGACTCGCCAAGAATTCCTAGATGGTATTATACCTAACGTCAGATAGAAGTTCTCTGGTGACACTGGTACAGATTAGTCTGTAGAACCGAGATCGTCATAGTGCCTTGTGTAATTCCTACTGTGATTTTATTTCCACCTTACCACGTTCAAGAGAACGTGCAAAATGGTGATTTTTAGGTATAGTCCCGAGTCACATGGAGGCAATGAGCGATAGGAGGGGATTCGTCTCTCCCAGTATTGGGGGTTGATGTTGCGCTGTGCTCGATTGGCCATAGCAGGAAGTCCCTGGCTAGGGATGATACGGAGATTCACTGATAAGTGTTATCAGTAGTTTCTCGACCCGTTATGATCCTCACATCGGCATAACTTATCGGTTACTGGGTCTGACGTTTACCACCCCTAGACTAGTTATGCGGCATATCAGAAGAAGAGACTGAACTGTACGGTAGTGTTACTGACAGGCTTTGCGGGAGTTTAGACAAGCTTACATGTTGATCTTCTGATCGCTCAATACCCGGGTAGCCGTTACGTCTAGCTAGTACCGCCGACGGCTTGTGGGTGACTGATATAATCATCACCTACTGCCGGCATATTGATGAGTCTTTAAATCCTACACAGAGATTTCCTGGCTTAGGCAAAATGAAGTGGGAGCACATATATGATATGTGCAGGACCGAGATTAATACGAGTATGTGATACCGTATTCTATTCTCGCGATATGTGATATCGACCGATTATATATGATATAGCCGGGTTATAGAATCAAGTGTTCATTCGATACATATGATATTAGTCGGTTATATATGATATAGCCGGATTATTAAATCAAGTGTTGATTTAATAATTTAATGTATAATTGTATATTTGATATATTAATTTACATTAACTAATATTAGCTCACTTCAGCATTTCTTTTTCTCACTTATTCATTTAATATATATGTGTGATATATATTAATTGTATTTCTTTTTGTGTCATGCTTGATGCTACATGCAACATGGATGTATGAGACTCACACCATGCTTATGATAATGTGGGGTTTATTTATTTAAAGTAAATCAAAAAAATAGTTGGAAATTAGTCACATGGTTTAAGCTTAGTGGAAGCTTGTAGAACCATTGACTTAGTCCACTAGTTTTGTTTTACATTAGATATTATTAACCCAACCATTACCTTAAGCCATGGTTAAGTATCTACAAGAGTTATATGAGATATTTCTCACCCATGGTTGAAATAAACAATACTCTTCTTCATCTTCTTCTTCATCAAGAGTAAGCTCTCTAGATTTTTGAGAGGTGAAGAAAACTAGTGAGAAAATTAATTCTAAAGTGAGCAAAAATCCTACTTCATCATGCTCTACTAGACTAGCCATTTAGTTTAGGGTGTTAGCTTCACTAACTCCAAATTAGTGAAGAGGTAGCTTGAGTTGGTGTCTTCTCAACGTAGATCATCTTCGGCCTCGAAGACTTCTAGCAAGCTTGTTCCTTTCATCTTGTGGAGCCATTCTAGAGTCCGGAAGATCACTACTTGGAGCGAAGGGACTACTGCACGGAGCTATTGAAGTGAAGGACCGGTATACAAAGGTTGTATTCCTTGTTCACTTAGATGTAAAGTTGTTTACATGCATGTATTGTCTAATTCTCTAGTTAAGATTCTAGGGTTAGGGTTGTTTAGCATGGCAATTTTTTGAAAACGGCATGGATGATGCCTCCTGAAACCTTGTTGTTGTTCTACGTAACCCTATAGGTTCGGTTAACTTGGTTCATGAGTTTTAGTTTAAGGTCAGGCCATGGTCGCTTCCAAAGAGAGAGAGAAAAGAAACACTAAGCGTGCACTCTAACCTAGCTTAGATTGGTTAATCATTTTATCAAATCAGGATGGATCCCACTGTTTCCTCGAATTCTCCTTCAAACCCTAAAAGGAGAATTAGTCGGGATCATTTAAAAATCACCGGAGGAGTAACACCTACTCATCAGTGGGAATCGAGACCCAACTATCATTGCATGATAACTAGATGAAAGTCACCCAAGTCACCACACTCCAGAAGGTATGCACATGCCTGGCAAGTTTCCTTTATATTTGAAACTCCCGATATAGTTTTTACCCCTAGGACCCTAGTGACCTTGGCGGAGTCAACAAATCAAAGAGTCCTTGTCAAGTTCAACCTATCATTATCTTGATTACCTTAAACCCACCTGCACGAGCCCTTACTGGAGTCAACAAGGTCGCATGACTGTCCTAACCAATCGTATCATATGCTACAAACAAGCACCACTTAGCTACCGTACACTACACCTTGACGGAGTCAACAAACGCAGCACGAATACTAAGCACTACTCATAGGAATGACGGAGGTCTACGGTTGGTTTTTGGCGAAAAAACTTTAAAGTAATGAAATTGGTATCGTTGAAGGAACTTGAGTAGTTTTTGAAAAAAGAGTGGTTTAAGCTCCATATTTTTAGAACTTGTGGTTTTGAAGAAAACTGGGTAGTTTATAGTCACGTAGACTTTTTCCAAAGAGGTCACTCCCTGTGAAGGGATCTCGGCTCTTTCCGCATCGAATGAGGTGCAGGATATTCCTAACTGAATACCACCATGTAAAGCAAAAGAATCGACTATAGTGAAGTTATTATAATGACACAAATTTTGCCCAAAAGGTCACTCCCCATGAAAGGATCTCGGCTCTTGCCTCGTCAAATGAGGTGCTGGATTTTCATAACCGAATACCGCTGTGCAAAGAAAAAAGAAACGTCTGTAATAATAGTTTTCAAAAATTGGTTCCAACAACATCATTTAAGTTTATTTTCCTTGCATTAATCAGAATTAATGCAGTTCCATCAATTAATCAATATCACACCAGTAAAGGACGAAAATACAATGTACGTATATGCCATCTGCATTCGCCACGCGGCCCCGTCATGCACCGTTAGGTTACTTAACTAACGGTAGAGCGGGGGCTAGACTAGCACGGATGCAAAACTTATACAACATCTACTAGTATATATAAATATATATATAACATTCGTCCAAGGCATGATATAAGCAACATCACAAAAAAGCGATAAGCAACACAGAATAACGGATAATCTAGGAGCCCCGGGTTTCCTTTGAACCGCAAAGGAAACCCGGCGTTCCCCGGTCATGTGGATAGCCTGTGCAATATATAACCAAGACCCCTACGAGTGCGGCAAGTTACCCGCCAATCCCAGAAGTGAGGCAACCCCAATCAACAAAGTGAATGGGCCACCCAGCACTTCACGGAATCCGGTAACTTGAGCATCCATCTGTGGGTCATCCTATACCCCCTACGAGTGCGGCGAATAGCCCGCCAATTCTAGAGTAAGGCCTCCTCCATCTTAACACCATGAGATGCGGGCCCGTTGCCCTCTAGAACCCGGCTACTCGAGCACTCCACCGCGGGGTAATCCTAGTACATAAAAGAAAAGTATATATACAATGGTGACATTGACTTCAACCAGGTCGTTCCTTAATAAAAGAATATATAATCTGACAAAAACGGCTGTCCACATGTCAGACGCTCGCCCCGCAATAACGAATATACAAATGAATCTGAACTATACTACTACCATTACACTATAGGATATCCACCATAAGAATCCATCCACAATATCAGCACAATCACAGAACATCAACGTGAATATCATGTTCGTAAACCTATCTAATTGAACATATAGCAATTAGTCGGGTTATAACGCTCAATGATATTCACGGTCGCAGATATTAACATATGCACTGATAAACACGTATTCAAAATTTCGATCGACTAAAACTTTTCCACATTGGCCCCAAATGCAAACCAGCACTCAAACAAATCTGGGCTAAAACCAAATATCCCAAAAATCATATTTCCATGAACTAGAGCCCAGAAAAAATTTGGGGCACTGTAGCCCAAAAAGGGCCGCGGTTCAGCCACAAAATGTGCCATTTTGCTTCTGTTCCGCGGTCATTTTTTGGGATTAGGTGCCCAATTTTTTTTCTTAGCTCTAGTTTTGTCTGCATATAATTTTAATACAATCAGAATTTTTTTGAACAACTTTGAAATTCAAACATCAAGCAACAGTTTTGGAAATACGATTCGGAAAATTCCGTCGATCGAAACTTTAAACTTGTGCAAACTAGCTAGTAAAACTTTATGGAGTGTCTCGATACCATGTTGGGGGTTTTCTAGCGCCCTGGCCATCTACCGTGGCCGATGCGGAACAAAAATGGCGTTTAAAAATTTTGGTGCTAAAAAACCCGTCGTAGAATCGAACCATAAACCTAAAACTAGCTATAAAAGATAGAAGTGTTATACCGAATGATTCGTGTCCTTCGGTCTTTTACCCTCTTTTTTGGCTCCTTGAGGTCTCCTCGATCGAGCTTGGCCGTCGGTCATCCTCCGTCGAAGATGATCCACCCGAGAGATATAGCTCATAGCTCTAGCTCCACACTAAGAATCTAGTGAAGCAACTAGGGACTCTAAGTTGCTAATCTAGAGTTCCTAGGGATATAGTGAGTAGCTCTAAGTGTGTATCTATCTCTCTTCTATCCTTGATTCTCAACACATGAGATGGTAGGGTAGAAGATCAAGAAGAAGAAGGAGGAGCTCAAGAAAGGTAGTGAAGAGAGAAGAAGCAAATGGTGAGAGTGTTTCAAAACCAGCCATGCAAAAACTCAAGTGGAAAAACAAGTGAAGAAAAACTAGTGAGAGAAAACCCTCAAGCATGGTTTTGTAAAACAAAATTTTCCAAATATAATATATTAATCATACTTTAATAGTTAGCACAAATGGATTAACAATTCATTTGTCATCACTATTCAAGCATGGTTCTCACCATTCTCTCTTCATCACCTTTACACCTCATTTCCATTTAATTTAATAAATGAAAAAACTAAAATAAGGTGCTCTCCTTCTAAAATATTTTCCGTATAAATACGGATTACACTAAACTGTATATACATACCTGTATTCATACCAAAATACGAATACCTAAAGAGATAGAATAACACAAAGAACATAATACTAGAATATACATATCGAAATATATATACGTAAATTATTAAATCAATAACTGATTTAATAATCCTTCTCAAACCCGAGCCGTCTAGTATTATCAACCGTCCAATCGAAAGTCCGGGTAACTAGTACAATCATTCGATCGGAACCCTGCACGTATCAAAATACGGATACTACATCATTTCTCCTGAACCAGGGAAACCCTCTGTGTGGGACTTTAAACACTCATTAATACGCTGGCAGTGGGTTTAACCACAAACACGTCAGCAACACTAGCTGTACACAACGGCTACCCAGATATTGAGTGAAAGGAAGGACGACGAGCAAACTCATACGAACCCCTACTGAGCCTGTCTGTGACAATCTCTATACAGTCCGGTCTATTCATATAAGTGTATCGCATATCGGGTCTAGGGGGTAGATAAAGTCAGACCCCCTAATAACGCAATATTTTGTGTCGGTGTGAAGCCCATCACCCATTGAGAAACTACCGATCCAAATCAGTAATTCTTGTTTATCTTGGACAAGGATTTCTGGTGATGGCCACCCGTGCACAGCGCGGCATCAACCCCCAATACATGGAGAGACGAATCCTCGACGATCCGATCACTGCCTCCATGTGGCTCAGGACTGTACCCAACTAAAACCTGTTTGCACGACTCTTTTGAGCCGTGGTAGGGTAATAATCAAAGCACAGTGGGAACTCACACAAGACAAATGGCGATCTCAGATCGACAGACTAACTTGTACCCATGTCACCTGAGAACTGATATCTGACAATAGGTATAATACCACCTAGCATGTTCCTGGCGAGTCCGTCCAGTGTAACTCATAACCTAATGAGCACCTATATACTATCTTAGGTGACTAACTGGCACCAATGGCTTGTGAGACCGGCCACCACCCCTCGTCGGGGTCTCGAAAAGTATACACTAGTATACTCTTGAGTATTGATGCCCAGTCTCGATACTTCCTCGACTAGGAATATTTAAGGATGTGCTTATAGACCACCTAGCTCCCACGTATATGATCGCCATCATAATGCTGGTAGTCAAGCAAGAATTCTATGGGCTCTATCAACATGTAATAGTGATCTATAATACCACATAATGCATATACATGATGATAAAGACAAACCAGATAGCATACTATCATTTTGAGTAAGACTGTTTTACCCGTATAGGTCCTCCCTCAATCTTCACAATCGCGTGCCTGCGATTACAATAATTGACTTGAGAGCACTATATCCAACAATCACTGAATAAATAAAGGCTGGGTAGTTTGATTAGAGAAGGTCATATACGGGTCTCAGATTCCCTTATTGATTGACCATGGTCCGGAGAGTGAAACGATTACTATTCGCTCCCACTGCTATTGTTCGGTGGCCCAAACAGATTAATCTTGAGAACCCGGTACCCTTGTTTAACAAACTGAAATGATTATAATCCTTAATAGATACCTATTCAAGTTTACCAATACACTCACATGACATCATGCATCACACACACTTGTCTTTACCTAATTTTATTTATGAGGCAATCCTACTCGAGTTTAACTCGCCGACAAACTTCCTTTTCCTTTCTCTCTATCTCTGAAATGTCAGTTAGATGAGGACGAGGTTCATGAAGAAGACGAAGGAGTGGATCCGAAAGATGAAGATTACGTAGAGCTGATGCCCAACCTTTAGGATAACACTTTTACCTTTCCAGTTGTCTACCTGTTTAGGACTTTGCATTCCGTTTCATTGATGTAATAAACAATCTTTTCTTTTTCAGTACCCTGTGATGTAATAAAGTTTTCAGTTAATGAAAATAAATGCTTTTGCATTTATTATTGTTTTGGTACATTTGCCTGCATGTTAATTATATGCTTAATGTAACTGCATTGAGTTAGACCACCTTCAATACAGTTAGGTTGTGGACCGTGCAACGTCACCGTTTCAGTACTTTAGGAAGCGGGATAAGACAGGTTTTAGTGGTGTCCTATGCCGGTCCAAAATATACTAAAACAAAAACATTAACCGACTTTATTATGTTTTCAAATCTTATGTACTTGATCATTTCCATATATATTCCACATCACACTTCATTATTTTCCTCCATGTTCTGTTATATTATTATGTCCTTTCCTTTTTTTAGGCCATGGCTAACCCTGGAGAAGCACCTTTTCTTGTTGAGAAAACTGAGTCCTGCATTTCTTTTGACGCCGTACTAGTAAGTCCATACGACGAGGTCGAGGGCCCATAAGTTATTTTTGTCGATAGCGACTCTGAGGAAAAAGGAGTCGAAGTCGCAGATCCAGAGATCAATGTCACTGAAGATGAGGAAGAGAATCCAGATGAGGAAGAGCCCGAAGAGGAGGCTCCCACCGCCGAAGAGGAGGGTCTAGAATACACGGATCCTATGGAAGAAGACGCTGAAGAAGAGGCTTCCGCCGAAGAGGAGGTATCAGATGAGGAAAATCCTATGGGGGAAGAGTCTGATAACGAGGATCCAATCGAGGATTCTGACGAAGAAGCTACGAGCGAAGAGGAACTCGAGGCCGAGGAACCTCGGGCAGTAGTCCCTACAGTGCGCTTTGGGTATGGCTGTGCTCATCTTAGCGTAAGAGCCTATCGTAACATGTTGAACTTTCACCTGCGTGATTGATAAGACTTGTTTTCCTTTTTGTCCAAATAAAACATTATATAGCAGTAGGGCCTCGTCTTTCCTTTTTAGTTGTGCTCTTTTGTTTGAAATTATGAATAATAAAATTTCAGTTTCAAGCAATTTTTCCCTGTATCTTGTGTCTCAAAAATTCGTTATCTATATAGACATTGATTGTTCCTTTCCTTCCAATAATTTATTTTCCTTTTAATGTCAATCTTACTTCTAGTACCGCACTTATTCCTTCATTACGATACTAGTTAGGCTCACCTATAACCTTTCTCTTAAAACATAGGTATCCTCTTAGTAGCATCAACACTTGCACATGCAGTATTTGACTATGGTGCTTCCTACTGCTTCATGGCACAAAAGTTTGTAGCCGTCCACTCTATTCCAGTAGCATCCCTTATTACTGGATAGAATGTCAACATGGGAAATGGTGTGATTAAGTCCACAATGGGATACGACCTGTGTCCTGTGGTGATCTGTGATCGGGATTCTACGCCAACTTCATAGTGATAGATATGCCAAACTTCAACGTAGTCTTGGGCATGGATTGGTTGGGGAAATTAGACACTACCATCAACAACTGCCAAAAAAGGGTAGTGTTCAAGATCCTTGCTCATCCGATGTTCTTTTTCGAGAGCGAAAGTCGATCCTTAGATCTAGCAACTTATAAAGCTATACCAAAAAATGAGGAGGAGCTGAATACCCTACAGGTGGAGGAAGAGATGACTATGTTAGTTCGGGAGTTTGAAGACGTGTCCGCAGATGTGTCTGGTTTACCACTAGATCGAGCAATCGAATTCATAATAGACTTGATGCCAGGCACTCAACCGATTTCGAACGCACGGTACCAGATAGGGCCAGTTGAATTAACAGAACTTCAAGCACAAATTGATGACCTCATTTAGAGGGGATTTATTAAACCGAGCAACTCACCTTGGGGTGCTCCGGTTCTCTTAGTACCAAAGAAGCATGGGACTAGACGGATGTGTATCGACTACCGGGAGCTAAAGAAGGTCACCGTCAAGAAAAAATACCCTTTGCCGAGAATCGAAGATTTTTTTGACCAGTTGGAAGGTTCTCGGGTGTTCTTGAAGTTAGATCTCAGGACAGGTTATCACCAGCTCAAGGTCAAGACGTCTGATATTCCCAAGACGGATTTCAGGACCAAGTATGGGCACTATTAATTTCTAGTGATATCTTTCGGAGTGACCATTGCCCCAGCTGTATTCATGAACCTGATGAACCAGATGTTCTATGAATATCTGGACAAGTTTGTCATCATCTTCATCGACGATAATATAGTGTACTCGAAGAGTTGGGAGGAACATACAGAGCATCTGCGCATTGTGCTCGGAACCTTGCGGCGACATCGACTATATGCAAAGCTCAGTAAATGCGAGTTTTGGTTGGAGTGGGTAGCTTTTCTGGGATATATTGTGACCGGTGAAGAAATTTCTGTGGACCCGGCCAAGATTGACGCAATACGAAAATGGCCGACTCCAGAAACAGTTACTGAGATCAGGAGCTTCTTAGGACTTGCTGGATATTACCGCCGCTTTATCGATGATTTTTCCAGGATTGTGAAGCCGTTGATTAGTTTGACCCAGAAGGATGTGTCGTATGTATGGTATGAGGCTTGTGAGAAGCATTCTCGGAGTTGAAGACTCGTTTGACCACAACACCGATTCTTACTATTCCCAAAAGGACCGGGGGTTACGACATTCATTGCGATGCCTCGGGGAAAGGACTTGGTTGCGTGTTACACCAGCAAGGCAAGGTTGTGGAATTTGCATCATGGCAATTGAAGATCCATGAACGCAACTACCCAACACATAATTTGGAGCTCGCCGCGGTAATCTTCGCACTCAAAATTTGGAGGCGTTATCTATTTGGGGAGAAAGTGAAGATTTACATCGGCCATAAGAGTTGTAAGTATATCTTCACTCAGAAGGAGCTCAATTTGAGGCAAAATAGATGGCTAGAATTAATGGCAGATTTTAATATAGATCTGCAGTATCATCCGGGAAGGTAAAGGTAGATTTTGATATAATTCCGGCCATAAGATTCTGATGGCTTTGAGTCTGAATACTCACTGGAGGAATTGACAGTATCTCAATGAGTTAGAGACATAGATAATCATGCCAGGGATACTCACGTAACTTATGAACCTACAAATTCAGTCTGCGTTGGTTGATTGGATCAAGGAAGCTAAAGTTGGGGATGCCAGATTGCAAAAGATTCGAAAGAAGGTTGACGCAAATTTGCGGACAGACTTTATAATACATGAGGACAGATCACTAGGGTATGGAAGCAGAATCTGTGTGCCTATAAGTGAAATCAGAGAGGAATTTCTAAAGGAGGCGCACAGTTCTCCATACTCTGTTCATTCAGGGGGAACGAAGATGTATAAGGACTTTTGATAGAAATATTGGTGGCACAGGATAAAGAGGGAAGTGGAAAAGAGTGTGTCCAAGTGCCTGGTTTGTCAACAAGTAAAAGCTGAGCACCACAGAGCTGCCGATTTATATCAGCCCTTACCCATACCCGAATGGTAGTGGCAAAACATCACGATGGATTTCGTGACTACGCTCTCTTGCAGCACGAAAGGCAATGATGCAGTGTGGGTAATTATGGACCTGCTTACCAAATCCGCGCATTTCATTCCCTTCCACGTCGGCCAGTCCACCGAGAGCCTAGCCAAGAAGTATAGGGAAGAGATTATCTGATTGCATGGGGTACCAGTATGCATTGTCTCCAATCGAGACACCTGATTCCTATCCCAGTTCTGGTAGAGTCTGCAGGAAAGTCTTTGAACAAGCCTGAGTTTCAACACGGCATATCACCCTCAGAATGATGGCCAATCCAAGAGGGTCATTCAGATCCTTGAGGATATTCTTCGAGCTTGTATGTTGAATTTCAAGGGGTCTTGGGAAGATCGCTTGTACTTGGTAGAGTTCTCATATAACAACAGCTACCAGGCAAGTATCGACATGTCACCATTTGCGGCCTTGTATGGGAAAAGGTGCAGATCTCTATTGAGTTAGGATGACATTAGGGATCGAGAATTTCTAAGCCCAGAGATGATTGTCGATACAGTGGAGGTGGTGAGAACTATCAAGGAACAGTTGTCGCTAGCTCTAGATCGGCAGAAACACTCAGTAGATACAAAGAGGAGGCACTTAGAATTCCAACCGTGAGACCATGTGTTCCTGTAGATTTCCCTGATTCAAGGAGTGATACGTTCCGGGAAGAGCGAAAAGCTCAACCCGCGATTCATCGGTCCGTTTGATATCCTTGAACGAGTCGATGAAGTTGCTTATTGGCTGGCCTTACTACCGCTCTTGGAGGGTGTGCACAACGTCTTCCACATCTCGCAGCTAAGGAAGTATGTTTGCGACCCTAGTCACATTATGGATCATTCCGAAATTAGTGTGGGGTTCGACCTAAGCTACGAGCAGCAACCGATTGAAATCCTAGATCGAAAAGAGATGATCCTGAAGAACAAAACAATTCAGCTTGTTAGGGTTATGTGGAGAAAGAAATTCCCAGGCGAATCTACGTAGGAGAGAAAGGATGAGATGAGAGAGTGTTGCCCCCATCTTTTTGTAACTCCCCCTTTGTAACTTTCTTTTTCTTGCTACCCCTGTAAATTCGAGGACGGAATTATTTCAAGGAGTGTAGATTGTAACGTTTGTGTTTCCAGAATACATAATAAAAACTTTTTACAAATTTTCCTTTGTCAAAATAATTATTTAACGCTTCTGTTGATAGAAAACACTTTAAAAATATTATTCTATAATTAAAACTAATTAATATAATTTTTAAGAATTTAAATTGAGTTTTTGGAAAGGATAAAATTTATAAGATATTTTTAATACCAGAAAAGAAAATTAATTTTGACCAAATTTTATTACAAATTAAAGAAAACATTAAAATAGAATTTCTAGAATGTTTTCTAATTTTCCAATATTTTAAAATAATTTTTCTAAATTAAAAATCCAATTTTAGAAACAGTTTTTCGAATTTTTAAAAGGAAAAAAAGAAAGAAAAAAATTCAAATCGCAGGGAAACAGGGACCGTTGGATCTAACGGTCCCCATTTCTCCGCATGGGCGATTGGGCGTGTGGGAGCTACGTGCTTGCATGTGGCCATACGCGGGTAGTCCACACCTTCGTGTATGGGCTGGGCCCGTCGGATCAAGATATCCAACGACCATTGTTCGCCTTCACTGGCTCACATGTGATGAGCGCGATTCGGGTGTGGGGTCTGAGCATGGGTCGGGCTTGGATCTGAGAAAATTAATGGTCAAATTAATTCTAAAAAACCTTATAAATAAAGCCCCATTTTCACCCATTTTTCTCACAAAATATTCATCCAAAAATTCTGAAAAAATTCCTTAATCTATGTCGACGACGCCGCCGTAGTACTGACTATTTTTCTAGCAAAAATCCAAGAAATGGACTCGCATTTCTGTACGAGACGACATTCCAACTTCAAATATCGATATCTCGACTCAAGGTAGGATCCACCTCTCACTTCTACACCCGTCACCTTTTCCTTCTTACTGTTAATCTCTAAAAAAATATTAAAATGACCATCTTGTTGAATTTCCTTGTTGATACTAGATTAAAGGTACCACATGATAATACCTTGTCGATAATATAAATAATCCTTGATCTTTTCATTAAAATTCTTGCACACAATAATCACGAGGTAACGACCTACCCCCGATCTAGATTGCTCATATTGTAATACGTCGTTATGCGACCTTTTGTGACACGGTAAAATGCCAAGAATATATATATATAAGAGGAAAAGCTTACCAATGTTTAATAGTAAGAATTTTGTAAAATACTAATAACTTTTCCAAGTTAGACTTCTTTAAAATAAAAATGCTTAGATACCTTTGAAAGTCAAGTTCTCATTAAACTACCATTACCTTTTGAAAGTCAAGTTTCACTAAAATACCATTAATTTTCAAAAGCTAGGTTTCACTAAAATACCAATAACCCTTCTAAAATCTAGATTTTTATTAAAATGCCTTTAATCTTCAAAAGTCAAGTTTTCACAAAATACCCTTTGCTTTGAAAGTTAAGATTTACTATAAATGTCACGACCCGAAAGTACAGAACGTGACTGGCACTTAGATTACGAGACGTCTAAAGGCGTACCGTAACCTAAGTCAGCCAAAGCCCAGAAAAATCTAAACCAAAATCAAAAGAGAGTGAAGGAAAACCTTTAATAAAAACGGTTTTTAAATCAATTAAGTTGCATAGAATCCCAAAAAAAAAAACATCAAAAATTCCCGAAAATTTCGGCAGAGTCTCCCCTGTATTTTCTATCCCCCAAAATGGGTACAACAAGATATATATAACCTGTAATCATAAAATAGCATCCCCAAGCGGGAGCTAGCTCTTCGCCCAAGGCGGATCACAACCACATGCAATATATAAGTAATACCACGAAAAGAGTATAAAAGAAACGCAAAATATCAGAAAACACAACGCCGGCTCAAGTGAGCTCGACCCAAAAGAAACCACAAATATACAAATCTCTCAGTTTCATCACTAGGTCGCATATACAATATAAAGTGGTAGATGGAGAATACTAGATACAATGATAGAGCAAAAAAAAATAAAGTGTGCTCGCAACCCACCTACGGGCGATGTCGCGAGTCTGAGCAAAAGCAGCTGATGATAAGATAGCCCGCCGCTACAAGACTGATGAGTCCGACCTGCAAGACACTGTAGCACAACGGGGGTGAGTTGCTAGCTCGTGAGTAGAATATAACATCTAGTAAGGCAATCGTAAGAATGCACGCAATGCGCAACAACATGTATGTCCATATGTGATATAATATCTCTAGTATGCATGCACATGTATGCAATGTCATTACTAAATCTTTAAGTGTTTTAAATGCTAAGGGTACTGTATTCTTAACTTTAGAAAATGAATATCTGTATAATAGCTAAATACCATCAAAAAATCATCTAAAAACTCGTGTCAAGCATCAACACCAAATATGAAATCATATCAGTCTCAATATCTCACTATATCAATGTCTCAAATATCGGGCTCCGTCAGTCCGGATCGGCCCATATCATCCAATCTCACGACAACGGTCGGTATCCTCCGGATATCCGCCGCGCCAGACATCACCGGTAGGTCTTCCCCTGCCAGGCTCATCGTCTACAACTCGATCTTCTTGCCCCGGGGTACCATACCGGGCCCACCATGTACCCGGGACGGTTCATCCACTCCTCGAATCGGGTCTCGAAATCCAACAGAAAACATGAAAACTCATGGTGGACGACACATACATCATGAGAAAACCGCAACTTTTTTTTAAAAATGATAAATATAAGCTTTTGTTAAATTCTTGCGGTTTTCCCCAAAAATCCAGAAATCGCAGCAATACTGAAATCCTCAAGAAAATCATAATGTCCACATGTTATATATGATAAATGTCTATGATATCAATGTATATGATGTGAATTTTGGCTAGAAATCTATGTAAATATGATGATATTGCGAGGCATATGCATGCTATGCAATTTCATATATCATGTAAGAATGCAAGTGGCGATATTAAGTTAAACAGGTTCTATAGTGCACGTGGCATGGCAATTACCAAAGGCGTGTGTGTCACATGAATAGTGCGCGTGCAACAGATGCCAATGGTAATGGTGTTCGTGTCCTACGAAGTGATAACTCATATGTGCATATGAATTACCATGCAATCAAGCATACTATTAACTATAAGGGTATGCAGTGTAAATCAAGGAGGTAAGCTATCTAGCAATACAAGTCTTGCAAGAAATAGGGTAATCCTAACTAGGGGGCGCCTCGCGCCATCCAGACGATTCCCCCATAGACGAATACATCTACTTACCTGAAAGCCTCGCTAATCAGATCCGACCACCGCCTTGCCTTTACGCGCCGTGTCCGATGTTTTCCCGACCGATCCTATATTTGCACAACACCAAGCATAAGATTACATAACCTAAAACGATGCAAGTCACAATATACAAATATCGACGCTCTCGAATTAAACATAACGTGCACTTGGTGCGCGGGAAAACACACGAAAATCGCTAAATCCTAACTAGAATCGTCATTTCGGGGAAATCGACAAAACTAAAACCCGGCTAGACAAAACCCTGCATTCACGCACTCTAATATTCGTATATGAAGCTAATTATATCGCTAATATAACGCAATTAGATCACATCCTAATTTTAATAAAAATCTAGTAAGCAACTTCATACCGATTCGATGCAAACGTCGCAATTTTATCGATCTAGCGAGCGTAGCATCGCACAATTCACTACTCTAACTAATTAGATAACCAAACCCTAACTTAACTCCAACAACCATGCTACAAACCCTAATTCAAAATCAAATCCCATTCTTGAATTTCCTAAACAAACAATTACTACTAAATTAACACTTAAAAATTCAATTTTAGCACATTTAAACTACAAGTTAACAAATGGATTAGAATCTTCACCTCACAAGCTTGAACCCTAGCTTGCACAAACCACCAAAGAAGTCTCCTTTCTTCAAGTTTTGAACTAATTTGGCTTGAGGAGAGAGTGGATTAGGGTTTTGTTTTGAATTGAGATGGAAATTTGTGAATTTTAATTGAATTTTGACATGAAAATGTGGCAAAGAAGTGAGGAAAATGAGGGGATTTGTTTCAGGTTTGGCTCGGCCAGGAGCAAGGGAGAGAGGTTGTGGGATTTTTGTGGAAGTTTCTAGGTCAAAAAAACCCTTTATGTTCTCATTAAATGCTTTTCACATCAACATTTTACAAAAAAAAACCCATTTTACATCATTTTTTCATAAATTTCAAACCCTAAAACTAAAACCTTATAAAGTTATGTTACAATTTATTAACACTCTATTTTAGTTTATAAAGATTCCTAATTATGAAATTTACCTAATTAAATTTGTATTTATCACTAATTTAATGTATTTTTAAAAGCTTAAAATAATTAAAAAAATAATTAATTACGATTTTTTTTTATTTAACTAGAAAATTATAAGTGACATTTTAGTGACAAAATTATAGTAATATCTTATCTAAATTTTGTATAATTAGGTCTACAATGAAAAATACCTATTTTGACTTTTTACGGAAAAAGCCGAAAAATTAGCCGATTACCGAAAAACCGCCTAAACGATTTTCGAAGGGTTACAATCTTCCCCCCTTAAAGAAATTCGGTCCCCGAATTTAGAATTTAACTATGCGTACCTTCAAAAAGATGGGGATATCTCTTCCTCATCTCGACCTCGGTCTCCCAGGTGACCTCCTCGCTGTTCGGGCCACGCCAAAGGACCTTGACGGACGGTATAACCTTCGACCTCAATTTCTTCACCTGCCGATCCAAAATGACCACCGGCTGCTCGGTGAAAGAAAGATCACGCTCTAGCTGGATCGTCTGGTGCTGAATCGCCTGGGAAGGATCATGAAGGTACTTGCGGAGTATCGAGACATGGAATACGGGGTGAACATCGGGGAAGCTGGGCGGAAGAGCTAACCGATAAGCGACTGGACCAACACGCTCTAGGATCTCGAAAGGACCAACATATCTAGGACTCAGCTTCCCTTTCCGCCCAAATCTCATCACACCTTTCATCGGAGAGACCTTCAGGAAAACATGATCGCCAACAGCGAACTCAAGTCGGCGACGGCGCCTGTCAGCATATGATTTCTGCCTGCTTTGTGCCGCTCTCATCCTATCCCAAATCAGCTGTATCTTCTCGGTCGTCTCCTGTACGATCTGCGGCCCCAAAACACTTCTCTCCCTGAGCTCTGTCCAACATACAGGCGATCGACATCTCCTCCCATATAAAGCCTCAAAAGGTGCCATCTGAATCGTCTCCTGGAAGCTATTATTGTAAGAAAACTCGATCAAAGGCAAATGACGATCCCAGCTACCACCGAAATCTAAAACACAAGCTCTGAGCATGTCCTCAAGAGTCTGAATAGTACGCTCCGACTGACCGTCAGTCTGAGGATGAAAGGCTATGCTAAAACTCAATCGGGTGCCCAATGCTTCCTGAAGTTTCTGCCACAATCGGCTGGTAAACTGGGTGCCCCGGTCGGACACGATGCAAGTCGGAACACCATGCAGTCGCACGATCTCATCAATATAAACCTGGGCGTACTGAGAAAATCCAAAAGTGGTCTTCACTGGCAGAAAGTGAGCCGCTTTCGTCCGTCGATCCACAATCACCCAAATAGAGTCATACCCTCGACTGGTCCTGGGTAGACCCACAATGAAGTCCATGGAGACCTGCTCCCACTTCCACTCAGGGATGAGCAAAGGCTGTAACTCGCCGGCTGGCCTCTGGTGCTCGGCCTTGACTTGCTGACAAGTCAGGCATCTCGACACAAAGTCTGTAATATCCTTCTTCATCCCGTCCCACCAGTAAACCTCTCTCAAATCACGGTACATCTTGGTGGTACCTGGGTGAACACTGTATACTGATCTATGTGCCTCCTCAAGAATATCACGCCTCAGTCCCTCTGATTCTGGCACGCACAGTCGAGTCCCAAATCGAAGTATCCCCTGATCATCAATCACGAACTCAGAAACTCTGCCCTGCCGAATCTGCTCAATAATCTCTAAAATACGGGCATCGCCGGACTGTGCCTCGCGGATACGGTCAAGTAACTGTGGGCGTGCTCTGAAATGGGCCAGCTGTCCCCCTGTAGGAGTAAACTCGAACTGCACTCTGCTATCACATAAAACCTGCCAATCCGCCGTCGACTGCATCTGTACTGCACTCAAACAAGATAAGCTACCTCCGGGCCTCCTACTCAAAGCATCTGCCACCACATTCGCCTTGCCCGGGTGGTATAGAATCTCACAGTCATAATCCTTCACCAACTCCATCCATCGGCGCTGTCTCAGGTTCAGATCTCGCTGCTGGAAGATATACTTCAAACTCTTGTGGTCAATGAATATCTGGCACGACTCACCGTATAGGTAATGTCTCCGGATCTTAAGTGCAAATACAACAGCAGCCATCTCTAAATCATGGGTGGGGTAGTTCCGTTCGTGTTTCCTCAGCTGCCGAGAAGCATACGCGATAACTCTGTCGTGCTGCATCAATACACAGCCCAGCCCCACTCGAGAAGCATCACAATATACCACGAACCTGCCTGATCCTGAAGGCAATGCTAACACTGGTGCAGTAGTCAAACGAGTCTTCAACTGCTAGAAACTATCCTCACATGCCTGGGTCCAATCAAAAGGAACCCCCTTCCGGGTCAACCCGGTCAACGGTGTAGCAATGCGGGAGAAATCCTGGACAAAACGTCGATAATAGCCGGCCAGACCTAAAAAGCTGCGAACCTCTGTAACTGATACTGGTCCAGGCCAACGCTGAACTGCCTCGATCTTCTTCGGGTCCACACAAATACCATCTCTCGTCACCACATGACCCAAGAAGTCGACACTGTCTAACCAGAATGCGCACTTGGAAAATTTGGCGAACAGCTGATGCTCCCTCAAAGTCTGCAATGTGATACGTAAGTGCTGCTCATGCTCCTCCCGGCTCCGAGAATAAACCAAGATGTCGTCAATAAACACAATAATGAACTGATCGAGATACGGCCTGAATACACGGTTCATCAAATCCATAAATGCTGCCGGGGCATTGGTGAGCCCGAACGACATCACCAAGAACTCATAATGACCATAACAAGTACGGAAAACGGTCTTCGGAATATCCTTCTTCCGAACCCGCAACTGGTGATAACCTGACCGTAAATTAACCTTCGAGAAAAACCCTGCACCCTGGAGCTGATCGAATAAGTCATTAATGCGGGGTAGGGGATATCTGTTCCGCACAGTAACCCGGTTCAGCTGACGATAATCAATGCATAAACGCATACTTCCGACCTTCTTCTTAACAAACAAGACGGGAGCACCCCAAGGTGACACACTCGGTCGGATAAGCCCTTTGTCCAGCAAGTCCTGTAACTGATCCTTTAGCTCTCTCAGCTCCGCCGGGGCCATCCGATAAGGCGGTATAGAGATAGGCCCCGTGCCGAGGATCAGATTGATACAGAACTCAATCCCGCGCTCTGGTGGCAGACCAGGTAGCTCGTCAGGGAATACATCAGGAAACTCTCTCACAACAGGGACCTGGTCCAACGGAACCTCTGTGGAGCTAGTATCACAAACATAGGCTAAGAATCCTTGACACCCTTTCCTCAAGAGCTGACCAGCGCGCAGAGAAGAAATCAAGCTGGGAAGGGTAGCGCTACGATCTCCCTGAATAACAAGAACCGGCTCACCAGGAAAACTGAATCTGACTACTTTCTCACGGCAGTCCACGGATGCATAACAGGTGGCTAGCCAGTCCATACCAAGAAGAACGTCAAAGTCTAGCATATCGAGGAGAATCAAATCAACTGAAGAATCTCTCTCCCCGATACGAACGGAACATGATCGGTACACAAAACGGGCAACAAAAGACTCGCCTACCGGTATAATAACGATAAGCGGCTGATCTAACGGAGAAGACTCTCGGCCCAACCTCGGTGCAAAATACGTGGAAACATAGGAATGTGTGGAGCCTGGATCAAATAATACCCGTGCATCAAAAGAACATACTGGCAGAGTACCTGTCACGACGGCATTGGATGCCTGTGCATCCTGAGGAGTCAACGCGAACACTCGGGCCTGTCCACCACTAATAGCTGGCTGTCCTCTGCTTCTACCTCAGCCTCTGCCTCTGCCTCTGTCGCCTCGTCCTCTCTGAACCGGACCGCCATGCCCACGGCCTCTAGAAGCATCTGGCTGGCGTGGAGCATCATCAGGAGTAGGTAATAGAGCTCTCTGAGGAGGTGGTGAGGGTGGTAAGGTCACATGCGGGACTGTCGCCGCGCCCTGGCGTCCTATGGTACAGTCTCTGACACGGTGGTACTGACTCCCACATCGAAAACATCCTGGAGACGACTGCTGGGTCTGTGGATATGAACCAAATAACTGACCTCGTCTCAATCCTCTGCCTCCACCATCTCCCGGAAATAATCTATCGCGGTGTCTACCTATCTGCCGCTGAGCTGGCGTATCAGTACGGATCCTCTTCGGCCCAGAAACGACCGAAGTCTCAGAAATACGCTCCTCCAAAAGTAAGGCTGCATCCATCGTGGCTGCGTATGTATCAAAGTGCTGGGTGCCGATGGCAAGGAATAGCTGTGTATCAAGCCCTCGCACGAACCTCTTTATTCTCTTCTCTTCTGTGTCTACTAGGTATGTAGCATTTCGAGACAACTGGGTAAACTGTATATCATACTTCGACACCGTCATCTCAGGAGTCTTGCGCAGAGACTCGAAACTACGGGCTCGAGCATCTCGGACACTCTCCGGAAGAAAACGGGCAAGAAATGCAGCTGTAAACTCGTCCCAGGTCATAGAAGGTAGATCTGCAGCTCGGCCTCTCTCTACTGAATCGTACCATGTCTTGGCAAGACCCTCCAGACGAAAACTCGCAAACTCCACCAATCTATCATCAGAACACCTCAACGAACGGCAAATCCGAGCCATCCTATCGAGAAATGCCTGTGGGTCCTCTGTCGCATCTGTACCGGTAAAAGCTGGAGGTCTCAATCTCATGAACTCCTGTAGTGAAACAGGGATAGTCTCCGTAGTAGCAGGAGCGACCATCTGTGCAGCAGGTACAATCGTGGTCTGTGCGGTGGAAGGAACGTCCTCGGATCTCTATGCCCGGCTGGACTCAACTAAAGATCCCATCATCTGTCGCAACTCTTGCATGCCGGCCTCTAGTCTGGCAATACGGTCAGGATAAGGCGGATCAGTATGACCCTGAGGGGTAGGCGTATCATCCCGCTCGATCCTCGCCTCAGACGAGCCCGCTGAGCTCTAGTAGTCTTTAGCGGCATCGAGCTGGAATAAGAAACAGGACTGATAAGAGCATTGCAATTGAATCAAGGAATGCAAAGAATCAAGAAAGGAAATACAAGCAATTATGTCCTAAGGTCACTTAGGCGGAGTACCGTATCGTAAGTATGCCGCGGATCATACCCACGCTACGCCACTCTGCTTAAGTCACCTACTCCATCTACCAAGGTTGTCCTACACTCAGAAAGGTAAAACCTGGCTCTGATACCAACTTTGTCACGACCCGAAAGTACGGAACGTGACTGGCACTTAGATTACGAGACGTCTAAAGGCGTACCGTAACCTAAGTCAGCCAAAGCCCAGAAAAATCTAAACCAAAATCAAAAGAGAGTGAAGGAAAACCTTTAATAAAAACGGTTTTTAAATCAATTAAGTTGCATAGAATCCACAAAAAAAAAATCAAAAATTCCCGAAAATTTTGGCAGAGTCTCCCCTGTATTTTCTATCCCCCAAAATGGGTACAACAAGATATATATAACCTGTAATTATAAAATAGCATCCCCAAGCGGGAGCTAGCTCTTCGCCCAAGGCGGATCACAACCACATGCAATATATAAGTAATACCACGAAAAGAGCATAAAAGAAACGCAAAATATTAGAAAACACAACGCCGGCTCAAGTGAGCTCGACCAAAAAGAAACCACAAATATACAAATCTCTCAGTTTCATCACTAGGTCGCATATACAATATAAAGTGGTAGATAGAGAATACTAGATACAATGATAGAGCAAAAAGAAATAAAGTGTGCTCGCAACCCACCTACGGGCGATGTCGCGAGTCTGAGCAAAAGCAGCTGATGATAAGATAGCCCGCCGCTACAAGACTGATGAGTCCGACCTGCAAGACACTGTATCACAACGGGGGTGAGTTGCCAGCTCGTGAGTAGAATATAACAACTAGTAAGGCAATCGTAAGAATGCACGCAATGCGCCACAACATGTATGTCCATATGTGATATAATATCTCTAGTATGCATGCACATGTATGCAATGTCATTACTAAATCTTTAAGTGTTTTAAATGCTAAGGGTACTGCATTCTTAACTTTAGAAAATGAATATCTGTATAATAGCTAAGTACCATCAAGAAATCATCTGAAAACCCGTGTCAAGCATCGACACCAAATATGAAATCATATCAGTCTCAATATCTCACTATATCAATGTCTCAAATATCGGGCTCCGTCAGTCCGGATCGGCCCATATCATCCAATCTCACGACAACGGTCGGTATCCTCCGGATATCCGCCGCGCCAGACATCACCGGTAGGTAGTCTTCCCCTGCCAGGCTCATCGTCTACAACTCGATCTTCTTGCCCCGGGATACCATACCGGGCCCACCATGTACCCGAGACGGTTCATCCACTCCTTGAATCGGGTCTTGAAATTCAACAGAAAACATGAAAACTCATGGTGGACGACACATACATCACGAGAAAACCGCAACTTTGTTTTAAAAATGATAAATATAAGCTTTTGTTAAATTCTTGCGGTTTTCCCCAAAAATCCAGAAATCGCAGCAATACTGAAATCCTCAAGAAAATCGTAATGTCCACATGTTATATATGATAAATGTCTATGATATCAATATATATGATGTGAATTTTGGCTAGAAATCTATGTAAATATGATGATATTGCGAGGCATATGCATGCTATGCAATTTCATATATCATGTATGAATGCAAGTGGCGATATTAAGTTAAACAGGTTCTATAGTGCACGTGGCATGGCAATTACCAAAGACGTGTGCGTCACATGAATAGTGCGCGTGCAACAGATGCCAATGGTAATGGTCTTCGTGTCCTACGAAGTGATAACTCATATGTGCATATGAATAACCATGCAATCTAGCATACTATTAACTATAAGGGTATGCAGTGTAAATCAAGGGGGTAAGCTATCTAGAAATACAAGTCTTGCAAGAAATAGGGTAATCCTAACTAGGGGGCGCCTCGCACCATCCAGACGATTCCCCCATAAATGAATACATCTACTCACCTGAAAGCCTCGCTAATCCGATCCGACCACCGCCTTGCCTTTACGCGCCGTGTCCGATGTTTCCCCGACCGATCCTATATTTGCACAACACCAAGCATAAGATTACATAACCTAAAACGATGCAAGTCACAATATACAAATATCGACGCTCTCGAATTAAACATAACGTGCACTTGGTGCGCGGGAAAACACATGAAAATCGCTAAATCCTAACTAGAATCGTCATTTCGGGGAAATCGACAAAACTAAAACCCGGCTAGACAAAACCCTGCATTCACGCACTCTAATATTCGTATATGAAGATAATTATATCGCTAATATAACGCAATTAGATCACATCCTAATTTTAATAAAAATCTAGTAAGCAACTTCATACCGATTCGATGCAAACGTCGCAATTTTATCGATCTAGCGAGCGTAGCATCGCACAATTCACTACTCTAACTAATTAGATAACCAAACCCTAACTTAACTCCAACAACCATGCTACAAACCCTAATTCAAAATCAAATCCCATTCTTGAATTTCCTAAACAAACAATTACTACTAAATTAACACTTAAAAATTCAATTTTAGCACATTTAAACTACAAGTTAACAAATGGATTAGAATCTTCACCTCACAAGCTTGAACCCTAGCTTGCACAAACCACCAAAGAAGTCTCCTTTCTTCAAGTTTTGAACTAATTTGGCTTGAGGAGAGAGTGGATTAGGGTTTTGTTTTGAATTGAGATGGAAATTTGTGAATTTTAATTGAATTTTGACATGAAAATGTGGCAAAGAAGTGAGGAAAATGAGGGGATTTGTTTCAGGTTTGGCTCGGCCAGGAGCAAGGGAGAGAGGTTGTGGGATTTTTGCGGAAGTTTCTAGGTCAAAAAAACCCTTTATGTTCTCATTAAATGCTTTTCACATCAACATTTTACAAAAAAAAACCCCATTTTACATCATTTTTTCATAAATTTCAAACCCTAAAACTAAAACCTTATAAAGTTATGTTACAATTTATTAACACTCTATTTTAGTTTATAAAGATTCCTAATTATGAAATTTACCTAATTAAATTTGTATTTATCACTAATTTAATGTATTTTTAAAAGCTTAAAATAATAAAAAAATAATTAATTAAGAATTTTTTTTTATTTAACTAGAAAATTATAAGTGACATTTTAGTGACAAAATTATAGTAATATCTTATCTAAATTTTGTATAATTAGGTCTACAATGAAAAATACCTATTTTGACTTTTTACGGAAAAAGCCGAAAAATTAGCCGATTACCGAAAAACTACCTAAACGATTTTCGAAGGGTTACAATAAAATACCTTTAACTTGTGAAAGTTGAGATTTTCTTTAAAATGCCTTTTACTTTTAAAAAGTTAAGTTTTCATAAAAATACCATTGACATACAAAAGTTAATTATCCTTTTCCTTTGCATATTTTGCCTCTACAACTCTCTTTAGGGGAACCCAGTTGTTGATGGCGCTGATTTAAGCGCATCTTGGGGTCTAATAGAGTAAGATGCAGAGCTTCTCACAGAGCACGATCTTGAATGAAAAAGTGGATCTAAAATAAATATTATATCACCTATTATTATAATGTGCAGTATAACCCTTAACTTTCCAAAAGCTACTAAATACCCTAGAATTTCTAATTTTAGTATTGTTCAAGTATATAGGTAGCAGATGGGTCGAGTGTCATCTTTTCTCTTGAGCCTCAGGAAGCCGGAGACAATGATCGCTTCCGCTTGCCTATCGGAGTAAGTTCATATCGTTACTGAAACCAAAATTGCATGTGTATCGTCACATACATAACCAAGAGATGCTACAAGAAATGACATCTAGTATGATTAGGATTAGACGCGCGAACCTAGGTATGGAATATTTTATGAAGATCGTGATATTACGGGTGAACAGTATTTAAGAAGATCCCGATATTACGGGTGACCGGTATTTAAGAAGATCCCGATATTACGGATGACCAGTTAACTGTTGAAATTCCTTGCCTAGATGAACTACACGCTAACACTAATCCGTAATCACTGAATAAAATAGGGCAGGATAGTTTGATTAAGCAAGGTCGTATACGGGTCTCGGATTCCCTTATTGATTGACCATAGTCCGGGGAGTGAAACGAGTAATATTCATTCCCAATACTGTTGTTGCGTAATCCAAATGGAATAATCGCGAGAACCCGGTACTCTTGTTTAACAAACTAAAACGATCATAATCTTTAGTAGATACCTATTCAGGTTTACCACTATACTCACATGACATCATGCATCGCACACACTTGTCTTTACCTACTTTTCTTTATGGGACAATCCTACTCGAGTTCAACTCAGTGACGGACTTCCTTTTCCTCTCTCTCTTTTCCTAGAATGTCTGTTAGATGAGGACGAGGTTCATGAATAAGATGAAGGAGTGGAGCCCACAGATGAAGATTACACGGAGTTGATGCCCGAATTTTAGGATAGCACTTTTACCTTTCCAGTTGGCTACCTATTTAGGGCTTTGCATTCCGTTTCATTGATGTAATAAACAATCTTTTCTTTTTCAGTACCCTATGATGTAATAAAGTTTTTAGTTAATGAAAATAAATACTTTTACTTTTATTATTGTTTTGGTACATTTACCTGCATGTTAATTATAAGCTTAACGTAAGTGCATTAAGTTAGACCATCCTCAATACAGTTAGGTTGCGGACCGTGCCGCGTCACCGTTTCAGTACTTTGGGAAGCGGGACGAAACACCACTCGTCTCCGCTCATGTTCTAGATCTGTAGCCGCGATCTATTCCCTCCTCCATTCTAACGAAGCCCTTTCGTCTCCGCTTTTCATCGCCAATAGTGTTCACCACTTCCTCACTCATCTCCGCTCCTCTCAGTTACTGACGATGATCTATTAGATCGTCTTGCTACTCTTGTACTCGCTTGGGTGTTAGACAACCTTAATCTCCCTCTTTCGTGATCTAAATCTGCGCCGTTCATCATAAATTTTGATTCTTTCTCTAGTGGTCGTGGAGAATCACTTAGTCGTCCCCCTATGACTGCTCATCGTCGTGGTTCCTATGGACGTGGTCGTGGCTATGCCAGCTTTTATTGTGCTTATTGTGGCGGCCCTAATCATCGCGAAGACTGTGTTTGATATAGGTGCCCTCAAGGCAATTATCGTAATTGCAGGAATGCAATTACTAAATTTCGATAAGGACTTATACCAAGAACAGTCTTACTCGAGATTATAGTATGCTATCTAGTTTGTATTTATCATTCTGGAGCATACGTTTTACTCGTTATAACGTATCACTAATGCATGATGATAAATCCCATAGTATCTTTGCTTAACTATCAGGATTATGATAGGGACCATATTAGTGGGGCCTGGGTAGTCTATAAGCACATCCTTAAAAGTCTCTAGTCGTAAGAATATCGAGACTGGATATTGGTACTTTAGTTTAGACTAGTGTATAGGTTTCTTGATCCAATAAGGGGTGATGGTTGATCCCATAAACATTGGTGTTTGATACCGAAGATTATATACAGGTGCTCATTGGATGAGTTACATTGAACTGACTCGCCGAGATCTCCTATATGGTATTATACCAATCATCAGATAGCAGTTCTCTGGTGAAATGAGTACAGGGTAGTCCTTAGACCCAAGATCGCCATAGTGTCTTGTGTGTGTTCCCCTGTACTTTATTACTACTCTACCATGACTTTAAAAAGCCATGCAAATAAGTTTTAGTTGGGTACAGTCCCGAGCACATGGAGGACGTGAGCGGTCGAGAGAATTCGTCTCTCCCGGTATAGGGAGTTGATGTCACACAGTGCACAGCTGGCTATGACCTTAAGTCCTTAGCCAAGGCATTCGAGATTTACTGATAAGTATTATCAGCAGTTTCTCAGATGGTCATGAGCTTGACGTCAGCATGACTTATCGAGTTATTGAGAGTCTGACGTTTCCACTTCCCAGACCCGGTATGCGACAGTCTTAGACGAAGAGACCGGACTGTACGGTAAATTTCACTGATAGACTCTAGCACGGTATGGAAAAGCTTGCTTGTCGACAGGCTTTTCGTTCAATACCTGGGCAGCCGTTACATACAGCTAGTACCGCTGATGTGTTTATAAGTTAACTTGGTGGGGGATTTATCTGAAAGTGTTTCAGATCAATTGGATATGATCCTGACCTACTGCTAGCGTATTGTCGAGTCTTTAGAGTCCCACACAGAGAATTTGCCGAATCTAGCGAAAAAGTGTGTATGGCGGAACGTGCATATGTTCGATTAAATATGTGTATGTGATAATACATGTATTAATCGGACGGTTGTTAATACTATTCGGCTTATAATTAAGCTGGGTCATTAAATCAAGTTTTTGATTTAATTATATTTTTATATATGATATATATATATATATATATATATATATATAATGGTATTATTCTCACTCTCTTTCAGTACATGTTATGTTACATAACATATAGTGTACATGATACATGAAATGTTCATGTTTAATTATATATATAATATTATTATATATGTAATTAATTATTTCTTTTTCATTTTCTCTTTTTTCATGTTAAAGGGTGATGTGGAGGCAAGGTGTTAATATATCTCACCTCTTAGGACATGTGTTTAGATTAGAGAAAAAGAAAGGATGATATGGATAAGTGAATGTGGATTATCTATCCATAACATTTTCATCTATCTCTCTCATCTATAGAAAAGAGAAAAAGAAAGAGAAATAGAGAGAACATGAGAGAGTAGAGAGTGAACTTTTTTCCTACACCATGTCTCATTTAAGATCTAGCAAATTTCAAGTGGTAGTTGCTTCAAGTTATTGAAGTTGGAGCTAGCTAAAGAAACCCCCTCGTGGATTATCTTCGGCGAAGCCGATCGGAGACTAAGCGAGATCCAGAGCATCTCGGAGCCTAGCAAGGAGTCTAAGATCATCCATTGGAGCATATGAAGGTGTTTCAAAGGTTGTATTTTCTTGGTCTAGCATTTTATGTTTTGCAAGCTATATGTCTATGGATATTTTCTAGGGTTAGGATGTCTTGCTCACTTGGTATTTTTCAATTTTCGCTTCCGCGACGTTTTAAAAACCCGTCCAGTGAACACGACGTCCTTATAGAATGGTGTTGGGAGAAGCATAGCTGCCCTGATGATACACCTGCAGCTCGCTAGACATTCACACCAGTTTCTACTGACCAACCTTCCTCTTTTGCCGGCCATATACCTTTATCCAGTGCTGAGTGAGTCCAGTTGCGTCGTCTCCTCTCTTCTTTATCTCCTGTGAAATTTTCTAATCTGTCAGGTATATCGTTCCTTTCTTATTCTAATTCATTGGTCGCTGATTCCGGCGCCTCACATCACATGTCTCGTGATAGACCGTCTGATCTTGCTTCTAGTCCTCACAAGTTTATTTCCATGGCTGAAGGTAATACCACACCTGTTTCTGGCTCTGCTGATTTATCACTTACTTCATCTTTACACTTGAAAAATGCTTTAATTGTGACATTTTTAAAACAAAACTTGCTTTCATTCGTCAGCTTACAAATGATTCTATCTGCTCCGTAACATTTTATCCATCTTACTTTGTGATACAGGACCTTCTGACGAAGCAACAGATTGATGAGGGGCATGAACAGAATGAACTGTACTATGTTGATCACCTTCCCAGTAAGTCTGCAGCCGTTACTACTATCAAGTGGTATCGGAGACTTGGTCACCCTCCTCTTTCTTCTTTACGTACTATACTGCATTTTCTTAATTTATCGGAATTCAGTTGTGAATCATGTATTTTTGGTAAACACCGTCACTCCTCTTTTCCTTCAGTTAATAAAAGACATAATTTACCTTTTACTTTATTTCACTCCGATATTTGCAGTCCTTTTAAATTCCCTACTATGTTTGGTTATAATTATTTTGTGACATTTATCGATGATCATTCACACATTATTTGGTTGTATCTTTTGCGAAATAACTTTGAACTTTTGTCTTCCTTTAAAATTTTCGTAGCTGAGGTTACTAATCAATTTGGTGTTTATATAAAGGTTCCTCATTCATATAATGCTAAGAAATATATTAGCAAGAACTTATCTGCATTTTATCAGACACATGGCATATTGCATCGAACTTCATGTTCTTATATTCCTTGGAAAAATGGGATTACTGAACGGAAGAACCAACATTTATATCAATCGCGTGCATTCTCTAGTTCTAGGCAACTAGTCCCCATTTCTCTGTTTTGTTTCCAAAGAGGAAGCCTTTTCCTGTTCCTCCTGAGGTGTTTGATTGCCTATGCTAACCTCATATTATAGGTCCTCAAGTAGACAAACATGATTCTCGAGCTACTCGCATGGTATTTGTAGATTACTTACGAAGTCAGAAAGGATATGTTTGCTTTGACCCCACCACTTCTAAAGTTTGTATTTCATGTGATGAGACCTTCTTAAAAAATCAGACAAATTTTCCACCATCTGTCAAAGACCCCACTTCTACTATCCCTGTTTCTCACCTACCTTCTTCGTAACTGGATTCATCTGTTCGACCTATGCGTCTTGTTCCCGCCAAAATTTGGCACTTGGAGCTTAAGATCCACCAAGGCAAAAATGCTAAGGTAAAAGCATTGGCCCTTGCTCACAAGCGCACCACGTGCAAAACATGTGGTGCAAGTGCCAGACCTATGCGCAAGAGCACAACGTGCAAAGCATATAGCGCAAACACTAAACCTTGGCTCAAGCCGAGCCGATGCAATCCTTGGCACAGGCTGTGCCAATGCTAATCCTGACGCAAGCCGAGTCGATTCCATCCTAGGCATAGGCTGTGCCAATGCCAACCCTGGCGCTGGCGCCACTCGTGCAATGCACATGGTGCCGGTGCCATTTCATTGTGCCTGTGCCACACATGCAATGCATGTGACGCTATTGTCAAATCTTTGGGCTGCGCCACATGTGCTGATTGGTGCATTTTTGTGCATATTTTTATAACCGTATTTATCTTTATTTTTCCAATTTTATGTTGTTCCGAGTATTATTTGTCAATAAATGCAAATTACAGGGCTTAAAGGGAAAAGTATGCAAAAGACGGACTATGTGCGTTGGATGTGGACTTGATTAAAACTAAACTGAAACAAGCGAATAAATTATCAAAAACAGAACGAAGAATAAGATTCTAGAGATGGAAAGACAAAATATGAAAAAAAAAATGGGAGACCTATTTCTAAAAATTTCGGCCAAAACCATGGATTTAGCACTTTCAGCCGAAATTCTGTAGGTTCAGGAGCTTGGATTTTTAGGAATAATTGTATTCTTCAGTACCTTCTGTAATGTTCATTTTGATTTTCCAAAGCCCTATAAATGCTTCTGTAATCTAAATTAGGGTTTCATCTCTCCCTAGACTTTAAAATTAGAGTTTTTATTCTGGAGAGTTCAAGTTTTGTAGTTATATTTTATATGAAGTTATTTAACTTTATGATTTCTTCTATTATCAGTAGCTAATCTATTTTCTAGGGGTTTTAAGTTATTCTTTCTATAATCGGTGTTTGTTCTCATTGATTATTTCTTTTCTATGTGCATCATGATGGATCTCTAAGATAAAAACTAAAGTCTTTTTGATGTTATGTTGATAAACTAAACTTATTTATGATTGATTGACGCTCTTGAAACTTGTTTAGAAAAAGGTAATATCACATATAAACTAATTAATTTAATGATAGATAGATGACCTAGAAAACTAATTAGGGAAGGTAAGATGGAATTTTTGTCAAACTAGATTCAACCTAATTAATATAGGGTAGACTAGGCTATGCCGGCAAAATGAGATAAACCATTTATTGACAACCTTTGTGTTTTTTTTAATATAAGGGTAGATCAAGATATTCTATGTTAATTAGAATATCATGTTTAAATTCTTTTGCTAGACGATGTGGTGTAATTGATAAGGTAGATCTTTAAACTTATGATTTATGCTTTCATCGATTGATATTTTATTGCGAAACTAGATTACTCTATACTTTTATATAATTGATAGTAATGAATTTAAACATGAGATTTAGAAAAGAATAGAATTTATATAGAACACCATGATAGTAAAGGTAATTTAAAACCCTAGGCTTGCTTTATTATTTAAAACCCACCTTTTTAATTTACTTGCACTTTTTAATTCCTTGCAATTTAGTTTTAGTTTTAAATCAAATTTTACTTAAACTTTTTTTTTAAATTAATTAAAATCTCAACGCCTCCCTATGGGTCGATCCGTAAAGTACTACAATTGCATAACTGTATACTTGCGGTTAAAATTTAGAGACTAAGAAAATCTCCATCATGTTTTTGGCGCCGTTGCCGGTAGTTTTATTTAATTTTGAAAATTTTTGTTTTTTATTTTAGGAAACTAGACATACATCCAGGGAGCTTAGAGCATGCCGTAGACGATGCAACTTTTCTAGAGACCTAGTTCGGCTAAATTTCGGCTGAAATTTCCTATCTGGTGATTTCGGCCGAAATTTTGAAGAGTTTGGGGCTCTGGGTCTTTTCTGGTTGTTCCAGATTTTGTCTGCTATTTTGATCTGTGTTCTTTTTCTGGTTTCAGGTTTTATATTTTTGTATTTAGTTTTAGTTTTTCCTTTTATACTTTTTATTTTAATTTTTAATACTTCATTTTAATATAAGTGATGAACATGCGATACCAACGTTATATGAATTTTTTTATCCAGCTAAACTAACACTTGCCGATTGTGTTAGAATAAATAAATATAAGAGCGGTTATAATTCACCTACACATCCACAACCGACAATGAGGATATGCTATCTGCAGAGCTATATGATCTTAGGCAAAAGGTTGAGGTATTAAAAGTTAATTACCAAGTTCCTAATAATCCACCTTGCCAATCTTTTTGCACTAATTGTCAAGAGCCATCCCATGCTTATGAAAATTGTCCTTTTATTTTGGAGAAACCGACAAAATAAGCGTTGGAATCAAGGCATGTATTATGAAGTTTCTAACCATAATTTAGGCCAACAGTTCCAACCAAACTCTTATTATGATTCTCTATCCAATCCAATTCAAAATGAACCAATTTTCACTTCTCCCGATTTTATAGACCAACAACAGTTCTCATCATATCCATACTATGATGTTGACCCTTCTTACAACCATATCCAATCCAATTCCTATCAACCGTACCAAATATTCACACATTCACTAGACGTTGATAATGATGAGGATACAAAAGTTGATTATGTTGAAAAGCGGTTAGATACAATTCTGCAAAATAAAATTACGCCAATAAAACAAGCACTAGCGAATATTCAAATTTTTATTGGTCAGATAGCTGCTGCAATTGAAAGTGAGGAAAAAGAGTACGAGACTCCATCGAGTCAGTTTGAAACCCACCCTCAGAATTTTGAAATTCCAATTTCACCTCCAACAATGAATTTATATGAGAATGATTTAATTGATGATACGTTTGAGATTGAGATATTTGATTTAACTGATTGCAGAATTTTTGATGATGTTATTTTTGATGAATCAACATCAGCGGATAATTTTTTTGTAAAGGTTTCAGATATAGAACCTGTTTCTGTAAATGATACTTGTGATTTTGATAGTGTTGACTTAGATATAATTTTTGAACGAATTATTGATAGGGAACCCACACCTTTAGTTGGAACGAATAATGAAATTTTTGAAGAAAGTTTAGAGTGGGATCCTACATTTTTGGAAAATAAAAGTCAACCCATGGATCAATTTAAGGAGGAGGAAAAAGAATTGTTGGATGAGAGTTGTGATGACATTTTCGAAGAGGATTCAACGATTATAATAAAAGAAATGTATGAGAAGGAGGTAATTAATTTTGATGATGGATATTTTGACCAAAGTTTTGAGAAAATATTTAAGGATGGACTTATGATTTTAGATGAGCCTTTAACGATTAAATCTAACCCTCAAATACTTCTTTTCCTCATTGAAACCAATTCTATTGAAAAGCAAGAGAAATTTGTGACATTAACTCCTACGAATGGATATTTTATTTATACCCCACATGTTCATATGGAAGACTTTAATCCTTTAGTCAGTACAGTGACAAGGTAGCGCAGTTGTATAATTCTCTTAGACTTAAATCTTTTATTACCGTGCCAGTTTATTTGGCTAAATTTGGATCACAATTTTGTTCAATCACATATAAACACTATATTTATATTATGCTTATCAATTTTGGGGTGTTTATTGATACTTATTGCTACAACTTATTTTACTACTCCTGCTTGATCTTAGTTAAAAATTTTGAGTGATTGATATTAACCTTTGAATTAGCCAAAGCATTATGTGAATTTAAATTATTTTTATTTTTTCTTTTTCTTTTTCTTATTTTTTTTAGGATTTTAATTTCTTTTAAATAAAAAAAACATTCATCTTGTTCTTTCCTGCTTATTTCAACACTTTTATTTGACTCCAACATCTAAAATAAAACAAAGAAATAAGTTGCAGGTATATGCAGTTTAAAGCAAGAAAATGAAATCCATTATTAGATAGTATATTAGCGACTGCCCATCGCTAGTTAGCGGCTTGATGAGGGAAAAATCTTCAAATTTTTAAAGCTCTATAATTTTTTTCTTGTTATTAATTTTAATATTTATCTATGTTTAAATTAATTTCACTACATTACTTTATAACTATCATTGAATAAAGTAGTGATTGTTCCTTATTGATTAGTATGTAAGACTAGAGAGATGAGTAAAGACATTGAGGACAATGTCTGAAATAAGTGTGAGGGTGGTTTATACAAAATTGTTTTTCTTTTATTTTTCATTTTTCAATTTTTTTGGTTTATTTTTAGTTTTTCTTCTCTAAATTTTTTAGGTCTTTTTTTCAATTTTTTTTATAAGGAAAAAGGGAAAAAAAGATGTTTTTAAATCGAACTAGTAATATGTGATCATGAATTTGAATCCGAAAGGTTAAGTGAGATGAAGGGAATTATTAAATTTGAGGGTAGAAATAAGTTTGAAAAATAATTCCTAATCTTGAATTCAAACTTAGAAAATAAATACCCTATAAGTTGTACAGACATGAATCTTAAGACTTGAGATAGTAGAGAATACCTTGAAATATCATTGCCTAAAATGCCCAAGTATAAAAAAATAAAATATAATTGGAAAAAAGAGAATAAAAAAGAGAGAGAAATGAGCTTAAATATAATAAGTGTAGACTTTTGGTTATTAAAGGCACGAGTATCACTTTAGCTTAGGGGTGCATTATCACCTAGTGCCTTAGACCAACTGGTTTGGGAGTCACTGTTGAAGGTCCAAGGTAATTGCAAGGCTAGACATCACTTAAACATTACGCTTAATTTAAACTCATATATTGAGTAACCGGTAGGTTAGTGCCTCGGGAAGCATTAGCGGAAGCGTACAAATGTGTGTGTAGGTACATACTTATATTAACATCAACATACGAGGGTACAAAGGCATTGATACAATAGCTTGAATTGAATTCTTGAGTGTATGGATCTTTTACACACACGTAGGGGGATAGGATCGATGTTTGAAAGAGAGATAGGGAAGGAAGAATAAGATGACGTTTTATTGTTGGAGGAGATAATTTTTGTAGTTGAGCGGGGGTATTAGGATGAAAATTCGTGAAAACTGAAAAGCTGGTGAAAATTCAAAACTCTATCTTTTTCTTTAATTCCTTAGTTTTTGTAAAAAGTTTTCACTTTCTTATTTTTATTTTTCTTTATTTTTCATTTCTTATTTTTCATTTGTTTTATTTTTCTTTTTGTTTTTCTTTTCAGGATTTTGTGGGTAGTATCTGCTGAAAACTCTCAGGAGACAACACACCTTCTACTAGGGACACCTAGAGGTTTTACGGATTGTTGCACATGTTCAATGCAATCGTACACCCGTGAAAGGAGTATAGGAGTAGATTTTAGTTAGATTTTTTGTTTAGAATTTGAAACCCTAGATTTGCTCGAGAACTAGCAAAAGATAAGTATATGGATATTTGATTGGTGTATTTTTATGCATATTTTTCTTTATTTTGCCTATTTTATACTGTTCCGGATATGTTTTGTCAATAAATGCATATTACAGGGCTTAAAAGGAAAAGTATGCAAAAGACGGATACGTACGTTGGATGTGGACTTGATTAAAACCAAACTGAAACAAGCGAACAAATTACCAAAAATAGAACGAAGACTAAGATTCTTGAGATAGAAATACAAAACATGAAAAAAATGGGGAGATGTATTTCCAAAAATTTCAGCCAAAACCATGGATTTAGCACTTTCAGCCGAAATTTTGTGGGCCCAGGAGCTTAGATTTTTAGGAAAAATTGTACTCTTCAGTATCTTCTGTAATGTTCATTTTGATTTTCCAAAAGCCCTATAAATACTTCTGTAATCTCCATAAGGGTTTCATCTCGCCCTAGGATTTAAAATTAGGGTTTTTATTTTGGAGAGATCTAGTTTTGTAATTATTTTTGATATGAAGTTATTTATATTTTTGTTTTCTTCTATCATGAGTAGCTAATCTATTTTCTATGGTTTTTTGAGTTATTATTTCTATGAATGGTGTTTATTTTCACTGATTTTTTTCTATATGCTTCATGATAAATCTCTAAGATAAAAACTAAAGTCTTTTTGATGTTATACTGATAAACTAAACTTGTTTATAATTGATTAACGCCCTTGAAACTTATTTAGAAAAAAGTAATATCATATATAAACTAATTAGTTTAATGATAGATAGACGACCTAGAAAACTAATTAGGGAAGGAAAGATGGAATTTTTATCAAAGTAGATTCAGCCTAACTAATATAGGCTAGATTAGGCTATGCCGACAAAATGAGATAAATCATTGATTGACAACCTTTGTGTTTATTTAGTATAAAGGTAGATTTAACTATTGCTATGTTAACCAGAATATTATATTTAAATTCTTTTGCTAGTCGATGTTGTAAGTGCATGGTGCTCCTTGCCATGACTACTACGGCTTTGCGGAATCAAAATTTTTAAAAATCTTGAGCACAATACACTAAAACCCTAGAATACAAACCCAAACACTAAACTAAAAATAACTACCTAGAGGTTTAACTACTAGATTAGTACTACAACCATTGTAGATGGTCCTTCGGGTCTTGAAGGTTCACTTCTCAAGCTCTTAGGTGTTCGGATCGAGCTCTCGAAATCGAACTTCTCACGTCAATGACAATCCACCTGAGGATGCCGATTCAAGCGATACCTTCAACTGAAGCAAATAAAAATCGAGTCTTTCTAGGACAAGATGTTTAGGAGGGTATAGTTTATAAAAAGACACTCTCTATACTTTCTCAAAACTCAAGAAGAGAAGTGAGGAAAAGAAAGATGAGAGATGAAGATGGCAACTCAAGAAAAATATCAAACATGATAATATCCTACACTTGATCAATCCTTATCTCTTCAAACATAAAATAAAATAAGTGGGTGATGGGGTTGTGACTTACTAGTGTGAGTCACAAGCACACACAACTCTAGAAGAGGTAAGAATATGAAAGAGTCTAGAGAGAGACCACCTCACCATGGTATACATACACATACAAATACTTGTATGTGTATAATTAAGTATACCCTAAAACCCAAATTCATAATAAATATGTATATCGTATTTCTACTAAAATACGAATACCGTATTTGTACCAAAAATACAAAATACGCTTATTCATATTTAGAAAGAAATACATGTATTTATATCAAAGCACAAATACCCATATTTATACAAATACACGTATTCATATAAATATCGTATTCGTGTTAAAATACAAATACCCAAAAGAAAGCAATATAATACCAGCATCAAAACTGGCTATCTCTCAAACCTACTAGTACTACTAAATCGTCTGATTAAAGAACGTGTATAAATACACATGTTCGATCGAACACCCGAGTATATTGAAATATGCAAACTATATCGTTTCGCCTGAACCGGGGAACCCTCTGTGTTGGACTCTAAAGACATGACAATATGCTGGCAGTAGCTTTAACTACAAGCACGTCAGTGGCACTAGCTGTACGTAACGGCTATCCAGGTATCTGTCGAAGGAAAGATCGACATGATAACTCGTCCGAAAATCCTACTGAGTCTATATGTGACATTCTCCGTACAGTCCGGTTTGTTCATAAAAGAGTATCACATATCTGGCCTAGGGGGTGGTAAACGTCAGACCCCTAATAGCGCGACAAGTCGTGTCAGTGTGCAGCCTAATACAACCTGAGAAACTACTTATGTACCTACCAGTAAATCTCACTTGCTCTGGCCAAGGACCTTGCAGTATTGGTCAGCCGTACATGGTGCGATATCAACTCCCAATACCGGGAGAGACGAATCCCTTCTATCCCCTACTGCCTCCAAGTGCTTCGGGACTACACCCAACTACTACTTGTTTACATGACTCATTACAGCCGTGATAGGGTAGTAATCTAAGTACAGTGGGAACACACTCGAGACGAATAATGATGTTAAGTCAACGGACTAACCTGTACTTATGTCACTGGAGAACTTCTGTCTAATGATAGGTATAATACCAACCGGCAGTTTCCAGTGAGTCCGTCTAGTATAACTCATAATATAATGAGCACCTATAAACTATCTTTGGTACCATGTACCAATGGCTGTGGGACAGGTCATCTCCCATGTCGGGAATAAAAAGTGTATACACTAGTCTACTCTGGAGTATCAATGCCCAGTCTCGATAATCCTACGACTAGGGACAATTTTAAGGATGTGTTTATAGACTACCCAGCCCCTATTAGTGTGACTACCATCACAACGCTGGTAGTCAAGAAAAAATCCTAAGGGCTCTATCAACAAGTATTAGCCTGTATACTATCCAGTACTATACAATAATGGCCTCTAAAGCATATATCACTAACAATCTCATACTTGCACCAAGGCCATGTATTGGCATTGTTCGCCGCCGAAAGACGCGACCGGGACGTTGGGACGTCTGGCCTGAATTTTGGGGGCGGATGCTATTTGGTTTTATCCGTCCACCTCTCCGAAAATGCCAAGTTGATTTATGACACCGTGTATCGGAGGTTTAAACAGGTGCGGCCGTTGTAGCAGACTTCGTCAGATTCCTCCTCATTGTGAGGGTTTTTTTTTATTGTGGGGACGCTCTACCCTGCAGGCGCAAGCCCCTGCAGTTAATTACGTTACCGCATCGCGGTAACCACTTTCTCCTGCTTCAGAAGGTCACTTCGTGTCGTGTGTGTTTGTTTTATTTGTGGTTGCCGTGGATTGTATATGGGGAATAATTTATGTTGTCGCCCATAGGGCCTGGATTAGTCTAAATCCGTATTTTATTAGATTTGGGTTTGGGTTGGTTTAAGGACCGTTAGTCTTGTTTTAGACTAAGGTTAACTCAAACGTTTATTGAAGATACGTTAGTCTAACTTTAGACTATGATCTACACAACAGGATTTTGGGATCATTTAGATCCAACGAAAGAGTATTTGGACTCTATCGTTTTAGTTTAGGGACGTTACGGTCCATAAGTTTAAGGACATCATAGTCCATGGAGTTTAAGGACATCATAGTCCATGTTTAAAGACATCATAGTCTGTAGGGTTCTGGTTTAGCCAATTTGGGGATGCACCAAAAGTTATTGGTTATTAGGACCCTCCACCTCTCTAAAGACGTTGAAGAATTACAACGACATGTATCAGAGGTGTGGAGAGATGTACCCTTGAACCAGTAAATATTCATCAAAGATTTGATAATCTCATTTGGGACTGAGTCCAATAAGGAGCACATAGGCTCAGTTAATTATGAGTTTGGCCAACTTGGGCTGAGCCCACTGAGTCTCTGACATTTCTCTTTTTTTTTATAAAGTGTTTGACACTTGTTAGGATATAGTCCTTTCTCTGTGCATGGACCGCTAAACATTTATTGGGGTACTGACACCCACTTTCTTTTTTGTTTTTTATTGAGTGGTAAGCACTCTTTATGGCGCGGAGCACTTTATGTACAGAGGCACTTGGAGCTGAGCGCCCGACTTGGAGCACTAAGGCGCTTCTTCTGAAATAGCGCCCACGTGGGGAGCATGTGGAGCGTTTGGCGCTGAGCGCCAGATTTGGAGCGCTGGAGCGCTAAAGCGCTTTCTTTAGAATAGTGCCTATGTGAGGAGCACGTGGCGCGCTTGGCGCTGAGCGCCAGACTTGGAGCGCTAAGGCGCTTCTTATAAAATAGCGCCCACATGAGGAGCACGTGGCGCGCTCGGCGCTGAGCGCCAAGCTTGGAGCGCTAAAAGCGCTTCTTTTAAATTGGAGCACTAAGGCGCTTCTTTGGCAGCTCTGATTAGTTATGTACTCTGAGAATTAAATTCTCGGTTTATAAGAGACTTTGTCTCATGGATCTAAGAACTGAGTTCTTCATTTTGTGAGGAGATGCTTTAATCTTTTCTATTTTTTTATGAAAGACTTGGTCTTATAAATCTGTGATCTAGAAAAAGAACTGAGTTCTTCTAATGTGAGAGTTAAACTCTAAAAAATCGAGGAGATGTTATGATATCACTTATTATCATTTCCCTTGAAGAAAATTTCTTCTTCTTAGAGCTTGCTCTACTCTTTTTCTATTTTGAGAACTTGAAGTTTATAGGGGGGTCTTCCCTTTTCTTCTTTCGATTTGAGAACTTATGGGGAGATTTCTGTCTACAAGACTTGAAGTCTTCGATCCTTTATATAGGGGAGGATGATTTGTTGATCAGTTGAGGAAATCTCTCATTGAGAGATTTCTTAATTGATTTGTGGATGTTTCCAACCATTGGATCTTTGATCCAAGGGGTTCTGTTTTATAGAAGACAATCTTTTTGTTTTTAACAAGATTGGGAAAATATTTTCCCATGCAGAGCTTATTCTGTATCTTGGTGATTTTTAATCACCATTAGATCTTTGATCCAACGGTGCTCTGATTAACAGAGCACAATCTTTCTTGTTCAGAAATATTTGAAAAGTATTTTCTCAACAGAATTTTATTCTGATAATTTGATGATTTTTAATCATCTTCGTTGGATTTTTGATCCAAGGGTAGAGAACATTTAGTTCTAGCGCTGGCGCTCTCGTGCTTTGCACGTGAGAAGCTGTCTCAGAGTCTTTGACTCTTGGCGCTAGCGCTCTCGTGCCTTGCACGCGAAGTACTGCCTCAGAGACTTTGACTCTTAGCGCTGGCGCTCTTGGCGCGAGCACTCTCGTGCTTTGCACGTGAGGCGTTGCCTCGGAGTCTTTGACTCTTGGCGCTAGTGCTCTCGTGCCTTGCACGTAAAGCGCAGCCTCAGAGTCTTTGACTCTTAGCGCTGGCTCTCTTGGCGCTAGGGTAGGATTCTTAGGCACTCTAACAAGGTTCTACAAGGCATCAACCATGCCCGATTAAAATTTTAGCCATGCCGAACAACCCTAAACTAGATCTTTGCTAGATTATTAGGGTTTCACATGCAAGTAAATATCATTTACGACTAAGTGAATAGGAAATACAACCTTTGTAGATCGGTCCTTCACTTCTAAAGCTCCTTGTTGTAGTCCCTTCGCTGCGATCATGGTCCTCGTGGGCTCTTGCATGGCTTCACGAGGCAGAAGGAGCATCCTTGCTTGAAGTCTTCGAGGCCGAAGATGATCTGCGTCAAGGGAATACGAACTCAAGCTTCTTCTTCATTAACTAGAGAATTAGTGAAGCAAACACCCTAAACTAAAGTGCTAGTCTAGTAGAGGATGAGGAAATAGGAAGTGGGTACACCTTAGAATTATTTATCTCACATTTATTTCTCACTTAATCAAAACCTAGAAAGCTTTTGAGCTCAACGAAGAAGATGAACAAATAATGAGATGAGGATAATGATCAAGTGAGAAAGCTAACCATAGTGAGTGAGTATCATATACTAACTCATGTAGAGACATAACCATGGCTAATCCTAATGGTTGGGTTAACAAATATCCGAACTAAAAAGAAACCTAGTGGACTTAGTCAATGCATCCATAAGCTTCCACAAGCTTCATGCATTTTTCTAATCTTCCACTAATTTTGTAATTACTTTAAATATTAAACCCAACATAACAAATAGCATGGTGTAAGTCTCATACACCCATGAATGTGATTAGTGTCAAAACTTGTATTTACCGCAATCAGAATCGGCGTCGCTTTGCAGCTAGCCGGTGAGTACGGGTCGATCCACAGAGACGGGTAAATTCCTTTTATGTGTTTTAACGAATTGATTCAATTTGTCGTTTTGGTTGGTTTATAACAATCTATAAAAACTAGATCTAATTAATCTAATTAAGAGTCTTGCTAGGGTTAGGCTTAGGGGAAGTTTTGGAGATTAACGTTTTTCATCACCGCTTTCAATGCCTACTTTTTTTTAGATCTATTAGGTGTTAAGTTAATTATCAATAAAGTGGATACGAATCTTTTGGGAAGATGTTTCTTCCTCTAGATTCGTATCCCTCCTTTGTTGATAATCACCCTAACCCCCACGGAAAACGCGCGCAACCGGACCTTTATACTACGGTTCATCGTTACCTCGATGGGTAGGATGCCGCAGGGAGCGGTTGTGCTCGTATGCGTGGAGTTCTAATTCGTTAGGTTAAAGTGGCATTGAAAAGGGTGAGAGATCTCATCTCTCAACCCTTTCCCTAAGGCTAACCCTAACAAGCGAGGAGACTACTCGCTCATTGGGGGATGAAAAAACATTATAATTAAAAGAACAGAAATAAAATACTTACTAGGTTGACGGCTCCCTCCAAACAAGAAGAACAGATCTGAATTTTTTCTCTCAGAAATTCTGAATTTTATTGATTGAAAAGATGCATAACATTTTACAGATCTAAAATTACAATTTATAGGAAAATAGGAAACCTAGGGTTACAGACTCTCGCACATGCGCAATTACAGATTTGCCCATTAAAAATCCCAACACCCGAACCGTCGCACCGACTCTAGAAATCTGCACCGACACGGGCTTGAACAGGCCGCGGAACCGTGGCAAATGTTGGCTTGGGCCGCGGATCCGCGGCCCTTTGGTGGTTTTGGGCCGCCATATTTTCTGGGCCGCATCTTGGTTGTTAGGGCTTCTTAGTTCTTCATAACTTTTCTCTGTTTGGCTTCTGGGTCTTCTCCAGATCTTCAGTGAAAACTTGTTCGTATCTTTTAACCGTTCACTTTGACATTTTGGACCTTACACTGTTCTTCGTCTAGGCTTGACTAGGATCCGTCTAATTGTTGGTCAAAAGTCCCTTTTTCTGTTGTTTTGTGTCTTTTTCACTGTATTTGCTCCAGAAACCTGTATCATGTAATATGCAACAAACGTGCGTCAAGAGTACCTGTTTATTTATAAAAAGGATAAGAATAGGGGAATGGAAAATGCAATATTATGGTCTGAACAAATACCCCCAAACTTACCTTTTGCTCGTCCTCGAGCAAACTTATTATTTTATTCACTAAAATCCTAACCACACTTTCGCAGGGAAACGCGATTGCACTGAGCACGTGCAACAAGCCGTTAAACCTCTAGGTGTCCCTAGTAGGAGGAGTGTTGTCTCCTGAGGGTTTTCAGCGGATTACACCCACAAAATCCTATCAATTCGGCCCATTAACTTTTGTTTTCCAATAAGGTTTTCTAACAAGGAATTCTATTATCTTTTGACTCGCAAATTATCCACCCACATTCTTCACACTTCCTCATTATTTAACTTAAGATTATATATATCCTATAGACTTACTTAGCTTTCGGCATTTCTTAAGTCTTCCTTCTAGGGTTCAATCTCTACTTAGGAACTTCTATCACCTCTATTAAAGATATAAGTTCTATCTTTCATTCCTATCTCTTATCTAAATTCCAATCACATACCCCCACGTGTGTGTATAGATCACCCCTACACTTGGAAATTCAAATCAAGCAATCATGCCCTTGTCCGTTGTCCAAAGTACTTATCAGTAGGTGAATTTTTAATTGAATTTTGCTTACACATCCTTCATGCGACCGTTAATACTTCTTGAGGTACCAACAACCGATTACAAGATGTGTTTGCACATTAAAGCGTAATTCCTAGTCTTGCAACACCCAAGGCTTTTAGCAGTGACTTCCAAACCAGTTGGTCTAAGGCACTAGGTGATGAAGCACCCTCGCTAAATATTTTTCTATTTTTGCAGCCTTAAGTAATCACAAAAACCAGTGTCCATTTTTTTATTCTTTATTCACACTTATATATTTTTTTTCATTTTCATTGTACTAAGGACTTAAGACAAGAGCATTTCAAGGTCTCTTCTACTATTCCAAGTTTCAAGGTGCGTGATTGTGCAAATTGTAGGGTATACGTTTTTAGAATCTAGACTTAAGGTAGGAACTATTTTTTAAACTTATACTCTAATAAGAACATCAATACTTTTCCTTTGTTTCGACTTAGCCCAAGAAGTGAACTCAAAATTTGCCTATTTCTAATTAAACTACAAGGCATATACTTTCTACCGTTAAACTTTAAGGAATGTTATTTTTAAGGTTTTTAATTCACTAAGTCTAAGATCTAGTTGTTCCTAGCCAATTAACCCATTTGTCAAACTTAAATCAATTAGACCAAATTGAATACATTGATTTTTTATAATTTTTGGAATTTTTCAATTTTTATGGGTTTCAATTTTTATGGGTTTTCAAATAAATATGCAAATGCAAAAAATATGTACAAATGAATGCGAAGGAAGAAAACGTACCGAGCATACCCCCAAACTTGAACTTGACAGTGTCCTCACTGTCATGCTAAACCAAGAGGGTCAAACTACCGGCACTCCCCTGTTTATTTATTTATAGTTTTTTATTGTTAAGGAAAACAAATATATATACAGAAAGGCCCTCCCCCAAACTTCATTTAAACTATGTTAGACATTACTGCCAAACTTTGCATAGACCAACACCAACCAGTTGAAAATTTTATCAGTAAAGAGTATTGGTTGGTGGAAGAATAAATTGTAGCGGTCCACAAAGAATTGGGGAAGATAGAAGTAGTGGTATGGGAGGTGTGGAGGTAAATATACAGGCGATGGTGATGCATGAAAACGAGAATGTAAATGATCAGCAATCAGTGGAGTGTTGGCATTCTCGTAGCTTATTAAAAGAAATGGGGGTATTTCAACTTCTAAAGGAGGAGGTTGACTCACCACAATACCCCCAAGATGTTCCTGTGGGTCCTCTAGGGACTTGGCATCATCCATCAATTGTGTATGATATTCAATTATGAGGGAACTTATCTCCTTGATGTCCGCCATAGCCCAACCAAAAACTTGCCGCCTATCTTGTAAGACCATTAAGAGGGCGTTCTCTTGCTCGAGGGCTAGAGAAGCCGATATGATAATGGGAAGGGTCTCATTCTCACCTATGTAAGCATATCTAAGGTGAGACGGCAAGGGCGTGAGTTCGAGTTTCAGAGGCGAAAGAATCATTGCGGAATCTACCTCGAACTCAAAGGACTCCAACACAGGTTTGAAATCACTGCAAACAACCGATTCGGATGGCCCGACTGACTCATCCAAAAATTCAAACGACTCATATTCGGGCTGTGAGTCGTCATCATCTGAAAAAGTAAAACATTCATAATCAACATCGGTTGTGTCAACGGTGGTAGGCTCAAGGAGGGACGCACTAATGGCGTCAAAACTGTTTTCATTAAACAAGAATCTTTCAAGCTCGCAGTCCTCCTGCGTGATTTCGTGAATAGAGAAAACTTCTCGTGTACTAGTTTTTGGTATAGGGGGCAGACTTCCCATCTTATAGATATTGAACTCACTAGACATCTTCCCAAAGGATAGAGTCATGGAACCATTGTGACAGTTTATTACAGCATTGGAAGTGGCCAAAAATGGTCGACCAAGGATCACCGGAATTTGGTTCCGTGGGTTAGCAACAGGTTGTGTATCCATAATAATAAAATCAACGGGGAATATGAACTCCCCAACTTTGATCAACACATCCTCTAGTTGACCCCTTGGATGGGTGATTGATCGATCAGCCATTTGGAGAGTGCAACGAGTGGGTTTCAACTCTCCAACCCCTAATTGTTCGTACACGGAGTAGGGAATCAGGTTAACACTAGACCCAAGATCTAAAAGTGCTCGATTAATTTTCTTATCCCCAATTGTGATCGAAATCGTAGGACAGCCGGGGTCCTTTCGTTTTTGGGGTAAGGTTTGATGGTGGTTAATAGCATTGCTCACTGCACTAGCCACTAGCACTTTCTTGGGTACTTAAGATGCTTTTCTCTTTGAGGTGCATAAGCCCTTTAAGATTTTCGCATATGAAGGGACTTGTTGGATGGCATCCAAGAGAGGTATATTTATGCTAACCTGTTTAAATAATTCCACAATCTTCTCCACTTGTGCAGTTGGTTTATTGGGACTCAACCTGTTTGGAAATGGTGCATTTTGAAAATTTGTTGAGTCAAATGTCTATGGAGTAGAATGTGGAGTAGGAACGGATCCCGATGTAGATGTGTTCATGTTGTGAGAATTGGGTCCGTTCGAGCTAGAAGAAGTAGAGCCGTGTGAAGGGTAGAGAATAGGCTCTAAAGAAAAAGGTGAAGAAGAAAGTGAAGAAAATGAAAAAGGGGAAGAAGACGATGGAGAAAAAGAAGAAGAAGATGAAGAACCACCGGCGGGGATGTCATCACTAGTATCCACATTATTTTGCAACTCTCTTCCGGATCTCAACGTGGTCACCGCATTTACATTGTGATTGTGATATGCGTTTTGTGTGTGACCGGGATTTGGCAATGGTTGAGATGGAAGCTTTCCCTTTTCTCTCTCGCTCAACGCAGCAGTTAATTGTGCAATTTGTGCCTCAATAGATTTGATACTTTGATCATGTAAGGCATTGTTATTCATTAAAGATTGAACATAACTTTCAAATCTTGCTGCGGATTCTGTAGATTGCTTGAGAAATGCATCTAGACTTTTCTCGAGCGAGCTAACCTTATCATCATTTGGTTGAACTAAGTTGTTCGTTTGATTTGTATAAGGTTGTTGTTGGAAAGGTTGCTGGTTTTGAGTTTGTGAGGGTGCTTGTTGTTGTTGTGGAGGAGGTCTTTGAAAATTATTATTCCCTTGGAACTGTTGATTTGGGTGACTCCTCCACCCCTGATTGTATGTCGAAGAGTACGGATCATTTCTTTGTCGTTGCTGAAATGCAGCATTGACTTGATCCTGTCCTTGAATGGGTGTATTATAAGGACACTCTTCGGTTAGGTGCGACGGGTTCGAACAACAAGCACAAACAGTTCGTGTGGATAGAGTAGGGGCAGGAGAAGATGATGAGATTTTGGTCTCAATGGCTTCTAGCTTTTTCATAAGTGAGGCCATCTCGGCCTTCATAGCAATCGACATATCTATTTGATGTATGCCTGCCCTAGATTGACCAACTGAAGAAGATGATGTGGTCTTGGTACTCTCCCACTGAATTGTTTGCTCACTAAGGTCCTCAAGAAACTGCCATGCTTCGTCACTAGACTTGGAGAGAAAATGACCTTGACATATTGTTTCTAGCAACTGCTTCGTTGCTGCATTCAATCCCTCATATAATGTTTGGCAAAGTTGCCAACTTTCTATCCCATGATGAGGGCATTGAACAAGTAGGTCTTTAAATCTCTCGAAGCACTTCCAGAATGGTTCGAAAAGAAACTGTGAAAATTGTATAATCTCGTTACGGATTCTAGCAGTTTTGTGGTGAGGATAGAATTTTTTTAGAAAAGCTCTTACAAACTCGTCCCAATTTCTAATGGAATGTGATGCGGTGCTGTATAGCCACTTCTCGGCTAGGTCACATAAGGTGAAAGGAATGACCCTTAGCCTTATCGCGTCATCACTTAATTGGGTTGTCTTCATCATGGCGCAAACGTTTTGGAATTTATTAATGAAAATATATGCATCTTCGGATTCCAAACCATGAAACTTAGGCAACATATTGATGAAGTGTGGTTTTATTTCAAAATTGTCCCCATTTGCCGGTGGGGGTGAAAGACATGTAGGTAAAGAAGTGCGGACGGGGTAGAAGAGATCCTGGAGCGCAACTCGTGCGGGCGCTACAACAGGCGGTAGATTCAGGTTATTCGCACCTGGCGGAGGTGGAATCATTCCCGTAGGCAAGGTATCGTTGGGGTTGAATCCCGACATACCTTCGAAAGAAGAATTTGAAGGTGGAGGTAAGGAAATGGACGGAAAGTCGACGAAGGGTTCGTCGAAGGGTTCGTCGGTCGGTACCAACGAAACACGGACTAATCGGGCGTTAGTATCCCTAGTCCAAAGTGACATACATTAAAGGAGTAGTGTAGTCAGAAAAAAATAGAAAAACAGAATGTGGGGGTAAGATAACGTCAATGAGAAGAAGTGAGAGAAAGTGAGTTGCAAGTTTTTAGCGGCAAGTTGCAAGTTTTTGAAAAGATTTATATTTTTTTATTTTTATTTTTGTGTGGGTTTTGCAAAGAGGTTTTTGAAAAGGGACTCGTGACACAAATGTATCAACCACACATGCACAATCAGGCCTAGATCTAGGGTCACCTAGGTCTGCTAGACAGCTCCTAACTAGGGCTAGTAATAGGACCTCAAACCGCCTCTTCACGGACAAATACGGCCAGGTAAGTGGGAAGGAACCACCACTACAGTGGGCCTAATTAATAACCACTAGCCTAGACACCGCAAAGTCGGTTAGGATAAACGGCCGATGCCTATACTAGTCATTTTCCTATTAAGCTCGATGTCCTTAGGTCTGAGTCTAATCTTTTTTAATTAATTGTGGTCGATGCAAAATGCTTTAGGTGGTTTCTGGGGTCCTGGGAAGAGTGATGAAATCCCCACCCAATCTGAAATTGGTCAATTAGCCCCTTAAGTCCAATTAAAGTATGCAAAACAAAAATTCACTTGCATTCAATTTTAGCGCGGCGCAAAGAAACCTGCAGAAAATCTGTTATTTAGAAGGGGGAGAAAGACTCTTTACGCAAAGAATTCCTGCAAAATTTTTTTTTTTTTTACAGACAGAGATATAGAGGTTGCAGAGTGGAGAATGAGGGATCAAACCTGGAAATTTTTATGCAGAGAAGCTTACAGAGGGCCGCGGATCCGTGGTCGGGAGGGGTATATTGCGGCGGAACCGCGGTCTGTTAAGGGAATCAGGCTCTGAAAAATTCTCTGCTGTTCTGTACCTTCAGTTCCTCTCTGTTCTTATATGTACTTTTCTGTTTTTCCTCTGTAAAATTCCAGATCCGCGATTCTTCGCTGTTCGTGCAAGATTCAAAAGATACACCCTTCAACAGATCAAAGTTGATAATTTTTGTATTTTTTTATATTTTCAGATTTTTATAATTTTTAAAATTTATATCAACCCGAAAATTCACAAAAAGAAAAATTACGCCATCCCCGTCAACGGCGCCATTTGATTAGTGTCAAAACTTGTATTTACCGCAATCAGAATCGGCGTCGCTTTGCAGCTAGCCGGTGAGTACGGGTCGATCCACAGAGACGGGTAAATTCCTTTTATGTGTTTTAACGAATTGATTCAATTTGTCGTTTTGGTTGGTTTATAACAATCTATGAAAACTAGATCTAATTAATCTAATTAAGAGTCTTGCTAGGGTTAGGCTTAGGGGAAGTTTTGGAGATTAACGTTTTTCATCACCGCTTTCAATGCCTATTTTTTTTTAGATCTATTAGGTGTTAAGTTAATTATCAATAAAGTGGATACGAATCTTTTGGGAAGATATTTCTTCCTCTAGATTCGTATCCCTCCTTTGTTGATAATCACCCTAACCCCCACGGAAAACGCGCACAACCGGACCTTTATACTACGGTTCATTGTTACCTCGATGGGTAGGATGCCGCAGGGAGCGGTTGTGCTCGTATGCGTGGAGTTCTAATTCGTTAGGTTAAAGTGGCATTGAAAGGGGTGAGAGATCTCATCTCTCAACCCTTTCCCTAAGGCTAACCCTAACAAGCGAGGAGACTACTCGCTCATTGGGGGATGAGAAAACATTATAATTAAAAGAACAGAAATAAAATACTTACTAGGTTGACGGCTCCCTCCAAACAAGAAGAACAGATCTGAATTTTTTCTCTCAGAAATTCTGAATTTTATTGATTGAAAAGAGGCATAACATTTTACAGATCTAAAATTACAATTTATAGGAAAATAGGAAACCTAGGGTTACAGACTCTCGCACATGCGCAATTACAGATTTGCCCACTAAAAATCCCAACACCCGAACCGTCGCACCGACTCTAAAAATCTGCACCGACACGGGCTTGAACAGGCCGCGGAACCGCGGCAAATGTTGGCTTGGGCCGCGGATCCGCGGCCCTTTGGTGGTTTTGGGCCGCCATATTTTCTGGGCCGCATCTTGGTTGTTAGGGCTTCTTAGTTCTTCATAACTTTTCTCTGTTTGGCTTCTGGGTCTTCTCCAGATCTTCAGTGAAAACTTGTTCGTATCTTTTAACCGTTCACTTTGACATTTTGGACCTTGCACTGTTCTTCGTCTAGGCTTGACTAGGATCCGTCTAATTGTTGGTCAAAAGTCCCTTTTTCTGTTGTTTTGTGTCTTTTTCACTGTATTTGCTCCAGAAACCTGTATCCTGTAATATGCAACAAACGTGCGTCAAGAGTACCTGTTTATTTATAAAAAGGATAAGAATAGGGGAATGGAAAATGCAATATTATGGTCTGAACATAATGTTATATCAACAATCATGATACAAAAAGAAAACACAATTTTAATATATATCACATATATATTAAAGTTGTGCACAAGTGAGAAAAATCCTTAAGTGAACAAATGTTAGTTAATGTAAATTAGTATATCATATATACAATTATACACTAAATTATTAAATCAACACTTGACTTAATAATCCGGTTATATCTCATATAACCGACTAACATCCAATGTATCGACTTATCGAATCAACACTTGATTCGATAACTCGGCTATATCACATATAACCGACCGATATAAAAAGTCATGAGAATAGAATACGGTATTACATACACGCATTATTCTCGGTCCCGCACATATCACATATGCGCTCCTATTTCGTTTTGCCTGAGCCAGTAAAACCTCTATGTAGGACTCTAAAGACTCGTCAATACGCCGGCAGTAGGTGATGATCACATCAAGCACCCACAAGCCATCAGCGGTACTAGCTGGACGTAACGGCTACCCGGGTATTGAGCGATCAGAAGATCAGCAAGCAAGCCCGCTCCAACTCCTGTAAAAGCCTAACGGTAACACTTGACGTACAGTCCGGTCTCCTCGTCTGATATGTCGCATATCAAGTCTACGGGTGGTAAACGTCAGACCCCAATAACCGATAAGTCGTGTCGATGTGAGGCTCATAACGGGTCGAGAAACTACTGGTAACACTTACCAGTAAATCTCTAAATCATCCCTTGCCAGGGACTTCCCTGTTATGGCCAATCGAGCACAGCGCAACATCAACTCCCAATACCGGGAGAGACGAAACCCCTCCTATCGCTCATTGCCTCCATGTGACTCGGGGCTGTACCTAAAAACCACCGTTTTGCACGCCCTCTTGGACGTGGTAAGATGGAAATCAAAGCACAGTGGAAATCATACAAGACTCTATGACGATCTCGGGTCTACAGACTAACCTGCACAAGTGTCACCAGAGAACTGCCATCTGATGTGAGGTATAATGCCATCTGGGAGTTCTCGGTGAATCCGTCCAGTGTACCCAGTCTCGACTGAGCACCCGTATACCATCTCTGATGTCAAACACCAATGGATATGGGATCATCTATCGCCTATCACATGGGTCGAGAAGCGTATACGCTAGTCTACTCTGGTATATCGATGCCCTGTCTCGATACACCTACGACTAGGAACATTAAAGGATGTACTTATGGACTACCATGGCCCCACTAGTATGATCTGCATCATAGTCCTGGTAGTTAAGTACACATCCTAAGGGCTCTACCAACATGTAACTATAAGACAGTATCAAGAGACAAGTATACATGTTAAGATAAAGAGCAACCGGATAGCATACTATCATATCGAGCAAGAAAGTCCTCTCTATATATGTCCAAGCATCCAATATAATATACATCATCTGTACAATACTGGCATCTAGGGCATACATACAACTAACAATCTCCCACTTGCACTAGGGCCAGCTGCTGTAGTATCGCATACCAAGCATCCCGAAGAGTCTCTCAAACTGTATCTGGGGAATGGCCTTCGTGAGTGGATCCGCGGTGTTGTTCTTCGTGTCAACCCTCCTGACCTCGATCTCCCGGCGATCTACTATCTCCCGGATCAGGTGATACCGCTTCAGAATATGCCTGGATCGCTGATGGGACCTGGGTTCCTTGGCCAAAGCCACCGCTCCATTGTTATCATAATACAAAGGTATTGGATGCTCAATGGATGGAACCACTCCAAGTTCAGTAATGAACTTCTTGATCAAGACAGCCTCTTTGGCAACATCGTTGGCAGCGATGTATTCAGCCTCCATCGTCGAGTCTGCCACGGTTTCCTGCTTGGAACTCTTCCAGCTAACCGCCCCTCCGTAAAGGGAAAAGACAAATCCCGAGTGTGACTTAGAGTCGTCCTTATCACTCTAGAAGCTCGAATCGGTAAAGGACTCCACTTAGAGTTCTCCGTTACCATACACCAAAAGCATCTCTTTAGTATTTTGTAAGTACATGAGAATTCTCTTTACAGCTGTCCAGTGACTTTCTCCAGGATCAGCTTGATACCTACTCACTACACTTAGTGAGTGAGCTACATCGGGTCTGGTACATAGCATCGCGTACATGATAGAGTCTACAGCCGAAGCATAGGGTATCCCTTGCATGCGAGCTCTCTCTAAATCAGTCTTGGGAGACATCTCTTTGGAGAGAGTGAGCCCTAAGATTGTGGGTAAAAACCCATGTTTGGACTCTTCCATACTAAACCGCTTCAGTATGGTGTCAATGTACCTGGATTGGGACACCAGTATCCGTTTGGATCTATCTCTATAGATCTTAATCCCCAAGATGTAGGAGGCATCCCCTAGATCTTTCATTGAGAATCTTTGTGATAAGAAGAGCTTGACCGATTGCAGCATAGGAATGTCATTTCCTATCAAGAGTATGTCTTCCACGTACAATACGAGGAAGACAACCTTAATCTCTACCACCTTCTTGTAGATACAAGGTTCATCTACGTTTTTGACGAAATCAAACTCTTTGATAACGACGTCAAAGCAGATGTTCCAACTCCGCGATGCTTGCTTCAATCCATAAATGGATTTAAGCAGCTTGCACACCTTTCCGCTGCTCCCACTAGCTACGAAGCCCTCTGGCTGAGTCGTGTACACGCTCTCATCTAAATCACCGTTTAGAAAAGCGGTCTTAACATCCATTTGCCAGATTTCGTAGTCATGATATGCAGCGATGGCAAGCATGATCCGGATGGATTTAAGCATAGCCACTGGAGAAAAGGTTTCGTCATAGTCCACACCTGGTCTTTGACGAAAACCCTTTGCAACAAGTCTAGCTTTGAAAGTCTCCACTTTCCCATCTACACCAAGTTTTTTCTTGAAGATCCACTTGCTCCCAATGGGTTTTACCCCTTCAGGAGTATCTTCCAAAGTCCATACTTTGTTGGTGTACATGGATTCCATCTCGGACCGCATTGCATCCACCCATTTCCCTGAGTCACCACTCGTGATGGCCTGCTCGAAACTAGTTGGGTCATCATCTTCCATGATGCAATCCTCACTTCCACCATCCATGAGAAAACCGTAGTATCTCTCTGGTGGGTGAGGAACCCTACTAGATCGGCGGAGTGGCTGGGGTTCATCGGGAACTACCGAATCCTCTGGTTCCACCAGATCTTATGTTGCAGCTTTTGTAGCTGGAACCTCTTCCAGTTCTACCTCATGACCACTAATCTCTTTTGCAAGAAATTCCTTTACTAAAAAGGTGGCATGCCGAGAAACAAACACCCTTTGTTCCTCAGTGTGGTAGAAGATATACCCTTATGAATTCTTAGGATATCCTACAAATTTGCATAGAACAGACCGTGCCTCGAGTTTGTCTGGATTTTGTCGTTTGACATAGGCTGGACAACCCCATATCTTAACATAATTAAGACATGGTCTCTTCCCTTTCCATATCTCATATGGAGTGGTAGGCACAGATTTGGTGGGGGCCATATTCAATAGATGTATGGCTGTCTCTAGCGCATACCCCCAGAAGGAAATAGGTAACTCAGCTGTGCTCATCATAGAGTGCACCATATCTAATAGGGTGCGGTTCCTCCGTTCCGATACACCGTTGTGCTGTGGTGTATATGGAGGAGTCAGCTGAGAGAGAATCCCATTCTCTTTTAGGAAGTCCAGGAATTCATTGCTCAAGTATTCACCTTCTCGATTAGATCGAAGGATTTTAATACTTTTCCCGGTTTGGTTCTCCACTTCTTGTTTATATTCTTTAAATGTCTCAAAAGCTTTAGACTTGTGTCTTATCAAGAACACATGTCCGTATCTTGAGAGATCGTCAGTGAATGTAATGAAGTACGAAGAACCATCCCTGGCATGTGTAGTCATGGGACCGCATACATCGCTATGTATTAGTCCCAAGAGTTCAGTAACTCTTTCTCCGTGTCCCGTAAACGGAGTTTTGGTCATCTTGCCTTTGAGACATGACTGGCAAGTGTCATAAGATGAAAATTCGAATGGTTTCAAATATCCATCCTTATGCAACTTAGCTAGTCGTGTCGCATTTATATGACCAAGTCTACAATGCCGCAAGAAGGATTCGTTCATTTCTGAACTCTTCCTCTTTTGTGTGTTTGTTATGCTCAGAACTGTTGATTGATTTAGAACATAAATGACATTGCACAACGTGCCTGATCCAACCAACTTTTGGTTCAGAAAATGTTCATAACATTATCTTGTAATACAAAATTATATCCCTCTTTACTCAATAAAGAAACCGATATAATGTTGCATATCAGGTTCGGCATGTAATAGCATTCGTTCAGAATCAATTTATTGCCAGTTGGCAATACAAGGTGATATTCCCCGATGGTTTTAGCTGCAACAATTGCACCATTTCCAACCCTTATGTCTTTATCACCTTCTCCAAGTTCTCTACCTTTTCTTAGCCCATGTAACTGATTACATATATGGGATCCTGACCCGGTATCTAATACCCCGGACGTAGAGCAAATGGAGAAACAGTTCTCTGTAACGAACACACCCGAAGAAAATGCATCACCATGTACTTTCTTCAATCGGGTGGCATGGAAATTCTGGTATTCCCCTATATCCTGTTCAGTCTTATAACTTTTATAAGAAAGAACGGAACCAACGTTCCCTAGCACAGTATAACATGCGGGTTCGGTCAATACATCAATATTATTATCTTGATTAAGGCATGATATGGTCGCTACCTGGAGAGAGAGAGAGAAGAAAAACACTTTAGCGTATGCTCTTGCAAGATCAGATTGGTTATTATTTTATCTAATCAGGATGGCTCCCACTGTTTTTATCAAATCTTCTTTCAAACCCTAAAAGGAAAGACTTGCCGGAATTAATTACACCCTACAATTTCGCCAATCTTTCAGCCAGGCCAGTGTCGGTACTTTGAGGGAGGTTCCCCGTGCTTTCGCACGGACCTAATTAAAGTAAACCTCGTTTTCCCAGAGGCGTAACCCCTTTGACACCTTTCTAGACACCTACTTGATCGGTTAATTGTCCTGTGTAAAACTTTCCCAGGAGTAACAATTACTCGCAGTGGGTATCGGGATCCAACTATCTTATAGAAGGTATGCAATCTCATTGCAAATTTCAACGATTGAAATTCCCGATAATATTTTGCCCCTAACGTGCTATGATCTTGACGAAAGCCAACAAACCATAGCCCGCTAGTCAAGTTCAACCCATACATTTCTTGACTGAATTAAACCCACCCGCACGACCCTTGATGAAAGCCAATAAAGCCGTACGACTACCCTAATCCAATCGCATCTTATGCTGCAGATAAGAAGCATATAGCTACCACACACTACACCTTGACGAAAGCCAACAAATGCAGCACGAATACTATATACAACTTATCTGAAATGACGGAAGGCTACGACAGGTTTTTCTGAAAACCTATTGCGTAATGAACTTGATATCGTTGTAGAATCGAGTGAATTTTAAAATGGAGTGATTTTGAGGCTTTCATTAGTTTTGCTAAAGAGGTCACTCTCGGTGAACGGATCTCAGCTCTTTCCTTATGGAATAAGGTACAGGATATATCATATATATCGCTATGCAAAGCAAAAACTCCAAAAGCAATCAAAAGACAAACCGAGTGTTGTAGCATCTGGCAGTTTTGCTAAAGAGGTCACTCCCGGTGAAGGGATCTCGGCTCTTTCCTCATCGAATAAGGTGTAGGATATATTATATATATCGCTATGCAAAGCAAAAACTGTAGATACCCTTTTTGAAAAATTTGATTCTACAACATCTTTTAGGTTTCGTTTCTTTCATTAATCATATTAATGAAGTCCCATCATTTAAGTCACCTAAATATCACAGATAAATACGACGTACGCATATGACATCCGCATTCGCGTCGATGTCCCCTCGTGTACCGTTAGGTTAGGTAACTAACGGCAGAGCGGGGCAGGGCTAGCGCGGGTGTAAAACATAAGTAACGTCTATATAATATATCATATATACTATATACAGTATTTATCACAACATATCAAATGATCACATCACAGATATTGCAGCAGAAGAAACATATGAAATATTGGATATAGTAGGACGTCCATGTTTTATTTTGAGCCTCTATAAAACACGGATTCCACGGTGGCGATGAATAGCCAAACCCACATCCCTAGACCCCTACGAGAGCGGTAAGAAACCCTTCCAATTCTAGAGTTAGAAGACCCGGACTCGACTCCTCGAGTTGGTCTCCCACTGGACTCTAGAACCCGGTTACTTGTGCTCTTCTCCTTGGGTCTACCTAATGCGGAAAAGTAAATAATATACAATGGTGACGTCATCCTCATCCCGAAAGTGCCCCAATAAAAGAATATTACATATAATGAATTTTGCATGAATGAAAATAAAAAACCCTCATCTCACATAAAACCCCCGGCTATTCAAAAACGCAACGATCCAATATAACATATCCAGCAACACATAACATTACATGTCATCTACGTAAGTAAATATGCGCATCCCAATTGTCGTTGACATATAGCAACGAAACCGGCGATATTACATATTACACTTACGGTCGCAGAAAAGAAAGTGTAAAACTACAATATTTGGAATCCACAATCTCTTTAGACATCGTAAATCCGAAATATCACATACTTCGCATTTCATGCCTAACTTTATGAATTCCACATATTGTATCACATTCCAGATAAATAGACAGTATTAAACTTTCCGATCGAATAATCAAATACCCAAGATTTCCTAAATAGCTCAACTCTTGAGCGGAGTTCAAAAATTCCAGAATACGTCACAGTACCAATGGTCCAGCCGTAGAAGGGTCAAGCCAACGCCTCACATGTGGCAACGCCGTACTGCCCCAAACCCTAGGGTTTAGAGGCGGTTCGGACGGTCACATAATCGAGTTAAGGTTTGTGTTCTTCTAGAGGGTCCATCGGTTTACTTGCACGTTTTTCCGAAAAATTTAAACCCAAGAAAAATTCAACACATGAAAGTTTTTCGTGCCTGGAAAAAATGAGTTAATGATATCCGTTCGAACATTTTAATAGTTTCTAAATTATCCGGAAAAAGAAAGAAATTAAATTTTCCAATCGAATAACGAATTCAAAATAATCCCCAGAACACTCAACACTTGAGTCAGATTAAAAGTACCCAGAAATATTTAGAAACACCTACGGATCAAACTGTAGAAAAATAAAACCCCAATTCACAGAGACGGCCGTGGAACCGTGGCGCAAGCAGGGGTCTTGCCGCGGTTCCGCGGCGCTTTAATTGAATTAGAGGGTTGTATTTTACAAGTATCCTTAGAATTCCCTGCTGATTTTTTTGAGTATTTTTAATGCAGAAAAAATCACATTTTAAAATTTTTTCCAGAGAGGGGGTTAATTTTGTCGTATCGGGTTTCGATCGAAGTTTTAACTTCGTAAACACGTAGTCTAATGCTCTAGCTAGGCTCTGATACTACTGTAGGGTTCTTAGGCACTCTAACAAGGTTCTACAAGGTATCAACCATGCCCGATTAAAATTTTAGCCGTGCCGAACAATCCTAAACTAGATCTTTGCTAGATTATTAGGGTTTCACATGCAAGTAAATATCATTTATGACTAAGTGAATACGAAATACAACCTTTGTAGATCGGTCCTTCACTTCTAAAGCTCCTTGTTGTAGTCCCTTCTCTGCGATCATGGTCCTTGCGGGCTCTTGCATGGCTTCACGAGGCAGAAAGAGCATCCTTGCTTGAAGTCTTCGAGGCCAAAGATGATCTACGTCGAGAGAATACGAACTCAAGCTTCTTCTTCACTAACTAGAGAATTAGTGAAGCAAACACCATAAACTAAAGTGCTAGTCTAGTAGAGGATGAGGAAATAGGAAGTGGGTACACCTTAGAATTATTTATCTCACATTTATTTCTCACTCAATCAAAACCTAGAAAGCTTTTGAGCTCAAGGAAGAAGATGAACAAATAATGAGATGAGGATAATGATCAAGTGAGAAAGCTAACCATAGTGAGTGAGTATCAAATACTAACTCATGTAGAGACATAACCATGGCTAATCATAATGGTTGGGTTAACAAATATCCAAAGTAAAAACAAACCTAGTGGACTTAGTCAATGCATCCACAAGCTTCCACAAGCTTCACGCATTTTTCTAATCTTCCACTAATTTTGTAATTACTTTAAATATTAAACCCAACATAACAAATAGCATGGTGTAAGTCTCATACACCCATGAATGTTGTATCAACAACCATGATACAAAAAGAAAACACAATTTTAATATATATCACATATATATTAAAGTTGTGCACATGTGAGAAAAATCCTTAAGTGAACAAATGTTAGTTAATGTAAATTAGTATATCATATATACAATTATACACTAAATTATTAAATCAACACTTGACTTAATAATCCGGTTATATCTTATATAACCGACTAACATCCAATGTATCGACTTATCGAATCAACACTTGATTCGATAACCCGGATATATCACATATAACCGACCGATACAAAAAGTCGCGAGAATAGAATATGGTATCACATACACGCATTATTCTCGGTCCCGCACATATCACATATGCGCTCCTATTTCGTTTTTCCTGAGCCAGTAAAACCTCTATGTAGGACTCTAAAAACTCGTCAATACGCCGGCAGTAGGTGATGATCACATCAAGCACCCACAAGCCGTCAGCGGTACTAGCTGGACGTAACGGCTACCCGGGTATTGAGCGATCAGAAGATCAGCAAACAAGCCCGCTCCAACTCCTGTAAAAGCCTAACGGTAACACTTGACGTACAGTCCGGTCTCCTCGTCCGATATGTCACATATCAAGTCTAGGGGTGGTAAACGTCAGACCCCAATAACCGATAAGTCGTGCCGATGTGCGGCTCATAACGGGTCGAGAAACTACTGGTAACACTTACCAGTAAATCTCTAAATCAGCCCTGGCCAGGGACTTCCCTGTTATGGCTAATCGAGCACAGCGCAACATCAACTCCCAATACCGGGAGAGACGAAACCCCTCCTATCGCTCATTGCCTCCATGTGTCTCGGGACTGTACCAAAAAACCACCGTTTTGCACGCCCTCTTGGACGTGGTAAGGTGGAAATCAAAGCACAGTGGGAATCACACAAGACTCTATGACGATCTCGGGTCTACAGACTAACCTACACAAGTGTCACCACAGAACTTCCATCTGACGTGAGGTATAATACTATCTGGGAGTTCTCGGCGAGTTCGTCCAGTGTACCCAGTCTCCACTGAGCACCCGTATACCATCTCTGATGTTAAACACCAATGAATATGGGATCATCCATCGCCCATCACATGGGTCAAGAAGCGTATACGCTAGTCTACTCTGGTATATCGATGCCCTGTCTCGATACACCTACGACTAGGAACATTAAAGGATGTACTTATGGACTACCATGGCCCCACTAGTATGATCTGCATCATAGTTCTGGTAGTTAAGTACACATCCTAAGGGCTTTACCAACATGTAACTATAAGACAGTATCAAGAGACAAGTATACATGTTAAGATAAAGAGCAACCAGATAGCATACTATCATATCGAGCAAGAAAGTCCTCTCTATATATGTCCAAGCATCCAATATAATATACATCATCTGTACAACACTGGCCTCTAGGGCATACATACAACTAACAGCTAGCGCTCTCGTACTTGGCACGTGTGGCGCTGCCTCGGAGTCTTTAGCGCTGGCACTCATGGCGCGAGCGCTCTCGTGCTTTGTACGTCAGCGCTGCCTCAGAGTCTTTGACTCTTAGAACGTGCGCTCTTGGCGCTGGCGCTCTTATGAGGCACTACCTCATTACTGAACGTGTATTTTCACCTTCTTTCTCCGCTTTTCCTGAGTCAAACTTCACTTTCCCAGATCTTGGAAATAGTTCCATCATGCACAGCATTTTTTGTGCCTAGACTTAAATGTCTCCCTTCATAATCTGAAGCAATGCTTCTCTTTTCTCTCACTTTTTAGAGAATCATTTTGACAGAGAAGAGTTATGACTTGTAATCGCCCATATGCTCGCCGGCAGCCATGGAAGGTGCCCATTGAGGAAATTGTTCCTCATTTTGCTGCGCACTTGGTGATCCCTACTCTTACGGATAACCAATGCGACACGGTGCTGTACGAGCTCTTGACTCGTATAGGATCTCCTCTCCCCATCGGCTCCATTTGGCTCCGGAAGGTCTTCTTGTCCATGATCGATGATATTCCCCCTCCTCCGGCGGAGATGACTCCGGCAATGCTCAACGCCGTGGAAGACAAGATCGAGTGTTTCCACGAGGCACTTTTGATCACCACAGCTCTGAAGGATCGCTCTACAAGGCTACTAAGCCAGATACGGGCTCAGCGGGTCGTCATTTCTGCCTTTGCTGATGGGTGTGGTGCTGACCGATGGGTAGCTACTCCTCGTGAAGATCGCCGCTTTGTCATGGTGGAGAAGGCAGAGAGGGAGTTAGATATTTTTATCCATAGTTTTGTGAATCCCTGTACTTTCGATCCCATGTTTGGTGATCTATTTCCTATAGAATAAAATGTTCAATTAAATGCTTTGTTTTTGTCGTTGAACACATGTTCTTCCTCTAATGTGTGCATGTGCATATATGAATGAGCCTGGTTTCACACATATCTGTAAACGAAACTTAAGCCGGCATAAATAGGAACAAATAGCTCTTAGCCGAAGATTTTGGCGGGAACAGGCATATCGCAAACCTATCATCTCGAATAGCCTCTCGAACTGCGTGTGAGGGACAGCCTTTGTGAGTGGATCTGCAGTGTTGTTCTCCATGTCTACTCTCCGCATCTCGATCTCCTGACGATCCACAATCTCCCTGATCAGGTGATACTGTCTCATGATATGTCTAGACTTCTGATGGGACCTTGGTTCCTGCGCTAAAGCAATGGCCCTGTTGTTGTCACAATACAAAGGTATTAGGTCAACAATAGACGGAACCACCTGAAGTTCTGTTATGAACTTCCTTATCCAGACTGCCTCTTTTGCAACGTCACAAGCAGCGATATACTCTGCCTCTATCGTCGAGTCAACAACGATATTCGTTTGGAGCTCTTCCAACAAACCGCCCCTCCATTGAGGGTGAAGAAATAACCTGACATGGATTCAGAGTCATCCTTGTCACTCTGGAAGCTAGAGTCAGCAAAGACCTCGATCTGGAGGTCTATACTGCCGTATACCAAGAACATCTCCTTAGCCCTTCTCAGGTACTTAAGAATGTTCTTTACTGCTATCCAGTGCTTCTCACCTGTGTTCGACTGATACCTGCTTACCACGCTTAGTGCATAAGCAACATCTGGTCTAGTACACAATATCGCATACATTATAGATCCTACCGCCGAAGTGTAAGGTATAATACTCATGTGATCCCTTTCTAAATCAGTCTTGGGAAATATCTCTTTTGAGAGGGTGATCCCATGACAAGTGAGTAGATTACCGCATTTGGAATCTTCCATACTAAATCTCTTCAATATGGTATCAATGTACCAGGACTGTGAAAGTCTCAACATTCTCTTAGATCTATCATGATAGATCTTAATTCCTAGAATGTAAGAGGTATCACCCAGGTCTTTCATGGAGAACTTCTGTGACAAGATGGTTTTGACTGATTGTAGCATAGGAATGTCATTTCCTATTAAGAGAATGTCATCCACGTACAAGACGAGGAATACCATAATTCTCGCTACAATCTTACTATAAATGCATAATTCATCTGCATTTTTGATAAAGTCAAATTCTTTGACTGTCTCATCAAAGCAGATGTTCCAACTCCGCGATACCTTCTTTAATCCATAAATGGATTTAAGCAACTTGCACACTCTTTCGCTGCTCCCACTCTCTATGAAGCCCTCTTCCTGATCCATACAAACACATTCTTCCAAATTTCCATTCAGAAAAGTGGTCTTTACGTTCGTCTGCCAAATTTCATAATCATGGAAGGTGGCAATGGTAAGTAGGATCCGAATGGATTTAAGCATAAACATTGAAGAAAATGTTTCATCATAGTCCAAGCCAGGTCTTTGACAAAAACCTTTTGCTACAAGTTTAGCTTTATTGGTTTCAATCTGTCCATCTGCACCAATCTTGTTTCTGAAAATCCATTTGTAGCCTACGGGTTTTACCCCTTGAGGTGCAACGTCCAAAGTCTAAACATTGTTGGTGTACATGGATTCTATCTCGGACGCAACCACTTTACTGAGTCTCTGCTCCTAATGGCCTGCTGGAAACTAGTTGGCTCATCATCATCGATAATGCAATGCTCTCTATCCCCGTCTACGAGAAAATCGTAGTATCTCTTAGACGGATGAGACTACCTACTAGATCTACAGAGTGGCGCGGGGATGTCTGGTTCTTTTGAAATTTCGGGTTCCACCAAGCATTTAGTTATAGATTATGGTTCTAGAATTTCTTCCAGTTCTATTGCGCTCCCACTCATTTCTTTTTCAAGAAATTGAGTCTCCAGAAAGTGGGCATGCCAAGAAACAAAACCTTTTGTTTCTCTACGTAATATAAAAGATACCCCTGAAAATCTTTGGGTATCCCATAAACTTACACAGTACCGATCGTGCCTCGAGCTTGTCCACATGCTGCTTTTTAACAAATGTTGGACATCCCCATATCTTAAGATACTTAAGATAGGGTTTCGTCCCACTCCATATTTCATATGGTGTGGTAGGCACTGACTTGGTTGGAACTTTGTTCAAAAGATATGCAGCAGATTGTAGTGCATAATCCTAGAAGGATCATGGTAACTCAGCATTACTCATCATGGAACGTACCATATCTAGCAAGGTGCGGTTCCGCCTTTCCGTTACACCGTTATATTGAGGTGTGTATGGAGGAGTAAGCTGAGAGAGAATTTCATTCTCTTTTAAATATCCCAAGAACTCAGCACTCAAGTATTCACCACCCCGATCAAATTGAAGTGTCTTAATACTTTTGCCTGTTTGTTTTTTCACTTCATTCCTGTATTTCTGGAATTTCTCAAAGGCTTTGGATTTATATTTCATCAAGAATACATATCCATACCTTGAGAAATCATCGGTAAAAGTAATGAAGTAGGAATAACCACTTCTTGCATGACACGTCGCTGTGTATGAGTCCCAAGAGCTCAGTGACTCTTACTCCGTGTCTAGTGAACATAATCTTTTTCATCTTTCCTTTGATCCATGATTGACAAGTTGTATTAGATAGATATTCAAACGGATCCAAATATCTCTCTTATGTAACTTCGTCAACCGTGTTTCATTGACGCGACCTAGTCTACAATGCTATAAGAAAGCTTGATTCAATTCTGTAGTCTTTCTTTTGAGTGTGTTATGAACATTGAAAACTTGGTGTTGATTTAGTATATACCGTTGTCTAGTGTACCAGACCCAATCAAAGTATGATTAAGGTGAATGTTTACAATATTTCTTACAAATGTAAAATCATAAGATTCTTTAGATAGTAAAGATACATAGATGATATTACATGTTAAACTTGGTACACAAAAACAGTTACACGAAATCAAAATGTTTCCACTTATCAATCCTAAGTGATATTCACCTACGGAAACAGTATCCATGCTCGCTCCGTTCGCAACCCTAAGGGTCATATCAACTGCTTTCAAAACTCTACGGCTACTCAGTGCCTGCAATGAATTACAGATATGAGATCCTGAACCAGTATCCAATACCCAGGAAGTAGAGTTTATTAACAAACAATTTTCAATCATAAACACACCTGAAGCCGAAACCATAACTTACTTCGAATCCTAGTTCTTGGCTTTCCAAGCTCTGCGATCCTTTTTCCAATTACCTTTCTTACAACAATAGAATCATTCCTCTTTCCCTACTATCATCCCCTCAACTTTTGCTTTACCCTTCCCCTGTACCTTACCGACATCTCCTTTCGGCTTAGTGGGAGCCTTCTTCCTCTTTTTCCCCTTTTATTTCGCCTTGGATCTGGAGGAAGAAGGCTCCCCAACAAGTAGAGTGGGTGTCTCCATGGATTTCTTCAGGATGCCCACTGCACTCCTCAACATGTTGAGGAGATCTGGAAGTATAACTTTTTTATCTTGTATATTGAAATTCAATATAAACTAGACATATGTATAAGGGAGGGACTGTAGAATCAAGTCTGTGTACAACTCGTTCTCCAACATGGTCCAAAGGTTCGTGAGCTCTTCAATGTAGTTGATCATCATAAGGACATGGTCCCCTACAGATGACCCGATAGCCAATCTTGCTTGAAACAATTTTTTCGAGCTCTCGTATCTTGCGATACGAGATTGCTCTCCATATAAATTTTGGTATGGAGGAATATGGAAGAAAGGTACATATTCTCGTGCTGCCTCTGGTGTTCATTATTTATAGAGACCAGCATGAAGCACTTGTCTTTCACACTGTCTATGTCCTATGTCTTACGGATCTCAATGTCCGCAGCAGTGGATTTTTGACCTGGGATGGCGGGAGCATTAGTAGTAAGGAGACAGCCTAGCTTGTCATATGTAATGGCCATCTGGACATTCCTTAACCAATCTTTATAGTTCGGCCTCGTCATTATATTTTTATTTAATAGTAACTTAATCCCAGTCATCTTGGTCGCTGCAATTAGGAGAGAGAGAGAAGAAGAAACACTCAGCATGATGCACTTGCAAGTTTGGATTGGATTTTAGTTTATCTAAACAGGATGGCTCCCACTGTTCCCTCGAATTCTCCTTCAAACCATAGAAGAAGAATTAGTCAGGATTAATCGCACCCTACAATTCTTGCTTTAAACTTTCGTCCATGCTAGTATCGGTATTTTGAGGGAGCTTTTACAATGCTTTCACGAAGTTCCTTAATTAAATAAGCTCTTTTCCTTGGAGGCGTAACCCTACTAATACCGTTCTAGACACCTATTTGGTTTATAGCATTGATTATAAAGTGAAAAACTCTCCTGAAGAGTAATAATCATTACTCACAGTGTGATCAGGATCCAACTACCATTATGTGATAACTTTGAAGGAATCCTGCCAAAATCATCACACTCCAGATGGTATGCAAAACTAGCAAGCTTCATTTTCCTTTGAAACTCCCGATGTGGATTTTTGCCCCAGGCGCTTATGACCTTGATGAAGGCCAATATATCATAAGACACAAGTCAAGTTCTACCCTTCATTGTCCAGGACAATCTAAACCCATTCGTATAAACCCTTGACGAATGTCAAAATAGCTGTACGCCTGTCTTAGATTAACACATCTATCTATGTTACAGATGAATACCTAATAGCTACCAATCACTATGCCTTAGCAAAGGTCAAAATATATAGCTTGAATAATAGTGGATACCCATCTGAAATGACGGAGGGCTACGGCTGGTTTTGGCGAAAACCGTGAACGTAATGAACTTGATATAGACGAAAGAACCTAATAGCTTTTAAAAGGAGTGGTTTATGCTTCGCATTTAAAAGTTATTTTTAAAGAAAACCGAGGGGTTTTTAAATTGTTCTAACGATTTAAGCTTTTGGTTTGTTTTCTTTGCACTAATCCATCATGTAACCATATCATTGCAAAAGAAATGAAAATAGAATGTACGCTTATAACATTCGCATTCGCCATAGGGCCTCGTTATGCACCGTTAGATTACATAACTAACAACAGAGTGGGGGCTGGACTATTGAGGGTGCAAAACATAAGTAACATTTATTATATATAATCTATATATAGCCATTCGTCTCGCGCAATAATAGTCATAACAGATCACAGATCAGAACAGAAGCAACACGGATGAAAATATTGGATATACTAGGATTTTCGTGTTTCGTTTTAGCCTAGAACAAAAAAGAGATTCCACAGTCGTTATGAATAGCCAAACCGTTACCCTAGACCTCTACGGGTGCGACAAACTACCCGCCAAATCCCCAAAGTGAAGCAACTTCCCTTAATGAAATGAGTAGGCCACTCGGCACTTCAAGAACCCGGTAGTTTATGCACCCCACCATGGGTCTATACTAGGTGCAAGAAAATTAAATGAAATAATACAACGGTTGCTACAACCTCAACCCGGATATTCCCCGCAAAAGAATATTACATCACTTTATAAATACATGAATGAAAGAAAAGAACACTCTTCTCACATCCCCCAGGCCATTCAATCATGACGATCCAATACTTCATATCCACAAACCATCGCAAACAAGTTACTAAATATATGCAACCCCTATTAATCGACGTATAGAAATTAGTCGACATTTAAAAACACATATACGAACGCAAAGTGAATAAACGGGGCTAAAATTTCAACTTAGAAATACTTAGTATTGCCCAAGCAAAAAGATAACACTAGATGAAATCTGGGCACAATCAAACAATACTATATAAATCATAAATCCGGCCAAGAGTATAAAACACCATAAGAAACACTAGACCCAATTCCCCAGAAAAATCGCCCATGGCGGGGAAATGATGAATTCTGGCGGTTTTTTCTTGGACCGAGTGACTCGTTTTTCTCTGGTGTTCTAATTACAATACAAAGAGTATTTTGCAGTTGTTTAAAAAAATTTTAGAAGCTCCCAAAAAATTGACAGCAACTTGGATATAGGTTTTATCGATACAGAGTTATTTCGGTTTTAAAACTCTAAATTTCGTCTAAACCATTAGTTAAGTGTTTGGATAGGCTCTGATACTAGTGTAAGTATATGGTGCTCCTTGCCGTGACTACTACGGCTTTGCGGAATCAAAATTTTTAAAAATCTTGAGCACAATACACTAAAATCCTAGAATACAAGCCCAAACACTAAACTAAACATAACTAACTAGAGGTTTAACTACTAGGTTAGTACTACAACATTTGTAGATGGTCCTTCGGGTCTTAAAAGGTTCACTCCTCAAGCTCTTAGATGTTCGGATCGAGATCTCGAAGTCGAACTTCCCAAGTCAAAGACGATCCACTCATGGATGCCGATTCAAGCGATAGCTTCAACCGAAGAAACTAAAGATCGAGTCTTGTTAGGACAAAATGCTTAGGAAGGTGTAGTTTATAAAACAAGACGCTCTCTATACTTTCTCAATACTCAAGAAGAGAAGTGAGGAAGAAGAAGATGAGAGATGAAGATGGAAACTCAAGAAAAATATCAACCATGATAATATCCCACACTTGACCAATTCTTATCTCTTCAAAAATAAAACAAAATAAGTAGGTGATGGGGTTGTGACTCACTAGTGTGAGTCACAAGCCTACACAACTCTAGAAGAGATAAGAATATGAAAGAGTGTAGAGAGAGACCACCTCACCATGGTATACATACACATATAAATACTTGTATGTGTATAATCAAGTATACCCTAAAATCCGTATTTATAATAAATAAGTATACCGTATTTCTACCAAAATACGAATACCGTATTTTTACCGAAAATATAAAATACGCGTATTCATATTTAGAAAGAAATACATGTATTTGTACAAATACATGTATTCATATAAATACCGTATTCATGTTAAAATACGAATACCCAAAAGAGAGCAAAATAATATTAGCATCAAAACTAGTTTCAAACCTGCTAGTACTACTAAACCGTCCGATTAAAGCACGTGTATAAATACACGTGTCCAATTGAACACCCGAGCGTATTGAAATACGCAAACTAAACCGTTTCGTCTGAACCGAGAAACTCTCTATGTAGGACTCTAAAGACTCTACAATACGCTGACAGTGGGTTTAACCACAAGCACGTCAGTGTCACTAGCTATACGTAATGGCTATCCAGGTATCTGTCGAAGGAAAGATCGACACGATAACTAGTCCAAAAACCCTACTGAGCCTATAGGTGACATTCTCCATACAGTCCAGTCTGTTCATCAAAGTGTATCGCATATCGGGGTTAGGGTGTGGTAAACGCCAAACCCCTAATAGCGTGACAAGTCGATTCTGTGTAGAGCCCAATACAACCTGATAAACTGCTAGTGTACTTGCCAGTAAATCTAGTTTTTCCTGGTCAAGAACCTTATAGTATTAGCCAACCGTACACAACGTGATATCAACTCCCAATACCAGGAGAGAAGAATCCTTTCTATCCCCTACTGCCTCCAAGTGCTTCGGAACTGCACTCAACTACTATCTATTTGCACGACTCATTAGAGCCGTGGTAGGGTAGTAATCTAAGTACAGTGGGAACACACTCGAGACGAATAGTGATGTCAAGTCAATGGATTAACATGTACTCATGTCATCGGAGAACTGCTATCTGACAATAGGTATAATACCAACCAGCAGTTTCCAGCGAGTCCGTCCAGTGTAACACATAACCCAATGAGCACCTGTATACTAACTTTGTTACCGTATACCAATGGCTGCAGGACAGGCCATCTTCCCTGACGGGGATAAGAAGCGTATACACTAGTCTACTCTGGAGTATCAATACCCAGTCTCGATAATCTTACGACTAGGGAAAAGTTTAAGGATGTGCTTATAGACTATCGAGCCCCCACTAGTGTGACTGCCATCACAACGCTGGTAGTCAAGCAAAAATTCTAAGGGCTCTATCAACAAGTATTACCGATATGTTAAAAGAAATATAAACACATGTTAAGAGACTCAAACTAGATAGCATACTATCATATTGAGAAAGAATGTCATATATTCGTATATATCTCAAGCTTCCAAAATATAATATACAATCCAGTGCTATACAATAATGGCCTCTAGGGCATATATCACTTGTAGGATATATGTATGCCCTAGAGGCCATTATTTGTAATAGATGCTATGGTTATATATGTACATGACAATCTTTCTCGAAATGATAGTATGCTATCTGGTTTGCCTTTATTTTAACATGTGCATATGTTTTACTAGTTATTACGTATTGCCTATACATGTTGATAAAGCCCGTATGATGTGCTTGACTGCCAGCGTTGTGATGGAGATCATACTTGTGGGGGTTGGGTAGTCAATAAGCACATCCTTAATGTGTCCCTATTCGTAGGAATATCGAGGCTGGGCATCGATATTCTAGAGTAGACTGATGTATACGTTTCTAGACCCCGACAATAGGCAATGGTTAGTCCCACGGCCATTAGTGTGTTTCACCTAAGATTGTATACAGATACTCACTGTGGGTGGGTACACTGGACGAACTCACCAGGAACTGCTCGATGGTATTATACCAAGCGTCAGATGGCAGTTCTTATGTGGCATGTGTACAGGTAGTCTGTAGACCTAAGATCATCATTTGTCTCATGTGAGTTCCCGCTGTGCTCTGGTTACTACCCTACCACGGCTCAAAAGAGTCGCGCAAACAAGTTTTAGTTGGGTAGTCCCAAGACACATAGAGGCAGTGAGTGATTCGTCTCTTCCGGTATAGGGAGTCGATATCGTATTGTATTTGGTTGGTCAACACCATAAGCCCTTGGTCAGGACAGTTGAGAATTACTGATAGTTAGATCGGTAGTTTCTCATATGGTCTTGAGCCACACCAACACGACTTATCAGGTTAGTAGGGGTCTGACGTTAACCATCCCCTAGACTCGATATACTGTACGGAAATTGTCACGGTTAGGCTCGGTAGGGGTTCAGATGAGTTTGCTCGTCGGCTTTCTTTTCGACGGATACCTGGGTAGCTGTTACGTACAGCTAGTGTTGCTGATGTGCTTGTGGTTAAACCCACTGCCAGCGTACGGTCGAGTCTTTAGAGTCCCACACAGAGGGTTTTCCTAGTTCAGACGAAATGATGTGGAGGCCGTATGTTTATACGTTCAGGGTTCCGGTTAATTACGTGTACTAGTTGCGCGAAATTTGATCGGACGGTTTATAATACAAGAGGACTTAGGATTAAGCAGGTCTGTTAAATCAGATATTGATTTAATGCTAGTATTATAATAGTATTATCATTCTATCTCTCGGGTATTCATGTTTTTATATGAATACGGGTATTTATATACGGTAGAATATATTTTGTATTTATAAAAAATACCTTCTAGAAGATGACACCTTATCATGCATTTTTTCTATTTATTGAAAGTACAAAACGAGGTGGAATGGTGAGATGGTTTCAAGCATGGCTTGAAGCATTATTTTTATTTATTCATTTGTGAATACTATTGAAGTATGGCTAGTATTTTAATAAAAAGAAAAAATGCTTGATATATTTTTTGGAGCTAGCCATTCTTCAACCCACTCTCACATTGCCATTCTCTCTCCTATCTTGATCTCACCTTCATCCTCAACCCCAACCATTCTCATGAGTTGAGAGCCATGGGGCTTTGAGATAGAATAAATCATTACTAATCATCTCCACATAATCTAAAATAACTAGATTAGCAAACTAGCTAGTTTAGTTATTTTCTTTTGAACGTTGAAGCTTGAAGCTTGAATCTAAAACCTTCGGGTGGATCATCTAGGATTGAGGAGGCCGGCAACCAAGATAGATCAAGGACCCTAAAAGGAGCTTAAGAAGAGGAGTCAAGACCCGAAAGACACGAACCTATCGGTATAACCCTCTTTACATAGTAGCTAGAACTTCTTTTAACTAGTTTAATGTTTGGTTAGATTCTAGGAAGTTGTTTCTAGCACCAAGTTTATTGAAAAGTTAAAGTTTTTTAGTTCCATAACGACCGCGATTAGTGGCTAGGGCGTTAGGAATCCTTACATGGTTTCAGAGCCACCCAAACATTTTAAACTAGTAGTAAACGTTGCCTAAGTTTCGAAACCGAAAAAAATCCGATTTTCGAAACCTACATTTTGTTCGAAAAAATTTTGGTCTCTGAAATTTTTTTAAACAAGTGCAGAGGCTTACTTATGATATGATAATGACACACAATGAAAACGAGGAATATTTGCCAAGAAGAAAATGCTAGAATGCCTCAAATCCCCGCTACCGGCGGTTTTTTGGTTTTCCTTGATCCTCGTTTTCATCCAGTGTCTTGGGTTTTGGAAATTGGTATTTTTGGTCTTGTTTTTTCTCCCCCAGATTTCACTTAGTGTTATCTTTGTATTGGGGTAACTTGGAAAGTTTTCGAACTTGAAACTTTTGCATCTTTGATCTTTGTAATGTTGTGTATGTATTTTCAAACGTCGTCTAATTGCTATATGTCATTTAGACGGGGTTGCACATACTTATTTCTGTTGCTGTGATATTTATATCTGTGATGGTTCATTCGGATTGTCGTGTTGGATAGCCCCTAGTGTAATGTAGTTGTACAGTTTTGATTTTTTTGTATATTCATTATTGCGGAGCGAGCGTTTGACATGTGGACAGTTGTTACCGCCAGTTTGTATATTCTTTTATTGGGGCACAACAGGGTTGAGGTTTATGTCACCGTTGTATATATTATTTCTTTTCTGTACTAGAATTACCCCACGGTGGAGTGCATGAGTAGCTGGGTTCTAGAGGGCAACGTGCCCCCATCTCTTGGCGTTGAGACCGGGGTGCCTTACTCTACAATTAGCGGGCTATTCTCCGAACTCGTAGGGTATATGATGACCCACAAGAGTGCTTAAGTTACCCGATTTCGTAAAGTGCTAGGTGGCTCATTCACTTTGTTGATTGGGGTTGCCTCGCTTCCAGGAATGGCGGGTAACTTGCCAGGCTCGTAGGGGTCTTGGTTCTTCATTGCACAGGCTATCCACATGACCGGAAACGTCGAGTTTCATTTATGGATTAAATGAAACCCGATGCTCCTAGATTATCCGCTATTCATTTTGCTTATGGCATTTCTGTGATGTTGCTTATATCAGGGACGAATGGTTATATATATTTATACACATACCGGTAGATGTTGTATATGTTTTGCATCCGCGCTAGTCCTGCCCCCGCTCTGCCGTTAGTTAAGTAACCTAATGGTGCATAACGGGCCCCATGGCGAATGTAGATGGAATATACGTACATTTTATTTTCGTTCTTTTCTGGTGTGATAGGAATTAATTGATAGGACTGCATTAATTCTCGTTAATACAAGATAAGAAACCTAAAAGTTGTTGTTGGAGCAATTTGAAAAACTACTCGGTTGTTTTCAAAACACTTGTTTCAAAAGAAGAGCTTGAACCACTCCTTTTCAAAGTTATCATTCTTACAACGATATCAAGTTCATTACGTTCAAGGTTTTTGCAAAAACCAGCTGTAGCCGTCCGTCGTTTCAAATGGGTAACACATCGTATTTATGCTATGTTTGTTGGCCTTCGTCAAGGAATAGTGAATGGTAGCGGTGTGTTGCTTGTTTGTAGCATAGATAGATGCATTGGTTTAGGATAGTCGTATAGCCTTGTTGGCTTTCGTCAAGGACGAGTATGGGTGGGTCTAAATCAATTAGGACAATGACGGGAAGAACTTAACTTGCGTCTTATGATTTGTTGGCCTTCATCAAGGTCATAAGAGCATGGGGCCAAAAACCACATCGGGGGTTTCAAACATAAAGGAAACTTGTAAATTTAGCATACCTTATGGAGTGTGATGACTTGAGTTGCTTCCATCTAGGACATCACACGATGATAGTTGGATCCTGATCCTACTGATGAGTAGGATTACTCTTGGGAGATATTTTTTCACTTCGCAATTAGCTAATCTATTAGGTGTTTAGAAAGTGTTAACGGAGCTACGCCTCTGCGAAAACGAGTTTTATTTTAATTAGGTCCGTGTGAGAGCAAGGGAAACCTCCCTCGGAGTACCGACACCTACCTGGCCGAACGGTTAGCGAACTTGTAAAGTGTAAATAATCTCAACTAATTCTCTTTTTAAGGTTTGATGGAGAATTTGAGGAAACGGTGGGAGCCATCCTGGTTAGATAAGATAATAAACCAATCTAATATTGCAAAAGCATATGCTGGGTGTTTCTTTTCTCTCTCACTGGTAGTAACCATGACGGGACTTAAACTACTACTCGAAAAAATACTCTGACTAGGCCAACTATAATGATTGGCCGAGGAACGTCAATATTGCACTCACTTATGAAAAAGTGGCATATGTCCTCTCCACTACTGCTCCCTCTATCCCAGGGTTGGATTCCAGAGTTGTGGACATCGAGGTCCACAAAACGTGAGACCTAGATTGCGAAAAAGCTAGGTCTATTATGCCGGCTTCAATGAATAATGAACTTCAGAAGCAGCACAAGAATATGGATATCAAATCCACTTTTCTTCATTGCAAGGATTTGTATGGAAAGCACTCTCGTATCACAAGGTATGAAACCTCAATGAAATTATTCCAGTTCAGATTAGCTATCGGATCATCTGTAGGAGAACACGTCCTAAAGATGATCAGTCTCATTGAAGAACTCGTAGAGCTGGGATGCATGTGTAGGATTGCTTGGCATGACAGCAAGGTTTCGGGAGGCATCGTCTATGCCATTTTAAAAAGTTTGCCGTAGAAAACAATCCTAACCCTAGAATCTTAACTAGTGATTTAGATGAAATATAGTGTAAACCACTTTACCACTAAGTGAACTAGGAATACAACCTTTGTAGACTGATCCTTCATTTCAATAGCTCCTTGTAGTAGTCCCTTTGCTTCAAGTAGTGATCTTTCGGACTCTAGCATGACTTCACAAGAAGAAAGGAACAAACTTGCACAAAGTCTTCAAGGCCGAAGATGATCTACGTCGAGGAGTCAATAACCCAAGCTACCTTTTCACTAATTAGGGATTAGTGAAGATAACACCCTAAACTAAAGTGCTAATCTATTAGAGGATGATGAAGTAGGATTTTTGCTCACTTTAGAATTAATTTTGTTTTCCTCTCATAAACCTAGAGAGCTCTCTCAAGTGAAGAGGAAGAAGAAGCAAATAATAGATGAGAGAGTGAATCGCAACCATGGGTGAGAAAATATCTAATATAACTCATGTAGAGACTTAACCATGAGTTTAGATAATGGTTGGGTTAACAAATATATAGTGTAAGATAAAACAAGTGGACTAAATCAATGGATCTCCAAGGTTCTACAAGCTGCATGCCATGTGACCAATTTTCAACTAATAATTGATTTACTCTAAATAATAAACCCTTCATTATCATTATCATGGTGTAAGTCTCATACACCCATATTGCATGTGTCATCAAGCATGACACAAAAAGAAAACACAATTAATATATATCACATATATATTAAGTGTGCACATGTGAGAAAAAGAAATGCTTATGTGAACTAATATTAGTTAATGTAAATTAATATATCAAATATATAATTATACATTAAATCATTAAATCAATACTTGATTTAATAATCGGGCTATATCTCATATGACCGACTAATATAATTTGTATCAACTTATCGAATCAACACTTGATCCGATAACCCGGCTATAACTCATATAACAAACCGATACAGTATCGACTTATCGAATCAACATTTGATTCGATAACCCGACTATATGTCATATAACCGATCGATACCATATATCGTGAGAATAGAATATGGTATCACATACTCGTATTAATCTCGGTACCGCACATATCACATATATGCTCCTACTTCGTTTTTGCCTGAGCCAGTGAAACATCTGTGTAGGAATCTAAAGACTTGTCAATACGCAAGCAGTAGGTGATGATCATATCAAGCACCCACAAGCTATCAGCGGTACTAGCTAGACGTAATGGCTACTCGGGTATTGAGAGATCAGAAGATCAACAAGAAAGCCTGCTCCTACTCATGGAAAGCCTGTCAGTAACATTACCGTACAGTCCGGTCTTTTCGTCTGATATGTCGCATATCTAGTCTAACGGTGGTAAATGTCAGACCCTAGTAACCGATAAGTCGTGATGATGTAAGGCTCATAACGGGTCGAGAAACTACTGATAACACTTATCAGTAAATCTCCGTAGCAGCCCTGGCCAGGGACTTATCGTTATGGCCAATCAAGCACAGCGCAACATCAACCCCCAATACCGGGAGAGACGAATCCCCTCCTATCGCTCATTGCATCCATGTGATTCGGGACTGTACCCAAAAGCCACCGTTTTGCACGTTCTTTTGAACGTGGTAAGGTAGAAATTAAAGAACAGCGGGAATCACACAAGACTCTATGACGATCTCGGATCTACAGACTAACATATACCAGTGTCACCAGAGAACTGCTATCTGACGATAGGTATAAAACCAACTAGGAGTTCTTGGCGATTCCGTTCAGTATACCCAGTCTCCACTGAGCACCCGTACACCATCTTTGATGTCAAACACTAATGGATATGGGATCATCCATCGTCCATCATATGGGTCAAGATGCGTATTTGCTAGTCTACTCTGGAATATCGATGCCATGTCTCGATACACTCTCGACTAGGAACAATTATTGGGTGTACTTGTGGACTACCATTGGCCCCACTAGTATGATCTCCATCATAGTCCTGGTAGTCAAGTACACATCCTAAGGGCTTTATCAACATGCTAGAGCAAGACAGCATCACTTATACAAATCAACATGTTAAGACAAAGAGCAACCAGATAGCATACTATTATGTCGAGCAAGAAAGTCCTCTCTATATATACCCAAGCATCCACTATAATATACATCACATGTAGAATAATGGCCTCTAGGGCATACATATAACTAACAATCTCCCACTTGCATTAAGGCCAGTTGTTTTAGTATCTTATATCCAACATCCTGAAGAGTCTCTCAAATTGTATCTGGGGTATGGCCTTTGTGAGTGGATCCGCTGTGTTGTCCTTCGTGTCAACTCTCCTGACCTCGATCTCCCAGCGATCAACTATCTTCCGGATCAGGTGATACCGCCTCAGAATATGCCTGGATCGCTGATGGGACCTGGGTTTCTTGGCCAAGGCCACTGCTCTATTGTTATCGCAATAAAAAGGTATTGGATGCTCAATGGACGGAACCACTCCAAGTTCAGTTATGAACTTCTTTATCCAGACAGCCTCTTTGGCAGCATCGTTGGCAGCGATGTATTCAGCCTCCATCGTCGAGTCTGCCACAGTTTCCTGTATGTAACTCTTCCAATAAACCGCCCTTCCATTGAGGGTAAAGACAAATCCCGAGACCGACTTAGAGTCGTCCTTATCACTCTGGAAGCTCGAATTGGTAAAGGACTCCACTTGGAGTTCTCCGTTACCATACACCAAGAACATCTCTTTAGTCCTTCTCAAGTACTTGAGAATGTTCTTCACAACTGTCCAGCGACTCTCTCCTGGATCTGCTTGATACCTACTCACTACACTTAGTGAGTATGCTACATCGGGTCTGGTACATAACATCGCGTACATGATAGAGCCTACTGCCGAAGCATTGGGTATCCCTTGCATGCGAGCTCTCTCCAAATCAGTCTTGGGGACATCTCTTTGGAGAGAGTGAGTCCTGTGATCGTGGGTAAATTCCTACGCTTGGATTCTTCTATACTAAACCTCTTTAGTATGGTGTCAATGTACCTGGATTGGGACAATCCCAGTATCCTTTTAGATCTATCTTTATAGATCATAATTCCCAAGATGTAGGAGGCATCACCTAGATCTTTCATTAATAATCTTTGTGATAAGAAGAGCTTGACCGATTACAGCATAGGAACATCATTTCCTATCAAGAGTATGCCATCCACGTACAATACGAGGAAGACGACCTTACTGTCTGCCACCTTCTTGTATATACAAGGTTCATCTATGGTTTTGACGAAGTCAAACTCTTTGACTACCACATCAAAATAGATGTTCCAACTCCGCGATGCCTGCTTTAACCCGTAGATGGATTTAAGCAGCTTGCATACCTTCCTGCTGCTCCCACTGTCCACGAAGCCCTCTTGCTGAGTCATGTACACGCTCTCTTCTAAATCACCATTTTGAAAGGCGGTCTTAACATCCATTTGCCAGATTTTGTAGTCATGGTATGTAGCAATGGCATGTAGGATCCGGATGGACTTAAGCATAGCCACTGGTGAAAAGGTTTCATCATAGTCCACACCTGGTCGTTGACGAAAACCCTTTGTAACAAGTATAGCTTTGAAAGTCTCAACTTTTCCATCTACACCAAGTTTCTTCTTAAAGATCCATTTGCTCCCGATGGGTTTTACCCCTTCAGGAGCAACTTCCAAAGTCCATACTTTGTTGGTGTACATGGATTCCATCTTAGATCGCATTGCATCCATCCATTTCATAAAGTCCCTACTCGTGATGGCCTGCTCGAAGCTAGTTGAGTCATCATCTACCATGATGCAATCATCGCTCCCACAGTCAACGAGAAAACCGTAGTATCTCTCAGGTGGATGAGAAACCATACTAGATCGGCGGAGAGGCTGAGATTCATTGGGGACTATCGAATCCTCTGGTTCCACTAAATATTCAGTTGTACTTTGTGCTGCTGGAACTTCTTCCAGCTCTACCTCATCGCCACTAATTTCTTTTGCAAGAAATTCCTTTTCTAAAAAGGTGGCATGTCGAGAAATAAACACCTTTTGTTCCTCGCTGTGATAGAAAAGATATCTATGTGAATGTTTAGGATATCCCACAAACTTACAAAGAACTGATCGTGCCTCGAGTTTGTCCGAATTTTGCTTTTTGACATAGGCCGGACAACCCCATATCTTAACTCGTTTAAGACATGGTCTCTTTCCACTCCATATCTCATATGGTGTAGTAGGTACAGATTTAGACCAAACTTGATTCAATAGGTATGCAGCTGTCTCAAGCGCATAACTCCAAAAGGAAATAGGTAACTCAGCGGTGCTCATGGTAGAGCACACCATATCTAATAGGGTGCGATTCCTCCGTTCCAATACACCGTTGTGCTATGGTGTATATGGAGGAGTAAGCTGAGAGAGAATCCCATTCTCTTTTAGATAGTCCAGGAACTCATTAATTTTACCCGTTTGGTTCTCGACTTCGTGGTTATAATCTTTGAATTTCTCAAAAGTTTCAGACTTTTGTTTCAACAGGAACACATGTCCGTATCTTGAGAGATCGTCAGTGAATGTAATGAAGTATGAGGAACCATTCTTGGCATGTGTAGACATGGGACCACATACATCACTATGTATTTGTCCCAAGAGTTCCGTAACTCTTTCTCCGTGTCCAGTAAACGGAGTTTTGGTCATCTTTCCTTTGAGACATGAATGGCAAGTTTCATAAGATGATAATTCGAACGGATTCAAATATCCATCCTTATGTAACTTAGCTAGTCGTGTCGCATTGATATGACCTAGTCCAAAATGCCACAAGAAGGATACGTTCATTTCCGAACTCTTCCTCTTGTGTGTGTTTTGTACGTTAAGAACTGTGGTTTGATTTAGAATGTATATGCCATTATTTAACGAGCCTAATCCAATCATCTTTTGATTCAGGAAGATGTTCATAACATTATCCTGTACTACAAAATTATATCCTTCTTCACTTAATAAAGAAACTGATATGAGATTGCATATCAGGGTTGGTATGTAATAGCATTCATTCAGATTCAATGTATTCCCATTTGGTAATACAAGGTGATATTCGCCAACTACTTTGGCTGCAACATTTGCACCATTCCCTACTTGTACGGAATGATCACCTATTCCCAGTTCTCTACCTTTCCTTGGCCCATGTAACTTATTACATATGTGGGATCCCGATCCAGTATCTAATACCCAAGACGTAGAGTGTATTGAGAAATAATTCTGGGTGACAAACACACCCAAAGAAGATGCATCAACATGCTCATTCTTCGTTTGGGTGGCATGGAAATCCATATATATTCCTATTTCCTGCTCAGACTTATAACAATTATAAGATGGAGCGGAACCAACGTTCCCCTGCTCAGCATAACAAGCGGGTTCTGTCAATACATATTATCTTGATTAAGGCCTGACATGGTCGCTACCTGGAGAGAGAGAGAAGAAAACACTTAGCGTATGCTCTTGTAAGATTAGATTGGTTTATGATCTTATCTAATCAGGATGGCTCCCACTGTTTTTATCAAATCTTCCTTCAAACCCTAAAAGGTAGAACTGGTCGAGGTTAATTACACCTTTACAAGTTCGCCAATCTTTCGGCCATGCCAGTGTTGGTAATTTGAGGGAGGTTCCCCGCGCTTTCGCACGGACCTAATTAAAATAAACCTTGTTTTCCCGGAGGCGTAACCCCGTTAACACCTTTCTAGACACCTACTTGATTGGCTAATTGTGATGTGTAAAACTCTCCCTGGAGTAACTCTTATGCAGTTGGTTTCGGGATCCAACTATCTCATAGAAGGTATGCGATCTCATTGCAAATTTCAACACTTGAAATTCCCGATAATACTTTTGCCCATAACCCCCTATGACCTTGACAAAGGCCAACAAACCATAGGATGCTAGTCAAGTTCAACCAGTCATTTCCTGATTGAATTAAACCCACCCGCACGACTCTTGACAAAGGCCAACAAGGTTGTACGAATACCCTAATCCAATCGCATCACATGTTTAAGCAGATAAGCACCATTCAGCTACCGCACACTATGCCTTTACAAAGGCCAACAAACGCAACACGAATACTAATTAGCACCTATCTGAAATGATGGAGGGCTACGACAGGGTTTTAGAAAAACCTTTTGCGTAATGAACTTGATATTGTTGTAGAAACAAGTGATTTTTGAAAAGGAGTGTTTTTGAGGCTTTTTACTAGTTTTGCTAAAGAGGTCAAACCCGGTGATGGGATCTTGGCTCTTTCCTTATCAAATAAGGTGCAAGATATTTCATAAATACCGCTATACAAAGCAAGAACTAAAAGAAGCAATTAAAAGACAAAACCGAGTGGGTTGTAGCATCTGCTAGCTTTTTCTAGAGAGGTCACTCCTGGTGAAGGGATCTCGGCTCTTTTCTCATCGAATGAGGTGCTGGATATTCTACAAGGAATACCGCTATGCAAAACAAAAACTAGAGCTACCCTTCTTGAAAATATGATTCTACAACATCTTTTAGGTTTGTTTTTCTTTTTCATTAATCTCATTAATGAAATCCCATCATTTATGCTTCCTAAGCATCACAGAAGAAACGAAAATACAACGTACGCTTATGCCATCCGCATTCGCCACAGTGTCCCATTATACACCGTCAGGTTACTTAACTAACAGCATAGAGGGGCGGGACTAGCGCGGGTGCAAAACATAAGCAACGTTTATTATATATCATATATACAATAATAAATCATTCGTCTCAGACATATAAAGTGATCACATCACAGAATATCAGTAGCAGAAGATAACATATGAAATATTGGATATACTAGGAATTCCATGTTTTAAATTAAGCCAGTATAAAATGCGGATTCCACGGTCGTGTTCATATCATAATATTGCATTTTACATTCCCCATTCTTATGCATTTTACAATATAAACAGGTGCTTTTGACGCATGTCTGCCACATATTACAGGTTACAGGTTCTTGGAGCGAAAACAGTGAAAAAGACAAAAGATGATACAAAAGAGGGACTTTTGACCCACAAGTAGAAGGATCCTAATCAAGCCTAGACGAAGAACAGTTCACAATTAACAGGGCAACGCAAGGTCCAAAATGTCAAGGTGAACGGGTAAAAGACCTATACAAGTTTTCACTGAAAGATCTGGAGAAGATCTAGAATCCAAATGAAGAAAAGAACCAAAGAAACAGAGACCACAAAAAGCCATAAGTCATCACAAAAAATTTCAGTGCATGAACCCTCAAATGGGCCGTGGAACCGCGGCCCAAAGCCTACCCATGCCGCGGTTCCACGGCCATTTACTGCACGTGTCGCTGCAGAATTCTCCTGGCGGTGCGTCGGTGCTTTTGTTGGGATTTTGAGGGGGTAGATCTGTAATATCACATGTGCGAGCAATTGTAACCCTAATTTTCCTATTTTTCTTATAAATATGTATTCTAAAGATTGTATTAGGGATGCCTCCTTTTCATGAATAAAAAAATTCAGATTCTTTTGAAGATTTGAGAGCATTGTTTCTGTAAGTTCTTATTTTAATTTCTGCCTTAGTTTATAATTAAATTCTTGTCTTAGATTAATTAATCTTTTGCCTTAGTTAAATCTAGTGTAGAATCTCTTAAACTGCAGTAGGTAATTAATCCCGTAGATCCAAAAATACACAGAATAAAAGTGATGTTTTTAATAGATCCCCTAATGAGCGAGTAATTTCCTCGCTTGTTATTGTTAGGAATAAGGGAGGGATTGAAAGATGAAGATCTCTCATCTCTTTCATGCCCAATAACTTGTAATAACTAGAACTTCATGTATGCATGATCCGCTCCCTACGGCACCCTATCCACGAGGTAACGGTGAAACCGTAGTGTAAAGGACCGGACATGCATGTCTTCCATGAAGGTTAGAGCAATTAGTAAGAAAGGATGGACAAGGACCTAGAGGAAGGAACTTTGTTTCTTCCCAATTATCCTAATCCCCTTTACTAATAATTGCTATAACTTCTAAAAGATTTAATTTAGGGCATTGAAAGAGGTGTGACATTTAATCTTTCCAAACTCTACCTTAGACCTAAGCCTAGCAAGTTTCTTAATCATCATACAACTTAGTTTTTAGATTCAATTAAAGGACCAAAAAACCATTGGAATTAGCTCGTAAGAACACTTAGGAAAATTACATATCCCTGTGGACTGACCCGTACTCACCGGCTAGCAGCAAAGCGATGCCGTTCTTGATTGCGGTAAATTATTTTTGATCGTTAAAAACCTCTCTTAATCAAATGGCGCCGTTGCCGGGGAATGGCATAAAATTTCCTTTTTGTAATTTCGGGTTGATATAAATTTTAAAAATCATAAAAATCTGAAAATATAAAAAGTACAAAAAATTTTTATCAATTTTTATCTGTTTAAAGGGTTTATCTTTTGAATTTTGCAGGAACAGCGAATAATCTCGGATCTGGAAATTACAGAGTGAGAAACAGAAAAAGTCACATCAGAACAGAGGGGAAATTCCACAATAGAGGTGCGGAAAATTTTTTGAGCACTGATCCCTCCACGAGACCGCGTTTCCACGGCCGTTGTGCGCCAGAAACCGCGGTTCCGCCGCAAGGCTGCCACGTCAGCTTCTCAAATTTGCATGGTTTGTTTTATTTCCTCCTCCTCTGCCAACCTAAAGATATCTTTTGCGAAATTTTCTGCAGGACTTCTTTGCGCTAAAAATCTTCTTCCCCCTTCTAAATAACAGATTTTCTGCAGGTTTCTTTGCACCGCGCTTAAAAATAATTAATTGCAAGTGAATTTACTGTTTTGCATAATTTAATCGGACTTTAAGGGGCTATTGACCAAACTCAGATTGGGTGGGGATTTCATCACCCTTCCCAGGACCCCAGAAAGCACTTAAAGCATTTGAATTTACCACTCTTAATTAAAAAATACTAGACTCAGCCTTAAGGACGTCGAGCTCAATAGGACAAAGGACCAGTCATAGGCATCAGCCGTTAATCCTAACCTGACTTTGCGGTGTCTAGGCAAGTGTGTCAAGGCAAGTGGTTACTTAATTAGGACCGCTACTTGTAGCGGGGAGCCTCACCTGGCACTTACCTGGCCGCAATTGGCGGTGAAGAGGCGGTTTGAGGTCCTATTTCTAATCCTAGTTAGGAGCTGTCTAGCTGACCTAGGTGACCCTAGATCTAGGTCTGATTGTGCATGTGTGGTTGATCGCAATTGTGTCACAAGTCTCTTTTCAAAAAAAAATCTTTTGCAAAATTCTCACATAAAAAAAAGAAAAAAATCTTTTCAAAACTTGAAACTTGTCGCTAAAGAAATCTTGCAACTCACTTACACCACTTCCTCTCATTGACGTTATCTTACCTCCACATTCTGTCTTTCATTTTTCTGACTACACTACCCCTTTATGTATGTCACTTTGGACTAGGGACACTAACGCCCGATTAGTCCGTGTTTCGTTGGTACCGACCGACGAACCCTTCGACACCGAAGTCGAAATTCCGTCCACTTCCTTACCTCCACCTTCAAATTCTTTTTCCAAAGGTATGTCGGGATACAATCCTAACAATACCTTACCGACGGGAATGATTCCACCTCCGATAGGTGCGAATAACCCGAATCACCCGCCTGTTGAAGCGCCCGCACGAGTCGCGCTCCAGGATCTCTTCTATCCTGTCCGCACATCTTTACCTACCTGTCTTTCACCCCCACCGGCAAATGGGAACAATTTTGAAATAAAACCACATTTCATCAATATGCTGCCAAAATTTCATGGTTTGAAATCTGAAGATGCTTATATCTTTATCAATAAATTCCAAAACGTTTGCGCTATGATGAAAACGACCCAATTAAGTGATGACGCTATAAGGCTAAGGGTCATTCCTTTTACCTTATGTGACTTAGCCGAGAAGTGGCTATACAGCACAGCATCACATTCCATTAGAAATTGGGACGAGTTTGTGAAAGCTTTTCTTAAAAAGTTCTATCCTCATCACAAAACTGCTAGAATCCGTAATGAGATTATACAATTTTCACAGCTTTCTTCCGAACCATTTTGGAAGTGTTTTGAGAGATTTAAAGACCTACTCGTTCAATGCCCTCATCATGGGATCGAAAGTTGGCAACTTTGCCAAACATTATACGAGGGATTGAACTCGGCAACGAAGCAATTGCTAGAAACCATCTGTCAAGGTCACTTTCTCTCCAAATCTAGTGAGGAAGCGTGGCAGTTTCTTGAGGACCTTAGTGAACAAACAATTCAGTGGGAGAGCACCAAGACCACATCATCTTCTTCTAGTGGTCAATCTAGGGCAGGCATACATCAAATAGAGATGTCGATTGCTATGAAGGTCGAGATGGCCGCTCTTACGAAAAATCTAAAAGCGATTGAGACCAAAATCTCATCGCCTTCTCCTGCCCCTGTTGTGCCTCCACGAACTGTTTGTGCTTGTTGTTCGGACCCGTCACACCTAACCGAAGAGTGTCCTTACAATGCATCTACTCAAGGACATGATCAAGTCAATGCTGCCTTTCAGCAACGACAAAGAAACGATCCATACTCTTCTACATATAATCCGGGTTGGAGGAGTCACCCAAATTTCGCTTGGAACCAAAATCAACAATTCCAAGAAAATAACAATTTTCAAAGGCCTCCTCCTCCTCTACAACAACAAGCACCTCCACAAACTCAATTTCAACAACCTTTCCAACAGCAACCTTACCCTAATCAAGTGAACAATTTTGTGCCTAATACTTCTTACCCGCCAAACAATTTTGTTCAACCAAATAATGACAAGGTTAGCTCGCTCGAAAGAAGTCTAGATGCGTTCCTAAAGCAATCTACAGCAAAATTAGAGACTTCTATTCAATCTTTGGTGCAAAACAGTGCCTCACACGATTAAAGCATCAAATCTATTGAGGCACAAATTGCACAACTCAATGCAGCATCGAGCGAGCGAGAAAAAGGAAAGCTCCCATCTCAACCACTGCCCGATCCCGGTCACGCACATGCTGCATATCAACAGCAGAATCATAACGTAAATGCTGTGACCACGTTGAGATCGGGAAAAGTGTTGCAAAACAATGTGGGTATTAACAATGACACCCCTGCCGGTGGCCCTTCTTTATCTTCTTCACCTTCTTCTTCTACTTCTTCTCCGTTAGAGCCTATTCTCTATCCTTCACACGGCTCTACTTCTTCTAGCTCGAACGTGTAAGTGCATGGCGGCGCCCCGGCCGTCAATCCGAGGCCAAAATGCGGAAACGATAATTTTACAAAACTTTAGAACCGGCACCACCGCGCACAAAAATCCCGGATCGGGCCATTAAACTAATTCTAGCTAACTAAAGAACGGGGTAGAGAGATATACTGAGCGATCCGTGTCCTTCGGTCTTCTCGTCGTCGTCCCGATCTCCCGCGGAATCTCCGGTCTTCACCTCGTCACCGGAAAGGCACCACATCGCCGGCTTCTTTTACGGGCTCCCACCTCTGGACCGAGGCAACTCGAGTACGAAGTTGTCGAGTCGACGTGCCCAAGAATTGCTGTAGAATAAGTGTAGTGCTATGTCTCATTGGGGTTACTAGAAGTTTCCTTTTGAGTGGAGGAATGAAGTGAAAGCTTTTTGAGATGAACTATAACATTTTTCAAGCCAAATGAGAGCATATCCCCACACAACAAATTGGGACAGCCCCATGAGGAAGTGGCCGGCCTTGAATGAATAGAGGGGAGAGAATGAGAGAGGGAGTGTATCCAAATCAATAATGCAAGGAAAAGGAAATCATGAAGAAAGTCACCTCAACAACAACCAACACTCTTCTCATCATCAACAACCATGATTACTCCAAAAAGTCAAGCAATCATGAACTAATGAAGTCAATGGTAGTAGAACCATCATGAAGCATCAATATGCAAGGACCACCCTCCACAATGCCAATTTGCACAATTGCAAATAAGCCCTCCTCCACCAATTTTCAGCCAAAGAAAGAAACAAAGGAAAATGGCCGAAACGGAATGCAAACTGGCAACTTCAAAAAACTGATCCCGTAATAAATTACAGAAAAACCCCGCGACTGTATATACATACCCGCATTTGTATTCCGACTGAATACAAATGCAATAAGACAAAATCTACACTGTACAATACTAGGATCTGGCTTAAACCAAAGCCTACTAGTATTATCCGTCCAATCATGATCCGTGCAATACCGCACGTATCCGATTGAACCCTTCCATATCTCCATACGGCCTCTACAGCGTTTCGCCCGAAACTTGAGAAAACGGTCTGTGGGGGACTCTAAAGACTCTTCAATACTTTGGTTGTGGATTTAACCACTAGCACGTCAGAAGTATTAGCCTATACGTAACGGGCTACCAGGTATTGACCAAAAGGGACGTCGATGAGCGAACTCATCCTGACACCCTACTGAGCCTATCAGTGACAATATCCGTACAGCCCGGTCCGTTCGTCTATGAGCATCGCATGGCGGGCCTAGGGGGTTGGTAAAAGTCAAACCCCCAAAAGCGGTACAAGTTGTGTCGGAGTGTAGCCCAGTACACCCTGAGATACTACTGGAATACCTACCAGTAAATTTCCTGCCTTGGCCAAGGACTTCGTGTAAGGGCTCTCCTAGACACAGCGCGACCTCACCCCCAATACCGGGAGAGACGAACCCCTGAAGATCCGCTCACTGCCTCCATGTGGCTTGGGACTGTACCCAACTAAAACCTGTTTGCACGTCTCCTTTGAGAATGGTAGGGTAGTAATCAAAGTACAGTGGGAACTCACACAAGACAAATGACGATCCTCAGGTCGATTAACTAACCTGTACACATGACACCAGGGAACTGCTATCTGACGTCAGGTATAAGACCAACTAGTATGTTCCCGGCGAGTCCTGTCCGGTGTACTCATAACCCAATGAGCACCTGTATACATCTTAGGTGATCCAACTGAAACCAGTGGCTTGTGAGACCGGCCACCGCTCCTCGTCGGGGTCTCGACTGTATACACTAGTCTACTCTGGAGTATCGATGCCCTGTCTCGAAACTCCCACGACTAGGGACCTTTTAAGGATGTGCTTATAGACTACCAGCTCTCACGTATATGATCGCCCTCATACTGCTGGCAGTCAAGCAAGAATCCTAGGGGCTCTATCAACGTGTAATAGCGACCTGTAAGGTCACCTAAAGCAGTACACGATGATAAAGATAAACCAGATAGCATACTATCATCTTGAGTAAGACTGTCCTACCGGGATAGATCCTCCCTCAATCATTGCAATCACGTGCCTGTGATCCAATAATTGACTCTGAGGGCACTATCTCCAACAATCTCCCACTTGCACTCAAGGCTAATTATTGCGATGTCGCATACTCACAGCCCGTGTGATACCGAACACCCAATTCCTCTACTAGTCAGTCTCACAAAACCCGTTTGTGAAACTATTGCGTTTGAGGAATAGCCTCAGTGAGTGGATCCTCCTTGATGTTTCTTTCTATGTCTCTCTATATCTCAAGTTCGCGGAGAAAACCATCTCCCGAAATGAGCAATACCTGTCTTAGAATGTGTCTGGATGTCTGATGGGACCTAGCTCATAAATGAACTCCAAACCCAAACTTCTTAGACTGTATCGTCAACTGAACTTAATCAGTATCCTGCGCCATGCCTCCCTCAGTATCCTCCTAGACCACCTGTCCATAATACCGCCCCTCGTCAGAGGGAAAACTATAACTCTAACAGTCACTCTGCCGTCCAGGTCACCTTGGAAGCCTGGAATGATAACTGTCTCCTAAAAGAGGCTGTTTTTATCATATCCCTAGAACATCTACTTATGTTCTAAAACTGCTTCCAAATGTTTCTCCAGAATTGGATCAATATCAACTTATTGCACTTACTGCAAAAACAACATCTGGTGTGGTACTTGACATCTCATGATTGACTCAATTGCCTAAGCAAGTGATCTGCCAATCATGCACATCCCTCTCCCCTTTAGTCTATAAGACAACTTTAGAGAGGGGTGACTCCATTACCTACAGGTATACTACCGTGCCAGGAGTCGTCCATTCTAAATACTCTTAGAATGCTGTCTAAGTACCCTGATTGGGAAACTACCCAAATCTAGATCTAAAACCATAGATCCAGTAACCAGAATGTTTGATATGAAATCCATTTCCTTTGTGGAGAAATTACTGTGTGACAACCAAAGTATAACCGATCGAAGTATATGAACTTCACTCCCTACTCTGTGTATGCCATCCAAATACCAGGACATCACACCCTACTACCTTCTCGACAGATCCATCCCCTATTCTGATAAAGTCAAACCTGTGACTGCCACATCAGAAATAGATGATCTATCTCCACTATATCTGCTTTAGTCCATAGACATAAGCTACTTGTCCACCAATGCTTCCGCTGCTCCCACTGACTACGACAACCCTCTGGCAGAGTCATATAGAAGTACACTTCTAAAGCCAGTTTAGAACGACGCTATACTCATCCTCCTGCCGGGTCTCACAGTCTGGAACAACAGCAATGGCAAGTCTGGGTTAACAAGAACCTCCCTGTCACCGTCCTTGAGGCTACCGGAGTACATCTCGGGTGCCTGAGGTTACCCACCTTATCTGCGGAGTGGCCAACGGAATGTCAAACCAGATTGAATCTTTAGGTTCTTATCAAATCTTCAGTAATCGTTTGCGGTTCTAGAATCACTTCCAGTTCTACCATACTCCCACTACTGTTTTCTGAAAAAAGATATCCATTTTATTTAAAACTGTGGTGAGTCTAGAACAATATCACTATTGATCTTCCAGATGGTAGAAAGTCAACCCTCGTCATAGCCTGGGTCAACCCACAAACAGCCATTACAGAAACGTGCCTTGAGTTATCCAGAGTCTGGTTTTAAGCATAAGCCGGACAACTCCCCGTACCTTAATATCGTTAAGATATGAGCTGTTCTATATCCAATATAGAAGCAGAGGCACTGATTTAATTGGAACCAGATTCAAATCATGCAACTGTCTCCAGTGCATGTCAAGTAAATGGAAAAAGGCCGATCAGCATTACTCAACTTAGGAGTACTTCCAATTATGAGTAACCTGAAAGAGAAGCAAGTTCTCTTAATCATTACAATCAACCGAATACCATACACAAGTATCTACATCTTCGATCACTTTGAAGAATCCCGATACTTGCAATACCTGGTTCTCTACTTTATTCATATACCTATAACTTCTCAAAACTTGGACCTTGTGTTTCTACGAAACACTTGTCTAAAAACTAGAGAAGTCATAAGTAAACCGAATATAGTACGAGAACCAACCCCTCTGTCCTCATGGACGCTGGACAACATACAATACTCTGTATAAGTCCTTTGAGTCTAATAACTCATTCCCTGTGTGTCGTAGGTTGAAAACTGTACTTATGGTTATGAAGAATTACACCCCTGTTTAATGCTCCTTATCTAACCATCCACTGATATAGGTAAATGTCATAGACATAATTTCAAAAAGGTATATCTCACTCTATGAAAATAGACGTACAGATATATCAATTTGAAATTGGTGCATAACCGCGGATATTCAAAACCAAATATTTGCCGTCCGGCAAACAGCCCAGGTGATTTCCTCAAATATCACCAATTACAACGATTTCCGATATAATGAGGATGATCACCTAATTCCCAATAACTTACTCCCACTCATCATCTGTAAAACTATACAGATGTAAGAATCATACCTGGTAAATACATACCCTGGAGCAAGTGTCTAATTGGGAAATCAGTTTTCTTTTAACAGTACACAGTGAAACTGAAACATTGAAATGTTTCGTAGGGGTATCCGGGTATTCCTAGTAATGCCTCTTCCACTATCAGATTCACAACTGTAACCGTATATTTCTTTGCCATCTCTCCAAATCCCTTTATATGTATTTAGTCGTTACCTTCTGTACACCCCTTTAGGCCAAATGGTTTTCTTCCTTCCCTACCGTTCGGCACCAGCCTATGGTTTGGAAGAAGGCTATCCAATAAGTATAATGGGTATACTGTCCTAATCCTAGGAGCACTCGCAATGCGAGAGAAGGTGAAGATAAAAGGCAACCGAATAAACTTTATTCCTATTTCTCCTGAACCAGAATCCATCCCCGAACTGGAACAAGTTCCTTTCGAGTTCGTATATAACCATACGATGGAGTATCCAATAAAATGTGGATCTTCGTAGTGATACGGAATGTTCTGGAGAAATACAAAGGTGATTTAGGATTGGCGAAGAAATACTTGGTTTGGTCGTGAATAGCAGTCACAATTTACTTTGCCCTCTTACTAATCCCTTGATATGTCTTTACTTAATACCTTCTATACACCATCGTTATGCTAATTGGTTTTCTTCATTCCCCTCCGTTCGGCACCAGCCTAAGGTTTGGAAGAAGACTATCCAATTTGCGTAATAGGTGTACTATCTCTTAAACCAAGGAGTACTCGCAACCTAAGAGAAGGTAAAAGGAAAAGACAACTGAATAGTCCTATTCGTCTTCTCCATAACCGGAAACCATCCTCGAATAAATTCCTTCGAGTTCGTATATAACCATACAATGGTTTTGTCCAATGGAAGTGGACGTTCGTAGTAATACGGGGTGTCCTGGAGAAAAGGGTAAAAGTAGGAGTGGCAATGCGGTTTGCAACTATGACAATCCAAAAGCCAGTGTTTAAGAAGGTTCGGTCAATATTGGTCACTGAGTCATAGTCAAGGGTCGGGTCATGGTCGCTGCCAGAGAGAGAGAGAGAAAAGAAACACTCAGCGTGCACTCTAACCTAGATCAGAATGGTTACCAATTAATCTAATCAAGAAACCTCCCACTGTACCATCAAATTCTCCTCCAAACCTAAAAGAAGAATTAGTCGGGATCACACGAGGAGTAAACCAACTCATCAGTGGGAATCGGGATCCAACTATCATCGCATGATAACGTGACGGACTTCGCTCACGTTATCACACTCCAGAAGGTATGCATATATCTGGAAAGTTTCAGTTTCATTAGAAACTCCCGATGTGATTTTTGCCCCATGCTCTTATGACCTTGACGAAGGCCAACAAATCATAAGTCACATGTCAAGTTCTACCCGTCATTCTCCAGGTTGATTTGAACCCACCCGTACAAGCCCTTGACGAAGGCCAACAAGGCTATACGACTGTCCCAAACCAACGCATCCATCTATGCTGCAGAAAGGCAACAAGCAGCTACCATACACTATGCCTTGACGAAGGCCAACAAACATAGCATGAATACTACGTGCTACCCGTCTGAAATGACGGATGGCTACGAATGGTTTCTGGCGAAAAACCTTTAACGTAATGAACTTGATATTGTTGAAGGAACTGGATAGCTTTTAAAAATATAGTGGCGAAAACCTTTGCTAAAGAGGTCACTCCCGGTGAAGGGATCTCGGCTCTTTCCCCGTAGAATGAGGTGCAGGATATTCCAACTGAATACCACGATGCAAAGCAAAAATAAACGACTATAGTGAAGTTATTGCCCTGACGCAAAACTTCTGTCCAAGGGGTCACTCCCGGTGAAGGGATCTCGGCCCTTGCCTCGTCGACTGAGGTGCTGGATATTAATAACCGAATACCACTGTGCAAAACAAAAGTGAACGTACTTGCAATAACAGCTTTTTGAAAAATTGTTCCAACAACATCAGAATAGGTTTGTTTAGCTTGCATTGATCTGAATCAATGCAGTCCCATCAATTGATCACACCATAAAGAACGAAAATAATGATGTACGTATATGCCATCCGTATTCGCCACTGGGTCCCGTCATTACCCGTTAGGTTAGCTAACTAACGACAGAGCAGGGACTGGACTAGCACGGATGCAAAATATATACAACATCTACTACTATATATATCAATATATAATATTCGCTCAAGGCGTGATAAAATGCAACATCACAGAAATGTAATAAGCATCACAGAACAATATAGATATCTGGGATCCCTGGGTTTCATAGAGCCGCTACTGAAACCCGACGTTCCCCTGGTCGTGTGGATAGCCTGTGCAATGAAATCCTAGACCCCTACGGGCGAGGCAAGTTACCCGCCAAAACCTGAAGCGAGGCAGCCCCCTTCAGCAACGTGAATGGACCACCCAGCACTTCACGGAATCCGGTAACTTGGGCACCCCTCCTGGGTCAACCTGTACCCTCTACGAGTGCGGCAAATAGCCCGCTAATTCTAGAGTGAGTCCCCCTCCGTCTCAACAACATGAGATGCGGGCCCGTTGCCCTCTAGAACCCGGTTATCCGTGCACCCCACCGCGGGGTAATCCTAGTACAGAAAGTAAAATATACATACAACGGGTACATCGACCTCACCCCGGTCGTGTCCCAAAAGAATAATATACAGACAGGCAGAAACGGCAGTCCACATGTCGGACGCTCGCCCCGCAATATCAAATGTACATATAAAAAGAAAATGTACTAACATTGCATCCAGGCTATCCCCCACGACCAATCCGCAACATCACAGCACAATCACAGAACATCAACGTGAATGTCACGTTCGCAAATCCGTCTAAAAGGGCTATAGCAGTTAGACAGGATTTACCGATCAAATGACATTCACGGTCGCAGATATAATGTAAATACTGTGAACTAACATGTTTAAAATTTTCGATCGATCAAATTTTCCTAAGGGGCCCCCAAGCACTACTATAGTACTTAAAGAAATTCTGGGCCCAAAAAATAATATTCCAAAAACCCCACTTTCAACTCAGAACCTCTCTGTAGAATTTTGATGCACTGAACAGTAAATATTGCGGCGGAACCGCGGCCCAAGCATGGGTTTGGCCGCGGTTCCGCGGTGGTACAGTGTGTTCATGCGACCAAAATTTCACAGAATGCTTAGAATTCCCTGCACATATCTCTGCCATGTACTAAAAAATTTTTGGAGCTAAAAAAATTTCGACAGAGAACTGATGAAGAAAATGGATTTTTCAGAAAATCCGTTCGATCGAAAATGTAAACACGTTAGACCAAGCTAGACTAGGTTAATGGCGTGGCTCTGATACCAGTGTAAGTGCACGGCGGTGCCCCGGCCGTCAATCCGAGGCCAAAATGCGGAAACGATAATTTTACAAAACTTTAGAACCGGCACCACCGCGCACAAAAATCCCGGATCGGGCCATTAAACTAATTCTAGCTAACTAAAGAACGGGGTAGAGAGATATACCGAGCGATCCGTGTCCTTCGGTCTTCTCGTCATCGTCCTGATCTCCCGCGGAATCTCCGGTCTTCACCTCCTCGCCGGAAAGGCACCACATCGCCGGCTTCTTTTACGGGCTTCCACCTCTGGACCGAGGCAACTCGGACACGAAGTTGGCGAGTCGACGTGCCCAAGAATTGCTGTAGAATAAGTGTAGTGCTATGTCTCATTGGGGTTACTAGAAGTTGCCTTTTGAGTGGAGGAATGAAGTGAAAGCTTTTTGAGATGAACTATATCATTTTTCAAACCAAATGAGAGCATATCCCCACACAACAAATTGGGACAGCCCCATGAGGAAGTGGCCGGCCTTGAATGAATAGAGGGGGGAGAATGAGAGAGGGGGTGTATCCAAATCAATAATGCAAGGAAAAGGAAATCATGAAGAAAGTCACCTCAACAACAACCAACACTCTTCTCATCATCAACAACCATGATTACTCCAAAAAGTCAAGCAATCATGAACTAATGAAGTCAATGGTAGTAGAACCATCATGAAGCATCAATATGCAAGGACCACCCTCCACAATGCCAATTTGCACAATTGCAAATAAGCCCTCCTCTACCAATTTTCAGCCAAGGAAAGATACAAAGGAAAATGGCCGAAACGGAATGCAAACTGGAAACTTCAAAAAACTGATCCCGTAATAAATTACAGGAAAACCCCGCGACTGTATATACATACCCGCATTTATATTCCGACCGAATACAAATGCAATGAGACAAAATCTACACTGTACAATACTAGGATCCGGCTTAAACCAAAGCCCGCTAGTATTATCCGTCCAATCATGATCCATGCAATACCGCACGTATCCGATTGAACCCCGCCATATCTCCATACGCCCACTACAACGTTTCGCCCGAAACTTGAGAAAACGGTCTGTGGGGGACTTTAAAGACTCGTCAATACTTTGGTTGTGGATTTAACCACTAGCACGTCAGAAGTATTAGCCTATACGTAGCACGTCAGAAGTATTAGCCTATACGTAACGGGCTACCAGGTATTGACCAAAAGGGACGTCGATGAGCGAACTCATCCTGACACCCTACTGAGCCTGTCAGTGACAATATCCGTACAGTCCGGTCCGTTCATCTATGAGCATCGCATGGCGGGCCTAGGGGGTTGGTAAAAATCAGACCCCCAAAAGCGGTACAAGTCGTGTCGGAGTGTAGCCCAGAACACCCTGAGATACTACTGGAATACCTACCAGTAAATCTCCTGCTTTGGCCAAGGACTTCGTGTAAGGGCTCTCCTAGACACAGCACGACCTCACCCCCAATACCGGGAGAGACGAACCCCTGAAGATCCGCTCACTGCCTCCATGTGGCTCGGGACTGTACCCAACTAAAACCTGTTTGCCCGTCTCCTTTGAGCGTGGTAGGGTAGTAATCAAAGTACAGTGGGAACTCACACGAGACAAATGATGATCCTCAGGTCGATGAACTAACCTGTACACATGTCACCAGGGAACTGCTATCTAACGTCAGGTATAAGACCAACTAGCATGTTCCCGGCGAGTCATGTCCGGTGTACTCATAACCCAATGAGCACTTGTATACATCTTAGGTGATCCAACTGACACCAGTGGCTTGTGAGACCAGCCACCGCCCCTCGTCGGGGTCTCGACTGTATACACTAGTCTACTCTGGAGTATCATGCCCTGTCTCGAAACTCCCACGACTAGGGACCTTTTAAGGATGTGCTTATAGACTACCAGCTCTCACGTATATGATCGCCCTCATACTGCTGGCAGTCAAGCAAGAATGCTAGGGGCTCTATCAACGTATAATAGCGACCTGTAAGGTCACCTAAAGCAGTACACGATGATAAAGATAAACCAGACAGCATACTATCATCTTGAGTAAGACTGTCCTACCGGGATAGGTCCTCCCTCAATCATTGCAATCACGTGCCTGTGATCCAATAATTGACTCTGAGGGCACTATCTCCAACAGAACGGACCCACTTCTCACAACACGAACACATCTACACGGGGTTCCGTTCCAACTCAACAATCTGATCTGCAAAAATTGGATTCAACAACCTTTCAAAATGTTCCTTTTCCAAATCGGTTGAGATCCAATAAACCAACTCCACAGATGGAGAAGATTGTAGAGTTGTTCAAACAGGTTAGCATAAATATCCCTCTTTTGGATGCAATCCAACAAGTTCCTTCATATGCAGAAATCTTAAAGGACTTATGCACCAAAAAGAGAAAGTCACAAGTACCAAAGAAAGTTTTCGTGGCTAGTGCTATTAGTGATGCTCTTGTCAATTCTTTACCCCCAAAGCAAAAGGACCCCGGTTGTCCTACTATTTCGATAACAATTAGGGATAAGAACATCAATAGAGCACTATTAGATTTTGGTTCTAGTGTCAATTTGCTACCTTATTCTGTGTACGAGCAATTAGGCGCTGGAAAGCTTAAGCCCACTCACTGTACTCTCCAAATGGCCGACCGATCAATCACCCATCCAAGGGGAGAGTTGGAGGATGTGTTAATTAGAGTAGGGGATTTCATTTTCCCAGTTGACTTTATTGTTATGTATACACAACCTGTCGCTAACCCCCAGAGTCAAATTCCGGTGATACTTGGTCGACTATTCCTGGCGACTTCTAACGCAGTGATCAATTGTCGTAATGGTTCAATGAATATATCTTTTAGCAATACGACAATTGAACTCAACATCTTTAAGTTGGGAAATCAGACTGCCGAGCCTAATGCTAGCGTACTTGATGTTTGCTCGATCAATGACATTGCGAAGGAGGACTGTGAGTTCGAAAATTTCATGTTCGATCACAGCAGTGTTGACACCACTAGTGCGTTCCTCCTAGAATCCGACACAGCTTTCACTACGGACAACGATTATGAGTGTTTCACCTTTGTAGACGATTTTGAAGACTCACCACCCGAGTTTGAGTCTTTTTCTTTTTCGGATGAGTTAGTTGAACCATCCGGCTCGGTTGCGTACACTCGATTTGAACCTTTGATGGAATCCTTCGAGTTTGAAACAGTTACTCCATTGTTACCATCTATTGTTTCACCTCCTAAACTCGAATTAAAGCTTTTGCCGTCGCACCTAAAATATGCTTATCTAGGTGATAATGAGACCTTACCCGTTATCATATCGGCCTCTCTAGCTCTTGAGCAAGAGAATGCCCTTTTAATGGTCTTAGAAAATAATCGGCAAGCTTTTGGCTGGTCTATGGCGGACATCAAGGGGATTAGTCCCCTAATAGTCGAACATCATATACACTTGATGGATGATGCCAAGCCGGCAAGAGATCCACAAAGACGCCTAACCCCATTATGAAAGAGGCTGTCGAGAAGGAGATTGTTAAGTGTCTTGATAGTGGTATCATTTACCCTATCTCGGATAGCCAATGGGTTAGCCCCATTCATGTCGTGCCAAAGAAATCGGGCATTACGGTCATTACCAATGAGGCAAATGAGTTAATTCCCACTCGCACCCAAAATGGGTGGCGAGTTTGCAACGACTATAGAAAACTCAATGTCGCGACAAGAAAGGACCACTTTCCTTTACCTTTCATTGACCAAATGCTCGAACGATTGGCGGGGCACGAGTTATACTTCTTTTTAGATGGCTATTCCGGTTATAACCAAGTCCCCATAGCCAAAGAGGATCAAGACAAGACCACATTTGCTTATCCCTTTGGCACTTTTGCTTATTGTCGCATGCCCTTGGGGTTATGCAATGCACCCGCGACATTTCAGCGGTGTATGACGGGGATCTTCTCAGACATGGTTGAAAAGTTTCTAGAGATCTTTATGGATGATTTCTCCATTTTTGGTGACTCCTTCGAAGAGTGTTTACGACATCTTGATGCAGTTCTTACCCGCTGTAGGGATAAGAACCTAACTTTGAATTGGGAGAAGTGCCATTTTATGGTGCGAGAAGGCATTGTCTTAGGACATGTCATCTCGCAAAACGGCATAGAGGTTGATAGAGCCAAAATTGAAGTCATTTCTAATCTTCCTCCTCCTAAATGCCTCAAAGACATCCGAGCTTTCCTTGGCCACGCCGGTTTTTATAGACGGTTCATCAAAGATTTTAGCAAGATTGCTAGACCTTTGACTCTCTTATTGGCCAAGGACACAACATTTGATTTTGACTCAATTTGCATGGAAGCATTCGAGTCTTTGAAACACTCTCTCATTTCAGCGCCCATTCTTTCATCTCCAGACTGGACGCATCCTTTCGAAATTATGTGCGACGCATCAGATTTTGCCATTAGTGCTGTTCTTGGACAGCACATTAACAATATGCCGCACGTGATTTATTACGATGGTCGTACATTAAATGAGGCCCAACTAAACTACACAACAACAGAAAAAGAGTTTTTAGCAGTTGTGTTTGCACTTGAAAAATTTCGGCCTTATTTAATCGGCTCTCCAGTCATTGTGTATACGGATCATTCAGCTCTTCGCCACCTTTTTGCGAAGAAGGATGCTAAGTCGTGGCTAATACGTTGGATCCTTCTGCTACAAGAGTTTGACCTTGTCATAAGGGACAAAAAAGGATGTGAAAACATAGTGGCCGATCACCTTTCACGACTTCCTTCTTCGCCTACACTTGAACTTCCTATCACTGATGCTTTTCCCGATGAGCAACTCTTGACCGTTTCTTGCGAACCATGGTTCGCTGATATAGTAAACTACTTAGCCACCTGCTTGATACCTGAAGATTGGTCGAAACAGGATAAACTTCGATTCTTGTCCTAAGCAAAGCATTTTTACTGGGATGAACCTTATCTTTTTAAATACTGTTCCGACCAAATCATTCGTCGGTGTGTACCGGAAAATGAGTTTAAGAGTGTGCTGTCTTTTTGCCACGATCAAGCATGTGGCGGGAACTTTGGCCCAAAGAAGACAGCCGAAAAAATCTTGCAGTGTGGTTTCTATTGGTCACGACTCTTTAAGGATGCATATGAATACTGCAAGACTTTCTCCCGGTGCCAACACTTGGGCCGGATATCGCGGAGAAACGAAATGCCGCTCCAACCAATTTTGGTTGTGGATGTTTTTGATGTTTGGGGAATAGACTTTATGGGACCGTTTCCAAATTCTATTGGGAATGTTTATATTCTCTTAGCTGTTGACTACGTTTCAAAGTGGGTCGAGGCTGTGCCTAGCCGAATGAATGACAATAAGGTTGTCGTTCGATTTCTTAAAGAACACATCTTTTCTCGATTTGGGCACCCTCGAGCGATAATAAGTGATAATGGTTCTCACTTTTGCAATAGAACTTTTGAGTCCTTAATGCGCAAATATTCTATCACTCAGAAGCTGTCAACGCCATACCATCCCCAAACATGTGGGCAAGCCGAGGTTTCAAATCGGCAAATGAAGCAAATCTTGGAGAAAACGGTGTTTAAAAACCGTAAAGATTGGTCACTCAAACTGATCGATGCACTATGGGCTTTCCGTACTGGATACAAGACCGATCTTGGTATGTCTCCATACCGGCTGGTTTACGGGAAGGCTTGCCACCTCCCAGTAGAGATTGAGCACAAGGCATTTTGGGCTATCAAAGAGCTGAATTTATCTTTAGGAGATGCGGGCAGCAATCAAAAGCTGCAGTTGAATGAACTTGACGAGCTGCGGGATGAGGCATATGATAATGCCATAATTGTTAAAAACCGAACAAAGGTGTTCCACGATAAACACTTTTTGCGTAAAACATTTAAACCTGGTCAACAGGTTTTACTCTATGATACTCGGTTACATTATCACCCCGGCAAGCTCCGTTCTAGGTGGAAAGGTCCATTTGTAGTTCGCACCGTTTATCCGCACGGTGCAGTCGATCTTGAAAATTCTGAGGACGGTACTTTATTCAAAGTTAATGGACATCGATTGAAACCGTTCCTCACAGCGGACCATTCGGAGGAGCTCCTGTTGTTGCCGGAGCCGATTTACACTGATTGATTGTCCTCCACTTTCACCCCCAAATTTCCAATCAATTTTTCCAAAACTTTATTTCAAATAAGTTTGGGGGTGTGTATCATTTGTAAATATATTAATAAACAGGGAAGTGCCGACATTTTAACCCACTCGGTGCAACATGACAGTGAGGACACTGTCCAGTTTAAGTTTGGGGGTATGCTCGGTACGTCTTCTTCCTTCGCATTCATTTGTACATATTTTTGCATTTGCATAATTATTTTAAAACCCATAAAAATTGAAAAAATTCAAAAATTATAAAAATTATTGTATTCAATTTTGACCATATTTAACTTGAGTTTGACAAATAGGTCAACCGGCTAGGAACAACTAGATCTTAGACTTAGTAAATTAAAAACCCTAAAAATAACCTTCCTTAAAGTTTAGCTGTAGAAAGTATTTGTCTTTGTAGTTTATTTAGAAATAAGCAAATTTTGAGTTCACTTTTTGGGCTAAGTTGAAATAAAGGAAAAATATTGATATTCTTATTAGAGTATAAGTTTGAAAAATAATTCCTAACTTAAGTATAGATTCTGAAAATGTACCCTACAAAATTGCACAATCACGCACCTTGAAACTTGGAATAGTAGATGAGACCTTGAAATGCTCTTGTCTAAAGTCCTTAGTACAATGAAAAATAAAAATAAAAATACAAGTGTGAATAAAGAAAAAAAAATGAACACTGGTTTTTGTGATTACTTAAGGCTAAAAAAATAGAAAAATATTTAGCAAGGGTGCTTCATTACCTAGTGCCTTAGACCAACTGGTTTGGGAGTCACTGCTAAAAGCCTTGGGTGTTGCAAGACTAGGAAGTGCGCATTAAAGTGCAAACGCATTTTGTAATCGGCCGTTGGTACCTCAAGAAGTATTAATGGTCGCATGAAGGATGTGTAAGCAAAATTCTATTAAAAATTCACCAATTAATAAGTGCTTTGGACAACGGACAAGGGTATGATTGCTTGAGTTGAATTTCCAAGTGTAGGGGTGATCTATACACACACGTGGAGATATGTGATTAAAGTTTAGATAAAAGAAAAGAATGAAGAATAGAACTTGTATTTTTAGTAGAGTTGATAGAAAAATTCTTAAGTGGAGATGGAACCTTAGAAGGAAAACTTAAGAAATGCTGAAAGCTGAGTGATTCTATAGAACATATATAATCTTAAGTTAAATAATGAGGAAGTATGAAGAATATGGGTGGATAAATTACGAGTCGATGATAATAGAATTCCTTGTTAGAAAACCTAAGTGGAGAATAAAAATCAATAGACCAAATTGATAGGATTTTGTGGGTAGTATCCGCTGAAAACCCTCAGGAGACAACACTCCTCCTACTAGGGACACCTAGAGGTTTAACGGCTTGTTGCACGTGTTCAGTGCAATCGCGTTTCCCTGCGAAAGTGCGGTTAGGTTTTATCGAGAATAAAATAATAAATTTGCTCGAGGAGAAGCAAAAGATAAGTTTGGGGGTATTTGTTCATATCATAATATTGCATTTTATATTCCCCATTCTTATGCATTTTACAATATAAACAGGTGCTTTTGACGCATGTCTGCCACATATTACAGGTTACAGGTTTTTGGAGTGAAAACAGTGAAAAGGACAAAAGATGATACAAAAGAGGGACTTTTGACCCACAAGTAGAAGGATCCTAATCAAGCCTAGACGAAGAACAGTTCACAATTAACAGGGCAACGTAAGGTCCAAAATGTCAAGGTGAACGGGTAAAAGACCTATACAAGTTTTCACTGAAAGATCTGGAGAAGATCTAGAATCCAAATGAAGAAAAGAACCAAAGAAACAGAGACCACAAAAAGCCATAAGTCATCACAGAAAATTTCAGTGCATGAACCCTCAAATGGGACGCGGAACCGCGGCCCAAAGCCTACCCATGCCGTGGTTCCATGGCCATTTACTGCACGTGTCGGTGCAGAATTCTCCTGGCGGTGCGTCGGTGCTTTTGTTGGGATTTTGAGGGGGTAGATCTGTAATATCACATGTGCGAGCAATTGTAACCCTAATTTTCCTATTTTTCTTATAAATATGTATTCTAAAGATTGTATTAGGGATGCCTCCTTTTCATGAATAAAAAAATTCAGATTCTTTTGAAGATTTGAGAGCATTGTTTCTGTAAGTTCTTATTTTAATTTCTGCCTTAGTTTATAATTAAATTCTTGTCTTAGATTAATTAATCTTTTTCCTTAGTTAAATCTAGTGTAGAATCTCTTAAACTGCAGTAGGTAATTAATCCCGTAGATCCAAAAATACACAGAATAAAAGTGATATTTTTAATAGATCTCCTAATGAGCGAGTAATTTCCTCGCTTGTTAGGGTTAGGAATAAGGGAGGGATTGAGAGATGAAGATCTCTCATCTCTTTCATGCCCAATAACTTGTAATAACTAGAACTTCATGCATGCATGCATGATCCGCTCCCTACGGCACCCTACCCACAAGGTAACGGTGAAACCGTAGTGTAAAGGACCGGACATGAATGTCTTCCATGAAGGTTAGAGCAATTAGTAGGAAAGGATGGACAAGAATCTAGAGGAAGGAACTTTGTTTCTTCCCAATCATCCTAATCCCTTTTACTAATAATTGCTATAACTTCTAAAAGATTTAATTTAGGGCATTGAAAGAGGTGTGACATTTAATCTTTCCAAACTCTACCTTAGACCTAACCCTAGCAAGTTTCTTAATCATCATACAACTTAGTTTTTAGATTCAATTAAAGGACCAAACAACCATTGGAATTAGCTCGTAAGAACACTTAGGAAAATTACACATCCCTGTGGACCGACCCGTACTCACCGGCTAGCTGCAAAGCGACGTCGTTCTTGATTGCGGTAAATTATTTTTAATCGTTAAAAACCTATCTTAATCAGGTCGCGATGAATAGCCAAACCCACATCCCTAGACCCCTAGGAGAGCGACAAGCAATCCTACCAATTCTAGAGTTAGGAGACCCGGTCTCGACTCCTCGAGATGGTCTCCCACTGGACTCTAGAACCCGGTTGCTTGTGGTCCCTTCCTTGGGTCTTTCCTAATACAGAAAAGTAAATAATATACAACAATGGTGACATCATCCTCAACCCGGAAGTGCCCCAATAAAAGAATATTATATATAATTAATTTTTCATGAATGAAAATGAAAAACCCTCATCTCACATAAAACTCCCGGCTATTCAAAACACGACAATCTAATATAACATATCCCAGCAACACATAACATCACATGTCATCAATGTAAGTAAATATGCGTACCACAATTGTTGTTGACATATAGAAACGAAAACGGTGATACACCACATATTACACTTACGGTCGCAGAAAATAAAATGTCAAACTACAACATTTGGAATTCACAATCACCTTAGACATCATAAACCCAAAATATCACATACTTTGGATTTCATGCCTAACTATATGAATTCCACATATTGTATCACATTCCATAAATAGTTAAACGACGTTAAACATTCCGATCGAATAAACAAACACCCAAAATTTCCCAAAAACCTTAACACTTGAGCGCAATTTAAAAATACTCATCACATGCCACAATACGTATGGACCAACCGTAGAAGGGTCAACCCTTGCCTCACCTATGGCGCGCGGAACTACCGCAAACCCTAGGGTTTTGTGGGGCTTCTTACAGTCATAGAATCGAGTTAGGGTTTTGTTCTTCTAGAGGGTCCACCGCATTACTTGCATGATATTTGAATGTTCTTTAACTTGGAAAAAATCCAACTCTTGGAAAATTTTCTGGCAAGGGTTAAAGTGGGTATTTGATATCCATTCGAACTTTTTAACACCGTCTAAATAACCCGAAATATAGTTAGAATTACGACTACGAAATACTCTGAATTGCCTTTGCAAAAAGATAACATCACATGCAAATTTGGAAAAAACAAGTAACACCTGAAACACCAAAACCCAGAGTCCAGAACACCAAAAAAATACGAACTCCAGAAGCTTCATCTGGGCCGGCCTGCTCAGTTTTAAGGGGCATGTGCTTGGGTCATTTTGGGTGGAACGGGTTCGTATTTTCTCAGTGTTCATATTACATCTCATGTAACATTCCGCAGTTGCTAAAAAAAATTTCTACGACTTTAAAAATTTACAGAATCTGAGTTTTTAGTTTTGAGGTTTCTGAGTTGTTTCGGTTTCGTAATTCTACAAATATCGTCTAAATCTCTAACTTGGCTCTGATACCACTGTAGGATTGCTTGGCACGACAACAAGGTTTCGGGAGGTATCGTCCATGCCATTTTCAAAAATTTGCCGTACAAAACAATCCCAACCCTAGAATCTTAACTAGTGATTTAGAAGAAACATAGTGTAAACTACTTTACAACTAAGTGAACTTGGAATACAACCTTTGTAAACTAGTCCTTCACATCAATAGCTCCTTGTAGTAGTCCTTTCGCTCCATGTAATGATTTTTCGGACTCTAGCATGACTTCACAAGAAGAAAGGAACGAAGTTGCACGAAGTCTTCGAGGCCGAAGGTGATCTACGTCTAGGAGTCACTAACCCAAGCTACCTCTTCACTAATTAAGGATTAGTGAAGATAACACCCTAAATTAAAGTGCTAATCTAGTAGCGGATGATGAAGCAAAATTTTTGCTCACTTTAGAATTAATTTTCTCACTAATTTTGTTCTCCTCTCATAAACCTAGAGAGCTCTCTCAAGTGAAGAGGAAGAAGAAGCAAATAATAGATGAGAGAGTGAATCGCAACCATGAGTGAGAAAATATCTAATATAACTCATGTAGAGACTTAACCATGAGTTTAGATAATGGTTGGGTTAACAAATATCTAGTGTAAGACAAAACTAGTGGACTAAGTCAATGGATCTCCAATCTTCTACAAGCTTCATGCCATGTGACCAATTTCAAACTAATAATTGATTTACTCTAAATAAATAAACCCTTCATTATCATTATCATGGTGTAAGTCTCATACACACCCATGTTGTATGTGGCATCAAGCATGACACAAAAAGAAAACACAATTAATATATATCACATATATATTAAGTGTGTACATGTGAGAAAAAGAAATACTTAAGTGAGCTAATATTAATTAATGTAAATTAATATATAAAATATATAATTATACATTAAATCATTAGATCAACACTTGATTTAATAATCCGGTTATATCTCATATGACCGACTAATATAATTTGTATCAACTTATCGAATCAACACTTGGTCCGATAACCCGGCTATATCTCATATAACCGACCGATACAGTATCGACTTATCGAATCAACATTTGATTCGATAACCCAGCTATATGTCATATAACCGATCGATACCATATATCATGATAATAGAATACGGTATCATATACTCGTATTAATCTCGGTCCCGCACATATCATATATGTGCTCTTACTTCGTTTTGCCTGAGCCAGTGAAACTTATGTGTAGGACTCTAAAGACTCGTACCGTCAGTAGGTGATGATCATATCAAGCACCCACGAGCCGTCAGCGGTACTAGCTGGACGTAACGACTACCCGGGTATTGATCGATCAGAAGATCAACAAGCAAGCCTGCTCCTATTCCTGAAAAGCCTGTCAGTAACACTACCGTAAAGTCCGGTCTTTTCATCTGATATGTCGCATATCTAGTCTAGGGGTGGTAAATGTCATACCCCAGTAACCGATAATTCGTGCCGATGTAAGGCTCATAACGGGTCAAGAAACTACTGATAACACTTATCAGTAAATCTTCGTAGCAGCCCTGGCCAAGGACTTATCGTTATGGCCAATCGAGCACAGCGCAACATCAACCCCCAATACCGGGAGAGACGAATCCCTTCCTATCACTCATTGCCTCCATGTGATTCGGGACTGTACCCAAAAGCCACCATTTTGCACGTTCTTTTGAACGTGGTAAGATGGAAATCAAAGCACAGTGGGAATCACACAAGACTCTATGATGATCTCGGGTCTACAGACTAATCTGTACTAGTGTCACCAGAGAACTGCTATATGATGATAGGTATAATACCAACTAGGAGTTCTCGGCGAGTCCGTTCAGTATACCCAGTCTCCATTGAGCACCCGTACACCATCTTTGATATCAAACACCAATGGATGTCAGATCATCCATCGCCCATCATATGGGTCAAGATACGTATACGCTAGTTTACTCTGGAATATGGATGCCCTGTCTCGATACACCCTCGACTAGGAACAATTATAGGGTGTACTTGTGGACTACCATTGGCCCCACTAGTATGATCTCCATCATAGTCTTGGTAGTGAAATACACATCCTAAGGGCTTTATCAACATGTAAGAGCAAGACAGAATCACTTATACAAGTCAACATGTTAAGACAAAGAGCAACCAGATAGCATACCATCATGTCGAGCAAGAAAGTCCTCTCTATATATATATCCAAGCATCCACTATAATATACATCACATGTACAATAATGGCCTCTAGGGCATACATATAACTAACAACGTGTTAGAGAACAAGTTATATATTTAATTGATTCTACAGTTCTTTCCTTATACCTTCTCTTAGTTCGTGTTGAACTTTAACATGCACAGGATGGAAGCGGATCTTCCAAAGATCCTCAACATGTTGAGGGTAGCTGAGAACTTCTTGAAAAAGTAGAAGACACCTATTCATATTGTTGGGGAATCTTCCTCATCTAAATCCAAAGTGAAAACTAAGGGGCAGAAGAAGAAGAACCCCACCAAGCTGAAAGGAGGTGTTAAAAGGGTGCAAGGAACGAACAATCCGGGAAGAGTAAAAGCGGGAAAGGATGAGTGCTACTACTATCGCAAGAAGGGGCACTGGAAGAAGGATTGCAATGCTTTCAAAGCCAAAGGTAAGGACACGAAGGAAGCTGATACTTTGGCTTCAGGTGTGTTCGTGATTGAAAACTGTTTTTCAGTTAACTTTACATCATGGGTACTAGATACCGTTTCTGGTTCTCACATCTAGAATTCATTGCAGGCACTGAGAAACCATAGAGTGCTGAAGGCAGGTGATATGACTCTTAGGGTTAGCAACAGAGCAAATGTAGATGCTGTTGCAGTAGGAGATTATCACCTGGGTTTGACGAGGGGACACATTTTGGTGTTGTATAACTGTTTTTGTGTACTAAATATGCTGTGTAATATTATATCGATATCTTTGTTGTCTAATGAAGGATATAATTTTGTACTTGAAAGAAATGTTATGAACATTCACCTTAATCAAGAACCGATTGGGTCAAGCACACTGGATAACGGTATATACGTACTCAATCAACATCATGTTTTCAATATCTAAAATACACTCAAAAGAAAGGCTCCAGATTCAAACCAAGCCTTCTTATGCCATTATAGACTAGATCATATTAATGAAATAAGGTTGGCTAGGTTATATAAACATGGATATTTGAATTCGTTCAAATATATATCATATGCAACTTGTCAATCATGTATCGAAAGAAAGATGACCAAATCTCCAGTCACATGATACGGAGAAAGAGCCACTGAGCTCTTGGGACTCATACACAGTGATATATGTGGTCCAATGTCTACACATGCATGAGGCGGTTACTCCTACTTCATCACTTTTACTGATGATTTCTCAAGGTATGGACATGTATTCTTAATGAAACATAAATCCGAAATCTTTGAGAAATTCAAGGAGTATAAGAATGAAGTGGATGAACAAACAGGTAAAATTATCAAGATACTTCGATCTGATCGGGATAGAGAAACTTAAGTACTATTTTCCTTGAATACTTAAAAGAGAATGGAATTTTCTCTCAGCTTACTCCTCCATATACACTTCATCATAATGGTGTATCAGAGAGAAGGAATCGCACGCTACTCGATATGGTGCATTCTATGACGATTAGTATTGAGTTGCTACGTTCCTTTTGGGGTTTTGTGCTTGAATCGGCTGCATACCTATTGAATAAGGTTCCAACTAAGTCTGTGCCTACCATTCCATATGAGATATAGAGTGGAAAGAGACCATATCTTAAGTTTCTTAAGATATGGGGGTGTCCAGTTTTTGTTAAAAAGAAGAATCCGAATAAGCTTAAAGCATGATCAGTTTTATGCAAGTTTGTGGGATACCCCAAGAATTCAAAGAGATATCTTGTTTACCACACTGAAGAAAAAAATGTGTTTGCCACTCGCCACAGAGTCTTTTAGAGATCGAATTTCTTGCAAAAGAAATTAGTGGGAGCATGGTAGAACGGGAAGAAATTCCAGAACCAAAAACTACTAGCAAAGACTTAGTAGAACCTCTTGTTTCAATAGAGCCCGACGAACTGATGCCACTCTGCAGGTCTAGTAGGAATTCTTATCCACCTGAGAGATATTATGGGTTTCTCATAGATGGGGATCGAGAGTATTGCATCATCAACGATGATGAGCCTACTAGTTTTCAGCAGGCTATCATGAGTAAAGACTCGGTGAAGTGGAAAGATGCTATGAGATCCGAGATGGAATCCATGTACACAAATAAAGTATGTACTTTGGAAGTTGCTCCACCTGGGATAAAACCCATTGGATGCAAATGGATCTTCAAAAAGAAGATTGGTGCAGATGGACAGGTAGAAACCTATAAAGCTAGACTTTTTGCAAAAGGTTTTTGTCAAAGACCAGGATTGGACTATGATGAAACATTTTCTTTAGTGGCTATGCTTAAATCCATTCAGATCCTGCTTGCCATTGCTGCCTTCCATGACTATAATATCTGGAAGATGGACATGAAAACCGATTTTCTAAATGGAAATTTAGAATAGTGTGTTTACATGTATTAGCCAGAGGGATTTTTAGACAGTGGGAGTAGTGGAAAGGTGTGCAACTTGCTTAAATTTATTTATGGATTAAAGCAAGTATCGAGGAGTTAGAACATCTACTTTGATGAGACAATTAAAGAATTTGAATTTATCAAAAATATAGATGAACCATGCATTTATAAGAAGATTGTAGGAGAAGCAGTAGTCTTCTTTGTATTATACGTGGATGACATACTCCTGATAGGGAATGACATCCCTATGCTACAATTAGTCAAGCTCTTGTTTTCACAGAAGTTCTCCATAAAAGACTTGGGTGATGCCTCCTACATTCTGGGGATTAAGATTTATCGTGATTGGTTTAAAGAATGTTATGACTTTCACAGTCCAGGTACATTGACACCATACTAAAGAGGTTTAGTATGGAAAATTCTAAGCATGGTAATTTACCCGCTTGTCACGGGATCACCCACTCCAAAGAGATGTCTCCAAAGACTGATGAAGAGAGGGCTCGTATGAGCATTATACGCTACGCTTCGGCGGTAGGATCTATAATATATGCGATATTATGTACCTGACTAGATGTAGCTTACGCACTTAGTGTGGTAAGTAGGTATCAATCAAATCTAGGCGAGAGGTATTGGATAGCGGTAAAAAAAATTTTCAAGTACCTGAGAAGGACTAAGGAGATGTTCTTGGAGTACTGTAATGGGTACCTCCAGATCGAGGATTTTACCAACTCAGGCTTCCAAAGTGACAAGGATGAATCTAAATCCGTCTCGGATTATGTGTTTACCTTCAATAGAAGGGCGGTATATTGGAAGAGTTCCAAACAATACACCGTCGCGGACTCAACGATGGAAGCTGAGTATATAGCTGCTAACGATGCCACAAAAGAGGCAGTCTGGATGAGAAAGTCCATTTCTGAATCTCAGGCGGTTCCGTCCATTACCAATCCAATACCATTGTATTGCGCTAAGAATGAAGCTGTATCTTTAGCAAAGGAACCAAGGTCCCATCAGAAATCCAGACACATCTTGAGGCGGTATCACTTGATTAGGAAGATCGTGGATTGCAAGGAGATCGAGATTCAAAGAGTGGACACAAAAGACAACACAATGGATCCATTCACGAAGGCCTTACCTCAAACACAGTTCGAGCGGCTGTTCGAGATGTTGGGGATGCGCTATGCAAATAACTGGCCCTAGTGCAAGTGGAAGATTGTAGGATATATGTATGCCCTAGAGGCCATTATTTGTAATGGATGCTATGGATATATATATGTACATGGCAATCTTGCTCGAAATGATAGTATGCTATCTGATTTGCCTTTATCCTAACATGTGCGTATATTTTACTATTTATTACGTATTGCCTATACATGCTGATAAGTCCGTAGTATGTGCTTGACTACCAGCGTTATGATAGCGATCATACTTGTGGGGGCTGAGTAGTCTATAAACACATCCTTAAAGTGTCCCTAGTCGTAGGAATATTGAGACAGGATATTGATATTCCAGAGTAGATTGGTGTATACGTTTCTAGACCCCGACGAGGGACAATGGTTAGTCCCATGGCCATTGGTGTGTTTCACCTAAGATTGTATACAGGTGCTCACTGTAGGTGGGTACACCGGACGGACTCATCGGGAACTGCTGGATGGTATTATACCAAGCGTCAGATGGAAGTTCTCATATGGCATGTGTGCAGGTAGTCTATAGACCTGAGATCATCATTTTTCTCGTGTGAGTTCCCACTGTGCTTTGATTACTACCCTACCACGGCACAAATGAGTCATGCAAACAGGTTTTAGTTGGGTACAGTCCTGAGCTATAGGGAGGCAGTGAGTGATTGTTAGGGATTCGTCTCTCCCGGTATAAAGAGTCAATATTGTACTGTGTTGATTGGTCAACACCATAAGCCCCTTGTCAGGGCAGTTGAGAATTACTGATAGTTAGATCGGTAGTTTCTCGGATGGTCTTGAGCCACACCAACATGACTTATCAGGTTACTAGGGGTCTGACGTTAACCACTCTCCTAGACCTGATATGTGATACTCTTAGACGAACAGACTGGACTGTACGGATATTGTCACAGTTAGGCTCGGTAAGGGTTCAGATGTGTTTGCTCGTCGGCCTTCTTTTCGATAGATACCTGGGTAGCTGTTACGTACAACTAGTGCCGCTGACATGCTTGTGGTTAAATCCACTTCCAGTGTACTGTCAAGTGTTTAGAGTCCTACATATAGGGCTTCCCTGGTTCATGCGAAACGATGTGGAGGCCGTATGTTTATACGTGCAGGATTCCGGTTAATTATTGAAAGTCGACCCTAGCACCACCATGAGGTTTTAGTAGCATCAAGCATGTCAAATTCAAATTTTTAGTAGTGCTAAGCTAGACTAAACAAGATCTTTGCTAGAATATTAGGGTTTGCTATAAAACCATCAAGAAGGGAAGGAGGTTCTACCAACGTAGATCGAGTTCTTCACTTCACATGCTCCGTATAGTAGTCCCGCGACTCCACTAGGCACCACTTAAGGATTTGGACGAACTTCTCTGATCACCTTCGTGCCGAAGATGATCCACGCGAAGTCCAACCAATTCAAACTACCTCTATACTAAACTCTTTAGCGTAGTAAACACACTACACTCGATCGCTAATCAAGTATAGGATGGTGAAGTAGGGGATGTTAAAAGCTCACAAGTTTGTGTTCAAGCTTCATGGTTCACATGATATGTGAGGGTTGAAGCTTGAACTATAGCAATTGAGGAAGAAGAATAAGCTAGAGAGCAACCATGGGAGCATCTCAAGAAAAATGGCTAAGTGTTGATAATAGGCTTAGAATGAATGGCAACATTTTACCCCCACTCATTCAAGCATGGAATTTTGCAATATAAAATTGCAACCATGCTTAAATAGTGAGTCAAGATAAATAAACAAATATAAATCCCATGCTTGCAACCATACTCTCATTTTCCACCTCATTTCCATTTTTCTCAAAAATAGAAATTTAATGCCATGCTTCATTAATACACACACACACACACACACATACACACATCATATATATTATGAAGAATAATTAGTGTACTAATGATATTAGTTAAGATATAATTATATCACATATAATATATATCACATTATTAAATCAACACTTGATTTAATAATCTGGTTATATCACATATGACCGACTAATATCATTTATCTGTATATCACATTATCAAATCAAAACTTAATTCTACAATCTGGTTATATCACATATAAACGAACTGATAACAGATAACTGCCAGATTACAATACGGCATCACATACACGTATTTAATCCGGCCCACACATATATCACATATGTGTCCTACTTCGTTTCGCTTGAACACGGGAACTTCTGTGTGGGACTCTAAAGACTCATCAATACGCCAGCAATAGGTGATGACCACATCAGTCACCAACAAGCCGTCAGCGGTACTAGCTGGACGTAACGGCTAACCGGGCATTGAACGATATGAAGATCAACAAGCAAGCTTGTCCATAGTCTCCATGAAGCCTATCAGTAATACTACCGTACAGTCCGGTCTCTTCGTCTGATATGTCGCATATCATGTCTAGGGGTGGTAAACTTCAATCCCCGGTAACGTGATAAGTCATGCCGATGTCTGGCCTATAACGGTTCGAGAAACTACTGATAACACTTATCAGTAAATCTCATAAGCAACCCTGGCCAGGGACTTCCAGTTATTTCCAATCGAGCATAGCGCAACATCAACCCCCAATACCGGGAGAGACGAAACCCCTCCTATCGCTCATTGCCTCCTTACGACTCGGGACTGTACCCAAAATCCACCTATTTTCACGTCTCCTTTGAGCGTGGTAGGGAGGAAATCAAAGCACAGTGGGAACCGCACAAGACTCTATGACAATCTCGGGTCTACAGACTAATTTGTATTAGTGTCATCAGAACACTACTATCGGATAATAGGTATACTACTACATAGGAGTTCTCGGCGAGTCCTGTTCAGTGTACCCATTCTCCAATGAGCACCTGTGTACAATCTTTGATGTCACACACCAATGGCTGTGGGATCAGCCATCGCCCTCTAAGAGACAAGAAATGTACATACTAATCTACTTTGAAATATCGATGCCCTAGTCTCGATATTCTCTCGACTAGGAACTGATTAAAGGATGTACTTTTGGACCACCCTCGCCCTACTAGTATGATCTCATCATAATCCGGGTAGTCAAGTACATATCTTAAGGGCTTTATCAACATGTAAGAGATAGACAGTATAAATACCAATCTACATGTTAAGATAAAGGTAACATGATAGCATACTATCATGTCGAGCAAGAAATTCCTCTATATATATGTCCAAGCATCCACTATATCTTCAATAATAGCCTCTAGGGCATACATATTTCTAACAATATCCTACTTACACTAAGGCCAGTTGTTGTAGTATCTCATACCCAACGTCCCAAAAGTCTTTCCAATAGCATCTGGGGGATAGCCTCGGTGAGTGGATCCGCTGTGTTATCCTCTGTGTCAACTCTCTTGACCTCGATCTCCCGGAGATCAACTATCTCCCTGATCAAGTGATACAGTCTAAGAATATGTCTGGATCGCTGACGGGACTGGGGTTCCTAGGCTAAAACCACAACTCCATTATCATCACAATACACAGGTATTGGATGCTCAATGGTAGGAACCAAGTTTATCCTATGAACTTTTTCATCCAGACAACCTCTTTGGCAGCATCATTGGTAGCGATGTAATTAGCCTCTATCAACGAGTCTGCTACGGTATATAGCTTGGAACCCTTCCAACATACCGTCCCTCTACCGAGGGTGAAGACAAAATCCGAGACTGACTTTCAGTCGTCCTTATCACTCTGGAAGCTCGAATCGGTAGAGGACTCCATCTGGAGTTCATCGTTACCATACACCAAGAATATCTTTTTAGTCTTTCTCAAGCACTTAAAAATGTTCTTCAGCTATCCAGTGGTTTTCCCAAATATCTATTCGATACTTACTCACTACAACTAGTGAGTAAGTTACATCTGGTCTGGTACATAACATCACATACATGATTGACCCGTCTGCCAAAGCATAGGGTATTCCTTGTATGCGAGCCCTCTCCAAATCAGTTTCGAGAGACATCTCTTTGGAGAGAGTGATTCGTGAACAAGCGGGTACATTACCATGCTTACTAAACCCCTTTAGCATGGTCTCTATGTACCTGGATTGAGACAATCCCAAATCCATTTAGATCTATCTCTATAGATCTATATCCGCAGGATGTAGGAGACATCAGTTAGATCTTTCATGGAGAGCCTGTGTGATAAGAGGTGCTTGACCGAGTGTAGCATAGGAAAACTGTTTCCTATCAAGAGTATGCCATCCACGTACAATACGAGAAAGACAATCATACTCTCTACAACCTTCTTATTTATACATGGTTCATCTACCTTTTTGATGAAGTCAAACTATTTGACAGCTTCATCAAAACAGATGTTCCATCTCCTCGATGCCTTCTTTAACCCGTAGATGGATTTAAGCAGCTTGCACATGCTTCCGCTGCTCCGACTGTCTACGAAGCCCTCTGACAGTATCATATACACGCTCTCTTCTAAATCGCCATTTAGAAAAGCGGTTTTGACGTGTAGTCTGCCAGATTTCGTAGTCATGATTTGCAGCAATGGCAAGTAGGATTCTGATGGACTTAAGCATAGCGACAGGAGAAAATGTTTTATCATAGTCGACACCAAGTCGTTGACGAAAACCTTTTGCTATAAGTCTAGCTTTGAAATTCTCAACCTTTCCATCTACACCAAATTATCTTTCTCAAAGATCCATTTTCTCCCGATGGGTTTTACCCCTTCAGGAGCAATATCCAAAGTCAACAATTTGTTGGTGTATATGGATTACATCTCAGATCGCATAGCATCCGGCCATTTCACATAGTCTCTACTTATGATAGCATGCTCGAAACAAGTTGGGTCATCATCTCCATGATGCAATCCTCGCTCCCACCATCTACGAGAAAACCGTAGTATCTCTCAGGTGGATGAGGAACCTAACTAGATCAACGGAGTGGCTGCAGTTCGTCGGGGAATATTGAATCCTCCGATTCCACCAAATCGTCAGTTATAGTTTGTGTTGCTAGAACTTCTTCCAGTTCTACCTCATTGCCACTAATTTCTTCCACAATAAATTCCTTTTCTAAAAAGGTGGCATGTCGAGAAACAAACATCTTTTGTTCCTCAGTGTGGTAGAAGATATACCCTCGCGAATGGTTTGGATATCCTACAAACTTGCACAGAACTGACCTTGTCTCAAGTTTGTCCAGATTTTGCTTTTCAACATAGGCCGGACAACCCCATATCTTAACTCGTTTAAGAGATTGTCTCTTCCTATTCCATATCTCATATGGATTGGTAGGCACGGATTTGATCGGAACTCTATTCAATAGGTATGCATCTTCTCAAGTGCATATTCTTGAAAGGAAATAGACAACTCAGCAGTACTCATCATAGAGAACACCATATCTCATAGGGTACGATTCCTCCTCCCCGATATACCATTGTGCTGTGGTGTATACGGATGAGTAAACTGAGAGAGAATCTCATTCCCTTTTAAATATTCCCGGAATTCCGTGCTCAAGTATTCTCTTACCCGATTATATCGAAGGACTAGAATACCTTTACCCATCTGGTTCTCTTCTTCGCATTTATATTCCTTGAAATTCTCAAAAAATTCAGATTTGTGTTTCAACAAGAACACATGTGCGTATCTTGAGAAAATATCGGTGAATGTAATAATGTACGCGGAACCATCCCTGGCATGTGTTGACATAGGACCGCATACATCAACATGTATATGTCCAAGAGTTCAGTAGCTCTTTCTTCGTTTCCAGTAAATGGAGATTTGGTCACCTAGTCTTTGAGACATGACTGGAAAGTTTCATAAGATGTAAATTCGAACGGATTCAAATATGCATCCTTATGGAACTTAAGCTAGTCTTGTTTCATCGACATGACCTAGTCTACAATGCCACAAGAAGACTTTGTTCATTTCTAAACTATTCCTCTTGTGTGTGTTCTGTACGTTTGGAACTGTGATTTGATTCAGAACGTGTACACTGTTATACAATGTACCTTACCCAATCAACATTTGATTCAGGAAAATATTCACAATATTTTGGTACGGAATAACAGTCGCTTAGAATCAATGTATTACCAGTTGGTAACACTAAGTGGTATCTGTCAACTGCTTTGGTTGCAACAATTGCACCATTCTCTACTACTTAGAGACATATCACCATTTCCCAGTTCTCCATCTTTCTATAGCCTATGTAACAAATTACATATGTGGAATACTGATCCGGTATCCAATACACAGGACATAGAGGTAACTGAGAAACAGTTTTTGGTTACGAACACACCCGAAGACAATGCATCAACATGCTTATTCTTCGTTGGGTGGTGTGGGAATTCGGATATTCCCCTATTCCTTGCTCAGACTTATGACAATCATAAGATAGAGTGGAACCTAGCCCAGTATAATAAGTAGGTTCGGTCAATACATCCATATTATTATCTTGATTAAGGCATGTCATTGGTCGCTACCAGGAGAGAGAGAAGGATAATCACTTTGCGTGCGCTCTTTGCAAGATTAGATTGGTTATTTTATCTAATCAGGATGGCTCCCACTGTTTTTATCAAATCTTCCTTCAAACCCTAAAAGGTAAGATTAGCCAGGATTAATTACACCCTATAGGTTCGCCAATCGTTCGGCCAGGCAGGTATCGGTACTTCGAGGGAGGTTCCCCGTACTTTCACATGAACCTAATTAAAATAAACCACGTTTTCTTATAGGCATAACCCCGTTGACACCTTTCTAGACACCTACTGGATTAGCTAATTGTAAAGTGCAAAATTCTCCCGGGAGCAACTCTTACTCGCAGTGGGTATCGCGATCCAACTATCATATAGAAGGTATGCAATCTCATTGCAAATTTCAACACTTGAAATTCCCAATAATGTTTTTTACCCCTAGCAACTTATGACCTTGGCTATGGTCAACAAATCATAAGTGCTAGCCAAGTTCAATCCGTCATTTCTTGATTGAATTAAACCTATCCGTGCGACCCTTAGCTAAGGTCAACAAAGTCGCATGACTATCCTAATCCAATCGCATCAAATGCTGCAGACAAGAACTAATTAACTACCATACACTACACCTTGGTAATGGTCAACAAACGCAGCACTAATACTAAATAGTGCTTATCTGAAATGACGGAGAGCTACGCAGGTTTTTAAGAAAACCATGATCGTAATGAACTTGATATCGTTGTAGAATCTAATGATTTTGAAAAGGAGTGTTTTTTAGGCTTTTGCTAGTCTCGCTAAAGCGGTCACTCCCGGTGAAGGGATCTCGGCTCTTTCCTCATCGAATGAGGTGCAGGATATTAAGGAATACCACTATGCAAAGAAAGAACTAGAGAAGCTATCAAAAACAAAGCCGAGTGGGTCGTAGGATTTGGTAGTTTCGCTAAAGAGGTCACTCCCGGTGAAGGGATCTCGGCTCTTTCCTCATCGAATGAGCTGTTGGATATTCATCAAGGAATACCACTATGCAAAGAAAAAACTAGAGCTACCCTTTATGAAAATTTGATTCTATAACATCTTTAGATTTCTTTCTTTTCATTAATCTCATTAATTAAGTCCCATCAATTAATGTTTCCTAAACATTACAGAAAAATGAAACGAAAATAGAAGGTACGCTTATGCCATCCGCATTCGCCACAGGGTCCCGTCATGCACCGTTAGGTTACTTAACTACCGGCAGAGTGGGGGCTGGACTAGCACGGGTGAAAAATATAAGAAACATTTATTATATATCATATATATAATACAATATTCGTCTCACGCAGTTATATGATCAACATCACAGAATCAAGCAGTAGATGCAATATATGAAATATTGGATATACTAGGATGTCTGTGTTTTAAATTTAGCCAGTAATGTAAAACACGGATTCCACGGTCGTGATGAATAGCCAAACCCACATCCCTAGACCCCTACGAGAGCGGCAAGTAACCCTGCCAATTCTAGAGTTAGGAGACCCGGTCTCAACTCCTTGAGATGGTCTCCCACTGGACTCTAGAACCCGGTTACTTGTGCTCCCCGCCTTAGATCTATCCTAATGCGGAAAAGTAAATAATATATAACAATGGTGACATCATTCTCAACCCGGAAGTGCCCCAATAAAAGAATATTATATACAGATTTTACATGAATGAAAATAAAAACTCTCATCCAACATAGAACCCCCCGGCTATTCTTTCACGACAATCCAATAAATCATATCAACATCAACACATGATATCACATATCATCAACGTAAGCAAATATGCGTATCCCTAAAACTTGTTGACATATAGCAAAGAGATTGGGATACCGCACATAATACACTTACGGTCGTAGAAAAGAAAACAGAAAACTATAATAATTAGAATCTGCAATATCCTTAGACATCATAAACCCGGAATATCTTATATTCCGGATTTCATGCCTAACTTATAAAACTTGCATTTTAGTCTCAAATTGAAAACTCTTTTCAATTGGTTGTCGGATAATTCAACAAGATTCCCGACTTTGTGATCGTGTACAATACGCAATTGCGACGGATTTTTTATCCGATTCAAAACTTCGTGGCAATCGATCAATTGAGACTAAACGGCTATATTTACAATATACTAACTAGTTTTCATAAAACTAATTAATCCGGATTCTAATAATTGTATCACACATCACAAAGTTTGTAAAGTAACCGTGACATTAGAATTCCGCACGCAATTAGCAAACTAAACCAATTTTTCCAAGACATGAAAAATCTAGTGAGCTAAAGTTCCAAAACCGATCGTTTAAAGCCAATCCGGGAGTCGAAACGAACTCGAAATCTGCCTGAAGCTTCATGAAGGCGAAGATCCCAAAATTAACTATCTAATGGGAGGGACTCAGGGGGTACCCACCCTCGGGGTCCACCTCGAAGTGGCCCCTAAGGCAAGGCAGACCCGAGAGCACCCAGTTAGGGTGCTTTTAGGTCACCCACCCCCAAAGCCACCTTGCGGTGGTCTTGGGGTGTGGGTCCAGCCTCTGGTTCTCCCACGGGTCCGCACGCTCCATCCCGCGGCTTCTCGTTTCAAATCGTGAGCCTGTGGGGTGTGCAAACAACTCAAAATATCATTTTGGAAACTGTTTTTATCGACAGTTTTTGCACGACAAAAACGGAAGATTTCTAACGTCGCTACAAGCTATGATACTCTACCCTAATGTTCTAGCTTGGCTCTGATACCATGAAAGTCAACCCTAGCACCACCATGAGGTTTTAATGGCATCAAGTATGCCTAATTTTAATTTTTCAGTAGGTGCTAAGATAGACTATACAAGATCATTACTAGAATATTAGTGTTTAGTAAAACTAGAAGAAGTGAAAGATGACTATACCCTCGTTCATCGAGTCCTTCACTTTGCATGCTCTATGTAGCAGTCCCGCGACTCCACTAGGCTCCACTTGAGATTTTGGACGAGCTTCCTCCGATGACCTTCATGCCGAAGATGATCCATGTGAAGTCCCTCCACCTCAAGCTACCTCTACACTAAACTCTTTAGCATAGTAAACACGCCACACTCGATCGCTAGTCAAGTGTAGGATGGTGAAGTATGAGATGTTAAAATCTCACAAGTTTGTGTTTAAGCTTCATGATTCACATCACATGTGAGGATTGAAGCTTGAACTATAACAATTGAGGAAGAAGAAGAAGGTAGAGAGAAACCATGAGAGTAACTCAATAAAATGGATAAGTGTTGAGAATGAGCTAAGAATGAAGGCAACCCTTGACCCCCACTCATTCAAGCATGGAATTTTGCAATATAAAATTGCAACCATACTTGAATAGTGAGTCAAGATAAATAAAAAAATATAAATCCCATGCTTGCAACCATCCTCTCATTTTCCACTTCATTTCTATTTTTCTCAAAAATAGAAATCATGCCATGCTTCATTATTATATATATATCATATAATATATATATATATATATATCATATATATTAATATATATATTATGAAGAATAATTATTGAGCTTATGATATTAGTTAAGATATAATTATATCACATATAATATATATCACATTATTAAATCAACACTTGATTTAATAATCCGGTTATATCATATATGACCGACTAATATCATTTATCTGTACATCATATTATCAAATCAACAATTGATTCGATAATCTGGTTATATCACATATAACCTAACTCGATAACAGATAACTGCCAGATTACAATACGGTATCACATACACGTATTTAATCAGGCCCACACACATATGTGTCCTACTTCGTTTCGGTTGAACCAGGGAATTTCTGTGTGGGACTCTAAAGACTCGTCAATACGCCAGCAGTAGGTGATGATCACATCAGTTCCCCACAAGCCGTCGGCAGTACTAGCTGGACGTAACGGCTATCGGGGTATTGAGCGATATGAAGATCAATAAACAAGCTTGTCCATAGTCTCCATAAAGCCTATCAGTAACACTACCGTACAGTCCGGTCTTTTCGTCTGATATGTCGTGTCTAGGAGTGGTAAGCGTCAGACCCCAGTAACGTGATAAGTCATGCCGATGTCTGGCCTATAACGGTTCGAGAAACTACTGATGACACTTATCAGTAAATCTCATAAGCAGCCATGGACAGAGACTTCCAGTTATAGCCAATCGAGCATAGCGCAACATCAACCCCCAATATCAGGAGAGACGAAACCCCTCTTATCGCTCATTGCCTCCATGCGACTCGGGACTGTACCCAAAATCCACCTGTTTGGAAATCAAAGCATAGTGGGAGCTGCACAAGACACTATGACGATCTCGGGTTTATAGACTAATCTGTACCAGTGTCACTAGAGGACTGCTATCTGACGATAGGTATACTACCACATTGGAGTCCTTGGCGAGTCCTAATTGGTGTACCCATTCTCCAATGAGCACATGTGTATAATCTTTGATGTCACACACCAATGGTTGTGGGATCAACCATCGCCCTCTAAGGGACAAGAAATGTACACACTAGTCTACTCTGGAATATCGATTCCCTAGTCTCGATATTCTCTCGACTAGGAACTTATTAAAGGATGTACTTATGGACCACCCTGGCCCCACTAGTATGATCTCGTCATAATCCTGGTAGTCAAGTACATATCCTAAGGGCTTTATCAACATGTAAGAGACAGACAGTATAAATACCAGTCTACATGTTAAGATAAAGGTAACCTGATAGCATACTATCATGTCGAGCAAGAAAGTCCTCTCTATATATGTCCAAGTATCCACTATATCATCAATAATGGCCTCTAGGGCATACATATTCCTAACATTGACCCCCACTCATTCAATCATGAAATTTTGCAATATAAAATTGCAACCATACTTGAATAGTAAGTCAAGATAAATAAACAAATATAAATCTCATGCTTGCAACCATGCTCTCATTTTCCACCTCATTTCTATTTTTCTCAAAAATAGAAATTTTATGCCATGCTTCATTATATTATTATTATTATTATTATTATTATTATATATATATATATATATTATGAAGAATAATTAGTGGGCTAATGATATTAGTTAAGATATAATTATATCACATATAATGTATATCATATTATTAAATCAACACTTGATTTAATAATTCGGTTATATCACATATGACCGATTAATATCATTTATCTGTATATCACATTATCAAATCAACACTTAATTCGACAATCTAGTTATATCATATATAACCGAACCGATAACAGATAACTGCCAGATTACAATACGTCATCACATACATGTATTTAATCAGGCCCACACACATATCACATATGTGTCGTACTTCGTTTCGCTTGAATACGGGAATTTCTATGTGGGGCTCTAAAGACTCGTCAATACGCCAGCAGTAGGTGATGATCACATCAGTCACCTACAAGCCGTCAGCGGTACTAGCTGGACGTAATGGCTATCCGGGTATTGAGCGATATGAAAATCAACAAGCAAGCTTGTTCATAGTCTCCATGAAGCCTATCAGTAACACTACCGTACAGTTCGGTCTCTTCGTCTGATATGTCGCATATCATGTCTAGGGGTGGTAAACGTCAGTCCCCAGTAACGTGATAAGTCATGCCGATGTCTGGCCTATAACGGTTCGTGAAACTTCTGATAACACTTATAAGTAAATCTCATAAGCAGCCTGGGTCGGAGACTTCCAGTTATAGCCAATCGATCATAGCGCAACATCAACCCCCAATACCGGGAGAGTCGAAACCCTTCCTATCACTCATTGCCTCCATGCGACTCGGGACTGTACCCAAAATCCACCTGTTTGCACGTCTCCTTTGAGCATGGTAGGAAGGAAAACAAAGCACAGTGGGAGCCGCACAAGACTCTATAACGATCTCGGGTCTACAGACTAATCTGTACCAGTGTCACCAGAGGACTGTTATCTGACGATAGGTATACTACTTTATAGGAGTCCTCGGCGAGTCCTGTTCGGTGTACCCATTCTCCAATAAGCACCTGTGTACAATTTTTTATGTCACACACTAATAGCTGTGGAATCAGTCATCGCCCTCTAAGGGACAAGAAACATACACACTAGTCTACTCTAGAATATTGATGCCCTGGTCTCGATATTCCCTTGACTAGGAACTGATTAAAGGATGTATTTTTGGACCACCATGTCTCCACTAGTATGATCTCATCATAATCTTGGTATTCAAGTACATATCCTAAAGGCTTTATCAACATGTAAGAGACAGACAGTATAAATACCAGTCTACATGTTAAGATAAAGGTAACCTGATAGCATACTATCATGTCGAGCAAAAAAGTCCTCTATATATATGTCCAAGCATCCACTATATCATCAATAATGGCCTCTAGGGCATACATATTCCTAACAATTACGTGAACTAGTTGCGCAGAATTTGATCGGACGGATTATATTACTAGCGGGCTTAGGATTAAACTGGTTTGTTAAATCAGATACTGATTTAATACTAGTATTATATTAGTAGTATCATTCTATTTCTCGGGTATTCATATTTTGATACGAATCCGGGTATGTATATACGGTAGAATGTATTTTGTATTTATATAAAATACCTTCTAGAAGATGACACCACATTATGCATTTTTTCTATTTATTAAAATAGAAAATGAGGTGGAAAGGTGAGTTGGTTTCAACCATGGCTATTATTTTTATTTATTCATTTGTGAATACTAGAAGTAAGGCTAGTATTTTAATGAAAAGATAAATGCTTGATATTTTTTTTGGAGCTAGCCATTCTTCAGCTCATTCTCACATTGCCATTCTCTCTTCTCTCTTGATCTCACCTTTATTCTCAACCCCAACCATTCTCATGAGTTGAGAGCCATGGGGCTTTGAGATAGAAGAAATCACTACTAATCATCTCTATATAATCTAAACTAACTAGATTAGCAAACTAGCTAGTTTAGTTACTTTCTTTTGAACGTAGAAGCTTGAATCTAGAACTTTCGGGTGGATCATCTACGATTGGGGAGGCCGACAACCAAGTTAGATCAAGGACCCCAAATGGAGCTTAAGAAGAGGAGTCAAGACCTGAAGGACACGAACCTATTGGTATAACCCTCTTTACATAGTTGCTAAAACTCTTTTTAAGTAGTTTAATATTTGGTTAGATTCTAGGTAGTTGTTTTTAGCGCTAAGTTTATTGATTAAATTTTTTTAGTTTTCCAACGGCCGCAATTAGCGGCTAGGGTGCTAGGAATTCTTACATCACTAACAGATTTTGTATAATTGATAGGGTAGATCTATAAACGTATGATTTATACTTTCATTGATTGATATTTCATTACGAAACTAGATTACTCTATTCTTTTATATAATGGATAGTAACGAATTTAAACATGCGGTTTAGAAAAGAATATAATTTATATAGAACACTATGATAATAAAGGTAATTCAAAATCCTAGGCTTGCTTTATTATTTGAAACCCACATGTTTAATTTACTTGCACTTTTTAATTCCTTGCAATTTAATTTTAGTTTTAAATCAAACTTTATTTAAACTTTTTTTTTAAAATTATTTAAAATCTCAACGCCTTCCTATGGATCGATCCATAAATTATTATAATAGCACAACTGTATACTTGCGGTTAAAATTTAGAGACTAAAAATATCTCAATCATGTGTAAGGCATATGGCACCGGTGCCAAATTTGATTGAAGCGTTTGCTCAATTTTGGGAAAATAATTTTCCGTTTATCTTCTAAAACAGAAAGATGTCTCTTATTAACAAAAAATTTCCATGTATCTTTCTAAAACGATAAAGACGTTTTATCTGCTAACAAACAACCTTTGGAGGAAAAGATCCAACGATACTTAAGCATCACCGATTGATCTTAAGATCAATTGAGATCTTTCAAATAAGAGATTCTCTCAACTTGATTAATTTTCTCTTCTCCTATGAATAGGATTTTAGGAAATTAATATCTAAAGAGAGAATACCCCTATAAGGTAAAAAAAACGAGACTTAAGTCTTTACGAAGAAAGCTCTTTGATCAGTCGAAAATATTGTATATTTTAGCCGGCAATTTCCCTAACATTTGCATACATTTAGAAGTGTTCGGCATTCATATTCTACATATTAGCAAATCTGTCACAAAATATGAGATTGCATGTATTAGACTTTTAAACCGACACTTTAAGGGAAATTAACCGCATTTCATGGCATCGCATCATTTCTGTATTTGCGCAACACTTGTCTTGAGTCTGTGCAGGAAATACGGAAGAAAATAAAAAGAAGCTGATCAAACAATAAGCCAAGTCAATCATTTCAGATCTGGTATCAATGCAGAAGAAATTAGATAATTCAATACATCAGAAGAAGGCCCATACAACAGCCCAAGTTCAACCCAGAAAAACCAAAGCCTGAAGCCCATATAGAGCCGCGGAACCGCGGCATATGCCTTCTTGGGCCGCGGATCCGCGGCTGATCTGCCACGTCAGCATGTAATTTTTAGTGCGCAATTCCTTTCTCTGGGCCCACATTACTTTCTGATATGCAAAGTTCCAGAACTCTCTCAAAGCTACTGCCAGATCAGCAAAGAAGATTAAGAAGGCTAATCCTAAATTATGCTCCTAATTAATTCTCTTCTAGAAACTCCCTCCTAACTAATCACATCTAGAAGCTTCTCCCCTAACTAACTTTTGGAGGGAAATTTGAATTTCCTCAACAAACTTTTGGAGGGAAACTTAGAATTTGAAATCCTAGATCTAGGGTTAGTTATCTATAAATAGGAACCTAGACCTAGGGTTAAAAGCTAATCAATAATCATTAGTTCAATTTTCATTAGTTAAAAAAAATTCCCTCTTTCATCATCTTCTTCCACAAGTCTAGTGACAAGGCTTGTGCGAAACCCTAACCCTAATTCCACTCCAAATCCAAGATCTTGAGTACCAATCAAGCGAGAAGCCTTCAACCTTTTAGGAGCCGAGCCGATCTTCAATCGGGCAAGTGATCCAAGCCGATCCGCGATCCACGGAGACGAGCGAAGCCAAGTCGACGATCGAATTCTTCCTCTTGTAGTTCTTGAGCGAATGTAATGAAATTGTTGATATACATAAAAGGTGAAATTCTTTAATCTTGTTTTCTTTTAATTCTTGCATCATGATTAGATCTCAATTTGTAATTGTTGTTCTTGTTGTGATGTTTGAGTAAAACTCCGCTCGTAAAGGAGTCGAGACGATTGTAGAATGATGATGTAACAAATCTTAATACTATTTTTAAGTCCTACGAGTTTTGTAAACCCTAGCAAGTTCAAGAATCGATGACCTAGTTTCGTTGCGATGCTTTCTTGATTGTGATCGCTCGAAATTAGGGATCTACGATCGTTTCTTGAATTTACTAGAGGCTAGAATGTGAATGATATCGACGAAGGAACAAGGGATGAGATGAAACCCTAGTTTCACAAGAAATCCCTAATTCTCGTAGATCATCATCGATCTAGTATCAATTCATCGAGAATTAGGGATTTCTTGTGAAACTAGGGTTTCATCTCATCCCTTGTTCCTTCCTCGATATCATTCACATTCTAGCCTCTAGTAAATTCAAGAAACGATCGTAGATCCCTAATTTCGAGCGATCACAATCAAGAAAGCATCGCAACGAAACTAGGTCATCGATTCTTGAACTTGCTAGGGTTTACAAAACTCGTAGGACTTAAAAATAGTATTAAGATTTGTTACATCATCATTCTACAATCGTCTCGACTCCTTTACGAGCGGAGTTTTACTCAAACATCACAACAAGAACAGCAATTATAAATTGAGATCTAATCATGATGCAAGAATTAAAAGAAAGCAAGATTAAAGAATTTCACCTTTTATTTATATCAACAATTTCATTACATTCGCTCAAGAACTACAAGAGGAAGAATTCGATCGTCGACTTGGCTTCGCTCGTCTCCGTGGATCGCGGATCGGCTTGGATCACTTGCCCGATTGAAGATCGGCTCGGCTCCTAAAAGGTTGAAGGCTTCTCGCTTGATTGGTACTCAAGATCTTGGATTTGGAGTGGAATTAGGGTTAGGGTTTCGCACAAGCCTTGTCACTAGACTTGTGGAAGAAGATGATGAAAGAGGGAATTTTTTTTAACTAATGAAAATTGAACTAATGATTATTGATTAGCTTTTAACCCTAGGTCTAGGTTCCTATTTATAGATAACTAACCCTAGATCTAGGATTTCAAATTCTAAGTTTCCCTCCAAAAGTTTGTTGAGGAAATTCAAATTTCCCTCCAAAAGTTAGTTAGGGGAGAAGCTTCTAGATGTGATTAGTTAGGAGGGAGCTTCTAGAAGAGAATTAATTAGGAGCTTAATTTAGGATTAGCCTTCTTAATCTTCTTTGCTGATCTGGCAGTAGCTTTGAGAGAGTTCTGGAACTTTGCATATCAGAAAGTAATGTGGGCCCAGAGAAAGGAATTGCGCACTAAAAATTACATGCTGACGTGGCAGATCAGCCGCGGATCCGCGGCCCAAGAAGGCATATGCCGCGGTTCCGCGGCTCTATATGGGCTTCAGGCTTTGGTTTTTCTGGGTTGAACTTGGGCTGTTGTATGGGCCTTCTTCTGATGTATTGAATTATCTAATTTCTTCTGCATTGATACCAGATCTGAAATGATTGACTTGGCTTATTGTTTGATCAGCTTCTTTTGATTTTCTTCCGTATTTCCTGCACAGACTCAAGACAAGTGTTGCGCAAATACAGAAATGATGCGATGCCATGAAATGCGGTTAATTTCCCTTAAAGTGTCGGTTTAAAAGTCTAATACATGCAATCTCATATTTTGTGACAGATTTGCTAATATGTAGAATATGAATGCCGAACACTTCTAAATGTATGCAAATGTTAGGGAAATTGCCGGCTAAAATATACAATATTTTCGACTGATCAAATACCCCCAAACTTAATTTCGATCGTCTCGAGCGAATGTTTTATTAAAAAGAGAAGGAGAAAATAAAGAAAGAGAAAAACTAACTAGCACACTTTCGTAGGCAACACGATTGCACTGAGCACGTGCAACAAGCCTTTAAACCTCTAGGTGTCCCTAGTAGGAGGAGTGTTGTCTCCTGAGGGTTTTCAGCGGATTGCACCCACAAAATCCAATAATAAAAGAAAGATCATGAATATTACATTTAAAGAAGAGAATCGTAAAAGAAAAGCTTTGAAAATTAGGGTTTCCAACTAAGCTAGCTTTTCGGTTGTCATGAGCCCTATCTTAATGGTCATGAAAAGATATTAGAAATCACGTCCTCCCTCAATAAAACATCGTCTTATTCTTCATTCCTATCTTTCTTCCAAACATCGATCATATAACCCTGCGTGTGTGTAAAGACATCCCTACACCCGGAGAATTCAATTCAAGCTATCATACTCTTGCCCATCAGCCTCAGTATATATATTTTTTTTCGATGAGCTCACACACTTTCATGCGACTGTTAATACTTCTTGAGGTACTAACCGACCGATTACTCATGTGCTTGCTTATTTGGTGTATTTTCCTAGTCTTGCACCACCTTAGGTATAGCAGTGACTCCCAGACCAGTTGGCCTTAGGGCACTAGATGAAAAGGCACCCTTGCTATATATTTTTTTTATTTCCCTTGGTGATAACAAAACCAGTGTCCATTTTTCTCACCATTTTTTTTTCTTCATACTTTTGGCTTTAAGACAAGAGCATTTCAAGGTATCCTCTACTATCCCAGGCTTTAAGACGTGTGTAAGTGTGAATAGCAGGGTAGCAACGTTCAAAATGTTTGGCTTCCAGAATAGAAACTATTTTTCAGACTTATTTTTATCCTCAGATTAGTGACGTCTTTCATCTTACTAACCCTTGGGACAACGGCTCATAACTACTTATTACTAGTTCATATAAGAAAACTTCTAATTTTCTCGGTTTTCTTAAATTTTTCTAATCTCATGGATGTAATTTTTCACTATCTAGACTTTCATTATCTTATTTATATACAAAAAAGTGTAAATATTAAAATTATTTTTATATTTGAAAATTTTTAAATTTTTATGGTTTTTGAAAATTTTTCAATTTTTATAGATTTTCAAAAATGTTTTGTGCTTATGCAAAGTATGATGAAAATGATGCGAAAATAAGCACAAACCTCCCCCAAACTTGTTTTCAACAGTGTCCTCACTGTTGCCATCTGCTAAATCTCGAAAAACCTGTAAGCTTGGGAGGAATTTATTAGTGGGGGCAAAATATTTAAGTGACGAATCTCCCCCAAACTTATTTTTGGCTCATCATTTTGTAAAATTTTCTTTTCAAGAGCCAGAAAATATACCCCCCCAAACTTATGCAATGTTAATCTTTCAAAATCATATGAGGGGGTCAAAAATCAGTGGTCGATGCCAAGCTTTGCAAAGACCGAATGTTAACACCAACCATTCAAAAATTTTATCAATGCAGTGCTCGGGTTGGTGGAAGAAGAAGAAGTGGGGAAAGGTTAAGTGGTGGAAGAGAGTGTGTGTGCGTCTCATATTGGAGAGACGATGCAGTGTATGTGATGGATTACTCGCATTCTTTTTACAGTTCAGAAGAAGGGGTGGAGGTTCAATTTCAGTGAGTGGGACATGATTCATCTCAACACCCGTGTCATTTAAAAATGCGAGTTCATCAGCGAAGATCTCCTCAAAAGTTCCATCAATACCCCGGTGAATAATGTCATCACAAAGTGCGGGGTGATCTTCAGACTCTAAAAGCATTTCATAATCGGTGTTATTTGTTGACCCGGACATCTCGGTGGAAGAGTCCGTATGTGTATGATACATAGTTGGGTCAAACAATAACGTATGAAAAGAGTCAAGATCGATAACAGGAGGATCATCAAATTCGCTGCTGTCGACATCCATTAAGTCAACAGAACAGACCTGAGCAGTAGGTTCGGAGGGTACACTTCCCAACTTGTAAATGTTCAGCTCTATTGACCTATTCCCGAAAGATAGGGTCATAGAACCATTACGACAGTTGATTATTGCATTGGAAGTGGCCAAAAAGGGGCGACCTAAAATCACCGGAATTTGATTCCGTGGGTTCGCTACAGGCTGTGTATCAATTACAATAAAATCTACCGGGAATATAAATTCTCCGATTTTTATTAACACATCCTCCAGTTCACCCCTAGGTTTGGTGATTGATCGGTCAGCCATCTGGAGAGTGCAATTGGTTGGCTTCAACTCTCCGATCCCTAATTGCTCATAGACTGAGTAGGGAAGCAAGTTAACACTAGCGCCAAGGTCTAGTAGAGCACGGTTGATGTGTTTTTCCCCAATAGAAACGGAAATAGTAGGATATCCTGGATCCTTACGTTTCCTTGGTAATTGTTGGGGGAAAGCCGTGTCTATTGTTTTTTCCATAAAAATCTTCTTGGGCACTGGATTCTTCCTCTTCCTAGTGCACAAGTTCTTAAGAGTTTTAGCATAGGAAGGAACTTGTTGGATGGCATCTAGGAGAGGGATGTTGGTGTTTACTTGCTTAAAAATGTTCATGATCTTCTCCATATGTGGACTCGGTGTGTTAGCCCTTAACCGATTAGGATAAGGTGCTTTAGCAATAAGCGCTGGGTCCATCATAGGAGAAGAAAGTGGGTGTGGAACCGATCCCAAAATAGAAGTGGGGATCGTCCGTGGAGGGGTAAAAGAGGTGGGCTGTAGTGGCGAGCCTTTTGGGAAATGGAGAATAGGCTCGGAAGAAGATGGTGGGGTAAAAGAACTGGGGTCAGAAGTGTGTGTGTGAGGAAAGGTCTCAGCCGGGGTTCTATTGATTGATTTATTAGTATCATCAAACTCTTCCCCAACATGAGTGTCAAGCACTCTTCCAGATCTCAACGTGATCTCATCCACATGATGTGAATAGCCAGGATTAGGTAAAGGTTGAGCTGGAAGTTTCCCTTTCTCTCTTGCACTCATTTCGGCTTTTAGTTGTGCAATTTGTTCTTCCATCGATTTAATACTCTCGCTTTGGGACGCAGAGTTTTTCTTTATATAATCGACAGAAGACTTCATTTCAGCCGAAACTTGCATGGTATTTGTTAAGACCAAATTCATGCATTGTGCAAATGAATAGGATTCATCCGTTCCGGTCAACTGCAAAGGACTAGATGGTGCAAAAGTGTTGACCGGATTTTGAAAATTTTGTGCTTGAAAGGGGTGCTGACTCAATTATGGTGGTTGCTGTTGTGGTGGAGGAACCCCTTGGAAATTGTTTTGGTTTGGAACCGTGTTTTGAAATTGGGATTGGTTCCAATCAAAGTTAGGGTGATTCCTCCAACCCTGATCATATGTGGAGGAAGATGGATCGTTTCTAGGTCTTTGAAATGCGACATTGGTATGCTCATGACCTTGAAACGGACATTCTTCCGTCAAGTGAGACGGATCAGAACAGCAACCACATACAGTTTTGGAGAGTGATATTTGACTTAGGGCGGCTAAAAATTTGTTTTCCGTAGTCTCGAGTTTCTTTTGCATAGCTGAAATGTCAGCTCTAACTCCTATGGAAATATCATTGCCATCCCTAGACGATTGACTCACACCCTCCCACTGTAAAGATTTTTCAGCGAAATCTTCTAGAAATTTCCAGGCTTCCCCATCATCTTTGGTCATGAAGTTGCCTTGACACATGGATTCAAGGGTCTGTCTTGTGTAAGGAGTAATGCCCTCATAAATGATTCGGCAAAGATCACATCTCGGGATGCCGTGATGTGGACATTGGACTAACAGATCCTTGAAACGGTCAAGACATTTTGAAAATGTTTCATTTGGAAGCTGGGTGAATTGATAGATTTCGCTACGGACTCGAGCTGTCTTTTGATGTGGGTAGAATTTCTTAAGGAATGCTTTGACGAATTCGTCCCAATTTGAAATGGAATGTGCGGTAGTGTTATATAGCCACTTCTCGGCTAAATCGCACAAGGTAAATGGGAGAAGACGAAGACGTAAAGCATCCACAGACAACTGTGAGGTACCCATCATTGCGCATACATTTTCAAATTTCGTGATAAACACGTATGCGTCTTCAGACTCGAGACCGTGAAATTTTGGTAGAAGGTTGATGTATTGGGGTTTTATTTGAAAATTTTCCCCGTTGGCTGGTGGTATGGAAAGACAGGTAGAAAGTGGGCCTCGTGTAGGATAGCATCTCTCTTGGAGAGAGATGCGAGATGGATTCTGCGCACCAACGGACGGCGGCAGGGTAGTGGAAAAGAAGTTCGATGGAGGTGGATCCATCGAAGTGGGTGTGGTGGTGGGTAAAAGAAAGGGTAAATGTAGAAATACCGACTTTTAGGGTCGATCAAGGAAACACGGACTTAACAGGCACTAGAATCCTGTTGTCCAGCCTATCTTGTACTAAAATGGGTTAGTACAAGTGGCAGCGTAGATTTATAATTAGGGGAAATGAAGAATGCGGTATTTGTTTTGAAAAGATACGGATTTTTTTGAAAAAATATGATGCAACAAAACAAATGCAACACACAAACCCTAGAATCTAGTGGTCACCTAGGTCAAACTCTAGACCGCTCCTAACTGCCAAAAGACAAGTCGCAGGATAAATCCTCCACTGCCTCTTTGTCCCCCTGTGGCCGGATAAGTGCCAGGTAAGTGGGAAGGAACCACCACTACAGTGGGCCTAATTAATAACCACTAGCCTTAGACACACTCGCCTTAGGCACCACAAGAAAACTCGGATAAACAATGAATTACCCACGGCCTTCTCTTGTCCTAAATGAGCGCGACGGTCCTTAGAGTCATCTCTAGATTTCTTTTAATTAATGAGGGTCAATGCGGATGCAAGTTTTGCGATTTTCGGGGCCTAGGAAGGGTAATGAAATCCCCACCTAATTTGGATTTGGTCGTGCCCCTTAAATTTCCGTATTAGAATGCAAACAACCAAGAATCAAAAACACGCACAAATTTTTATTTTGCTTTGCGGCGCTGCGATTTATTTGCAAAGAAACCTGCAGCAAAATTGTTATTGGAGCAGACAGAGGAGGAGATAAGAAAGATAGAGACTTACAGAGAAAAATTAGTGCAGTGAACAGTCAAGGGGGGCGCGGATCCGCCGCGGATTAGGGTTATTTGCCGCGGATGAGCGGTCCTATCAAGGAATCACTGCACCAAAATTTTAGGATTGGTTTCTGTTCACCTCAGGAGCTCTCTGGATGTTTCAGAAAAAAATTTCCACAGCTCCAATGATTCCAGATTTCCTCGCAATCAAATCACAAAACACGTATTAGTGTTTGCACGAATTTTGATCACAAAATTTAAATGGAATAAAATTTTCAACTCAAATTTCAAAATACTAACTATTAGCGCACTATCCCCGGCAACGGCGCCATTTTGGTTGAAAAGGATTCTTGATGTGTAGTATAAAATTGTAAAGAAATCACAATCAAAAATTATTTGACCGCAATCAACTACGGTGTCGGATTGTAGATTGTAATGAGTGCGGATCGTCCACAGGGAAAGTGTAATCGTTCGTCTTTCGATTTAGGTGAGTTGAAACTTTAAGGAAAAGAAAACAAACAATTCAAGATTTAAAGTTGAAGTTCAAGAAATGAGAAAAATCTAGATCTAAGAAAGCATTTAAAAGATAGAATCAAGAATTGATTGTTTAATGATTTGTCCAAACCACTCTTCTTTCTCCTCAAAACCCTAGGTACGGGATAGATAAAAATCCTCTCTTGACCTTTTTTTCCTTTTCATCACTGAAGCTTAGGCTTCTTTGGAACTTTAAAGTTTTTCCTTTGGATCAAAGTTCCATGATCATAAAATTCTCTTTGGTCTAACCGAGAACTTAAGTTCTTATGGAGATTTTGATCATAAGATCTAAGGTTTTGAAGAAAAACTTTAGCATCTCTTCCATCAAAAGCAAAAAAAAAAACGATCATCATGATCACCATGAAAACTGAAGCTTAAGCTTCATCAGAACCAAGTTCTCATCAAGAACCATGCCAATCACCAAGACCACGATCGCATGAACACCAAATAAAACCCAAGCTCATAAAATCATGATCTTTGTGAATGTTAATAATCAAAAGATCATTTTGTGGCAGAGAACTTAAGTTTTTGAAAGGTTAACCTTGTGGAGATTAATCTTCCAAAACCCTAACGCAGCGCTAAAGTTCATTAAGTGCGCTAGCACCAAATTGAAGGAGACATAGCTTAAGTTCTAAAACCATGATGCTTACCCTCTCTTCTGGATGCGTAAGAACCTAAGTTCTTAATATTAGGTTGCGCCAAGTGTTAAGCGCCAATGTCCTACTAAGCGCCAGTACCAAGCAAGAAAGGCTGCGCCAAGCGCCAATGTCCCACCGAGCGCTAGCGCCAAGCCAGAAAAGCTGCACCAAGTGCACAAGCGCCATGTCCCACCAAGCGCAGTGCAATGCATGTGCACCACATGCAACGAGTGTGAATAAGCACCATGCACAATATGATAGCGCAAGTGTGCATGATGCTAAGTCAGCACTTGAGACTTAGCAATTTGGCTAAGTATGGAATCCTGGGTTTCGCCAATGATTTAAGGTTCAACAGAGAACAAAGCTATCAATATATGACCAAATTGTCTAAGTTTGATCTTAGTTCTCATAGGAGACTAATATGTCCTTAGATAGAGCTTAAGCTCTCGTGTGAACTGATGGACCTAAAAAATGTGAGAACTGAAACCTAATGTTACTCCCGTTGGCAAATCAAGACACTAACGTGGACCTTGTTAAGCAAATGCTTGACCCAAATCATGAAATTAGTCTCCGTATACAATCCATGGGAAAACCAAATAAATCATACAAACACGAAACATGAAGCAAAGAATCTGGAGTGCAGAAAGTTGTTGTCATACGTGATGATGTAATTAACTATAGGGGATTGCGCTCGTAGGAAAAAAAAATCCCCACAATCAATAAACCTCTCATTCATGAAAGGGAACCTGAAGTTGGTTATATCAGTTACATCCTTCCAAACCTCCGATATACAGTGCTATAAATCAACTTACTGTCTTTGGAGAGGTGGATGGATCAAACCAATGCATCTGCCCCTAAATTCAGGAAAGACGTCCCAACATCGGTCCTCTCCGGTTTTCGGCGGTAAACAAATTCTGGCACGCCCGGTGGGATATGTTTTTCTCTTTCCACTCCACACTTCGTGTATTATGTTTTCTAGAATAAAATTGTGATCTCTTAAGTTTACGGTTGCTCTTGAATTTTGGGGTACTGAAGCCGGTGTTCTATCTTCCCAGATCATTTCAATAGTATCCTGCTACTGCAACTCTGGTTCCAACACCACCCCATCCCAGTTGATCATGTCCGGGCAAATCATGGTCCCATTGCTCTGCATTCCAGCTGCTCAACTAATGCAGGAGAGGAATAGGCTCCAATTTGGGCAAATGCCTCCCTTCTCAACTGCTAGCGCCTCAATGCCAAAAAAGGAGGCTCTAAAGGAGACAATCTTTGATAGGCTGACACCAAGCTCCGCGGGCCCATCCAAGAAGCCTATAAAATCAAAAAGCTCGATCTTCAAGAGGCTGACAACAAGCTCCGCATCCCCAACCAAGAAGCTTGTGAAACCTTATAGCTTGGTCTTTTACATGCTGAATTCAATCTTTGTGGGCCTATCAAAGAAGCCCGCAAAACCAGAAGGCTCGGTCTTTAAGAGGCTGGCATCAATCTCCATAGGCCCAGCAAAGAAGCCTGTGGATTCCAAAAGCTCAAACTTTAAAAGGCTGGTTCATGCTGCTCCGAAGTACTAAAGACGCTTCAACTCCAAGAAGGTTTGTCTTCCACATGCTGACACCCAATGGTCCTACGCTGTCGAAAGCGTAAGTTTTCAAGTGACCGATGCCTTTCCAGGGTCAAGGTCCACACATGGGGTATAATAATGAAGCTTCCAAATCTGAAGTGGTTGTAACTATAAGAGGCGCTCGACGTTGTTACTGGCGCCGACGAAGGTAGGATGGAGGCATCTCTCTAGCAGGGCTGACTCCACCTACGTACGAGTCCACCATAAATGCATCTATCTTGACCAAAAACAATTTCGAACCGCCTAGAAGGGTTAGGCGAAACACTCCTACTGCCGTTTTAAAGAAGTCCCCACCACCTACGGGGGCATCAAATGAACAGAAGCCAACAGTCAAGCTGCGACTTTCCTCGACAATCTATAAGGTCTGGAAGGAAGTTCATGGCTTTGTCACTGCCACCAAGACTTCTCCGAAATAGGAGAAATTCAAGAATCAGCCAAAGACTGATAAACCAGCTCAGATGACTAAAGAGGTCTTCCTAAAAAGGCAAAGGCCGCAAAGATTACTGTCGCCTAAGGTAAATCCCAAGAGGCGAATTGTCAGAAGCTCCACGCACAAAACTGAAGTAGTTCACACCGTGAGAATGATACATCTCAACGGATGTGAAAATAATGCTTCCACTAGTCATAGACCCCACTAGTCCTTAACTGTACAGCAAAGGCATCAAGAGTTGTAAGAGCTAGCTACACAAGCAGCGACACTCGTCACCCTGCCGTCCATGATGCGTCCAGAAGATGAACAAGAAGACCAAGCAGATCAAGGATTTGATGTGGACTCTCTAAAGTGTGCTTTCAATAAAAAAGATAAAGAAGCGGAGGAAATGTCCGCCAACATGAATCAGATGGCCCTCCTCCTGCAGAAGATGGCGGGATGATGGCTCAGTCGCCAGAACCGCCGACCGAAGAATCGCCAGTGGTTCCTCATAATGACAAAGGAGAGGCTACAAGCTCTCTCCAAGCCCCGTCGTCCATAAAAGAAGATTTGATCTCGAAGGCACAACTCAACGACTATATAGTCCAACAGGTCAAACTCCTTATTGCCAGTAATGTAAACGCTAAGATGGTCAAGACTGGTCTTCCATATCCAGCATGGTACGACAAGAAGCAATACCCTCCGGGATATACGATCCCGAAGTTCAATGTTTTGAAGGGAACTGGAAACCCTATCAACATATCGTACAATTCAAAACAATGTGTGGTAACACAGGAGGTGATGATAAACTACTCCTTCGACAGTTCGTCAGCGGTCTAGCAGATACTGCTTTCGAATGGTACTCAGAGCTCCTAAATGACTCCGTAGAAACCTTCGTAGATATGGAGAGATCCTATTCACACCGAGAAGATCCCAGAAGACAAGGAACGAGAGATGAAAATCCTGCGACATATTCATCCCGAGAATCACTCCTTCTTGATATGAATACGCTAATCGTCTGTTTAAGCTGTGATAAGAAATAATACAAGAATTCAACACAATAAAAAGAAAGCTTGAACAAATAAATCTAACAATAATTATTACAAGGTTAGTTTAAAAGGACACAAGTGTCTAAAGGTAAAGAAATAACATGAAGATTAAGCGGACAAATAATATGTTTAAATAAAAGCATATGTAATCATATCCATATTTACATATACATCTGTGTTTATATTCTCGATTAGGGACTACGGCGTGACAAAAGCAGCGAATTCATGGAGGAGACACGATAAGAGAAGGAGAGAGATTGGGACTTACACGCTTTGCATTACGGTATAGCAACCGTATCGCCGATTCGGTCTTAGCGGTGAAAAACAAGTCTTGATAGCCTAGGATCGAACAATCAAGATAGGATAAAGCTTAGTTCCCTTGAAATATTCTCTATGGAAGATTTAAATAAATGAAACAAAACAAAAGAGGGGACACTTACGATGTATGAAGAACAATTGGTCGGTTCACTTTGAATTCTAGTGAACGGAAGTACTCTAAAGATGCTGGAATTATGAGAGCTTTAAGAATGAAGGTGGCTAGATTTTATTTAGGGTTTTTCTTCTCTAAATTTTTCTTATGAAAAGGAAAAGAAAAAAAATAAAGAGGAAATGAAATTAAGAGCATTTAATCAAGAATAAAGGAAGAGAATTAAGAGTGGAGGTTTTGAGGAGAATGAAGGAGGAGGGAGAAAACTTATAATGTTCACCATAATTCTAATTTATGATGCATTTATTTTGGGAGTTCAAAAAAAGAATTGAAAGGTCTTATTTGTTGGTTATGAGAGGTGTAAAAAAGACTGATAATAATAATTGCAAGATCCAAGATTTGGAAAAGTGATCTAAGGAATAACGATGAAGTGACTTAACCAATAGAATACAAGCTTATTCTTGTATATATTCAACACAAATTAAATATTTACCAACATTTGGAAAGAAAAAGTGCTTTTAAAAAGAAAGTGAAATATAAAGGTACAGGGATTTTGGGATCGTTACATCATCTAGTGTCCGTGTTAGATAAAAAAAATATAAAAGTCCATACACTATCTAAAATGTATAGAACAAGTTGAATAGAGCGGATCGTCGAAAGAACGTCATACGAAAAAGTTCATGAATTTAAAAAAACGTGAACTCTCGCTAACGGATCCACACTGTATACACACACACATTATCTAAAATATTCCACTAGATATTGCAATAATACAAAATGCATGTAAAAATCGTTCCCCGCGTTGATTATTTACTTTAATTTAGATTTAATAAATTTTTCATGCCTTTCACAATAGTTTAACAAAACAAATGGTGGTATAATATATAGATAGATAAATACCAGAGAGATGCCAGGGGCCGGGTGCATTACTTACGTGAGGGATGATGCCATTTGTGTACAAATTTCTATCTTTCTACTTATATTTATATATATAGACACCTTGTATATATAGAGCTGAGCCTTGCCCGGTTGTTGTTAAGCCATGTCATGACTCATGAGAAGCCACAACATCTGTAAATATATTAAATTTATTAATGTATGATTTCTATCAATTTTTATACATATCATTATTTTCTTAAACTAAGTGCGTGCATGCAGGAATGCTGCTGGTCAAGGTGTCTAATGGGCCGGCCCGGTCCGGCCAGAAAAATGGCCCGGCCCGGTGCTAGCGCCACGTGGTGGGCTCGGGCCGGCCCATCCCATGCTAGCCGTTGGCTGCCTAGTTGCCCGACCCGGCAATGGACCGAGCCTGGTCTAGCCAAATTCAATTTGAATTTGACCTTGGGAGGGTTTGGGGTGGGGGCCGGTCAAATACTTGGCATGAGTTTTTTTTTTTGAATGGATGTGGGTTTTTTAATAAAGGGGGGAAATTTGAATTAAAATGGGGTTGTAAAATTATATAAAACGCTCTCACTTAAAATTATACATTTCTATATCTCTAATATAAAACTCTATAACTACCTATCTACACTTCTTATTCTTCTCACAATGCACAACAACAAAATTTTCAATTTCCAAATCACTCTCTTTATTTTCCGAGAAGTTTACTGTCGAAATTGGAATCACGTAATCTTCATTTCCGCAGTCTAAATCTTCACTTCAGTTTCACTAATCTGATTTTGCTATTTGGATTCAGGCTTTTTTTTTGTATTGATTATATATTTTCTTGTATATTTTTTATCATCTCTCTTTCTCTGTTACTAATATTTTTAATTAAGAATATTAGCTTCATCTTCATAAGTTAACATGGATGCTTCTTCCTTACGGAGAAGTTCATTTCAAATCGATATGGATTCACAAGAGAGACAGAAATTAACCAATATGCTGCAAACTAATTTTGATTCTTATTCTCCTAACTATGAATCTTCTAATTATGAGATACTTACTGCTTCACAAAATAATGTCCCTGAAGAAATTCCTGCTTCTACTGTTCTTGAAGCAAGAGCTTCTGCCCCTAAAGATAAAAGAGCTAAAACTTCTGATATTTGGAAATATTTTAAAGTATAAACCGTTGCAGATAAACACGAGCGGGCAGTTTGCGCTCATTGCCAAACAGATTTTACTTGTGCCAGTTTAGGTGGAACTATCCACCTAAAAAGACATTTAATCAAACACAAAAAGACTGATTCTCGGCAGACGACTCTAAATATGTCGTCTAACTTTTTAATTAGTTTTTCTTATTCGCAAGATATTAATAGAAAAGAACTTGTAAGATATGTCATACATACTGAACAACCATTTTGTTTTACAGAAAACGAAAAATTTGATAGATCGGTAAAAAATGCTTATAATCCAACATTTCAAAGAGTACCCAGAACAACGCTTAGAAGTGCTTTTTTAAAAAAATTTATGATGGTAAAACCAATTTGATTGATATTTTTGCAAATTTTAAGAGTAAAATTGTATTAACTTCTGATCTTTTGACTACAAAATAGGGAATGGGTTATATTTTTTACTGCACATTTCATTGATAATGATTGGTTTTTACATTAAAGAATTATTGGTTTTTCAAAAATAAAGTATCTACATAGTGGAAATAATATAAGTAATTGTATTTTGACTACTGTACATGAATATAATATTCAAAATAAAATATTTTCTGTTAGTTTAGATAATGCTACTAATGATAATTCTGCTATAGAAATTTTAAAAAATTATTTAAATCATGTTTTGAACAGAGAATTATTTCATCAAAAATGTGCATGTCATATTTTAAATTTAATTGTGCATGATGATTTTACTATAATTGATCATCATTTAGCGAAACTTAAAAATGCAATGATACTTATTGAAACCTCTGAACCTTGAAAACAAATTTTTAAGCCAATTTGTACCCAGTTAAATTTAAAATTTAGATATTTCAAATTTAATATTCCAATTAGGTAGAATTCCACTTATGAGATATTGAAATGTGTTTTAAAATATCGGGAGCCCATTACTTTATTTTATGAGGAACAAATGCCCAATAATAATTTAGAGAATTATGATTGGTTTGTTTATGAATATGTTTTGGAATTTTTAGAAATATTTTACTATGTAACTAAATATTTATCTGGTGTTTATTATCCTACTACACGTTTAGCAGTAGAACAATTATTTTATATTAGTAAGATTATTAAGGAGCATTTAATTGACGCTGAAAGTGCATTTACTGGAATGTTACATAGTATGCTTACGAAATTGAATAAATATTGGCGAAAAATTTCCGCATTGTTTTCTTTAGCATATGTATTTTTATCCTAGACTTAAAAAAGATAATTTATTTTTCTTATTAGATGGATACTATGAAAACTTAGATACTGATATAGAAGATTATAAAAATATTTTAGATTCTTATTTGTATGAATTGTATGCCATAAATGATACACAATATGGTCAAAACAGAACTTTTTTTTATCTTCCTCTTCACAGCAAACTTCCAAAAAAGAAATATTTCAGTTTTTGCAGCAGAAAAAATAAAGAACAACCGTTTCTATTTCTTCTAATTATAATGAGCTTACAATGTATTTGCAAACTGATTTCAGTAATTTTCTCACCGTGAATCAAATAGATAATCTTGATATTTTGGATTGGTGGAAAACACATGGACACATGTTGTCACGCCCCGCTTCCCAAAATACGGGATACGAGGGGTGATAAGCCCAGTCATGCTCCTACGGTCAAGAAAATATCCCGTCGTAGTCACACTTCGGTTTCTAGCATTACGTGGTAATCAGTAATTATAGCACAAGTAATGAGAAATGCAGTCACTAATTCTATCAAAACAGATATAAAACTAACTAGACAGAGTCAAAGTAACTAGATAGAGTCAAAGGAAAGGATAGGGCTGACGTCACTAATCTAGATGTCCGCAGTACTCTCGAGGTAAGACAGATCCTGATCCGAGTTAACTCCACTTCTCACTCTGAGCATGCATACTCAGGTTGTTAGAGCGACACAATAGCAATATATACATATATAATGTGCAACGATGATAAACATAAAGCAGTAAGCATAAAGTAACGATGCGGGCATAATATAACCGGTACATGTAACGATAAAGCAGGTGTATCAGATCAGTAATCAATGAAATGTCCATATCACTAAAGCAATCAGTCTCTAAGTCTCAATGTCCAAGTCACTAAACTTATCGTCAGTTCAAGTGTAAGTGTCATCCACCGCAGAAGTATCCCGAACCCAAGGGTAAGCCCCAGGAGTAAGGGAACACGGGCCCGAATCAAGATCAGTAAGAATCAGAAACACGATCAGTAACAAATCCTGAAATCATGAAATATGCCGGCAGTGAGACTCTTGAGATTCCGTTGATCGAAATCACACTCAAATTACTCCACACCCCGCGGTCTACATCCAACATCGACCATGAATCTAAATACTACTCGCTCCATGACAAGTCTACGCGAGAGTTGGAGACAGGGTCTCCATCAAACATGTCTCGACTGGTATCCAAGATAAATGAGCAGTGCTTGATGTCTTACCTATGACACTAATATAAGTGCTTTCATATCCGTTCCATATCAGTTATAGTTACACTTATATATGCCCCATAGGCGTTGACAATGCAATAATTAACCGATTTCGCTGATTGTGTACAAGTACATATCACTTCCATTATTCAATCACACCTTTACACTAACGTATTTGCCACAATCCAATCACTAATATTTATCACTTGATAATGTAACACGGTCACTGGGATATCGATGCAAATGAACACTAATTACAAGGGTATAACAGTCATGCAACATGATGGGAATACAATAACTGCACTACTGAATACATATGAGCAACCGGTGTCGGTTGGATTAGAAAAATCATATAAAATCACACGTGCATAATTTGGCAAAACAATATAAAATGTTTAAATAGTGTATTAAATTATCTCTACAGAAAAATTGGTTTCGAGTCAATCAGTTATCATGTTTGTGTGTTATGGTCTTTTCATTTTAAGTGTCCACAGTTGGAAATCCAGTTTCTGAACTAGAAGTCCGTTTTGTAACATATTTTACTCCTTGTTGGGAGTATAATTAGGCGACCCTACAGTTAGGTAATATTTCTATTTATCTGTTATTTTTCTAGCGCGTCATACAGATCAATAATATCTGCTGTACGCAGTGAGATATGCACTGTCTAAGGTTAAGGTATGCATTCTGGTTCTTCACGAAACTACAGCACACATCGACAGTTTAAAAAGTGTTATAAATATTAGATGACACCGGAATGTAATGAGACAAGCACCGTTAGAAAGCTAATTCAATTCTTCACGCTTCTATATATGGTTCTGCACACTTGTACATTTAAACGGTGAGATATGTTCGTTCTTAAACAAGCAAAGGCGTAGATTCTTGCCCTGGACTGCAGTCTAGAACCATGAATCGCCTTATTTTTATTGGCATAACTTAATAAAATTCAGAGATCAAAGTGTTATACTGTAGGTTTATTTGTTGGCTTCGATAATAGCCCTAGAACATTAGGTTATAAGTTGCATTCAGTTTAATATAGATTTTAGAACGTGGCATGTGCGGTGAATTCCAAATTCAACGTCGCCTTTTGGGGACGTCGTCACATGGTATAAACTTCACTATTTTCAACCCAAATTCCTACATGATGTTCTTTATCAGCAAACAGATCCATCTATAACAAAATCCCGCCATATTTGATTAAGTTTACACATAAGATTCCTATTGAACACATAGATTTAGCAACCGATTAATGGTCGAAAAGTCAATTCAATTATTTGACCTATACGAAATTAATTCATGGGTTTCTATAAACCGTTAATTACAACATAATAAGCTCGATTACGTCCCAAACAGTATTTCCAAATCGATCATGAAAAGTGCTATGGAATTTTTCGATATTCTGTATACTTATCGATATGAATACAATAGCATGTAAACAAATGAGGAGTTCACTTGCCTCATTCATTGATATAGAAGCGACACCACATGACGAGTATTCATCTCGACACACGAGGCGGCTACAAATGTCGCAGAACCGGGCACGACACGACGCGGGGCTCAAGCGCGATACAGGCTACAATGGATGTGTGCGGTGTTGCGACGGAGACTGCATTGATAACCGTGACGACTACAGAGATTGAAGCCACGGTTTGGATAGCGATGACGGGTACCGGAACAATGACGATTGGTAATCGATGCAAGTGCTCGATGAAATGACGGAACTCGATTTTGGCATCGATGAGGCACGGAGCTAGGCACGTGTAACATTTCAGAAAATATAAAATATTATTTTTGGAATTTAATATTAAAATAATATATTTCGCGAAAACTACCCGATTTGCGAAATTGGGGTTTTCGTAAAATGGTGTAAATATATACCAATAATTGTGAAATAATTGAAAATTAAAATGATTTATTCATTTAAAAATATATTTATTGGATTTGGAATTTTTATAATTAATTATATGCAGTTTTGATAAAAGAAATTGATTAGTGCACTGCTAATCGCGATTAAGCCAAATCCGTGTTATATTTTCCATGGTTAGTGAACCGTGTTATGTTGCATGTTGTGTTATTTGTTGGTTTTATCTTATATTTGGTTTTGTGAGAAAAGAAAAAAAAGGAATAGAATAGAAAAATAGAAGTGGGCAAGAGAGAAGGTGTGACTAGGCTTGAATAATAGAGAGAGAGTGTGTGTGAGAATAAGAGGGGGAGAGAGAGAGAGAGCCGCCATCTATCATCACCGCCATTGTTTCTTCATCTCCTCCTTCAACTCCATCTCCATCTCCTCTACCCTCATGATCCATCTCAATTCCCTCATCAAAACCTAAACCCATTTCATTAAAGTTGATCCCCACCCCATCCTCAACACTTTGGACCAATCAAATTGGATTTTGAAAACTTTGGGAAGTTAGGGTTTTTCTTGAGTTGCCCAAGTGAGGTATATTTTCTTCCATTTAGTTTAGTTTGAGTTTTCTTGTATTCTAATTTAGTTTAGAATGTGATTTGGTTAGGGTATGTGATGTTTAGAAATTTCAAGAGAAGGGTTGGGTGATGGTATGGATTTGGTGATGTTTAGGGGTTGTTACAAGACTTGAGTGGTGTTTTTACTGGCCTAGAACAGCGAATACGGACTAAGGAATCATCCCATGTCGGTTTTGTGACGTTTTGTGACCTACAATGAATCTGGAGCAACCGGGGAAAATTCTGAGAAAAACAAATAATACCATTAACCTAGGCTAAACACTAGAAGACCACCCTGAGGAGACGAACCTCATCAGAGCACTCTGGGCCGAGCTGGCCGGAATTCTAGGTAAAGTGGCTGGCCAAAATGTGGTATTTGGTGCCTAGGTTTGGTCTGTAGCTCATTTACTTCATATACAAACCCACTGCATTGCTAGTTTAGCTCCATTTTACCTGAAATGTAATCCGGGAGTGATTTCTTGAGTTGATGTTTTGGTTTGGGGTGATGTTTTACGTATTTTGAATTCTTGATTTTAGTATTTGATATTGTATTGCGTCGTTGGATGTTTGTACGTCAACGACGAGGGTTGTTTGTATTGGGATGCGGCGGCGCCCCGGCCGTCTAAACGAGGCCAAATGCGGAACAAAATCTTTTTGCGAAACCGGGGCCACCGCGACCCAAATATCCGGATCGTTCCATTAACCGTAAACTAGCAAAAATGTAAAAGGAGTTAAAAAAATTATTCCGATCGATCCGTGTCCTTCGGTCTTTAATCTCTGCGCCAAACTCCCCGATGTTGCACCGACGAAGTTCGCTCTCCGATCTCGCTCGTAAAAGTGGCTCTACGTCGATGAATCTTTATACGGGCTCCCGTCTCGAACCGAGGCAACTCGGACATGAAGTTTGCTAGTCGACATGTCCAAGAATGAGGTAGAGAAAATGTAGAATATTTTGTCTCAAGAGTGAAGTTGCCAAAATAGATGGAAATGTGAGCAAAGAATTTCTCTTGGAGAAAAAGAGAATGAGCCTCCAAAAATTGAGCTCAGCCAGTGAGTGAAAAGGATCTCTGGGATTTTTCAACAAGTGAAGAAGTGGCCAAATATCTTGGGCAACTAGCAGCTAAAGAAATCGCAACATATTAAAACCATTCACCCATACCCTTAGCCACTCACCACAAAAAATCCCTTGGCATTTTGAATGCTGCCGAATTTGCAAGGAGCCCCCTCATGTAAAAAAAACAACCACCATTTTCTAATCACAACCCTTTTCTCACACTCTCCCTCCACCACAGAAAAAACCCTGCCCAACATAACTTGCGAATTTGCAAGGGATCTCGGCTCTTTCCCGCTATTGGGGGTTGATGTCGCGTTGTGTACGGATGGCCATCACCATAAATCCATTGCCATGGTAGACGAGGATTACCGATCCAGGATCGGTAGTTTCTCAGGAGGTGATGAGTATCATGCCGACACTAAATATCGCGTTGTTAGGGGTCTGACTTTATCCACCCCCCAAGACTCGATATGCGATACTCTTAGACGAACAGACCGAACTGTACGGATATTGTCACTGACAGGCTCAGTAGGGGTTCAGGATGAGTTTGCTCGTCGGCCTCCCTTTCGCTCAATACCTGGATAGCCGTTACGTACAGCTAGTGCCGTTGACGTGCTTGTGGTTAAAACCACTGCCAGCATATTGATGAGTTTTTAGAGTCCCACACAGAGGGTTTTCCCGGTTTAGGCGATATGGTGTACATGAGGTATGTTGGTACATACAGGTGTCCGATTAAATATGTGCACTTGCTGCGCAGACTTTAATCGGACGGTTGATAATATTGCGGCTTAGGATTAAACCAGATTATTAAATCAGGTTTTGATTTAATAATTTACATATGTAATTATATATATGTATTCTAGTATTATTGTTCAATATTTATTTTCTCTCTAGGCTAGTCGTATTTTTGTACGAATACGCGTATATGTATTTCGGTACATGTACCGGGAAGTATTCCGTATTTTCTACGGAATAGCTTCTAGAAGGTGCCACATCATTTGTATGAATTTCCATTTTTGGAAATTCATTTGACTCATAAATGAGGTGGAGGTGTGAGGTGGCATTTGCATAGTGTTTTGGGCATGGAGCAAAGGTATGGTGCATTTGTTTATTGTAATTTGAAAAAGGAAATGTTTTTTTTTTGTGTGATTGAGGGAGAGGGGGGGCCGGCCACATTTTGGTGGGGGGGTGCTTTTCATTTGGCTAATTTTCATTACACTCTCCCCTCTCCCATGCTTCAATAAAAGAAACTTAGCCATTTTTCCTTGTTCATGCCAAAGCTTTCACCTCCTTCATCTTCTTCTTGAGTTTCTCATTGAGCTCAAGGGTAGAGAGAAACATAGTGACACACTACTACACCTCGACTCTCCATAGCTAGCGACTTTGGAGCGTCGGTTACCTCGTTCGTCGAGGTTGGAGCTTGTGTCGTTTCCCTCAGGTGGATCATCGGAGATGGAGGAAGACTAGCAACCAAACTTCGTCAAAGAACCGCTAGGAGCTTGGAATGAAGACCGAAGGACTCGGATCATCTCGGTATAACGATTCTAACTCTTAGTATGCTCTCTAGTATAGGGTTTAAGGTCGATCCGGAAATCGGGTAACGGTAGCGCCGGTTTAATAAATTTTTGTTCCGCATTTTGGCCGCGTTTCGATGGCAGGGGCGCTGCCGGAACCCTTCATGATTCAATGCACCAATTTTCTTCTGGTGGTCTTCTGTGTGGAAATGTGGTTTCTGGAATTTTTTAGTTTTGGCCCAGATTATTTTGAGTGCTGGATTTGTACTTGGGGCCCACTTCGGGAATTTTTGTCGATCGGAATTTTAAATACGTTAGTTAGCAGTACTTTACATTTCTATCTGTGACCGTGAATGTCATTTGATCGGTAAATCTTGTCTAATCGCTATAGTTCTTTTAGACGGATTTGCGAACGTGACATTCACGTTGATGTTCTATGTTGTGCTGTGATGTTGCGGATTTGTCGTGGTGGATAGTTCCTGTGCAATGGTAGTGCTTTTTAGTTTTATTTCTACATTTGATATTGCGAGGCGAGCGTCTGATATGTGGACTGTCGTCACTGCCTGTTGTATATTATTCTTTTGGGGCACGACCGGGATGAGGTCGGTGTACCCGTTGTATATATTTTATTTTCTGTACTAGGATTACCTCGCTGTGGGGTGCACGGATAGCCGGGTTCTAGAGGGCAACGGGCCCGCATCTCATGGCGTTGAGACGGAGGGGGCTTCACTCTAGAATTGGAGGGCTATTCGCCGCACTCAAAGGTGGTACAGGTTGACCCAAGGAGGGATGCTCAATTTACCGGATTCCGTGAAGTGTTGAGTGGTCCATTCATGTAGTTGAAGGGGGCTGCCTCGCTTCAGGTTTTGGCGGGTAAGTTGCCGCGCTCGTAGGGGTCTAGGATTTCATTGCATAGGTGTTCATATCATAATATTGCATTTTATATTCTCCATTCTTACGCATTTTATAAATAAACAGGTGCTTTTTGACGCATGTCTGCTACATATTACAGGATACAGGTTCTTGGAGCGAAAACAGTGAAAATGACAAAATATGATACAAAAGAGGGACTTTTGACCAACAAGTAGAAGGATCCTAGTCAAGCCTAGACGAAGAACAATTCACAACTGTACAAGACAATGCAAGGTCGAAAATGTCAAAGTGAACGGTTAAAAGATCATTACAAGTTTTCACAGAAGATCTGGAGAAGACCTAGAAGTCAAATGGAGAAAAGAACTAGAAGAAATAGAAAGCCCAAAGCATCAAGAAGCAGCCCACAAAAAATTATCATATGATCCTACCAATGGGCCGCGGAACCGCGGCCCAACCCCCACCAATGCCGCGGTTCCGCGGCCATTTATTGCACGTGTCGGCACAGAATTCTGGTGGCGGTGCGTCGGTGCTTTTGTTGGGATTTTTCGGGGGTATATCTGTAATAGCACATGTGCGGGAAATTGTAACCCTAATTTTCCTATTTCCTATAAGTATGTATTCTAAAGATTGTATAAGGGATGCCTCTTTTCAATAAATAAAAATCCATATTCTTTTGAGGATTAAAGAGCATCATTTCTGTAAGTTCTTCTTTTAATTCCTGCCTTAGTTTATAATTAAATTCTTGTCTTAGATTAATTAATCTTTTGCCTTAGTTAATTCTAGTGTAGAATCTCTTAAAACTGCAGTAGGAAATTAATCCAATAGATCTAAAAATGCAAAATCTCAAAATGATGTTTTTAATAAATCTCCTAATGAGCGAGTAATTTCCTCGCTTGTTAGGGTTAGGAATAAGGGAGGGAATGAGAGATGAAGATCTCTCATCTCTTTCGTGCCCAATTATTTTCAATAACTAGAATTTCATGCATGCATACATGATCCGCTCCCTACGGCATCCTACCCACGAGGTAACGGTGAAACCGTAGTATAAAGGACCGGACATGCATGTCTTCCATGAAGGTTAGAGCAAATATTAGGAAAGGACAGACAAGGATCTAGAAGAAGAAACTTCGTTTCTTCCCAATCATCCCAATCCCTTTTTCTAATAGTTGCTATAACTTCTAAAAGATTTCTTTTAGGGCATTGAAAGAGGTGTGACATTCAATCTTATCAAACTCCACCTTAGACCTAATCCTAGCAAGTTTCTTAACCATCGTACAACTTAGTTTTTTTAGATTAAATTAAAAGACCAAACACCCATTGGAATCAGCTCGTAAGAACACTTAGGAAAAATTACACATCCCTGTGGACCGACCCGTATTCACCGCCTAGCTTCATGCGACGCCGTTCTTGATTGCGGTAAATATTTTTGATCGTTAAACCTTACACTAAATCAAATGGCGCCGTTGCCGGGGATGGCGTAAAAATTTCCTTTTTGTAATTTCGGATTGATATAAATTTTAAAAATCATAAAAATCTGAAAATATAAAAAGTACAAAAAGTTTCAATTTTTGTTATTGTTTAAAGGGTTTATTGTTTGAATCTTGCAGGAACAGCGAAGAATCTCGGATCTGGAAATTTACAGAGAGCAAAACAGAAATTGGTACATCAGAACAGAGGAGGAGTGGAACAAAAGTGCGGCAGATTTTTTTTCAGAGACCGATCCATCCACAAGACCGTGTTTCCGCGGCCTTTCTGCTCGCAAAACCACGGTTCCGCGGTGAGCTTGCCACGTCAGCTCCTAAAATTTTGCTGGTTTGTTTTCTGTACCCCTCTCTTCCAACCTCCATATATCTTTTTGCGAAATTTTCTGCAGGATTTCTTTGCGCTAAAAAAAAAAAAAACTTCTTCCCCCTTCTCAATAACAGATTTTCTGCAGGTTTCTTTGCGCCGCGTTAAAAAATAATTAATTGCAAGTGAATTTACTGTTTTGCATATTTTAATCGGACTTTAAGGGGCTATTGACCAAACTCAGATTGGGTGGGGATTTCATTACCCTTCCCAGGACCCCAGAAATCACTTAAAGCATTTGCATTGACCACAATTAATTAAAAAATACTAGACTCAGCCCTAAGGACTTCGAGCTCAATAGGACAAAGGACTAGTCATAGGCATCAACCGTTAATCCTATCCTGACTTTGCGGTGTCTAAGCAAGTGTGTCAAGGCAAGTAGTTACTTAATTAGGACCGCTACTTGTAGCGGGGAGCCTCCCACTTACCTGGCACTTATCTGGCCGCAATTAACGGTGAAGAGGCAGTTTGAGGTCCTATTTCTAATCCTAGTTAGGAGCCGTCTAGCTGACCTAGGTAACCCAAGATCTAGGCCTGATTGTGCATGTGTGGTTGATCGCAATTGTGTCACAAGTCTCTTTTCAAAAATCTTTTGCAAAAATTTCACAAAAAAAATAATAAAACTTGCAACTTGTCGCTAAAGAAATCTTGCAACTCACTTACACCACTTCCTCTCATTGACGTTATTTTACCTCCACATTCTGTCTTTCATTTTTTTCTGACTACACTACCCCTTTAGTGTATGTCACTTTGGACTAGGGACACTAGCACCCGATTAGTCCGTGTTTCATTAGTTCCGACCGACGAACCCTTCGACACCGAAGTCGAAATTCCGTCCACTTCCTTACCTCCTCCTTCAAATTCTTCTTCCGAAGGCATGTCGGGATACAATCCTAACAATACCTTATCGACGGGAATAATTCCACCTCCGTTAGGTGTGAATAACTCGAATCACCCGCCTGTTGCAGCGCCCGCATGAGTCGCGCTCCAGGATCTCTTCTACCCTGTCCGCACTTCTTTACCTACCTGTCTTTTACCCCCACCGGCAAATGGGGACAATTTTGAAATAAAACCCCATTTCATCAATATGCTGCCAAAATTTCATGGTTTGGAATCTGAAGATGCTTATATCTTTATCAATAAATTCCAAAACGTTTGTGCTATGATGAAAACGACCCAATTAAGTGATGACGCTATAAGGCTAAGGGTCATTCGTTTCACCTTATGTGACCTAGCCGAGAAGTGGATATACAGCACCACATCACATTCCATTAGAAATTGGGACGAGTTTGTGAAAGCTTTTCTTAAAAAGTCCTATCCTCATCATAAAACTGCTAGAATCCGTAATGAGATTATACAATTTTCACAGCTTCCTTCCGAACCATTTTGGAAGTGTTTTGAGAGATTTAAAGACCTACTCATTCAATGCCCTCATCATTGGATCGAAAGTTGGCAACTTTGCCAAACATTATATGAGAGATTGAACTCGGCAACGAAGCAGTTGCTAGAAACCATCTGTCAATGTCACTTTCTCTCCAAATCTAGTGAGTAAGCGTGGCAGTTTCTTGAGGACCTTAGTGAACAAACAATTCAGTGGGAGAGCACCAAGACCACATCATCTTCTTCTAGTGGTCAATCTAAGGCAGGCATACATCAAATAGAGATGTCGATTGCTATGAAGGCCGAGATGACCGCTCTTACGAAAAAGCTAGAAGCGATTGAGACCAAAATCTCATCGCCTTCTCCTACCCCTGTTATGCCTCCACGAACTGTTTGTGCTTGTTGGGCGGATCCATCACATCTCACCGAAGAGTGTCCTTACAATGCAACTACTCAAGGACACGATCAAGTCAATGCTACCTTTCAGCAACAACAAAGAAACGATCCATATTCTTCAACATACAATCCGGGTTGGAAGAGACACCCAAATTTCGCTTGGAACCAAAATCAACAATTCCAAGGAAATAACAATTTTCAAAGGCCTCCTCCTCTACAACAACAAGCACCTCCACAAACTCAATTTCAACAACCTTTCCAACAGCAACCTTACCCTAATCAAGTGAACAATTTTGTGTCTAACACTTCTTACCCACCAAACAATTTTGTTCAACCTAATAATGACAAGGTTAGCACGCTCGAAAGAAGTCTAGATGCGTTCCTAAAGCAATCTACACAATCTACAACAAGATTAGAGACTTCTATTCAATCTTTGGTGCAAAACAGTGCCTCACACGATCAAAGCATAAAATCTATTGAGACACAAATTGCACAACTCAATGCAGCATTGAGCGAGCGAGAAAAAGGAAAGCTCCCATCTCAACCACTGCCCAATCCCGGTCACGCACATGCTGCATATCAACAGCAGAATCATAACGTGAATGCTGTGACCACGTTGAGATCGGGAAAAGTGTTGCAAAACAATGTGGGTATTAATAATGACACCCCTGCCGGTGGCCCTTCTTCATCTTCTTCACCTTCTTCTTCTACTTCTTCTTCGTTAGAGCCTATTCTCCTTCCTTCACACGGCTCTACTTCTTCTAGCTCGAACGGACCCACTTCTCACAACACGAACACATCTACACGGGGTTCCGTTCTAACTCAATAATCTGATCCGCAAAAATTGGACTCAACAACCTTTCAAAATGTTCCTTTTCCAAATCGGTTGAGATCCAATAAACCAACTCCACAGATGGAGAAGATTGTCAAGTTGTTCAAACAGGTTAGCATAAATATCTCTCTTTTGGATGCAATCCAGCAAGTTCCTACACATGCAAAAATCTTAAAGGACTTATGCACCAAAAAGAGGAAGTCACAAGTACCAAAGAAAGTTTTCGTGGCTAGTGCTATTAGTGATGCTCTTGTCAATTCTTTACCCCCAAAGCACAAGGACCCCGGTTGTCCTACCATTTCGATAACGATTAGGGACAAGAACATCAATAGAGCACTATTAGATCTTGGTGCGAGTGTCAATTTGCTATCTTATTCGGTGTACGAACAATTAGGCGTTGGAGAGCTTAAGCCCACTCATTGTACTCTCCAAATGGCCGACCGATCAATCACCCATCCTAGGGGAGAGTTGGAGGATGTGTTAATTAGAGTAGGGGATTTCATTTTCCCCGTTGACTTTATTGTTATGGATATACAACCTGTCGCTAATCCCCGGAGTCAAATTCCGGTGATACTTGGTCGACCATTCCTCACGACTTCTAACGCGGTAATAAATTTTCGTAATAGTTCAATGAATCTATCATTTGGCAATATGACAATTGAACTCAATATTTTTAAGTTGGGGAGTCAGCCTGCCGAGCCTAATGCTAGCGTACTTGATGTTTGCTCGATCAATGAGATCGCGGAGGATGACTGTGAGTTCGAGAATTTTTTGTTCGATCACAGCAGTGTTGACGCCACTAGTGCGTTCCTCCTAGAATCCGACACAGCTTTCACGGCGAATAACGATTATGAGTGTTTTACCTTTGTTGACTATTTTGAAAATTCATCACCTGAGTTTGAGTCTTTTGCTTTTTCGGATGAGTTAGTTTAACCATCCGACTCGGTTGCGTACACTCGATTTGAACCTTTGATGGAATCCTTCGAGTTTGAAACGGTTACTCCATTGTTACCATCTATTGTTTGACCTCCTAATCTCGAACTAAAGCTTTTGCCGTCGCACCTAAAATATGCTTATCTAGGTGAGAATGAGACCTTACCCGTCATCATATCGGCCTCTCTGGCTCTTAAGCAAGAGAAAGCCCTTTTAATGGTCTTACATAATAATTGGCAAGCTTTCGGCTGGTCTATGGCGGACATCAAGGGGATTAGTCCCCTCATAGTCGAACATCATATACACTTGATGGATGATGCCAAGCCGGAAAGGGATCCACTAAGGCGCCTCAACCCTATTATGAAAGAGGCTGTCAAGAAGGAGATTGTTAAGTGTCTTGATAGTGGTATCATTTACCCTATCTCGGATAGCTAATGGGTTAGCCCCATTCATGTTGTGCCAAAGAAATCGGGCATCACGGTCATTACCAATGAGGCAAATGAGTTAATTCCCACTCGCACCCAAACTGGGTGGCGAGTTTGCATAGACTATAGAAAACTCAATGCCGCGACAAGAAAAGACCACTTTCCTTTACCTTTCATTGACCAAATGCTCGAACGATTGGCAGGGCACGAGTTCTATTGCTTTTTGGACTGCTATTCCGGCTATAACCAAGTCCCCATAGCCAAAGAGGATTAAGACAAGACCACATTTACTTGTCCTTTTGGCACTTTTGCTTATCGTCGCATGCCCTTTGGGTTATGCAATGCACCCGCTACATTTTAGCGGTGTATGATGGGGATCTTTTCAGACATGGTTGAAAAGTTCTTGGAGATCTTTATGGATGATTTCTCCATTTTTGGTGACTCCTTCGACGAGTGTCTACGACATCTTGACGCAGTTCTTACCCGCTGTAGGGATAAGAACCTAACTTTGAATTGGGAGAAGTGCCATTTTATGGTACGAGAAGGCATTGTCTTAGGACATGTCATCTCGCAAAACGGCATAGAGGTTGATAGAGCCAAAATTGAAGTAATTTCTAATCTTCCTCCTCCTAAATGCGTCAAAGACATCCGAGCCTTCCTTGGCCACGCCGATTTTTACAGACGGTTCATCAAGGATTTTAGCAAGATTGCTAGACCCTTGACTCTCTTATTGGCCAAGGACACAACATTTGATTTCGACTCAACTTGCAAGGAAGCATTCGAGTCTTTGAAACACTCTCTCATTTCTGCGCTCATTCTTTCATCTCCAGACTGGACGCATGCTTTTGAAATTATGTGCGATGCATCAGATTTTGCCATTGGTGCTGTTCTTAGACAGCACATTAACAAGATGCCGCACGTGATTTATTACGCTGGCCGTACACTAAATGAGGCCCAACTAAACTACACAACAACAGAAAAAGAGTTTTTAGCAGTTGTGTTTGCACTTGAAAAATTTCGGCCTTATTTAATCGGCTCTCCAGTCATTGTGTATACGGATCATTCAGCTCTTCGCCACCTTTTTGCGAAGAAGGATGCTAAGTCGTGGCTAATACGTTAGATCCTCCTGCTACAAGAGTTCGACCTTGTCATAAGGGACAAAAAAGGATGTGAAAACGTAGTAGCCGATCACCTATCACGACTTCCTTCTTCGCCTACGCTTGAACTTCCAATCACTGATGTTTTTCCCGATGAGCAACTCTTGACCGTTTCTTGCGAACCATGGTTCGCCGATATTGTAAACTACTTAGCCACCGGCTTGATACCTAAAGATTGGTCGAAACAGGATAAACTTCGATTCTTTTCCCAAGTAAAGCATTTTTACTGGGATGAACCTTAACTTTTTAAATACTGTTCCGACCAAATCATTCGTCGGTGTGTACCGAAAAATGAGGTTAAGAGTGTGCTGTCTTTTTGCCACGATCAAGCAAGTGGAGGGCAATTTGGCCCAAAGAAGACAGCCGAGAAAGTTTTGCAGTGTGGTTTCTATTGGCCACGACTCTTCAAGGATGCATATGAATACTGCAAGACTTGCTCCCGGTGCCAACACTTGGGCCGGATATCGCGGAGAAACGAAATGCCGCTCCAACCAATTTTGGTTGTGGATATTTTTTATGTTTGGGGCATAGACTTCATGGGACCATTTCTTAACTCTTTTGGAAATGTGTATATTCTTTTGGCTGTTGACTACGTTTCAAAATGGGTCAAGGCTGTGCCTAGCCAAACGAATGACAATAAGGTTGTCGTTCGATTTCTTAAAGAACACATCTTTTCTCGATTTGGGCACCTTCGAGCAATAATAAGTGATAACGGTTCTCACTTTTGCAATAGGACTTTCGGGTCCTTAATGCGCAAATATTCTATCACCCACAAGCTGTCAACACCATACCATCCCCAAACATGCGGGCAAGCCGAGGTCTCGAATCGGCAAATTAAGCAAATCTTGGAGAAAACGGTGTCTAAAAACCGTAAAGATTGGTCCCTCAAACTGATCGATGCACTATGGGCTTTCCGTACTGCATACAAGACCGATCTTGGTATGTCTCCATACCGGCTTGTTTACGGGAAGGCTTGCAACCTCCCAGTAGAGATTGAGCAGAAGGCATTTTGGGCTATCAAAGAGCTGAATTTATCTTTAGGAGATGCGGGCAGCAACCGAAAGCTGCAGTTGAATGAACTAGAAGAGCTGCGGGATGAGGCATATGATAATGCCGTAATTGTGAAAAACCGAACTAAGGTGTTCCACGATAAACACCTTTTGCGAAAAACTTTTGAACCTGGTCAACAGGTTTTACTCTATGATACTCGGTTACATTATCATCCCGGCAAGCTCCGTTCTAGATAGAGAGGACCTTTTGTAGTCCGCACCGTTTATCCGCACGGTGCGGTTGATCTTGAAAATCCTGAAGACGGTACTTTATTCAAAGTGAATGGGCATCGATTGAAACCATTCTTCACAGCGGACCGATCGGAGGAGCTCCTGTTGTTGCAGGAGCCGATTTACACTGATTGATCTTCCTCCACTTTCACCCCCGGATTTCCATTCAATTTTTTCCAAAACTTTATTTCAAATAAGTTTGGGGGTGCGTATCATTTGTAAATATGTTAATAAACAGGGGAGTGCCGACATTATCGACCCACTTGGTGTAGCATGACAGTGAGGACACTGTCCAGTTTAAGTTTGGGGGTATGCTCGGTACGTCTTCTTCCTTCGCATTCATTTGTACATACTTTTGCATTGGCATATTTATTTGAAAACCCATAAAAATTGAAAATTTTCAAAAAATTATAAAAATTATTGTATTCAATTTTGGCCATATTTAACTTGAGTTTGACAAATAGGATAACTGGCTAAGAACAACTAGATCTTAGACTTAGTAAATTAAAACCCCTAAAAATAACCTTCTTTAAAGATTAACGGCAGAAAGTATATGTCTTCGTGTTTTATTTAGAAATAGGCAAATTTTGAGTTCACTTTTTGGGCTAAGTTGAAATAAAGGAAAAATATTGATATTCTTATTAGAGTATAAGTTTGAAAAATAATTCCTAATTTAAGTCTAGATTCTGAAAATGTATACCCAACAAATTGCACAATCACGCACCTTGAAATTTGGAATAGTAGAAGAGAACTTGAAATGCTCTTGTCTAAAGTCCTTAGTACGAAGAAAATAAAAAATGTGTGAATAAAGAAAAAAAATGAACACTGGTCTTTGTGATTACTTAAGCCTGCAAAAATAGAAAAAATATTTAGCGAAGGTGCTTCAGCACCTAGTGCCTTAGACCAACTGGTTTGGGAGTCACTGCTAAAAGCCTTGGGTATTGCAAGACTAGGAATTACGCTTTAAAGTGCAAACATATCTTGTAGTCGGTTGTTGGTACCTCAAGAAGTATTAACGGTCGCATGAAGGATGTGTAAGCAAAAATTCATTAAGAATTCACTAGTTAATTAGTGCTTTGGACAACGGACAAGGGTATGATTGCTTGATTTGAATTTCCAAGTGTTAGTTATATGTATGCCCTAGAGGCCATTACTATACATAGGATGTATATTGTAGTGGATGCTGGGACATATATAGTGAGGACTTTCTTGCTCGACATGATAGTATGCTATCTGGTTGAACTTTACCTTAACGTGTACACTGATTGTCTCTCTGTTACATGTTGGTAAAGCCCTTAGGATGTGTACTTGACTACCTGGACTATGATGCGGATCATACTAGTGGGGACATGGTAGTCCATAAGTACATCCTTCAAAGTCCCTAGTCGTGGGTGTATCGAGACGGGGCATCGATATACCAGAGTAGACTAGCGTATACCTTCTCGACCCATATAGATGGGCGATGGATGATCCCATATCCATTGGTGTTTGACATCAGAGATGATATACGGGTGCTCAGTAGAGACTGGGTACACTGGACGGACTCGCCGAGAACTCCCAAATGGTATTATACCTCACGTCAGATGGCAGTTCTCTGGTGACACTGGTACAGCTTAGTCTGTAGACCCGAGATCGTCATAGAGTCTTGTGTGGTTCCCACTGTGCTTTGATTTCCATCTTACCACGTCCAAGAGGGCGTGCAAAACGGTGGTTTTTGGGTACAGTCCCGAGTCACATGGAGGCAATGAGCGATAGGAGGGGATTCGTTTCTCCCGGTATAGGGGGTTGATGTTGTGCTGTGTTCGATTGGCTATGACAGGAAATCCCTGGCCAGGGTTGCTGAGATTTACTGGTAAGTGTTACCAGTAGTTTCTCGAATAGTTATAGACCTCATATCGACACGACTTATCGAGCTATTGGGGTCTGACGTTTACCACCCCTAGGCGAGATATGCGACATATCAGACGATCAGACCGGACTGTACGGTAGTGTTACTGGTTGGATTCACTGGAGTGTGAGCGGGCTTGCTCGTCGATCTTCAGATCGCTCAATACCCGGGTGGCCGTTACGTTTAGCAGACCGCTTGCGGCTTGTGGGTGTTTGATATGATCATCATCTGCTGCCGGCGTATTGACGAGTCTTTAGAGTCCTACACAGAGGTTTCCTGGCTCAAGCGAAACGAAATAGGAGCGCATATGAGATATGTGCGGAACCGAGAATAATGCGTGTATGTGATACCGTATTCTATTCTCGTGATGAATGTATCGAATGGTTATATGCGATATAACCTAGTTATCGAATCGAGGGTTGATTCGATAAGCCGATACATTGGATACTAGTCGGTTATATGCGATATGACCGGATCGTTAAATCAAGTGTTGATTTAATGATTTAATGCATAATTATATATTTGATATATTACTTTGCGTTAACTAGTATTGGTTCACTTAAGATAGATTTTCTCACTCGGATGTGCGCATTATATATGTGATATGATTTTGTGCACTTGCTTGTATCATGTTTGATGATACATGCTTTTTGGTTAAGTGTAAAGTATTAAACCTTGGTTAATGAAATAGTTAGGGTTTATTATTTGTTATTTATTTATCTTATTTAATTATCCATTTATTTATGATAAATGAATAAAAGAAAATGAAATGAAATGGTGGCTTTCATTTGTTGTTTTCATGAAGCTTCATGAACACTTTGACTAAGTGACCATTTTGTCTCTAGCTTGACCCTAACCATTCCTTTAACCATGATTGATTCTCTACACATTACCATGGTTAATGTTATGATAAGAATGGATTATTCTTTTCTTTTTAAAAATAAACTTATCATATCATTTCTTCTTCTTCTTCCTTGAACTCAAGAAGAAAACCTTGAGGTCATCAATGGTGATTGATGATAAAGAGTGAGAAATCCAATTCTAAAGTCTACCCACTTCCTATTTCTTCATCCTCTACCTCTTGCCAAGTAGTAGAGTGTGTTTTCTTCACAAGTTTCTTGACTTGGTGAAGTCGGAGCTTGATTTAGCGATGCCTCGACGTAGATCATCTTCGGCATGGACATCGATGACCTAGCCCGTCCATTCTCCGATGAAGCCGACGCTAGAGCCCAGGACTTGTTATGGACAGCGAGGAGACTTCATTGCGGAGCTATGGAGGTGGAGAACCGGATCTACAAAGGTTGTATTTCCGTATCTCTTAGTTAAGTGTTAACTAGTTTATCTTTTCGCCTAAATATCTAGCCGACGATCCGTATTAGGGTCTCTCGGCACCCATAAATTTTAAAATTGGCATGGTTGATGCCTTGTGTGACCTCATTAGGGTACCTAGGAACCCTACACCAAGTGTAGGGGTGATTTATACACACACGTGGGGATATATGATTAGAGTTGAGATAAGAGAAAGGAATGAAGAATAGAACTTGTATCTTTAGTGGAGTTGATAGAAAAATTCCTAAGTGGAGATGGAACCTTAGAAGGAAAACTTGGGAAATGCTGAAAGCTAGTAATTCTATAGAACATATATAATCTTAAGTTAAATGATGAGGAAGCGTGAAGAATATGGGTGCATAATTTACGAGTCGACGATAATAGAATTCCTTGTTAGAAAACCTAATTGGAGAACAAAAGTCAATGGGCCGAGTTGATAGGATTTTTGTGGGTAGTATCCGCTGAAAACCCTCAGGAGACAACACTCCTCCTACTAGGGACACCTAGAAGTTTAACGGCATGTTGCACGTACTCAGCGCAATCACGTTTCCCTGCGAAAGTGCGGTTAGGTTTCATCGAGAATAAAATAATAAGTTTGCTCGAGGACGAGCAAAAGATAAGTTTGGGGGTATTTGTTCATATCATAATATTGCATTTTATATTCCCCATTCTTACGCGTTTTATAAATAAACAGGCGCTTTTTGACGCATGTCTGCTACATATTACAGGATACAGGTGCTTGGAGCGAAAACAATGAAAAAGAAAAAAGATGATACAAAAGAGGGACTTTTGACCAACAAGTAGAAGGATCCTAGTCAAGCCTAGACGAAGAACAATTCACAACTGTACAAGACAATGCAAGGTCTAAAATGTCAAAGTGAACGGTTAAAAGATCATTACAAGTTTTCACTGAAGATCTGAAGAAGACCCAGAAGTCAAATGGAGAAAAGAACTAGAGAAATAGAAAGCCCAAAGCATCAAGAAGCAGCCCACAAAAAATTATCATATGATCCTACCAATGGGCCGCGGAACCGCGGCCCAACCCCCACCAATGCCGCGGTTTCGCGGCCATTTATTGCACTTGTCGGCGCAAAATTCTGGTGGTGGTGCGTCGGTGCTTTTGTTGGGATTTTTCGGCGGTATATCTGTAATAGCACATGTGCGGGAAATTGTAACTCTAATTTTCCTATTTCCTATAAGTATGTATTCTAAAGATTGTATAAGGGATGCCTCTTTTCAATAAATAAAAATTCAGATTCTTTTGAGGATTAAAGAGCATCATCTCTGTAAGTTCTTCTTTTAATTCCCGCCTTAGTTTATAATTAAATTCTTGCCTTAGATTAATTAATCTTTTGCCTTAGTTAATTCTAGTGTAGAATCTCTTAAAACTGCAGTAGGAAATTAATCCAATAGATCTAAAAATGCAAAATCTCAAAATGATATTTTTAATAAATCCTCTAATGAGCGAGTAATTTCCTCTCTTGTTAGGGTTAGGAATAAGGGAGGGAATGAGAGATGAAGATCTCTTATCTCTTTCGTGCCCAATTATTTTCAATAACTAGAACTTCATGCATGATCCGCTTCCTACGGCACCCTATCCACGAGGTAACGGTGAAACCGTAGTATAAAGGACCGGACATGCATGTTTTCCATGAAGGTTAGAGCAAATATTAGGAAAGGACGGACAAGGATCTAGAAGAAGAAACTTCGTTTCTTCCCAATCATCCTAATCCCTTTTTCTAATAGTTGCTATAACTTCTAAAAGATTTCATTTAGGGTATTGAAAGAGGTGTGACATTCAATCTTATCAAACTCCACCTTAGACCTAATCCTAGCAAGTTTCTTAACTATCGTACAACTTAGTTTTTTTAGATTAAATTAAAAGACCAAACACCCATTGGAATCAGCTCGTAAGAACACTTAGGAAAAATTACACATCCCTGTGGACCGACCCGTATTCACGGCTAGCTTCATGCGACGCCGTTCTTGATTGCGGTAAATGTTTTTGATCGTTAAACCTTACACTAAATCAACAGGCTATCCACACGACCAGGGGAACGTCGGGTTTCATCTGCGACTTTATGAAACCCGGGGATCCCAAATTATCTATACTGTTTTGTGATGCTTATTACTTTTCTGTAATGTTGCATTTATCATACCTGGAGTGATTATTATATATTGGTATATATACTAGTAGATGTTGTATATGTTTTGCACCCGCGCTAGTCCAGTCCCCGCTCTGTCGTTAGTTAAGTAACCTAACGGGTGATGACGGGACCCAGTGGCGAATGCGGATGGCATATACGTACATTTTATTTTCGTTCTTTTCTGGTGTGATCAATTGATGGGACTGCGTTGATTCTTATCAATGCAAGGAAAACAAACCTATATTTGATGTTGTTGGAACCATTTTTTCAAAAGTTGTTATTACAAGGGCGTTCTCTTTTGTTTTGCACAGTGGTATTCAGTTATGAATATCCAGCACCTCATTCGACGAGGTAAGTGCCGAGACCCCTTCATCGGGAGTGACCCCTTGGACAGAGATTTGCGTCAGGATAATAACTTCACTATAGTCGATTACTTTTTGTTTTGCATTTTGGTATTCATTTTGGAATATCCTGCACCTCATTCGACGGGGAAAGAGCCGAGATCCCTTCACCGAGAGTGACCTCTTTAGCAAAAGTTTTCGCCATTATATTTTTATAAAAAGATATTCGGTTCCTTTAACGATATCAAGTTCATTACGCTAAAGGTTTTTTGTCAAAAACCAGCCGTAGCCCTCCGTCATTTCTTACAAGTATTGCTTAGTATTCGTGCTGCATTTGTTGACTGTGTCAAGGCATAGTGTGCGGTAACTAAGTAGTGCTTGTTTGTAGCATATTAATGCGATTGGTTAGGATAGTCGTGCGGCCTTGTTGACTGTGTCAAGGGCTCGTACGGGTGGGTTTAATGCAATCCTGGATAATGATGGGTTGAACTTGACTAGGACTCTTTGATTTGTTGACTGTGTCAAGGTCATTTGGGTCCTATGGGTAAAAACACACATCGGGAGTTTCAAACATACTAGAAACTTCCCAGGCTTGCGCATACCTTCTGGAGTGTGATGACATGAGTGGATTTCATCACGTTATCATGCGATGATAGTTGGATCCCGATTCCCACTGATGAGTTGGTTTACTCCTCGGGTGACCCCCACTAATTCTTCTTTCAGGTTTGGAGGAGAATTTGAGGATACAGTGGGAGGTTTCTTGATTGGATAAAGTAATTAACCATTCTGATCTAGGTTAGAGTGCACGCAGAATGTTTCTACTCTTTCTCTCTTTGACTGCGACCATGACCCGACCCTAGACTATAACTCAGTGACCAAGTTGACTGAACTTTCTTAAAACACTGGCTTTTGGATTGTCTGAGTTGCATACATCATTGCCACTCTTTCTTTTACCCTTTGAGTTTCTCCAGAACACCCCGTATTATTACGAACATCCAATTCCATTGGATAAATCCATCGTATGGTTATATACGAACTCGAAGGAATTTCTTCAAGGATGGATTCTGGTTCTGGAGAGATTGAATAGGACTATTCAGTTGTCTTTTCTTTTTACCTTCTCTCAGGTTGTGAGGGCTCCTAGGATTAGGAGAGGTTACACCTATTAGGCTTATTGGATAGTCTTCTTCCAAACCATAGGCAGGTGCCGAAAGGTAGGGAATGAAGAAAACCAATTAGCCTAAGTTGAGTGTACAGAAGGTAATAAGTAAAGATAAATAAAGGGATCAGAAAGAGGGAAAAGTAAATTGCGACTGTTATCATTCACGACCAAACCACGTATTTCATTGCCACTCCTGCTTCACCTTTATATTTCTCCAGAACACCCCGTATCACTACGAACATCTAATTCCATTGGATAAATCCATCATATGGTTATATACGAACTCGAAGGAACTTTTCCGAGGATGGATTCTGGTTTAGGAGAAATAGGAATAAGGTTTATTCAGTTGTCTTTTATCCTTACCTTCTCTCAGGTTGTGAGTGCTCTTAGGATTAGAAGAGTACACATATTATGCTTATTGGATAGTCTTCTTCCAAGCCATAGGTTGGTGCCGAACGGTAAGAAAGGAAGAAAACCATTAAGCCTAATGATGGTGTTCAGAAGGTAATGACTAAATACAAATAAAGTGTTAGTTATGTATATGCCCTAGAGGCCATTGTTGTACATATGATGTATATTATAATGGATGCTTGGTTATATATAGAGATGACTTTCTTGCTCGTCATGATAGTATGCTATTTGGTTTCACTTTATCTTAACATGTAGACTTGTATTGGTTTACTGTTTTACTCTCACATGTTGATAAAGCCCTTAGGATCTGTACTCGACTACTGGGACTATGATGAGATCATACTAGTGGGGCCGCAGTAGTCGATGAGTACATCCTATAACTGTTCCTAGTCGAGGGTATATCGAGACAGGGCATCGATACACCAGAGTAGACTAGCGTATACGCATCTTGACCCATATGATGGGCGATGGATGATCCCATATCCATCGGTGTAAGACATCAGAGATGGTGTACGGGTGCTCAGTGGAGACTGGGTACACTGGACGGACTCGCCGAGAACTCCCAGATGGTGATATACCACACGTCAGATGGCAGTTCTCCGGTGACACTGGTACAGGGTAGTCTGTAGACCCGAGATCGTCATAGAGTCTTGTGTGATACCCACTGTGCTTTGATTTCCACCTTACCACGTCCAAGAGGGCGTGCAAAACGGTGGCTTTTGGGTACAGTCCCGAATCACATGGAGGCAATGAGCGATAGGAGGGGATTCGTCTCTCCCGGTATAGGGAGTTGATGTTGTGCTGTGTTCGATTGGCTATAACTGGAAGTCCCTGGCCAGGGCTGATATAGAGATTTACTGGTAAGTGTTACTAGTACTTTCTCGACCCGTTATGAGCCACACATTGACACGACTTATCGGTTACTGGGGTCTGACGTATACCACCCCTAGACTTGATATGCGACATATCAGACGAACAGACCGGACTGTACGGGAGTGTTACTGGTTGGATTCACAGGAGAACGCACAGGCTAGCTTGTTGATCTTCTGATCGCTCAATACCTGGGTGGCTGTTACGTTTAGCTGACCGCTTGCAGCTTGTGGGTGTTTGATATGATCATCACCTGCTACCGGCGTATTGACGATTCTTTAGAGTCCTACACAGAGGTTTCTTGGCTCAGGCGAAACGGAGTAGAGGCACATATGTGATATGTGCAGGACCGAGAATAATGCGATATGGGATACCGTATTATATTCTCGCGATATTTAGTTATGAACCGGGTCATCGGATCAAGTGTTGATTCGATGAATCGGTACATGATATATTAGTCTGTAATATTCGATATAGCCGGATCGTCGGATCAAGTGTTGATTCGATGATTTAATGTATAATAATATATATGATATATTGTATTACATTATCTAATATTGGCTCGCTTTATTATTTCATTTTCTCAGTGGATGATACATTGATATATATGCGATATATGTTAATTGTATTATTTTCTTTTGTTGCAAATATATAATATATATATGATATATATTATTGTGACATGATATGATTAATTGTTAAACATGTTTAAGGATGATTAATTGAGGTTAGGGTTTGATTAGGGTTGGATACTTCATGCACCTTCTAGAAGCTTTATTCTTTTGTCATTCTTAGGATATTTTAGGATGACACATTCTTAACCCAACCAAACCCTAACTCTAGTTATTTCTCTACTAAATCCTAGCCACTCATCCTTGACCATGGTTTATAATCAATCATATAGCTTTCATTCTATTCATCACAAAAGGTTTAATCTTATTATTGTTTTTCCATTATCATCTTCTTCTCTCTTGAAAAGCTTGCTAGAAAATCCTTAAGTGATGAATAAATATGAGAAAATGATATAAAAAGAAAGCAAAATTACTACTCTCTCATCCTCATCTCATCTAGCCCATGAGATTAGTGTGTTCATCTCTTTAGAGTGAGAAAGCTTGAGTCTTTGCAACTTCAAGGTAGATCATCGGAGATTTGGAATACTTCGAGCTAGCATGGATCGTTCGAGTTGTGGAGCCTCTCATGAGTCCGGGAGATCGTGGATCGCGGCAAAGGGACTTCTACTCGGAGCTTGTGAAGTGAAGGAGCGGACTACAAAGGTTGTAATCCCTCACACTTAGATAAAAGTTATCATCTTGCATGTTAAACCCTAATAATCTAGCAAAGATCCCGGCTTTGGGTTGTTCGGCACGTCTAAATTTTTATCCGGGCATGTTTGATGCCTTATGAACCTTCACAAGAGTGCCTAGGAACCCTACAGTGGTATCAGAGCCTAGCTAGAGCATTAGGCGATGTGTTTACGAAGTTAAAACTCCGATCGAACCCGAAACGTCAAAATTGGACCCCTCTCTGGAAAATTTTTAAATTTTGGGATTTTTCTGAATTAAAAATATGTAAAAAAATCAGCAGGGAATTCTAAGAATTTCCATAAAACCCGAGCCCCTAATTCGATCAAACGGCGGCGGAACCGCGGCGCAAGCTTGCTTGCGCGGCGGTTCCGCGGCGGATTGATAGGATTGTGACACGTGGCTTTTCTGGTAATGTCCGTAGGTGCTTGTTGATGCTTCTGGATATTTTTAACAGTGATTCCAGTATTGTTTAAATCTGGGGTTTATTTTGTAATAGTAGATTCGATCGGAATATTTAAGTTCGTATTTCTTTCCGGATATTTAGAAATTGTTAAACTATTTGAACGGATATCATTAACTCACTGTTTCCCGGTACGGCAAACTTTCAAGTGTTGAAATTTCTTCGGGTTTAAATCTTTCGGAAAAATTGTACAAGTTAAGCGGTGGACCCTCTAGAAGACAACAAACCTTAACTCGATTATGTAACTGTCTTGAACTGCCTTTTGAACCTTCGGGTTTGGGGCAGTACGGCGTGCCACATGTGAGGCGTTGGCTTGACCTTTCTACGGCTGGATCACCGGTACTGTGATATATTCTGGGATTATTTGAACTCCGCTCAAGAGTTGAGCACTTTAGGAAATTTTGGGTATTTGATTATCTGTTCGGAAAGTTTAATACTGTCTATTTATCTGGAATGTGATACAATATGTGGAATTCATAGAGTTAGGCATGAAATGCGAAGTATGTGATATTTCGGATTTACGATGTCTAAAGTGATTGTGGATTCCAAATGTTGTAGTTTTACACTTTCTTTTCTGTGACCGTAAGTGTAATATGTGATATCGCCGGTTTCGTTGCTATATGTCAACGACAATTGGGATGCGCATATTTACTTATGTTGATGATATGTGATATTATGTGTTGCTGTGATATGTTATATTGGATCGTCGCGTTCAGAATAGCCGGGGTTTTTATGTGAGATGAGGGTTTTTATTTTCATTCATGTAAAATTCATTTGTAATGTAATATTCTTTTATTTGGGGCGCTTCCAGGTTGCGGTTGCTGTCACCAGTGTATATTATTTACTTTTCCGCATTAGGTAGACCCAAGGAGGGGAGCACAAGTAACCGGATTCTAGGGTCCAGTGGGAGGCCATCTCAAGGAGTCGAGACCGGGTCTCCTAACCCTAGAATTGGCAGTGTTACTTGCCGCTCTCGTAGGGGTCTTGGGATGTGGGTTTGGCTATTCGTCGCGACCGTGGAATCCGTGTTTTATACAGGCTCGTATTGAAAACACGGACGTCCTAGTATATCTAATATTTCATATATGTTCTTCTGCTGCAATGTTCTGTGATGAGATCATATTACTGCCTGAGACGAATGCTTATACTATATATATATGCTGATATATAAATATTACTGCTTTCGTTTCTTCTGTGATGCTTAGGAAGCATAAGCTGATGGGATATTTATTAATGAGATTAATAAAAAGAAAAGAATCCTAAAGATGTTGTAGAATCAAAAACTTTATAAAAAGGGTAGCTACAGTTTTGCTTTGCACAGTGATATATATGATATATCCTGCACCTTATTCGATGGGGAAAGGACCGACGATCCCTTCACCGGGAGTGACCCCTTTAGCAAAACTGGCAGATGCTACAAAACGCGGTTTGTCTTTTGATTGCTTTTAGAGTTTTGCTTTGCACAGTGATATATATGATATATCCTGCACCTTATTCGATGGGGAAAGGGCCGACGATCCCTTCACCGGGAGTGACCCCTTTAGCGAAACTAAGAAAAGCCTCAAAAACAGTCCTTTTCAAAACTTCACTCGATTCTACGACGATATCAAGTTCATTACGCAATAGGTTTTCTGAAAAACCTGTCGTAGCTCTCCGTCATTTCAGATAAATCCTACTTAGTATTCGTGCTGTGTTTGTTGACCTTGTCAAGGCACAGTGTACAGTAGCTAATTAGTGTTTATCTGCTAAAACATGAGATATGATTGGATTAGGGTATTCGTACGGCCTTGTTGACCTTGTCAAGGGTCATGCAGGTGGGTTTAATTCAATCAGAAAATGACGGGTTGAACTTGACTTGCGATTTATGGTTTGTTGACCTTGTCAAGGTCATAGATCGCTAGGAGCAAAATATTATTGGGAATTTCAAGTGTTGAAATTTGCAATGAGATTGCATACCTTCTATGAGATAGTTGGATCCCGATACCCACTGCGAGTAAGAGTTACTCCTGGGAGAGTTTTACACAGGACAATTAGCCGATCAAGTAGGTGTCTAGAAAAGTGTTAACGGGGTTACGCCTCTGGGAAAACGAGGTTTACTTTAATTAGGTCCGTGCAAAAGCACGGGGAACCTCCCTCAAAGTACCGACACTGATCTGGCTGAAAGATTGACGAAATTGTAAGGTGTAATTAATCCCGGCTAATCTTACCTTTTAGGGTTTTAAGGTAGATTTGATAAAAACAGTGGGAGACATCCTGATTAGATAAGATAATAACTAATCTAATCTTGCAAGAGCATACGCTAAAGTGTTTTCTTCTCTCTCTCTCTCAAGGTAGCGACCATGTCAGGCCATAATCAAGATAATAATATGGATGTATTGACTGAACCCAATTATTGTACTGAGCTAGGGAATGTTGGACCCGTTCTTTCTTATAAGAGTTATAAGACTGAACAGGAAACAGGAGAATATCTAGATTCTCACGCCGCCCAAAAGAACATACATGTTGATGCATCTTCTTCGGGTGTGTTAGTTATTGAGAACTGTTTCTCAGTTCACCCTACGTCCTGGGTATTAGATACCGGATCAGGATCCCACATATGTAAACAGTTACATGGGCTACGTAAAGGTAGAGAACTGGGAAAAGATGATCATTCCGTTCAAGTAGGGAACGGTGCAAGTATTGTAGCCAAAGCTGTTGGCGAATATCACCTTGTATTACCAAGTCATAATACACTGATTCTAAATGAGTGCTATTATATACCGAACATGATGTGCAACATTATATCAGTCTCCTTATTAAGTAAAGAAGGATATAATTTTGTAGTATAGGATAATGTTATGAACATATTCCTAGATCAAAAGTTGATTGCATCAGGCTCGTTACATAATGGCATATTCATTCTAAATCAGAATACAGTCCTGAATATACAAAACACACACAAGAGGAAAAGTTCGGATATGAACGAATCCTACTTGTGGCATTGTAGACTTGGTCATATCAATGCGACACGACTGGCTAAGTTACATAAAGATGGTTATTTGAATCCGTTCGAATTATCATCTTATGATACTTGCCATTCATGTCTCAAAGGAAAAATGACCAAAGCTCCGTTTAGTGGACACGGAGATAGAGTTACTGAACTCTTAGGACTAATACATAGTGATGTTTGTGGTCCCATGTCTACACATGTCAGGAACGGTTCTTCCTACTTCATTACATTCACTGACGATCTTTCTAGATTCGGACATGTGTTCCTGATGAAACACAAGTCTGAAGCTTTTGAGAAATTCAGAGAATATAAGCACGAAGTAGAGAATCAAACGGGCAAAAGTATTAAGATTCTTCGATCTGATCGAGGAGGTGAATACTTAAGCAATGAGTTCCTAGATTATCTAAAAGAGAATGGGATTCTCTCTCAGCTTACTCCTCCTTATACACCACAGCACAACGGTGTATCTGAGCGGAGGAATCGCACCCTATTAGATATGGTACGCTCTATGATGAGTACAGCTGAGTTACCTATTTCTTTCTGGGGGTATGCGCTTCAAACAGCAGCATACCTATTGAATCAAGTTCCAACTAAATCTGTACCTACCACACCATATGAGATATGGAATGGGAAGAGACCGTATCTTAAACGAGTTAAGATATGGGGTTGTCCGGCCTATGTAAAAAGGCAAAATCCGGACAAACTCGAGGCACGGTCAGTTCTTTGCAAGTTTGTAGGATATCCGAAGAATTCTTATGGATATTTTTTCTATCACGGTGAGGAGCAAAAAGTGTTTGTTGCTCAACATGCCACCTTTTTAGAAAAGGAATTTCTTGCAAAAGAGATTAGTGGCTCTGAGGTAGAACTGGAAGAAGTTCCAGCAACACAAACTGCAACTGAAGATTTAGTGGAACCAGAGGATTCAGTAGTACCCGACGAACCCCAGCCTCTCCGCCGATCTAGTAGGGTTTCTCGTCCACCTGAGAGATACTACGGTTTTCTCATTGATGGTGGAAGCGAGGATTGCATCATGGATGATGATGACCCAACTAGTTTCGAGCAGGCCATCACAAGTGGTGACTCTGTGAAATGGCTGGATGCAATGCGATCTGAGATGGAATCCATGTACACCAATAAAGTATGGATTTTAGAAAATGCTCCTGAAGGGGTAAAACCCATTGGGAGCAAGTGGATTTTTAAAAAGAAATTTGCTGTAGATGGAAAAGTTGAGACTTTCAAAGCTAGACTTGTAGCAAAGGGTTTTCGTCAACGACCAGGTGTGGATTATGACGAAACCTTTTCTCCAGTGGCTATGCTTAAGTCCATCCGGATCTTACTTGCCATTTCTGCATACCATGACTACGAAATCTGGCAAATGGATGTTAAGACCGCCTTTCTAAACGGTGATTTAGAAGAGTGCGTGTACATGACTCAGCCAGAGGGCTTCGTAGATAGTGGGAGCAGCGGAAAGGTGTGCAAGCTGCTTAAATCCATTTATGGGTTAAAGCAAGTATCGCGGAGTTGGAACATCTGTTTTGATGTTGTAGTCAAAGAGTTTGACTTCATCAAAAATATAGATGAACCTTGTATCTATAAGAAGGTAGCAGAGGGTAAGGTTGTCTTCCTCGTATTGTACGTGGATGACATACTCTTGATGGGAAATGATATTCCTATGCTGCAATCAGTCAAGCTCTTCTTATCACAGAGATTCTCAATGAAAGATCTAGGTGATGCCTCCTGCATATTGGGAATCATGATCTATAGAGATAGATCTAAACGGATACTGGGATTGTCCCAATCCAGATACATTGACACCATACTAAAGAGGTTTAGTATGGAAGAATCCAAGCGTGGGAACCAACCCACGATCTCTGGACTCACTCTCTCCAAAGAGATGTCTCCCAAGACTGATTTGGAGAGAGCTCGCATGCAAGGGATACCCTATGCTTCGGCAGTAGGCTCTATCATGTATGCGATGCTATGTACCAGACCCGATGTAGCATACTCACTAAGTGTAGTGAGTCGGTATCAAGAAGATCCTGGAGAGAGTCACTGGACAGCTCTGAAGAACATTCTCAAGTACTTACGAAGGACTAAGGAGATGTTCTTGGTGTATGGTAACGGAGAACTCCAGGTGGAGTCCTTTACCGATTCCAGCTTCCAAAGTGATAAGGACGACTCTAAGTCGCATTCGGGTTTTGTCTTTACCCTCAATGGAGGGGCGGTATGTTGGAAAATTTCCAAACAGGATACCGTTGCAGACTCGACGATGGAGGCTGAATACATCGCTGCCAACGATGCTGCCAAAGAGGCTGTCTGGATCAAGAAGTTCATTACTGAACTTGGAGTGGTTCCATCCATTGAGCATCCAATACCTCTGTATTGCGATAACAATGGAGCTGTGGCATTGGCCAAGGAACCCAGATCCCATCAAAAGTCCAGACATATTCTGAGGCGGTATCACCTGATCAGGGAGATAGTTGATAGCCGGGAGATTGAGGTCAGGAGAGTAGATACGAAGGACAACACTGCGGATCCATTCACGAAGGCTATTCCCCAGATACAGTTTGAGAGATTATTCGGGATGCTAGGTATGAGATACTACAGCAGCTGGCCTTAGTGCAAGTGGGAGATTGTTAGTTATGTATATGCCCTAGAGGCCATTGTTGTACATATGATGTATATTATAATGGATGCTTGGTTATATATAGAGATGACTTTCTTGCTCGTCATGATAGTATGCTATTTGGTTTCACTTTATCTTAACATGTAGACTTGTATTGGTTTACTGTTTTACTCTCACATGTTGATAAAGCCCTTAGGATCTGTACTCGACTACTGGGACTATGATGAGATCATACTAGTGGGGCCGCGGTAGTCGATGAGTACATCCTATAACTGTTCCTAGTCGAGGGTATATCGAGACAGGGCATCGATACACCAGAGTAGACTAGCGTATACGCATCTTGACCCATATGATGGGCGATGGATGATCCCATATCCATCGGTGTTAGACATCAGAGATGGTGTACGGGTGCTTAGTGGAGACTGGGTACACTGGACGGACTCGCCGAGAACTCCCAGATGGTGATATACCACACGTCAGATGGCAGTTCTCCGGTGACACTGGTACAGGGTAGTCTGTAGACCCGAGATCGTCATAGAGTCTTCTGTGATACCCACTGTGCTTTGATTTCCACCTTACCACGTCTAAGAGGGCGTGCAAAACGGTGGCTTTTGGGTACAGTCCCGAATCACATGGAGGCAATGAGCGATATGAGGGGATTCGTCTCTCCCGGTATAGGGAGTTGATGTTGTGCTGTGTTCGATTGGCTATAACTGGAAGTCCCTGGCCAGGGCTGATATAGAGATTTACTGGTAAGTGTTACTAGTAGTTTCTCGACCCGTTATGAGCCACACATCGACACGACTTATCGGTTACTGGGGTCTGACGTATACCACCCCTAGACTTGATATGCGACATATCAGACGAACAGACCGGACTTTACGGGAGTGTTACTGGTTGGATTCACAGGAGAACGCACAGGCTAGCTTGTTGATCTTCTGATCGCTCAATACCTGGGTGGCTGTTACGTTTAGCTGACCGCTTGCAGCTTGTGGGTGTTTGATATGATCATCACCTGCTACCGGCGTATTGACGATTCTTTAGAGTCCTACACAGAGGTTTCTTGGCTCAGGCGAAACGGAGTAGAGGCACATATGTGATATGTGCAGGACCGAGAATAATGCGATATGGGATACCGTATTATATTCTAGCGATATTTAGTTATGAACCGGGTCATCGGATCAAGTGTTGATTCGATGAATCGGTACATGATATATTAGTCGGTAATATTCGATATAGCCGGATCGTCGGATCAAGTGTTGATTCGATGATTTAATGTATAATAATATATATGATATATTGTATTACATTATCTAATATTGGCTCGCTTTATTATTTCATTTTCTCAGTGGATGATACATTGATATATATGCGATATATGTTAATTGTATTATTTTCTTTTGTTGCAAATATATAATATATATATGATATATATTATTGTGACATGATATGATTAATTGTTAAACATGTTTAAGGATGATTAATTGAGGTTAGGGTTTGATTAGGGTTGGATACTTCATGCACCTTCTAGAAGCTTTATTCTTTTGTCATTCTTAGGATATTTTAGGATGACACATTCTTAACCCAACCAAACCCTAACTCTAGTTATTTCTCTACTAAATCCTAGCCACTCATCCTTGACCATGGTTTATAATCAATCATATAGCTTTCATTCTATTCATCACAAAAGGTTTAATCTTATTATTGTTTTTCCATTATCATCTTCTTCTCTCTTGAAAAGCTTGCTAGAAAATCCTTAAGTGATGAATAAATATGAGAAAATGATATAAAAAGAAAGCAAAATTACTACTCTCTCATCCTCATCTCATCTAGCCCATGAGATTAGTGTGTTCATCTCTTTAGAGTGAGAAAGCTTGAGTCTTTGCAACTTCAAGGTAGATCATCGGAGATTTGGAATACTTCGAGCTAGCATGGATCGTTCGAGTTGTGGAGCCTCTCATGAGTCCGGGAGATCGTGGATCGCGGCAAAGGGACTTCTACTCGGAGCTTGTGAAGTGAAGGAGCGGACTACAAAGGTTGTAATCCCTCACACTTAGATAAAAGTTATCATCTTGCATGTTAAACCCTAATAATCTAGCAAAGATCCCGGCTTTGGGTTGTTCGGCACGTCTAAATTTTTATCCGGGCATGTTTGATGCCTTATGAACCTTCACAAGAGTGCCTAGGAACCCTACATAAAGGGAATTGGAGAGATGACAGGGAAATATACGGTTATAGTTATGAATCTGGATAATGGAAGAGGAATTACAATGAATACCCGGATACCCCTTCGAAACATTTTTATGTTTCAGTTTCAATGTGCATTATTAATTGAAAGCTGATTTCCAAATTAGACACTTGCTCCAGGGTATGTATTTACCAGGTATAATTCTCACATCTGTATGGTTTTACAGATGATGAGTGGGAGTAAGTTATTGGGAATTAGGTGATCATTCTCATTATATCGGAATTCGTTGTAATTGGTGATATTTGAGAAAATTGCCTGGATACAGTTTTCAACCTACGACGCACAGAGTTTGAGTTATTCAACTCAGGGGACTTATAAAAAGTATTGCATATTGTCCAGTGTCCATTAGGACAAAGGGGTTGGTCCTCGTACTATATTCTGTTTACTTGTGACTTCTCAAGTTTTAAACAAGTATTTCGTAGAAATACAAGGTCCAAGTTTGAGAAGTTATAGGTACAGGAATACAGTAGAGAACCATATGTTGCAAGTATCAGGATTCTTCAAGGTGATCAAAGATGTAGATACTTATGGTAGGTATTCAGTAGATAGTAACGGTTTTTGAGAAACTTGTTTCTCTTTCGGGTTGCTCATAATTGGATACACTCCTAAGTTGAGTAATGCTGATCGTCCTCTCTCCATTTAGTTGACATGCACTGGGGACAGCTGCATGATTTGAATCTGGTTCCAATTAAATCAGTGCCTCTATTTCTATATTGTATATAGAATGGTTCGTATCTTAACAATGTTAAGGTACGGGGAGTTGTCCGGCTTATGCTTAAAACCAGACTCCGGATAACTCAAGGCACGTTTCTGTAATGGCTGTTTGTGGGTTAACCCGGGCTTTGACAAGAGTTGATTTTCTACCATCTGGAAGATCAATAGTGATAATGTTCTTGACTCTCCACAGTTTTAGTAAAATGGACTTTTTCAGAAAACTGTAGTGGGAGTATGGTAGAACTGGAAGAGATTCCAGAACCGCAAACGATTACGGAAAATTTAATAGGACCTAAAGATTCAATCAGGATTGACATTCCATTAGCCACTCCGCAGATATGGTGGGTAACCTCAGGCACCAAAGAGGTACTCCGGTATCCTCAAGGACGGTGACAGGGAGGTTCTTGTTTACCCAGACTTGCTATTGCTGTTGTTCCAGACTATGAGACCCGGCAGGAGGATGAGTATAGCGTCGTTCTAAACTAGCTTTAGAAGTATACGTGTATATGATTCTGCCAGAGGGTTGTCGTAGTCAGTGGGAGCAGCGGAAGCATAGTGGACAAGTTGCTTATGCCTATATATGGACCAAAGCATATATAGCGGAGATATATCATCTATTTTTGATGTGACAGTCATGGACTTTGACTTCATCAGAATAGAGGATGGATCTATTAAGAAGGTAGTAGGGTGTGATGTCCTGGTATTTGGATGACATACACAGAGTAGGAAGTAAAATTCCTATACTATGATCGGTTATACCGTGGTTGACACACAGTAGTTTCTCCACATAGGATATGGATATAATATCACATGTTGTTTTTTGCACTAGATGCAATAGGTTGATATATTATTCCAATCCTGGAGAAATGTTCGGAAGCAGCTTACGAACATAAGTGGTTGTTCTAGGGATTTGATAGCGACAGCCTCCTTCGGGAGACAGTTATCATTCCAGGCTTCCAACGTGACCCGGATGACAGAGTGACTGTCAGAGTTATAGTTATCCCTCTGACGAGGGGCGGTAGTTTGGACAGGTAGTCCAAGCACATACTGAGGGAGGCATGGTGCAGGATACTGATTAAATTCAGTTGATGATACAGTCTAAGAAGTTTGCTGGATTTGGAGTTCATTTATGAACTGGGTCCCATCAGATATCCAGACATATTCTAAGACAGGTATTGCTCATTTCGGGAGATGGCTTTCTCCGCGAACTTGAGAAAAAGATAAACATAGAAAGAAACATCAGGACTAATAAATGCAAATAGGCCCCCAGCTACCAAAATCAGCCACTATCATTTACAGCCCATGACTAATAAATGCAGCCCTTGTTCATGCTTGGATTTCAGTGCAAAGGATGGGGGCAATGCTCACATGAATTAAACAAAGAGGGTGGTGTTAAAGACGGAAAAAGAAAACTGGCAACTCGCAAAATAATCCCGTAACGAATTACGGGATTACACCTCAACTGTAAATACATACCTGCATTTGTATTCCGACTGAATATAAATGCAATGAGATAAAAATATCCCTACACAATATAATACTAGGGTCCGGCTTAAACCAAAGCCCGCTAGTATTATCCGTCCGATCATGATCCGTGCACAAGTGCACGGATATGATCGAACCTTGCCATATTACCATACGACCTCTACAACGTTTCGCCCGAACTTGGGAAACTGTCTGTGGCGGACTCTAATGACTCATCAATACACTGGCACTGGGTATAACCACTAGCACGTCAGAGGTACTAGCTGTACGTAACGGTTTCCTATGTATTGAACGAAAAAGGAAGCTGGCGAGCGAACTCATCCAGAAACCCTACTGAACCTGACAGTGACAATATCCGTACAGTCTGGTCCGTTCATCTATGAGTATCGCATATAGGGCCTAGGGGGCTGGTAAGCGTCAGACCCCCAATAGTTGTATAAGTCGTGTCGGAGAGTGACCCAGAACACCCTGAGATACTACTGGAATGCCTACCGGTAAATCTCGATTACCCTGGTCAGGGATTTCGTGTAATGGCTCTCCTAAACACAGCACGATTTCACCCCCAATACCGGGAGAGACGAATCCCCGACGATCCACTCACTACCTCCATGTTGCTCGGGACTGTACCCAACTAAAACCTGTTTGCACGACTCCTTTGAGCCGTGGTACGGTAGTAATCAAAGCACAGTGGGAACTCACACGAGACAAATGACGATCTCAGGTCGACAGACTAACCTGTACACATGTCACCTGGGAACTGCTACCTGACGATATGTATAATACGAATTAGCATGTTCCCGGCGAGTCCTATCCGGTATACTCATAATCCAATAAGCACCTGTATACATCTTAGGTGAACCAACTGACACCAATGGCTTGTGAGACCGGCGACCGCCCCTCGTCGGGGTCTCGACTGTATACACTAGTCTACTCTGGAGTATTGATGCCCTGTCTCGAAACTCCTACGACTAGGGACACTTTAAGGATGTGCTTATAGACCCCAGCTCTCTCGTATATGATCGTCATCATACTGCTGGCAGTTAAGCAAGAATCCTATGGGCTCTATCAACATGCAATAGTGAACTAAAGCATGTACACGATGGTAAAGACAAACCAGATAGCATACTATCATCTCGAGCAAGACTGTCCTACAGGTATAGGTCCTCCATCAATCATTGCAATCACGTACCTGCGATCCAATAATTGACTTCGAGGGCACTATATCCAACAGTTTGGTTGGTTTTGCATGCGCAGGCTATAGGTTCTAACCTATGAGCACACCGCGTGCCGTATTAGTTTTCCGGACTTGATTTTAATAGCATTGCGACTATATATTTATTGTAGGTACCTTCGTGTGGATTCCAAGACGACGGAGCATGGCGTCATCGACTTCGGCAAGTAAGGATCAAGGTGAGTAGATTTATATCTATGGGGAAAGTCGGGTGGATGGCGTATATCACCCCGCAAGTTTTTTATGGAAACCGATCTATAGAATACAGTCGTAGAAATCTAGACTAGAAAACTAGGGATATGGTTAAAAAGATAGTTAAAGATGATATGAGTGATTGAATATATATATTGTGATATGAGAAGAAAGTTTTAGGGATATGAAAAGTGAATGTGAATCACGACTTATAGATATGTAGTTGCACTAGAATAAGTATGAGATTTAGAGTAGCATGACATGAGATTTATAAGATAGGATATATATATATATATATATGTAATTGACTTGATGTGGGATATAAATGTGATGAAATTAACATACGATGTGGTATGATGACTTGATTGATATGTCGGTATAAGGATGCGAGTCGATATGAGAGGATTGATAACTTTGTCGGTCCCCTGATATGAGATTGTTATGGATGCGACCTGGGATATAGGTATATAGATATATATGTTGTGAATCATGAGTGATATGCCGTACGAGACGTTAGGTCCGTACCCTCAGTGTCATATAGGTTGATAAGATCCCTGATGGTTTAATGCCGCCGTACGATGATTTACTATACGTGATAAGTTTTATGATGATTGATCCGTACCCTTGACTAGAGAATGTCGTACGATGGATCATACCATACGTGATGTTGTGAGGCTGGATGCCGATTGATTGATTCACCGACTCGGTCATGTTAAATACGTATACCTTATAGCGATTAGTTGACGATGTATTTTATGCTACGTTCATGTCATTCTCATTGCATTCCATATACCTGTGCCAGTACACCTACACCATTATCGATGATGCGTATGTTACACTTACACAGATTGGCCGGCTCACACACTTCATCATCGATAATTGTTATGTCACTACACAGTAGATTTGCTGCATCATGATATGACTCCTTGCATGATTTACTTTTTATATTCACATCAATGTTCCATGTTGTATGAGATACGGATATGCTTACATTTCTGTCATATGTTGCATACATCATGCTTTATGATTATACGCATTGAGATATACTGTTTTCAAGAGATTTCTGGATTTCAGAACCGTGGTTATTTCAAAAGAAAGTATGTATTGTTTTAAAACCCGGTTTCTCTTGATATGATATTTCAGTACGTGCACCATGCGTTTTCTTGGTTCTGAGACGTGTGATATGTGAAACCCAATTCGAGGAGTTGGATGATCCGTTTGCGGGTTCATGGTGGACCCGATATGGTACCCTGGGACAAGAAAGGGATGTCGCGCAGTAGACGATGAGCCTGGCAGAAGAACTACTACCTATCGGTGATTGGTTGGACCTGGCGGTTATCCGGAGGATACCAACCAGAGTCGAGATATGGATATGGGCCGATTCGTTCTGCCGGAGCCCGAAGGCCGATCCCAAAGACGGAGCCCGTGAGCCGATCCGGACTGACGGAGCCCGAGATATGGGGATTTACGTGTCGATGTTGGACACGGGTTCCATGATTTTGATGTGTCGTTGATGGACACACGGATTGATATCCTCATATTTTCATGCATATGCTTTTATGTTATTTACATGCATGACGTTGTTGTGTCATTGAGGGACACGTAGATGTTATCCACACACATACAGGTGTTGATTATATTGTTGGCATATATGCAGATACGGTCACCCTAGATATCATAGTATTATCTTTATGATATAGTTGACCTAGGAATCATTGTTTATTTCAATTTCTACCTGATGATATTTTTTACTCACGAGTTAGCAACTAACTCCCGTTGTGTCACAGTTCTTATAGGTTGACCACATGGATCAGTAGCGGCATCGCTGGCACACAGCTGCATTCGGGTGTTTTTCTTTTGGTAGGTGGTACATGTTGGATCGTACCACACTTGTATTTTCTATTCTGTTGTATCTAGTTAACTCCATCAAATCAGAAATTAGTATTTGTATAAGTAGTAAGACTTAGCAAGACTTGTAGTTGCGAGACTTTGAGCGATGGGTTATATGTTCGCTTGGTTGGTTTGATGTCTCGCTTTATTTATCTTTTTTTGTGTAGATCTTCGTTGTTGGGCGTCGTATACATATATTCTGTCTTGCGTGGTGGTGATTCCATCGATTGGCGAAGAGCTAGCTCCCACTTGGGGATGTCTTTATTATTATTATTATGTATATGTGGTTTTGGATCAAAATATATAAAGGAGGTGCTGCGCAAATTTTTAAAAGACGAAACATGTTTTTCAACTAGTAAATCCACTTGCATTTTTCATGTTTCCTTTTCTATGCATTTAAGAAAACTTTTGATTTCATCATACCTTTATTTCAAAACTTCACATATTTTATTTTCTTTAAAAAGGGTTTAGATTTCTGGGTTTCGTCTTACTTGAATTACGTTACCCCGGTAGACGTGGCGTGATTTAAGTGTCGGTCATGAGCTAATATTTTCGGGTCGTGACAATATTGGTATCAGAGCGCTAGGTTTAGCCTTGGTTTAAGTCTAGGTTTGACTATGTGGAGTCTGTGGCGTAATTTTATTTCGGAACCTAGGCTTGACCTTTCGGAACTTAGACTTGAACTTGGGGGTATTAGACCCGAACTTTCGTTTTATCGGTTGACCCTGATTGATAGAGTAGGTAGCTAGAGTAGAGTAATGTACCGTACGTATGTTCCGCGGCATATTTACGATACGATACTCCACTTAAGAAACCTTAGGATGTACATATTTTGAGATCTGTGATTCTCTTCGTACCCACGATTATACATCCATTTGAGATCCTTGATTCTATTCGTTTCCATGATCATACTCTCACTAATTCCGTTCCTCCTTATGATCATGTATTCATTTTGGGATCTGTTGATTCTTTTCATCCCTTTGAGCTATTTTCGTCGATACTTGATTGAGCTTCCTATCACCATGGTTTCAGCGCAGATTGAGCTGCTGCTAGTGTTGCGGTCAGGGCGAGCTCTTCGTGGACGAGGACTGACCATCGTGTTTTCTGGTGACATGGGAACGTATCAAGTTAGCATTTGTGTTATGACCTCTCGTTTAAGGCGAGGGTTCGGTTTTGCACCGGATGATCGGGCCATTGTTAGAGGCTGCCTGTTGTGAGAGGACTGTTGACGTACAATCTACCTCAAAGATCGTGATGTCGTCTACCGTGTAGACAGATGACCCAGCTGTTGCTGAGATTGATGGGATATCACTTCCTGAGCTTATGAGCTGAGATCGCTGGAGCTTCCAGGCAGAGATGCGACAGTAGATAGCTAGTCTATCTTGAGTGGAGAGACGAAGGTGATTCGTCAAATTTGATGCGCCGACACAGGCTCAGTTGAGTTGAAGATTTCCAGTTTGGAGAGTCTTACTCAGATCTAGAGTAGATTGATCCAGAGGTGAAGTTGCTCGTTGGATGATCCGATAGGAGATCAGTAAGTGGACCAGCTTCGGATAGAGGACCTCACCCACATGCGTTGTGAGTTGATCGAGGATAGACGAGTATGGATTATTTCTCCGATGGTTTTGGATGAGTTCCCGAGGATGTGTTCTGCTAAATATCTTCTACAGAGTGATGAAGATACTGATTTCGTAATTTTGAGTCCGTGTGAGAGACTCCAGATTGACTGTAGCCGAGAACAACTGCAGTATGCAGATAGCCTGACGTGACGTCGAAGTGGACGATAATAAAAACGAGTGGAGCAAGAGGTTCGTGCGAGATGTTAACGAGCTGTTGTTACTCTCAGTTGAGATTAGAGATCTGATATGTATACAGAGGCATTGGCATATGGCCAGTTCCCGAAGAAATGTTGTGCTGAGAACGTAGATGTTTACAAAACGAGAAAAGATTATGTAAGAGTGCCAGCCTCCGTACAGTTCGGCATAGGCGAGATCGGAAGAGACCTTGAGCAGGTTCCTTCCAGGACACTGTTGCGATAAGAGTTGCACCAAGGATAAGTTGTGTCATGTGTATTCAGAGGGCCATAGGCCGACGCCAGTGACGTGCCGCTTTACGAGTGGTCATGCTAATTGGCCGAGAGATGACCATAGGAGTGTCAGAGCGGAATCGTTCCGTTAGTACACCGGACTGGGCCGACGAGCCGATGGATTGCGATATTGGTAATCCACATAGAAATGAGGACCTAGAGATGGAGGATGCCAGACCGTGAGCAGGAGGCAAGCAGATGTTCTTGTTCTTCCAGTTTTGGGCGCACCGACATTTTTCGACATTGTAGGAGGTGTACCTCAATTTCATTTGTTGCGATTTGCGTTTGTGATCCGAGTATCATGCTTATATCGCTTGGATTTGAGTTTTGATGATTGGGTTTCATGATATTGTTTTCGTGCACCATGGCTGCACCTACTGGGTATTATATTTTTGTGCATAGTTATTGCACTTGATTTATGTTCTACATCGGTTTGCGATTTTTGCATATCTACTACACTTGATATTGATTTTGTGCCTTGGCTGCATGTGTTTATGATTTCGTGGATTTCATACGGTTGATTTGATTTTGTGTATGTGGTACGCACTCGATTAGATTTATGCACTCGGTATAGCTTACATGTGCTTGCAGTGCATGGATACATGTTTGGTGCACGCAGTGCACACGTTTATGATTTTATACATCTTGGTACACTCGGTGTTGCATTTTATACGCATTTGAGTTATTGATGAGTTTACGTGCATTTTTTGCGCGAGATTTGGTATTTCGTGCACTGGATGCACTGGATTTGTATTTCGTGCACTGGATGCACTGGATTTAGTATTTCGTGCACTGGATGTACTGGATTTGGTATTTCGTGCATTGGATGCACTGGATTTTTATTTCGTGCACTTGATGCATCGGATTTGTATTTTGTGCATTTGTTGCACCAGATTCGTGTTTCGTGCATTTGTTGCACTAGATTTGTATTTCGTACATTTGTTACACCGGATGGGTATTTCGTTCATTAGTTGCACTAGATTTATACTCCGTACCTTGGTTGCACCCGATTTATATCTTTGAGCATTTATTTTACCAGATTTATGTTTTTGTGCGCGTTTTCACTTGACGTTCGTTTTCGTGCGCTTTATTGCACTCGATGCTTATTACGGACCTGACGTGCTTGGGTTGGATTTTTGCGCATATTAGATGCTTGGTATTAGGTTTCGTGCACGACGAATGCACTTGATTTAGATTTCACTCATGCATGTCGAATGCACTTGATTTAGATTTCATTTGTGCATGTCGAATGCACTTGATTTAGATTTCATTCGTGCATATCGGATGCACTTGATTTAGATTTCATATGTGCGGGACGGATGCACTTGATTTGGATTTCACGCATATTGGGCGCATGACATGAGATGTGATTTTGTGCACACCGGATGCATTCAATTGGGATTTTCATTCGTGCATGATAGTTGCACTGGATTGAGATATTCATGCACTATAGATGCACTAGACGTAGTTGTCGTGCACACCCGTTGCACTGGACAGATACTTTCGTGCACACATATTGCACTTAGTGTTGGATATATATGCCCTAGAGGCCTACAGTGTATAGGATGCTTGGGATATGTATGTACATAACAGTCTTGCTTGATATGATAGTACGCTATTTGGTTTGACTTTGTCTTAACGTATGATATATTTTACTTGGTATTTATATATATATGTTGATAAAGCCCATAGGGTGTTTGTCTGACTACCGGCGTTGTGATGGCAGTCATACTAGTGGGAGCTGAATAGTCAATAGGCACACCTTTTAGATGTCCCTGGTCGCAGGAGTATCGAGATTGGGCATCAATACTCCGGAGTAGACTAGTGTATACATATCTAGACCCTGACGAGGGGCGATGGATTGGTCCCGCAACCATTGGTGGTGTTCACCTAAGATTGTATACAGATACTCACTGGGTGTGAGTACACCGGACAGGACTCGCCGAGAACTGACTGGATGGTATTATACCTAACGTCAGATAGCAGTTCTCAGGTGACATGTGTGCAGATAGTCCGTTGACTTAAGGTCATCATTTGTCTCGTGTGAGTTCCCACTGTGCTTTGATTATTACCCTACCACGGCTCAAAGGAGTCATGCAAATAGGTTTCAGTTGGGCACAGTCCCGAGCCACGTGGAGGCAGTGAGCGACTGTTAGGGATTCGTCTCTCCCGGTATAGGGAGTTGATATCGCACTGTGGTCGGTTGGTCATTACCATAAGTCCCTGGCCAGGGCTGATTGAGAATTACTGATGGAATGATCAGTAGATTCTCGGGTGGTCTTGAACCATACCGACACGACTTGTACGGTTATTAGGGGTCTGACGTCCACCACCTCCCTAGACCATACATGCGATACTCTTAGACGAACAGACCGGACTGCACGGATATTGTCACAGACAGGCTCAGTAGGATTTCAGATGGGTTACCTCATTAAGCTTTCTTATCGACAACTACCTAGGGACCGTTACGTACAGCTAGTGCCGCTTGCGGTCTGTGGTTAAACCCACTGCCAGCGTAGTAGTTGAGTCTTTAGAGTCCCACATAGAGATTTCCCAAACCCAGGCGAAAAGATATAGAGGTCGTATGGTTTTACGACAAAGGTTCGGACGCATACGTGTTTGAACGCACGTACGACATTCAGACAGTTTTTACTAGCTAGCTTTGGTTTAAGCTAGATTCTAGTATAAGGTTATTGGATTTATACAGTCTAAAGTTTTTCCGTGTTTTCACAGATGAGAGGGGCGTTCTCGTAATTTTCGGGGAAGCATCTAGAAGGATGTGACATGGAGGGAGAGGTGGCATTTTCGTTTAATGAATTAGTGACTCATTGTGAGTGATTCATCATATCATTAATGCATTATTAAATGCTTAATGACTCACATAATGAATCACCCACTTGCATTAATGAAACATGATGAATAATCTCATATTATTCATTTCTTTTTAATTCATTATGTTTTATATATCTAGTGAGAAGCTTTTTCATTTTCATTTTTATTATCATTATCATCTTCCCACTCTCTCTCTTCAAGTTCTCTCTCCTTCACCAAACCTAATCCTACCCTCATGAGTTGAGAATAAGGATTAGGAAAGACTAATTACTCCATAACCTATCTCTACATCACCTTAGCTACTCTATTTAGCAACTAGAGAAACTAAGTAACCTCAAATTTAGAGGTTATAGCTTGGATTAGGGTTCTCGGGTGGATCGTCTATCACGGAAGAAAGCCGAAGAGGACGTGGAGATCTAAAGAGGCCGTAGATAACATTAAGGCGAAGGACTAGAACCGTTTAGGATAATCTCTTAACATAGTAGTTTAGAACTCTATAGCTTTTGTTAAAACTTGTTTAGCAAACGATTCATACGGTTATTCGATGTTTAATCATAGAACAAGATTGTTATTCATATTTCTGCCTCCCCATAAGTATTGGGGTGTTGAACATCGACTTACAGTGTTATCAGAGCCTAGCTAAACAGTATTTAACACACTTGCAAATTTGTATGAATTTCGAACGGAGAAACAAACCGGAAAAACCCCGATATCATGTACTTTCTGTCGAATTTTAAATGAGGTCCAAAAATTTTTCAGGGACCCTCAGAATGACCTAAATGAATGTATTAGAACACCCAAGAAAATTGGGCTCATGAATCGGCCATAGCGCCGCGGAACCGCGGCCGATCCTACCGATCCGCCGCGATTCCGCCGCGCTTTGGACGATTCATCATCCCAAGTTTCTTGTGTTGTTTCTCTGTGATATTTGGTGTTTTCTGGTAATTTTTATTTTTGCTCAGGTTTCAGATTTACAGAGAAGTATTGGAGAAAAATTAAATGTGTTTAATCGATCGAAATTATACGGTATTTACTTGTTTGATTATATCTGTGAAATGTTTTATGTGTTCGTAAACCTTCCCTAACTGCTAGTATGTCGGTTGGCAGGGGGTTGCACATATCTGTGATGTTATATATAACTGTTTGTGTATATAAACTGTATTGGACTGTTGTGGTGATTAGCCGGGTTTAGTGATGGGTTATTGTATTAATTCATTTGATGTAAATGTAATAAGTTGTAATATTATTTTCCGGGGCACATCCAGGTTGCGGTTGTAGCCACCGTTGTATTATTTCTTTTTACTGTTTTTGCTCCTAGGATAGACCCAAGGTGGGGTGCACAAACTACCGGGTATTTTGAAGTGTTGGGGCAGACCGCTTCACTTCTGGTACTTGGCGGGTAGTTTGCCGTACCCGTAGGGGTCTGGGATGGGAAAATGGCTATTCATCACAACTGTGTAATCCGTCTTTCATTGCAGGCTCAAACGAAATGCGGATTGCTTGCAAATCCAATATTGTTTATCTGTGATCTGGAATGCCTATTATTGCGTCTGACGAATGTACAATATCTATATATGATAGTTATTTAGACGTCGCTTATGTTTTACACCCGCGCTAGCCCAGCCCCCGCTCTGTCGTTAGTTAAGTAACCTAACGGGTGATGACGGGACCCCGTGGCGAATACGGATGGCATAAGAGGACGTCGTATTTTCGTTGTTATCTGTAATGATAGGTTAAAGATGGGACGCATTATTATTAATGCAAAGAAAATAAAACCTAAACTGAATCGTTAGAACAATTTCTAAAAACCACTCGGTTTTCTTGAAAAAGTAAATTTTAAATGCGGAGCTTAAACCACTCCTTTTAATAAAAGCTATCTTAGTTCCTTCGATCAAATCAAGTTCACTACGTTAACGGTTTTTTGCCAAAAACCAGCCGTAACCCTCCGTCGTTTCAAATAGACAGCACATCGTATTCATGCTATGCTTGTTGGCCTACGTCAAGGCATAGTGAATGGTAGCAGTGTGTGTGCCTATTTGTTGCATAGATAGATGCATTAGTTTAATACAGACGTACACCTTGTTGGCCTACGTCAAGGGTTTGTACGATGTATTTAAATTAATCAGGACAACGACAGGTAGAACTTGACTTGCGTCTTATGACTTGTTGGCCTACGTCAAGGTCTATAAGAGCTTGGGGTAAAAATCACATCGGGAGTTTCAAACATAAAGGAAACTTGCAGATTTAGCTTACCTTCTGGAGTGTGGTGACTAGAGTGGCTTCCATCTAGGGCATCATGCAATGATAGTTGGATCCCGATCCCACTGATGAGTAGGATTACTCTCGGGAATTTCTCTCACTTAACAATCAATGCTATAAACCAAGTAGGTGCCTAGAAAGGTGTTAGAGGGGCTACGCCTCCACGGAAAAGAGGTTCTTTAATTAAGGAACTTCGCGAAAGCGTTGGAAAACCTCCCTCGAAGTACCAACACCAGCCTGGCTGAAAGGTTAAGCAAGAGTTGTAACGTGTGATTAAATCCTGACTAGTTCTTCTTTTAGGTTTTGAAGAAGAATTTGAGGAAACAGTGGGAGCCATCCTGTTTAGATAAAATAATAACCAATCTAAACTTGCAAGAGCATATGCTGAGTGTTTTCTTTTCTCTCTCTCTAGCAGCTACCATGACTGGACTAAAACTATTACTTGAAAAGAATATACTGACCGGGCAGAACTATAAAGATTGGCTAAGGAACGTCAATATTGCACTGACTTATGACAAAGTTGCATATGTTACCACCGCTGTTCCTCCCCTTATCCCAGGACCAGATTCCTCAGTTACGGACAAGGAAGTTCGTAAAACCTGGGATCTAGACTGTGAGCGAGCTAAGTGTATCGTGCTGGCGTCCATGAATAATGAACTCCAGAAACAGCACGAGAGTATGGATATTGTATCCATATTCCTCCATTGCAAGGAATTGTATGGTGAACACTCCCGTATCGCGAGGTACGAAAGCTTAAGGAAACTCTTCCAGATGAGGTTAGCTCCAGGATCGCCTGTTGGATAGCACGTCCTCAAAATGATCACCCTCATTGAGGAACTCGCAAACCTGGGATGCGTGCTAGAGAATGATTTGTATATCGACTTGATTTTGCAGTCCCTTCCCCACACCTTCTCTCGGTTCGTGCTGAACTTCAACATGCACGAAATGGAAGCGGATCTTCCAAAGCTCCTCAATATGTTGAGGGTAGCAGAGACCTCCTTGAAAAAGGAGAAGACCCCCGTTCTGTATGTTGGTCAATCATCTTCTTCTAAATCTAAAGCGAAAGTTATAGGGAAGAAGAAGATGAAAGCCACCAAACCGAAGGGTGGGGTCAAGAAGGTGCAGGGAACGAACAAGGCAGGAAGGGTGAAGGCAGAAAAGAACGAGTGCTTTTATTGTCACAAGCAAGGGCACTGGAAGAAGGACTGTATGGCCTTTAAAGCCAAGGACATGAAGCAAGCTGTTGCTTCTGCTTCAGGTGTGTTCGTAATCGAAAATTGTCTTTCAGTAAACTCTACTTCATGGGTACTTGATACCGGTTCTGGTTCTCACATCTGTAATTCTTTGCAGGATCTGAGAAATAGTAGAGTACTGGGGGCAGGTGATATGACTCTCCGGATGGGCAATGGAATGCATGTAGATGCAGTTGCAATAGGAGAATATCACCTAGGGTTGAATAGTGGACACATTTTGGTATTGTATAGCTGTTTTTGTATTCCCAGTATGTTGTGTAATATTATATCAGTATCTTTGTTGTCTAATAAAGGATATAATTTTGTGCTTGAAAGAAATGTCATGAACATTCTCCTAAATCAAGAACTGATTGGGTTTGGCATACTGGAAAACGGCATATACATACTTAATCAACCTCAAATTTTCAATATTCAAAACACACGTAAAAGAAAGGCTCCAGATTCGAATCAAGCCTTCCTATGGCATTGTAGACTTGGTCATATAAATGAAACAAGGTTGACTAAGTTACATAAAGATGGATATCTAGATCCGTTTGAATATTTATCATATGCAACTTGTCAATCATGTATCAAAGGAAAAATGACCAAATCTCCGTTCACCGGACACGGAGAAAGAGCCACTGAACTCTTGGGACTAGTACATAGTGATGTATGTGGTCCGATATCTACGCATGCACGAAACGGTCACTCCTACTTCATAACTTTTACTGATGACTTCTCTAGGTATGGACATATATTCTTAATGAAACATAAATCCGAGGCCTTTGAGAAGTTTAAGGAGTATAAAAATGAAGTAGAGAAACAGACTGGTAAAAGCATCAAGACACTTCGATCTGATCGAGGTGGAGAATACTTAAGTACCAGTTTCCTTGAATACTTAAAAGAGAATGGAATTCTTTCTCAGCTTACTCCGCCTTATACACCTCAACATAATGGTGTATCAGAAAGGAGGAATCGCACGCTATTAGATATGGTGCGTTCAATGATGAGTAGTGCTGAGTTGCCACTTTCCTTCTGGGGATTTGCTCTAGAATCAGCCGCATACCTATTGAATAGAGTTCCAACTAAGTCTGTACCTACCACTCCATATGAAATGTGGTGTGGGAAGAGACCATATCTCAAGTATATCAAGATATGGGGATGTCCGGTATATGTTAAAAAGCATAATCCGGACAAGCTCGAAGCACGATCGGTTTTATGCAAGTTTGTAGGATACCCCAAGCATTCAAGGGGGTACATGGTCTACCATACTGAAGAACAAAAGGTGTTTGTCGCTCGTCACATTATCTTCTTAGAAAGCGAATTTCTTGCAAAAGAAATTAGTGGGAGCACGGTAGAACTGGAAGAAATTCCAGAACCTCAAACTGCAACCGAAGACTTAGAAGAATCTCAGATTTCAATAGAACATGACGAACCAATGCCACTCCGCAGATCTAGTAGGCTTTCTCATCCTCCTGAAAGATACTATGGTTTTCTTCTTGATGGGGATCGAGAGGATTGCATCATCGATGATGATGAGCCTACTAGTTTTCAGCAGGCTATCACGAGTGGCGACTCAGTGAAGTGGCTGGATGCAATGAGATCCGAAATGGAATCCATGTACACTAATAAAGTATGGACTTTAGAAGTTGCTCCTCCTGGGGTAAAACCAGTTGGGTACAAATGGATCTTCAAAAAGAAGATTGGTACATTTGGACAAGTAGAAACCTACAAAGCTAGACTAGTAGCAAAAGGTTTTCGTCAAAGACCAGGATTGGACTATGATGAAACTTTTTCACCAGTAGCTATGCTTAAATCCATTCGGATCATGCTTGCCATTGCTGCCTTCCATGACTATGAAATCTGGCAAATGGATGTAAAAACAGCTTTTCTAAATGGACATCTAGAAGAAAGTGTTTACATGGATCAACCAGAAGGTTTCTTAGACAGTGGGAACAGCGGAAGAGTGTGCAAATTGCTTAAATCCATTTATGGGTTAAAGCAAGTATCGCGGAGTTGGAACATCTGCTTTGATGAAACAGTCAAGGAATTTGACTTTATCAAAAATATAGATGAACCATGTATTTATAGGAAGATTGTAGAAGGAGCAGTAGTCTTCCTCGTTTTGTACGTCGACGACATACTACTGATAGGGAATGATATCCCTATACTACAATCAGTAAAGCTCTTCTTGTCACAGAAATTCTCTATGAAAGACTTGGGAGATGCATCATACATTCTGGGCATTAAGATCTATCGAGATAGATCTAATAGAATATTGGGACTTTCACAGTCCAGGTATATAGACACCATACTAAAGAGATTTAGTATGGAAGATTCCAAGCACGGAAATATGCCCGCTTGTCACGGAATCACCCTCTCCAAGGAGATATCTCCAAAGACTGATGAAGAGAGAGCTCGCATGGGCATTATACCCTACGCTTCGGCGATAGGATCAATAATGTATGCGATGTTATGTACCAGACCGGATGTAGCTTACGCACTTAGTGTGGTAAGCAGGTATCAGTCTGACCCAGGTGAGAAACATTGGAGAGCGGTGAAGAACATTCTCAAGTACCTAAGAAGGACTAAGGAGATGCTCTTGATTTACGGTAATGGGGACCTCCAGGTAGAGGCTTTTACCGACTCCGGCTTCCAAAGTGACAAGGATGATTCTAAATCCATTTCGGGTTTTGTGTTTACCCTCAATGGAGGGGCGGTATGTTGGAAGAGTTCCAAACAAGATACCGTCGCAGACTCAACTATGGAGGCTGAGTATATAGCTGCTAGTGAAGCCGCAAAAGAGGCTGTCTGGATGAGGAAGTTCATTTCTGAACTTCAGGTGGTTCCGTCCATTGCCAATCCAATACCTTTGTATTGCGATAACAATGGCGATGTAGCTTTAGCGAAGGAACCAAGGTCCCATCAGAAATCCAGGCATATCTTAAGGCGGTTTCACCTGATCAGGGAGATCGTGGATTGTCGGGAGATCGAGATACGGAGAGTGGACACAAAAGACAACACGGCAGATCCATTCACCAAGGTCATTCCTCAAGTACAGTTCGAGAGGTTATTTAAGATGTTGGGCATGCGGTACGCCAGCAACTGGATCTGGTAGAGACAGTAGGTACTCATTGCAGCAATTATAGGCCTTAGTGCAAGTGGGAGATTGTTGGATATATATGCCCTAGAGGCCTACATTGTATAGGATGCTTGGGATATGTATGTACATAACAGTCTTGCTTGATATGATAGTACGCTATTTGGTTTGACTTTGTCTTAACGTATGATATATTTTACTTGGTATTTATATATATATGTTGATAAAGCCCATAGGGTGTTTGTCTGACTACCGGCGTTGTGATGGCAGTCATACTAGTGGGAGCTGGATAGTCAATAGGCACACCTTTTAGATGTCCCTGGTCGCAGGAGTATCGAGATTGGGCATCAATACTCCGGAGTAGACTAGTGTATACATATCTAGACCCTGACGAGGGGCGATGGATTGGTCCCGCAACCATTGGTGGTGTTCACCTAAGATTGTATACAGATACTCACTGGGTGTGAGTACACCGGACAGGACTCGCCGAGAACTGACTGGATGGTATTATACCTAACGTCAGATAGCAGTTCTCAGGTGACATGTGTGCAGATAGTCCGTTGACTTAAGGTCATCATTTGTCTCGTGTGAGTTCCCACTATGCTTTGATTATTACCCTACCACGGCTCAAAGGAGTCGTACAAATAGGTTTCAGTTGGGCACAGTCCCGAGCCACGTGGAGGCAGTGAGCGACTGTTAGGGATTCGTCTCTCCCGGTATAGGGAGTTGATATCGCACTATGGTCGGTTGGTCATTACCATAAGTCCCTGGCCAGGGCTGATTGAGAATTACTGATGGAATGATCAGTAGATTCTCGGGTGGTCTTGAACCATACCGACACGACTTGTACGGTTATTAGGGGTCTGACGTCCACCACCTCCCTAGACCATACATGCGATACTCTTAGATGAACAGACCGGACTGCACGGATATTGTCACAGACAGGCTCAGTAGGATTTCAGATGGGTTACCTCATCAAGCTTTCTTATCGACAACTACCTGGGGACCGTTACGTACAGCTAGTGCCGCTTGCGGTCTGTGGTTAAACCCACTGCCAGCGTAGTAGTTGAGTCTTTAGAGTCCCACATAGAGATTTCCCAAACCCAGGCGAAAAGATATAGAGGTCGTATGGTTTTACGACAAAGGTTCGGACGCATACGTGTTTGAACGCACGTACGACATTCGGACAGTTTTTACTAGCTGGCTTTGGTTTAAGCCAGATTCTAGTATAAGGTTATTGGATTTATACAGTCTAAAGTTTTTCCATGTTTTCACAGATGAGAGGGGCGTTCTCGTAATTTTCGGGGAAGCTTATAGAAGGATGTGACATGGAGGGAGAGGTGGCATTTTCATTTAATGAATTAGTGACTCATTGTGAGTAATTCATCATATCATTAATGCATTATTAAATGCTTAATGACTCACATAATGAATCACCCATTTGCATTAATGAAACATGATGAATAATCTCATATTATTCATTTCTTTTTAATTCATTATGTTTCATATATCTAGTGAGAAGCTTTTTCATTTTCATTTTTATTATCATTATCATCTTCTCACTCTCTCTCTTCAAGTTCTCTCTCCTTCACCAAACCTAATCCTACCCTCATGAGTTGAGAACAAGGATTAGGAAAGACTAATTACTCCATAACCTATCTCTACATCACCTTAGCTACTCTATTTAGCAACTAGAGAAACTAAGTAACCTCAAGTTTAGAGGTTATAGCTTGGATTAGGGTTCTCGGGTGGATCGTCTATCACGGAAGAAAGCCGAAGAGGACGTGGAGATCCAAAGAGGCCGTAGATAACATTAAGGTGAAGGACTAGAACCGTTTGGTATAATCTCTTAACATAGTAGTTTAGAACTCTATAGCTTTTGTTAAAACTTGTTTAGCAAACGATTCATACGGTTATTCGATGTTTAATCATAGAACAAGATTGTTATTCATATTTCCGCCTCCCCATAAGTATTGGGGTGTTGAACATCGACTTACACTTAGTTTGGTTTTGTGCACATTCGTAGCACTTGTATTTGGATTTGATTTCCGTGCGCACCAGACGCGCGTGATTGTTGGATACGCCTTTTGAGACTGATTTTGCTCTTGAGCACCTTGTTTTCATGATGGACACTTTGTTATGTAGTAGCCGAATAGGACTGATCTGAGGACAGTACCTGAGTACTTTGCATGCATTAGAAGTTTAACAAGAGCTTTTCAAAAAGGAGCTATAGACTCGCTATTTCCTACGTGTCCGCGAGCGACACCAACGTTTATAAAGGAAAACCTTTTGAGATATTTTTAAAAGGGCGGAACGCATATTTTAGCAAAACATATATGAACATATATTTATTACCTTACAATGAACGTCCGTCACTTCTGTCGTGAGTTACGAATCACACGGCGATTCAGAAAAGATTTTGCATGAGTTTATTCGGTTTTAAGAGATTTTTCCAAGGATGCGTACTATATACATATTATAGTATTTGACTAGTGCATATTGGATTTCGGTAGTGGATTTCGAGATCCGTATCTCCATTGTAACTCTGATGATATGCGTGCAAATCCAAGATTTTCGTGATGCTTGACGGAGTTCGATTTTGAGTTTCATAATCGTTTGCAGGCGCATGCGATGCGCTTTGTTGTTTCGGTATCTCCCGTGATTTCGGAGCCCCGTTGATTTGAGTTGATTATTGAAATGTTTTAGTATTTGGGGCTTTAAATTTAAATTCGGGGACCGAATTTATTTAACGGGGAAGATTGTAACATTTCATAAAATATAAAATATTATTTTTGGAATTTAATATTAAAATAATATATTTCGCGAAAACTACCCGGTTTGCGAAATTGGAGTTTTCGTAAAATGGTATAAATATATACCAATAATTATGAAATAATTAAAAATCAAAATGATTTATTCATTAAAAAATATATTTATTGGATTTGGCATTTTATAATTAATTATTTGCAGTTTTAATAAAAAATTGATTAGTGCACTACTAATCGCGATTAAGCCAAATCCGTATTTCTACATTTTCCATGATTAGTGCACCATGTTATGTTGCATGTTGTGTTATTTGTTGGTTTTATGTTGTATTGGATTTTGTGAGAAAAGAAAAAGGAAATAGAATAGAATAATAGGAGTGGGCAAGAGAGAGAGTGACTAGGCTTGAATAATTAAGAAAGTGTGTGAGAATAAGAAGGGGAGAGGGGGGGGGCTGCCATCTATCCTCACCCCCATTGTTTCTTCATCTCCTTCTTCAACTACTTTTCCACCTCCTCTACCCTCATAACCCATCTCAATTTCCTCATCAAAACCATAAACCCCTTTCATTAAAGTCGATCCCTTCCTCATCCTTGGACCAATCAAAGTTAGATTTTGAAGACTTTGGGAAGCTAGGGTTTTTCTTTAGTTGCCCAAGTGAGGTATATTTTCTTCTATTTAGTTTAGTTTGAGTTTTCTTGTATTCTAGTTTAGTTTAGAAAGTGATTTGGTTAGGGTATGTGATGTTTAGAAATTTCAAAAGAAGGGTTGGGTGATGGTGTGGATTTGGTGATGTTTAGGGACTGTTACAAAACTTGAGTGGTGTTTTTACTGGCCTAGAATAGAGAATACGGACTTAGGAATCATCCCATGTCGGTTTTGTGACGTTTTGTGTCCTACAGGGAATCTGGAGCAACCGGGGGAAATTCTGAGAAAAACAAACAATACCATTGACCTAGGTTGAACACTAGATTACCACCCTGAGGAGAGGAACCCCATTAGAGCACTTTGGGCCGAGTTGGCCGGAATTCTGGGTAAAGTGGCCGGCCAAAATGTGGTATTTGGTGCCTAGGTTTGGTCTGTAGCTCATTTACTTCATATACAAACCCACTGCATTGCTAGTTTAGCTTCATTTTACCTGAAATGAAATCTGGGACTGATTTCTTGAGTTGCTGTTTTGGTTTGGGGTTATGTTTTACGTATTTTGAATTATTGGTTTTAGTATTTGATATAATATTGGTTCGTTGGATGTTTGTACGTCAACGACGAGGGTTGTTTGGTTGGTTTTGCATGCGTAGGCTATAGGTTCTAACCTATGAGCGCACCGCGTGCCGTATTAGTTTTCCGGACTTGATTTTAATAGCATTGCGACTATGTATTTATTGTAGGTACCATCGCGTGGATTCCGAGACGACGGAGCATGGCGTCATCGACTTCGGCAAGTAAGGATCAAGGTGAGTAGATCTATATCTATGGAGAAAGTCGGATGGATGGCGTATAGCACCCCCGTAAGTTTTTGATGGAAACCGATCTACAGGATACAGTCGTAGAAACCTAGATTAGAAAACTAGGGATATGGTTAAAAAGATAGTTAGAGATGATATGAGTGATTGAATGTATATATATTGAGATATGAGATGAAAGTTTTAGAGATATGAAAAGTGAATGTGAATCACGACTTATAGATATGTAGTTGCACTAGAATAAGTATGAGATTTAGATTAGCATGACATGAGCTTTATAAGATAAGATATATATATATGTAAATGACTTGATGTAGGATATAAATGTGATAAAAATAATATACGATGTGATATGATGACGTGATTGATATGTCGGTATACGGATGCTAGTCGATATGAGAGGATTGATACCTTTGCCGGTCCCCTGATATGAGATTGTTATGGATGCGACCTGGGATATAGGTATATAGATATATATGTTGTGAATCATGAGTGATATGCCGTACCCTCAGTGTCATATAGGTTGATAATATCCCTGATGGTTTAATGCCGCCGTACGATGATTTACCGTACGTGATGAATTTTATGATGATTGATTCGTACCCTTGACTAGAGGATGCCGTAAGATGGATCATACCATAGGTGATGTTGTGAGGCTGGATGCCGATTGATTGATTCACCGACTCGGTCATGTTAGATACGTATACCTTATAGCAATTAGCTGACTATATACTTTATGCTATGTTCATGTCATTCTCATTGCATTACATATACCTATGCCAGTACACCTACACCATTATCGATGATGCGTATGTTACACTTACACAGATTGGCCGGCTCACACACTTCATCATCGATAATTGTTATATCACTACACAGTAGATTTGCAACATCATGATATGACTCCTTGCATGATTTACTTGCTATATTCACATCACTGTTCCATGTTGCATGAGATACGGATATGCTTACATTTTTGTCATATGTTGCATACATCATGCTTTATGATTATAGGCATTGAGATATGCTGTTTTCATGAGATTTCTGGATTTGAGAACCGTGGTTATTTCAAAAGAAAGCATGTATTGTTTTAAAAAACCGGTTTCTCTTGATATGATATTTCAGTGCGTCTACTATGTGTTTTCTCGGTTCTGAGACCTGTGATATGTGAAACCCGATTCTAGGAGTTGGATGGTCCGTTTGCAGGTTCATGGTGGACCCGGTATGGTACCCCGGGGCAAGAAAGGGATGTCGCACAGTAGACGATGAGCCTGGCTGAGAGACTACTACCTACCGGTGATTGGTTGGACCTGGCGGTTATCTGGAGGATACCGACTGGAGTTGAGAGATGGATATAGGATGATTCATTCTACCAGAGCCCGAAGGCCGATCCCGCAGACGGAGTCCATGGGCCGATCCGGACTGACGGAGCCTGAGATATGAGGATTTACGTGTGGATGTTAGACACGGGTTTCATGATGTTTCGAGTGTCGATGTTGGACACTCAAGTTCCATGATTTTGATGTGTCATTGATGGACACACGGATTGATATCCTCATATTTTCATGCATATGCTTTTATGATATTTACATGCATGATATTGTTGTGTCATTAAGGGACACGTAGATGTTATCCACACGCATACTGGTGTTGATTATATTGTTGGCATATATGTAGATACGGTCACCCTAGATATCATAGTATTACCTTTATGATATAGTTGACCCAAGAATCGTCGTTTCTTTCGATTTTTACCTGATGATGTTTTCTACTCACGAGTTGGCAACTCACCCCCGTTGTGCCACAGTTCTTGCAGGTTGACCGCATGGATCAGTAGCGGCATCGCTGGCACACAGCTGCGTTCGGGTGTTTTTCTTTTGGTAGGTGGTACATGTTGGATCGTACCACTCTTGTATTTACTATTCTGTTGTATCTAGTTAACTCCATCAAATCAGAAATTAGTATTTGTATAAGTAGTAAGACTTAGCAAGACTTGTAGTTGCGAGACTTTGAGCGATGGGTTTTATGTTCGCTTGGTGGGTTTAATGTCTTGGTTTATTTATCTTTTTTTTGTTGATCTTCGCCGTTGGGCATCATATACATATATTCTGTCTTGCGTGGTTGTGATTCCTCCGATTGGAGAAGAGCTAGCTCCCACTTGGGGATGCCTTTATTATTATTATGTATATGTGGTTTTGGATCAAATTATACAAAGGAGGTGCTGCCAAAATTTTTAAAAGACGAAACATGTTTTTCAACTAGTAAATCCACTTGCATTTTTCATGTTCCCTTATCTATGCATTTAAGAAAACTTTTGATTTCATCATTCCTTTATTTCAAAACTTCACCTCTTTTATTTTCTTTAAAAAGAGTTTAGATTTCTAGGCTTCGGCTTACTTGAATTACGTTACGCCTGTAGTCGTGGCGTGATTAAAGTGCCGGTCACGAGCTAAAATTTCCGGGTCATGACAGCACGGCGAGGACACAGTGCTAGGTGCGGTCTGGGCACTGCCTGGCTTGGCATGGCACTGTCACGATATGAGGCGGCGGCGTAACGCAGCAAGGCGAGTTCAGGTGTCCAGAGTAATGTGGCGGTGCGACACGGTGTGACACGATGCTGGACACGGGAGTGGTTACGGGCACGGGTGCTCGGTTTCGCCTGTGCCCTGGCCATCTATCATGGCAGATACGAAACAAAAACCGGCGTTTAAAATTTTGGCACAAACAAAACCCGCCCAAGATCTAAACCATAAACTTATACTAGCAAACTAAAAAAGCTAAACTAAAGGGTTAGAAGTGATATACCAAAAGAACCAAGTCCTTCGGTCTTCCATCACCTTCCTAAGCTCCTTGAGGCATGCTCGAACGAACTTGGCCTCCGGTCTTCCTCCATCGAAAATGATCCACCCGAGGGATGTAGTCATGGCTTTAGCTTCATATAAAGAATGCAAGTGAAAAACTAGGGTTTCTAGGTTGCTAATTTATAAAGTCTAGGATGCAGTGAGTGAACTAAGTGTTTATCTATCTCATCTCACCTCCTCGCATGATTCTCAACACATGAGAGGGTTGAGAGAAGGTGGAAGATGAAGGTGGAGGAAAGCATGAAACTCAAGAGAGGAGTGAAGCACAAAATGTAAGGAGAAAATGGCATGCTCAAGAGAAAGAACCATCTCACAAAAATAATGAGCTAACCATGGAGAGAGAAAATGAGCATGCTTGGTTTTGTAAAACGATATCTTACATTTTAAAAATGTGCCCATACTTGAATAGTGTGCACAAATGAATTAAGAATTCATTTGTGCACACGATGCAAGCATGGTCCTCATCATACTCTCATCAAATCATTGCCACCTCATTTATCCATTTATAATAAATGGTCAAATCCTAAAATGAGCTGTTCACCTTCCAGAATGTTTTCCGGAAAAACACGAATTACATTCTACTGTATATACATACCTGTATTCATACCGAAATATGAATACCTAAAGAGATAGAATAACACAAAGAACATAATACTAGAATATACTTATCGAAATAGATATACGTAAATTATTAAATCAATACCTGATTTAATAATCCGGCTCAAACCCGAGCCGGCTAGTATTATCAACTGTCCAATCGAAAGTCCGGGTACATAGTATAATCAATCGATCGAAACCCTGCACGTATCCAATACGGCTACTATATCATTTCGCTAGAACCAGGGAAACCCTCTGTATGGGACTCTAAAGACTCGTCAATACGCTGGCAGTGGGGTTAAACACAAGCACGTCAGCGGCACTAGCTGTACGTAACGGCTACCTAGGTATTAAGCAAAAGGAAGGTCACCGAGCAAGCTCATCAAAACCCATACTGAGCCTGTCCGTGACAATCTCCATACAGTCCGGTCTGTTCGTCTAAGAGTATCACATATCGGGTCTAGGGGGTGGATACAGTTAGACAGCTAATAACGCGACATTTCGTGTCGGTATGAAGCCCATCACCCACTGAGAATCTACTGATCCAAATCAGTAATTCTCGTCCATATAGGCCGAGGATTTCTGGTGATGGTCACCCATGCACAACGCGACATCAACCCCAATACCGGAAGAGACGAATCCCTGACGATTCGCTCACTGCCTCCATGTGGCTCCGGACTGTACCCAATTAAAACCTATTTGCACGACTCCTATGAGCCATGGTAGGGTAGTAATCAAAGCACAGTGGGAACTCACACGAGACAAATGACGATCTCAGGTCGACAGACTAACCTGTACACATGTCGCTTGGAAACTGCTATATGACAATATGTATAATACCAACTAGCATGTTCCCGGCAAGTCCGTCCAGTGTACTCATAACCCAATGAGCACCGGTATACTATCTTAAGTGAAAAACTGACACCAATGGCTTGTGAGACCGGCCACCGCCCTTCGTCGGGATCTTTATAAGTATACACTAGTCTACTCCAGAGTATCGATGCCCAGTCTCGATACTCCTACAGCTAGGGACATTTAAGGATGTGCTTATAGACCACCCAGCTCCCACTTATATGATCACCATCATAATGCTGGTAGTCAAGCAAGAATTGTATGGGCTCTATCAACATGTAATAGTGATCTGTAATGCCACCTAATGCTGTACATAATGAAGACAAACCAGATAGCATACTATCATCTCGAGTAAGACTGTTCTACCGGTATAGGTCCTCCCACAATCATCACAATCGCATGCCTGTGATTCAATAATTGACTTGAGGGCACTATAGCCAATAATCTCCTACTTGCACTTAAGGCTAATTATTGCGGTGTCGTATACTCACAGCCCGTGTGATACCAAACACCTAACTTCTCTACTAATCAGTTTCGCAAAGCCCGTTTGTGAAACTATTGCGTTTGAGAAATAGCCTCAGAGAGTGGATCCGCTCCAGCGTTTCTATCTTTATCTCTCTATATCTTAACTTCGTGGAGAAAAACTCTCTCCCGAAATAAGCGATACTTGTCTTAGAATTTGTCTGGATATCTGATGGGACCAAGTTCACAAATGAACTCCAAATCCAACAAACTTCTTAGACTGTATCATTTACTAAATTTAATCAGTAACCTGCTCCATTTCCTACTCAGTATCCGCTTGGACCACCTGTCTAACATATTGTCCCTTAAAAGAGGAAAAACTATAACTTTGACAGCCACTCTTTCATCCAGGTCATCTTGGAAGCCTAAAATGATAACCGCCTCCTGAAGAGGCTGTCGTTACCATATACCAAGAACATCCACTTATGTTCATAACTGCTTCCCAATGTTTCTCCAGGATTGGATTAATATATATGCTTAATGCATCCAGTCCAAAAGCAATATCTGGTGTGGTACTTGATATTTCATGATTAACTCAATTGCCTAAGCAAGTGATATATCAATCATGCAAATCTCTCTCCTCATCAGTCTAGAAGACATCTCTTTAGAGAGGTTGACTCCATCACCTGCGGGTACACCACCACGCCAGGAATCGTCCATTCTAAATTACATTTAGAATAGTGTCAAGTACCCAAATTAGGACACTTCCCAAATCTAGATCTAAAACCATAGATCTAGTGACCAGAAACTCTGATATTTATCCATATCCTATGTGGAGAAACCACTTATGACAGCCACAGTATAACCAATCATAGTATAGGAATATCACTTCCTATCAAGAGCATGTCCTCCAAAAACCAGGACATCACTCCCTACTACCTTCTTACCATATCCATTTGTTATTCTGGCGAAGTCAAACTCGATGACTGTCACATCAAAAATAGATGATCTATCTCCGCTCTACCTGCTTTAGTCTATAAATAGGCATAAGCTACATGCCCACTATGCTTCCGCTGCTCCCACTGACTACAACAACCCTCTGGCAGAGTAATATACACGTGCACTTCTAAAGCTAATTTAGAACGATATTATACTCATCCTCCTGCCAGATCTTATAGTCTAGAACAACAGTAGTGGTAATTTTAGGTAATCAAAAACCTCCCTGTCACCGTCTTTGAGGAGACCGAAGTACCTCTCGGGTGGCTGAGCTTACCCACTAAATCTGCAGAGTGGTTAATGGATTGTCGAATCCAGTTGAATCTTTAGGTTATACTAAAGTTTCAGTAATCGTTTGTGATTCCGGAATATCTTCCAGTTCTACCATACTCCCACTTATGTTTTCTAAAAAGAATCCATTTTACTAAAACTGGTGGCGAGTTAAGAACAATATAACTATTGATCTTCCAAATGGTAGAATGTTAACCCTCGTCAAAGCCCGGGATAACCCACAAACTGCCCTTACTGAAACGTACCTAGATGTTGTCCAGATTCTGGTTTTAAATATCAGCCGGACTACTCCGTATACCTTAACATCGTTTAGATATGAAACCATTCTATATCCATATAGAAACAAATGAACTAATTTAATTGGAACCGGATTCAAAATACATGCAGCCGTTTCCAGTGCATATTAACTAAATGGAAGGAGGCCAAGCATCATTACTCATCAAGGAATGCACCCACATATGTGTAACCTGAAAGAGAAGCAAGTTCTCAAAACTATTACTTACAACGGAATACCTAGCACAAGTATCTATATCTTCGATCACCTTGAAGAATCCTGATACTTGCAATAAATGGTTCTCTACTTTATTCTTATTGTTGGCTATAGTGCCCTCAAGTCAATTATTGAATCGCATGCATGCGATTGTGATGATTGAGAGAGGACCTATACCAGTAGAACAGTCTTACTCAAGATGATAGTATGCTATCTGGTTTGTCTTTATCATCATGTACATGCTTCAGGTGGTATTACAGATCACTATTACATGTTGATAGAGCCCATAGGATTTATGCTTGACTACCGGCATTATGATGGCGATCATATACGTGGGAGCTGGGTGGTCTATAAGAAAATCCTTAAATATCCCTAATCGTGGGAGTTTCGAGACTGGGCATCGATACTCCAGAGTAGACTAGTGTATACTGATCGAGACCCCGACGAGGGACGGTGGCCTAGACTCACAAGCCATTAGTGTTAGTTTTTCACCTAAGATAGTATACAGGTGCTCATTGGGTTATGAGTACACCGGACGAACTCGCCGGGAACCTGCTAGTTGGTATTATACCTATTGTCAGATGCCAGTTCCCTGGTAACATGTGTACAGGTTAGTCTGTCGACCTGAGATCGTCATTTTTCTCGTGTGAGTTCCCACTGTGCTTTGATTACTACCCTACCACGGCTCAAAGGTGTCGTGCAAACATGTTTTAGTTGGGTACAGTCTCGAGCCACATATAGGCAGTGAGCGGATCGTCGGTGATTCGTCTCTCTCGGTATTGGGGGTTGATGTCGCGTTGTGCACGGATGACCATCACCAGAAATCCTCGGCCGAGATAGAAGAGAATTACCGATCAAGGATCGATAGTTTCTCAGATGGTGATGGGTTATATACCGACACTAATTATCGCGTTATTAGGGGTCTAACTTTATCCACCCCCTCTAGAATCGATATGCGATACTCTTGGATGAATAGACCAGACTGTATGGATACTGTCACTGTCAGGCTCAGTAAGGGTTTGGATGACTTTGCTCGTCAGCCTTCCTTTCGCTCAATTCCTTGGTAGCCGTTACGTCCAGCTAGTGCCGCTGACGTGCTTGTGGTTAAACCCACTGCCAGCGTATTGACGAGTCTTTAGAGTCCCACATAGAGGGTTTTCACGGTTCAGGCGATATGGTGTAGATGACGTATATTGGTACATACACGTGTCCGATTAAATATGTGTACATGCTTCATAGACTTTAATCGGACGGTTAATAATACTAGCGGCTTAGGATTGAGCCGGATTATTAAATCAAGTTTTGATTTAATAATTTATATATGTATTTATATATATATATATATGTATTCTGGTATTATTGTTAACTATTCATTTTCTCTCTTGGCTATTCGTATTTTTGTACGAATACACGTATATGTATTTCGACACGTATACCAGGTTGTATTCCGTTTTTATACGGAATTGTTTATGGAAGATTGGCCACCTCATTAATTGATTTTCATTTTAGAAAATCAATTATGGAAATGAGGTGGAGGGTGAGTTGGCATGAGCATGGGTGATGGCATTTAGAGAGATATGGCATACATTTGTTTATTGGAAAAATGAGAGAAGATATTTTTGTGTGTGCATGATTGAGAGAGAGAAGGGAATCCTCTATTTTACACATGCCTTGCTCATTTCTTTTCTTCACTTGATGAGACTTAGCCATTTTTTTCTTTAGTTTCTCATGCCACATGTTTCCTCACCTCCTTCTTCATCTTCTTGAGTTGCTCATGGAGCATTTGTGATGAGAGAAAAATTATAATGACACATTCCTACACCTCCACTTTCCATTGCTAGCAACCTTGGAGTGTCGGTTGCCTCTCTTTGCGAGGCTGAACCTTGCGCCGTTTCCCTCAGGTGGATCATCATAGATGGAGGAAGACCGGCGACCAAATTCGATCCGTGACCACTAGGAGCTTGGGATGATGGTTGAAGACAGAAGGACTTGGTTCATTCGGTATAACATTCTAACCTAGTAGTTTAGCTCCTTTAAGTTTGCTAGTATAGGTTTTTGGTTCGATCTTGTACGGGTTTTGTTTGCGCCAAAGTTTTGAAATTTTTTTTTCCGCATTTGGACACGGTTTGATGGCCGAGACGCCGGCAAAACCCAACAAGGTATCAGAGCCAACCCTTAAACCCTTAGGTAGCTAGTTTAGACAATGTTAAAGTATCAAAACCGAAACAACCCCGAAACAGTACACTGCATATTTCAGTTTCTGTCGATTTTTCAAAGTATTCAAGAAAATTTTTAAGCAGCTGTAGAAGACTACTTGAGTGACCACTAGAACACACCACAGATACAAGCCCAAACCTCCTGATTTGACCAGGCGAGATTCGCAAAAAAACGGGTGAGGCCGGTTTTGCTATGGAGTTTGGATTTGAATTTTTTGGTGTTTTCAAGTCTCTGGAATATTGATGCAAGGGTATTACTTGTTTTGCCCATTTTGGATATTATGTTATCATTTGTTCAGGGGAAATTCGGGGTGTTCCTACGCTCCACTCGTTCACTTGCCTATCCGTTCCGCTGCGCTTCACTGACTTGACGAGGCGAGTTTAAATGTTTATAGTACATGTATTACTATCTGCGACCGTGAATGTCATTCGAGCGGTATAACTCGTCTAATTGCTATATGTTCTTTTAGACGAATTTGCGAACGTGACATTCACGTTGATGTTCTGTGTTGTGCTGTGTTGTGGTTGGATCGTCGTGGTGGATAGGTTGGGTGCAATGTTAGTACAATTTAGTTTCATTTGTATATTTGATATTGCGGGGCGAGCGTCCGACATGGGGATTGCTGTCATTGCCAGTTTGTATATTATTTTTTTAGGGCACGACCGGGTTAAGGTCGATGTCACCCTTGTATATTATTTTCTTTTCTGTACTAGGATTACCCCACGGTGGAGTGCACGAATAGCCGGGTTCTAGAGGGCAACGGGTCCGCATCTCATGGCGTTGAGACGGAGGGGACCTTACTCTAGAATTGGCGGGCTATTCGCCGCACTCGTAGGGGGTATAGGTTGACCCACGGAGGAGTGTTCAAGTTACTGGATTCTGTGAAGTGCTGGGTGGCCCATTCACGTTGTTGATTTGGGTTGCCTCGCTTCTAGGATTGGCGGGTAACTTGCCGCACTCGTAGGGTTCTAAGTTTTATTGCACAGGCTATCCACTCGACAGGGGAACGTCGGGTCTCACTTGCGGCTCAAGTGAAACCCGGGGCTCCAAGATTATCCACCATTATGTGTTGCTTCTGTGATACTTCTGTGATGTTTCTTTATATCATTCCTGGGATGATTGTTATATATATTTATGTATATACTAGTAGATGTTGTATATGTTTTGCACCCGCGCTAGTCCAGTGCCCGCTCTGTCTTTAGTTAAGTAACCTAACAGGTGATGACGGGACCCAGTGGCGAATGCAGATGGCATATACGTACATCATATTTTCGTTCTTTTCTGGTGTGATTAATTGATCGGACTGCGTTGATTCTGTTGGAACCAAGTATTTAAAACTAACATTACAGACGCTTTCTTTTGCTTTGCACAGTAGTATTCGGTTCTGAATATCCTGCACCTCATTCGACGAGGCAAGGGCCGAGATCCCTTCATCGAGAGTGACCCCTTACGCAAAAGTTTGTGTAAGCGTAATAATTTCACTATAGTCGATTCTTTTGTTTTGCATCGTGGTATTTGGTTTGGAATATCCTTCACCTCATTCTACGAGGAAAGAGCCGAGATCCCTTCACAGGGAGTGACCTCTTTAGCAAAAGTTTTCGCCACTATATATTTGTAAAACCACTTGGATTCCTTCAACGATATCAAGTTCATTACGTTAAAGGTTTTTCGCTAAAAACCAGTCGTAGCCCTCCGTCATTTCTTACAAGTATTACTTAGTATTCATGTTGTGTATGTTGACCTCTGTCAAGGCATAGTGCTTGGTAGCTGGGTAATGCTTGTTTGTTGCATAGATATGCGATTATTTAGGACAGTCGCACGGTCATGTTGACTTCTGTCAAGGGCTCGTGCGGGTAGGTCTAAGTTAATCTAGGACAATGACGGGTTGAACTTGACTTGCGACTTATGATATGTTGAATTCTGTTAAGGTCATAAGCCGCATGGGGCAAAAATCACATCAGGAGTTTCAAACATACAGGAAACTTGACAGGCATGTGCATACCTTCTGGAGTGTGATAACTTGAGTGGATTCCATCAAGTTATCATGCGATAATAGTTGGATCCCGATTCCCACTGATGAGTAGGATTACTCCTCGGGTGATTTTACATGATCCCGACTAATTCTCCTTTTGGGTTTGGAGAAGAATTCGAGGAAACAGTGGAAACCATCCTGATTAGATAAAATGATTAACCATTCTTATCTAGGTTAGAGTGGACACTGAGTGCTTCTTTTCTCTCTCTCTCTCTCTCTCTCTGGCTACGACCATGACCCGACCCTAGACTAAAACTCATGAAACTAGTTAACTGAACCTTCTTAAAACACTTTGGCTTATGGAATGTCACGGTGTCGCATATATCATTGCCACTTCTATATCACCTTTGCAAATCTCCAGAACACCCCGTATCACTACGAACATCCACTCCTATTGGATAAATCCATCGTATAGTTACATACGAACTCGAAGGAACTTGTTCCAGATTCGAGGATGGATTCTGGTTCTAGAGATATTGAATAGGATTATTCGGTTTTCTTTTACCTTTACCTTCTCTCAGGTTGTGAGGGCTCCTAAGATTAGGAGAGGGTACACCTATTGCGCTTATTGGATAGTCTTCTTCCAGACCATAGACAGGTGCCGAAAGGTAGGGAAGGAAGAAAACAAATTAGTCTAAGTGTGGTGTACAGAAGGTAATAAGTAAAGACATATAAATGGATTAGAATAAGGGCAAAGAAAATTGCGACTACTATCATTCACGACAAAACCTTGTATACCCATGCCACTCCCACATCTACTTTGGATTTCTCCAGAACACTCCGTATCACTACGGATATCCACTCCTATTGGATATGCCATCGTATAGTTATATACGAACTCGAAGGAATTCGTTCCAGATTCAAGGATGGTTTCCGGTTCAGGAGAAATAGAATAGGATTATTCAGATGTCTTTTCCCTTTACCTTCTCTCAGGTTGCGAGGGCTCCTGGCATAAGGAGTGTACACCTATTATGCTTATTGGATAGTTTTCTTCCAAACCTTAGGCTGGTGCTGAAGGGTAGGGAAATAAGAAAACCAATTAGCCTAAAGAAGGTGTACAGAAAGTAATAAGTAAAGACATAATAAAGGGATTGAAGTGAGGGTATGGAAGTATACGGTTACAGTCATGAATCAGGATAGTGGAAGAGACATTACTAGGAATACCCGGTTACCCCTTCGAAACATTTTCATGTTTCACATTTACTATGCAATGTTAATTGAAAACTGTTTTCCCAATTAGAATCTAACTACAGGATATGTATTTACCGGATCAGTTTCTCACATCTGTATGTTATTACAGATGGTGAGTGGGAGTAAGATATTGGGAATTGGGTGGTTAGATCCTCATTATATCGGAATTCGTTGTAATTAGTGATATTTGAGGAAATCATCTGGGTTTTGCCTGACGGCAAATATTTGGTTTTGAATATCCGTTGTTATGCACCAATTTCAAATTGATATATCTGTACGTTAATTTTATAAAGTGAGATATAACTTTTTGAAATTATGTCTGTGACATTTACCTATATCAGTTGATGGTTAGGTAAGGTGTATTCAACAGCGGTGTAATTCTTCTTAACCATAACACAGTTTTCAACCTACGACGCACAGGGTTTGAGTTGTTAAACTCAGTAGACTTATACAGAGTATTGTATGTTGTCCAGTGTCCATTAGGATAAAAGGGGTTGGTACTCATACTATATTCTGTTTACGTTTGACTTATCTAGTTTTAGACAAGTATTTCGTAGAAATACAAGGTCCAAGTTTTAAGAAGTTATAGGTATAAGAATAAAGTAGATGACCATATTTTGCAAAGTATCAGGATTCTTCAAGGTAGTCGAAGATGTAGATACTTGTGTTTGGTATTCCGTTGATAGTAATGGTTTTGAGAACTTACTTCTCTTTCAGGATACCCATATGTGGATACACTCCTAGATGAGTAATGTTGCTTGGCCTCGTTCCACTTAGTTAACATGCACTGGAGACAGCTGCATGATTTGAATCTAGTTTTAATTAAATTAGTGCCTATGTTTCTATATGGTATATATAATGGTTCATATCTTAACGATATTAAGGTATATGGAGTTGTCCGGCTGATGCTTAAAACCAGAATCTGGACGAACTCAAGGCACGTTTCAGTAATGGCAGTTTGTGGGTTATCCCTGGCTTTAACGAGGGTTAACCTTCTACCATCAGGAAGATCAATAGTTATATTGTTCTTGACTCGCCACCAGTTTTAGTAAAATGGATTCTTTTCAGAAAACATTAGTGGGAGTATGGTAGAACTGGAAGTGATTTCAGAACCACAAACGATTACTGAAAATTTAATAGAACATATCAATTGGTTCTGACATTCCTTTAGCCACTCTGCAAATTTGGTGGGTAATCTCAGGCACCCGAAAGGTACTTCGGTCTTCTCAAAGACGGTAACAGGGAGGTTCTTGTTTATCTAAACTTGCCATTACTGATGTTCTAGACTATGAGACCCGGCAGGAGGATGAGTATAATGTCATTTTGAAATAGCTTTAGAAGTGTATGTATATATGACTCTGCCAGAGGGTTGTTGTAGTCAGTGGGAGCAGCGGAAGCGCAGTGGGCAAGTAGCTTATGTCTATTTATAGACTAAAGCTGGTATAGCGGAGATAGATCGTCTATTTTTGATGTGACAGTCATAGGCTTTGACTTTATCAGAATAGGATATGGATCTGGTAAGAAGGTAGTAGGGTGTGTTGTCCTGGTATTTGGACGACATGCACTTTATAGGAAGTGAAATTTCTATACTACGATCGGTTATACTGTGGTTGTCACACAGTTGTTTCTCCATATAAGATCTGGATAAAATATCAGAGTTTCTGGGCACTAGATCTATGGTTTTAGATCTAGATTTGGTTAGTGTCCCAATTTGGGTACTTGACACTATTCTAAATTGTTTTAGAATGGATGACTCTTGGCGTGGTGGTGTACCTGTAGGTGATGGAATCACCCTCTCTATAGAGATGTCTTCTATACTGATGAGGAGAGGGAATTGCATGATGGGCATATCACTTGCTTAGGCAATTGAGTTATTCATGAAATGTCAAGTACCATACCAGATATTGCTTTTGCACTAGCTGCAATAAACATATATTAATCCAATCCTGGAGAAACATTGGGAATCAGTTATGAACATAAGTGGATGTTCTTGGTATATGGTAACGACAGCTTCCTTCGGAAGGCAGTTATCATTTCAGGCTTCCAAGGTGACCTGGATGATAGAGTGACTGTCAGAGTTATAGTTTTCCCTCTCCTGAGGGGTAGTATGTTAGACGGGTGGTCCAAGGGGATAATGAGGCAGGAATGGCGCAGGATTCTGATTAAATTCAGTGGATGATACAGTCTAAAAAGTTTGTTGGATTTGGTGTTCATTTGTGAACTGGGTCCCATCAGATATCCAAATGAATTCTAAGACAGGTATTGCTCATTTCGGGAGATAGTCCTTCTCCGCGAAGTTGAGATATAGAGAGATAACGATAGAAACACTGGAGCGGATCCACTCACTGAGGCTATTTCTCGAACGCAATAGTTTCGCAAACGGGTTTAGCGAGACTGATTAGTAGAGAAGTTTGGTGTTCGGTATCACATGGGCTGTGAGCATGCGACACCGCAATAATTAGTTTTAAGTGCAAGTGGGAGATTATTGGCTATAGTGCTCTCAAATTAATTATTGAATCGCATGCACGTGATTGTGATGATTGAGGGAGGACCTATACCAGTAAAACAGTCTTACTCGAGATGATAGTATGCTATCTAGTTTGTCTTTATCATCATGTACATGCTTCAGGTGGTATTACAGATCACTATTACATGTTGATAGAGCCCATAGGATTTATGCTTGACTACCAGCATTATGATGGTGATCATATACGTGGGAGTTGAGTGGTCCATAAGCAAATCCTTAAATGTCCCTAGTCGTTGGAGTTTCGAGACTGGGCATCGATACTCCAGAGTAAACTAGTGTATATTGATCGAGACCCCGACGAGGGGCGGTGGCCCGGTGTCATAAGCCATTGGTGTTAGTTTGTTCGCCTAAGATAGTATACATGTGCTCATTGGGTTATGAGTATACTGGACGGACTCGCCGGGAACCTGCTAGTTTGTATGATACCTATTGTCAGATGGCAGTTCCCTGGTGACATGTGTACAGGTTAGTCTGTCGACCTGAGATCATCATTTGTCTCGTGTGAGTTCCCACTATGCTTTGATTACTACCCTACCACAGCTCAAAAGAGTCGTGCAAACAGGTTTTAGTTGGGTACAGTCCCGAGCCACATGGAGGTAGTGAGTGGATCGTCGGGGATTCGTCTCTCCCGGTATTGGAGGTTGATGTTGCGTTGTGCACAGGTGGCCATCATCATAAATACTCAACCGGGGTAGAAGAGAATTACCGATCCAGGATCGATAGTTTCTCAGGTGGTGATGGGTTACATACCGACACTAATTATCGCGTTATTAGGGGTCTGAGTTTATCTACCCCATAGACTCGATAGGCGACACTCTTAGACAAACAGACCGGACTGTACAGATATTGTCACTGTCAGGCTCAGTAGGGGTTTAGATGAGTTGCTCGTCGGCCTTCTTTTCGCTCAATACCTGGGTAGCCGTTAGGTACAGCTAATGCCGTTGACATGCTTGTGGTTAAACCCACTGCCATCGTATGGACGAGTCTTTATAGTCCTACATAGAGGGTTTTCACGGTCCAGGCGATATGGTGTAGGTGACGTATGTTGGTATATACAGGTGTCCGATTAAATATATGTACAGGCTGCATAGACTTTAATCGGACGGTTGATAATACTAGCTGCTTAGGATTGAGCCGGATTATTAAATCAAGTTTTGATTTAATAATTTATATATGTATTTATATATATATATATATGTATTCTAGTATTATTGTTCACTATTCATTTTCTTTCTTGGCTATTCGTATTTTTGTACGAATACACATATATGTATTTCGATACGTATACCAGGTTGTATTCCGTATTTATACGGAATTGTTTTTAGAGGATTGGCCACCTCATTAATTGATTTTCATTTTAGAAAATCAATTATGGAAATGAGGTGGAGGGTGAGTTGGCATGAGCATGGGTGATGGCATGTAGAGAGGTATGGCACATATTTGATTATTGGAAAAATGAGAGGATATATTTTTTTGTGCGCATGTTTGAGAGAGAGAGGGGCAGCCACCATTCCACACATGCCTTGCTCATTTCTTTTCTTTACTTGGTGAGACTTAGCCTTTTTTTATTTAGTTGCTCATGCCATATGTTTCCTCATCTCTTTTTTCATCTTCTTGAGTTGCTCATAGAGTATTTGTGATGAGAGAAAAATTATAGTGACACGTTCCTATACCTCCACTCTCCATTGATAGCAACCTTGGAGCGCCGGTTGCCTCGCTTTGCAAGACTGAAGCTTGCGCCGTTTCCCTAAGGTGGATCATTGTAGATGGAGGAAGGCCGGAGACCAAATTCGATCCGCGACCACTAGGAGCTTGGGATGATGGTTGAAGACCGAAGGACTTGGATCAACTTGGTATAACCATCTAAATCCTCTTTATTTGCTTGTTAGTATAGGGTTTAGGGTAGATCCGGGTATCGGGTTGTGGTAGCACCGGTTTAGAAAATTTTTGTTCGGTCACGGTTTGATGGCCGGGGCGCTGCCGTAACCCAACACTTATAACTTCTCAAAGCTTGTACCTTTTATTTCAACGAAATACTTGTCTAAAATTAGAGAAGTCATGAGTAAATAAAATATAGTACAAGTACCAACCACTTTATCCTAACGGACACAGAACAACATACAATACTCTGTATAAGTCCTCTGAGTTTAACAACTCAAACCCTGTGCGTCGTAGGTTGAAAACTATGATATGGTTAAGAAGAATTACACCGCTGTTTAATACTTCTTACCTAACCATTTGATATAGATAAATGTCATAGACATAATTTCAAAAGGTTATATCTCACTTTATAAAATAAACGTACAGATATATCAGTTTGAAATTGGTGCATAACGACGGATATTTGAAACCAAATATTTGCCATCAGGCAAAACCCAGGTGATTTCCTCAAATATCACCAATTACAAATAATTCTGATATACATTGAGGATCTAATCAGCCAATTCCCAACGTCTTACTCCCACTAAGCATATGTAACGTCATACAGATGTGAGAATAAAGTCTGGTAAATACATACCCTGGAGTCAGAATCTAATTGGGAAAACAGCTTTCAATTAATATCGCATAGTAAAACTGAAAAATGAAAATGTTTCGAAGAGGTATCCGGGTATTCCTTGTAATGCTTCTTCCACTATCAAGATTCATGACAGTAACCGTATACTACCTTGCTGATTGCATGCTTTTGGCGTGTCGAGTTTTAAATTTAACCGCAATCAGGACGGTGTCGCTTTGCAGCTAGCCGCAATGAGTACGTGTCATCCGCAGGGAGACGGACCGTTTCACGTTCTTGTTTTCACGAGTTAATGCGCGAGGCGGAATAGTTCGATTCTAACCTATGTGTTTATATGCAAAGTAAACGTTTGTTAGGATTAGATAGGATAGTGTGAGTTAAACAAATCCGTACTCAATCCTTTGAGCCAAGCTTGACCATTAAAGCTAGAGCAATCGGCAACAACGTGGATTAGGGTGCTTAAGCACGGTATTTATGAAATCTAGATTATTGACCCTTATCCGTCCATTCTTGTCGCTTGCTTTCGCCTCCGGCCAATCCGAATGCAATCGGTCGCGGTTAGGAAATACCGATACCTTGGTAGGGTCGGGTGCCTAACGGAGCGCCTGCGTAAGGTTTGGGTGGAGTTTAATGGAAAAGGTCGGGAAAAGAAAATCTTAACTTACAATATCGTTTTCTTTCCTAACAACAACATATTCATAACTAATCACAACAACAAACAAAAGGAGCAAAGAAAAGATACAAAGAAAAGAAAAGAGCGTCGCAAGAAAGTAAATGACATGGTAATAAAATTGCAAGTAAAGCATGTAAATGAATTGCAAGAAAGTAAAGCAAGAAATAAAGATACTAGGAACCATAGAACACATTACAAACCATGGGTTTAATAGCCTAAAGTTAAACTTGCAAGCTCAATGAAGAGATTGCAAGATCAAGAGAAAGCTAAGAACACAAGGCAAATGAAGAAAAAAAAGAAAGATTTATTGATTCCAAAATGAAGATACAACCCTTAAGATCAATAACCAAAACATAAACTTGCAAGTTCAATGAAGAGATTGCAAGATCAAAAGAAGGCAAAGAACTCAAGGGGGACAAACTATATACAGGAATAAAACAAAAAGAGAAACAAAGGGTTGAACAAAACTTGGACAACATAAGACCCCCATTCCTTGCTCACTGGTTCTGCTTTTATAGGCACAAAAGAAAAATAAACAAGCAATAAAATTAAGATGACGTGGCAGAAAGGGATGGATCACAGAAAATTGGGGATCTTTGGGGCAAGGGGGCTGGCCAGATCTGTTTTTGGAGGCATGTGGCTGGCCCAAATCCGAGCAAGTGGGCTCGTATTTGTGATGTGGTCTTGAGTTCTCTTGACAAGTCCACTGGTGCTGCTAGATTTGTCTACATAAATTTGGGTTGCATTTTGGAGGGAAACTTGTAGCTATACATCACATCACATCTTTTTACATTTATAACACATCACCTCACTTGTGCTTTGGGCAGCCCCCTCTCTAGGTCCATGCATCAAAGAGTTAGTGCACACTTGCTATGTGTTGGACCATAATGTGTGTACGCTTGTTTATTTGCAAAAACTTTTTGAATATCGGTCGGTTTCCAGTTCCGGTTGCAGTGTCAGCTAACAAACGTTATATCCGTGAATTTAAGTGTATTTCCAGTATTTTGTCACGGATACCTGTAATCTGTAATTACTGAGCAGACACTGATTAATAGTACCGATATATAACAAAACAGATAATGAATGAGTGGTATTGAAATGCAGTTTTTTGTGATAAATAAATACCCCCAAACTTATCTTTTGCTCGTCCCGAGCAAAACAAAATCCTAGCATCATTTTCGCAGGGAACGCGATTGCACTGAGCTCGTGCAACAAGCTGTTAAACCTCTAGGTGTCTCTAGTAGGAGGAGTGTTGTCTCCTGAGGGTTTTCAGCGGATTACACCCACAAAATCCCGTCAACCTAGTTTCACAAGTTAACTTTGATTCTACTCCTATAGTTTAGTATCTACGTTAGAAATTATATTATCCTAAATTAGAAATATTCAACTCTTATATTTCACGCCTCCTATTTATTTAACCCTAAATCCTATTTTACAGTTTAGAAAGATCTCGGTATCTCTTGAGTTTTCCTTCAAAAGTGCGGTCTCCAATCAGGGATTTTTATCAACTTTACGGAAAACATAAGTCTTATTTTTTTATTCCTACCTTTCCTCCAAACATCGATTGTATACCCCCTATGTGTGTGTAAAATATCACCCCTACACTCAAGAATTCAATTCAAGCTATAGTACCCTTGCCCTAATAGCTAATACTACTTCTTTTCGTTAATGATGTACGGTTTTGCCCACACACCTTTCATGCGACTATTAATACTTCTTGAGGCACTAACGGCCGATTACTAAATGTGCGAGATTAAAGCGTAAATAGCAGTTTTCTAGTCTTGACTTTATTTATTTATTTCTTCTTTTTTCTTTATTTTTCTTTTTCAAGACTGGATATATTTTTCAATGATGCTCTTTTTTGGGGTTTAGCTTTAAATATCGTTTTTTCTTTCATTCTAAGTTTTTAGGCAAGAGTATTTCTAGGTATCCTCTACTATCCCAAGTTTCAAGGTGCATGTATGTGCAGTTTGTAGGGTATATACTTTCTAAATTTGAACTCAAGAATAGAAACTATTTTTCATATTTATCCTTCAGTAAAGTTTCAATACTTTTCCTTCATCTTGACTTAACTCAAGAACTGAACTCAAGATTACCTACTTCTATAAAAAAAAACTATAAGGATGTATAATTACCAAGATTAAACAGAAGGAGGGTTATTTTTAAGGTTTTCAATTCTTAAGTCTAGAATTCAGTTATTTCTAACGTGTCAACTAAACTTTCGGAAATAGAAATCTAAGTTACCATATTAGCTAACTTGACAACAAAGATTTTATATTTTTGTAAAAATTTTCTATTTTTATGGGTTTTTAAATAAGTATGAAAATGCGAAATATACATATGAATGCGAAGGAAGAAGGCTTACCGAGCACACCCCCAAACTTAAACTTGACAGTGCCCTCACTGTCAGGCTACTCCAAGAGGGTCAAAATTGCCAGCGCTCCCCTAAAGAAATATATACAAAGCAAACTAAAAATATATACACAAAAAGATCCCTCCTAAAGTTAAGTGAAACAGTGTTTCCACTGTTTAAGCGGTGAAGTTCAGGGTTAGGGGGAAAGAACGATATCAATCTATACAAGGCCTTACACAGGCCAAAAGTGAGCACCAACTATTCAAAAATTTCAGCGGGATAAGGCCCGGGCTGGTGAAAGAATGCGGAGAGGAAAGAAATAGAGAATACGCGAGACCGTATGCGGATAGAAGCGGGATACAGTCGGTATATGAGGAGAAGAATAGCGGAAGGGAAAAAGAAATGGAGTACGAACTTGAGGGTGAAAATGGTGATGACCGATGTGAAAAAAGCGATTGTACTAATCTATTAAACCGTCGAGAAATGGGGTCAAATCCCACAAGATTCATGAGAAAACATGGGTAGACCAAACTTGGTAAACCAGACACAGGAAATGAAAGTGATACGGTGTCTTGCAAAGTCGGAACGATGGAAAGGATGGAGGGGAGTGATCGAGGAAGGGTAACAGGTAAGGGTTAAGGAGGGCGTACACAGTCAATGAAAGGGACAATATGAATTGGAAAATCCGACTCATCAAGTAAAACTGGTTCATCCTCAATATTATCCTCAAAATTCTCCTCCAAAATTAACTCATCCATGCATTTATCATCATCAATATCAAGATGCATATGGAGTTCGGGAAAAATAGTTAATGACTCGAGATGATGAATTGGAGAGAAAAACTCATCCAAAACTGCGGGTTCCTTATCCAAAATATTCTCAGCGTCGATATCCTCAATCAAGTGAAAATCATATTTCTCAGACACCTCATTCAAAGCATGGATTTCAATCAATTCAAGTTCTAGAGTGGAGGTGTAGAGGTCAAAAAGTTTAGGATTGGTTTCAGTTGGAATGGACCCTTCACAATCGGGTAAATCAAATACTGCAATGTCGCACAACTCATGAAACATTCTATCTTCAATTGGTAAATCATTTGGGACGCTTGATAGACATTTAAAACTGGAGTTGTGCGATTCAATTTGCAATGGATAGGTTTGATTTGGAAGGGTGTACTACTCACACTCACGACTCAATTCTTCAATCTGTCTTACCGCCTCATCATACATTGGAAAATTTGGAGCTGGTTGAAAACTAGCTACCGGGTCACTAGGTTGTATGAGGGCGGCCATAGACGCATTCAAATCCATCATCTGTTGGTACGACACTACCCGAAAGTCTTCTAACGATTGTTCCAGACTAGACATGGGTTGTGAAGGGGTTTCAGTAAAGATTCAATATTGGTTGGATATATGAAACTCCTAAATGACTGTGTAGAAGCAATGTCTAGGGAAGGCTTAAAAGTCGGGTAGGACTGGTAGGAATCGAATGGTTGGATAGGAGTAGGATCAACATTCGGATAAGAAGGTGATTGGAATTGTTGATCAAAAGAAGTTGCAGTGGTGAAAGGATAGAAAGATCGGCTACGAGATTGTTTAATACGTTTAGCAATAGACATAGGTCTTGGAGTTACAACAGGACTCTCAAATGGGGTATCAACGTAAGAAGGCAGGGAAGGTTGAAACGGTTGATACAAAGTTGATTGCAGAGTCTAATTGGTTGTCCTAAACGCGTCTATCCGATTTTTCAAAGAAATTTTTAGCATGGAGGGATCGTTCGACGTTCAACCAAAGCAAGAACTGTAAGAAGTAATGTCCGGTTGTGGGTACCAAAGTTCGGCATGAGTTTTTCTGGGTGGAGTACCCATGATATGAAGAGAAGGAGAGGAAGAGAGAAAAAAGAGGTGAAAAAGAATGTGAATTTTTTTTATATTTTTATTTTATGTTAGTTATTAACAGAAGAATGAAATATACACACAAAAAGAATCTGGACAAAAAAAAATCACGACACAATACCACACACCTAATCGGTCTAGGTTCACCTAGGTCAACTAGACCTGCTCAAGAACTTAATTATTGAAGTAAACTGAGTTAAGAAACGGGCTCAAGATATACTGATCACGAGGCCAGGTAAGTGCAGAGATAATGGGAGTTTTCCGACGCTTTCGCGAAGGTCTTTAATTATATAACCCTTTCTCTTTTGGCGGTTTCACCGTGAACACTTTCCTAGACACCCATAAACGATATACCGTTAAGCGGTGTTCTAAACACAGTTAACTTCTCCTAATGAGCGCGAAGTCCTTAAAGGCTTAAAGTCTAGTTTCTTTTAAAAATTTGTGCGGGTAAACGTTATGCTCAATTCGTGATTTGTGGGCCACAGAAAAGGGGATGAAATCCTTTACCGTATGTTGTGGGGTTTGCTTGCCCTTAAGTCCGTATTAATGGATGCAATGCGTAATTCAATAAAAAAATATTCAAAGAATCAAACAATCATTTTTACGTTAAGCACAGCACTGTAACAAATACGGGTTAGTCGTTTTTAGCATTTGCTAGCGAACTTACGAAGAATCCTGCAAAGATATTATATTGGAAAGTGTCTTCCAGAAAGAACTTACGAATTTGCGTCGGATTTGAGAAGAAGGTGTTAAAGAAATACGTACCGATAAGTTTTCGGGTTAAGAAACCCCCGTTGAAATGAGTCCAAGTAGCTTGAAAAGTTCGCTTGTGCGGTCAAATTACCCGGATCTTTGGTATTGTTCTTCGCAATCACTTTAGCTTTGAATGTACACTTTGCTCCACACAATCGCAGTTCGCAAATCCGTAAAAATCTGAAAATGTCGGAAAACAGATTTTAGTGCGAAAAAGCAATATGAATGCCCAAATACCTGCACACTAAAAATTATAAAAACAAGCAATAAAAATAGGACAAAACAGAACACTGGAACATAGAGAAGAAATGGGACAAAAAGGAATGAACAGGCCGACGAGCTCGGATTTTTGGTGTGTGTCGCCGTTTTTCTTGTGGAATATGGCCTCCAAATTTCTATAGAGATCTCAGTATTCTACTAGTGTCTCACTGGTATTTTTTATCTTTTCTGTTTAGATCCAAAATGCTAGCAGATCAGAAATCCAGAGAACAAAAATGTTAGCATTGTTAGTTTTTATTTTGGTTTTGAAATTTTGAAATTTTTAGTTTGTTTTTAAAAAAAATGGTGTTAGATGGTATTAACAAGATTAACCCAAAATAACAAGAATAAAACGTTACCGTCTCCCCGGCAACGGCGCCATTTGATTGCACACTTTTGGCGTGTCGAGTTTTAAAGTTAACCGTAATCAGGACGGTGTCATTTTGCAGCTAGCCGCGATGAGTACGGGTCGTCCGTAGGGAGACGGAGCATTTCACGTTCTTGTTTTCATGAGATAATGTGCGAGGCGGAATGGTTCGATTCTAACCTATGTGTTTATATGCAAAGCAAACGTTTGTTAGGATTAGATATGATAGTGTAAGTTAAGGAAATCCGTACTCAATCCTTTGAGCCGACTCGACCACTAAAGCTAAAGCAATCGGCAACAACGTGAATTAGGGTGCTTAAGCATGGTATTTGTGAAATCCGGCTTATTGACCCTTGTCCGTCCATTCTTGTCGCTTGCTTTCGCCTCCGGCCAATCCGAACGCAACCGGTCGCGGTTAGGAAACACCGATACCTTAGTAGGGTCAGGTGCCTAACGGAGCGCTTGCATAAGGTTTGGATGGAGTTTAATGGAAAAGGTCGGGAAAAGAAAATGAGAAAAGAAATCTTAACTTACAATATCGTTTTCTTTCCTAAAAACAACGTATTCACAACTAATCATAACAACAAACAAAAAGAGCAAAGAAAAGATACAAAGAAAAAGAAAAGTTCATTGCAAGAAAGTAAATGACATGGTAATAAAATTGCAAGTAAATAAAGCATGTAAATGAATTGCAAGAAAGTAAAGTAAGAAATAAAGACACTAGGAACCACAAAACACATTATAATCCATGGGTTCAATAGCCTAAACTTAAACTTGCAAGCTCAATGAAGAGATTGCAAGATCAAGAGAAGGCCAAGAACACAAAGCAAATGGAGGCAAAAAGAAAGCTTTATTGATTCCAAAATGAAGATACAACCCTTGAGATCAATAACCAAAACTTAAACTTGCAAGTTTAATGAAGAGGTTGCAAGATCAAGAGAAGACAAAGAACTCAAGGGGGCTATATACAAGAACAAAACAAAAAGAGAAACAAATGGTTGAACAAAACTTGGACAATGTAAGACCCCCATCCCTTGCTCACTGGTTCTGCTTTTATAGACACAAAAGAAAAATAAATAAGCAATAAAATTAAGATGACGCCGCAGCAAGGGATGGATCACAGAAAATTGGGGATCTTTGGGGCAAGGGGGCCGGCCAGATCGGTTTTTGGAGGCATGTGGCTGGCCCAAATCCGACCAAGTGGGCTCATATTTGTGATGTGGTCTTGAGTTCTCTTGACAAGTCCACTGGTGCTGCTAGATTTGTCTATATAAATTTGGGTTGCACTCAGGGTTTTGGAGTGAAACTTGTAGCTATACATCACATTACATCTTTTTGCATTTATAACACATCACCTCACTTGTGCTTTGGGCAGCCCCCTCTCTAGGTTCATGCATCAAAGAGCTAGTGCACACTTGCTATGTGTTGGACCAAAATTTGTGTACACTTGTTTATTTGCAAAAACTCTTTGAATATCAGTCGGTTTTCAGTTCCGGTTGCAGTATCGGCTCACAAACGTTATATTCGTGAATTTAAGTGTATTTCAAGTATTTTATCACGGATACCTGTAATCTGTAATTACTGAGCAGACACTGGTTAATAGTACCGATATATAACAAAACAGATAATGACTGAGTGGTAATAAAATGCAGTTTTCTTTGATAAACACTTTCCCTCACTCCAATCCCTTTATATGTCTTTACTTATTATCTTCTGTACACCACACTTAGGCTAAATGGTTTTCTTCCTTCCCTATCTTTCGGCACCAGCCTAAGATTTGGAAGAAGACTATTCAATAGGCCTAATTGGTATACTCTCCTAACACCAGCAGCCCTCGCAACCTGAGAGAAGATAAAGGGAAAAGACAATCGAATAATCCTTATTCTATTTCTCCAGAACCAGAAACCATCCTCGAACCAGAACAAGTTCTTTCGAGTTCGTATGTAACTATACGATGGTATATAAATGTAGATCTTCGTAGTGATTCGAAATGTTCCGGAGAAATGCAAAGGTGACGTAAGAGTGACAGGGGTATACATGGTTTCGTCGTGAATGATAGCAGTCGCAATTTCCTTTGCCCTCACTCTAATCTCTTTATATGTCTTTACTTATTACCTTCTGTACACCACATTTAGGCTAATTGGTTTTCTTCCTTCCATACCCTTCGGCACCAGCCTAAAAGGTTTAGAAGAAGATTATCCAATAAGCGTAATAGGTGTACTATCATAATATCAGGAGTTGTCGCAACCTGAGAGAAGATAAAGGGAAAAGACAACTAAATAATCTTATTCAATTTCTCCGGAACCGGAAACCATCCTCGAACCGGAACAAATTCCTTCGAGTTCGTATGTAACTATACGATGGCATATCCAATAAATGTAGATCTTCGTAGTGATATGGAATGTTCCGGATGTAAGTGCACGGCGGCGCCCCGGCCTCCATCTCGAGGCCAAATGCGGAAACGATGGTTAACTTTAATTTTTCTTGAACCGGCACCACCGCGCACTAAAACCCGGATCAGGCCATTAACTAGTCCTAGCTAACTACAAGATGGGGAAGAGAGATATACCGAGCGATCCGTGTCCTCTGGTCTTCTCGCCGTCGTCCCGATCTCCCGCGGAATGTCCGGTCTCCACCTCCTCGACGGAAGGGCACCACGTCGCCTGCTTCTTTTACGGGCTCCCGCCTCTATACCGAGGCAACTCGGGCACGAAGTTGGCGAGCCGACGTGCCCAAGGTTTGCTGTAGAATATAGTGTAGAACCATGTCTCATTTTGGGGTTCATGGAGGTTGCCATTTTGGTGGAGGGATGATACATGAACTATGTGGAGGAACTTGGGGAATTTTTGTAGCATGAAATGAACAAAAAACCCACACCAAAAAAATGGACAGCCCCAAGCGGGAGTGGCCGGCCATGGCACTTGGTGAGGTGAGAGTGAGAATGAGTGAGTGAAAAGGATAGCCACAAGAATAATGCAAGTGAGAGGAAAAGTTATCATATCAAGAAATGATCACAAAGAAACTCCAACACTCATACAACCATCATCATCATCAAAAGTCATGCCATCATGACACTACAAGACTAGCCATGATGACTAAAGAAAGTCAAGTGATCATGACACAACAATATGCAAAGACCCCCTTCCAAATTGCTTATTTGCACAAATGCAAATAAGCCCTCCTCCACCAATCTTCGGCCATTGAAATATACAAATGAAATATGGCCGAAACGGAAAGCAAACTGGCAACTCCAGAAAACTGGTCCCATAATAAATTACAGGAAAACCCCGCTACTGTGCATACACACCCGCATCTGTATTCCGACCGAAATACAAATGCAATGAGACAAAATCTACACTGTACTATACTAGGATCCGGCTTAAACCAAAGCCGGCCAGTAATATCCGTTCGATCCTGATCTGTGCAATACTGCACGTATCTGATCGAACCCTGCCATATATCCATACGGCCTCTAGTACTAACTGTCCGATCCTGATCCGTGCAATACCGCACGTATCTGATCGGACCCTGCCATATCTCCATACGGCCTCTACAGCGTTTCGCCCGAAAACTTGAGCAACTGAATGTGGGGGACTCTAAAGACTCGTCAACACCTTGGTTGTGGATTTAACCACTAGCACGTCAGAGGTATAAGCCAATACGTAACGGGCTACCAGGTATTGACCAAAAGGGACGTCGATGAGCGAACTCATCCTGACACCCTACTGAGCCTGTCAGTGACGATATCCGTACAGTCCGGTCCGTTCGTCTATGAGCATCGCATGGCGGGCCTAGGGGGTTGGTAAAAGTCAGACCCCCAAAAGCGGTACAAGTCATGTCGGAGTGTAGCCCAGAACACCCTGAGATACTACTGGAATACCTACCAGTAAATCTCCTGCCTCGGCCGAGGGCTTCGTGTAATGGCTCTCCTAGACACAGCGCGACCTCACCCCCAATACCGGGAGAGACGAACCCCTGAAGATCCGCTCACTGCCTCCATGTGGCTCGGGACTGTACCTAACTAAAACCTGTTTGCACGTCTCCTTTGAGCGTGGTAGGGTAGTAATCAAAGTACAGTGGGAACTCACACGAGACAAATGACGATCCCCATGTCGATGAACTAACCTGTACACATGTCACCAGGGAACTGCTATCTGACGTCAGGTATAAGACCAACTAGCATGTTCCCGGCGAGTCCTGTCCGGTGTACTCATAACCCAATGAGCACCTGTATACATCTTAGGTGAACCAACTGACACCAGTGGCTTGTGAGACCGGCCACCGCCCCTCGTCGGGGTCTCGAATGTACACACTAGTCTACTCTGGAGTATCGATACCCTGTCTCGAAACTCCCACGACTAGGGACCTTTTAAGGATGTGCTTATAGACCCCAGCTCCCACTTATATGATCGCCCTCATACTGCTGGTAGTCAAGTAAGAATCCTAGGGGCTCTATCAACGTGTAATAGCGACATGTCAGGTCACCTAAACCAGTACACGATGATAAAGATAAACCAGATAGCATACTATCATCTCGAGTAAGACTGTCATACTGGGACAGGTCCTCCCTCAATCATTGCAATCACGTGCCTGTGATCCAATAATTGACTCTGAGGGCACTATATCCAACAATCTCCCACTTGCACTCAAGGCTAATAATTGCGATGTCGCATACTCACAGCCTGTGTGATACCGAACACCCAACTCCTCTACTAGTCAGTCTCACAAAGCTCACTTGCGAAACTATTGCGTTCGAGGAATAGCCTCAGTGAGTGGATCCGCTTTAATGTTTTTTTCTATGTCTCTCTATATCTCAAGTTCGCGGAGAAAGCCATCTCCCGAAATGAGCAATACCTGTCTTAGAATGTGTCTGGATGTCTGATGGGACCTAGTTCATAAATGAACTCCAAATCCAAACTTCTTAGACTGTATCGTCAACTGAACTTAATCAGTATCCTGCGCCATGCCTCCCTCAGTATTGCCTTGGACCACTTGTCCAAAATACTGCCCCTCGTCAGAAGGAAAAACTATAACTCTGACAACCTCCTTGTCGTCCAGGTCACCTTGGAAACCTGGAATGATAACTGTCTCCCGCATGAGGCTGTCGTTATCATATCCCAAGAACATCCACTTATGTTCTAAAACTACTTCCGACTGTTTCTCCAGGATTGGATCAATGTCAACTTATTGCATCTAATGCAAGAACAACATCTGGTGTGGTACTTGATATCTCATGATTGACTCAATTGCCTGAGCAAGTGATCTGCCAATCATGCACATCCCTCTCCCCTTTAGTCTGTAAGACACCTTTAGAGAGGGTGACTCCATCACCTGCAGGTACACTACCGTGCCAGGAGTCGTCCATTCTAAATACTCTTAGAATGCTGTCTAAGTACCCTTAATTGGGAAACCACCCAAATCTAGATCTAAAACCATAGATCTAGTAACCAGTATGTCTGATATAATGTCCAAGTCCCATGTGGAGAAACCACTGTGTGACGACCAAAGTATAACCGATTGTAGTATAGGAATATCACTTCCTACTCTGTGTATGTCATCCAAATACCAGGATATCACACCCCACTACCTTCTCAACAGATCCATCCCCTATTCTGATGAAGTCAAACCTATGACTGTCACATCAGAAATTGATGATCTATCTCCGCTATATCTGCTTTAGTCTATAAATAGACATAAGCTACCTGTCCACCAATGCTTCCGCTGCTCCCACTGACTATGACAACCCTCTGGCAGAGTCATATAGACGTACACTTCTAAAAATAGTTTAGAACGACGCTATACTCATCCTCCTGCCGGGTCTCACAGTCTGGAACAACAGCAATGGCAAGTGTGGGTAAACAAGAACCTCCCTGCCACCGTCCTTGAGGCTACCGGAGTACCTCTCGGGTGCCTGAGGTTACCCACCATATCTGCGGAGTGGTCAATGGAATGTCAAACCAGATTGAATCTTTAGGTTCCTTATCAAATCTTCATTAATCGTTTGCGGTTCTGGAATCACTTCCAGTTCTACCATACTCCCACTACTGTTTTCTGAAAAAATCCATTTTATTTAAAACTGTGGCGAGTCTAGAACAATATCACTATTGATCTTCCAGATGGTAGAAAGTCAATCCTCTGCATAGCCTGGGTCAACCCACAAACAGCCATTACAGAAACGTGCCTTGAGTTGTCCAGTGTCTGGTTTTAATCATAAGACGGACAACTCCCCGTACCTTAACAATGTTAAGGTATGAACTGTTCTATATCCAATATAGAACCAGAGGCACTGATTTAATTGAACCAGATTCAAATCATGCAGCTGTCTCCAGTGCATGTCAACTAAATGGAAAGAGGCCGATCAGCGTTATTCAACTTAGGAATGCTTCCAATTATGAGTAACCTGAAAGAGAAGCAAGTTCTCTTAATCATTACTATCAACTGAATACCACACACAAGTATCTACATCTTCGATCACCTTGAAGAATCCCGATACTTGCAACACCTGGTTCTCTACTTTATTCAAATACCTATAACTTCTCAAAATTCGGACCTTGTGTTTCCACGAAACACCTGTCTAAAAACTAGAGAAGTCATAAGTAAACCGAATATAGTACGGGGACCATCCCCTCTGTCTTGATGGACCCTGGACAACATACAATACTCTGTATAAGTCCCTTGAGTCTGATAACTCATTCACTGTGTGTCGTAGGTTGAAAACTGTACTTATGGTTAAAAAGAATTACACCGCTGTTTAATGCTCCTTACCTAACCATCCACTGATATAGGTAAATGTCACAGACATAATTTCAAAAAGGTATATCTCACTCTATGAAAATAGACGTACAGATATATCAATTTGAAATTGGTGCATTATAACGGATATTCAAAACCAAATATTCGCCGTCCGGCAAACAACCCAGGTGACTTCCTCAAATATCACTAATTACAACGAATCCCGATATAATGAGGATGATCACCCAATTCTCAATAACTTACTCCCACTCATCATCTGTAAAACCATACAGATGTGAGAATCATACCTGGTAAATACATACCCTGGAGTAAGTGTCTAATCGGGAAATCAGTTTTCCTTTAACAGTACACAGTGAAACTGAAACATTGAAAATGTTTCGATGGGGTATCCTGGTATTCCTAGTAATGCCTCTTCCAGATTCACAGCTGTAACCGTATAATTCTTTGCCACCTCTCCAAATCCCTTCATATGTCTTTAGTCATTACCTTCTGCACACCCCTTTAGGCCAAATGGTTTTCTTCCTTCCCTACCGTTCGGCACCAGCCTATGGTTTGGGAGAAAACTATCCAATAAGCATAATGGGTGTACTGTCCTAATCCTAGGAGCACTCGCAATGCGAGAGAAGGTGAGGATAAAAGACAACCGAATAAACCTTATTCTTATTTCTCCTGAACCAGAATCCATCCCCGAACTGGAACATGTTCCTTTCGAGTTCGTATATAACCATACGATGGAATATCCAATAAACTGTGGATCTTCGTAGTGATACGGAGTGTCCTGGAGAAATACAAAGGTGAAGTGGGAGTGGTAATGAAATACTTGGTTTGGTCGTGAATAGCAGTCGCAATTTACTTTGCCCTCCTTCTAATCCCTTTCTTTGTCTTTACATAATACCTTCTGTACACCATCGTTAGGCTAATTGGTTTTCTTCGTTCCCCACCATTCGGCACCAGCCTAAGGTTTAGAAGAAGACTATCCAATTTGCGTAATAGGTGTACTATCTCCTAAACCAAGGAGTACTCGCAACCTGAGAGAAGGTAAAAGGAAAAGACAACTGAATAATCCTATCCGTTTTCTCCAGAACCTGAAACCATCCTCGAATAAATTCTTTCGAGTTCGTATCTAACCATACGATGGTTTTGTCCAATGGAAGTGGACGTTCGTAGTAATACGGGGTGTCTTGGAGAAAAGGGTAAAAGTAGGAGTGGCAATGAGGTGTGCAACTCTGACAATCCAAAAGCCAGTGTTAGAGAAGGTTCGGTCAACTTGGTCTCTGAGTCATAGTCTTAGGGTCGGGTTAATGGTCGCTGCCGAAGAGAGAGAGAAAAGAAACACTCAGCGTGCACTCTAACCTAGATCAGAATGGTTACCAATTTATCTAATCTGGAAACCTCCCACTGTAACGTCAAATTCTCCTCCAAACCTGAAAGAAGAATCAGTCGGGATCACCCAAGGAGTAAACCAACTCATCAGTGGGAATCGGGATCCAACTATCATCGCATGATAACGTGACGGAATCCGCTTACGGTGTCACACTCCAGAAGGTATGCGCATATCTGGCAAGTTTCAGTTTCTTTAGAAACTCCCGATGTGATTTCTACCCCATGCTCTTATGACCTTGACTTTGGCCAACAAATCATAAGTCACATGTCAAGTTCTACCCGTCATTCTCCAGGTTAATTTGAATCCACCCGTACCTACCCTTGACTTTGGCCAACAAGGCAGTACGACTGTTCCAAACCAACGCATCTATCTATGCTGCATATGAATAACCAACAGCTACCAAACACTGTGTCTTGACTTTGGCCAACAAACACAGCTTGAATACTATTGACTATCCATATGAAACGACGGAGGGCTACGAATGGTTTCTAGCGAAAAACTTTAACGTAATGAACTTGATATCGTTGAAGGAACTGATAGCTTTAAAATTATAGTGACGAAAACCTTTGCTAAAGAGGTCACTCCCGGTGAAGGGATCTCGGCTCTTTCCCCGTAGAATGAGGTGCAGGATATTCCAACTGAATACCACGGTGCAAAGCAAAAGTAATCGGCTATAGTGAAGTTATTGCCCTGACGCAAACTTTTATCCAAGGGGTCACTCCCGGTGAAGGGATCTCGGCCCTTGCCTCGTCGACTGAGGAGCAGGATATTCTAGCTGAATACCACGATGCAAAACAAAAGAGAACGTCCTTGCATATAACAGCATTTTGAAAAATGTTCCAACAACATCAGAATAGGTTTGTTTTACTTGCATTGATCCGAATCAACGCAGTCCCATCAATTGATCACACCAAAAAGAACGAAAATATACTGATGTACGTATATACCATCCGCATTCGCCACTGGGTCCCGTCATTACCCGTTAGGTTAGCTAACTAACGACAGAGCGGGGACTGGACTAGCGCGGATGCAAAACATATACAACATCTACTAATATATATACCAATATATTATATTTCGCTCAAGGCGTGATAAAAAGCAACATTACAGAAATGTACAGCATCACAGTATCTGGGATCCCCGGGTTTCACAGAGCCACTACTGAAACCCGACGTTCCCCTGGTCGTGTGGATAGCCTGTGCAATGAAATCCTAGACCCCTACGGGCGCGGCAAGTTACCCGCCAAAACCTGAAGCGAGGAAGCCCCCTTCAGCAACGTGAATGGACCACCCAGCACTTCACGGAATCCGGTAACTTGGGCACCCCTCCTGGGTCAACCTGTACCCCCTACGAGTGCGGCGAATAGCCCGTCAATTCTAGAGTGAAGCCCCCTCTGTCTCAATGCCATGAGATGCGTGCTTGTTTCCTTCTAGAATCCGGCTATCCATGCACCCCACCTTGGGGTAATCCTAGTACAGAAAGTAAAATATACATACAATGGGTACATCGACCGCAACCTGGTCGTGCCCCAAAATAATAATACAAACAGGCAGTGACGGCAGTCCACATGTCGGACGCTCGCCCCGCAATATCAAATGTACATAATACAACAAAACTGTACTACCACTGCAACCAGGCTATCCCCCACGACCAATCCGCAACATCACAGCAATACACAGAACATCAACGTGAAAGTCACGTTCGCAAATCCGTCTAACCGGGCTATAGCAGTTAGACAGGATTTACCGATCAAGTGACATTCACGGTCGCATATATAATGTAAATACTGTGAAACAATGTGTTTAAAATATCCGATCGACCAAAATTATAACAAGTGGGCCCCAAGTACTACTGTAGCACATAAAGAAATTCTGGGCCCAAAATTAATATTCCAGAAAACCTATTTTGCACTCAGGAGGATTCTGTAGAATTTTGGGGGACTGAACAGTTTAAGTCGCGGCGGAACCGCGGCCCAAGCAGGGGTTTGGCCGCGGTTCCGCGGTGGTTTGGACTGTTCACGAGCCCAAATTTTCACAGAACTCTTAGAATGTCCTACACATCATTCTGAAACAACCTGAAAAATTTTTGGATTTCAAAAAATTTCGACAGAAACTGATGTGAAGAAAAATACGGTTTTTGGAAAATTGTTCGATCGGAAATGTAAAACACATTAGACAAAGCTAGACTATGTTAATGGCGAGGCTCTGATACCACTGTAAGTGCACGGCGGCGCCCCGGCCTCCATCTCGAGGCCAAATGCGGAAGCGATGGTTAACTTTAATTTTTCTTGAACCGGCACCACCGCGCACTAAAACCCGGATCGGGCCATTAACTAGTCCTAGCTAACTACAAGATGGGGAAGAGAGATATACCGAGCGATCCGTGTCCTCCGGTCTTCTCACCGTCGTCCCGATCTCCCGCGGAATGTCCGGTCTCCACCTCCACGCCGGAAGGGCACCACGTCGCCTGCTTCTTTTACGGGCTCCCGCCTCTGTACCGAGGCAACTCGGGCACGAAGTTGGCGAGCCGACGTGCCCAAGGTTTGCTGTAGAATATAGTGTAGAACCATGTCTCATTTTAGGGTTTATGGAGGTTGCCATTTTGGTGGAGGGATGATACATGAACTATGTGGAGGAACTTGGGGATTTTTTGTAGCATGAAATGAACAAAAACCCCACACCAAAAAAATGGACAGCCCCAAGAGGGAGTGGCCGGCCATGGCACTTGGTGAGGTGAGAGTGAGAATGAGTGAGTGAAAAGGATAGCCACAAGAATAATGCAAGTGAGAGGAAAAGTTATCATATCAAGAAATGATCACAAAGAAACTCCAACACTCATACAACCATCATCATCCATCATCATCACCAAAAGTCATGCCATCATGACACTACAAGACTAGCCATGATGACTAAAGAAAGTCAAGTGATCATGACACAACAATATGCAAAGACCCCCTTTCAAATTGCTTATTTGCACAAATGCAAATAAGCCCTCCTCCACCAATCTTCGGCCATTGAAAGATACAAATGAAATATGGCCGAAACGGAAAGCAAACTGGCAACTCCAGAAAACTGGTCCCGTAATAAATTACAGGAAAACCCCGCTACTGTGCATACACACCCGCATCTGTATTCCGACCGAAATACAAATGCAATGAGACAAAATCTACACTGTACTATACTAGGATCCGGCTTAAACCAAAGCCGGCCAGTAATATCCGTTCGATCCTGATCTGTGCAATACCGCACGTATCTGATCGAACCCTGCCATATATCCATACGGCCTCTAATACTAACTGTCCGATCCTGATCCGTGCAATACCGCACGTATCTGATCGGACCCTGCCATATCTCCATACGGCCTCTACAGCGTTTCGCCCGAAAACTTGAGCAACTGAATGTGGGGGACTCTAAAGACTCGTCAACACCTTGGTTGTGGATTTAACCACTAGCACGTCAGAGGTATAGGCCAATACGTAACGGGCTACCAGGTATTGACCAAAAGGGACGTCGATGAGCGAACTCATCCTGACACCCTACTGAGCCTGTCAGTGACGATATTCGTACAGTCCGGTCCGTTCGTCTATGAGCATCGCATGGCGGGCCTAGGGGGTTGGTAAAAGTCAGACCCCCAAAAGCGGTATAAGTCGTGTCGGAGTGTAGCCCAGAACACCCTGAGATACTACTGGAATACCTACCAGTAAATCTCCTGCCTCGGCCGAGGGCTTCGTGTAATGGCTCTCCTAGACACAGCGCGACCTCACCCCCAATACCGGGAGAGACGAACCCCTGAAGATCCGCTCACTGCCTCCATGTGGCTCGGGACTGTATCCAACTAAAACCTGTTTGCACGTCTCCTTTGAGCATGGTAGGGTAGTAATCAAAGTACAGTGGGAACTCACACGAGACAAATGACGATCCCCAGGTCGATGAACTAACCTGTACACATGTCACCAGGGAACTGCTATCTGACGTCAGGTATAAGACCAACTAGCATGTTCCCGGCGAGTCCTGTCCGGTGTACTCATAACCCAATGAGCACCTGTATACATCTTAGGTGAACCAACTGACACCAGTGGCTTGTGAGACCGGCCACCGCCCCTCGTCGGGGTCTCGAATGTACACACTAGTCTACTCTGGAGTATCGATGCCCTGTCTCGAAACTCCCACGACTAGAGACCTTTTAAGGATGTGCTTATAAACCCCAGCTCCCACTTATATGATCGCCCTCATACTGCTGGTGGTCAAGCAAGAATCCTAGGGGCTCTATCAACGTGTAATAGCGACATGTCAGGTCACCTAAAGCAGTACACGATGATAAAGATAAACCAGATAGCATACTATCATCTCGAGTAAGACTGTCATACTGGGACAGGTCCTCCCTCAATCATTGCAATCACGTGCCTGTGATCCAATAATTGACTCTGAGGGCACTATCTCCAACACCGGAGAAATGCAAAGGAAAAGTAAGAGAAACAATGAGTTATGTGACTAAAACAATCCAAAAGCCAAAGTGTTTTTAGAAGGCTCGGTTAACTTGGTTCATGAGTTTTAGTTTAGGGTCGGGTCATGGTCACTGCTAGAGAAAGAGAGAGAAAAGAAACACTCAGCGTGCACTCTAACCTATATTAGATTAGTTAATCACATTATCTAATCAGGGTGTCTCCCACTGTTTCCTCAAATTCTCCTTCAAACCCAAAAGGAGAATTAGTCGGATCATCTAAAATCACCCGAGGAGTAGCACTTACTGATCAGTGGGAATCGGGATCCAACTATCATCGCATGATAACTTGATAGAATCCACTCAAGTCATCACACTCCATAACGTATGCGCATGCCTGGAAAGTTTCCTGTATGTTTGAAACTCCCGATGTGGTTTTTACCCCTAGGAACCAAGTGACCTTGACGAATAATCAACAAATCAAAAGGTCCTAGTCAAGTTCAACCCGTCATTATCTTGATTGCGTTAGACCCACACGCACGACCCTTGACGAATGATCAACAAAGTCGTACGACTGTCCTAACCAATCCACATATCCATGTGACAGAAAAGCATTACAGAGCTACCGCACACTACGTCTCGGCGAATAGCAACGACAAACGTAGCACGAATACTAAGCAATACTAATCTGAAAAGACGGAGGGCTACAAATGGTTTTTACCGAAAAACCATTAACGTAATGAACATGATCTTGTTGAAGAAACCGAGTGGTTTTTACAAATATATAGTAGCGCAATCTTTTGCTAAAGAGGTCACTCCGGGTGAAGGGATCTCGGCTCTTTCCTCATCGAATGAGGTGCAGGATATTTTGAACCGAATACCATTGTGCAAAGTAAAAGAATCGACTATAGAGCAGTTATCACAAATATGCAAACTTTCGCACAAAATGCTACTCCCGATGAAGGGATCTCGGCTCTTGCCTCATCGAATGAGGTGCTGGATATTCTAAACCGAATACCACTGTGCAAAGCAAAAGGAAACATCTTGCAACAAAAGTTTTTCAAAATTGGTTCCAACAACATCAAATAGGTTTATTTTTCCTTACGTTAATCAGAATCAACGCAGTCACATCAATTAATCCATATCACATCATAGAAAAAGAACGAAAATAAAATGTACATATATACCATCTGCATTCACCACTAGGCCCCGTCATCACCCGTTAGGTTACTTAACTAACGACAGAGCGGGGGCTGGACTAGCGTGGATGCAAAACATATACAACATCTACTAGTATATATATATATATATATATATAGCATTCATCCCAGGAATGATATAAGCAACATCATAGAAACATCATAGAATAATAGATAATCTAGGACTCCTGGGTTTCCTTTGAACCGCAAATGAAACCTGACGTTCCCCAGTCGTGTGGATAGCCTGTGCAATGTAAACCTGGACCCCTACGAGCGCGGAAAGTTACCCGCCAATCCCAGAAGTGAGGCAACCCTAATCAACAAAGTGAATGGGCCACTCAGCAATTTATGGGATTCGGTAACTTGAGCACTCCACCGTAGGTCTTCCTATACCCCCTACGAGTGCGGTGAATAGCCCACCAATTCTAGAGTAAGGCCCCCTCCGTCTCAATACCATGAGATGTGGGCCCGTTGCCTTCTAGAACCCGGCTACTCGAGCACTCTACCATAGGGTAATCCTAGTACAGAAAAGAAACGCGACATCGACCTCAACCCGGTCGTGCCCCAATAAAAGAATATACAAACTGGCAAAGACGGCAGTCCACATGTCGGACGCTCACCCCACAATACTGAATATACAAATGAATCTGAACTGTACTATCTATCATTGCACCACTGGCTATCCACCACGATAATCCAATCACAATATTAGCACAACACAGAACATCAACGTGAACGTCACGTTCGCAAACCCATCTAAAAGAGTATATAGCAGTTTGACGAGTTGTACCGCTCTAATAACATTCACAGTCGCAGATAGTAATTTATGTACTGAAAACTACGATATTAGAATTCCATATACAATTAGCAAACTAAACCAATTTCCAAAACCATGAAAAAAATAATGAGCTAAAGTTCCAAAAACCGACCGTTTTAATCCAATTCGGAAGTCCGAATAAAAAAGAAACGCGCCCGAACTTTTACGGGGAGTTAGAGCACAAAATTAACTTCGAGTCGACGGGCCTAGAAGGGGTACCCTAACACCAAGGCCACCACGAGGTGGACAGGGGGTGACACAGACCCGAAACTGCCCAAGGTGGGGCAGTTTTGGGTCCCCACCGCCAAGACCACCTTGTGGTGGTCTTGGGGAGTGCGCCCAGACGTTCGGTCCCCTCTAGGGTCTCCCCAGGGTGCCCATGCTCCACCCTATGGCTTCTCAGCTCAAACCGTGAGCCCGTGGGGTGTGGAAACTTCTCAAAACTTCAGTTTTTGGAACCCTTTTTGTCAGCAGTTTTTTCGTGACAAAAACGGCGGATTTCTAATGTCGCAATGAGTTAACTAAGGCTTATGGAGTGGCTCTGATAACGTTGTTAGGTTTTGCCAGCGCCCTGGCCATCTACCATGACCGATGCGGAACAAAAACTGGGGTTTAAAATTTTTGGCGCAAACAAAACCCGCCCAAAATCTAGTGATGCTGAATTCTATTCTCGCGATTTGTATCATCGGACGGTTATATGAGATATAGCCGGGTTACCGAATCAAGTGTTGATTCGATATATTGATACACTTGATATTAGTCGGTTATATGCGATATGACCGGATCATTAAATCAAGTATTGATTTAATGATTTAATGTATAATTATATATTTGATATATTACTTTACATTAACCAGTATTTGTTCACTTAAGATTGATTTTCTCACTTGATGTGCACAAGTTGTATATATGATATATGTTTGTGCACTAGTTTACATCATGATTGATGATACATGCAAACATGGGTGGGTGTGTGACATACACCATGTTAATTATAATTTAGGTTTTTATTTATCTTAATTATTCAAAATGGTAGCTTCTTTTGTCATGGCTTGAAGCTTCATGGAGCTTGTAGCAACTTTGACAAAGTCTACTCATTTTGTCTTGATTAAGATATTCATTAACCAAACCATTATAATCAACTATTGTTTAGTCTCTACAAAGGTTAACTCATCCATGGTTGCATGATGATAGACTTCACTTGATTATTCAATTTAATTAATTCACATTCTTTTCTTTCTTCTTCTTCTTCTTCTTCAAGAAGAAGAAAAGCTTGCTAGAAATTTTCAAGTGAAGAATTAGAGTGAGAAATCCAAATCCAAAGTGAACCCACTTCCTATTTCATCACCCACTACTAATTGCCATTTAGTTTTGGGTGTTCTCTTCACAAAGTTCTTGACCTAGTGAAGATGGAGCTTGAGTTTGAGTCTCCTCGACGTAGATCATCTTCGGCCTCGAAGTCAACGACCTAGCCCGTTCATTTCTCCGAGGAAATCATCACAAGAGTCCAGGATCGCGATGATCGCAGCGAAGGGACGTCAACACGGAGCTTTAGAAGTGAAGGACCGGATCTACAATGGTTGTAATCCCTTTCACTTAGTAGTAAAGTAGTTTACTTGCTAGTTTTCGCCTTATCTCTAGTATACGATCTTGGTTAGGGTTGTTCGGCACATCTATATTTTTGAATCTGGCATGGTTGATGCCTTGTAGAACCTTGTTAGAGTGCTTAGGAACTCTACAGTGGTATCAGAGCCAAGCTAGAGCTTTAGGCGTAGTGTAGACGAAGTCAGAAGTCCGATCGAACCCGTAAACCCCGACGAATACCCTTCTCTGGACATTTTTTGAAATCGTGATTTTTTATGAATTAAAAATGCTCAGAAAGTAGAGCAGGGAATTCTAAGGATAACTGCAGAAAATGACAACCTAACTCCACAGTAGCGCCGCGGAACCGCGGCCTTACCCTACTTCTGGCGGCGGTTCCGCGGCCGTATATGATGATTAGGCGCTCCATTTTCTACAGTTACCTCCGTAGGTGTTTCCTGGTTCTTCTGGGAATTTTTAATTCTTACTCAAGAGTTGAGTTTTCTGGGGTGTATTGGGGACTTTTTTATTCGATCGGATAATTTAACTTCGTTTTAGTTATTCCAGTAATTTTAGAATGTGTTAAAAAGTTCGACCGGATATAAATAACTCACTTTTTCCCCTGCCGGGAAATTTTCAAGTGTTGGATTTTTCCATAGTTTAAGAACGTTCTAAGTCGTGCAAGTAACGCGATGGACCCTCTAGAAGACAACAAACCTTAACTCGATTATGTGATCGTCTTGAACTGCCTTTTGAACCTTAGGGTTTGGGGCAGTACGGTGTGCCACATGTGAGGCGTTAGCTTGACCCTTCTACGGCTGGACCGTTGGTACTGTGGCATGAAGTGGATGTTTTAAAACTTATTTCAAGTGTTGAGCTATTTGGGAAAACTTGGGTGTTTGTTTATTCGATCGGAAAGTTTAACATTGTCTATTTATCTGGAATGTGATACAATATTTGGAATCCACAAGTAGTTATGAGATAACGAATTTGAATGTTATAAATCTAGCAGTTTAGTCTCACTTGATCGGTTGCCACGGAAATTTGATGTCATCAAAAGTCTGTCGCAATCACGTAGCGTACGCGGATACTCGCCGGGTAAACTTAATAGACAGCTACACCCCATAGCCCCGACCAAGTGACTGTAGGAGAACCCTGTCGCCAAAAGCATCCGTTCGGGTGCTCGCGGCAACGGTGTTCCGCCTGAGTGCACTTCGTCGACAGTATCCAGGGTGCGGCCGTCTACTAAAGTTTGCGACGAGCATTCGTTTAGGATGTCGGGAATCTTGTTGAATTGCCCGACTTGATATTGAAAAGAGTTTTCGATAATGAGACTAAAATGCGGGGTTTATAATTGTTAGGCATGCGATGTCTAAGGAGGTTGCGGATTCCAACTGTTGTGGTTTTATACTTTCTTTTCTGTGACCGTAAGTGTTGTATGTAGTTGTATCACCGGTTTTCGTTGCTATACGTCGACGACAATCGGTGTATGCATACTTACTTACGTTGATGGCATATGATGTTATGTGTTGCTGGATATGTTATATTGGATCGTCGTGTTTGAATAGCCGGGGGGTTTTATGTGAGATGGGAGTTTTTCATTTTCATTCATGTAAAATTCATTGTATATAATATTCTTTTATTGGGGCACTTCCGGGTTGAGGATGATGTCACCATTGTATATTATTTACTTTTCCGCATTAGGATAAACCCAAGGAGGGGAGCACAAGTAACCGGGTTCTAAGGTCCAGTGGGAGACCATCTCGAGGAGTCGAGTCCGGGTCTCCTAACTCTAGAATTGGTAGGGTTGCTTGCCGCTCTCGTAGGGGTCTAGGGGTGTGGGATTGGCTATTCGTCACGACCGTGGAATCCGTGTTTTATACAGGCTCAAAATAAAACACGGACGTCCTAGTATATCCAATATTTCATATGATATTTTCTGCTGCGTTATCTGTGATGTGATCATGTGATATGTTCAGATAGATACTGTATATAGTATATATGATATATTATATAGATGTTGCTTATGTTTTACACCCACGCTAGCCCTGTCCCGCTCTGCCGTTAGTTACCTAACCTAACGGTACAGACGGGACATCGAGGCGAATGCGGATGGCATAAGTATACGTTATATTTATCTGTGATGTTTAGGTGGACTTAAATGATGGGACATTCATTAATGAGATTAATGAAAGAAATAAACCTAAATGATATTGTGGAATCGAATTTCAAAAATTAGGTAGCTCTAGTTCTTGCTTTGCATAGTGGTGTTCCTTATAGAACATCCAGCACCTTATTCGGTAAGGAAAGAGCCGAGATCCCTCCACCGGAAGTGACCTCTTTAGCAATAACTAGTAGATGCTACAACCGTCGGTTTGTCTTTTGATTGCTTTTCTAGTTCTTGCTTTGCATAGTGGTATTGTAAATATCCTGCACCTCATTCGATGAGGAAAGAGCCGAGATCCCTTCACCGGGAGTGACCTCTTTAGCGAAACTAGTAAAAGCCTCAAAAGCACTCCATTTTTAAAACCATTTGATTCCGCAACGAGATCAAGTTCAAAGCGTTAAAGGTTTTATTAAAAACCATCCGCAACCCTCCGTCATTTTAGGAAGTAGAGTACTTAGTATTCGTGTTGTGTTTGTTGACCATAGTCAAGGCATAGTGTACGGTAGCTAAGTGATGTCTTCCTACACAGCATATGATGCGATTAGTTAGGACAGTCGCGTGACTTTGTTGACCTTAGTTAAGGGTCATGTGGGTGGGTCTAATTAATCACGAAATGACGGGTAGAACTTGACTAGTGCTTATGATTTGTTGACCATAGTTAAGGTCATAAGTGCTAGGGGTAAAAACCTTTATCGGGAGTTTCAAGTGTTGAAATTTGCAATAAGATTGGATACCTTCTATATGATATTGGATCCTGATACCCACTGCGAGTAATTGTTACTCCTGAGAGAGTTTTGCACTTTAAAATTAGCCGATTAAGTAAGTGTCTAGAAAGGTGTCAACGGGGTTACGCCCCTGGGAAAACGAGGTTTATTTTAATTAGGTCCGTGTGAAAGCATGGGGAACCTCCCTCAAAGTACCGGCACTGGCCTGACTGAAAGATTGGCGAACTTATAGAGTGTAATTAATCCCGGCTAGTCTTTCCTTTTAAGGTTTGAAGGAAGATTTGATAAAAACAGTGGGAGCCATCTTGATTAGATAAAATATATAACCAATCTAATCTTGTAAGAGTGCACGCAGAGTGTTTTCTTCCCCCTCTCTCCAGGTAGCGACCATGTCACGCCTTAATCAAGATAATAATATAGATGTATTGACCGAACCCGCTTGTTATACTGAGCTGGGGAACGTTGGTCCCGCTCCAACTTATAATTATTATAAGACCGAGCAGGAATTAGGGGAATACCAGGATTCCCATGCCGCCCAAACGAAGAAAGTTCATGATGATGCATCTTCTTCGGGTGTGTTCATTATAAAGAACTGTTTCTCTGTATTCTCTACGTCCTGGGTATTAGATACCGGATCAGGATCTCGAAAATGTAATCTGTTACATGGACTACAGAAAGGTAGAGAACTGAGAACAGGTGATAAGTTTCAAGAGTTGGAAAGAGTGCAATTGTTGCAGCCAAAGTGTTGGCAGTTATCACCCTGTATTACCAGAATACACTGATTCTGAACGAATGTTATTAGATACCGAACCTGATATACAACATCATATCAGTCTCTTTATTTACTAAAGAAGGATATAATTTTGTATTGTTTGATAATGTTTTGCACATTTCCTATATCAAGAGTTGATCGGTTCAGGCACGTTATCTAAAAGCATATACATTCTAAATCAGACCACAGTTCTTAACGTACAGAACACACACAAGAGAAAGAGTTCAGAAATGAACGATTCCTTCTTAAGGTATTGTAGACTAGGTCATATCAATGTGACCCGACTAGCTTAAGTTATATATTAGATGCATATTTAAATTAGTTTGAATTTACATCTTGTGAAACTTGCCAGTCATGTCACAAAGATAAGATGACAATAGCTCTGTTTACTCGAAACAGAGAAAAGGTTAGTGAACTCTTGGGACTGATACATAGTGATGTATGAAGGTCCCCAGTCTATATATGCCAGGACTGGTTCTTTGTACTTCCTTACATTCACTGATGATCTCTCAAGATTCGGACACATGTTCCTGTTGAAACACATGTTTGAAACCTTTTTGAGAAATTCAAAGAATATAAGTCAGAAGTAGAGAACCAATACAGGTATAAGTATTATGTTCTATGATGAGATCAGGGAGGAGAATACTTGTGCATGGAATTCTTGGACTATTATAAAGGAGAATGAGATTCTCTCTCAGCATTACTCCTCTGTATACACCACAGCACGTAGGTGAATCGGGGCGGAGCAATCGCACCATATTGGATATGGTGTGCTCTATGATGAGTATTACTGAGTTACCTGTTTCCTTTTGGGGGTTATGCACTTGAGAAGCTGCATACCTATTGAATTGGGTTCGAATCAAATCAGTGCCTACCACTCCATATGAGTTATGGTATGGGAAGAACCCATCTCTTAAGCAAGTTAAGATTTGGGGTTGTCCGGCCTATGTCAAAAGCAAAATCCGGACAAGATCGATGCAAGGTCAGTTCTGTAGAACTGGAAGGATTTCCAGCTATACAAACTACAGCTGATGATTTGACAGAACCAAAGGATTCTATAGTCCCCGACGAACCTCAGCCTCTCCGCCGATCTGGTAGGGTTCCTCATCCGCCTGAGAGATACTTCGGTTTCTCGATGACAGTAGGAGCGAGGAATGCATCATGAGATGATGACCCAACTTATTTCGAGCAGGCCATCAAGAGTAGGGACTCTGTAAGAATGGCTGGATGCTTAGCGATCTGAGATGGAATCCATGTACACCAACAAAGTATGGACTTTGGTTGCCAAATCTGAAGGGTTAAATCCCCATCAGGAGCAAGTATATCTTGAGAAGATTACTTGGTGTAGATGGAAAAGTTGAGACTTTCGAAGCTAGACTTGTTAAAGGTTTTCGTCATCGACCAGGCATGGATAATGATGAAACCTTTTCCAGTGGCTATGCTTAAGTCCATCCAGATCCTACTTACAATTGTTACATACCATGACTACGATATCTGGTGGTTGGGTGTCATGACTGCTTTTCTAAATATTGATTTAGAAGAGAACGTCTATAAGAACACAGCTAGAGGGCTTCGTAAACTGTGGGAGCAGCGGAAACGTGTGCAAGTTGCTTTACAAATTAAAACAGGCATCACGGAGTTGGAACGTCTGTTTTGATGCGGTAGTCAAAGAGTTTGACTTCATCAAAATGGTAGATGAACCTTGTATATACAAAAAAGTAGTAGAGAGTAAGGTAGTGATCCTCGTAGAGTACGTGGATGACATACTCTTGATTGGGAAGGAGTTTCCTTTGCTACACTCTCCTCTTATCACATGGATTCTCCATATAGGATCAAAGTGATACCTCCTTAATCCTAGGTTTTATATCTATGAGATAGATCTAATTGGATGTTAGGATTCTCACTAGTAATAGTGAGAAGGTATCAATTGATCCTAGGGAGAATCACTGGAATGGTTCCAGGGTGGTAAGGTTGACTGAATGTCAGTCGCGGACATTGTCTTTACCCTCAGAGTAGGGATGGTATGTTGGAAGAGTTCCAAGCTAGATACTGTGGCAAACTAGATGATAAAGGCTGGTGACATCGCTATCAAAGACACTACCAAAGAGGCAGTTTGGGTGTATATTGGTTTATGAGATGAACTAGGTTCCTACCATTGTGTGACAATGGAAGTGTGGCTTTGGCCCAGGAACCCCGGTCCCATCAGTGACCCAGACATATTCTGAGGCAGCATCACCTGATCACGGAGATAGTAGATCTCCAGGGTGATCGAGGTTAGGAGAGGAGACTCAGAGGACAACACGGCGGATCCACTCATAAAGGCATTTTCCCAGAGAGAGACTTTTATGGGATGGTCGAGTATGAGATACTGCAACCACTGCTACAGATGGCTCTAGTGCAAGTGGGAGATTGTTAGTTATATGTATGCCCTAGAGGCCATTACTATACATGAGATGTATATTGTAGTGGATGCTAGGACATATATAGGCAGGACTTTCTTTCTCGACATGATAGTACGCTATCTGGTTGCTCTTTATCTTAGCATGTATACTTACTGTCTCTCTGTTACGTGTTGATAAAGCCCTTAGGATGTGTACTCGACTTGCAGGACTATGATGTAGATCATACTAGTGTGGCCTGGGTAGTCCATGAGTACATCCTTCAATGTTCCTAGTCATGGGAATATCGAGACGGGGCATCGATATTCCAGAGTAGACTAGCGTATATCTTCTCGACCCATGTGATGGGCGATGGATGATCCCATATCCATTGGTGTTTGACATCAGAGATGGTATGCGGGTGCTCAGTGGTGACTGGGTACACTGAACGGACTCGCCGAGAACTCCCAGATGGTATTATACCTCACGTCAGATGGCAGTTCTCTGGTGACACTAGTACAGCTTAGTCTGTTCATCCGAGATCGTCATAGAGTCTTGTGTGTCTCCCACTGTGCTTTGATTTCCACCCTACCACGGCTTTACTGAGTCATGCAAACAGGTGGTTTTTGGGTACAGTCCCGATTCACATGGTGGCAATGAGCGATAGGAGGGGATTCGTCTCTCCCGGTAATGGGGGTTGATGTTGCGCTTTGCTCGACTAGCCATAACTGGAAATCCCTGGCCAGGGTTGCGGTGATTTACTGGTAAGAGTTATCAGTAGTTTCACGCTTGTTATGGACCTTACATCGGCATGACTTATCGAGCTGCTGGGGTCTGACGTTTACCACCCATAGGCGAGATATGCGACATATCAGACGAACAGACCGGACTGTGCGGTAAGTGTTACTGATTGGAATCGCAGGAGTGTGAGCAGGCTTTCTCATTGATCTTTTGATCGCTCAATACCCAGGTGGTCGTTACGTTTAGCAGACCGCTTGCAGCTTGTGGGTGATTGATATGCTCACCACCACCTACTGCCGGTGTATTGACAAGTCTTTAGAGTCCTACACAGAGGTTTCCTGGCTCAAGCGAAACGAAATAGGAGCGCATATGAGATATGTGCGGGACCGAGAATAATACCAGTATGTGATGCTGAATTCTATTCTCGTGATTCTATTATATGAGATATAGCCGGGTTACCGAATCAAGTGTTGATTCAATATATTGATACACTTGATATTAGTTGGTTATATGCGATATGACCGGATCATTAAATCAAGTATTGATTTAATGATTTAATGTATAATTATATATTTGATATATTACTTTAAATTAACTAGTATTTGTTCACTTAAGATTGATTTTCTCACTTGATGTGCACAAGTTGTATATATGATATATGTTTGTGCACTAGTTTGCATCATGATTGATGATACATGCAAACATGGGTGGGTGTGTGACATACACCATGTTAATTATAATTTAGGTTTTTATTTATCTTAATTATTCAAAATGGTGGCTTCTTTTGTCATAGCTTGAAGCTGCATGAAGCTTGTAGCAACTTTGACAAAGTCCACTCATTTTGTCTTGATTAAGATATTCATTAACCAAACCATTATAATAAACTATGGTTTAGTCTCTACAAAGGTTAACTCACCCATGGTTGAATGATGATAGACTTCACTTGATTATTCAATTTAATTAATTCACATTCTTTTCTTTCTTCTTCTTCTTCTTCAAGAAGAAGAAAAGCTTGCTAGAAATTTTCAAGTGAAAAATTAGAGTGAGAAATCCAAATCCAAAGTGAACCCACTTCCTATTTCATCATTCTCTACTTCTTGCCATTTAGTTTAGGGTGTTCTCTTCACAAATTCTTGACCTAGTGAAGATGGAGCTTGAGTTTGAGTCTCCTCGACGTAGATCATCTTCGGCCTCGAAGTCAACGACCTAGCTCGTTCATTTTTCTGAGGAAACCGTCACAAGAGTCCGGGATCGCGATGATCGCAGCGAAGGGACGTCAACACGGAGCTTTAGAAGTGAAGGACCGGATCTACAAAGGTTGTAATCCCTTTCACTTAGTAGTAAAATAGTTTACTTGCTTGTTTTCGCCTTATCTCTAGTATACGATCTTGGTTAGGGTTGTTCGGCACATCTATTTTTTTGAATCGGGCATAGTTGATGCCTTGTACAACCTTGTTAGAGTGCCTAGGAACCCTACATGTAGTCATGGCTTTTGCATCACATAAAGAATGCAAGTGAAGCAACTAGGGTTTCTAGCTTGCTAATCTAAAAAGCCTAGGATGTAGTGAGTGAACTAAGTGTTTATCTATCTCATCTCACCTTATCTCATGATTCTCAACACATGAGAAGGTTGAGAGGAGGTGGAAGATGAAGGTGGAGGAAAGCATGAAACTCAAGAGAGGAGTGAAGCACAAAATGGTGAGGAGAAGATGGCATGCTCAAGAGAAAGAACCATCTCACAAAAATATTGAGCTAAACATGGAGCGAGAAAATGAGCATGCTTGGTTTTGTAAAACAATATCTTACATTTTTAAAATGTGCCCATACTTGAATAGGATGCACAGATGAATTAAGAATTCATTTGTGCACACTATGCAAGCATGGTCCTCACCATACTCCCATTAAATCATTGCCACCTCATTTATCCATTTATAATAAATGGTCAAACCCTAAAATGAGGTGTCCAGCTTCTAGAATGTTTCCGGAAAAACCCGGATTACATTCTACTATATATACATACCTGTATTCGTACCGAAACACGAATACCCGAAGAGATAGAATAACACAAAGAATATAATACTAGAATATACGTATCGAAATACATATATGTAAATTATTAAATCAATACCAGATTTAATAATCCAGTTCAAACCCGAACCGGCTAGTATTATCAGTTGTCCAATCGAAAGTCCGGGGACATAGTACAATCAATCGATCGGAACCCTGCACGTATCCAATACGGCTACTACATCATTTCGCCAGAATCAAGGAAGCCTCTGTGTAGGACTCTAAAGACTCGTCAAGACGATGGCAGTGGGTTTAACCACAAGCACGTCAGCGACACTAGCTGTACGTAACGGTTACCCAGGTATTGAACGAAAGCAAGGCTGACGACCAAGCTCATCCAAACCCCTACCGAGCCTATCCGTGAAAATCTCCATACAGCCCGGTCTGTTCGTCTAAGAGTATCACATATCGGATTTAGGGGGTGGATAAAGTCAGATCCCTAATAACGTGACATGTCCTATCGGTATGAAGCCCATCACCCACTGAGAATCTACTGATCCAAATCAGTAATTCTCGTCCACCTCAGCCGAGGATTTCTGGTGATGGACACCCATGCACAACGCGATATCAACCCCCAATACCGGAAGAGACGAATCCCCGACGATCCGCTCACTGCCTCCATGTAGTTCGGGATGTACCCAACTAAAATCTGTTTGCATGACTCCTTTGAGCCGTGGTAGAGCAGTAATCAAAGTATAGTAGGAACTCACACGAGAAAAATGACAATATCAGGTCGACAGACTAACCTTTACTCATGTCACCTGGAAACTGCTATCTGACAATAGGTATAAAACCAACTAGCCTGTTCCCGGCGAGTCCGTCTAGTGTACTCATAACCCAATAAGCACATGTATACTATCTTAGGTGACAAACTCACACCAATGGCTTGTGAGACCGGCCACCGCCCCTCGTCGGAGGTTCGGTAAGTTACACTAGTCTACTTCGGAGTATCGATGCTCACTCTCGATATTCCCATGACTAAGGACATTTATGGATGTGCTTATAGACCACCCAGCTCCCACTTATATGATCGTCATCATAATGCTGGTAGTCAAGCAAGAATCCTATGGGCTCTATACACATGTAATAGTGATCTGTAATACCACCTAATACTGTACATGATGATAAAGACAAACCAGATAGTATACTATCATCTCGAGTAAGACTGTTCTACCGATATAGGTCCTCTCTCAATCATCACAATCGCGTGCCTGCGATTCAATAATTGACTTGAGGGCACTATAGCCAACAACGGGATGATGCAGTCCTGGAACGCTGGTGGCATGGTGCATCGGCAAAGTGGTGGTCCAGGGTTCGTCAGCGGAAGCTCGCCAACGAGGGCAATCTGTCGCAATTGGTGGTTGTGTATGATGGCGGTTATCAGTGATGGAGTGGTCATGGGTGGTGCTGGGGTGGTGCCGGGTGTCTGCCGAAAGGCTTGTAGTGAGGTTCAATGAGGTTCGATGGGTTGGGTTGAAGCAGAAGATAGAGTCGATGGCGGTGATCCTTGGGGACAACAATGATTGTGGGTGACGATCGAGGAGCTTCGGCGGCAGCGATGAAGTTGAGCTTTGGCGTAGACGATGATGGTGGGTGGTGGTACTGACCGCAACGATGAGGCAACGATGACTTTGATGAGGTCGGTAGGGCTGGAGGAACTTGGTGGTGTTGGGCCGAGAGAGGCGATTGGCGGTAGAGGAGATGGGGATAGGCTAAGGGTGTTTCCGGCGACGATGGTGGCCGGTGGTGGTAATAGGGTGTTGAGTTTGGAAGGTAGATCTAGAGAGAAATTAAGAGAGATGAGAGGAGTTGTGCGGATCTCTTGGGAGTAGTTGAAGGGGAGGCAAGGTCATGAGGCAGGCGTGTCGTACGGGGGACTTTAGGGGTGAAGTAGCGCAGGGCACGCATGGAGGTTACGAGGGAGAAGCGCAGGCGGCCGTTACGTAGGGAGAGAGAGGAGCTAGAGGATAGAGGGAGGTGGCCGCGGAGGTCACGGGGATGTTAGGGTGAGGACGGGGTCGTGGAGGAGCGTGGATCGTGGGGAGCTCAGTGCGAGAGAGGCGGGAAAATAGAAGGAGAAGAAGAAGAAGGAGAATAGGGGGTTAAAATTAGGATCGTGTCGGGTAGGATCGTGTCGGGTCGGGTCGGCTCGGGAAAGAGGGAAATGATTAGTTGGGCTGGAGCTTTGTGAACTGAGGGTTTAGAAGTTAGGGGAAAAGAAGTTAAGGGGAAAAGAAGTTTGGGGGCTGGCTGCTTGGGTGTTAAAATTAGGATTTAGATTATAGGGTTTTAAATTTGAAGTAGGATATAGTTTTAGGTAAAAAGTTTAGAAATTAGGTTTTAGGAAAAATATAGGGACTTATGTAGGAAAATTTGGGGAAAAATATTGGCAAATTATTTATTAAAAATACGGATACGGTACAACTGAACTGGGTAGTACACATGCATCTTGTGCTTTCTGCCATGACTCGTGATTTATTTACAACTCCGGTGTCCATAGTAGTTTCGTAGTCTGCTTTTAGTGCAGATAACAGAATTCTGAGTAACAAGAGAGCGAGGCTGTCGGATGACTCATTAGAGATCGCAGTGTGTCAAAAATATTGGTTAGATGCAGAAATTAGACAACAACACGTTAAGAGGATTGAAAACTCCGACACCGATGAAGAGTAAAGACTGATAGGTGCTAACCAGTTAGTTTTTTTTTATTGAATTGTACTTTTAATTTTTTTAGCAATTGCATGAAGGGTAAGATTTGCCAACTTATGACCCCTCAAAATATTTTTCAATTAATAAAATATCTAGGCCTGTCCTGCAACGTAAACGAAGTTCACGTTAAAAAAAATTCCAAATTTTTTTTCATAAAAATAAAAACATAATGTAATTTTTTTTTTAAAAATTCAAATTTTAAAACGGGCCAGCCCGGCACGACCCAAGTCGGGCCATAGGCTGGGCTGGGTTCGGGTTTGTGGTCTTCGGGCCAGGCCTAAGCCAGACCCGAAGCCGGTCAACCCGAGCAAGGCCCGGCCCATTAGACACTACGAGCTGCTTGCTTACACCACCAATTAGCATACATAACACGGTATCAGGGAGTAACTTTTCTATAGGCAAATTTTTTTTACGGTCCAGTTTGAAAAGTTGATTTATTTTTAAATCCATGTGTTTTCAAAATTGTGAAAATATCTAATATTTATAAAATAGGATGTTTCAAATCTAAAATAAATTGGATATTCTTGCAAAAATCCAAGTTTACCCTCATTGATTATTCTATAAAAAAAATAGTCATATAATTTACTCTCGCGGCTACTATGGTTTGCTTCTCCTACCTTGATGTTTTTCTCCACATTCTTTTATCCTTAATATCCTCGCCTTAATTCTGAATCTCTGTTTTCAGATCTTTCATCTCTAATCTAACTCCTCTGATTCCTTCATCTCCGCTTTTAATTTTTGCATCACCCCATTCAAATTCTTAATTTCCAATCCAATTCCCTCGATTACTCTATTTCTGCTCCCAATCCCCCAATCTTCTCTCCCATTTCGACATCTCCATTCTTATGCATGATGCCAAAAACTAAGGCAATCGATAATAAAAAAGAAAATAATAAAGAAGTCAAATAAGGACGAGCAATAATAAAGAGGGCAAACAACAATAAAGAAAATGGGTTTAGAAAGAAGATATGGTTCAGAAAAGAAATTAGGGAAAGCGAAAAAGAGAAGAGAAATGTGTTTCCAAGCCCAGTTTTAAAGAGTGACTTATTTTCAAACCTATAAAGTTCCCAAATTATGGAAAAACCCAAAAGTATATTTTGAATTTATTTTAAAACCAAACCATGATTTGTGTACGTATTTGTGTATGGATTGCGAATGTTACCCTTTTAAAATTCCTTTAAGAAATCTTTAAGATATTATGCATTTTTTCCCCGCGATTCAATATTTCTTTATTTTCTTGCCTATTATTAACACATTTTCTTCATAAATCTTTTTAGGAAAAAAAATTGCAGTGCTCACATCATTGAACTTCTTTGTAAATTATTTGGAAAGAAAAAATTGCTCTCACATTATCAATTTTCAAGTTGGGTAACAAGTTTTATAATTAAAACAACAAGAAAATTGAGACAAAGATGGAGAAATTGTTAGATAAATTACTGGAATAATTGTTAAATTAATACTTTTATAAAATTATTTATTTTCAAACTAAATTTTCCCATGAGAAACAGTCACATAAAATAATATTAACCTATTAATCGAAAAAGCTTAGAATGTGAGCATGAAGATAAGAGACACGCAGTTGATGTTGGTAGTTTTTATATTGGTAGTATTTAGATGTAAGAAATAGTCCCACGTTGAAAAAATAAAGAAAGTGTAAGCCTTTAAATAAGTTCTCATAAGTCGTATGATAATTTGGATAAAATGGGTTAGATCTTAAATGGGCCTCATTCTAAAGAGCCAACAATATTTATAATTAAATTTTCTAGATTGCACTTGGGCATCTTGGGCTTGAATGATTAAAACAGAAAATACTCGAAATTCTATTTTTGAATCTGACATTTAAACTCAAAAGTTGTCAGAAAACTACAAAGTAATTTTTCTAATAGACATAACCTTTCAGGTTTGCACACTTTCAATTCAATAAAAGAAACACAAATTCTTCATATTTTTATTTTCTTCTCATATTTCCATAAGAGAGTTTTAGTGTTTGTTGTATCTTGGAGACAATTGCATTCCACTATAATCCTTATAGTTTGGGCAATATCGTCTTTAGGAAAGTGTATCATACACACCTTAAGCTTTTAATTCTGTCTATGTACCCAAATCTCTAACAGTTTACGGTGCTGCCCTAAAAACGTATAGCCACCCTCTATACAGGTTTTGCCGATTTATACGTTTTCAAGGTACAACACTCTCAGCCCGTCCGATTCCCCCGTTGAGTACGAATCGTAAGAGAAGCTTGGTTTCGATATCGTTCTCAATTATTATCCAGTGAAAAATAATGCAGTAGAATTTCTCAAATCGGATTGTATGGAAATGGTGTGAAGAGAATTGATATCTGTTTGCAGAAGTCACAAACAGAGAACAAAACAACGCTTGTTTGTTTGGGATAAGTCTGTTGTTATTCTTCTTTGTAGAAATCCTTTTATAGACTTATTAACTAGTTGTATAGGCAACGGGTTAAATTTCAAACGTTGTTTTGAAAAGCAGCGTCTCAATTCTTCTAAAGCAGTTGAAACATCTTTTGGATTTGAAATCCAAACCGTTTGTAACACAAATCAGTTGGGATGTTTAATTAACATAGCGATTATTCGGATGGGCCCAATCAAAATAAACTTAGCCCTAACAACTTAACCCTTGATAATATTGCCTTTGCAACTTAGCCTTTGAAATTTTCACAACTTTATTTTGTAATTTTGGATCTTTTACTTAATTCGATTTAATATGTCCATAAAACACCAAATAAATAAACTAAATAATTTTATATTATCTATAAGAAATATAGATTAAATCGGAATAATATATCATTCCCACATAAAAGGTTTGAAATTATAATATACATTTATTTAAAGTTTTTCTAATAAAGTAATATTAAGGGGAAAAATCAAAACAAAAAAAATGAATACCAACTTATTTTGTATAAATGCACGTGTACGAAAGTCGAACAAGTATTTTTGTGTTGGTTATACTCGACCGAAGGAAAATAGTAGCCATAAGTTTGACCTTGAAAACAATTCTTTTTTTGCCGGCCATTTATATATATGTCACATACACAATTAGAGACAAACGATATCTTAATATGCGGGTGTGCGCTATTAATAGCTGTTCCCGCCAAAAAATTGACGCTTGAATCTTAAGATTCACCAAGGCAAGAAAAAAACGCAAAGGTAAAAGTATCAAGCCCATGCGCATATGCTCCACGTGCAAAGCATGTGGCGCAAGCTGCCAAGCCCACCGCGCATGCGCATTATGTGCAAAGCATGCAGTGCCAATACTTCTTAGCACAAGCAGCACTAATTCTTGAAGTGCCTGCTTCATTAAAACATAAGCTTTATCTTTTGGAAATTAATTTCCAGTATCTTTCGTAAACAGAAAGATACAATCTTGTTAACAAGAAATCAACCGATGCTTTCTTAAACAATGAAAAGTTTAAAATTGGTTAATAAGGATCCTTGGATAAAAAATCTAACGATACTTAAGTAATCGGGTCGATCTTAAAATCAATTGGAGAAATCTCAAAATGAGATTATCTACTTGCCCAAAGGACCCTCGAGATTAATCTTAAAATACACAATCAACCCCATAAGGTGAACAACAGAACTTAAGTTCTTTTCCTCTGCAAAATTCCTCTTCATCTTCCTCATCATCGACCGAGGTAAAAAAAAGAGGAGATAAATCTCCATTAAAGAAGGTTAACCTTCATAGAACTTAAGTTCTTTTCTTGGATCGTAAGATTCTTAAGTCAGATTCCTCACGAAAACTTAAGTTTTCACAGAGGGTTTTGATCTTAAAATTCAGGGTTTAAGAAAATAATAAAAAGATCCTTTCAACAAATCTCCAAAGAAAAAAAAGAAAGTTAGTCTTCATTAAGAACTTAAGTTCTTTTCTCCGATCTTTAGATCCTTGGATTAAATTCTTCCCTGTTGAAAACTTGAGTTTTTATAGAGATCTACTTTGATCTTAAGATCTAAGGTTCGTGAAAAGATTTAAGAAAGCTCCACCCAAAACGATGTCAAACATTCAGATCTTAAAAATCAATGAGAAAAGATAAAGTTTAATTTCGAAGGACCTTATGATGATGAATCATGCAAAAAATAGAATTCAAGATCATTAAAGTCTTGATCTTGACACCGTTAAGGGTCAAAATACCGTTAAGGGTCGCTCAAGCTTCAAAAAAATTATTTTTTCTAAAAAATAGAGATTAATATCTAAGGAAGATGTGCTCACGTGATATGCAATTGAGCGCCACAAAGCAAAGAAGGTTGTGCTCACATAATTTGCACGTGAGTGCCAGGAAGCAATGGATGCGCATCATGTGATGTACATGTGAGCACCAAAAATCCCATGATAACATGCACCAAACATACATGCTCCAGACCATATATTGGGGTCTATATCTTAGCCTAAATTGGCGAAGTGATAGATCTTAAGATCATATGTTTACCCTAAGTCGATTTTAGTCTCAAATACGACTAAAGACCATATCACTAGTAAAATATGGGGTTTCCCTTACAGATAACGGAATCCGTAGGGGCAACTTTTTATTGCCCCTATGGACTAATCCGTAGGTCCCAATGGTTGTCCCTACGGTGCCCTACTTTTTAATTTAAACATATTAAATCGTAATTTGTTATTTGGCTCTACGGAGCCGCAAACAAATGACCTACGGTGAAGTCCGTAGGGGCATATAAATGGGTATTTAATAAAAAAGGCACAAAAAAACCCTATGCCTCGATCGTTCCCAAAATTCTCTCCTCTCCCGTGCGCGCGTGTCTCGATATCGTCTCAAATTTTCTCGTCGTCGCCACTGTCCTTCGCCCACGGCCCGCCACCACTCTCGTTCCCAGAACTTCCACATCGACTTCTTCATTGCCACCGCCCGCGACTCGTCGCCGATTGCGTCGTCGACAACCGATCTCCTCTGTCGTCTCCTCCACCGCCCTCTACAGGTTAGTAAATCTCTAATTATTTATAATTTTGATGATGTTAAAACTAGGGTTCAGGGTTCGGGTAGGGGTGGGGGTGAGGGTTAGGGTTAGGCATCGGGTTCAGGGTTAGGGTTAGGGTTCGGTTGGGGTAGGGGTTGGGGTTAGGGTTAGGGTTAGGGTTAGGGTTCGGTTGGGGTTGGGGTTCGGTTGGGGCTGGGGCTGGGGTTGGGGTTGGGGTTCGGTTGGGGTTGGGGCTAGGGTTAGGGTTAGGGTTAATTAGTTGGGCTTAGGGTTAGGGTTAGGGTTAGGGTTAGGGTTTGGTTCAGGTTTAGGGTTAGAGGCTAGGGTTAATTTGGGTTAATTAGTGATAATTTGAAAGGATTAGGGTGTTGATTAGGGTTAATTAGGTTAATTTGGGTAAATTGGGTTAAGTTTGACCTGATTAGGGTTAATTAGGTTAATGTAGGTAAATTGGGTTAAGTAGGGATAATTTGTGTTAGGGTAACGATTATGGTTAGTTGTGGTTAATTTGGTTAATTTGGGTTATTTAGGGTTAGGGTATATGGTGGATTAGTTCATTCAGTAGGATACTCGATGATAACGTAAACGTACAACTTTACCTTAAACGCAAGAAAAATTTACCCTAAACTTGAAATTTCAAACCCTTAATAACGAAACGTAAACGTAAAACCTATTCATGTTAAATGTTTAAGTTAAAACCAATATATGATACTCGGTGATAATATGAAACTTTCATATTCTCATCGATACTCATATATGAAACTCAAAGCGCCACTTAGTCCCCGTCTATCGGTTAACATACGTTCGATGTTCGTCGTGACATAGAACTATACGAAGGTTGTTAAATATCGGACGGTATAGCTCGGTACTAACAACCATGTAGTCTATGTGATGAGAAGATCCAATCGTATGATAACCGATAGATTTGTCCCGTGTGGACAACTTAGGATTGTATAAAGCAAACACCTTCATTCACTTGTGTTTTCATCTGTTTCGAGATATTTCGTCGGTACTTTTCCGCTGGTTCTCCATGCACAAAGATAGATTAGATATTCATTTCAACGTTGTTTCATAGCTTTGAAATGATTATCTATTCTATTACAGTGTACTTGGAGAACAGCGGGGAGGTGCTGCCGAAATTTACTCGAAACGGTTGAAAGCACAAGCGAATGGGTGTCCGCTCTATACATTCTTAATGGGATAGAAGCCTTACCCCCGACAGCCGAAACACACGCATACAACAAGAATACACAACAAACACATCATTAGAGAGTGATTCAAGATGTTCAAGTTAAAACCAATATATGATACTCGATGATAATATGAAACTTTCATATTCTCATCGATACTCATATATGAAACTCAAAGAGTCGTTTAGTCCATGTCTATCGGTTAACATACGTTCTATATTCATTGTGACATAGAACTATACGAAGGTTGTTAAATATCGGACGGTATAGCTCGGTACTAACAACCGTCGTGTAGTCTATGTGACGAGAAGATTCAATCGTATGATAACCAATAGATTTGTCCCGTATGGACAAGTTAGAAATGTATAAAGCAAACACCTTCATTCACTTTTGTTTTCATCTGTTTCGAGATATTTCGTCGGTACTTTTCCGCTGGTTTTCCGTGTACAAAGATAGATTAGATATTCATTTCAACGTTGTTTCACAGCTTTGAAATGATTATCTATTCTATTACAGTATACTCGGAGAACAGCGGGGAGGTGCTGCCGAAATTTACTCGAAACGGTTGAAAGCATAAGCGAATGGGTGTCCGCTCTATACATTCTTAATAGGATATAAGCCTTACCCCTGACAGCCAAAACACACACATACAACACAAATACACAACAAACGCACACACAACACATACACACCTAAGCGAAATCATAAATTGAAACACACATATATAGAATATAACTCATATATGAGTATCCTCAAATCTAACTTTGATTATCGATAATTTATTCTTTTCAACGACAAACGCACATACAAAGCATATACACGGATTTTCTCCTTTGTCAGTAACCATCCCGTTCGTAGATTTCTTAATATAGTCATCATAACCTACAATTTATATGTTATACAATCTAACATGGCCCATGAGTACGTCAGAGTTAAGGACTGGATGTATATGGATTGGCAACAACGTATGCAACCCAAGTTTGTCGCAGGAGTTGCTGCTTTTATTGAATTTGCACGGCACATAATAAGATCGTGATAGAGAAGATTCTCTACCCGTGCGATAGATGTGGGAATAAGTACTGGCAGAAGGTAGTATTGGCAGAGCTTCATATCGTAAAAAAAGGTTTTACTAGACTTTATACAACTTGGCTATATCACGGGGAAGGAGAAGAATACAGTAATGCGGCAGAAGAAGAAGGAGAAGACGATAATGCGGCAGGAGAAGAAGGAGAAGACGGTAATGCGGCAGAAGAAGAAGACGGTAATTTCTTTCCATTAGAAGAAATGGAGGATATGGTAGAGGCTGCCCTAATTGAATCTATTCGTACTGAAGATGACATTTCTTCCGGTTAAGGACCGCGTGCGGATAAATATGAAAATTTCATGAATGATACTTGAAAACCAATTTATTAGAATGCAAATTATTCCACCCTCTCATGGTTTGTCAAACTTTTCCAGATTAAGTGCCTAAATGGATGGAGCAACAAGTCATTCACAATGCTTCTTTCGTTCTTGAAAGATTCTATGCCCCCGGAAAATAACGTGCCCGACAGCTGGTACGGAGCCCAGAAGATGATATCTGATTTGGGTCTGAAGTGTGAGAAGATTCAAGCATGTCCTAAAAATTGCGTGTTGTACCGGAAAGAGAATTCAGATTTGAAAGAGTTTCCAACATGCGGAGAGGCCAGGTATAAGCTGAAAGATTCTGATAAGAAGTCCGATATACCTGTCAAGATAGCACGATACTTTCCCATAACATAGAGTCTGCAGAGGCTATTCAGGTGCAAGAAAACAGCCGAGGCAATGATTTGGCATCACCGTTCTCCTCCAAGTGAAGATGGAAAAATGAGTCATCCAAGAGATTCACCGGCATGGAAGGATTTCGATAGGAAGAATGCAATATTCAGTAGCGATCCTCGCAATGTCAGGCTCGGACTGGCTAGTGATGGCTTCTGCCCATTCAACTATATGGCTGAAAGCTACAGCACATGGCCCATTGTAATGATAATTTATAATCTGTCGCCTTGGTTGGCTATGGACCAATCATACTTTATAATGCCTCTTCTTATCGACGGACCAAACTCACCGGGAAATAATATCGACGTCTATCTCCGATCTCTGATCGAGGAGTTAAAATCTTTGTTCATTGATGGTGTAGAGACTTACGATGCAAACACAAATACAACCTTCATACTGTGTGCGGCTTTAATATGGAGAATTAATGACTTTCCTGCGTATGGAATGCTATTAGGTTGGTCCGTACATGGTCACAAAGCATGTCCTCATTGCCATCAACATACAACATCGAAATTCTTGAATTTTAGAAGAAATGTTTGTTATTGCGGCCATCGACGTTTCCTACCTGTAGACCACCCCTACAGGTTAGACGCTGTTCACTTTGATGGTCATCAGGAGCTTCTTGGACCTCCAGCCCCATTGTCCGGAGAGGATGTGACTGCTCGGTGGGATGGTTACAATAATGTGACTTTCGAAATGGATCCGACAAAACAGGTCAAACCACCATTCTGGAACAAGTTGAGCATTTTCTTCGAGCTTCCGTACTGGTCAACAAATTTAGTGCATCATTGTCTGGACGTCATGCATATAGAGAAGGGAGTATCCGAGCACATACTCAACTTGTTTCTTTGTAAAGACGGGAAATCGAAAGACAACCTCAATACTCGGATGGATCTATAGGACTGGGAAATTAGAAGTGAATTGCATCCTAAACCGGTAGTGGGTAAACCAAGTAAGTTTGTATTTCCCAATGCCGCTTATCATATGTCACAAGCGGAGAAGAAAAGATTCCTGCAGGTGTTGCATGATTTGAAAGTTCCCACAGGTTTCTCAGGATCATTCAGCAAGAAGATAAAAATTGTGAAAGGCAAGATCGATGGGCTGAAAAGTCATGATCACCATGTTATCATGGAGCACCTTCTCCCATTAGCCCTCAGGACTTCCCTTCCCGAATCGGTTGGTCTAGTAATTAACGACCTATGTTGTTTTTTCAGAGAGTTATGTGCTAAAACACTGGATGTTGTGATGTTGGAGAAATTAGAAAATTCTATTGCGTTGATATTTTGCAAGTTTGAGCGTATTTTCCAACCGTCATTCTTTGATATCATAATACACCCGACGGTCCATCTTGCAACTGAGGCTAAGTTAGCCAGACTGGTACAATATCAATGGATGTATCCCGTCAAGAGGTACGTGGAATTTTTCGTTTCGTGAAATTTTTTAAATTATTGTTTTCTTGTATACCCGTATTTATTTATTCAACATATTTTCTTTAGGTAGCTCTACACTCTTAAAAAGTATATACGCAATAGAAATCGACCATAGGGTTCTATCATGCAAGGTTATCTTCTAGATGAAGCAACAACATTTTGTTCCCGCTATCTGGACGTGAACATTGAGACGAGACTTAACCGGCCTCGAAGAATTCAAGACGGGCCATATGGTAAAGCCAATTATAATAGAGTAGATACTATGTTTATCAACAAGATATACCGGTTTATCTTGCTCAACAGCGCATGTCTTGAAAAAATTAGAGAGTAAGTTTTTTTGGATTAATTGTTATATTTGTGTTTGTGTGTATATGAAATGATATAATATTAATGTAATAATTTATTGTCGAGAACAGAATTCATTGTAACGAGGTACGTGAGGGGCATCCTGATTGGAACGATGAATGATTGGAAAAATATCATCAGGATAGTTTTTGCGATTGGGTTGCAGATCGTGTAAGTTATTCGAATAACATGTTATTGCTATCAGTTTTAATCTGAACTTATATCGTTATATATTTGTCGTAAATTTTGTTTTTTTAAATCCACGATCCGAACTTTTCTGCATCATTAGAGAGTGATTCAAGATATTTAACTCAATTTTCTAGTATGGAGGTTGCATATTATAAAGGATTCGGTGTTCTTGGATACAAATTCGAAGTTAAGGACATAGAAATATCTAGAACCACTCAGAATAGTGGGATTGCGACGGTAGGATCAGATGGTGTGATTTATTATGGATACTTAAATTGTATACTCGGCATCCAATATCCCGGACGATCAGAACCCTTTTATATATTTCAGTGTACTTGGTACGATACGTGAACCGCTACAGATAGGTGGAGAAGTAATCTCGGGACTTGGAAAGATGAATATGGATTGACCAGTGTGAACACACTTCGATTTTACGGTCAGGAAGATTCGTTTATCTTTCCGAACCAAGCGTTTCAAATATACTACTCACAGTGTTTGAAGCATCCGGGATGGAGTGTCGTATGCCGTTGGAAACCCAGGGATGTCTACGATGTCCCAGAATTCGAGGACAGCGATGAGGATGAAGAAGAGAGAAGACTTACAGTGCTCCAACCGTCTGTTTCGAAAGACGGGTTGTCTTCAGCTGATCATGAAGTTTTGTGGGTTAGAAATGATATGGATGATGAAATCCAAGTAGATATGTCTAATGCGTCTATGAAACGAAAAAGGTTATCAGTAATGTTATATTATTATTTCACATTTTACGATCTATACATATATAGCATGCATATGTAATGATTGTCTAATGCGTCCACGAACCGTTTTATCTAGATTTGATGACGACGACAGGAGCAGCGAGGCGCGGTAGGAGCTCTAGCCGTGGCACCGGCAAAGGCAGAGGAAGAAGCAGAGTGGCTCTGCCGCCCGGAGAGCTGCATAGGGAGTTTCAGAGGGCCGGTCTTGCACCCCGATCGCAGACCCTTTCGGATGCCTCCTTCCGTGTGGACTTTGCCGCATCTCCAGGTATATTACACGCATATTCATTTTGAATGTAATATTATAGATATACATGCATATTCATGTCAAAATTACTTACATAGTCAATGTTTGATTTTCTAGTTGTTGGTAGTGTGTCCACGTCAGGGACAGAGGCCACTCCCGCACCTCCAGGTATGTTGCACGCATATTCATTTTGAATGTAACATTATAGATATACATGCATATTCATGTCAAAATTACCTACATAGTCAATGTTTGATTGTCTAGCTGTTGGTGCGTCCACGTCAGGGACAAAGGCCACTCTCGCACCTCCAGGTATGTTTATATATCATATAGCGCATGTATATTGATTTAGAATGCTATAATATAAATATACATACATTTTTTTTGCTCTTACGTACTTACATCAGGGGCAGAGCCTACCATCGCACCTGCGTGTATGTTTATATATCCTATAGTGTATACATGTTGATTTAGATTGTTATATTATTGATATACGCATTCTTTTTGCAATTACTTATATAGATGATACTTGATTATAGATGGTGTGTCCTTGTCTGGTGCAGGGGCCACTCCCGTCACTTCCATACCCTCCACTCAGTCTGCAGGTTTGTATGAATAAATATAAAATATTTATTCATTTTACATATCCTTTAAGAATAAACATGAACTTCATGTAATTTTATCGATGTTTATTTTCTAGTTGGAGATGCGTCCACGTCCGGGTCACCGGCCGTTCCTCACCGGAGGAACTATCGTCCCGCTCGTGCTGCTGCCCGGGCACAGGCTCGTGCTTTAGTCGCCGGAGGTATATATCATACTTCAATTTTCGTTAAACCTTGATTTCTTAATACCACTTTGTCTTAATATTGTTTGTGTTGATATTTCTTGTAGACGCAGGGCTTTCCCATCCCGAGAAGGGGACTCAAGGCCCAAATCAGTCCCACAGGCTGAGGCCCGACAGAGCAAGAGGGGAGGCAGCATTCCACCTCTTTTTTACCCCTGATTATCGCTATACCGGCGATTATTCCGAGAGGTTCGGCCGGTATATGGGGGATGAGAGCCACTCGTGAAGAACTATCCACTTCATGTTGAGTGGGGCAACCAGCACCGGCGCTCATTCGCCCTCTTCTAGGATCAGGCTCGGGTAATATATATTTTCATTTGATTTATCCAATATATTTATTATTAACACTTGCAATTTAATAATATTGTTTTTTTTTTGTATTTTCAGTTGGATTACGATTTTCAGCCTGTACCCGACCCTGATCAACCTGGGAGGGTGCTCGATCTTCACGCTATGTACCATGGCCTGATGAAGAACATGCAATCGAAGGTCCGATACAATAGGAATGAGCTGAAGATCTATTGCTATTCCCTGTGGATGGCGACCCCCGAGACAAAGAGAGCGGCCCTCCTACATACTCCGGCCTTTGCGAGAGTCGACGTAGATACATGGTCTCTATTGTGCTAATATTTCGACTCTCGGTGCAAACAGGTATGTATTTTAAATGTAATCCATTGTTTAGTATATAATTTATTTTTTTGTGTTGCTTAATTAGAAAACTAAATCTAAATGTGTTGTGTAGAAACAGGCCGATCAAAATAAAGAGAATAGGAAGTCGGCGAAGAGGGGTCGCCCCACTTATACAGACGGCTCGAGGAATATTACTCGTGCCATGGAGTTATCGGTAAATTACAATAGACCAGCCTTTGTAATATAATGTAATATTAAGAGTTATTTTCTAATATATGTAAATTTTTGGCAAATTGCAGAGAGCTCAGACCCTGGTGCAGGGTGGTACACCGAGCATGCTGTCCGCGTATCTTACCATCCACGGCACCTCGACAGATCCCGCCGCGGACGAGCTCCGATACCCTGACACCGCTACCCAGGAGTATTGCGTAAGTGTTAATATTTATTCAACCCTTATTTGAAATTTTTGTTTTGAAAGGTTCAAATTTAAATGATATACTTATATTTTACTGGTTAATGTGGGTGTAGGAGCGGGTGGTTGAGTAGGCGGAGGCATCAGGGATCGATTTTACTGGACAGAACGATCCGATACTGCTGACCCCAGTCCTAGATGCCGCATACGGAGGGCACCACGGAGGTTGGGAGAGAGGCCAGGGACTGGGTCTTAGCAGGGCCTATATGAGGTTGGACTCCACTCCGGCGGTTACTTCCTCTATCTCCCGTGAGTGACGTCTAGAGCAAGAACTGGACGCCCTGAAGGCCACCGTCCAGGAGTTGAAGGAGATGATGGTATGTATACTACTTAATAGTAAAATATTATATCATATTATAGATAGCAACATATCCAATATTAGTACGTAGCCTGAGCTTATTTGGTTGTAGACTTAGCTTCGATTAATCATACATACATAGAACTGTCTAATTAAAATAAAATACGGTTTTCCAAACTAGATATCCAAACGATGCCTAAGTCTCTAAGTATACATAGATTGGGGTTTCGCGATAACCTGATAATGATATGAATTCGATCAATACACAGTTCTTACTCGTTTATTAAACACAAAACTGAACAGACGCAACAGGGTACTCCGGCTGAGCCTCCACATGCATCTCTTTCGGCTGCGGCTCAGCAAGCCACTACCTCGACTGCGGTTGTGCAGACCACTCCTACAGCTCCACAGCCCGCTCAGACTCCCACAGCTGTAGCTTCGCATGCCACTACCTCAGCTGCGGTTGCGCAGACCACTCCTACAGCTCCATAGCCCGCTCAGACTCCCGCACACTCCGTATTGCTCGAGATATTGACTCAGGGTATATCCGAGGAGCAGACGCGCCAGATTACGGAGTTTATCAGAGGTGGAGCTGGACCGAGCTAGGGTAGCTTTTTGATTCTTATATTTTAAACATGTATTTACTTATATGATACATATTGTGTATATTTTGGACGATATTGATATTGGTGGTGTTTGCGTGTTCATATTGATTTAGATTGACAACGTATTCTGCTTGTTGATTTCTTTTATATATTATGCGTGAGATGTTGATTATGAATACTGCGGTATATATTCAGCGTGTTTATTACTTTTATATATGATGTATATATTATTGTGCACAGGGCGAGGAAAAAATAGCCAGCCCTTTTTTTTAAAAACTGATAATATGCACCTACGGATTAATCCGTAGGGCCAAAGTAATATGCACCTACGGATTAATCCGTAGGGTCCTTCTTTGCCCTTACACAGGTATCCGTAGGGACAAAATATCAGGATACCTGATATTTTGTCCCTACAGATCTGGACCTACGCATGTAGCCGTAGGGACAAAAAGTAGGCCCTACGGAGTTGGCCGTAGGGACAACTATTTTATTTTATAAACCGATAAATTAAATAAATTTTTTTGCCCTACGGATATGTCCGTAGGGCCAGATGGACCTATGCATTAATCCGTAGGGGAAAGTATTTAACCGTAGGGTCATGTTTAAGGCTAAGACTTGCACCTGCGGCGTATGCACCTACGGCGTATTTTCAAGCCCCTATGGCTATAGCCGTAGGGGCAGTGATTTGCTCCTACGGATATATCCGTAGGGGCAACCCCAATTTGTAGTAGTGTATGCTCACCATTTTTAAGTTGACCTTAGTCTCTAATATGACTAACGGCCATGAGCCAGTCTTCTAAGTTGATATCAGTCCAAAACAGGGATAACGATTTTTAGATAAAATATAAGTTCGCCAAGATCACTTTTCGGCAAATCGAAACTTATGTTCCAACACGTTCTCTTCCTTCATAAACGGAAATTGGTTCAAGAGTATATCTTTCCACACCTCTGATGTATGGTATTGTAATTCCTCAACATTTTCAGAGAGGTGGAGGGTCTCAGCAACCAATGAGCCCTCCTTCCCTGTCCCGTCCTTTTAAAGCTTTGGCTTCGTTGAGTTTTGACTCTATTGAAAATTAAGGTTTTCTTGAAAGATAAAAACTTTCATCAAAATAAGGAATGTCTTAACCTTAGATGCACACCATAAAGTGCATGCGTTCCATTAAAACAAAGAACAACAGAGCCTTGGTTCTACAAAAGCATACATATATGTATATGTATATGTATATATCTTTAGAGGAAATATAAATGCCTTAAAATTCGATCACACCCCAATATTGGGCGTATTCCATTTAGATGTTCGCATCATGCGCTTCACCACGTGAAATGCACGTGCGTGCAAGCTGAAAGAAGCCTTCATGAGGACATGCACACCATATGTCATATACATGCGTATCGTCAAGGCATAAGCGCCAATACCTGTCCTTTGGCAGACCATGCGAAACATGCGCACCCCATGCTATGCACATGCGTTGATGTCTTGCACATCTATAATGCACAAGCGCACCTGATGACAAGCCAAAGGTTGGAACTTAGCCAAAATATGCTAAGTATAGAAACATATGCTTCATATGCGATCAAATGATCGATTGAGCCTATATGCTCAAACCCATTAAGTTGATCTTAGTCTCAAACAGGACTAACGACCCTTAGATGAAATTCAAATACCCCGTGAAATGACGGACCTCATCGATATGAGAAATGCATTCTAAGTTCAACTCCCGTCTGCAAAAAAAAAAACACCAACATGGACCCAAACCTTTAAATTTAATATGTACGGATTTGGACTAATTCGCGCCCTACGGGCGACGACATAAATTAGTCTCCGTATACAAACCAAGGGCAACCCAAAATAAACCAAAACACGATGATACAAAGGAATAAACATGGAGTGTAGAAAGTTATAATCACTTGGAAATAACGTAATTAACTGTAAGGGTTTGTGCATGTAGGAAAAATCGTCTCCACAATCAATAAACCCTTCATCCGTGAAGGGGAATCTAAAAAGTTAGCTACATCGGTCGCATAGATCCAAACCTCCAATATACGGTACCATAAATCAATTTGGTATCTTTGGAGAGTTGGATGGATATGTTCCATGTTCTATATACCCCCAGATTCAGGCTGGACGCGCTCCCCGTGCTTCAGTACGATTTCCTGCGGTAAACAAATTCTGACATGCTCGGTGAGACCTTTTCTCTTTCCACTCCACACTTCGTGTGTCATGTTTTTGTGAACAAAATCGCAGTATACTATGTTTATGGTTGTTCTTGGATTCTGAGGAAGACTGAAGCTGGTGTTTTCTCCTCTATACAGACTTCAATGTTACTCTGCGAAAACTCCAAGGCCACCATGCCTCAGCTGATCTTCTCTGGGCAGACTATGGCCCCACTGATCAGCATACCAACAGCAAAACTCATTGAAGAATGGAACGGGTTCCAATTCGGAAAAATGCCTTTACTCCTCCCTATCATTGGTGCCACAACGCCGACGGAGGAGGTCTCAAAGAATTCATTCATCGATAGGTTGGCAAAAAGCTCCGCAGGTCCCTTCCGAGAAGTCTGCGAAACCAGAAAGTTCAGTCCTCAATAGGCTGAATTCAAGATCCGTAGGCCCGTCAAAGAAGCCGCAAAACCAGAAGAGACGGTCATCAAGAGGCTGACCCCTATAGCTCATACTGCTCCTGAAGTGCCAAAAGACGCTTTATCCCAAAGACAGTCTGCCTTCCACAGACTGGCACCAAATGTTCCTGTGCTACCGAAGAAGTCAGTTTTCAAGCCACTGACACTTGCGAAAGATCCAAAGCCACACAGGGGACATGTATATGAAGCTCCCAAAACTGAAGAAGCTCCTGTTTCAAGATGCGGTTGGCGTCGTTACCGGCGCCGGCAAAGACAGGCTAAGGGCATCTCCCCCTCATGGATAACTCCATCGATGCCCACTATAGATGCAGCCGTATCGACCAAAAACTGTTTCGAGCCGCTCATAAGGGTTAGGAAGAATTCGCTTACCGTCGTCGTAAAGAAGACCCCCCCCCCCCGTGGGGGCATCAAGTGAGGAAAAGCCAATGCTCAAGCCAAAACTTTCCTCGACGATATATAAAGTATGGAAAGAAGTTTGTGGCTTTGTTATCGACAGCGACCCATCTCCAAAATCCGAGAAACTCTGAAATCCGCTAAAAACCAACGACTCATCTTCCAAGTCCATAGTGGCCATTCCTAAACAGCAAAGGCCACAAGAATCCCTATCGCCTAAGAAAAATTCCAAAAGGCAAAATGTCAAAAGCTCCGAGCAGAAGATCGAAGTAGTCCATACTATGCAAATGGTTCAAATCAACGAAAGTGAAAACAATGCTTCCACCAGTCATCGACCATAAATTCGGTCCTTGACTCAAGATCAAAGGCAATAATAGCTGCAAGAAATTGCAGCTCAAGCAGCAGCGGCCATCAGCCCGCCGCATAAGACACGTCCGGAAGATGAAGAAGAAGATCTTGAGAAACAAGGGACTGAAGTTGACTCTTTGAAACGTGCTCTTGACAAGAAAAGAAAAGAAGCGGCGGTTATGGCCTCCAACATGAACAAAATGACCCTTCGGCTATAGAAGATGTGTGGGATGATGGTTCAATCGTCAGAATCGCCGCGAAGAACCGCTAGTGGTCCCTGATAATGAAAATGGAGGTGCCACAAACACTCTGCAGGCCCCTTAAACCTCAAAAGATGAAGCGGTCTCAAAAGCTCAGCTCACCGAGTACATAGCCCAACATGTCATACTCCTCACTGCCAGTGAAGTAAACGCCAAGTTGGTCAAGACAGGTCATTCATATCCAGCATGGTATGACCATAAGCATTACCCTTTAGGATATACAATCCCGAAGTTCAATGTTTTCAAAGGAAAGGGGAATCCCCACCAGCATATCGTACAGTTTAAAGCCATGTGCAGTAATACCAAAGGCGATGATAAGTTACTCCTCCGGCAATTCGTCAGCAGCTGGTGGATATTGCTTTCGAATGGTACTCGAAGCTCCCAAATGACTCTATAGAGACCTTCGCTGACATGGAGCTGCTCTTCACGCAGAGGTTCGTCAGTGAGAGCAAGCACACTATCATCTCTTCTCTAATCAATGAAGAAAGGAGATCAAACGAAACACTGGTCCAATATGCCATTCGGTAGAGAAATATCGCCTCAAAATGCGAATGGTCGATTGCCGAAGCTCCGGCTATTAGGATGTTCATAGGCACCCATGATTTGTGATCGCAGGTTTATCCATTCCTGTCTTTCGCCAAACCCACTACATACCAAAATCTCCTTCACAAACCAGTTCAATTAGAGAAAATCAACCATTAAGTCGTTAAACTGGAACACAAAAGGTAGTCCACAAGCAAAAAAAGCATGAATGAAAACCCGAAAGGGTTCCGTGAGTAAAAATAGGCAAAACAGCACGCGAGTTTGTGAAAACCCGAAAGGTCGCAAACTCGTGAAAGAAAAAGAAACGGAAAAAGTTTCGACCAAGTACCACCAGAGACGGACCATAGTCCCAATACGGTAAACGACACTTTTGAGTCCTCTCGACTTTTAAGGAGAAAATATTCTTGTGAGATCCTTACGGCTCATGAGGGAAAAGACACCTAGGAGTTCCCATGACTCCTAAGGAGAAAGTCCACTCATAAGATCTTCTTGACTCGTGAGAAGAAAATATCTTTATGAGACCCTTACGGTTTATAAATTTGAAAAGTCTCGACGACAGGGATCTAAAACTGTTTTCTAAGCCATCGCTGCCCTGCGGATTGTCACCAAATTGACTACCGTATATGATCCATGGATGACCTGCAAAAAAAAGTTGCAACCAAAAGTGGAAGACCCACTCATGTATCCTCACGATACAATAGGATAAAATACTCTTTTGAGATCCTGTCATGACCTAAATTAGCACGTGACCTGCACTTAGATCACACGAAGCCTAAAGATGTCGACCCGACCCAAGTAAGCCAAAAACCAAGATCTAAACCCTTTAAAATGAAATTTTGAAGAAGGTGAAGTTTTCGAAAGGTATTTATTATGAAACCCAAATTAGTTATAAAAATTGTTTATTTAAAAGCATATGTCAAGTGTTTTGAAATAGGGTTAAAATGTATTCGTTATTTGAAATTTCGCCAGCACCTCCTTTATAATTACTGATAAAAACATGTATATATACATATAATTATAAAGGCATCCCCATTTGGGATCTATCTCAATGCTCAATAGTGGAATCATAACCACACAGTTATATACGACGCTCGAAGGCGAAGGATCACAAGTAAATATAAAATGAATTGCGTAATAAAGCTAACTAGTCGACTCTTTCTGAGTTCGACCAAAAAGAATATACATAAAGTCATAACTCGATCTTAGTCAAAAGAATATACAGGTGGTCTGATGGAGTGACACTAGATACAAGATATATTATAACAAAAGAGGCGGTCACTATACGTGTAACCCACCTAGCAAAATCTGCGATATACTCCACAGTATGAATCCACGTTGCTACTATGCGTCCGTGCGGTCTACCTTGCAAGGAGCTAAGGCACAACGGGAGTGAGTTGCCAACTCAGTGAATAGAAGTATACATCATAAGATATAATATGACATGTGTAATAATGAATGCAAATACCATATGAATGAAATCTCATAATAATAATATTCATCATCATCAAATCCTTATAAAACTCGTGTCCATCATCGACACAAAATCTGAATATCGTAGGCACAGTCCAATCAATCGGTTCTCTCCTGATATTAACTCAGCCATGGTTGAAATCCTCCGGATATCAGCCGCGTTCCAATATCACCTCCGGTATCGATCATCCTTGCTAGGCTCCCTGTACCTCCCTATGGTCTTCCTATCCCCTCGGAGTCGAACCGGGTCCATCATGTTTTCGTAATTGGTTAACCCTTCCCTCGATTCGAATATCTTATTATGAAAACCAAACACATGGTGGAAGCCAAATCATCATATCATGAGAAAACTGCACTTTTGAAAATATAATCCGTTTTATAAAAGATACCCATGGTTTCTCAAATCCATAGAAAACATCAAATCTATGATATCAATAATGAACAGTTCGGTCTTGCAATAGTAGGCAACTAAAACACATGAATATATATGACAATAATATTCAAACATCAAAATCATAGTACACAATCATTTCGATCAGCATGGATGCCGTTAAAATACTAATAGCATAGCAATTTCGAAGTGTTATGGCAATACCAACGATGTGTAGTATAATATATGCGTATGTGATTATGCAACATAGAAATCATTGGTATTTGTGCTTGTTTTCTATTCAATATATCTATTCTAGAAAGTACGATATACAATAAAGATGGCATGGTACTCAATATAATGCATATGACATAAATATGGTTACGTATCGCTAATAGTGTTTAAAAACCGATACGGAGTTTTATAAAGATTTTGGTAGTCAGGAATGCTATACGCCATCAACCCGAGTTCCCACTTGTAAATATCCCCCTACTCACCTAATATCAATCTGTACTAGACGAAGCTCGTGAACTCCTTTCCCTTCCTTGTCGTGTCAGATGTCTCCGTGACCGAGCCTATATATTAACCTAAGCGTATATATATAAGAATTGAAATGCAAACGTTACTACATCTTTAATGCAAAAAGATCAGAATGTATGATTGACGTATTTTAATGTGTTTTATCAGTATTGAACTACCCCCGGCGATAACGAAAATCAAAACTTAAGTTTTTAAAACGTAAAACATTGAACTTTTATAGGATATTTGTTCTAGATTTTGATACAAGTGACCTAGGACAAAATAGAGTATACAATAGTCTAGTTAAGATATCATGAAGATATTGTAAAAATCGCACACCCAAACTCCTAGTTCCAGCCGCAATTTGCGGCCAATTCCAATTAATTTGCGGCCATGGGGGGTCTAATTGGGTACAGGCTTTAGGTGAGGTCTCTAGTTATTCTCACCATCGCAAAATATTCTCAAAATATTTTTCAGAGTTCATTTGTTATAGCAGATACCGATTTAATATCAAAAATCCTACAAAACATAACTTTTTATGATATCATACCAAAACTTTGAAACTTAAAGCACTTAAAAACTAGTAAAAGATGAAATTTTACCTAATTAAAGAGAGGTTACAGAACTTCCAAGCTTATGGGTTCCAACTTGGATCATCTTGAACTTGATATTAGCTATAGCTTGAGTTTTTGAGAAAAAATCTTCATGAAGCCTCACTTGTCTTGGCTAGGTGATGAACTAGTGAATTTTTTTTGTGTGATGAATGTTTTAAGGAGGGAGATGGTTCAGTTTAGAATGAGTTATCCAAATGAAAAATGAGAAAATCATAAGGAGAAGGTGTAGGGAGGGTAAGCATGAGGTGGAGTGATATGAGAGTGTGACGTGTGTGATGTGTATGCATGATCAATTCCCTTATCATATACCATACCCCTTATTAAAATAAAAAACCTTTTTGCAAATAAAACCCTTTTTTACAAATAAAAACCTTTTATAATTAGTTACTGCTACACTTAACTACCATAATTTTTAATAAACCTCCTTTAGCATTATTTAAAATTCTAAAAATAACATTTTAATTTTTTTTCAAAATGTTACAATATCTCCCAATAAGAAAATTAGGCCCCGAATTTAAAATTTAACTACGCGTACTTTCGAAGAGATGGGGAAATTTCTTTCTCATCTCAGCCTCGGCTTTCCAAGTGACGTCTTTGTTAGACGGTCCATGCTACAGAACCTTAACAGAAAGGAGTACCCTAGATCTCAGTTTCTCTACTTGTCGGTCAAGAATGGTCACCGGCTACTCAGTGTAAAATAAATCACGCTCTAGCTATATAGTCTGATGCTGAATAGCATGAGAAGGGTCTTGAAGGCACTTGCGAAATATGGACACATAGAACACAGGGTGCACATCTGGAAAGCTAGACGGGAGTGCTAACCGATACGCTATGGCATCCACTCTCTCGAGAATCTTGAAGGGTTCGACATATCCGGGACTGAGCTTCCCCTTTTTCCCAAATCGCTTCATACCCTTCATTGGAGTAACCCGAAGAAACACATGGTCACCCACAACGAACTCGAGTCTACAGTGATAGTGATCAGCTTAAGATTTCTTCCTGCTCTGGACAGTCCTCATCCTATCACGAATCAACTTGATCTTCTCGGTAGTCTCTTGAACCAATTGAGGTCCTGGAAGGCTGCTCTCGCTAAGCTCGGTACAATAAACTGACGATCGGCACTTTCTTCCATATAACGCCTCGAAAGGTGCCATTTGAATCGTCTCCTAAAAGCTATTATTGTAGGAGAACTCAATCAAGGGCAAGTGACGATCCCAACTGCCACCCAAATCTAGCGCACATGCTCGAAGCATATCCTCAAGAGTCTGAATAGTATGCTCTGACTGGACATCGGTCTGTGGTTGGTGTTGGATATAAGTGCTCTCAAGGAAATTATCGTAGTTGCAAGAATGAAATTACTGAATTAGAAGAGGGCCTATACCAAGAACAGTCTTGTTCGAGATGATGGTACGCTATCTGGTTTGTAATTATCATTCATAAGTATACGTTATACTTGGTATAATGTATCACTGATACATGATGATAAAGCCCCTAGGATCTTTGCTTGATGACCAGGACTATGATAGGGATCATACTAGTGGGGCCTGGGTAGTCTATAAGCACATCCTTAAAAGTCTCTAGTCATAGGAGTATCGAGACTGGACATTGGTACTCCAGTTTAGACTAGTGTATAGATTTTATAACCCTGTACGGGGCGATAGCTGATCCCATAGCCATTGGCATTTGACACCGATGATTGTATACAAGTGCTTATTAGATGAGTTACACTGGACGAACTCGCCGAGAACTCCTAGATGGTATTATACCAATCGTCTTTGATGACATGAGTATATGGTAGTCCCTAGACCCAAGATCGCCATAGTTTCTTGTGTGTGTTCTCAATGTACTTAGATTACTACCCTACCATGGCTTTAAAGAGTCGTGCAAACAAATTTTAGTTGGATACAGTCCCGAAGCACATGGAGGCAGTGAGCGGTCAAGGTAATTCGTCTCTCCCGGTATACGGAGTTGATGTCGTACTGTGCACAACTGGCTATGACCATAAATCCTTGGCCAAGACATATGAGATTTACTGATAAATATTATCGGTAGTTTCTCAGATGGACATAAACTTGACGTCAGCACGACTAATCAGGTTATTGGTAGTCTGACGGTTTCCACCTCTCAGACCCGGTATGAGATAATCATAGACGAAGAGACCAGACTATACAATTAATTTCACGGATAGGATCTAGCAGGGTATAGACGAGCTTGCTTATCGATCGGCTATTCGTTCAATACCTGGGTAGCCATTATGTATAGCTAGTACCACTAACGAGCTTGTAGGTTAACCCGGTGGGGGATTGATCTGAAAGTGTTTCAGATCAATCGGATATGATCTTTACCTACTGCCAGCATATTGTCGGGTCTTTAGAGTTCCACACAGAGGTTTTCCTGATTCTAGTGAAAAGGTGTAGAGTGCGTATAGCGGTGCGTACGGATGTTCGGTTAAATATGTATATATAATATTATGTATATTGATCGAATGATTGATTTTACTAGACGGTTTATGATTGAACCGGGTCATTAAATTAGTGTTGATTTAATGATATTACATATACATGATGATGCATGTATAAGTATTATATTTTTTTTTCTCATATTCTCTCTCATTTTCTACATGTTATGTAATGGTACATATCATGTACATGACACATGATGTGTTCATGATTAATTATGTGTATAATTAATTATATATATGTAATTATATTTTCTTTTTCATTTTCTTCTTTTTGCATGGTCATAAGTGAGGTGGAAGTTATGTGTCTTGCTCTCCATTCACTTATGAGTAGTGTTTGGTCAAGAGAAAAAGGGAGGTTATGGCAAGGTATATTTTTCATTCTCCAACCATAACTTCATAAGTTTTTCTCTCATAAAAAAGAAAAAAAGAAAGGAGAGAAAGAAAAGAGAGGATGAAAGAAAAGGGAAAGATGAGGATGACTTATGTTTGCTACACCATCTCTCATTTCCACATCTAGAAAATTGGAATGAGTGTTGCTTCAAGTTGTTGAAGCATGAAGCTAGCTAAAGGAGCCTTCATGTGGATCATCTTCGACCAAGCTGATCGGGAACCAAATGCGATCTGGAGCGCCTCAGAGCATAGGCGAAGTCCGGAGTTTCATCATTGGAGAAAATGAAGAAGTATCAAAGGTTGTATACTTTCTACTCTAGCTCTTTTCTTTACGAGTTATAGTCTTTAGTCGATTCTAGGGCTAGGGTATTGTGTTTGCTCGGAATTTTTATTTCACGCTTCCGCAAATTTTTTCAAAACCCATCCAGCGAGCACACCCTATCCTTACAAATGGAAGGCAATACTGAAACTCAAGCGAGTGCCTAAAGTATCCTGAAGTTTCTGCCAGAGACGATTGGTAAACTGTATGCCTCTATCAAAAACTATATAGGTCGAAACGCCGTGCAACCGAATAATCTCATCAATATAAATCTGGGCATACTTAGCATATCCGAAAGTGGTCTTCACCGATAGAAAGTGGGACGCTTTCGTCATCCCATCCACAATCACCCAGATAGAGTCATACCCTCTGCTGGACCTAGGTAGACACATGAAAAAAATCCATAGAGATCTGCTCCCATTTCCACTCCGGAATGGGTAAAGGCTGCAATACTTATGCCAACCTCTGATGCTCGGCCTTGACTTGATGACAAGTCAGGCATCTCGAAACGAAGTCTGACGCATCTTGTTTCATCCCTTCCCACCAGTACACATCTCGCAAATCATGATATATCTTGGTAGACCCCGGATGAACGCTTTAAGCAGACCGATGTGCCTCTTCTAAGATCTCACACCTCAGCCCATCAGAGTCGGGCACACATAGATGGGTCCCAAACTGCAACGCTCCCTCGCTGTCGATCACAAACTCAGAATCTTTTCCCTGCCGTACTTGCTCCCTAATCTCAGATATACGGGCATCTCTAGACTGTGCCTCCTTAATACGATCAAGCAGAAATGGACGAGCATGAGCGAACTGTCCACCTACGGATGTAAACTCAAATCGTATGCCACTGTCGCACAAGATCTTCTAATCAGCAGTTGACTGTCTCAGAACTGTGCCTAAAGAAGACAAGCTACCTCCAGGCCTTCGACTCAGCGCATCAGCTACTATATTTTTCTTACCTGGATGATAAAGAATCTCACAATCATAGTCCTTCATAAGCTCCATCCAACGACGTTTCCTCAAGTTCAAATCCCGCTGCTGAAATATATACTTCAGACTCTTGTGGTCAGTAAAGATCTGGCACGACTCTCTATACAAGTAATGTCTCTAAATTTTAAGCGCAAAAACCACCGCGACCATCTCTAGATCGTGGGAAGGGTAGTTCTACTCGTGTTTCTTCAACTTTCGAGAAGCATAAGCAATAACTATGCTGTGCTGCATCAATACGCAACCTAAACTCATACGAGACGCATCACAATACACGACACAACCTCTTGATCCTGAAGGTAAAGATAGAACTGGCGCAGTCATCAGACGAGTTTTCAACTACTGGAAGCTATGCTCACACTCATCAGTCCACCAAAATGGAACTCCATTCCGGGTCAAACCGGTCATAGGTGCCGCAATACAAGAGAAATCCTTCACAAAGCAACGATAATACCCTACTAAGCCTAAAAAGCTACGAATCTCAGTCATTGAAACAGGTCGGGGCCAACGCTGTATCGCCTCAACCTTCTTCGGATCAACTTGCATCCCGTCTCTCGTAACGATGTGACCCAAGAATTCCACACTGTCAAGCCAGAAAGCGCACTTCAAGAATTTGGCAAACAGCTGATGCTCTCTCAAAGTTTGCAATGCAATCTTCAAATGTTGCTTGTGATCCTCTCGACTTCTAGAATAGATCAATATATCGTTAATAAACACGATAACAAAATGTTCGAGAAATGGCTTGAAGATCTGGTTCATCAAATCCATGAATGCTGCCAGGGCATTGGTGAGCTTGAATGACATCACCAAGAACACATAATGTCCATAACATGTCCGAAAAGCAGTCTTCGGAATGTCATCATTCCAAACTCGCAACTAATGATACCTAGACCGCAAATCAATCTTCTAGAAATATCCTGCTCCCTGCAGCTGATCAAACAAATCGTTAATGTAAGGTAATGGATACCTATTTCGCATCGTAATACGATTCAACTGATGATAATCAATACACAATCTAATATTGCCTTTCTTCTTTTTAACGAACAGGACAGGAGCTCCGCAGGGCAATACACTAGGACGAATAAGTCTTCTATCAAGAAACTCCTGCAACTGATTCTTAAGCTCCTTGAGCTCTGTCGGGGCCATCCGATAGGGCGGTATAGAAATAGGCTCCGCACTGGGTATCAGGTCAATGCAGAACTCAAGATCAAGCTCTGGCGGCAATCGTGGTAGCTCATCAGGGAACACGTCAGGAAACCTCACACAATCAGAACTTGGTCTAACAGACCCTCTGCTGCTCCAATATCATGAATAAATGCAAAAACCCTATGACATCCCTTCTTCAATAGCCAATTAGCATAAAGTGCAGATCACATTGGCAGGAGCAGCACTGCGATACCTCTGCACCACAAAAACCGGATCACCAGGAAAACAGAATCTGACCGAATTCCCACGGTAATCAATGTACGCATGACAAGCGGACAGCTAATCCATACCGAGAAGTACGTCAAAGTCTAGCATATCAAGAAGAATCAGATCGACTAATGACTCTCTGTCACCAATCTGTACGGAGCATGACCTGAATACGTGTCGGGCTATGAAAGAATCTCCCACTGGAGTAACAACAACTAGTGGTAGGTCTAATAATACGAATCTCTACCCAGTGTAAGTTCGAAATGTGAAGATACATATGAATGCATAGAACTAGGATCAAACAAAACATGCACATCAAAGGAACACGCTGGAAGAGTACCTGTAACCACCGCATTGGATGCCTGGGCATCCTGAGGTGTCAAGGCGAAAACCGTAGCCTGCCCCCACTTCTTTCCTAGGGTCCTCTGCTTCTTCCCCTATGTCCTCTCTGTGCATGACCACCAATACCATGGCCTCTCGGAGCGAATGTCTGGCGCGGAGTAGCGTCAGGCAGAGTAAGTAAGTCCATTTGAGGATGGGGTGGAGGGGGTAAAGCAGTCTAAAAACACGCGGTCCCGCCTTGACGTCTCGTGGGACAGTCCCTATAGAAATGATCTGGGCTCCCACAGCTAAAACATGTCGACGGTGACCTCTTGTTTTTCAGGATACGAGTCGTACATCTGACCCTGAGTCCAACCTTTGCCACCACCATGTCTAGGAATGAATCCACCAAGACCTTTCTATCTGGAAGCTGGAATACTGGGACAGACCCTCTTCGCTTCCGGAATAACCATGGTATCATTCAGACGTTCCTCTACTCATATCACTGCATCCATGGCCATGGCATATGTAGCGAAGTGTTGGGCGCTGAGAGCAAGGAACAACTGGGTATCAAGACTCCTCACATATCTCTTCACCCGAAGCTCCTCGGTAGGAACTATGTACGGAGAATAATATGACAGCTGGGTAAACTGCAAATCATAGTCGGCTATCGATATACTCCCGGGTTTGCATAATGCCTCAAAACTGCAAGCTCTGGCGTCTCTCATGCTTTGCGGAATAAATCGGGCTAGAAAAACCTCGGAAAACTCTGCCCAAGTAATCGAAGGAAGATCGGTTGCTCGATCTCTCTCTATCGACTCGCACCAAGTCTAGGCAAGTGTCACGACCCGAAAGTGGCATATGATCGGTACTTAAATCACGTGATATCTAAAGACGTCGACGCGGTCCAAGTAAGCTGAAAGCCTGGAATCTAAACCTTTTTATGAAAATATTGGAGGTGAAGTTTAAAAATAGTCAATAGATGGAATCAGTTTAAAATAAACGTTTACGTCTAAATAAGTATGTTTGAAAAGCATTTTTGAAGTCTTAAAAATCGGTAGCACCTCTTTTGTAAATTTTGAATAAAAATCGCTACAAGCAAAATAATATATAAAGTATCACAATGGGAGCTAGCTTCCACGCCCAAATGGAGGAGCAACCACGCAGAATATAAGACGCCCAATGGCGAAGAAAAGTAAAGCGAAACAAGATCAACAAGTATAAAAAGTCGACTCTAACGTGTGTGACGCCCACAAACACATAACTCTAAGTCTCGCTTCTATGTCCACAATTATACAAGTTCTGGGTCGATGGAGTTTTACTAGACACAAAAGAATATATATGTATATATAGACAAGTGTAGGTACGATACAACAGTAGCCCACCTACCAAAACAATCACCGAAAAGAAGTGTGTGCTGCAAGCCGCTAATGATCCGAGCGGTATATCCTGCAAGAAACTAGGGCACAACGGAGGTGAGTTGCCAACTCAGAGAATAATAGTATATCACAAGGTAGAAATCGAAATGCACAACGATATCCTAGGTCATAAAGTGTAGTACTATCATATCATGTACTAATATATATAAAATGCATAAGTACAATAAATGCATCACTATCGATCACGTAACTGTAACATCTCATATGTATATAACATGCATTCAGGTATAAGCCTATAAGGTAGCCCAAAAATATGTATGTAAAACCTTTTTTTTAAAATAGCCGCGGGATACGTATTCCCCGGCATAAAAGCAGATGTAATAGTATGAAGTATTATATGTATTTTATTTAAGATAAACGTCTCGCTATTTAGTAAAGAGTTTTAAGAGGTTTACAGATTTAATGATCCTTGTGTCATTCTAGGCATGTCAAAAATAATGAGACTATAGCTCGTTAAGAAACCTTTTTTTATATGTATGAACCGGTAAGTTAGTATTTAGGTACTGTCCCCCGGATCAATTCTGGTCGGTTACTATAACGCATAAACTATAACGGTATATCTTGAATGATCACAAAATATCAAAATATGGGTGTCCAGCATAGACACCCTAAATCATCATACCTCTCATGTCCATCACTGACATGCAAAATCATCAAATCTCTCGTTTACATCACCAACACACAAGTCCAGATATCGTCGACACCGTCTTATCAGATCGGTCGCCCCTCGATATCCCTAGCCCTGGTCAGTGTCCCCTGAATATCTGCCATGCTCATATTATCTCCGGTATCGAGTCTCCTCGCTAGCCTCTCTGCCTCTATCGCGGCTTTCATGCCCCTCGGTCTCGACTGGGTCCACCATATATCCGACTGTATACCCCTCCACTCAGTCCGGATATATAGCACGTCCGTAACCGTATAGTCCCCCACTCGGTTCGGAATAAAGTCAAATCAGAAAATATAAAACTCACGGTGGACGTCAACTCATCGTATCCAGAAATATCAAGAAAAGAAGAAGAATAATTGCATATATCACTCTGATGATTATATATATATATATATATATATATATATATATAGCAGCGTCCCATACCAATGATATATATCATCGAAAATAAAAACATCATAGAAACTCATAAGGATCAAATACGAATACCCATGGTACTGGTATCCGTAATAACTCAGCAGGTAATAAAGGCACCGTACGTAAGTATAGTCAGTCGTGCAAACAAACGTAATAGTTCTACTGTGTCATGGCAATACTACTGATGTGTAGTGTAGCATACATGTCTGTGCTCGTGCTGCATAGCAACCATTAGTATTTGTGCAAGTGTTCTATAAGTGTTTAAAGCATAAAGTAATTCTACCCATATCCGTACCATATAATTACAATACAATTTCCCGGATCTAGCGAATTCATAACGCCTCGTATCGGCATTTACATACACATCGAGTGGTATAGCGGTCCTACAGTGCCATGGCAGTACCAATGAGGTGTAGTGTAACATATGCGTCTTTGCTCGTACAACATAGTACTCATTAGTAGTTGTGCAGTGTTTTATCAGTGTGTTCGTATAAAAGATAACGTATACAATCGGTAAGCGTATCGCGAACATATAAAAAATCTACGTGCATCACGTAATTATTAACGAAACTAATTGTTATGAGCTATACTATTATCTTTAAAAATAGAACGAAACGTTATTTTGAAATAAGGAAGCTGAATTAAGTTAAAATAGATATTCATTTTGGAAAATAGCATCACATCCTTGTCATTTATCATTTAAAATGGAATATGAATCATTGGTTTTTAAAAGAGTATAGCTCACTCAAGCGTAACGTCCCAAGTCAGGATAACTCATGACTCCACGAGTCCAAAAGACACTCGGCATGCTCTCGTCATCATCACAAGTACGGTATGATCCCTTATACAATGCCCATCCAGTATCATATCCATATCGTACAGATCTATCGTCACGTACGTATGTCATCATAAACATATATCAAATATAACCACATGTATAACCTATTAGATACGAAATAATATCAATCTAATAAAGCTAAGTTATCTAAGATACAATTCAAATCTAACTAGATAGCATAACTATCCTAGTTAATTGGTTGCGGGGGTGCTATACACCATCTACCCGACTTCCCCCGTAGATATAAATCTACTAACCAACTTGTCGAGCTCGTCGAAATCCACGATTGCTTTGTCCATCCTTGCCATCTCGAAAATCTCCACATTCGCACCTACAGTCGTAGTTATAACACATCGGCGTAAAATATCATAACAAAACCAAAACAAGAAGCTAAGCACACATTGGTTAGAACCTATAGATTACTTACTCAAAAAACGACCAAATACCACTGACATTAACATACGAACGCCAATATATCAGCCGCGGTACAGAAATACGAAAAATCGTATTAAAATATCAGAAACATTGATAAAAAAATACTAGAAAACTCCCAGATTTCTATATATGAAATCTGGGACAAATCAAACAATGTAGTAGCTTATATTATTATCAAATAAAGCTACTGACAAAAACCTAAAACACCATTACCCTGAAAGGCCGGCGGCAAAAGGAAAAAGAGGAAAACCGACGGGTGAACAGGAGAATTAGGGGCTCGGGCTTTAAGTGTGGTCTCCTAATGGTCTCACCATATCCTAGTATTGTTAGTTTTTCTAGTGGGTTAACATACTAGTTCCAGATTCAAATTTATCCATACAAATATCATAAAAATCTCATTTACAGATATTTGTACACAAAAACAGATATGTAATCAAAAGAAACTTGGAAAGGAGGTGAGATATACCTATAGGGATGGTGCACAAGGGAATTCCAGCTCTAGAATTGGTGGCTTGAGGTTTCTTGAAGTGGTTGTGGCTCTAACATGATGGTATTAGTAATATTTATGAAGGAACCCTCTCATTTCTCTTTTGATATGATGAGTGCTTGAAGTTTTTGGTGTTGGAGCTTGAAGGAAGTATTGGTTCAGTTTGGAAAAAAGGAGAATGAATATGGGTAATTAGATGAAGGAGGTAGGTAGAAAATAATGAGGTGGAGGGTTGTAGCCTGAGGTAGAGGGAGGTGAGAGTGTGTGTGTAGTGTGGAGGTTGTGAGGGTTATTCTAATCTAAACATTTACCTAACCCTTATACAAAATAAAAACAAAGCTTTTTAAGTAAGTACCCTCATGTTACACTAAATCAAAATTCATGTTTTTAAAAGAAATAAAACACTTATCATAATATTTAAATAACATAACCTTTTAATAAAATCTCATATCATATAAAAAAAAATTTAAATATCATTTTTATGATATCACACCTTTTTCTTTATTTTTACCAAAATAATTACATTTTTGCGGATATCAATCCGATACCAAAATTCATATGTGATATCATTTTTGTAAACTCATTATATTCATATTTTAAATTATAAATTAATATTTATAATTTTTCAAAATGTTATAATATCCCCTCCTTAAAGAAATTCGGTCACCGAATTTAAATTTAACCCCATCTTAAAACATTTTTCCCAGTCAAATCAAATCAATTCAAATCAAATTGCCAGGGTCCAAATTTTAAAAATATATAGTCCGCTCAAATTAATGGAACTCCGAAGTCCTACATGAGCTATGACGTAAAATAACGCAACTGTGCGTGTGAAAACTCAAAAAGATATAAAACTCACATAATTGTAACTCTAGTGGTTGCTATGAGAATTACACTAGTTATGATGCATAATTCCAAATACGAAAACTATTGTGTATATCAAGTACACGACCATTGCCCTAGCCGTAGTACAATATCTGTAGCACATGACCAAGCGAAAATATTTAAATCAAATCTATAATATATCTTATCAAGTGCAATGCATGAAAACGTAATCAACCCTAACGGGTTGCACAAAAATTCAAACCACATACCATGGGTGTGCATGAAAACCAAAACAATGCCAAGTGGAACCGGTGTGCACGAAAACAATATCCACTGCATCGAATGTGCATGGAGCCAATATCAAGTGCATCTAGAGCGCACAAGATCAACATCAAGTGCATCGGGATGCACAAAATAAATCTCAAGTGCATCGGGGTGCACAAAATCAACATCAAGTGATTGGGGTGCACAAAATCAACATCAAGTGGATCGGGGTGCAGAAAATCAATCTCAAGTGCATCGGGGTGCATAAACTCAATATTAAGTGCATCGGGGTGCACAAATAATCAAAACGTGCAACTGGTGTGCACAAAATCATATCTAATATGCCTAGAGCATATAAAAATCTCAATCAAGTGCAACTGACATGCACGAAAATATCAGTCTAGTGCATCTGGTGTGCACTGTTAGTTATATGTATACCCTATAGTCCATTACTGTACATAAGATGTATATTGTAGTAAATGCTTGGACATATATAGGGAGGACTTTCTTTCTCGACATGATAGCATGCTATCTGATTGCACTTTATCTTAACATGTTGATTTGTATACGTGATGCTGTCTTACTCTCACATGTTGATAAAGCCCTTAGGATGTGTACTTGACTACCAGCACTATGATGCAGATCATACTAGTGGGGCCAAGGGTAGTCCACAAGTACACCTTATAATTGTTCCTAGTCGTGGGAGTATCGAGACAAGGCATAGATACTCCAGAGTAGACTAGCGTATACGCTTCTCGACCCATATGATGGGCGATGGATGATCCCATATCCATTGGTGTTTGACATCAGAGAGGGTATACGGGTGCTCAGTGGAGACTGGGTACACTGGACGGACTCACCGAGAACTGCTAAATGGTATTATACCAATTGTCGGATAGCAGTTCTCTGGTGACACTGGTACATGTTAGTCTGTAGACCCGAGATCGTCATAGAGCCTTGTGTGATTCCCACTGTGCTTTGATTTCCACCATACCACGGTCAAGAGAACGTGCAAAAAGGTGTTTTTTGGGTACAGTCCAGAGCCACATGGAGGCAGTGAGCGATAGGACAGGTTTCGTCTCTCCCGGTATTGGGAGTTGATGTTGCGCTATGCTCGATTGGTCCTAATAGGAAATCCCTGACCAGGGTTGCTGAGATCTACTGGTAAGTTTTATCAGTAGTTTCTCAAACCATTATGGACCTTGCATCGGCATGACTTATCAGGCTATTGGGGTCTGACGTTATACCGCCCCAGGCTTTGATATGCGACATATCAGACGAAGAGACCGGACTGTACGGTATTGTTGCTGATTGTATTCGCAGGAGTACGAGCAGGCTTTCTTGTTGATCTTCTGATCGCTCAATACCCGGATAGCTATTACGTTTAGCAGACCGCTTGCGGCTTGTGGGTGTTGGATATGATCATCACCTACTGCCGGCGTATTGACGAGTCTTTAGAGTCCTACACAGAGGTTTCCTGGCTCAAGCAAAACGGAGTAGGAGCACATATGTAATATGTGCGGGACCGAGATTAATGCGGGTATGTGATACCGCATTCTATTCTCGCGATATATGTATCGATTGTTTATATATGATATAGCCGGGTTATCGGATCAAATGTTGATTCGATAAGCTGTTACATATGATATTAGTCGGTTATATGTGATATAGCTGGATTATTAAATCAAGAGTTGATTTGATAATCTAATGTATAATTACATATATATTTAATATATTAATTTACATTAACTAGTATTAGCTCACTTAAGATTTCTTTTCTCACCAGAATTGTGCACATTGTATATATATGATATATATTAGTGTACAAGGTTTTGTGTCATGCTTGATGCCACATACAACTTGGGTGTATGAGACTTATACTATGCTAACGATAATCCTAGGGTTTGCTTTATCAAAGTAAACTACAAATTATGTGGAAATTGGACAAATGGTTGAAGCTTGGAGAAGCTTTTGCAACCATTGACTAAGTCACTAATTTGTTTTTACTTAGATATTTGTTAACCGAACCTATTATCATTAGCCTTAGTTTAGTCTCTACAAAGGTCAACATATGATGTTAACTCACCCATGGTTGCCATTCGCTACTTGATAATTTTTCATGAGAGTTTTCTTCATCTCCTTCGTCCAAGCTTTCTAGCTTCAATGGAAAATGAAGAAAATAGTGAGAAAATTATTTCTAACATGAGCAAAATTCCTACTTCATCATCCTCTACTACTTGCCATTTAGTATAGGGTGTTTTCTTCACTAATTCCACAATTGGTGAAGAGCTAGCTTTGGTTAGTGTCTCTTCGACGTAGATCATCTTCGGCTTCGAAGGCATCGAGCAAGCTTGTTCCGTTCATCTTGTGGAGCCTTTCTAGAGTGCGGTATTTTACTACTTGCAGCGAGGGACTACTACACGGAGCTAATGAATTGAAGGACCGGTCTACAAAAGTTGTATTCCTCATTCACCTTAGTTGCATAGTTGTTTGCATTTGATTCGTCGCATTTTCTAGTATACGATTCTAGGTTAGGATTAGCTAGTACGGCTAAAATTTAAATATAGCATGGATGATGCCTCCCGAAACCTTGCTGCCGTGCTAGACAACACTACAGTGGTATCATAGTCATACTAGAAAATTAGACGATATTTTCTAGGATTATGAAACCGAAACGACTCCGAAACACCCAATACGAAAACTTGGTTTCTGTCGAATTTAAAAAGTCTTCAAAATATTTTTTAAACAACTGCAGAATGTTGTATGTGATATGACACGAACACCACGAAAATTTGAGGGGGTTTTGCGCAAATATGGACGGCCACATGCATAGAAAATCCGGCCTCCTCGGTCCATTTGTGGAGTTTTTGGTTCAAATTTTCAGGGTGTTCCAGTCTCTGGGTTTTAGGGTTTCAGGTGTTATTTTTTTTTGCTAAATTTGCATGTGATGTTAACTTTCTGTAAAGGCAACTCAGAGTGTTTCATAGTCATAATTCTAACATATATTCGGGTTATTTAAACGATCTTAAAAAGTATAAACGGATATCAATAACCCATATTTTCCCTTACTGGAAATTTTCCAAGTGTTGGATTTTTTCTTAGTTTAAAATATTCCGAAAATCATGCAGGTTGTTCTGTGGACCCTATAGAAGAACGAAACCCTAACTCGATTCTGTGATCGTCAGAACCACCATCAAACCCTTGGGTTTGTGGTAGTTCAGCGGTGCCACAGGTGAGGCATTGGTTGACCCTTCTACGGTTGACTCATAGGTGTTGTGGCATATTCTGGGTGCTTTTTTAGACCCTACTCAGGTTTTGAGCTTATTGGGAAATTTTGGGTGCTTGCTTATTCGATTGAAAAGTTTAACATCGTCTAGCTATCTGTGATTGTGATACAATATTTGGAATCCATAAATAGTTATGAGATAACTAGTTTGAAATTTATAAATCTAGCAGTTTAGTCTCATTTGATCGATTGCCACGGGATTTTGATGTGATCAAAAGTCCGTCGCAATTGCGTAGTGTATGCAGATACTCTCCGGATAACCTTAATAAATAGATACGCCCTATAGCCCCGACCAAGTTACTGTAAAGGAACCCCGTCGCCAAAAGCATCCGTTCGGGTGCTCACGGCAGCGGTGTTCTGCCTTAGTGCACATCGTCGACTGCATCGGGGGTGCGGCCGTCTAATAAAGTTTCCGACGAGCATTCGATCAGGTTATCGGGAATCTTGTTGAATTACCCGACAGGTTATTGGAAAGTGTTTTCAATATCGAGACTAAAATGTGAGGTTTATAATTTTTAGGCATGTGATGTTTAAGGAATTCATTTAGTTAGGCATGAAATCCAATATGTGATACATTGGGTTTATGATATCTAAGATGGTTGCAGATTCCAACTGTTGTAGTTTTTCACTTTCTTTTCTGCAACCATAAGTGTAATATATGGTGTATCGCCGGTTTCGGTGCTATATGTCAACGACAACTGGGATACGCATATTTACTTACGTTGATAACATGTGATGTTATGTGTTGATGTGATGTATTATATTGGATCGTCGTGTACTGAATAACCGGAGTTTTTTTTATGTGAGATGAGAGTTTTCATTTTCATTCATGTAAAAGCTTGTATGTAATATTCTTTTATTGGGGCACTTCTGGATTGAGGATGATGTCACCATTGATGTATATTATTTACTTTTCCGTATTAGGATAGACCAAAGGCGGGGAACACAAGTAACCGGGCTCTAAGGTCCAGTGGGAGACCATCTTGAGGAGTCGAGATCGGGTCCCCTGACTCTAGAATTGGTAGGGTTACTTTCCGCTCTCGTAGGGGTCTAGGGATGTGGGTTTGGCTATTCATCGCGACTGTGGAATCCGTGTTTTATACTGGCTTAATTTAAAACATGAAAATCCTAGTATATCCAATATTTCATATGTTATCTTCTGCTGCTCTATGATGTGATCACTGTGATATGTTCAGACGAATGCCTTTATTATATATATGAGATATAATTAATATTGCTGCTTTCATTTCATATGTCATGCTTAGGAAGCATATAATGATGGGACTTCATTAATGAGATTAATTAAATAAAAGAAACCTAAAAGATGTTGTAGAAACTTGTTTTAAAAACTGGTAGCTCTAGTTCTTGCTTTGCATAGCGGCATTCCTTGTAGAATATCCAGCACCTTATTCGATAAGGAAAGAGCCGAAATCCCTTCACCGGGAGTGATCTCTTTTGCGAAACTAGCAGATGCTACAACCCACTCAGTTTGACTTTTGATTGCTTCTATAGTTTTTGCTTTCTATAGCGGTATTTATGAAATATTCTGCACCTTATTCGATAAGGAAAGAGTCGAGATCCCTTCACCGGGAGTGACCTCTTTAGCAAAACTAGTAAAAGCCTAAAAAAACACTCCTTTTCAAAATCACTCAATTCTACAATGATATCAAGTTCATTACGCAAAAGGTTTTCTTAAAAACCTGTCGTAACCCTCCGTCATTTTAGGAAGTAGAGTACTTAGTATTCGTGCTACGTTTGTTGACCATAGTTAAGGCGTAGTGTGCGGTAGCTAAGTGATGTCTTCCTACGCAGCATATGATGTGATTAATTAGGACAATCATGTGACTTTGTTGACTATAGTTAAGGGTCATGTGGGTGGATTAATTAATCACAAAATGACGGGTAGAACTTGACTAGTGCTTATGATTTGTTGACCATAGTTAAGGTCATAAGTCACTAGGGGTAAAACATTATCCGGAATTTCAAGTGTTGAAATTTGCAATGAGATCGCATACCTTCTATGAGATAGTTGGATCTCGATACCCACCGCAAGTAAGAGTTACTCCAGGAAAAGTTTTACACATTACAATTAGCCGATCAAGTAGGTGTCTAGAAAGGTGTTAACGGGGTTACGCCCCTGGGAAAACGAGGTTTATTTTAATTAGCTCCGTGCGAAAGCACGGGAAACCTCACTTAAAGTACCGACACTGGCCTGGCCGAAAGATTGCCGAACTTAGGGTGCAATTAATTCCGGCTGGTCTTACTTTTTAGGGTTTGAAGGAAGTTTGACTAAAACAATGGGAGCCATCATGATTAGATAAAATAATAATCAATCTGATCTTGCAAGAGCGCACGCAAAGTGTTTTCTTCTCTCTCTCTCCTGGTAGCAACCATGTCACGCCTTAATTAAGATAATAATATGGATGCATTAACCGAACCTGCTTATTATACGGTGCTAGGGGACGTTGGATCCGCTCTATCTTATAATTGTTATAAGTACGGGCAGGAAATAAGGGAATATCCGGATTCCCATGCCACCCATTCGAGGAATGAGCATATTGATGCATATTCTTCGGGTGTATCCATTACGGAGAACTGTTTCTCAGTATCCTCTACATCCTGGGTATGTGATACCAGATCAGGATCCCGCATATGTAAGATATTACATAGGCTACAGAAAGGTAGAGAACTGAGATTGGGTGATATATCTCTAAAGTGTAGAGAATGGTGCAAGTGTTTGCAGCCAAATCAGTTGGCCGATATCACCTTGTATAAATACATTGATTCTGAACAAATGTTATTTGATACCGAACCTGATATACAACATTACATCAGATTCTTTATTATGTTAAAGAAGGATATAATTATGTATAAGAGGATAATGTTGTGAACATTTTCCTTAATCAAGAGTTGGTTGGATCAGGCACGTTATGTAATAGCATATATGTTCTAAATCAAACCACAGTTCAAAGTATCTAGAACACACACAAGAGGAGTAGTTCAGAAATGAACGAATCCTTCTTAAGGTATTGTAGACTAGGTCATAGCAATGCGACATGACCAGCTAAGTTAAATAAGGATGAATATGAGAATCAGTTCGAATTTTCATCTTATGATACTTGCCGGTCTTGTCTCAAAGGTAAAATAACCTATACTCCGTTTACTGGGAATAGAGAAAGAGTTAGTAAACTCTTGGGACAGATACATGATGATGTATACGGTCCTATGTCTACAAATTTCCAGAGATGGTTCTTGCTACTTTATTACATTCATCGACTATCTCTCAAGATTCGGACATGTGTTCCTATTGAAACACAAGTCTGAAACTTTTTGAGAAATTCAAGGAATATAGGCTTGAAGTTAAAGAACCAGACGGGTAGAAATATTAAAGTCCTTCGATGAGATCGAGGAAGCGAATACTTGGGCATAAAGTTCCTGGATTATTTAAAGGAGAATGTGATTCTCCCTCAGCTTACTCCTTCGTGTACACTACAGCACAACGGTGTATCAGGGCGAAGGTATCGCGCTCTATGAGATATGATGTGCTCTATGATGAGTACTATCGAGTTACCTATTTCCTTTTGGAGTTATGTACTTGAGAAGTTGCATACCTGTTGAAAAGAGGTTCCATCCAAATCAGGGCCTACCACTACATATGAGATATGGAATGGGAAGAGACCATGTCTTAAATAAGTTAAGATATAGAGTTGTCTGGCCTATGTTGAAAGATAGAATCCGACAAGCTCGAGGCAAGGTCAGTTCTGTATAAGTTTGTTAGGATATCCCGAACATTTGTGAGGGAATATTTTCTACCACACTGAGGAGCAAAAGGTGTTTTGTTTATCAGCATGCCACCTTTTTAGAAAAGAAAATTCTTGTGAAAAAATTAGTGGTCATGAGGTAGAACTGGAAGGAGTTCCAGCTAGACAAACTTACAGTTGACAATTTGGTGAAACCAAAGGATTCAATAGTCTCCAACGAACCTCAGCCTCTCCGCGAATCTGGTAAGGTTCCTCATCCACTTGAGAGATACTACGATCTTCTCGGTAATAGTGGGAGCAAGGATTGCATCATGGTTGATGATGTCCCAACTAGGTTCAGGCAAGCCATCACAAGTGGAGACATTGTGAACTGGCTGGATGCTATGCGATCAAAGATGGAATCTATGTACACCAACAAAGTATGACTTTGCATGTTGCACCTGAAAGGGTAAAACCAATTGGAGCAAATGGATCTTGAGAAGATTCTTGGTGTACATGGAAAAGTTGAGACTTTCAAAGCTATGCTTAAGTCCATCAGGATCAATGCGCGCATCGCGGAGATGGAACATCTGTTTTGATGTGGCAGTCAAAAAGTTTGACTTCATCAAAAAGGTAGATGAACCTTGTATATATAAGAAGGTTGTAGAGAGTGAGGTTTTCTTACATGTATTGTACGTAGATGACATACTCTTGATAGGAAATGGTTTCATATGCTACACTCGGTCAAGATCATCTTATCACAAGGATTCTCAATATAAGATCTGGATGATGCCTACTACATCTTGTGGATTATGATCTATGGTGATAGATCTAAGTGGATATTGGGAGTGTCCAAAATCCAGATACATTAACACCATACTAAAGGGGTTTAGTATGGAAGATTCTAAGCGTGGTGGTTCGCCCACTTACTGAGGAATTACTCTCTCCAAAAAGATGTCTCCCAAGACTGATTTGGAGAGAGCTCACGTGCAAAGGATACCCTATGCTTCGGCAGTAGGCTCTATCATGTATGCTATGTTATGTACCAGACCAGATGTAGAAGACTCACTAGGTGTAGTGATCAGGAATCAATCGGATCTTGGGAGAATCACTGGACAGCTGTGGAGGACATTCTTGAGTACTTGAGAAGCACTAAATGAATGTTCTTGGTTCCAGCTTCCAGAGTCATAAGTTCAACTGAAAGTCAGTCATAGGCATTGTCTTTGCCCTCAGTGGAGGGACGGTATGTTGGAAGAGTTCCAAGCTAGATACCGTGACATACTAGACGATAAAAGCTAAATACATTGCTACCAATGATGCTGCCAAAGTGACTGTCTGGGCATTTCTTGTTCATAAGATGAACAAGATTCCTATCATTAAGTGTCCAATAACTGTTATTGTGACAACAATGGAGTTGCGGCTTTGGCCTAGGAACACCGTTCCCATTAGCGTTCCAGACATATTCTGAGGCAAGTATCACCTTATCAGGAAGATGGTTGATCTCCAAGGGATCGAGGTAAGGAGAGTAGATTTTGAGGTTAACACGGCGGATCCACTCACCAATGCCTGCTTCCCCAAATACTATTTGAGAGATTTTGGGATGGTTGAGTATGTGATACTACAACCACTGCTATATTGTTGGGTATTGGATACTACAACAGATGACCTTAGTGCAAGTGGGAGATTGTTAGTTGTATGTATGCCCTAGAGGCCATTACTGTACATAGGATGTATATTGTAGTGGATGCTTGGACATATATAGGGAGGACTTTCTTGCTTGACATGATAGTATGCTATCTGGTTGCACTTTATCTTAACATGTTGACTTGTATACGTGATGTTGTCTTACTCTCACATGTTGATAAAGCCCTTAGGATGTGCACTTGACTGCCAGGACTATGATGCAGATCATGTTCTCCGCCGAAAAGACACGACCAGGACGTTGGGACATCCGGGCCTGAATCGAGGGCAGATGCTATTTGGTGCTATCCGTCCACCTCTCCGAAGATACCAAATTGATTTATGACACTATATATCGAAGGTTTAAACGGATGCGGCCGATGTAGCAAACTTCGTCAGATTCCCCTTCGTTGAGGGGTTTTTGATTGTGGGGACGCTCTTCCCTGCAGGTGCAAGCCCCTGCAGTTAATTACGCTACCGCATCGCGGTAACCACTTTCTCCTTCTCCACATGGTCACTTTGTGTCGTGTGTTTTTGTTTTGTTTTTGGTTGCCCGTGGATTGTATACGGAGACTAATTTACGTTGTCGCCCGTAGGGCGTGGATTAGTCTAAATCCGTATTTTCTTAGATTTGGGTTTTTGGTTTGGGTTTAAGGATACGTTAGTCTCATTTGAGACTAAGATCAACTTAAACGTTTGTTAAGGATACGTTAGTCTAATTTCAGACTAAGATCAACTTAACGGGATCGTTTAGATCCGACAAAAGAGAATTTGGGCTATATTGTTTAGTTTAGGGACATTGCGGTCTATAAGTTTAAGGACATCATAGTCCATGGGTTTAAGGATCCCACAGTCCAAGGTTAAGGACATCATAGTCCATGGGTTTAAGGACCCCACAGTCCATGAAATGTCTGGTCGTCGGGACCCGTCACCTCTCTGAAGAAGTTGAAGGATTACAACGACACATATCGGAGGAGTGCAGAGATGTACCCTCGAACCAATGTAGGTTGGGAGATCTGCAGTCCAATTTGAGACTAAGATCAATTAATTAGATTATGAGCACATGGGCTCAGTTGAATCTGAATTGAGGACTTATGGCCAACTTGGGTTAAGTCCAATTAGGTTTAAAATGTTGGACATTTATTTGGGCTGCTGAACATTTGTCTGGGCTCAGCCCCCCTTTACTTAGCAATGCTAAGCATGGGTCTGGGTTTTGATAATATTTTGTCTTTTATTGAGTGCTGAGCACTCGTATGCCAGATGGGATGATCAATTTTGGAAGACAAGGGTGTCTTTGAGGTTCAGTCAAAGGGAAGTCTTGCCTCTGGAAGACTGGTTCGAATATAGTGTTAAACACTAGCACATATTTGGCGATCACGTGTTCCCACATGATGCACTCAAAACAGTGTTAAACACTAAAAGTGAAGCGCTCACGTGGGGTCACGTGAGACACCTGAGGATTGGGCCAGGCTTCCTTTATTTTATTGTCAGAATATTCAAATAAGTGTTAAACACTTAATCTTCATGGCAATCATGTGTGGGCACGTGATGGGTACCCATGCACTGGATATTGAAAGGATCTGTTAGGGGTCAAGTGGGGACACGTGAGGGCGCCCAAAATCTGTTCTGACTTGGGTTTGTTATCTTTATTTTGAGTGATTTATCCAAGGGTCACGTGGGAGCATGTGACCCCCTCTCATTCATTCTTTTTTGACCATGGGAGGGTTACGTGTTGCCACGTGATCATGTTGGGTACTTGATCTTCTTACGTGCATGAAAAGTCTAACTCCCTTGTTTAAGAATTAAATTCTTTTATAGGGTTAAACCCTAATTTTATTTAGAGGAATTAAATTCCTATGTATTTGGAAGAATTAAATTCTTTTGTATGGTTAAACCCTAATTTTATTTAGACGAATTAAATTCCTATGTATTTTGTGGAGAATATAATTCTCTGTACTTAGGTCTTTTCTTAGGTTTTAGATCTGCATGGCAGAATCTCCCCGATGAGAATTAATTCTCAACTTATGGGGAGATCTGCTCCTGCAGACCTTCAACTAAAAGAAGAACTACATTCTTATTCAGAAGAGTTAAACTCTTAGTTTGTGAATTAAATTCTCTTTTTATTTTGTGAGAGCTTATAGGATGATCTCTTTCCCTCTCTTACCTAGGATTTCTTTCTTTTCTGAAGAGTCCTTTTTTTCTCTCTAGAGAATTAAATTCTCTTTTCTTTTGTATTCTCTCTCTGTTGTTGTATCTCTCTTTTTTTCTTCCCCTTTGGCTCCTATTTATAGGAGAAAGAAAAGAATCAGGTTGTTTAGTCAATCTTTCATTGAAAATTTTTGATTGATTTTGTAACCAACATGATCTTTCAGATCACTCGGTGAATTTTATTTACCATTGGATTTTTAATCCAAAAGATATTTTATTTGTTGTTCCTGACAGATTTTAGGAAAATATTTCCTTGTATAGAATTTTTCTATAAATTGGTGATTTTTAATCACCATTGGATTTTTAATCCAACGGTGCTCCACTTTACAGAGCGTAATCTTTTTGTTTAGAAAGATCTAGGGAAATATTTTCCAATTAGGGTTTTTGATTCCCTCTTAATTAGAATTTAATTCCATAAGTTCAGATGGTTTAGGAGTTTATCACGTGTTGGCACATGACCCTATTTGATAAAGCATTAAAATTAGAATTTAATTCTGTGTCTACAGGCTTTGCCTGTAAATGGTCATGTGTCTGCACATGAGACCTGGTCACGTATTGACACGTGACCCCACTGACATAGCATTTCCAATTTGTTTATTTTATTCTACGGTCTTTGCCTGTAAACGGTCATGTGTCTGCATGTGAGGACTGGTCACGTGTTGACACGTAACCCCACTGACACAGCATTTTCAATTTGTTTATTTTATTCAGTGTCTACAGGCTTTGCTTGTAAATGGTCATGTGTCTGCATGTGAGGCCCAGCCACGTGTTGACACATGATTCCCGGTCACGTGTAGACACGTTATGCCTCATTTGAGGTTTTTTTGCTGCTTTTTCTGTATTTTAGTTAATTCCCATTAGGGAACAGATCATATTAGTGGGGCCAAGGGTAGTCCACAAGTACACCCTATAATTGTTCCTAATCGTGGGAGTATCGAGACATGGCATCGATACTCCAGCGTAGACTAGCGTATATGCTTCTCGACCCGTATGATAGGCGATGGATGATCCCATATCCATTGGTGTTTGACATCAGAGTAAGTATACGGGTGCTCAGTGGAGACTAGGTATACTGGACGGACTCGCCGAGAACTAAAAAATGGTATTATACCTATCGTCGGATAGCAGTTCTCTGGTGACACTGGTACAGGTTAGTCTGTAGATCCGAGATCGTCATAGAGTCTTGTGTGATTACCATTATGCTTTGATTTCCACCATACCACGGTCAAAAGATCATGCAAAAAGGTGGTTTTTGGGTATAGTCCCGAGTCACATGGAGGCAGTGAATGATAAGAGGGGTTCGTCTCTCCCGATATTTGGAGTTGATGTTGCGCTATGCTCGATTGGCCATAACAGGAAATCCCTGACCAGGGTTGCTGAGATCTACTGGTAAATGTTATCAGTAGTTTCTCGAACCGTTATGGACCTTGTATCGGCATGACTTATCAGGCTATTGGGGTCTGACAGTATACCACCCCCAGGCTTTGATATGCGATATATCAGACGAAGAGACCGGACTGTATGGTAGTGTTCCTGATAGGATTCGCAGGAGTACGAGCAGGGTTTCTTATTGACCTTTTGATCTCTCAATACCCGGGTGTTCGTTACGTTTAGCAGACTGCTTGGGGCTTGTGGGTGCTTGATATGATCATCACCTACTGCCGACGTATTGACGAGTCTTTAGAGTCCTACACAGAGGTTTCCTGGCTCAAGCGAAACGGAGTAGGAGCACATATGTGATATGTGCGGGACCGAGATTAATGCGCGTATGTGATACTGCATTTTACTCTCACGAATATATATCGATTGGTTATATGTGATATAGCCGGGTTATCGGATCAAGTGTTGATTCGATAAGCTGTTACATATGATATTAGTCGGTTATATGTGATATAGCCGGATTATTAAATCAAGAGTTGATTTGATAATCTAATGTATAATTACATATATATTTAATATATTAATTTACATTAACTAGTATTAGCTCACTTAAGATTTCTTTTCTCACTAGAATTGTGCACATTGTATATATGTGATATATATTAGCGTACAAGGTTCTGTGTCATGCTTGATGCCACATACAACTTGGGTGTATGAGACTTATACTATGCTAAAGATAATCCTAGGGTTTTATTTATCAAAGTAAACTACAAATTATGTGAAATTGGACACATGGTTGAAGCTTGGAGAAGCTTTTGGAACCATTGACCAAGTCCACTAATTTGTTTTTACTTAGATATTTTTAACCTAACTGTCACGCCCCGCTTCCCAAAATATGGAAAACGAGAGATGACTAGGCCATCCATGCTCCTACGGTCAAAGAATAATCCCGCCGTAGTCACACTTCGGTTTCTTGTATTACATGGTAATCAGTAAACAAAGCACATATGTAAAAGAAATACATCACTAAATTATTACATCAACTTTCATTGTTCACAATTTATAATAAAACAATGAAAAGAACTACTAACCAAGTGCGAATACAATGTTTCTTTAGGGAAAGCAGTAAAGGTAATGGAGGGACTCCCGACTAAATCTCTGCAAGCTCGAACGGCAAGTCTGACCCCTGTACTGGTTCTTCCTCGAGGTCTGAGCATGCATACTCAGGTCGTCAGAGCGACGTAATAGAAATATTATAATAGTGACAAGAAACAAGAAAAGAAAGTAATAACAGTGGAGGTAAAATACAGGTAGTCAATATGTCACTAACTGATTCAATGTATGATCTGTGTCCCTATCAGTCTCTAAGCCATCTTTGAAATCGAGTTGTGGAAAGGAGGATCATGTCTAACGAGGGTCTTGTACATACCCAAGACTACGGCCCACTATCGCCCGGGACATAACCCTGTCAGCCGGACCGCTAGGCCCAACCTAATATATATAAGAGTCGTTGTTCGAATGATCATCCTCTAAATCACTTTCCTCGCTAAATAAAATTCTCTTTCCACTTCGATTTCCCCTTTTTCCCCAGGTTTACACTATTTATGATTATGGTCTAGTCGTGTACAAGTACGCACCAATAACGCGGTTTTAGCCACTGTTCACTGTATTGTTCACTGTCACGAATCATTCACTTTTCACTGGCGTACTTGACACTCCTAAACCGATACCATTCACGCACGACAATGCATTTTACACTGAATAATAACGCACACTATCACTAGAAGGATGGCGGCCGGGTAAAATATGTGCATTTATGCAGTTAACAAATCATGTGTAATACGAGCTATCTTGCATCTTATGAACTTATAAAAATTGCCTTAAATCATACATTCAAAATTAAGTAAAATGATACAAAGGTGGTAGCAAGTAAACTCAGTCGGTAGTTCAACAAAATTAATTTCAGGGCAATTGGATTTTGGGTTTGCAAGTTACAGCCATTTCATTTTAAGTGTTTGCTGCTGGAAATTCGGTTCCTGAACTGAATGTCCATTTTGCAACACAATCTTCACCCTGTTGGGATCAAAATTAGGCAAGGCTATAGTTCGACTAAATTTAGGTTTATCAATTAGGTTTCCAACGCAGCACACAGATTCTCAATCGCGCCTCTACGTCAGAAGTTATGTACTGTACAACAATGGGGGTATAAGTTCTGTCCCTGTTTGGGTCTGCTATACGTCCTGCTAATCTAAAATACATTTTAAATGGTAAACGACAGTGGAAAGGGATGAAATCACTTTCATTAGTTAGATAACTGTTTCATATTCACTATGGTATAGGGTTCCATAATATAACATGTTCAAGCAGCAGAGGGTAAGCATTGTAAGATGGGAATCAACAGCCAGTGCTGCTCTGGACTGCAGTCCAAAGCCGCACTCCGAACCAGTTTCCGTCGTCTTTTTAGCATAGAAACAAATTAAAACTCTTATGGGGTTCTAGTTCGTCGAGTCGTATTCGATTTTATCCCTTGAACGCAGCATTCCAATCTATAATCAATTAGTTGTGATTTTTACAAGTTTCAGACACGGAAAATTTCAGTTTTAACGGGCTTAAATGGGGATGATCGATCACGTCAGTAACGACTGTATTTTTCAGCCAAAATATAACACGATGTTCATTACTATACAGTCCAACCTATGTGATCATTTTCCGTCAATTTAACGGGGGGTTTCCCATCGGGTTTGGCATCGAACACGTACACATTATTGATTCGCAAGTAAAGTATAAACTGTATTTATTGTCATCTAGAATGTAATAGAAAGAATTAGCATGGAGCAAGCAGGGTACTTGCCTGATGACACGTTGACAACGCACGGCAGCGGCAACGGAAAGATCGCGCTACGAACGGCATGGCTAGGGTTCGCGGCCTCAGCTCGAGCTTGGGTTCTTGGCAGCGGAGGCTTGGGTTGCTGGGGTAAGACGACTGCGAGTGGTGATGGTCTGTCGTCAGCGACAGAGGAGGGGTTCGGCGAGTTCGTCGGCGTGAGGTGGTGAGGGGTGTTGGGTATCGTCTTCGAAGTTGCTCAGGGGGATGGCTCTGTTGGCGTTGAGGATGGTTGAGAAGCTCGAGTGGCTGCAACGTCGAAGCTCAGGTGATGCAGAGGGAGATGCCGGCGGCGAGAGGGGACGGCGATGAGGAGGAGGGAAGAGGTTCGTTGGCGTGTCATCGTTGAGGGGAGCTCAGCGGGGTGCACGGAGGTGGTGGGTTAAGGTGTCGTGGAGTTGTAGGGGGTGTGAGGAGTGACGATGAGAGGAGGCGAAGGAGGCAAGGCCGTTGAGGAGAGTGGTCGGTGAGCGGTGAAGGGTCAAGGAGGAGGCAGGGGTGCAGGGGAAAGTAGTGAGAATGAGGTCTCGGTTTTGCATGGGGAGGAGAGGGAGACGAGGTCGAGAGGGGTGAGTGGGCGCACGCGAGGTCGTGGTTAGAGGCGTGGGGTCGTGGGGTGACGAGGAACGGGGCGTGGGGTGAGCGGCGACGATGTGGGGGCGCGGTGAAAAAGGAGCGGGAAAACGAATGGACGAGTGGGGAAGAGAGGGATGACGGGTCGGGTTTGGGCACGAGCAGGGTCGGGCATGGGGTTTGGGCCACGGTCGGGTGTCGGCTGGGTCGGGAATTGCGGTTTATATATGTATGTATGTATGTATATATATATATATATATATATATATATATATATATTGGGCTTTATTATTTCTTTGGTTTAGAAAGGTTTTAATATTTGAACCCTAAGCAACTCAATTCAAATACAAATGCGGAGAAAATAGAAAACATTCAAGGGGACTTGGAGAAATATGGGGAAAATTTTTATTGACGGAACCGGGAATTTACACTAACCTATTATCATTAGCCTTAGTTTAGTCTCTACAAAGGTTAACATATGATGTTAACTCACCCATAGTTTCCATTCTCTACTTGATAATTTATCATGAGAGTTTTCTTCATCTCCTTCCTCTAAGCTTTCTAGCTTCAATGAAAAATGAAGAAAATAGTGAGAAAATTATTTCTAAAATGAGTAAAATTCTTACTTCATCATCCTCTACTACTTGCCATTTAGTATAGGGTGTTTGCTTCACTAATTTCATAATTGGTGAAGAGGTAGCTTGGGTTAGTGTCTCCTCGACGTAGATCATCTTCGGTTTTGAAGGCATCGAGCAAGCTTGTTCCGTTCATCTTGTGGAGCCTTTCTAGAGTGCGGGATTATACTACTTGCACCGAGGGACTGCTACACGGAGCTAATGAAGTGAAGGACCGGTCTAAAAGGGTTGTATTCCTCATTCACTTTAGTTGCATAGTTGTTTGCATTTGATTCGTCGCATTTTCTAGTATACGATTCTAAGTTAGGGTTAGCCAGTACGGCTAAAATTTAAATATGGCATGGATGATACCTCCCGAAATCTTGTTGCCGTGCTAGACAACCCTGCATGCACAACATGCCAATCAAGTGCAGTCACTGTGCATGGAAATCCCAAACAAGTGTACCTGGTTTTCACAAAACACCAATCAAGTGCAACTGATGTCCACGGAAATCTCAAAAAAGTGCATTGGTGTGCATAAATCATTTGTGTGACTCTCAAATTCTCAAAACACATAAATCAAAATAACGGACGATGAGTTGTCCATTCTTCAACGTCGAAAACGCAATATTCGGATCATCCAAATGTAAATAAAAAAAATGACATCGAAGTACACCTTCTTCCATGTAGAAAGGTGTCTATACACCCGGAACTGGCAAAGCAAGGATTACCACTTGCCTTCTGCCCACGTTCTAGCATTCTCTGTCTCTGAAATCTTATTTTTTCTGCGGATTACTAACAACACGGCCACTTTATACAATTGTCCGGTAAGAAGCAGTGATGCAAACAGTCCTATGCTGATACTTCTCATGACACTTCTTTACCAAGTAGTCCAGTCTCTCACAATGCTACATGTTGACGACGGCGATCTCTAACATTTGCGTGCGCGCCAAGCAACTGACCCTGGGTCCAATCTCAATCATTATAGAATCTTGGAAAGAACCCGTCATGTTTCCTGCCGATCTCATCTATCCAATCTGTCCGGAACTAGCATTCCTTAATGAATCCAGTTCCATTTCGGAACAATGGCAATCTCATCAAGATTTTCCCTTGAAAGTGGGGTCATACACAATTCCTCTGTATACAAATTGAATCTCCAGTATCGGAGGGGAATAATAACTGCGCATTGAGACTTCGCATCAATCTCCTGTTCTATTACTCTCCAGTATCGGTCAAATAAGGAGCGTATCGCGATAATTACGCGAATTGCAAGTCATACTCGGTTATGATCAAGCCCGGAGTCTTACACAAAAACTCGAAAATACAAATCCGGCATCTCTGACACTCTGTGAAAGAATCTATGTAAGCCAACATTCAAAAACTCATCCCAATTCGTCGGAGGAAAACTCACTACATGGTCTCTCTCGACCGACTCATATAAGGTCTAAGCAAGACCCATCAAAAAAAGCTAGTCAACTTCACTGATCTCGCATCGGAGCGTCACCCTGAATTAAATATCCTAGCCATCACACTCCTGAATGACTAAAAATTATAACATTTCAAAAAATATAAAATATTATTTTTGGAATTTAATATTAAAATGATATATTTCGTGAAAACTACCCGATTTTCGAAATTGGGGTTTCGTAAAATGGTATAAATTTATACAAATATTTGTAAAATAATTGGAGATTAAAATGATTTATTCATTTAAAAATATATTTATCGGATTTGGTATTTTTATAATTTATTATATGCAAGTTTAAAATTAAACTTGATTAGTACACTACTAATCGCGATTAAGCCAAATCCGTGTTTCTACAGTTTTTCATGGCTAGTGCACCATGTCATTTTGCATTTTGATTACATGTTGTTTCCTTGTGTTGTTTTTTGGGGTATTATGTGATTTGGTTTTAAAAAGAAAAGTGAAGGAAAGAGTGAATTATTGGAGAGAGAGAGAGTGAGAAATGAGTTGAGAGAGGGTGAGAATAAGAGAGAGAGAGAGAGAGAGAGAGAGAGAGCAGCCATTCATTTCATCCCCCATTTGTTTTCCTCATCATCTCCCTCCTCATCTCCCTCCACCTTCACCCCCAAGAATCATCTCCATTGCTTCACCAAAACTCTACACCCTCTTCATTAAAATGATCCCCACTTCACCCTCAACACCATTGATCAAACAAGGTTGGATTTTGGAGACTTTGGACAGTTAGGGTTTTTCTTGAGTTGCCAAATAAGGTATATCTCCTTTCATTTAGCTTAATTTTAGTTTCTTACATCCTAGTTTAATTTAGAATGTGATTTGGTTAGGGTATGTGATGTTTGGAAATTTCAAGAGAAGGGTTGAGTGATTGTGTGGACTTGTGATGTCTAGTGGTTGTTTACAAGACCCTAGTGTGGATTTAATGCCCAAAAATAGAGAATACAAACTTAGAAATCACCCCGTGTCGGTTTTGTGAAGTTGTGTTGGCCTACAGGGATTTTGGAGCAACCCGGGAAGTTTCTGAGAAAGAGACCTAGTTAGACCAATAGGAAACCACCCTAAGAAGACGAACCCTAACAGAGCCTATGGGGCCGAGCAGGCCTGATTTTCAGGTAATGTGGCTGGCCAAATTTTGGTAGTTGGTGTCTAGGTTGGTTCAGTAGCTCACATACTCCATATACAACTCCCTATACTTGCTAGTTTTGTCCCAATTTAACCTGAGAAAAATCTGGGAGCTGTTGTGAGTGTTTTTGGCTATGTTTTTCGAGTTTTGAATACTTGGTTTTGATGTTTGGATTTGTATTTGGTTGTTGGGCGTTTGTAAATCAACAACAACGGTTGTTTGGTTGTTTTTGCATGCGTAGGCTATAGGTTCTAACCTATGAGCGCACCGTGTGCTGTACTGGTTTTCCGGACTTGAATTTAATAGCATTTGTGATTGTGTATTTATTGTAGGTATCTTCGCGTGGATTCCGAGATGACGAAGCACATCGACTATGGCTGAACAAGGAGTTCCGTAGGCGAGTAGATTTATATCTATGGGGAAAGTCAGGTGGATGGCGTATAGCACACCCGCAAATTATGAATGGAAACCGATATATAGGATACAATCGTGGGAACCTATATTAGAAAACTAAGGATATGGTTAAAAAGATAGTTAGAGATGATATGAATGATTAAATATATATATCGGGATATGAGATGAAAGCCTTAGGGATATGACTCTTTGACATGATATGATTGAAATGATGTCTCGAATTGATATATCAGGATATGAAAAGTGAATGTGAATTAAGATATATTAATATAGGTAGTGCACGAGAATAAGTATGAGTTTTAGAGTAGCATAACATGAGATTAATAAGCTAGAATGTATATGTAAGATGACTTAATGTGATGAAAAGAGTATACAATATGATATGATGACTTGATTGATATGTCGGTATGCGGATGCGAGTCGATATGAGATGATTGATACCTTTGCTGGTCCCTTGATATGAGATTTTTTATGGATGTGACCTGGGATATAGGTATATAGATATATATAATGTTGTGAATCATGGGTGATATGCCGTACGAGACGTTAGGTCCGTACCTTCATTGTCACGTAAGTTGATAGGATCCCCAATGGTTTAATACCGTCGTACGATGATTTACCGTACGTGATGAGTTTTATCTGATGATTGATCCATACCCTTAACTAGAGGATGTCGTACGATGGATTATACCGTACGTGATGTTGTGAGGCTGAATGCCAATTGATAGATTCATAGACTTGGATATATTGTAGATACGTATACCTGTTAGCATTTCGCGTATGTTGTATCTTATGTTACGTTCATGACATTCTCATTGCATTATATATATACCTGTGCTAGTACACCTACACCATTATAGATGATGCATATGTTACACTTATACAGATTTGCCGGCTCACACACTTTCATCATCGATAATTGCTATGTCACTTACATAGTAGAACTTCCCCATCATTATGCTATGTTGCCGGATATATTTGCTATGCTCACATCACTGTTCCATATTGCATGATATATTGATATGTTAACATTTCTGTTATACGTTTCATATATCATGCTTTATAATATTACGCATTGATATGCTGTTTTCATGATATTCTGGATTTGAGAACTGTGGTTAAATTTCAAAGGAAATTATGTATCGTTTTAAAAAACCCGGTTTCTCTTGATATGATATTTCGAGATGTCCACCATGTGTTTTCTCGGTTCTGAGATTGGCATGTGAAACCCGATTCGAGGAGCGGGAGGCACCGTCTGTGGGTACATGGTGGACCCGGTATGATACCCCGGGGTAAGAAATGATTTTTCATGGTGTAGACGATGAGCCTAGAAGAGGGAATACTACCTACCGATGATAGCATTTGGACTCGGCGGTTATCAAGAGGATACCGACCGGAGTCGTGAGATGATACTGCCCGATCCGTACTGCCAAAGCTCGAGGGACGATCCGGATAGACGGAGCCCGTAGGCCGATCCGGAATGACGGAGCCCGAGATATATGAGGATTTACATGTCGATATTGGACACGGATTTCATGACGTTTCGAGTGTCGGTGTTGGACACTTAGGTTCCATGATTTTGATATGTCGTTGATGTACACACGTTGATTGATATCCTCGAAATTACATGCATATGCTTCATGATATTTACATGCATGATGGTGTTGTGTCATTGATGGACACATAGATGTTATCCACATGCAGATAGGCATTGATTATATTGTTGGCACATATGCAGATACGGTCACCATAGATATCATAGTATTACCTTTATGATATAGTTGACCTAGGAAATCGTTGTTTTATTCAATTTCTACCTGATGATTTTTTCTACACACGAGTTGGCAACTCAGCCCCGTTGTGCCACAGTTCTTGCAGGTTGACCACTTGGATCAGTAGCGGCATTCCTGGCACACAGCTGCATTTGGGTGATTTGCTTTAGTAGGTGGTACATATTGGATCGTACCACTCTTGTATTCATTATTCCTGTTGTATCTAGTAAACTCTATCAATCAGAAACTAGTATTTGTATAAGTAGTATGACTTAGCAAGACTTGTAGTTGCGAGACTTGAGCGATAGGTTATATGTTCACTTGGTGGGTTTGATATCTTGCTTTACATTATTCCTTGTGCTGATCTTCACCGTAGGGCATCGTATACTTATATTTCTTTCTTGCGTGGTTGTGATTCCGCCGATTGCCGAAGAGCCAGCTTCCGCTTGGGGATGCCTTTTATTTTACCATGTATATGTGGTTTTGGATCAAAATATACAAAGGAGGTGCTGCCCAAATTTTTAAAAAAGATGAAACATGTTTTTCAACTAGTAAAATTCACTTGCATTTTTCATGTTCCTTTATTCATACCTTTATTTCAAAACTTCACCTCTTTTATTTTCTTAAAAAGATTTAGATTTCTGGGTTTCGACTTACTTGAATTACGTTACGCCTTTAGACGTTGCGTGGTTTAAGTGCCGGTCACGAACAATATTTTCAGGTCGTGACAAAGTTGGTATTAGAGCACTAGATTTAACCTTGGTTCGATTCTAGGTTTGACTTTGTGGAGTCTGGGGCGTAATCTATTTCGGAACCTAGGCTTAACCTTACGGAACTTAGACTTGAATAGGGGGGTATTAGAACCGAACTTTCGTTTCATAGGCTGATCCTGATTGATGGAGTAGGTAGCTTAAGTAGGGTGACATACAGTACGTATGTTCCACGACATATTTATGATACGATACTCCACTTAAGAAACCTTAGGATGTACATATTTTGAGATCTGTGATTCTCTTCGTCCCCATAATTATACATCCATTTGAGATCCTTGATTCTATTCGTTTCCATAATCATGCTCTCACTGATTCCATTCTTCTTTATGATCATGGATACATTTTAGGATCTGTTGATTCTTTTCATCCCTTTGATTTATTTTCGTCGATACTTGATTGAGCTTCCGGTCACCATGGTTTGAGCACAGATTGAGCTGCTGCTAGTGATGCAGTCAAGGCGAGCTCGTCATGGACGAGGACTGACCATCGTGTTTTCTGGTGACATGGGAAATGTATCGATTTAGTGTTTGTGTTGTGACCTCTTGTTTGAGGCAAGTGTTCGGTTTTGAGCCGGATGATCGGGCCATTGTTAGAGTCTGCCAGATTATGAGAGGACTGTTGATGTATAGCCTACCTCAGAGATATTGATGTCGTTTACCTTGCAGACAGATGACCCAGCTGTTGCTGAGATTGATGGGATGTCGCTTCCAGAGCTTATGAGCTGAGATCGCTGGAGCTTTCAGGCAGAGATGCGGCAGAAGATAGCTAGTCTATCTCGAGTAGAGTTGGGCGACTAAAATGATTCGTCTGATTGATGCGATGACACATGCCCAGTTGAGTTGAAGATATCTAGTGTGGAGAATCTTATTCAGATCTAGAGTAGATCGATCCAAAGATGACGTTGTTCGTTAGATGATCTGATAGGAGATCAGTAAGTTGACCAGCTTCGGATAGAGGACCTCACCTAGATGCATTGTGAGTTGATTGAGAACGGACGAGTATTGAGTATTCCTCCGATGGTTGGGACGAGTTTCTGAGGACGTGTTCGGCTAGATATCTTCTACATAGTGCTGAAGATACCGAGTTCGTAATTTCGAGTCCGTGTGAGAGACTTCAGATTGACTGTAGCCGAGAACCATTGCAGTACGCAGATGACAAGACGTGACGTCGAAGTGGATGATAATAAAGACGAGTGGAATAAGAGGTTCGTGCGAGATGTTAGTGAGCTGCTGTTACTCCCTATTAAGATTAGAGATCTGATATGTATACATAGGCGTTGGGATACGGCCAGTTTCCAAGGAAATGCAGTGCTTAGAACGCAGATGTCCAGAAAAACCAGAAAGGATTTTGTAAGAGTACCAGCCTCCGTATAGTTCAGCATAGGAGAGATCGGAAGAGACCTTGAGCAGGTTCCTTCCAAGACACTGATGCGATAAGATTTGCACCAAGGATCAGTTGTGTCACGTGTATTAAGAGGGCCGGAAGCCGACGCCAATAACGTGTTGCTTTACGAGTGGCCATGCTAATTGGCCAAGAGATGACCAGAGGAGTGTCAGAGCGGAATCATTTCCGTTAGTACACCTGACCGGGCCGACGAGTCGAAGGATTGCGAGATTGGTAATCCACAGAGAAAATGAGAACCCGGAGACAGAGGACGCCAGACCGTGAGCAGGAGGAAAGCGGATGTTCTTACTCTGTCAGTTTTGGATGCACCGACATTTTTTCGATATCGTAGGAAGTGTACCTCAATGTCATTTGTTGCGATTTGCATTTGTGATCCGAGTATCATGCTTATATCGCTTGGATTTGAGTTTTGGTGATTGAGTTTCATGACATTGGATTTCATGCACCATGGCCGCACCTACTGGGTATTTACATTTTTTTGCATAGTTATTGCACTTGAGATATACTTTATACACCGTTGTGTTGGTTTATGATTTGTGCATATTTATTGCACTTGAGATCGGTTTTGTGCCTTGGCTGCACGTGTTTATGATTTCGTGGATTTCATACGGTTGATTTGATTTATGCATGTGGTACGCACTCGATTTGATTTTTGCACTCGGTATAGCTCGCATGTGCTTGCAGTGCATTGATACGGATTTTGTGCACATAGTTGCACATGTTTTTTGATTTTATACACCTTGGTACTGTAGGGTTCCTAGGCATACTAATGAGGTCTCACAAGGCATCAACCATGCCAATTTCAAATTTTATGGGTGCCGAGAAACCCTAATACGGATCGTTTACTAGATTTTAGGCGACAAATGAAACTAGTTAACAACTTAACTACAAGAACGGAAATACAACCTTTGTAGATCCGGTCCTCCACCTCCATAGCTCCGCAATGAAGTCTCTTCGCTGTCCAAATGGAATCCCGGGCTCTAGCGTCGGCTTCATCGGAAAAATGGGTGGGCTAGGTCGTCGACTTCGATGCCGAAGATGATCTACGTCGAGGCATCACAAGATCAAGCTCCCACTTCACCAAGTCATGAAACTTGTGAAGAAAACACCCTATACAACTTGGCAAGAGGTAGAGGATGAAGAAATAGGAAGTGGGTTCACTTTAGAATTGGATTTCTCACTCTTTTCATCAAATCACCATTGATGGAATCAAGCTTCTTCTTGAAGAAGAAGAAGAAGAAGAAGAAAAAAATATTATGATAAGTATTTTTTTTAAATAAAAAACAATATGATACTTATCATAATCTTAACCTTAGTTAGGTGTAGAGAATAAACCATGGTTAGGGTTAATGGTTAGGTTTAGGAAAAGAACAAGAATGGTCAAGCTTTTAACACTTCATGAAGTTTCCACAAAACTACAAAATAAGCCACCATTCTTTTCTTTATCATTTCAAAAAGAATAATAAATAAATAAATGAATAAGCAAAAACAAAACCCTAACCATTACACAAACATGGTTTAATCTTTACACTTAGCCAATTTTCCATGCATCATCAAACATGATACAAACTAGTGCAAAAAATTATATCGCATATACAATGTGCACATCCGAGTGAGAAAATCCATCTTAAGTGAACCAATACTAGTTAATGCAAAGTAATATATCAAATATATATTTATGCATTAAATCATTAAATCAACACTTGATTTAACGATCCGGTCATATCGCATATAACCGACTAATATCCAATGTATCGACTTATCGAATCAATCCTTGATTCGATAACTAGGTTATATCGCATAGAACCAATCGATACATTCATCGCGAGAATGAAATACGGTATCATATACACGCGTTATTCTCGGTCCCGCACATATCTCATATGCGCTCCTATTTCGTTTCGCTTGAGCCAGGAAACCTCTGTGTAGGACTCTAAAGACTCGTCAATACGCCGGCAGCAGGTGATGATCATATCAAACACCCGCAAGCCGCAAGCGGTCTGCTAAACGTAACGGCCACCCGGGTATTGAGCGATCAGAAGATCGACGAGCAAGCCCGCTCACACTCCTGTGAATCCAACCAGTAACACTTACCGTACAGTCCAGTCTCGTCGTCTGATATGTCGCATATCTTGCTTAGGGGTGGTAAACGTCAGACCCCAATAGCTCGATAAGTCGTGTCGATATGAGGTCTATAACAGTTCAAGAAACTACAGGTAACACTTACCATAAATCTCAGCAACCCTGGCCAGGGATTTCCGGTTATAGCCAATCGAACACTGCGCAACATCAACTCCCTATACCGGGAGAGACGAATCCCCTCCTATCGCTTATTGCCTCCATGTGATTCAGGACTGTACCCAAAAGCCACCGTTTTGCATGCCCTTTTGGACGTGGTAAGGTGGAAATCAAAGCACAGTGGGAACCACACAAGACTCTATGATGATCTCGGGTCAACAGACTACTCTGTACCAGTGTCACCAGAGAACTGCCATCTGACGTAAGGTATAATACCATCTGGGAGTTCTCGGCGAGTCCGTCCAGTGTACCCAGTCTCCACTGAGCACCCGTATATCATCTCTGATGTCAAACACCAATGGATATGGGATCATCCATCGCCTATCTGTATGGGTCGAGAAGGTATACGCTAGTCTACTCTGGTATATCGATGCCCCATCTCGATACACCCACGACTAGGGACCTTGAAGGATGTACTTATGGACTACCATGTCCCCACTAGTATGATCCGCATCATAGTCCAGGTAGTCAAGTACACATCCTAAGGGCTTTACCAACATGTAACAGAGAGACAATCAATGTACACGTTAAGGTAAAGAGTAACCAGATAGCATACTATCATGTCGAGCAAGAAAGTCCTCCCTATATATGTCCAAGCATCCACTACAATATACATCCTATGTATAGTAATGGCCTCTAGGGCATACATATAACTAACAATCTCCCACTTGCACTAGGGCCATCTGATAGCAGTGGTTGTAGTATCTCATACTCAACCATCCTATAAAAGTCTCTCTCTGGGAAAAGGCCTTTGTGAGTGGATCCGCCATGTTGTCCTCTGAGTCTACTCTCCTAACCTTGATCCCTTGGAGATCAACCATCTCCACGATCAGGTGACACTGCCTTAGAATATATCTGGATCACTGATGGGACGGACGTTCCTTGGCATAAGCCACAACTCCATTGTCACACAATGGAAGGAACTAAGTTCATCTCATGAACTAATATACACCCAGACAACCTCTTTGGTAGCATCTTAAGTAGCGATGTATCCAGCCTTAATCGTCTAGTATGCCACGGTATTTAGCTTGGAACTCTTCCAACATACCGTCCCTTTACTGAGGGTAAAGACAATGCCTGCGACTGATTTTCAGTCGTCCTTATCACCCTGGAACCCTTCCAGTGATTCTCCCCAGGATCGGTTGATACCATCTCACTACAACTAGTGAGAATCCTAACATCCAATTAGATCTATCTCATAGATCCAAAACCCAGGATTTAGCAGGTATCACTTTGATCCTATGTGGAGAATCATTGTGATAAGCGGAGATTGACCGAGCGTAGCATAGGAAACTCCTTCCCTATCAAGAGCATGTCATCCACGTACTCTACGAGGATCGTCACTATACTCCCTACTACCTTTATTGTTTATACAAGGTTCATCTACCATTTTGATGATGTCAAACTCTTTGACTAACTCATCAAAACAGATGTTCCAACTCCGCGATGTCTGCTTTATCCTATAAAGCATCTTGCACACGTTTCCGCTGCTCCCACTGTCTACGAAGCCCTCTGGCTGTGTACTTATAGACGCTCTCTTCTAAAACATCATTTAGAAAAGCAGTCATGACACCCAACCACCAGATATCGTAGTCATGGTATGTAGCCATGGCAAGTAGGATCTGGATGGACTTAAGCATAGCCACTTGAAAAGGTTTCATCATTATCCACGCCTGGTCGATGACGAAAAGCTTTAACAAGTCTAGCTTTGAAAGTCTCAACTTTTCCATCTACACCAAGTAATCTTCTCAAGATATACTTGCTCCTGATGGGGATTTAACCCTTTGATATAGCAACCAAAGTCCATACTTTGTTGGTGTATAAGGATTCCATCTCAGATCGCTAAGCATCCAGCCATTCTTACAGAGTCCCACTCCTGATGGCCAGCTCGAAACTGGTTGGGTCATCATCTCATGATACAATCCTCGCTCCCACTGTCATAGAGAAACAGAAGTATCTCTCAGGTGGGTGAGAAAACCCTACTAGATCGGCGGAGAGGCTGAACTTCGTTGGTATCTACTGAATCCTTTGGTTCTACCAAATCATCTGCTGTTGTTTGTATAGCTGGAACCTTTCCAGTTGTACATAACAGACCTTGCCTCGAGCCTGTCCGGATTATGCTTTTAGACATAGCCCGGACAACCCCAAATCTTAACCAACTTAAGATATGGGCTCTTCCCTTATCATATCACATATGAAATGGTAGGCAACTGATTTGATTTGAACCCTATTCAATAGGTATGCAGCTTCTCAAGTGCATAACTCCCAAAAAGGAAATAGGTAACTCAGTAGTACTCATCATAGAGCACACCTTATCATATAGGGTGAGATTGCTCCGCCCCGATATACCATCGTGCTATGGTGTATACGGAGGAGTAATGCTGAGAGAGAATCTCATTCTCCTTTAGAAAAGTCCAGGAATTCCATGCACAAGTATTCTCCTCCCTGATCTCATCATAGGACATAATACTTATACCCGTATTTTGATTCTCTACTTCTAACTTATATTCTGTGAATATCTCAAAAGGTTCGGACTTGTGTTTCAACAGGAACATATGTCTGAATCTTGAGAGATCATCAGAGAATGTAATGAAGTACAAAGAACCGGTCTTGGCATGTGTAGACAGGGGACCTTTATACATCAACATGTATCATCCCAAGAGTTCACTAACTCTTTCTCTGTTTCCAGTAAACAGAGCTATGGTCATCTTATCTCTGTGACATGACTCGCAAGTTTCATAAGATGTAAATTCAAACTGATTTAAATATGCATCTACATGTAACTTCAGCTTGTCGGGTCACATTGATATGACCTAGTCTACAATGGCTCAAGAAGGATTCATTCATTTCTGAACTCCTCCTCTTGTGTGTGTTCCGTATACTAAAGAACTGTAGTTTGATTTAGAACATTAATGCTTTTAGATAACGTGCCTGAACTGATCAACTTTTGATATAGGAAATGTTCAAAACATTATCGAACAATACAAAATTTTATCATTTCTTTACTATTAAAGAGAGTGATGTGATTTTGTATATCAGGTTTGGTATCTAATAACATTCGTTCAGAATCAATGTATTTGGAATACAGGGTGACAGTGACCAACAGACTTGGCTGCAACTCTTGCCCCGTTTTCTGCCTCATGAAACTTATCACCCGTTCTCAGTTCTCTACCTTTCTGTAGCCCTATGTAACAGATTACATATCTGGGATCCTGATCTGGTATCACATACCCAGGACGTAAAGGATACTGAGAAACAGTTCTCTGTAATGAACACACCCGAAGATGATGCATCAGCATGCACTCTCTTCGTTTGGGCGGCATGGGAATTCTGGTAATCCCCAATTTCCTGCTCTGTCTTATAACAATTATAAGTTGGAGCGGGACCAACGTTCCCCAGCTCAGTATAACAAGCGGGTTCGGTCAATATCCGTATTATTATCTTGATTAAGGCGTGATATGGTCGCTACCTGGAGAGAGAGGGAAGAAAACACTCAGCGTGCGCTCTTGCAAGAATAGATTGGTTATTATTTTATCTAATCAGGATGGCTCCCACTGCTTTTTATCAAATCTTCCTTCAAACCCTAAAAGGAAAGACTAGCCGGGATTAATTACACACTACAAGTTCGCCAATCTTTCAGCCAGGCCAGTGTCGGTACTTTGAGGGAGGTCCCCCGTGCTTTCGCACGAACCTAATTAATGTAAACCTCATTTTCCCAGAGGCGTAACCCCGTTGACACCTTTCTAGACACCTACTTGATCAGTTAATTGCAATGTGTAAAACTCTCCCAGGAGTAACTCTTACTCGCAGTGGGTATCGGGATCCAACTATCTCATAGAAGGTATGCAATCTCATTGCAAATTTCAACACTTGAAATTCCCGATAATATTTTGCCCCTAGCGTGCTATGACCTTGACGGAGGTCAACAAACCATAGGCTACTAGTCAAGTTCAACCCGTCATTTCTTGATCGAATTAAACCCACCCGCACGACCCTTGACGGAGGTCAACAAGGCCGCACGACTACCCTAATCCAATCTGCATCATATGTTAGCTACCGCACACTAGTTAGCTACCGCACACTACGCCTTGACGGAGGTCAACAAACGTAGCACGGATACTAAGTAGGACTTATTTGAAATGACGGAGGGCTCGACAGGTTTTTTCTGAAAACCTATTGCGCAATGAACTTGATATCGTTGTAGAATCAAATGATTTTAAAATGGAGTGTTTTTTTAGGCTTTTCTAGTTTTGCTAAAGGGGTCACTCCCGGTGAAGGGATCGTCGGCCCTTTCCTCATCGAATAAGGTGCGGGATATATCATATATATCACTGTGCAAAGCAAAAACTCTTAAAAGCAATCAAAAGACAAACCGAGTGTGTAGCATCTGCCAGTTATTGCTAAAGGAGTCACTCCCGGTGAAGGGATCTCGGTCCTTTCCTTATCGAATAAGGTGCAGGATATATCATATATACCGCTGTGCAAAGCAAGAACTGTAGCTACCTGTTTTATTTTGAAATTCGATTCTACAACATCTTAGGTTTCTTTTCTTTCATTAATCATATTAATGAAGTCCCATCATTTAAGTACCTAAACATCACAGATAAATACGACGTACACTTATGCCATCCGCATTCGCCTCGATGTCCCCTCGTGCACCGTTAGGTTAGGTAACTAACGGCAGAGCGGGGCAGGGCTAGCGCGGGTGTAAAACATAAGTAACGTCTATATAATATATCATATATACTATATACAGCATCTATCACAGAACATCACATGATCACATCACAGATATCGCAGCAGAAGAAACATATGAAATATTGGATATACTAGGACGTCCGTGTTTTCAATACGAGCCAGTATAAAACACGGATTCCACGGTCATGATGAATAGCCAATCCCACACCCCTAGACCCCTACGAGAGCGGCAAGCAACCCTACCAATTCTAGAGTTAGGAGACCCGGACTCGACTCCTCGAGTTGGTCTCCCACTGGACTCTAGAACCCGGTTACTTGTGCTCCCCTCCTTGGGTCTATCCTAGTGCGGAAAAGAAAATAATATATAAAGGGTGACAACTTCCGCAACCTGGAAGTGCCCCAATAAAAGAATATTACATACAAGTTTTTACATGAATGAAAATGAAAAACACTCATCTCACATAAAAACCCCCGGCTATTCAAACACGACGATCCAATATAACATATCCAGCAACACATAACATCACATGTCATCAACGTAAGTAAATAAGCGCATCCCAATTGTCGTTGACATATAGCAACGAAACCGGAGATATCACAAATTACACTTACGGTCACAGAAATTAAAGTGTAAAACTACAACAGTTGGAATCCGCAACCGCTTTAGACATCGCATGCCTAATCAAATGAAGTACTTAGACATCACATGCCTAACCATTATAAACCCCGCATTTTAGTCTCATTATCGAAAACTCTTTTCAATATCAAGTCGGGCAATTCAGCAAGATTCCCGACATCCTGATCGAATGCTCATCGCAAACTTCAGTAGACGGCCGCACCCCCGACGCCGTCGACGAAGTGCACCAAGGCGGAACACCGCTGCCGCGAGCACCCGGACGGATGCTTTCGGCGACGGGGTTCTCCTACAGTCACTTGGTCGGGGCTATGGAGTGAGGCTGTCTATTAAGTTTACCCGGCGAGTATCCGCGTACGCTACGTGATTGCAACGGACTTTTGATCACATCAAAATTCTGTGGCAACCGATCAAGTGAGACTAAACTGCTATGTTTATAACATTCATTCAGTTATCTCATAATTTCTTGTGAATTCCAATTATTGTACCACATTCCGAATAAGATAGAAAATGTTAAACTTTCCGATCGAACAATCGAACACCCAAGTTTTCCCGAAACAGCTCAACTCATGAAATAAGTTCAAAGACATTCACTTCGTGCCTCAGTACCAACGGTCCAGCCGTAGAAGGGTCAAGCCAACGCCTCACATGTGGCACGCCGTACTGCCCCAAACCCGAAGGTTCAAAGGGCAGTTCAAGACGGTCACATAATCGAGTTAAGGTTTGTTGTCTTCTAGAGGGACCATCGCGTTACTTGCACTACTTAGAACGTCTTTAAACCTCGGAAAAATCCAACACTTGGAAATTTTCCGGCAGGGGAAAAGTTGGGTATTTCTATCCGGTCGAACTTTTTAACATATTCTAAAATTATCCGGAAAAGCACACAGACAAAATCAGACAATCCGATCGAAACACCGAGTCCCCAATACAACCCAGAAAACTCAACTCTTGAGTTCATATTAAAAATTCCCAGGAAAACCAGCACTGCAAATTAAGAATTACTGTGTAAAATTCAAAGCAAGAGGAGACTAAAGGGCCGCGGAACCGCCGCATTAGCATGCTAATGCCGCTGTTCCGCCGCGCTTTTATGGACTCAGGAGTATGGGCTTCTCAGTAATTCTTAGAATCTCCTGCTGGGTTTTCTGCATATTTTTAATTTTCAAAAATCCACGATTTCAGAAAATGTACAGAGAGCAAGTTTAGAATTGGGTTTTGGTTCGATCGGACTTCTAACTCCGTTTACGCGTCGCCTAAGGCTCTAGCTAGGCTCTGATACCACTGTAGGGTTCCTAGGCACACTAATGAGGTCTCACAAGGTATCAACCATGCCAATTTCAAATTTTACGGGTGCCGAGAAACCCTAATACGGATCGTTAACTAGATTTTAGGCGACAAATGAAACTAGTTAACAACTTAACTACAAGAACGGAAATACAACCTTTGTAGATCCGGTCCACCACCTCCATAGCTCCGCAATGAAGTCTCCTCACTGTCCAAATGGAATCCTGGGCTCTAGCGTCGGCTTCATCGGAAAAATGGGCGGGCTAGGTCGTCGACTTCGATGCCGAAGATGATCTACGTCGAGGCATCACAAGATCAAGCTCCCACTTCACCAAGTCATGAAACTTGTGAAGAAAACACCCTATACAACTTGGCAAGAGGTAGAGGATGAAGAAATAGGAAGTGGGTTCACTTTAGAATTGGATTTCTCACTCTTTTCATCAAATCACCATTGATGGAATCAAGCTTCTTCTTGAAGAAGAAGAAGAAGAAGAAGAAAAAAATATTATGATAAGTATTTTTTTTTTAAAATAAAAAACAATATGATACTTATCATAATCTTAACCTTAGTTAGGTGTAGAGAATAAACCATGGTTAGGGTTAATGGTTAGGTTTAGGAAAAGAACAAGAATGGTCAAGCTTTCAACACTTCATGAAGTTTCCACAAAACTACAAAATAAGCCACCATTCTTTTCTTTATCATTTCAAAAAGAATAATAAATAAATAAATGAATAAATAAAAACAAAACCCTAACCATTACACAACCATGGTTTAATCTTTACACTTAGCCAATTTTGCATGCATCATCAAACATGATACAAACTAGTGCACAAAATTATATCGCATATACAATGTGCACATCCGAGTGAGAAAATCCATCTTAAGTGAACCAATACTAGTTAATGCAAAGTAATATATCAAATATATATTTATGCATTAAATCATTAAATCAACACTTGATTTAACGATCCGGTCATATCGCATATAACCGACTAATATCCAATGTATCGACTTATCGAATCAATCCTTGATTCGATAACTAGGTTATATCGCATAGAACCAATCGATACATTCATCGCGAGAATGAAATACGGTATCACATACATGCATTATTCTCGGTCCCGCACATATCTCATATTCACTCCTATTTCGTTTCGGTTGAGCCAGGAAACCTCTGTGTAGGACTCTAAAGACTCGTCAATACGCCGGCAGCAGGTGATGATCATATCAAACACCCGCAAGCCGCAAGCGGTCTGCTAAACGTAACGGCCACCCGGGTATTGAGCGATCAGAAGATCGACGAGCAAGCCCGCTCACACTCCTGTGAATCCAACCAGTAACACTTACCGTACAGTCCAGTCTCGTCGTGTGATATGTCGCATATCTCGCCTAGGGGTGGTAAACGTCAGACCCCAATAGCTCGATAAGTCGTGTCGATATGAGGTCTATAACAGTTCGAGAAACTACAGGTAACACTTACCAGTAAATCTCAGCAACCCTGGCCAGGGATTTCCGGTTATAGCCAATCGAACACTGCGCAACATCAACTCCCTATACCGGGAGAGAAGAATCCCCTCCTATCGCTCATTGCCTCCATGTGATTCGGGACTGTACCCAAAAGCCACCGTTTTGCACGCCCTTTTGGACGTGGTAAGGTGGAAATCAAAGCACAGTGGGAACCACACAAGACTCTATGACGATCTCGGGTCAACAGACTACTCTGTACCAGTGTCACCAGAGAACTGCCATCTGATGTAAGGTATAATACCATCTGGGAGTTCTCGGCGAGTCCGTCCAGTGTACCCAGTCTCCACTGAGCACCCGTATATCATCTCTGATGTCATACACCAATGGATATGGGATCATCCATCGCCCATCTGTATGGGTCGAGAAGGTATACGCTAGTCTACTCTGGTATATCGATGCCCCATCTCGATACACCCACGACTAGGGACCTTGAAGGATGTACTTATAGACTACCATGTCCCCACTAGTATGATCCGCATCATAGTCCAGGTAGTCAAGTACACATCCTAAGGGCTTTACCAACATGTAACAGAGAGACAATCAATGTACACGTTAAGGTAAAGAGTAACCAGATAGCATACTATCATGTCGAGCAAGAAAGTCCTCCCTATATATGTCCAAGCATCCACTACAATATACATCCTATGTATAGTAATGGCCTTTAGGGCATACATATAACTAACAGGTACACTCGGTATTGTTTTTATACGCATTTGAGTTATTGATGAGTTTCCATGCATTTGTTGAACTAGATTTGTATTTCGTGCACTGGATGCACCGGATTTGTATTTCGTGCGTTTGATGCACCGGAATTGTATATTGTACATTTGTTGCACCAGATTTGTATTTCGTGCATTTGTTGCACTAGATTTACATTTCATACATTTGTTGCACCAGGTGGGTATTTCGTGCATTGATTGCACTGGATTTATACCCCGTACATTGGTTGCATCCGATTTATGTCTTTGAGCATTTATTTTAGCAGATTTATGTTTTTGTGCGCGTTTGCACTTGACGTTCGTTTTCGTGAAAGCTTCTGCACTAGATTCTTTTTACGGACCTGATGCGCTTGGGTTGGATTTTTGCGTATATTAGGCACTTGGTATTGGATTTCGTGCGCATCAGATGCACTTGATGTAGATTTCATTCGCGCATGACGGATGCACTTGATTTGGATTTTCGCGCATGTTGGGCGCATGATATGAGATGCGATTTTGTGCACACCGGATGCACTCGATTGGGATTTTCATTCGTGCATATTAGTTGCACTAGATTGAGATTTTCATGCACTCTAGATGCACTTGATATTATTGTCGTGCACATTCGTTGTACTGGAAAGATACTTTCGTGCACACCCGTTGCACTTAGTTTTGCTTTTATGAATATTGTGGCACTTGTATTTGGCTTTGGTTTCCGTGTGCACCAAACTCGCGTAATTGTTGGACACGCCTTTTTGGGCTGATTTTGCTCTTGAGCACTTTGTTTTCATGATGTGCACTATATTATATAGTAGCCGAACATGACTGATCTGAGGACAGTACCTGAGTACTTTGCATGCATTAAAATATTAACAAGAAGTTTTCAAAAAGGAGCTATAGTCTCGCTATTTCCTACGTGTCTACGAGCGACATGAACGTTTATAAAGGAAAACCTTTTGGGATATTTCAAAACGACAGAACGTATATTTGAGCAAAACATATATGGATATATTTATTACTTTACAAATGAGCGTCCGTCACTTGTGCCGTGAGTTACGCATCACACGACGATTCAGAAAAGATTTTGCATGTGTTTTATTCAGTTTTAAGAGCATTTTCCAAGGATGCGTACTATATACGTATTATACTATTTCACTAGTGCATATTGGATTTCAGTAGTGGATTTCGAGATCTGTATCTCCATCGTAACTCCGATGATTTGCGAGAAAATCCGATGATTTGTGTGACGCTTGACAGAGTTCGATTTTTGAGTTTCATACTCGTTTTTTAGGCGCACACGATACGCTGTGTTATTTCTGTATCTTCCGTGATTTCGGAGCCCCATTGATTTGAGTTGATTATTGAAATATTTTAGCATTAAGGGTTTAAATTTAAATTCGGGGACCGAATTTATTTAAGAGGGGAAGATTGTAACATTTCAGAAAATATAAAAGTTAAGCCGAATCCGTGTTCTACAGTTTTCCATGGCTAGTGCAACATGTCATGTTGCATTTTGGTTACATGTTGTTTCCTTATGTTGTTTTTTGGGGTATTATGTGATTTGGTTTTAAAAAGAAAAATGAAGGCAAGAGTGAATTATTGGAGAGAGAGTGTGAGAAATGAGTTGAGAGAGGGTGAGAATAAGAGAGAGAGAGAGGGCGGCCATTCATTTCATCCCCCATTTGTTTTCCTCCTCATCCCCCTCCACCTTCACCCACAAGAATCATCTCCATTTCTTCACCAAAACCCTACACTCTCTTCATTAAAAATGATCCCCACCACACCCTCAACACCATGGACCAATCAAAGTTGGATTTTGGAGACTTTGGACAGTCAGGGGTTTTCTTGAGTTGACAAATGAGGTATATCTCATTTCATTTATCTTAGTTTTAGTTTATTGCATTCTAGTTTAGTTTAGAATGTGATTTGGTTAGGGTATGTGATGTTTGGAAATTTCAAGAGAAGGGTTAAGTGATTGTGTGGACTTGTGATGTCTAGTGGTTGTTTACAAGACCCTAGCATGGATTTAATGCCGAAAAACAGAGAATACAAACTTAGAAATCTCTCCGTGTCGGTTTTGTGAAGTTGTGTTGGCCTACAGGGAATCTGGAGCAACCCGGGAAGTTTCTGAGAAAAACTAGCAACTCCAGAGACCTAGTTAGACCAATAGGAAACCACCTTGAGAAGACGAACCCCAACAGAGCCTACAGGGCCGAGCAGGCCGGATTTTCAGGTAATGTGGCCAGCCAAATTTTGGTAGTTGGTGTAGTTCAGTAGCTCACATACTCCATATACAACTCCCTATACTTGCTAGTTTTTCCCAATTTAACCTGAGAAAAATGTGGGAGCTGTTGTCAGTGTTTTTGGCTATGATTTCCGAGTTTTGAATACTTGGTTTTGATATTTGGATTTGTATTTGGTTGTTGGGCGTTTGTACGTCAACAACAAGGGTTGTTTGGTTGTTTTTGCATGCGTAGGCTATAGGTTCTAACCTATGAGCGCACCGTATGCTGTATTGGTTTTAATAGCATTTGCGATTGTGTATTTATTGTAGGTACCTTCACATGGATTCCGAGACGACGAAGTGTATCGACTATGGCTGAACAAGGAGTTTCGCAGGTGAGTAGATTTATATCTACGGGGGAAATCAGGTAGATGGCGTATAGCACCCCTGCAAATTATGGATGGAAACCGATCTATAGGATACAGTCGTAGGAACCTATATTAGAAAACTAAGGATATGGTTAAAAAGATAGTTAGAGATGATATGAATGATTGAATACATATATATATATATATATATATATATATATATATATATGTATGTATGTATGTATATCGGGATATGAGATGAAAGCCTTAGGGATATGACTCTTTGACATGATGTGATAGAAATGATGTCTCGAATTGATATATCAGGATATGAAAAGTGAATGTGAATTAAGATATATAAATATAGGTAGTGCATGAGAATATGTATGAGTTTTAGAGTAGCATAACATGAGATTAATAAGCTAGAATGTATATGTAAGATGACTTAATGTGCTGAAAAGAGTATACGATGTGATATGATTACTTGTTTGATATGTCGGTATACGGATGCGAGTCGATATGAGATGATTGATACCTTTACCGGTCCCTTGATATGAGATTTATTATGGATGTGAACTGGGATATAGGTATATATATATATAATGTTGTGAATCATTAGTGATATGCCGTACGAGACGTTAGGTCCGTACCTTCATTATTACATAGATTGATAGGATCCCTAATAGTTTAATGCCACTGTACGATGATTTACCGTACGTGATGAGTTTTATCTTATGATTGATCCATACCCTTGACTAGAGGATGCCGTAAAATGGATTATACCGTACGTGATTTTGTGAAGCTGGATGCCGATTGATAGATTCACAGACTCGGATATATTGTAGATACGTATAACCGTTAGCATTTTGCGTACATTGTACCATATGTTACGTTCATGACATTCTCATTTCATTATATATATAACTGTGCTAGTACATCGACACCATTATCAATGATGCGTATGTTACACTTACACAGATTTACCGGTTCACACACTTTCATCATCGATAATCGCTATGTCACTTACACAGTAGAACTTCCCTATCATTATGCTATGTTGCCTGATATATTTGCTATGCTCACATCACTGTTCTATGTTGCTTGATATACAGTGTCACGACCCGAAATAGCACGTGACTGGCACTTGAATCATGTAAAGTCTATAGGACCCTACCTAATTTAAGTAAGCCGAAAAGTCCAGAAATCTAAAACATTTTAAATAAGAAGTGAAGGGAAAACTTTTTTAAAGCAAGCGGTTTAAATAAAATAAATGGCATTAAACATTTAAAAGCAACATCATATTTTCCTAAAAATTTCGGCAGAGTCTGCTTTGTAAATACTGACCCCAAACGGGTACAAACATGAATAATATACATGATGAATAAAGGTATCCCCAAGCGGAAGCTAGATCTTCGCCAATTGGTGGATACATCCACGCAAGTAATATAATATACAACGCCGAAGGGCGAGGATCAAAACTCAGAAGAAAACCAATACCCACCAGAAAACCATAATAATACAGCGCGCGACTCTAAGGTCGAAAGAATATACATAATAGTCTTCTAAGCCTATCACATAATACAAGTCTGGTTGATGGAGTTACTAGATACAACTGAATATAAATAAGGTACAATGGTAGTTACGATGCGAGTGAACCCACCTATCAAACTAATCACCTGGAAAGGAGCAATATGCCAGCAAAGCCGCCAAGGAAACCTGTACGACAAAACCTCAAGAAACTGTGGCACAACGGGGGTGAGTTGCCAACTCGTGAGTAGAAAATATCACCGAGAAGAAATCGCATGTATGACTCTATCCTAGGTCATACTATAATAATATCCTCAAAATAATATAGCCTGAAGTCTATAATAATGGAAATGGTAAACATCTATACATAAGTGTAATACCAAGTGCTCGTGTCAGTGCCTCAGGTAACAACATATCATATATATGATGTATGAATGCATGAAAACAGAATACATCTAAATATGAGAAAACTGTTTTCTTATCTCAGTGAGATATCTGCATAAAAATCAAAGTATCATCAATGAAATCAACAAGAAATCCGTGTTAAGCATGGACACAAAATATATATCCCAATATTTCAATATCTCAGGCTCCGGCAATCCGGACTGGCCCATATCATAAAATCTCTATATCTCGGGCTCCGGTTATCTGGACTGGCCCATATCATAAAATCTCAAAACTACGTCGGTATCCTCTGGACCTGCTCATCTCTCAGTCTTCGCTAAATAATTTTCCAGGTCTCCGAGTGCTCCAGATTCCTAAATACCATCACAATTCTCACAATTTTCCGACGTCGGGTTTCTAAGTTTGGGGTTTGGGGTTCTATATCTAGTTTCAGTCCATGAAACTAATTCTAGAGGGTTTATAAGGTCTCTACTAATCTCAATTTCATCTTTGAATTCAATTTCAACCCTAACCTCTTCTAGAAATTTCCAAAGTTCACATATCCTCACTAAATCGATTCTAACTTAAACTAGAATATAAAAAACCAAAAAGACTAAACTAATTGGTAGAGATTATACCTCAATGATGCCACCAAGTAAAACCCTAGAAGTCCCAAGTCATCAAAATCCCACTTTTCTTGGTCAAATGTGATGAGGGTGAGGATGTGATCATTTTTTGTAAAAAGGGGTATAGGGTTTTGGTGAGGGAATTGAGATGGGTCATGAGGGTAGAATGAGGGAGCTTGAGGTGAAGAAGGAGAAGAAAATGGTGGGGGAAAATGAAAGGGGCAGCCCTCTGCCTCTCTCTCTCTTTCTCACTCTCATTCTCTCTTTTAGTATGGTCTCATCTCATCATTATATCCCCTCCCTCTCCTCAATCATTCCTCTTTTCTTTTCTTTTCTTACCCAAAATCCCAACCATAACATAAAACACACAAATGAAATAACATGTAACATGTCATGATGCACTAACCATGAAAACTGTAGAAACACGGATTTGGCCTAATCGCGATTAGCAGCGCACTAATCGGGTTTTTATCGAAACTGCATATAATTAATTTTAAAAATGCCAAATCCTTTAAATATATTATTAAATGAATAAATCATTTTAATTTCCATTTATTTCACAATTATTGGTATATATTTATACCCTTTTTAGAAAACCCCAATTTCGTAAATCGGCAGTTTTCGGGAAAAATATTATTTTAATATTAAATTCTAAAAATAATATTTTATATTTTTTGAAATGTTACAATCTTTGCCCTTAAATAAATTCGGTCAGCAGCTCTGATAAACAAAAAGAATGACTGAGATTGAATCACGTGCTCCCACGTGACCCTTTAAAGTGAGCGCTCAGCAATTACATGAAAAAGGAATAAACCCAAAGACAGTTTCAATTTTAGGGCGCCTCACATGTTCCCACGTGAACCCAAACAGTTGTATATAAAAAAAGGGGGAAAATTCCTAAGACAGCGCTCACATTTTGAAGGCGCCTCATTTGATGAACCAAGTGCTTAGCACTTATAAATGAAAGAGGAATAAAATCCAGAGAACAGTTCCCATCTCGGGCCTCACGTGCTCACACGTGAGCCAAGTGCTCAACAATTTTATATATATAAGAGGGAATAAACTCAAGGAACAACGCCCACTTTGGGGCCCCTCACGTGTTCACACGTGAGCTCCTCCAAAGTCCAGTGTTTAACACTGATTATTGCTTAGCACTGTGGGGTAACTAGGGGAAATCAACCTTAACCCAAATTAGCCAAGTCTCCCGAGGCCAAGACCTTTTTGGTCACCAATCAACCGATCCCCCATGCTCAGGTCTCCCCAAACCAATCCTAGTCCCAAAGATGACAAATGTTCTCCTAACAGATGGCATCTAAAATGACGTTCCTCCCACATCTCCCATTGATCTGGAATTTGGTTCAAGGGTACATCTCTCCACACCTCTGATACATATCGTTGTAATTCTTCAACGTCTTTAGAGAGGTGGAGGGTCCCAATAACCAATAACTCTTGGCGCACCCCCAAAATGATGAGCCAAATCTAACCCAATGGACCGCAACATCCCTAAACTAAACTCTGTGGACTATGATATCCTTAAACATGGACTATGATGTCCTTAAACCCAATGGACCGCAACGTCTATAAACTAAACTCTATGGACTATGATGTCTTTAAACATGGCTTATGATGTCCTTAAACCCAATGGACCGCAACGTCCATAAACTAGACTCTATGGACTATAATGTCTTTAAACCCAATGGACCGCAACGTCCTTAAACTAAACTTCATGGACTATGATGTCCTTAAACATGGACTATGATGTCCTTAAACCTAATGGACCACAATGTCCCTAAACTAAACTCTATGGACTATGATGTCCTTAAACCCAATGGACCGTAACGTCCTTAAACTAGCTATGGACCGGAACGTCCTTAAACTACGACCTCACTGCCAATTGGTGATCTATGGAGCGCAATGTCCTTAAACTAGCTGTGGACTGCAACGTCCTTAAACTAAACCCTCACACCAAAAATGGTGATCTATGGACCGAAACGTCCTTAAATTAACAACGGACAGCAACGTCCTTAAATTAGCTATGGACCGAAAACGTCTTTAAACTAAGGTAATAGAGCCCAAATGCTCTTTTGCTGCGTCTAAATGATCCCAAAATCCTGTTGAGTAAATCTTAGTCTAAAATTAGACTAACGTATCCTCAACAACCATTCAAGTTGATTTTAATCTCAAACGAGATTAACGATCATTAAATCAACCCAAACCCAAATCTAAGAATATACGGATTTGGACTAATCCACTCCCTACGGGCGGCAACATAAATTAGTCTCCGTATACAATCCACGGGCAACCAAAAATAAAACAAACACATACGACACGAAGTGACCTTCTGGAGCAGGGGAAAGTGATTATCTCTACGCGGTAACTTAATTAACTGCAGGGGCTTGTGCCTGCAGGGAAGAGCGTCCCCACAATCAAAAATCCCCTCACAAAGAGGGGGAATCTGACGAAGTCTGCTACAATGGCCGCATCAGTCCAAACCTCCGATACACGGTGCCATAAATCAACTTGGCATCTTCGGAGAGGTGGATAGATAAAACCAAATAGCGTCTGCCCCCAAAATTCAGGCCATACGTCCCAAACGTCCCGGTCGCGTCTTTCGGCGGTAAATAGATTCTAGCACGCCCGGTGGGACCTTTTCCACTTTCCACTCCACACTTCGTGTGTCGTGTTTTTCCACGATCAAATAATCACTGTATATATGTTTGTGGTTGCCCTTGGGTGATGGGATACTGAAGCCATGGTCTCATCTCTATGATGAATGGCATTTTCTTCTACCCTAGCAACTCGGCCTCTGTCATATCTGGTGGAGTCAAGTATGGGCCACATGCAGCCTTAAATCTCTGCAATCCGGCTCTTCAAGAAATCAAAAGGCTTCTCTTTTGGTCGATACTCCTACCTCCCACATTCGGTGCTTCAACGCTGATGGAGGAAGCCCATAGGAAGTCTGTCTTCCACAAGCTAGTTCCCCAAGATGAAGCTTTGCCGAAGGAATCAGTCCTCAAACAACTGGCACCTGCCAAGGACCAAGGGCGATGCAGGGGGCAGAATATTCAAGCTCTCAAAGGAAACAGGGGGCAGGCTCGGCAAAATCCTGAAGCTAATTAAATCCCGACCGTAAGAAACGGTCGACGTCAATATCGGCATCATACAAAATGAGCTGGGGGAAGTTGTCCATATGGTCATGACTATTAAGATAGGGCTCATGACAACCGAAAAACTAGTATTAGTTGGAAACTCTAATTTTCAAAGTCTTTCTTTTATAATTCTAATCTTTATATGTAACTTTCACGGTCTTCCTTTTATTATTGGATTTTGTGGGTGCAATCCGCTGAAAATCCTCAGGAGACAACACTCCTCCTACTAGGGACACCTAGAGGTTTAAAGGCTTGTTGCACATCTCAGTGCAATCGTGTTGCCTACGAAAGTGTGCTAGTTAATTTTTCTTTTTCTTTATTTTCTCTTTCTCTTGAATAAAAGATGTTTGCTCGAGATGACCAAAATTAAGTTTGGGGGAATTTGATCAGTCAAAAATATTGCATTTTTAACACATCAATTTCCCTACCATTTCTAATCATCTAAAGATGTTTGGTATAAACATAGCACATATTAGCAATTCGTCTGCAAAATATAAAATAACATGTGTTATACATTAGAAGCAGCATTATGAGGGAAATTGAGTGTTTATTACTACACGTATGATTTTTGTCTATCTCAACACTTTCATCAATATTGTGTGCAGAAAATCCTTCAGGTCAAAAAGCCGGAATCACAAAAGTGCAGATAAAATGTATCAAGTCCAAGACTTGAGATCTGGCAGCAAAAAAGAAAGAATAATGAGATTCCAGACATCAGAAGATTCCCCAAAAGCCAAAACTAAGCAATTCAGAAAAAATGAGCCATCAAGGTTTGGTATACAAAAGGTAATACAGAGAGACATCAAAAGGGGTTGATGTGAGAGGAAAGAAAATTGCAACTACCGTTATAATCCTGGGAAATGGAAGAGGCTTTACTATGAATACCCAGCCACCCCCTTGAAACATTTTGATGTTTCAGTTTTCCTGTTTAGTTGTAATTGAAAACCGATTCTTAATTAATTCTGACTCCTGAGTATATGGATACCGGATTGGAATCCCATGTCTGTAAAGCATTATAGATGCTGAGAAGGAGTAAAGAATTGGGAAAGGGTGATTTTGATCTTTAATGTCGGAAATTGGAGCAATTGTTACTATTGAGGAAAATCACCTGGTTTTGCCTAACGGTAAATATTTGATTTTGAATATCCGTTGTTATGCACCAACTTATAAAAATGATATATCTGTCTCTTTATCTGATAAAGTGAGAAATAAATTTTGAAAAATTATATTCTGAATATTTACCTTTATCATTAAATGATCGAGTAAGATGCATTGTACAACGGTATAAATATTCTTAACCAAAATATAGTTTTCAACGTATAACACATGGAGTATGAGTTGGTGATGACTTATACATGGTGATGTATATTGTACGTCGGTATCCACCATACACCCGCAGACGGTTTCTCCTCCTCGAATCGGGTGTATGATATCGCTCAAGAGCCGAGAAAACTCATGGTAAACACCTTTCAAATCATATCATGAGAAAACCGCAATTTTCTATCTTTAAAATGATAATAAGTTTATAAAATCTTTGCGGTTTTTCCAAATCCAGAAATCTCATGGAAACCCGAAATCCCAATCTTAAAAGTAAATAACAATGAATTACCGGCATACAGCTCCATAATATTGCATGACAAATGAATATATGAATGCATCGGATATCAAGCAAGGAATGCAATAATTAAACTAGCATATGAAAGCAATAACATAATGGAACTATCAGCTAGCAAGCTATGTCAATGAAATAATACTTTTAAAGTGTATGTGTCATGGTAATTACTGATGATGATGTGTGTGAGCCAGCAAGCAAGTGTACGTGGAGCATACGCATCATCGGTAATGGTGCTCGTGTCCTGACAGCATGGGTTCATAGTAACTAAAGAAAACACATTTATAAGCATGTGATATGATGAGAACATGAATATAACGGAAAATGAATAGTAAACGCAACATTGAAGAATATACATTTCTAAGTACGAGTCATACAATTTTGGCATTTGAAATAGCACGAATCGTGCTTTTTAGAAAATAGGGCCTGTCTTTAAAATACCCACGATTCTTCAGTTTTGAAAATAAGTATGACTCGAGCCCAGTCTAACATCTACCTGATAAACTACTGGACTAAACTAAGAGACCAATCGAAAGGGTAAGGAAATCCACCTAAGTCTGAGTCGATATACATATCTAGTAGTCGGTGATCCCTCCTCAATAGCATTACGTATGATAAAATATATAATACGACATCCTCGAGTCAAGAGTGTGGATCAATCATCATATTTATACATCATACGGTAAAATCCATCGTACGACATCCCAAATCGGGGTACGGGTCAATATCACATATAACACATTACTTATCTGGTATCATTATCATCATATTCTGAATTAGGGGTACTGATCAAAAGTCTAGTACATTCCAATACCATCAACATATATATATATATATATATATATATATCCACGTGTGTATGAAAACACATCGCCCAACAATCAGCTATAATATCATGTTGTGTCTCAACACACGACCTAAATAAAATCATCGATCTCATGGCATCATGCCCAATCACACCGACTCATCTCCAAGTATCATATACTATCCTCATCATCCGTGTATATGTATACATACATACATACATACATACATACATATATATCCCCATATACGCACAAGAAAATCAAATGTATGCATGTGTGTGTGCGTGTGTGCCAATCCTTACTCTAGGGTTTCGCGACTAAGAACTAAACTAAGTTACTTTCTCTCTAAGCATTCGCGTCTCACATTAACACATATATAAAAAAATATATAAATCGTATTCTAGTTCTACCAAGTGCGGGGGTACTATACGCCATCCACCCGACTTACCCCGTAGATATATATCTACTCACCTCGATCCTTGCTTTCCAAAGTTGAGGTCGCCATTCTCTTCCTCGTCGTCTGAAGTCCACGCGGAGGTACCAACAATTCAATGAATATCGTATCGTAAACGAGAATAAAATACAAGAAATCCGGTACGGCATACGAAAGGTACATAGGTTAGAACCTACAGACTACGCATGCAAGAAAGGCCAAACAAATCCTCAATGTCGATGTACAAACGTCAAACCATCGAGTTAAAACCCAAATTCCAAAACCAAAGTTAAAACGAAGTCGCAAAATGAAACAGCAACACAAGAACACCTCCAGATTTTGTTTCAGGTGAAATTAACCAATTTTGCATATATGGGAGGTCTAATTAACAGATAATGGAGCCATGGACCAAGCACGAGCCAATTTGCTCACACCAAGGCCGCAAATTGCGGCCAAAAGGAGATAATTGGCAGCCAGAAAATGGATTGGGGGTCTCAGGTTTTAGGGTTAGCTTCTAGGTTGCCTGTACATCTTTCTATAATCGCTAAATATTTTTCAGGTCCCCCGGGTCATAACAGATCTCTAAAACACATCACAATTTCCACAAATTTCCGATATTGGGGATTTTGTGTTCATGTCTCAGGTTTTAATCTTTGGTTTTGTCTAGAATTCTAACACTAAAAGGGCTTAAGATCACTACTAAACCTTAACCGCACTATCCCAATTCAAATCAAACTCTAATGGTGAAAGAATTACCTCTTTTGGCAACTCAAGAATTTTCTTGAGTTGCCCCAAGTACTCAAAATCCAACTTTTCTTGATCTTCCATGCTAGTAGTGAGCTTGTGCACATTTTTTTATGAAGAGGGTGTAAGGTTTTGATGCATTTTTGGGGTTGATATGAGGGGGTAGAGGAGGTGGAGAATGGAGGGCAGCCATAGGAGGAAGAAGGAGGGAAAATAATGAAGGGGATGAAGAATGAAGCCAAGTCAAAGACCCCCCACCTCTCTTTCTTCTCTTTCATGCCCATACTTCTTTCTTTATTCATTTTCTTTTCTTTTCTTTTTCTTTTCTTTTAAAACAAAAAACAATTAAAACTATATGCATATAAAAGAAACACTAGATGCCATGGTTCAAAAATGAAACAAGTTTTGTTGCATGTCATAATAAAAAAATCAAGTTTAATGCAAGATTAGTGAAAATTGATCAAGTTTAGAAATAAACTTGTATATAGCTAATTATAAAAATTTATAATTTTCCTAAATCACATAAATCCCTTCAAAAATCACCATTCAATTTAATTTTCCAATATTTCCCAATTTATCGGTATTTAATAATACCACAACATTAAAACTAATCTCTATTCTTTAAAATATTCATAATATTTATTATTTTAATTATTTAAATTCCCAAAAATAATATTTTATTTTTCTGAAATGTTACATACGGATATGCTTACATTTCTGTTATACATTGCATACATCATGCTTTATAATATTACGGATTGATATGATGTTTTCATGAGATTCTGGATTTGAGAACCGTGGTTAAATTTTAAAGGAAATTATATTGTTTTAAAAACCCGGTTTTTATTGATATGATATTTCTGTAAGTCGATGTACAACACCCCACGACTAGCGGGGAGGCGGAAATATGAAAAACGATCTTGTTATTTGCTTAAACATCGACTAACCGCATGAATCGAAGCTAAACGATAACTAACATCAAACATAGAAGTTAACAACTACTATGTAAAGGGATTATACCTAAAGAACCGTGTCCTTCGTCTTTACGAACTCCACCTCCTCCTCGGCCTTCTCGAAGTAGTAGACGATCCACCCGAGAGCTTTACTCCAAGCTTAGCCTCTAAACTTGAGGCAACTAACCTTCTTTAAGTGCTAATCAAAGAAGCTAGGTGATATAGAGTGAGGGTTATGGTTTAATTAGTCTAACTAATCCTTGTACTCAACACATGAGAGGGGAGGATTAGGGTTTGAAGAGGGAGAGCTTGAGGAGAGAGAAGATGAACATAATAATGAAGTGAGAATAATGAGTTATGATAATATATATCAAGCATTTCTTTTTTATCAAGAAAAGAAAATAAATCATTTAACAACCATGCTTGATAAATATCAAGTGATGATTCATCTCCATGAGTCATTAAGCATTTATGATGCATTAATGACATGGATGAATCATCCATATGACTCACTAATCACATTCATTGTATATGCCACCTAAACCTCCTTAGTCACCACCTTCTAGAAGCTTCTCGCGCAATTACGAGAACGCCCCTCCTTTCCGCAAAAATAAGGAAAAACTTCAGACTGTATAAATCCAATAACTGGATACCAGTAACGGGCTTAAACCAAAGCCGACTGGTAAAAACTGTCCGAAAGTCGTACGTGTGTAAACACACGTATGCGTCCGAACCCTTGTCGTAAAACCATACGACCTCTATATCGTTTCGCCTGGAGTAGGGAAACTCTCTGTGTGGGACTCTAGAGACTCGACTACTACGCTGGCAGTGGGTTTAACCACAGACCGCAAGCGGCACTAGCTGTACGTAACGGTCCCCAGGTAGATGTCGATAAGAAGGCCGATGAGGAAACCTATCCGAACTCCTACTGAGTCTGATGTGACAATCTCCGTACAGTCCGGTCCGTTCGTCTAAGACTATCGCATATCGGGCCTAGGGGGGCGGCAAGCGTCAGTCCCCTAATAGCGGTATAAGTCGTGTCGGAGGGAAGCCCATTACACCCTGAGAAACTACTGGAACCTACCAGCAAATCTCGCTTGCCCTGGCCAGGGACTTTGCGTAATGGTTCTCTGACACAGCGCGATATCAACCCCCAATACCGGGAGAGACGAATCCTGTCTAACCGCCACTGCCTCCAAGTGCTCGGGACTACACCCAACTGCTACCTGTTTGCACGACACCTTTGAGCCGTGGTAGGGTAGCAATCTAAGAACAGTGGGACACACTCGAGGCGAAGCAGCAGTGTCAAGTCTGCGGACTATGCTGTACTCATGTCACCTGGGAACTGTTCACTGACGATTGGTATAAAACCAACCAACAGTTCCCTGTGAGTCCTGTCCGGTGTACCCGTAACCTAACGAGCACCTGCATACTATCTCCAGTACGACGTACTGACGGCTGTGGGACAGACCATCTCCCCAACTGGGATGAGAAGCGTACACACTAGTCTACTCCGGAGTATCGATGCCCTGTCTCGATAATCCAACGACTAAGGACCTGTATAAGGATGTGCTTGTAGACTACCCAGCCCCCACTAGTGTGACTGCCATCACAACGCTGGTAGTCAAGCAAGATCCTAAGAGCTCTATCAATACGTATACTCACATATTAAGATAGAAAAACCAAGTAGCATACTACCATGTTTAGCAAGACTGTTATATACATGTGAATATCCCAAGCTTCCATTAAGTAATATACAAACTAGTATGATACAATAATGGCCCCTAGGGCATATACACTAACAATTTCAAGACGTCCACCATGTGTTTTCTCGGTTCTGAGATTGGCATGTGAAACCCGATTCGAGAAGCGGGAGGCACCGTCTGCGGGTATATGGTGGACCCGGTATGGTATCCCGGGGCAAGAAATTATTTTTCGTGGTGTAGACGATGAGCCTGGCAGAGGGACTACTATCTACCGGTGATAGCATTTGGACTCGGTGGTTATCCGGAGGATACCGACCTGAGTCGTGAGATGATACAGGCCGATCCGTACTGCCGGAGCCCGAGTGCCAATCCGGACAGACGGAGCCCGTGGGCCGATCCGGACTGTCGGAGCCCGAGATATATGAGGATTTACGTGTCGATGTTGGACACAGGTTTCAAGATGTTTCGAGTGTCGGTGTTGGACACTCAGGTTCCATGATTTTGATGTGTCGTTGATGGACACACATTGATTGATATCATTGTACTTACATGATGTTGTTGTGTCATTGATGAAAACGTGGATGGTATCCATATGCAGATAGGCATTGATTATATTGTTGGCACATATGGAGATACTGTCACCCAAGATATCATAGTATTACCTTTATGATATAGTTGACCTAGGAAATCGTTGTTTTATTCAATTTCTACTTGATGATGTTTCCTACTCATGAGTTGGAAACTCACCCCCGTTGTGCCACAGTTCTTTCAGGTTGACCGCTTGGATCAGTATCGGCATTGCTGGCACACAGCTGCATTCGGGTGATTTGCTTTAGTAGGTTGTACATGATGGATCGTACCACTCTTGTATTTATTATTCCTATTGTATCTAGATAATTCCATCAATCAGAAACTAATATTTGTATAAGTAGTAAGATTTAGCAAGACTTGTAGTTGCGAGACTTGAGCGATGGGTTATATGTTCGCTTGGTGGGTTTGATATCTTGCTTTACATATTCCTTGTGTTGATCTTCGCCGTGGGGCATTGTATACTTATATTTCTGTCTTGCGTGGTTGTGATTCCGCCGATTGGCGAATAGCTAGCTCCCGCTTGGGGATGCCTTTTATTTTATCATGTATATGTGGTTTTGGATCAAAATATACAAAGGAGGTGCTGCCCAAATTTTTAAAAAAGACGAATCTTGTTTTTCAACTAGTAAAATTCACTAGCATTTTTCATGTTCCTTTATTTATGCATTTAAGAAAACCATTGATTTCATTATACCTTTATTTCAAAACTTCACCTCTTTTATTTTCTTAAAAAGTTTTAGATTTCTGGGCTTCGACTTACTTGAATTACTTTACGCCTTTAGACGTTGCGTGGTTTAAGTGCCGGTCACGAACAATATTTTCGGGTTGTGATAAAAATCCTCTGGCTCATCTATACTCGTAAACATAGGCGACTTTTAGTTTCATGAACTCTGGAAGCAACACCTCGATAATCTCAGCAACGGTTGGTACAACTGTCTGAACAGTAGGCAACACAACGATCATTGGAGTAGGGTAAACATCATGCCTCGGAGTCCTCCTGGTCTCCACCGATGACCCGACCCTCTGGTGCGGATCCCGAAGAAAACCCGCTTCAAAATTAGAAATCCGATCATATAAGGATAAACAAATGTTCCTATATCACTGGAATATCATCCTGGTCAGTCCACTTCCCAGACAAGTCTACCCTGACCGTGTCTCTAACCACAGCCCTCTCAGCTTGCGTAGACATGGTGACCGAAACAACCAACATATATCGATAAGGATAGATCAACTGAACGAATAGAAGAAAAGATCTTAAGATATATATCCTAAAGTAACTTAGGCAGAGTATCGTATCATAAATATACCGCGGAACATATATACGGTATGTCACTCTACTTAGCACCTACTCCATCAACCAAGGTCAACCTACGTAACGAAAGTTCGGGTATAAGACCTCCAAAGTCAAGTCTGAGTTCCATAAGGTCAAGCCAAGGTAACGAAAGTGTATGCCTAGACTCCACATATTCAAACCTAGACTCGAATAAAATTTAAACCAAACGCTCTGATACCAACCTTGTCATGACCCGAAAGTGGCATATGACCGGCACTTAAATCATGTAACATCTAAAGATGTCGACGCGGCCCAAGTAAGCCGAAAGCCTGGAATCTAAACATTTTTACGAAAATATTGGAGGTGAAGTTTAAAAATAGTCATTAGACGGAACTAGTTTAAAATAAACATTTAAGTCTAAATAAGTATGTTTGAAAAGAATCTATGACGTTTTAAAAATCGGTAGCACCTCCTTTGTAAATTTTGAATAAAAATCGCTACAAGCACAATAATATATAAAGCATCACAACGGGAGCTAGCTTCCACGCCCAAACGGCGGAGCAACCATGCAGAATATACGACACCTCATAAACACATAACTCTAAGTCTCGCTTCTAAGTGTACAATTATACAAGTTCTGGGTCGATGGAGTTTTATTAGATACAAAAGAATATATATATACAAGTATTGGTACGATACAACAACAGCCCACCTACCAAAACAATCACCGAAAAGAAGCGTGTGCCGTAAACCGCTGATGATCCAAGCGGTATATCCTTCAATAAACTAGGGCACAATGGGGGTGAGTTGCCAACTCAATGAATAAAAGTATATCACAAGGTATAAATCGAAATGCACAACGATATCCTAGGTCATAAAGTGTAGTACTATCATATCCTGTACTAATATATATATAAAATGCATAAGTACAATAAATGCATCACTATCGATCACGTAACTATAACATCTCATTTGTATATAACATGCATCTAGGTATAAGCCTATAAGGTAGCCTAAAAATATGTATGTAAAACCTCTTTTTAAAATAGCCATGGGATATGTATGCCCCGGCATAAAAGCAAATGTAATAGTATGAAGTATTATATGTATTTTATTTAAGATAAATGTCTCTCTATTTAATAAGAGTTTTAAGAGGTTTACAGTTTTAATGAGACTATAACTCGTTTAGAAACCCTTTTTATATGTATCAACCAGAAAATTAGTATTCAGGTACTATCCCCCGGATTAGTCCTGGTCGGCTACTATAACGCATAAACTATAACGGTATATCTCGAAATTCGTAAAACATCAATATATGGGTGTCCAGCATCGACACCCTAAATCATCATATCTCTCGTGTCCATCACCGACATGCAAAATCATCAAATCTCTTGTTTCCATCACCAACACGCAAATCCAGTTATCGTCGACACCGCCTCATCAGATCGGTCACCCCTCGATATCCTTAGCCCCGGTCAGTATCCCCTGGATATCCGCCGTGCTCATATCTATTTCTAGTATCGAGTGTCTTCGCTAGGTTCCCTGCCTCTATCACGGCTTTCCTGCCCCTCGGTCTCGACCAGGTCCACCATGTATCTGACTGTATACACCTTCCACTCAGTCCGGATATGTAGTATGTCCGTAACCGTATAGCCCCCCCACTCTGTTCGGAACAAAATCAAATCAGAAAACATAAAACTCATGGTGGACGTCAACTCACCGTATCCAGAAATATCAAGTAAAGAAGAAGAATAATTGCACATATCACTCTGATGATATATATTATATATATATATCAGCATCCCATATCACTGATCTATATCATCGAAAGTAAAAACATCATAAAACTCATAAGGATCAAATACGAATACCCATGGTACTGGTATCCGAAATAACTCAGCAGGTAATAAAAGCACCGTATATAAGTATAGTCAGTCATGCAAACAAACGTAACAGTTATATTGTGACATGGCAATACTACTGATGTGTAGTGTAGCATATGCGTTTGTGCTCATGTTGTTGGCTATAGTGCCCTCAAGGAAATTATCGTAGTCGCAGGCAGGTGATTATGATGATTGAGGGAGGACCTATACCAATAAAACAGTCTTACTCGAGATGATAGTATGCTATCTGGTTTGTCTTTATCATCATGTATATGATGATAGAGCCCATAGGATTCTTGCTTGACTACCAGCATTATGATGGCGATCATATATGTGGGAGTTGGGGGTCTATAAGCATATCCTTATATGTCCCTAGTCATGGGAGTATCGAGAATGGGCATCGATACCCCAGAGTAAACTAGTGTATACTTATGCAGACCCTGACGAGGGGCGGTGGCCGGTATCACAAGCCATTGGTGTCAGTTGTTCACCTAAGATAGTATATAGGTGCTCGTTGTGTTATGAGTACACTGGACGGACTCGCCGGGAATATGCTAGTTGGTATTATACCTATAGTCAGATAGCAGTTCCCTGGTGACATGTGTACAGGTTAGTTTGTCGACTTGTGATCGTCATTTGTCTCGTGTGAGTTCCCACTGTGCTTTGATTACTACCCTACCACGGCTCAAAGGAGTCGTGCAAACAGGTTTTAGTTGGGTACAGTCCAGAGCCACATGGAGACAGTGAGCGGATCGTCGGGGATTCGTCTCTCCCGGTATTGGTGGTTGATGTCGCGCTGTGCATGGATGGCCATCACCAGAAATCCTCGGCCGGGGTATACCAGAATTACCAATCTAGGATCGATAGTTTCTCAGGTGGTGATGGGTTGCATACCGACACGAATTATCGCGTTAGTAGGGGTCTGACTTTATCCACCCCCTAGACTCGATATGCGATACGCATAGACGAATGGACCAGACTGTACGGGTATTGTCACTGACAGGCTCAGTAGGGTTTCCGGATGAGTTCGCTCATCGGCCTCCCTTTTGCTCAATACCTAGGCAGCAGTTACGTACAGCTAGTACCACTGACGGGCTTGTGGTTAGACCCACTGCCAGCGTATTGACGAGTCTTTAGAGTCCCCCACAGACAGTTTCCTAAGTTCGGGCGAAACGTGGTAGAGATCGTATGGTATTATGGTAGGGTTCGATCATATACGTGCACTAGTGTACGGATCATGATCGAACGGATCATACTATTGGGCTTTGGTTTCAGCCGGATCCTAGCATTAGATTTGTTGGATTATTTTCATCTCGTTGCATTCTTATTCAGTCAGAATACGGATGAAGGTATGTATATACAGATGAGGGGTATTCTTGTGATACGTCACGAGTTTACTTTAGTTGATGCCATTTTTAGGGTCGAAAATTGCACCCCGGTTGACCAAGTCAAAGTCAAGGTCAACCCTAATCTAAGTGGGCCCAAGCACAGATCAAGTGAGCCCACGCCCAGTCGAGTCCGAACATGAAGCGGCCGGCCCTCCTCCATGCCAAAATAAAAAATCATGTAATAAATAATTTTGATGTAATTTTTTATGCATGGATGCAAGCAAAATGGGCATAAAGCCAAATTTTTGTAAAGCCCATGGCTTATGTGCAAAAGAAATGAGCACATGAGGCATGGGATGGGCAAAATGCCATTTTGTAAAGCCCAAGGGGCTATATGTAAATGTGTAAGCCTATATAAGGCAACATGATGATGAATAAAGCATATACACTCTTCATTCTCTCAAAAAACTAGGGTTTGTGCCTCCACTCTCTCTTTTTCAAGTTCTTCCTTTTCATTTTCCAAATAAATCAAGAGCTTAGCTCTTTTCTTAAAAACTAAACAAAGTTTTACCATAAACCTACCTCCCAAGACTCCATCAAGAGAAGAAAAAAGGGTCTCTTTTTTTATCATCCAAGATCTAGATCTTGGAGTTTCAAGAGAACCCATTTTGGGTTTCTTCTCAAAAGAAAAAGGAGAAAATCTTTTGGAGTTTAACTCCACAAATAAAATTATTTTGGAGTTTAACTCCACTACAGAAATTCTTTTGGAGTTTAACTCCACAGTAAAAATCAATTTTTGGGAGTTTAACTCCACATTAAATCTTTTCAGGAGTTTAACTCCATATAAAATTCTTTCGGAGTTTAACTCAACATTTAAAATTCTTTCGGAGTTTAACTCCACAATAAAAATTCTTTCGGAGTTCAACTCCATTTAAATTCTTTTGGAGTTCACAAAGAAAAATTCCTTTGGAGTTTAACTCCATAATAAAAATCTTTTTTTGGAGTTGAACTCCATTTAAAACTCTTTTTGGAGTTTAACTCCATGATAAAAATCTTTTTGGAGTTAAACTCCATTTTAAATCTTCTTGGAGTTAAACTCCATTGAAACCCTTTTTGGAGTTGAACTCCATATCTAAAATTCTTTTGGAGTTTAACTCCACAAACAATTTCTTTTGGAGTCAGCTCCATGTAAAAAAAAAAATTTTTTGCCCCATCACATGCTGGCACGTGAGGGGGAGAGCTCCCATTTAATGGGAGCCCTTTTGGCCCCCCTCACATGCTCAGGTCACATGCCAGCATGTGATGGCCCCCCTCACATGCTAGCATGCGAAGGGTCACATGCTAAGCATGTGATGGCTCCCCCTCACATGCTAAGCATGTGATGGCTCCCCCTCACATGCTATGCTAGCATGTGAGGGGTCACATGCTAAGCATGAGATAGCCCCCCCCACATGCTAGCATGTGATGGGTCACATGCTAAGCATGTGATGCCCCCCTCACATGTTATGCTAGCATGTGAGGGGTCAAATGCTAAGTGATTGAATGATTCTCGGTGTGTAGGTAGAAAATGTATAGAAATCACAACCAAAGAAATTTTTGACCGCAATCAATAACGGCATCGTATGTAGCGCGTTAGTGAGTGCGGATCGTCCACAGGGAATGTGTGATCCGTTCGTAATTCAATTAGATGAGTCGGAGATTAAAATGAAAAGAAAAGACAATTCAATTCAAGATTTAAAAGTGAATTTCAAGAATTATTAAAATCTAGATCTAATAACAAGAAAACATTAAAATCAAGAATCAAGATTTGATGATTTCCAATCCAATTAGTAATCAAGAATCGAAGTGAGGCTCGTAGGAATCGATCGAATCTATAGATGTGATGAAAACTATTGATTACGTTTTCTTATCCATTAATGATTTGATACTAGATCGATGATGATCAACGAGAATTGGGGATTTCTTGCGGAAACTAGGGTTTCATCATCTATCCCTTGTCCTTTCGTTGATTTCATTCATATTCTAGCCTCTAGTAAATTCAAGAATCAATCGTGGATCACTAATTAAGAGCGAACACAATCAAGAAAGTATCGCTCGAAACTAGGTTGTCAATTCTTCAATTTACTAAAGTTTACAAAACTCATAGGACTTAAGAATCGTTTCAAGATTTGTAACATCATCATCTATTGATTCTCTCGACTCCTTCACGAGCGGAGTTTTACTCAAATATCATAACAAGAAACACAATCAAGAATTGAGATCTAATCATGATGCAAGAATGTAAAGAAAGCAAGATTAAAGATCTTCACCTTTTATTTATCAACAATTTTGTTACACTTCGCTCAAAGACTATAAGAAATTGAGGAGAGAACTAGATCGCCGAATTGAGCGTCGCATCGTCTTCGTGAGTCGCGGATCGCCTTGGACCACTTGCTCGGATGAAGATCGGCTTCATTCCAAAAAGGATTGTTGATTTCTCGTTTGATTTGGTACTCGGTGTTCTTGATTTTGGCTTTGGATTTTGAATTAGGGTTAGGGTTACAAGTTGTGTCACTCAACTTGTGTTGGGAATTGATGGAATGATCAACAACGTTAGAAGTGAAGCCTTAGGGTCCCTTTTATAGCCTTGATTAGGATTAGCTTCCATTAGAAGGTAGGTTTAGTTTAGCTTCCCTTGTAACTTGGTAGAAGGTTCTAAAGTTAGTTAGTTAGGGTTAGCTTCCTTTATAAGCTTGGAGGTTAGGGGGAAGCTTCTAGGCTTAGGTAGTTAAGTAGCTAGCTTTGGAAACTTGAGGATGTTTAGCTTGAACAAAGCTTCTGGAGTTCTCTGGAATTTGCATTGTCTTGAAGAAGTTCTGAAGCTGAGAAGAGAAGCCTGAGATGAAAATTTCCTGCTGACGTGTCATCATAGCCGTGGATCTGCCGCGGGGAGGGCACTCCGGCCACGGATCCGCGACCGTTTAAGAGCCTTGGTGCATCAATTTTCCAGAGTTGCTTGATATTGGCCTCATGGTATTTTTATGATATGTGTAATCTCATAAATCTTTCTATATCACTGCCAGATCTCAAGTCTTGGACTAGGCGTATTTTTATCAACACTTTTTGACGGTTTCGGCTCTTTTCCTGGAATTTCCTGCACAGATTCTCGAGACAAGTGTTGCGCTATACAAAAATTATACGATGCAATGATAAACATTCAATTTCCCTCAAAAATGTCGGTTTTAATATATAACACAAGTTAATTGGTATTTTACAGATGTTTTGCTAATATGTGCTATATTCATACCGAACACCTTTAGATGATTGCAAATAGTAGGGAAATTGACGTGTTAAAAATGCAATATTTTCAACTGATCAAATTCTCCCAAACTTATTTTCGGTCGTCTCGAGCGAACTGTTTTATTAAAAAGAGAAGGAGAAAATAAAGAAAAAGAAAAACTAACCAGCACACTTTCGTAGGCAACACGATTGCACTGAGCACGTGCAACAAGTCTTTAAACCTCTAGGTGTCCCTAGTAGGAGGAGTGTTGTCTCCTGAGGGTTTTCAGCGGATTGCACCCATAAAATCCAATAATAAAAGGAAGACCGTGAAAGTTACATATAAAGATAAGAATTGTAAAAGAAAAGCTTTGAAAATTAGAGTTTTCAACTATGCTAACTTTTCGGTTATCATGTGCCCTATCTTAATAGTCATGAAAATATATTAGAAATCACATCATCCCTCAACAAAACATCGTCTTTATTCTTCATTCCTATCTTTCTTCCAAACATCGATCATATAACCCTACGTGTGTGTAAAGAACATTCCTACACCCGGAGAATTCAATTCAAGCTATCATACTCTTGTCCATCTGCCTCAGTACTTTTTAATTAATGAATATTTAGATTTTCTCACACATTTTCATGCGACCGTTAATACTTCTTGAGGTACTAACCGACCGATTACTCATGTGCTTGCTTATACGGTGTTTTTCCTCGTCTTGCACCACCTAAGGCTTAGCAGTGACTCCCAGACCAGTTGGTCTAAGGCACTAGGTGATGAAACACCCTCGCTATATTTTTTTATTGCTGCCTTGGCGATGACAAAACCAGTGTTCATTTTTTTTCTCACCATTTTATATTTTATTCATTTTTTTTATTTCCTTCATACTTTGGCTTTCAGACAAGAGCATTTCAAGGTATCCTCTACTATCCCGAGCTTCAAGACGTGTGTACGTGCGTATAGTAGGGTATCAACGTTCAAAATGTTTGGCTTCCAGAATAGGAACTATTTTTCAGACTTATTTTTATCCTCAGATTAGTGACTTCCTTTATCTTACTAACCCTTGGGACAACGGCTCATAACTACTTATTACTAGTTCGTATAAGAAAACTTCTAATTTTCTTGGTTTTCTTAAATTTTTCTAATCTTTTGGATGTAATTTTTCACCATATAATCTTTTATTATCTTATTTATGTACAAATTTTTTGAATTTTTTTGAATTTTTTTTAAATTTTTATAGATTTTCAAATGTTTTGTGCTTATGCAAAGTATGATGCAAATGATGTGAAAATAAGCACAAACCTCCCCCAAACTTGTTTTCAACAGTGTCTTCACTGTTGCCATGCGCTAAATCTCAAAAAACCTGTAAGCTTTGGAGGAAATTTATTAATGGGGGCAAAATATTTAAGTGAAAATTCTCTCCCAAACTTATTTTTGGCTCTCAATATTGAGTAAAAATTTTCTTTTCAGGTGCCAGATTAAAAACAATGTTAATGTTTGAAAATCACAAGAGGGGGTCAAGAATTATTGGTCGATGCCAAGCTTTGCAAAGACCGAAGGTTAACACCAACCATTCGAAAATTTTATCAATGTAATGCTCAGGTTGGTGGAAGAAGAAGTGATGAAAGGGTAAGTGGTGGAATAGAATGTGTTTGCATCTCGTTTTGGAGAGACGATGCAGTGATTGTGATGGATTACTCGCATTCTCTTTACAGTCCAGAAGAAGGGGTGGAGGTTCAATTTCTTTGTATTGAGGTGGATTCATCTCAACACCCGTGTCTTTTTAAAATGCGAGTTCATCAACGAAGATCTCCTCAAAACTCTCATCAATACCCCGAAGAATAATGTCATCACAAAGTGAGGGGTGATTTTCAGACTCTAAAAGCAGTTCATAATCAGTGTTAGTTATTGACCCGGACAACTCGGTGGAAGAGTCCGTATGTGTATGATACATAGTTGGGTAAAACAATAACATATGAAAAGAGTCAAGATCAGTATCATGAGGATCGTCAAATTCGCTGCTGTCGATATCCATTAATTCGACAGAACAGACCTGAGCAGTAGGTTCAGAGGGTACACTTCCCAACTTGTAAATGTTCAGTTCAATTGGCATATTCCCGAAAGATAGGTTCATAGAGCCATTTCTACAGTTGATTACAGCGTTGGAAGTAGCCAAAAAGGGGCGACCAAGAATTACCGGAATTTTGTTCCGTGGGTTCGCTACAGGCTGTGTATCAATTACAATAAAGTCCACAGGGAATACAAATTCCCCGATTTTTATTAACACATCCTCCAGTTCACCCCTAGGCTTGGTGATTGATCGGTCAGCCATCTGGAGAGTTATGCTCGAGGGCTTTAACACTCCGATACCTAGTTGCTCATAGACTAAATATGAAAGCAAGTTAACACTAGCGCCAAGGTCAAGTAAAACACGGTTAATATGTTTATCCCTAATAGAAATAGAAATAGTAGGACAGCCAGGGTCCTTACGTTTTCTTGGTAATTGTTGGGGAAAAGCCGTATCTACAGTCTTTGCCATGAATATCTTCTTGGGCACTTGAGTCTTCCTCTTCCTAGTGCACAAGTTCTTAAGAGTTTTCGCATAGGACGGAACTTGTTGGATAACATCTAGGAGAGGGATGTTGATATTAACTTGCTTAAATATGTCCACAAGATTCTCCATTTGGGCATTGGGTTTGTTGGGCCTCAACCTATTTGGAAATGGAGCTCAATCAATAAGTGTTGGGTCCAACATTTGTGGAGAAGGTTGTGGGGATGGGAATGATGAAGTGGGTGGAGGGTTCGAGCCTTTGGGAAAACGGAGAATAGGCTCGGAAGAAGACGGTAAATTAGACGAAATAGGGTAAGAAGTAGAAGTTGGAGTGAAAGTGGAAGCCGGGGTGTTAATGATCAATTCATCATCATTAATTTGTTCACCCACATGATTGTCTAGCACTCTTCCAGATCTCAACATGGTAAGTGCGTCCATATTTGTGTAATGTGAAGGTCCAGGATCAGGTAGGGGTTGAGCTGGAAGATTCCCTTTCTCTCTGGCACTTAATTCGTCTTTTTATCCTGCAATTTCTGCTTCCATCGATTTAATACTCTTCGCTTGGGAAGTGGAGTTTTTCTTTATATCATCGACGGAAGTCTTTATTTCAGCCGATACTTGCATGAGATTTGTCAGAAGTAAGTTCATGAATGAAGAGGATTCATCAGCACCGGTCAACTGCAAAGGATTATTTGGTGCAGATGTGTTGACCGGATTTGAAAGTTTTGTGATTGGAAGGGGTGCTGACTCAATTGAAGTGGTTGTTGTTGTGGTGGAAGAGCCCTTTGGAAATTGTTTTGGGTTGGAACCATGTTTTGATTTTGTGATTGGTTCCAAGCAAAGTTAGGGTGATTCCTCCAATCTTGAGTATATGAGGAAGAAGAAGGATCGTTTCCAGGTCTTTGCTGAAATGCAGCATTAGTGTGACCTTGAAACGGTACATTCAAAGGACATTCTTCCGTCAAATGTGAAGGGTTTGAACAGCAGCCATAGACAGTTTTGGGAAGTGTGTATTGGTTTAGGGAGGCTGAAGAGATTTTGTTTTCTATAACGTCGAGCTTCCTTTATATTGCGGCCATTTTAGCTCTCATTATGACGGAAACATCGAGCTGATTGACTTCTTCCCTATGCGGTGGTGGTCTAACACTTTCCCATTATAATGTGTTTTGAGCTAAATCTTCTAGATATTTCCAAGTTTCACCATCATCTTTAGATAGGAATTGGCAATGACACATGGTTTCAAGCATCTGTCTAGTAGTGAGATCAATACCTTCATAGATAATTCGACACAAATCCTATCTGGAGATTCCGTGATGAGGGCATTGTAAAAGAAGATCCTTGAACCGTTCAAAGCATTTCCAGAATGGTTCATTGGGAAGTTGGGTGAATTTGAAGATTTCGCTCCGAACACGGCTGGTCTTGTGATTGGAATAAAATTTCTTAAGGAATGCTGCAATAAATTAATCCCATTTTGAAATAGAACGTGCGGTTGTATTGTAAAGCCACTTCTCGGCTAAATCGCACAAAGTGAATGGGAGAAAACGTAAACGCAGAGCATCCAAAGACAGTTATGACGTTCCAATCATTGCACATACGTTTTCGAATTTGGAGATAAAAACGTATACGTCTTCAGATTCAAGACCGTGAAATTTGGGTAACAGTTTGATGAATTGGGGGTTGATTTCAAAATTTCCCCCGTTGGCAGGTGGTATAGAAAGACAGGTGGGAAGGGGAACACGTAAAGGATAGCATCTCTCTTGGAGAGAAATGCATGGAGGATTCTGCGTACCTGTGGGCGGTGGCAGAGTGGTGTAAAAGTTTGATGGAAATCCGTCCATCGCGGTGGTGGTGGGAAAAAGAAAATGTAAAAATACCGACCTTGGGGTCGATGGGGGAAAAACGCGGACAAGACGGGCACTAGAATCCTGTTCATACCAGAATATTGAATTTTATACCGCCCATTCTTACGCTCGTTTATTTATAGGCAGGTGCTTTTAATCAGTGTTTGCTACATATTTGCAGAATACTGGTTCTCAACTCTAAACAGTGAAATCCATGGAAAAGTACGACAAATTCCGGATTACTGCCAACAACAGATAAAACACGGTCTCCGCTCTCTATCCGTGTGTTGCCACATACCAGTTAAGGGACAAAATGGCAAATCGATTGTCATGTCATGCACAAGGCTCAATGGCAACACAAGATCCAAGAAATCTACGCGGAGCTCGAGGAAATCATGGCAAAAGATCCACATCACATCACCTTTTGTTCTACTAAAATTCTGGAATAATTGTGAAGAGTTTCTGAGAAAAGTCATATACCACACAGCAGACAACAACAAACCAGGGAACACGACAAATCCCTATGACCCAACTCACCAAGATGGTCGCGGAACCGCGGCCAATAGGGGGTCTAGGCCGCGGTTCCGCGGCCGTACAGTGTCCTCTCTCTGTCGTATTTTGGGGGCAGTTTGGGGACTTCATATTGAGGCAGATTGTTGCCCTAGGTTTCCAGTTCCCTGCCTATAAATATCCCAGAACTTGCCAAGCTTTTGGTGTTCATTCTTTGTTCCTCTTTTTGCTAGGATTTAGTCTTTTTCTTCTTCTTCTTCATTCTTCCTCCATGAAAATGTAGTGAGAGCATTGAGTGGATGTTAATGAAGATGAGGGTTTTTGTATCATTCTCTTTTGTTTAACTTTCCCTTGAGATTTTTGCTTCCTCTTGATCTTTCAACCTCTTCATTGAGCTTGAAAGGTTAAGGGTTAGTTATTGATCTCAAGGGTCGTATTTTCTTATGGAATTAGCGCTTCATTTCACATGCGTTCTCTACCCATCTCTTTATCTTGCAACCTCTTGATTGAGCTTGCAAGTTTAAGGGTTGGCTATTGATCCCATGCTCGTCTTGAGTTCTAGTTTCTAGTTCTTTTTATTGCTTATTTATTACATGCTTTTTATTACCTTGCTTTACTTATTTGCAATTTAATTCATGCACTTATTTACTTGTAATCTTTTCTTTTCTTTTCTTTTGCTCTTTTTGATTCTTTTTGTGAATGGTTGTAATTATTGTTGTTGTTAAGAATCAATACGATATTGTAAGTTAATACTTCCTTGCTCATTTCCTTTTCCCGTTATTTTCCATTGATCTCCGCCCAAACCATACGCAAGCGCTCCGTTAGGCACCCTACCCTACCAAGGTAACGGTGATTCCTAACCGCGACCGGTTGCGTTCGGTTTGGCCGGAGGCGAAAGCAAGAGACAAGAACGGAAGGACAAGGGTAAATAAGCCGGATTCCACGAATACCGTGCTTAAAATCCCCTAATCCACGTTGTTGCCGATTGCTCTAGCTTCAATTGGTCAAGACTCGGCTCAATGGTTTTGAGTACGGATTTCTTTAGCTTACAATTTCGTATCTTTTTCTTAACAACTTCATACTTGCATATAAAACACATAGGTTAGATTGAACAAACTCATACAAATTCTTTATTGACTCGTCTAAAACAAGAACGGACATACAACCATCTCCCTGTGGATCGACCCGTGCTCAACCGGCTAGCTGCATAGCGACACCGTCCTGATCGCGGTTATACTTTAGAACTTTGAACATCCGACACGCTTTTGGCGCGCGATCAAATGGCGCCGTTGCCGGGGAGATGGTAACGTATTTCTTTTCTTGTTATTCGGCTTAATATTCTTTTTGTATATATATATATATAAAAAAATATCTTTTTGTCGTTTTTGATCATTTTTGTGGGCAAGAGTGCAGATTTTTGCAGATTTGCAAACTGCGATTGTGGGGAGCAAAGTGTACATTCAAGGCTGAGGTGATTGCAAAGTACAGTGCCAAAGATCCGGGTAGTTTGACCGGCGCAAGCGAACTTTTCAAGCTTACCGGATTTTATTCAACGGGGGTTTCCTAACCCAAAAACTTAACGGTACGTACTTTACTAACACCTTCTTCTCAAACCCAACGCATCCAATATACTATTCTTTGCAGGATTCTTTGCAAGTTCGCGAACAAACGCTAAAAATTGACTAACCCGTATTTGTTGCAGTGCCGCGCTTAAACTAAAAAAACGATTTTTTGATTCTTTATAGAATTTTTATTGAATTGCGTATTGCATCAATTAATACGGACTTAAGGGCAAGCGAACCCCACAATATACGGTAAAGGATTTCATCACCTTTTCCGTGGCCCACAAATCACGAACTTGAGCATAACGTTTACCCGCACAAAATTTAAAAGAAATTAGACTTTAAGCCTTAAGGACTTCGCGCTCATTAGGAGAAGTTAACCGTGTTTAGAACCTCGCTTAACGGTACATTGTTTACGGGGTGTCTAGGAAAGTGTTAACGGCGAAACCGCCAAAAGAGAAAGGGTTATTTAATTAAGGAACTTCGCGAAAGCGTTGGAAAACCTCCCCTTATCTCTGCACTTACCTGGCCTCATGATCAATGTATCTTGAGCCCGTTTCTCGACACAGTTTTACTTCGACAATCAAGTTCTGGAGTAGGTCTAGTTGATCTAGGTGAACCCTAGAACGATTAGGTGTGTGGTATTTTTGTGTCGTGATTGTTTTTGTCCATATTTTTTTTTGTGTGTATATTTCATTCTTTTGTTAATATCTACCTAAAAAAAAAATCAAAAAAAATCACATTTCCCCCCTCCTTTTCTCTGCCTTTCTTTCTTTCTCTCTTCATATCATGGGTACCCCACCTCGCAAAACTCTTGCCGAACTTTGGTACCCACAACCAGACATTACTTCTTACGGTTCTTGCTTTGGCCGAACGTCGAACGATCCCTCCATGCCCAAAATCTCTTTGAAAGATCGGATAGACGCGTCTAGGACAAACACTTGCCCTTCGCAATCCACTTTGGATCAACCTTTTCAACCTCCCCCACCCTCTTATATTGATACCCCTTTTGCAAGTCGTCCTTTGTCCATCGCTGAACATATTGAACAATCCTGTAGCCGATCTTTCACTCCTTTCACCACTACAGATTCCTGGGATCAACAATTCCATTCACCTTCTTATCCAAATGTTGATCCTGTTCCTGTCCAGCCATTCAATTCCTACCAGTCCTACCCGACTTTTGCACCTTCCCTAGAAATTGCTTCTGAACCACCATTTGGGAATTTTCAGTATCCAAACAACTTCGAATCTTTTACTGAAACTGCATCACAACACATGTCTAGTCCGGAACAGTCGTTGGAAGACTTTAGGATAGCGTCGTACCAACAGATGATGGATTTGAATGCGTCCATGACCGCCTTCATACAACCTAGTGACCCGGTAGCTAGTTTTCAACTAGCTCCAAATTTTCCAATGTATGAAGAGGCGGTAGGACAGGCTGTGAATTTGAGTGGTGAGAGTGAGCTGTACCCCCTTCCGAATCAAGCCTACCCATGTCAACTTGAATCCCACAACTCCAGTTTTGAATGTCTATCTAGTGTTCCCAACGATTCACCGATTGAAGATAGAATGATTAATGAGTTGTGCGACTTTGTCGTGTTTGATTTACCCGATTGTGAAGGGACCTTGCCAAGTGAAACCACACCCACTCCTTTTGACCTCTACATCTCCACTCTAGAACCTGAATTGATTAATATCCATGCTTCTGTTGAGGTGTTTGAGAATATTGATTTTCACTTGATTGAGGATATTGACGCCGGGAATATTTTGGATGATGAACCTGTAGATTTGGCAGAATTTTTCTCTCCAATTCATCATCCCGAGTCATTAACTGTTTTTCCCGAACCCCATATGCGTCTTGATTTTGATGAAATTTGCATGGATAGGCTGAATTTTGAGGAAACTTTTGAGGATATTTTTGAGGATGAACCAGTTTTAATTAATGAGTCGGATTTTCCAATTCATCCTGTTCCTTTCATTGACGGTGTACACCCTCCGGAACCTTTAACCGATAGCCTTCCTCAATCACCTACCTCCATCCTTTCCATCGTTCCGACCTTGCAAGAAACCGTCTCACTTTCATTTCATATGTCTGGTTTACCAAGTTCGGCGTACCCATGGTTTCTCACGAATCTTGAGGGATTTGACCCAATTTCTCGCCATATTGATAGATTAGTACAATCCATCTTTTCACATCGATCATTACAGATTGTGCTAATTTATTCAATCTATTTCCACCCTCAAGTTCGTATTCCACTTCTCTCTCCCTTCCGCCATTCTTCTTCTCATATACCGAGACCGTATCCCGCTTCTATCTCCATACGGTTTCGCGTATTCTCCATTTCTTACCTTTCCACGTTCTTTCACCAACCAGCACATTATAGAGATAAAATCTTTGAATGGTTGGTGCTCTCTTTTGGCCTGTGTAAGGCCTTGTATAGCTTGATACCATTCTCTTTCCCCCCTAATCCTGAACTTCAACGCTTAACAGTGGAAACACTGTTTTACTTAAGTTTGGGGGGGACTCTTTTTTTGTATATATTTTTTGTTTTCCTTTTTGTTTTGTATATAATTTGTTTCTAGGGAGCGCCGACAATTTTGACCCTCTTGGTGTAGCCTGACAGTGAGGGCACTGTCAAGTTTAAGTTTGGGGGTGTGCTCGGTAAGCTTTCTTCCTTCGCATTCATTTGTATATTTTGCATTTGCATACCTTATTAAAAACCCACAAAAATTAAAAATTTTCCAAAAAATATAAAAACTTTGTCGTCAAGTTAGCTAATAGGGTAACTTAGATCTTATTCCGAAAGTTTAGTTGATATGATAGAAATAACTAAATTCTAGGCTTAGGGATTGAAAACCCTAAAAATAACCCTCATTCTGTCTAACTTTGGTAAGTATACGTCCTTACAGTTTTTTTTGAGAAATAGGTAATCTTGAGTTCAGTTCTTGAGTTAAGTCAAGATGAAGGGAAAGTATTGATGCTTTACTGAAGGATAAGTCTGAAAAATAGTTTCTTTTCTCGAGTTCAAATTTAGAAAGTATATACCCTACAAACTGCACTTACACGCACCTTGAAACTTGGGATAGTAGAGGATACCTTGAAATACTCTTGCCTGAAAGCCTAGTATGAAAGAAAAAACGGTATTTAAAGCTAAACACCAAAAGAGCATGTTGAAAAATATATCCGGTCTTGAAAAAGAAAAAGAAAAAGAAAAAGAAAAAGAAAAATAGAATAAAGTCAAGACCTGGAAACTGCTATTTACGCTTTAAGCTCACACATTCAGTAATCGGCCGTTAGTGCCTCAAAAAGCATTAATAGTCGCATGAAAGGTGTGTGAGCAACACCGTCCATCATTAAATGAAAAGAAGTAGTATTAGGTATTAGGGCAAGGGTATTATAGCTTGAATTGAATTTTTGGGTGTAGGGGTGCAAATATACACACACGTAGGGGTATACAATTGATGTTTGGATAAGAGATAGAAATAAAGAATAAGACTTGTGTTTTCTGTAAAGTTGATAAAAATCCCTGATTTGAGGCCGCACTTTAGAAGGAAAACTCAGGAGAACCAACATCTTTCTAAACTTTTTTGGAACGTATAGGATCTAAAGTTAAACAGATAAGAGGTGTGAAACATAAGGATTAGATATTTCTAACTTAGGATGATAGAGTTTCTAACGTAAATACTAAACTGTAGGAGTAGAATCGATGTTAACTTGTAACACTAGCTTGACGGGATTTTGTGGGTGTAATCCGCTGAAAACCCTCAGGAGACAACACTCCTCCTACTAGGGACACCTAGAGGTTTAACGGCTTGTTGCACATGCTCAGTGCAATCGCGTTCCCTGCGAAAGTGCGGTTAGGATCTTATACTTTTTTGTGAATAATTGGTTTTGCTCGGGACGAGCAAAAGTTAAGTTTGGGGGTATTTGTTCATACCAGAATATTGCATTTTATACCGCCCATTCTTACGCTCGTTTATTTATAGGCAGGTGCTTTTAATCAGTGTTTGCTACATATTTGCAGAATACTGGTTCTCAACTCTAAACAGTGAAATCCATGGAAAAGTACGACAAATTCCGGATTACTGCCAACAACAGATAAAACACGGTCTCCGCTCTCTATCCGTGTGTTGCCACATACCAGTTAAGGGACAAAATGGCAAATCGATTGTCATGTCATGCACAAGGCTCAATGGCAACACAAGATCCAAGAAATCTACGCGGAGCTCGAGGAAATCATGGCAAAAGATCCACATCACATCACCTTTTGTTCTACTAAAATTCTGGAATAATTGTGAAGAGTTTCTGAGAAAAGTCATATACCACACAGCAGACAACAAAAAACCAGGGAACACAACAAATCCCCATGACCCAACTCACCAAGATGGCCGCGGAACCGCGGCCGATAGGGGGTCTAGGCCGCGGTTCCGCGGCCGTACAGTGTCCTCTCTCTGTCGTATTTTGGGGGCAGTTTGGGGACTTCATATTGAGGCAGATTATTGCCCTAGGTTTCCAGTTCCCTGCCTATAAATATCCCAGAACTTGCCAAGCTTTTGGTGTTCATTCTTTGTTCCTCTTTTTGCTAGGATTTAGTCTTTTTCTTCTTCTTCTTCATTCTTCCTCCATGAAAATGTAGTGAGAGCATTGAGTGGATGTTAATGAAGATGAGGGTTTTTGTATCAGTCTCTTTTGTTTAACTTCCCCTTGAGATTTTTGCTTCCTCTTGATCTTTCAACCTCTTCATTGAGCTTGAAAGGTTAAGGGTTAGTTATTGATCTCAAGGGTCGTATTTTCTTATGGAATTAGCGCTTCATTTCACATGCGTTCTCTACCCTTCTCTTGATCTTGCAACCTCTTGATTGAGCTTGCAAGTTTAAGGGTTGGCTATTGATCCCATGCTCGTCTTGAGTTCTAGTTTCTAGTTCTTTTTATTGCTTATTTATTACATGCTTTTTATTACCTTACTTTACTTATTTGCAATTTAATTCATGCACTTATTTACTTGTAATCTTTTCTTTTCTTTTGCTCTTTTTGATTCTTTTTGTGAATGGTTGTAATTATTGTTGTTGTTAAGAATCAATACGATATTGTAAGTTAATACTTCCTTGCTCATTTCCTTTTCCCGTTATTTTCCATTGATCTCCGCCCAAACCATACGCAAGCGCTCCGTTAGGCACCCTACCCTACCAAGGTAACGGTGATTCCTAACCGCGACCGGTTGCGTTCAGTTTGGCCGGAGGCAAAAGCAACAGACAAGAACGGAAGGACAAGGGTAAATAAGCCGGATTCCACGAATACCGTGCTTAAAATCCCCTAATCCACGTTGTTGCCGATTGCTCTAGCTTCAATTGGTCAAGACTCGGCTCAAAAGTTTTGAGTATGGATTTCTTTAGCTTACAATTTCGTATCTTTTTCTTAACAACTTCATACTTGCATATAAAACACATAGGTTAGATTGAACAAACTCATACAAATTCTTTATTAACTCGTCTAAAACAAGAACGGACATACAACCATCTCCCTGTGGATCGACCCATGCTCAACCGGCTAGCTGCATAGCGACACCGTCCTGATCGCGGTTATACTTTAGAACTTTGAACATCCGACACGCTTTTGGCGTGTGATCAAATCCCGTGTCCAGCCAAGCTTGCACTAAAGGGTTTAGTACAAGTGGTAGCGTTATGATAATTAGGGGAAATGTGAAGTGGTGTTTGTTTTGAAAAAGATACGGATTTTTTTTGAAAAAATGATGCAAATCACAACAAATGCACAAGCAAAACCCTAAGCCTAATGGTCACCTAGGTATAGTTTCTAGACCGCTCCAAACTGCCAGAAGACAAATCGCAGGATCAATCCTCTACTACCTCTTTGTCTCTCTTATGGCCAGGTAAGTGCCAGGTAAGTGGGAGGTTCTCCACTACGTAAGTAGTAGGCCTAATTAAGTGACCACTTGCCTTAGACACACTTGTCTTAGACACCACAAATGAAACGCGGATAAGCAATAGATTAACTACGACCTCCTCTTGTCCTAAGTGAGCGCGACAGTCCTTAGAGTCATGTCTAGATTTCTTTTAATTAATGAGGGTAATGCGGATGCAGTTTTGTGATTTTCGGGGCTTAGGAAGGGTAATGAACTCCTCACCTAATCTGAATTTGGTCTTTTCCCCTTAATTTCCGTATTAAAATATGTGAACAACCAAGATCAAACACGCACAATTTTTTTATTTTGCGGCGCCTCGAATTTTGCAAAGAAACCTGCAGAAAATTTGTTATTGGAGGAGATTGAGAAAGAGATAAGAAAGTCAAGAAGTCACCTGAGAATTTTAGTGCACTGTAGCCTCTGACACGCGGCGGATCCGCCGCGGATGCTCCTTAATGCCGCGGAAACGCAGTCTTCTGTTGAGTTCGCTGCACAAAATTTTCACAGACTGCTCCTGATCACTTACTCAACTCTCTGGAATGCACTGAAAATTTTTCCCTTCGCTCCACAAATTCCAGATTTTCTTGCAACAAATCACAACGAATAGTTTAGTTTTTGCGCGAATTTTGATCTAAGAAATTTTGATGGAATAAATTTTTCAACTCAAATTTCAAAAACGAACAAATTAGCATACTATCCCCGGCAACGGCGCCGTTTGATTGAATGATTCTCGGTATGTAGGTAGAAAATGTATAGAAATCACAACCAAAGAAATTTTTGACCGCAATCAATAACGATGTCGTATGTAGCGCGTTAGCGAATACGGATCGTCCACAGGGAAAGTGTGATTTGATCGTATTTGATTTAGATGAATTGAAAATTAAAGAAAGAAAAGAAAAGACAATTCAATTCAAGATTTAAAAGTGAATTTCAAGAATTATCTAGATCTAAATCTGATTATCAAGAAAACATTAAAAATCAAGAATCAAGAATTGATGATATCCAATCGAATTAGGTTTCAAGAATCGAAGTGAGGCTCGTAGGAATCGATCGAATCTATAAATGTGATGAAATCTATTGATTACATTTTCTTATCCATTAATGATTTGATACTAGATCAATGACGATCAATGAGAATTAGGGATTTCTTGCGGAAACTAGGGTTTCATCATCTATCCCTTATCCTTTCGTTGATTTCATTCACACTCTAGCCTCTAGTGAATTCAAGAATCGATCGTGGATCACTAATTAAGAGCGAACACAATCAAGAAAGTATCGCTCGAAACTAGGTTGTCGATTCTTCAATTTACTAAAGTTTACAAAACTCATAGGACTTAAGAATCGTTTCAAGATTTGTAACATCATCATCTATTGATTCTCTCGACTCCTTCACGAGCGGAGTTTTACTCAAACATCATAACAAGAAACACAATCAAGAATTGAGATCTAATCATGATGCAAGAATGTAAAGAAAGTAAGATTAAAGATCTTCACCTTTTATTTATCAAAAATTTTGTTACACTTCGCTCAAAGACTACAAGAAATTGAGGAGAGAACTAGATCGCCGAATTGAACGTCGCATCATCTCCGTGAGTCGCGGATCGTTTTGGACCACTTGCTCGGATGAAGATCGGCTTCGCTCCAAAAAGGATTGTTGATTTCTCGCTTGATTTGGTACTCGGTGTTCTTAATTTTGGCTTTGGATTTTGAATTAGGGTTAGGTTTACAAGTTGTGTCACTCAACTTGTGTTGGGAATTGATGGAATGATCAACAACGTTAGAAGTGAAGCCTTAAAGTCCCTTTTATAGCCTTGATTAGGATTAGCTTCCTTTAGAAGCTAGGTTTAGTTTAGCTTCCCTTGTAAGCTTGGTAGTTAGGTAGAAGGTTCTAGAGTTAGTTAGTTAGGGTTAGCTTCCTTTATAAGCTTAGAGGTTAGGGAGAAGCTTCTAGGCGTAGGTAGTTAAGTAGCTTGCTTTGGAAGCTTAAGGATGTTTAGCTTGTACAAAGGGCCTTGCTATTCTGACAGAAGCTTCTGGAGTTCTCTGGATTTTACATTGTCTTGAAGAAGTTCTGAAGCTAAGAAGAGAAGCCTGAGATGAAAATTTCATGCTGACGTGTCATCATAGCCGCGGATCCACCGCGGGGAGGGCACTCCGGCCGCGGATCCGCGGCCATTTAAAAGCCTCGGTGCATCAATTTTCCAGAGTTGCTTGATATTGGCCTCATGGTATTTTTATGATATGTGTAATCTCATAAATCTTTCTATATCACTGCCAGATCTCAAATCTTGGACTTGGCGTATTTTTATCAGCACTTTTTGACGGTTTCGGCTCTTTTTCTGGAATTTCCTGCACAGATTCTCGAGACAAGTGTTGCGCTATACAAAGATTATGCGATGCAATGATAAACACTCAATTTCCCTCCAAAAATGTCAGTTTTAATATATAACACAAGTTAATTGGTATTTTACAGATGTTTTGCTAATATATGCTATATTCATACCGAACACCTTTAGATGATTACAAATAGTAGGGAAATTGACGTGTTAAAAATGCAATATTTTCGACTGATCACTAAGCATGTGATGGCCTAGCATATGAGGGGTCACATGCTAAGCATGTGATGGCTCCCCTCACATGCTAGCATGTGTGGGATCACATGTTAAGTATGTGATGCCCCCTCATATGCATATGAAGGGGTCACATGCTAGCATGTGACCCTAGCATATGAGGGGAGGCTCCTATTAAATGGGAGCCCAGGTTCTCCTCCCTTTTTTAAAATTCTTTTCTTTCTTTCTTTTCTTTATTTAATCATTTTTTATTTAATAAAATAAAATAAATTATAAATAATATTTTAAAATTAAAAAATAATAATAAATTAAAATAAAAAAACTTTTCTCTAAATATTTATTTACTTATTTATTTTTGTTTATATATATATATATATATATTCTTTTTTTTAACAAATGGAATAAAGCAAAGGAAAAAACACACACACACCAACGCATCGCATTGAGTTCGCATGTCTAGTTTGACCCGTCAATCGGAGGTTCTCTCGCACCAAAGCCGAGGCGTAATTAACGACAGCTTAGTCCGCGGATGCCGGAGATTCGGATCCCTACAATCAATAAACCCCAGCCTACCCTAGGCAGGGGGAATCTGTACTGCGCTTGACAAGCGTGCGCGTATTTCCATCTTAATGGGGTGAAGAAAAGCACCCTACAGATTTGGGCTTGCCCGGTGGGACCAATCTCTCCTCCCATATTTCGGGTTAAATATCAATGCGAACTCAATCAACATATACATTGATTGCCTGTACTGAAATCATGCTTCTTTATACAGGTTAACAATTTTCAATTGCCATCTTCGAACGCAGGTCGGTATTTGAACGACTTTCCTTGGCCCCAGCTGGGGGTAAGGCCAACGACACCGACAAAGTAATAAGGCATCTCATGTAAGCTCCAGCGGTGCCCCTGACAACTGTTCAATCGGGTATCTTCTCTAAGCTCCCCGTTATATGACCACCACGTCGTTAAACTGGAAACAGATGACCACCAAGTCGTTAAACTGGAAACTGATGACCACCAAGTCGTTAAACTGGAAACAGATGACCGCCAAGTCGTTAAACTGGAAATAGATGACCGCCAAATCGTTAAACTGGAAACAGGTGACCGCCAAGTCGTTAAACTGGGCACAAATGACCGCCAAGTCGTTAAACTGGGCACAAATGATCTCCAAGTCGTTAAACTGGAAACAGATTACCTCTAAGTCGTTAAACTGGAAACAGGTGACCGCCAAGTCGTTAAACTGGAAACAGATGACCTCCAAGTCGTTAAACTGGAAACAGATGACCACCAAGTCGTTAAACTGGGCACAGATGACCACCAAGTCGTTAAACTGGAAACAGATGACCACCAAGTCGTTAAACTGGAAACAGATGACCACCAAGTCGTTAAACTGGAAACAGATGACCACCACGTCGTTAAACCGGAAACAAATGACATCCAAGTCGTTAAATTGGAAACAGTAGACCTCTAATTCTTTAACTGGAAACAGATGACCTCTACGTCGTTAAACTGGAAACAGGTGACCTCTAAGTCGTTAAACTGGACACAGTAGACCTCTAAGTCTTTAAACTAGAAACAGATGACCACCACGTCGTTAAACTGGAAACAGATGACCTCTAAGTCGTTAAACTGGGGATATTCGACCACCACGTCGTTAAACTGGGTACAACTGACCACCACGTCATTAAACTGGGAATGACTGACCACCACGTCGTTAAACTGGGAATGATAGACCTCTAAGTCTTTAAACTGGGAACCGCTGACCACCACGTCATTAAACTGGGAACAGTAGACCTCTAAGTCGTTAAACTGGGGATATAAAGATGTGTAAATAAAAAAATAAATATATAAAAAAATAAAAAGCCGAAATGATAGGGCAATGTTCATACCATAATTTTGCATTATTATATTGCCCATTCTTATTCATTTTATAAATAAACAGATGCTTTTGATCCATGTCTGCTACATAGTTGCAGGTTACAGGTTCTCGGAACAAAACAGTAAAAATGATGAAAAGACGATGCAAAAAGTGAGACTACGACCAACAAATAGAAGAATCTTGATCATGCCTATAGTTTGAGAGACAAATGAAGATTAATGGACAATTTCACAAAGTACAAAGGCAGCGCAAGGTTCAAGACTTCGACACGAAGCAAAGGGTAAAAGTCCATGACATTATGCACTGTGGAAATCTGGAAGAGACTAGAAGACATTCTGAAGAACCAAGTAAAGAAAAGCCAAGTAAAAAGCAACATGAGAATTACCAGAGAGACAGAAGCCCAAGAGCCTCGATATGGCCACGGATCCGCGGCCAAACATGGCTTTTGGCCGCGGTTCCGCGGCCATGATAAGCACGTGTCGGTGCATATTTTGATGGTGTGGCGGTGCGTTGACTAGGCTTTCTAGGGTAATTTTGTAAATGCAGATAGGGATCGGATGTAACCCTAGGGTTTCTATGATCTATAAATAGAAACCCTAATGCTCTTTTTTAGAGCATGCCTCTTTTTGTTTATCAAATTCAGAAATTTTAATCGCTATCATGTTTTGAAGAGTGCATCGAATAAAATAAGTAGTTTTTTCTTTACCTTGCCCTAGTTAATTTCTTTTCTGCCGTAGTTTAGAAATTTATTTTTCTGCCCTAGTTAGATTTTATTTATCTGCCATAGTTTAGATAATTAGTCTTTTAAAAACAATCATAAAAAAATATCTTTTATCAATTCCCTAATGACTGAGTAGTTCCTCACTTGTTAGGGTTAGGAATAGGAAATGTTTGAGAGATGAAAATCTCTCACCCCTTTCTTGCCCATAGCATATTTTTTATCGGACTCCATGCATACATACACACACCGCTCACTACGGCACCCTACCCCACATGGTAGCGGTGATACCGTAGTTTAAAAGACCGGTTGTGTATGTTTTCCATAGAGGTTAGGGTAAGAATGAAGAAAGGACGGACAAGGACCTAGAGGAAGAAACATCGTTTCTTTCCGATCGTGCTAATCCCCTTTATTAATTATTACCATAACACCTAAATAGATCTTAATTAGGGTATTGAAAGCGGTGAGAAATATTAAATTTCCAAACTTAACCTAAACCAAACCCTAGAAAGGTTTCAATCCTAGTCTAAATCAACCTTAGTCTTTAGTGATAATCCAATCCACCACAATTGGAATTAACTCGTTAGAACAAATAGAAAATACACAAAATCCCTGTGGACCGACCCGTACTCACCGGCTAGCTACCAAGCGACGCCGTTCTTGATTGCGGTAAAATTCTTTGATTCATCTTTTAAAAGCACACACACGCAACATACTTAACAATCAAATGGCGACGTTGCCGGGGATGGCGTAGTTATTTTCTTTTTGTAATTTCGGGTTAATATAAAATCATAAAATTCATAAAAACTGAAAAACTAAAAATATAAAAATTTTATCATCTTGTTATTTTTTGAAGGGTGTTTCATTTGAATTGTGCAGGATCGACGAACGAATTCAGATCTGGAAAAATCCAGAGAGCAAAACAGAAAATAGCAGATCTGAACAACAGAGAAAAATCAGAACAGAGGAGCAGAAGAAATTTCGGGAACTAAACCGCACAGTCCATCGCGGAACCGCGGCAATAACTCACCTTTGGCGGCGGAAACGCGGTCTTGTGGTGACGTCAGCACGTGGAAATCCCTCTGTAAGCTTTCTCTTCTTCTCTGTAACCCTATTATCTTCTCTGTAAAATTTTCCTGTAGGGTTCTTTGCGCAAAAACTTCTCCCCTTCTCCAATAACTTGATCTTGTGCATGATTCTTTGCGCCGCAATAAAAAAAATTGTTTGCAAGTGTTTGATTGTGTTTACTGCTTTGCATATTTAAAATTGACTTCAAGGGGCTTTTACACCAACCCAGATGGGTGAGGATTTCATTACCTTTCCTAGGACCCCAAAAATCACATAAAGCATATTGCATTGACCATCGAGTTAAATTAAAAAAGATTAAACTCGGTCTATAAGGACTTCGCTCTCAACAGGACAAAGGAATAGTTGTAGGCATCGATCGTTTATCTAAACCTAACTTTATGGTGTCTAGACTAGACAAGTGGGGAAAAGTAACTTTAAAAGGCCTGTCTCACGGTGATTCGTGAGCGGATCCCTCCTTTCTCTACTTGTGGTTACCTGACCACAATTGGCGGTGAAGAGGCGATTTGATGTCCTCACATCTTGCCTTTGGAACAGTTAGGAGCAGTCTAGTAGACCTAGGTGACCCTAGATCTAGGCTTGATTATGCAATTTGTGATTGACTTGAACGTGTGTCTAAGCTTTTTATTGAAAATCTTTTTTGCAAAAAGCTCCTTATAAAAAAAACACAAAACGAAAAAAAAATTTATAAAAATTTGCCACTTGTCGCTAAGAAATCCATTACGCCCCACTTACACCCACTTTCCTCTCATTGATGTTTTCTTACCCCCACCTTCTGTTTTCACCTTTTGACTACACTACCTCTTTAGTGTATGTCCGGTTGGACTAGGGACACTAGCGCTGTTCAGACCATAATATTGCATTATTATATTCTCCATTTTTATTCTTTTTATGAATAAACAGGTACTTTTGACGCATGTCTACTACATGTTACAGGTTGCAGGTTCTTGGACAGGAAACAGTGAAAACGATGTAAAGACAATGAAAATATAGACTTTTGACCAACAAACAGAGAACTCTTGATCAAGCCTACATCAAAGAACAGTTCACAATCAATAAGGCAAGGAAGGTCCAAAATAATAAGGCAAACGGTTAAAAGATCCATTGCAAAATGTTCACTGAAGATCTGGAACCAATGGAGAAGCCCAATTAATAAAATAAACCCAAGAACCAGAAGCCCAAAGAACCTTGAAGCAGCCCAGGAAAATTCATGAGGTGATCTCACTAAAGGGCCGCGGAACCGTGGCCCAAGCCAGCCATTGCCGCGGTTCCGCGGCTAGAAGAAGCCCATATGCAAAATATTTTTTACCAAAATACAGTGGCGGCGTTGACCGGTCTTCCTAGAGGGTTATTTTTGTAAATGCAAACATGCGGATCAAAATGTAACCTAAGGTTTCTATTTCCTATAAATAGAACTCTAATCATTGTAATTTCTTATGCCTCCCTTTAATAAATAAAATTTAGAAATCTTTTGGAGAGCATCGGTGTTTCTTCTCCATTCAGAAATTCAGATCTGACAACCCTGCATGGATGATTGGAGGGATGCATCTGTAAGTAATTTAATTTCTTGCCTTAGTGTAAATTTAAATTCCTTGCCCTAGGTAGATTTAATTTCATGCCCTAGGAACTTGTTTAGGATTTAGCTTTTGGGAAGGATTTTGAGAGATGAGATCTCTCATCCCTTTCTTACCCACAAAATATTTACAATAGGACTCCATGCATACATGCACATACCGCTCCCTACGACACTCTATCCCTCGAGGTAGCGGTGATACCGTAGTATAAAGGCCCGGGTGTGATGTTTTCCATGGAGGTTAGGGTAAGGATCTCTAAAGGAAGGACAAGAACCTAGAGGAAGGAACACCTTCCTGAACGGATCTAATCCACTTTATTGATAATTACCATAACTCCTCACAGATTTTCATTCGGGTATTGAAAGTGGTGAGATTTAATTACATTTCCAAACCATCCCTAAACCTATCCCTAGCAAGAGTAGATCTAGATAATTGCCCTAGGATAATTTAGATTTTTAGATTTAAAAATCAACCGAACACCCTTCGGAATTAACTCGTAAGAACGAATCGGAAAGTCACAACATCCCTGTGGACCGACCCGTACTCACCGGCTAGCTGCAAAGCGACGCCGTTCTTGATTGCGGTTACAAATATTTTTGATCTATCTTTTAGAAAGCGCAAGCACGCTAAATCTATTCAATCAAATGGCGTCGTTGCCGGGGATGGCGTAGAATTTTCTTTTCGCAATTTCGGGTTAATCATAAAATTTAAAAAATCTGAAAAATAAAAAAAATATAAAAATATATATAATTTGTTATTTTTGGAAGGGATACTTTGTGGTTGAATTTTTGCAGGATATACAAATTCGGATCTGGAAATTTCCAGAAAGCAAAACGGAAAACGGGGTATCGGAACAGAAGATATTTTTAACAACAGAACACTGGATTTTTTTTGAAGCAGTGAACCGCCCAAACTGCCGCGATTCTGCGGCCAAAACCAACCTTAGCCCGCGGAACCGCGGCCTTCTAGTGGAATCAGAGCATATAAAATTTTTTGGGGACTCGAGCCGACAATCTCGCCGCGAAAACGCGGCACAAACGCGTTTTTACCGCGGAAAGGCGGCGGTACAGTGGTATCTTCTTCTAAAAAATTTTTTGTAAGATCTTCTGTTTCTCCTCTGTAATTTTTGAAATATATTTTCTGAAAAATTCCTGCAGGATTTTGTGCACATTAAAAATATATTCCCTTCCAAATAACGATCTTGTGCAGGATTTTTAGGCCCCGCTTGAACTAAATTGATTGCAAGAAATATTTTGTTGTTGCATATCTTTTCTCGAATATCTTTTTGCAACAATTTCTTTCCAAATAAAGATTCTTGTGATATGCTTCAAATAATAACCAATTGCAAGTAATATTTTGCTGTTGCATATCTTTTCTATAAAATATTTTGCTGTTGCATATCTTTTCTCTAAAATCTTTTTGCAACAAAAAATTTTCCAAATAAAGAGAAAGAAAAAAATCAATGAAAAATGAAAATAAAAAGGACAAATATTTTATAGAACTTGAAATTTTTTTTAGCCCCAAATAAATCCTTGCACCACCCAACCTTCCTTCTTGTCACCTTTCTTCTTCTAACATGGGTACCCCACACAATAAATCATTAGCCGAACTTTGGTATCCCGAACCTAATTTTGCGTCATATGTCAATGTGTTCGGTCAATTTAAAGACGATCCTTCCATGCCTAAAAAATCTTTGAAAGATCACATAGAGGAGTCTAGGAGAAACAGTTTGACTTTTCAACCCACTTTGTGTCAACCAAGTCAACCTTCACCACTTCCATATGTTGATACCACTCTTTCGAGTCCATCTGACACTCTTAGGCCGATGTCCATTGCTGAGCACATTGCTCAATCTCGCAGCCGATCTTTCACCCCTCTCCACACATCTAGTTCTAGGGATCCACAAGATTATTCATATTTTTATCCACATGTAGACCCTATCCCTGTCCTACCACCCACTTCCTACCAGTCCTACCCGACCTTTCCACCTTCACTAGACATTGATTCTACACAGCCTGTTGGGAGTTTTGCATATCCACACAATTTCGAATCTTTTCCCGAAACCCCCTTACCACCAAAGTCTAGTTTGGAAGAGGCGTTGGAGGCGTATATCGCAGCAACAAACAAAATGGTTAGGAATGTGGAAGCGTCCGTGGCCGCCCTTATGCAACCCGCTGAACCGGTAGCTAGTTTCCCGCTCGCACCAAATTTTTTAATGTATGAGGAGGCGGTTGGACAGAGTGAGAATGAGAGAGGATTTCCAAATCAAACCTACCCATACCCAATTCCAGCCCACAACTCCGGTTTTCCATCGATTGCCCTAAATAGTTCACCTGTTGAAAATAAAAATGAGTTGTGTGATTTTGTAGTGCTTGATTTGCCAAATTGTGAAGAACCCCTTTCGAGTGAAACCGCACCTAATCCGTTTAACCTTTACACATCCACTCTAGAACCTAAATCGATAGATATCCATGCTTTTGATGAGGTGTCTAAAGAAATTGATTTTCACTTGATTGAGGATATAGACGCCGGGAATATTTCGGATGATGAACCTGTCGATTTGCTTGAAATTTTATGTTCAAATAATCATCCTGAGTTATTAAATATTTCTCCCGAATCTCATATGCGTCTAGATTTCGATGATAATGGCATGGATGAGTTGAATATTGAGGATAGTATTGAGGAGAGTCTTGAGGATAATATTGAGGTTGAATCATTTTTGTTTGATGTGTCTGATTTTCCAGTTCATCCTCTTGAACGTTTAACTAAATCACCCTCCCTCCTTTCCATCGTTCCGACCCCGCTTGAAGACTGTGAGCTTGAAAATTTTTCCTTTGAATCTGACACAGTCCTCACAGACGAAAACACTTACGAGTGTTTCACTTATTCGGACGATGTTGATGACTCACCACCCGAGTTTGAGTCCTTTACATTTTCAGATGAGTTAGTCGAACCATCAGACTCAGTTTCTTACAGTAGTTTCGAACCATTGATGGAATCTTTCAAGTTCGATACTGATTACTTAGGTAAGAGTACGACTATCCCTCAATCACTCCCTTTCGTCCTTCCTGTTGTTCCGACCGTGGAAGTGACCATTACGCTTTCATCTCCTATACCAAGTTCGGCGTACCCATGTTTTCTTGCGAATCTTGAGGGATTTGACCCCATTTCCCGACGGGTTGATAGGTTAGCGCAATCGCTTATAACATATCGGTCATCACATATTGCGCTAATTTATTCACTCAACTTACACCCTCAAGATCGTACTCCACTTCCTTCTTCTTTTCGCCATTCTTCTCCTCCACCGAGACCATATTCTACCATTCTTCTTTCCACACGGTCTCGCGTGCTTCTCATTTTCTTGCACCAACTATACCATTTCCACGATAAGATTTTTGAATGGTTGGTGCTAACTTTTGGCTTGTGCAAGGCTAAGCTTAAGTTTGGGGGAATCTTTGTATATATGTATATATGTTTTCTTTTCATTTCTATAGAAAAAATAAAAAAAAATTTCAAAACATTAAAAAAAAATATAAATAAATAAACAGGGGAATGCCGGTAGTTTGACCCTCTTGGTTTAGCATGACAGTGAGGACACCGTCAAGTTCAAGTTTGGGGGTATGCTCGGTACGTCTTCTTCCTTCGCATTCATTTGTACATATTTTTGCATTTGCATATTTATTTGAAAACCCATAAAAATTGAAAAATTTCAAAAATTATAAAAATCAATGTATTCAATTTGGTCTAATTGATTTAAGTCTGACAAATGGGTTAATTAGCTAGGAACAACTAGATCTTAGACTTAGTGAATTAAAAACCCTAAAAATAACATTCCTTAAAGTTTAGCGGTAGAAAGTATATGTTTTTGTAGTTTATTTAGAAATAGGCAAATTTTGGGTTCACTTCTTGGGCTAAGTCGAAACAAGGGAAGAGTATTGATGTTCTTATTAGAGTATAAGTTTGAAAAATAATTCCTAGCTTAAATCTAGAATCTGAAAATGTATACCCTACAATTTGCACAATCACGCACCTTGAAACTTGGAATAGTATAAGAGACCTTGAAATGCTCTTGTCTAAAGTCCTTAGTGCAATGAAAATAAAAGAAAAAAAGTGAATAAAGAAAAAAAAATGGACACTGGTTTTTGTGATTACTTAAGGCTGTAAAAAATAGAAAAATATTTAGCAAGGGTGCCTTATCACCTAGTGCCTTAGACCAACTGGTTTGGGAGTCACTGCTAAAACCTTGGGTGTTGCAAAACTAGGAATTACGCTTAAAAGTGCTAACACATCTTGTAATCGGTTGTTGGTACATCAAGAAGTATTAACGGTCGCATGAAGGATGTGTAAGCAAATTTCATTTAAAAATTCACTAATTAATAAGTGCTTTGGACAATGGACGAGAGTATGATTGCTTGATTTGAATTTCCAAATGTAGGGGTGATATTTACACACACGTGGGGATATGTGATTAGAGTTTAGATGAGAGAAAGGAATGAAGGATAGAACTTATATCTTTAATAGAGTTGATAGAAATTCCTAAGTAGAGATGGAACCCTAGAAGGAAAACTTAAGAAATGCCGAAAGCTAAGTAAGTCCACAGGATGTATATAATCTTAAGTTAAATGATAAGGATGCGTGAAGAATATGGGTGGATAATTTACAAGTAAAAGATAATAGAATTCCTTGTTAGAAAATCTAATTGGAGAACAAAAGTCAATGGGCCGAATTGATAGGATTTTGTGGGTGTAATCCGCTGAAAACCCTCAGGAGACAACACTCCTCCTACTAGGGACACCTAGAGGTTTAACGGCTTGTTGCACGTGCTCAGTGCAATCGCGTTTCCCTGCGAAAATGTGGTTAGGATTTTAGTGAATAAAAATAAGTTTGCTCGAGGACGAGCAAAAGATAAGTTTGGGGGTATTTGTTCAGACCATAATATTGCATTATTATATTCTCCATTCTTATTCTTTTTATAAATAAACAGGTACTTTTGACGCATGTCTACTACATGTTACAGGTTGCAGGTTCTTGGACAGGAAACAGTGAAAACGATGTAAAGACAATGAAAATATAGACTTTTGACCAACAAACAGAGGACTCTTGATCAAGCCTACATCAAAGAACAGTTCACAATCAATAAGGCAAGGAAGGTCCAAAATAATAAGGCAAACGGTTAAAAGATCCATTGCAAAATGTTCACTGAAGATCTGGAACCAATGGAGAAGCCCAATTAATTAAATAAACCCAAGAACCAGAAGCCCAAAGAACCTTGAAGCAGCCCAGGAAAATTCATGAGGTGATCTCACTAAAGGGCCGCGGAACCGCGGCCCAAGCCAGCCATTGCCGCGGTTCCGCGGCTAGAAGAAGCCCATATGCAATATATTTTTTACCAAAATACAGTGGCGGCGTTGACCGGTCTTCCTAGAGGGTTATTTTTGTAAATGCAAACATGCGGATCAAAATATAACCTAAGGTTTCTATTTCCTATAAATAGAACTCTAATCATTGTAATTTCTTATGCCTCCCTTTAATAAATAAAATTTAGAAATCTTTTGGAGAGCATCGGTGTTTCTTCTCCATTCAGAAATTCAGATCTGACAACCCTGCATGGATGATTGGAGCGATGCATCTGTAAGTAATTTAATTTCTTGCCTTAGTGTAAATTTAAATTCCTTGCCCTAGGTAGATTTAATTTCATGCCCTAGGAACTTGTTTAGGATTTAGCTTTTGGGAAGGATTTTGAGAGATGAGATCTCTCATCCCTTTCTTACCCACCAAATATTTACAATAGGACTCCATGCATACATGCACATACCGCTCCCTACGGCACTCTATCCCTCGAGGTAGCAGTGATACCGTAGTATAAAGGCCCGGGTGTGATGTTTTCCATGGAGGTTAGGGTAAGGATCTCTAAAGGAAGGACAAGAACCTAGAGGAAGGAACACCTACCCGAACGGATCTAATCCACTTTATTGATAATTACCATAACTCCTCACAGATCTTCATTCGGGTATTGAAAGTGGTGAGATTTAATTACATTTCCAAACCATCCCTAAACCTATCCCTAGCAAGAGTAGATCTAGATAATTGCCCTAGGATAATTTAGATTTTTAGATTTAATAATCAACCGAACACCCTTCGGAATTAACTCGTAAGAACGAATCGGAAAGTCACAACATCCCTGTGGACCGACCCGTACTCACCGGCTAGCTGCAAAGCGACGCCGTTCTTGATTGCGGTTACAAATATTTTTGATCTATCTTTTAGAAAGCGCAAGCACGCTAAATCTATTCAATCAAGCGCCCGACTAGTCCGTATCTCATTAGTGCCGACTGATGATGCTTTCGACTCCGAAGTCGAATTTCCTTCCACTTCTTTACCTTCACCTTCATATTCTTCATCTTCTAAGGAGATGTCGGGATTCAATCCTAATAACCCCTTACCCGCGGGACTGATTCCACCTCCACTAGGTGCGAATAACCCACCTGTTGAAGCGCCCCAACGAATCGCGCTCTAGGATCTTTTCTACCTTATCCGCACCGCTTTACCAACTTGTCTTTAACTTCCACCGGCAAATGGGGATAACTTTGAGATCAAACCCCACTTCATCAACATGTTGCCCAAATTTCACAGGCTGGAATCTGAAGGTGCCTACATCTTCATAAACAAATTCCAGAATGTTTGCGCAATGATGAAGACAACACAACTTTCAGATGATGCTATAAGGCTACGTGTCATCCCATTCACCTTATGTGACCTAGCCGAGAAATGGTTATATAGCACAGCATCACACTCGATTAAAAATTGGGAAGAGTTTGTTAAACCTTTTCCAAAAAAGTTTTACCCACACCACAAGACCGTGAGAATTCGCAGTGAGATTATTCAATTTTCCCATCTTCCTTTCGAACCCTTTTGGAAGTGTTTTGAAAGATTTAAAGACCTACTTGTTCAATGCCCTCACCACGGTATCGAAAATTGGCAACTTTGCCAAACTTTATATGAAGGATTGAACCCAGCAACTAAGCAGTTGTTGGAAACCATTTGTCAATGTCACTTTCTAACAAAATCAAGCGAGGAAGTTTGGCAGTTTCTCGACAATCTTGCTGAACAAACAGTTCAGTGGGAAAGCACCAAGACCACCTCATCTTCTTCATCAGGTCAGTCTAGGGTAGGCATACATCAACTAGACATGTCGATTGCAATGAAGGCCGAAATGGCCGCATTTACGAAAAAGCTAGAAGCAATTGAGAGCAAATTCTCATCGCCTTCTCCTGCCCCTGCTTTACCCCCACACACTGTTTGCGCTTGTTGTTCAGATCCATCCCATCTTACTGAAGAGTGTCCTTACAATCTACCTATTCAAGGGAAAGATCAAGTCAATGCTGCCTTTCAGCAAAGACAAAGAAATGATCCATACTTTTCGACTTATAATCCTGGTTGGAGGAGCCACCCAAATTTTGCTTGGAATCAAAATCAACAATTCCAAGGCAATAACAACTTTCAAAGGCCTCCTCCTCCACAACAACAAGCACCTCAACAAACTCAATACCAGCAACCTTTCCAACGACAACCTTACCCAAACCAAATGAACAATTTTGTGCCCAACAACTCTTATCCTAAAAACAATTTTGTTCAACCAAATAACGATAAGGTTTCCTCGCTAGAACGAAGTCTAGATGCGTTTTTGAAACAATCTACACAATCTGCAGCAAGGTTGGAAACTTCCATTCAATCTTTGGTGCAAAACAGTGCTTCACATGATCAAATCATCAAATCAATTGAGGCCTAAATTGCACAACTAAATGCTGCGTTGAGCGAGCGAGAAAAAGGAAAGCTCCCGTCTCAACCATTGCCAAATCCCGATCACACACACAACGCACATGTTTTTAGTTATATGTATGCCCTAGAGGCCATTGTTGTACATACGATGTATATAGTAGTGGATGCTTAGACATATATAGGGAGGAATTTCTTACTCGACATGATAGTATGCTATCTGGTTGCACTTTATCTTAACATGTACTCTGATTGTCTCTATGTTACATGTTGATAAAGCCCTTAGGATGAGTACTTGACTACCAAGACTATGATGCAGATCATACTAGTGGGGACAGTGTAGTCGCTAAGTACATCCTTCAAAAGTTCTTAGTCGTAGGTGTATCGAGATAGGGCATCGATATGCCAGTGTAGACTAGCGTATGCTTCTCGACCCATGTAGATGGGCGATGGATGATCTCATATCCATTGGTGTTTGACATCAGAGACAGTATACGGGTGCTCAGTAGAGACTGGGTATACTGGAGGGACTCGCCGAGAACTCCCAGATGGTATTATACCTCACGTCAGATAGCAGTTCTTTGGTGACACTGGTACAGGTTAGTCTGTAGACCCGAGATCGACATAGAGTCTTGTATGATTCCCACTGTACTTTGATTTCCACCTAACCACGTCCAAGAGGGCGTGCAAGACGGTGGCTTTTGGGTTCAGTCTTGAATCACATGGAGGCAATGAGCGATAGGAGGGGTTTCATCTCTCCCGGTATAAGGAGTTAATGTTGCGCTGTGTTCGATTGGCTATAACTGGAAATCCCTGGCCAGGGTTGCTGATATTTACTGGTAAGTGTTATCAGTAGTTTCTTGAACTGTTATGGACCTCATATCGACACGACTTATCGGTTATTGGGGTCTGATGTTTACCACCCCTAGACTGGATATGCGACATATCAGACGAAGAGACCGGACTGTACGGTAGTGTTACGGATTGGATTCGCAGGAGAATGTACATGATTGCTTGTTGATATTCTGATCGCTCAATACCTTGGTGGCTTTTACGTTTAGCTGACCGCTTCCAGCTTGTGGGTGTTTTGATATGATCATCACCTACTGCCGGCGTATTGACGTTTCTTTAGAGTCCTACACAGAGGTTTCCTGGCTCAGGCAAAACGGAGTAGGAGAATATATGTGATATGTGCAGGACCGAGAAAAATACGTATATGTGATACCGTATTAGATTCTCGCGATATGTGATATCGACCGGGTATATGTGATATAGCCGTGTCATCGGATCAAGTGTTGATTCGATGAACTGATACAAATTATATTAGTCGGTTATTTATGAAATAGCCGGATTATTGGATCAAGTGTTGATTCGATAATTTAATGTATAATTATATATTTGATATATTATATTGCATTAACTAATATAAGCTCACTTAAAGATTCTTTTTCTCACATGGATAATACATTGATGTATATGCGATATATGCTAATTGTATTATTTTTATTTTGTTACATTATATATTATATATGTGATATATAATATTGTAACATGTTAGGGTTACAAATGCAACATGTTTTATGGTGTTTAAAAAGGTTAGGGTTTTGATTTGGGTTAGCTTTTTCATGAAGCTTCATGAAGCTTTCTTTTGTTTTTAGCTAAGATATTTTGTGAAGATATTTCTTAACCCAACCCAAAACCTTTTACCCTAGTTTATTCTCTTTAAGGGTTAAGCCTTCATTCTTAACTCATGGTTGGATTTGTAAACAACACATTAATTCATTATTCATCACAAATAGATTTCTTCTTCTTTTTTCTTTGAAAAAAGCTTACTAGCTTTTAGGTATGTGATGATTTTGAGTGAGAAATTGAAAACAAATGAGAGCTAAATTCCTACTTCATCATCCTCATCTATTCTAGCCACTTAGATTAGGGTGTTTGCTTTGCTCATACTTGATTAGTGAAGCAAGATCTTGAGCTTGAGTTTCTTCAAGGTAGATCATCTTTGTTATTGAAGATTGGAAGCAAGCTTGCATCTTTCTCTTCATGGAGCCTCTCTAGAGTCCGGGTACTTGATAATCGCAGCGAAGGGACCTCAACACGGAGCTTATGAAGCGAAAGAGCGGACTACAAAGGTTGTAATCCCTCTCTCTTAGATGTAAAGTTGTTTACATGCATGTTTTGCCCTAAGTCTCTAGTTAAGATTTTGGTTAGGGTTTGTTTAGCACCTCAAAAATTATAAAGTAGCATGATTGATGCTTGCCTAAACCTTTATAAGGTGCTATACTAACCCTACAGTGGTATCAGAGCCAAGCTAGAGCGTTAGGCGTCGTCTGGACGAAGTTTGAAGTCCGATCGAACTCCGAAACCCCGATAAATCCTAGTTTCTAGAAAAAATTTCAAAAGTTGAAATTTTTCATATTAAAAATACTCAGAAAATCATGTAAGGAATTCTAAGAATTAATGTGAAGTACGAAGCCATAAGTCACTCAAGAGACCGCGGAACCGCGGCCAAACCATGCGTTTGGCGGCGGTTCCGCGGCCAACTTTGGGAGTTGGGGGCTAATACTTCAGGGGTTTATTCTTGGGTACTTTTTCATGCTTCTGGGAATTTTTAATTCCACTCAAGTGTTGAACTTTCTGGGATATATTGGGAACTCATTGATTCGATCAGAAAGTTTAACTTCATTTAAGTTTTTCCGGGTAATTTAGAACGTGTTAAAAAGTTCGAACGGATATCAATAACTCACTTTTTCCCCTGCCGGAAAATTTCCAAGTGCTGGATTTTTTCCTTAGTTAAAGAACATTCACAGTCATGCAAGTAACGCGGTGGACCCTCTACAAGAACTAAAACTTTAACTCGATTATATGACCGTCTGAACAGCCTCTAAACCTTAGGGTTTGTGGCAGTACGGCGTTGCCATATGTAAGGCGTTGGTTTGACCCTTCTATAGCTAGACCATTAGTACTGTGGCATGTAATGGATGCTTTTAAACTAATTTCAAGTGTTGAGAACTAAAGGGAAATCTTGGGTGTTTGTTTATTCGATCGGAAAGTTTAACATTGTCTATTTATCTGAAATGTGATACAATATTTGGAATCCATAAGTTGTTATGAGATAACTAATTTGAATGTTATAAATCTAGCAGTTTTTAGTCTCATTTGATCGGTTGCCACGGGATTTTGATGTGATCAAAAGTCCATTGCAATCACGTAGCCTACGTGGATACTCGCCAAGCAAACTAAATAGATAGCCACGCTCCATAGCCTCGACCAAGTGACTGTAGGAGAACCCCGTCGCCAAAAGCATCCGTTAGGGTGCTCGCGGCAGCGGTGTTCCGCCTTAGTGCACTTCGTCGTCGGCATCGGGTGTGCGGCCGTCTACTAAAGTTTCTGACGAGCATTCGATCAGGATGTCAGGAATCTTGTTGAACTGCCCGACTGGATATTGAAAAGAATTTTCGATATTGAGACTAAAATGCGGGGTTTATAATTGTTAGGCATGCGATGTCTAAGGAATTCATATGGTTAGGCATGAGATGTCTAAGGAGGTTGCGGATTCCAACTGTTGTAGTTTTACACTTTCTTTTCTGCGACCGTAAGTGTAATATGTTGTGTATCGCCGGTTTCGTTACTATACATCAATGACAATTGGGATACGCATATTTACTTACGTTGATGACATGTGATGTTATGTGTTGCTGTGATATGTTATATTGGATCGTCGTGTTTTGAATAGCCGGGGGTTTTATGTGAGATGAGGGTTTTTATTTTCATTCATGTAAAATTCATTGTATGTAATATTCTTTTATTGGGGAACTTCCGGGTTGAGGATGATGTCACCATTGTATATTATTTACTTTTCTGCATTAGGATAGACCCAAGGCGGGGAGCACAAGTAACCGGGTTCTAGGGTCCAGTGGGAGACTATCTCGAAGAGTCGAGACCACGTCTCCTAACTCTAGAATTGGTAGGGTTGCTTACCACTTTCGTAGGGGTCTAGGGTTATGGGATTGGCTATTCATCACGACCGTGGGATCCGTGTTTTATACATGCTCGCATTAAAACACGGACCTCCTAGTATATCCAATATTTCATATATGTTCTTCTGCTGCAATGTTCTGTGATGAGATCATATTAATGCCTGATATGAATGTTTATATTATATATATGAGATATATATTGTATATTATTGATTTCGTTTCAAATGTGATGCTTGTGAAGCATAATAAAATGGGACTTCATTAATGAGATTAATGAAATAAAAGAAACCTAAAGATGTTGTAGAAACTTGTTTCGAAAACTCGTAGCTCTAGTTCTTGCTTTGCATAGCGGTATTCCTTGTAGAATATCTAGCACCTTATTCGATAAGGAAAGAGCCGAGATCCCTTCACCGGGAGTGACCACTTTAGCAAAACTAGGAGATGCTACAACCCACTCGGTTTTTCTTTTGATTGCTTCTATAGTTTTAGCTTTGCATAGTGGTATTTGTGATATATCCTGCACCTTATTCGATAAGGAAAGAGCCGAGATCCCTTCACCGGGAGTGACCTCTTTAGCAAAACTAGTAAAAGCCTCAAAAACACTCCTTCTCAAAAATCACCCGATTCTACAACGATATCAAGTTCATTACGCAAAAGGTTCTCTTAAAAACCTGCCGTAGCCCTCCGTCATTGTAGGAAGTAGAGTACTTAGTATTCGTGCTGCGTATATCGACTATAGTTGAGGCGTAGTGTACGGTAGCTAAGTGATATCTTCCTACACAGCATATAATGCGATTAATTAAGATGGTCATGTGATTATGTCGACCATAGTTGAGGGTGATGTGGGTGGGTCTAATTAATCATGAAATGACGGGTAGAACTTGACTAGTGCTTATGATATGTTGACCATAGTTAAGTTTATAAGTATTAGGGGGAAAATATTATCGGGAATTTCAAGTGTTGAAATTTGCAATGAGATTGCATACCTTCTATGAGATAGTTGGATCCCGATACCCACTGCGAGTAAGAGTTACTCCTGGGAGAGTTTTACACATTACAATTAGCCGATCGAGTAGGTGTCAAAAAAGGTGTTAATGGGGTTACGCCCCTGGGAAAACGAGGTTTATTTTAATTAGGTCTGTGCGAAAGCACGGGGAACCCCCCTCAAAGTACCGACACTGGCCTGGCTGAAAGATTGGCGAACTTGTAGAGTGTAATTAATCCCGGCTAGTCTTACCTTTCAGGGCTTGAAGGAAGATTTGACTAAAACAGTAGGATACATCCTGATTAGATATATTAATAACCAATCTAAATCTTGCAAGAGCATACGATGAGTGTTTTCTTCTCTCTCTCTCTCTCTCTCTCCAAGTAGTGACCATATCACGCCTTAATCAAGATAATAATACGGATGTATTGACCGAACCCGCTTATTATACTGAGCTGGGGAACGTTGGTCCCGCTCCAACTTATAATTGTTATAAGACCGAGCAGGAAATAGGGGATTGCCAGAATTCCCGTGCCTCCCAAACGAAGAAAGTGCATGCTGATGCATCTTCTTCGAGTGTGTTCATTACCAAGAACTGTTACGTAGTATTCTCTACATCCTGGGTATGTGATACCGGATCAGGATCCCAGATATGTAATATGTTACATGGGCTGCAGATAGGTAGAGAACTGAGAACGGGTGATAGGTTTCAAAAGTTGGAAACAATGCAATTATTGCAGGCCAAGCAGTTAGCAGTTATCATCCTGTATTACCAAATACATTGATTCGGAACGAATGTTATTAGATACCGAACCTGATATACAACATCATATCAGTCTCTTTATTTTATAAAGAAAGATATAATTTTGTATTGATGGATAATATTTTAAAAATTTCCTATATCAAAAGTTGATCGGTTCAGGCACGTTATCTAAAAACATATACGTTCTAAATCAAACTACAGTTCTTAACGTACGGAACACACACAAGGGGAAGAGTTCAGAAATAAACGAATTCTTCTTGAGGCATTGTAGACTAGGTCATATCGATGCGACCCGACTAGCTAAGTTACATAAAGATGCATATTTAAATCAGTTTGAATTTATAACTTGTGAAACTTGCCAGTCATGTCACAAAGATAAGATGACCATAGCTCCGTTTATTGGAAACAGAGAAAGAGTTACTGAACTATTGGGATTGATACATGTTGATGTATGAAAGTCCCTTGTCTATATATGCCAGGACCGGTTCTTTGTACTTCATTAGATTCACTGATGGTCTCTCAAGATTCAGAAATATGTTCCTGTTGAAACATAAGTCCGAAGCTTTTAAGATATTCACAGAATATAAGCTAGAAGTAGAGAATCAAAAACGGGTAAAAATATTATGTCATTTGATGAGATCAAGAAGGAGAATACTTGAGCACGGAATTCTTGGACTATTCTAAAGGAGAATGAGATTCTCTCTCAGCATTACTCCTCCGTATACACCACAGCACGTCGGTGTATCGGGGCGGAGCAATCGCACCCTATGTGATATGGCGTGCTCTATGATGAGTACTACTGAGTTGCCTATTTTCTTTTGGGATTATGCATTTGAGAAGTTGCATACCTATTGAATAGGGTTCCAACCAAATCAGATGCCTACCACTCCATATATGATATGGTATGGGAAAAGCCCATCTCTTAAGAAAGTTAAGATTTAGGGTTGTCCAGCCTATCTCGAAAACAAAATCCGGACAAGTTCGAGGCAAAGTCAGTTCTGTGGAAGTTTGTTGGATATCCGAAGCATTCGCAAGGGAATATCTTCTACCAAACTGAGGAACAAAAGATGTTTTCTCAGCATGCCACCTTTGGGAAAGGGAATTTCTTGTGAAGAAATTAGTGGTCATGAGGTAGAACTGGAAGTAGTTCCAGCTAAAACAAACTGCAGCTGATGATTTGGTAGAACCGGAGAATTCAATTGTTTCCAACGAACCTCAGCCTCTCCGCCGATCTGGTAGGGTTCTTCATCCACCTAAGAGATACTTCGGTTTCTCTATGACAGTAGGAGCGAGGATTGCATCATGAGATGATGACCCAACTAGTTTCGAGCAGGCCATCAGGAGTGAGGACTCTGTGAGTATGGCTGACTGCTTAGCGATCTGAGATGGAATCCTTATACACCAACAAAGTATGGACTTTGGTTGCTTTATCTGAAGGGTTAAATCCCCATCAGGAGCAAGTATATCTTGAGAAGATTACTTGGTGTACATAGAAAAGTTGAGACTTTCAAAGCTATGCTTAAGTCCATCCGGATCTTACTTGCCACTGCTACATACCATGACTACGATATCTGGCGGTTGGGTGTCATGACTGCTTTTCTAAATAATGATTTAGAAGAGAGAATCTATAAGTATACAGCCAGAGGGCTTCGTAGACAGTGGGAGCAGCGGAAACGTGTGCAAGTTGTTTTATGCGATAAATCAGGCATCGCGGAGTTGGAATGTCTGTTTTGATGTGGTAGTCAAAGAGTTTGACTTCATCAAAATGGCAGATGAACCTTGTATATACAAAAAGGTAGTAGGGAGTATGGTGATGATCCTCATATAGTACGTGGATGACATACTCTTAATAGGAAAGGAGTTTCTTATGCTACGCTCGGTCAATCTCCTCTTATCACAAAGATTCTCTATATAGGATCAATATGATACCTCTTAAATCCTGGGTTATAGATCTATGAGATAGATCTATTTGGATGTTAGGATTCTCACTAGCTGTATTGAGATGGTATCAATCGATCCTGGGGAGAATCACTGGAAAAGTTCCAAGTTGATAAGGACTACTGAATGTCAGTCACAGGCATTGTCTTCACCCTCAGTAGAGGGACGGTATGTTGGAAGAGTTCCAAGCTAGATACCATGACATACTAGACGATTAATGGCTAGATACATCGTTACCAAGGATGCTACCAAAGAGGCAGTCTGGATATATATGAGTTCATGAGATGAATTTTGTTCCTACCATTGTGTGACAATGGAGTTGTGGCTTATGCATAGGAACCCCCATCCCATCAGAGATCCAGACATATTCTTAGGCAGTATCACCTGATCATGGAGAAGGTTGATCTCCAGGAAGATCGAGGTTAAGAGAGTAGACACAGAGAACAACAGCGCGGATCTACTCACAAAGGCCTATTTCCCAGTAGAGACTTTTATGGGATGATTGAGTATGAGATACTTCAACCACAGCTGATTGTTGGGTATGAGATACTACAACAGATAGCCCTAGTGCAAGTGGGAGATTGTTAGTTATATGTATGCCCTAGAGGCCATTGCTGTACATACGATGTATATAGTAGTGGATGCTTGGACATATATAGGGAGGACTGTCTTGCTCGACATTATAATATGCTATCTGGTTGCACTTTATCTTAACATGTACTCTAATTGTCTCTATGTTACATGTTGATAAAGCCCTTAGGATGAGTACTTGACTACCAAGACTATGATGCAGATCATACTAGTGGGGACAGTGTAGTCGCTAAGTATATCCTTCAAAAGTTCCTAGTCATAGGTGTATCGAGATAGGGCATCGATATACTAGTGTAGACTGGCGTATGCTTCTCGACCCATGTAGATGGGCGATGGATGATCTCATATCCATTGGTGTTTGACATCAAAGACAGTATACGGGTGCTCAGTGGAGACTGGGTATACTGGACGGACTCGCCGAGAACTCCCAGATGGTATTATACCTCATGTCAAATGGCAGTTCTCTGGTGACACTGGTACAGGTTAGTCTGTAGACCCGAGATCATCATAGAGTCTTGTGTGATTCCCTCTGTACTTTGATTTCCACTTAACCACGTCCAAGAGAGCGTGCAAGACGGTAGCTTTTGGGTACAGTCTCGAATCACATGGAGGCAATGAGCGATAGGAGGGGTTTCGTCTCTCCCGGTATAGGGAGTTGATGTTGCGCTGTGTTCGATTGGCTATAACTGGAAATCCCTGGCCAGGGTTGCTGAGACTTACTGGTAAGTGTTAACAGTAGTTCCTTGAACTGTTATGGACCTCATATCGACACGACTTATCGGTTATTAGGGTCTGGTGTTTACCACCGCTAGACTGGATATGCGACATATCAGACGAAGAGACCGGACTGTACGGTAGTGTTACTGATTGGACTCGCAGGAGAATGTACAGGCTTGCTTGTTGATCTTCTGATCGCTCAATACCTGGGTGGCTGTTACGTTTAGCTGACCGCTTGCAGCTTGTGGGTGTTTTGATATGATCATCACCTACTGCCGGCGTATTGACGATTCTTTAGAGTCCTACACAGAGGTTTCCTGGCTCAGGCAAAACGGAGTAGGAGCCCATATGTGATATGTACGGGACCGAGAACAATACGTGTATGTGATACCGTATTAGATTCTCGCGATATGTGATATCGGCCGGGTATATGTGATATAGCCGGGTCATCGGATCAAGTGTTGATTCGATGAACTGATACGGATTATATTAGTCGGTTATTTGTGAAATAGCTGGATTATCGGATCAAGTGTTGAGTCGATAATTTAATGTATAATTATATATTTGATATATTATATTGCATTAACTAAAATAAGCTCACTTAAAAATTATTTTTCTCACATGGATAATACATTGATGTATATGCGATATATGTTAATTGTATTATTTTTATTTTGTTACATTATATATTATATATGTGATATATAATATTGTAACATATTAGGGTTACAAATGCAACATGTTTTGTGGAGTTTAAAAGGTTAGGGTTTTGATTTGGGTTAGCTTTTGGGTTAGCTTTTTCATGAAGCTTCATGAAGCTTTCTTTTGTTTTTAGCTAAGATATTTTATGAAGATATTTCTTAACCCAACCCAAAACCCTTTACCCTAGTTTATTCTCTACAAGGGTTAAGCCTTCATTCTTAACCCATGGTTGGATTTGTAAACAACACATTAATTCATTATTCATCACAAATAGATTTCTTCTTCTTTTTTCTTTGAAAAAAGCTTACTAGCTTTTTGGTATGTGATGATTTTGAGTGAGAAATTGAAAAAAAATGAGAGCTAAATTCCTACTTCATCATCCTCATCTATTCTAACCACTTAGATTAGAGTGTTTTCTTTGCTAATACTTGATTAGTGAAGCAAGAGCTTGGGCTTGAGTTTCTTCAAGGTAGATCATCTTTGTTGTTGAAGATTGGAAGCAAGCTTGCATCATTCTCTTCATGGAGCCTCTCTAGAGTCCGGGTACTTGATGATCGCAGCGAAGGGACCTCAACACGGAGCTTATGAAGCGAAGGAGCGGACTACAAAGGTTGTAATCCCTCTCTCTTAGATGTAAAGTTGTTTACATGCATGTTTTACCCTAAGTCTCTAGTTAAGATCTTGGTTAGGGTTTGTTTAGCACCTCAAAATTTATAAAGTAGCATGATTGATGCTTGCCTAAACCTTCATATGGTGCTATACTAACCCTACACATGTTGCTTATGAACAACAAAATCATAATGTAAATATTGTGACCACGTTGAGATCTGGAAAAGTGTTGAACAATAACGTGGGTAATAGTGATGACACCCCTGCCGACGCTTCTTCTTCATCATCTTCTTCTCCTTCATCATCTTCATCTTCTTTAGAGCCTATTCTTCATTCTTTACAAGGCTCTACATATTCTAATTCGAACGGACCCACATCTCACTTCACGCACACACGCAACATACTTAACCCATCGCATATTTTTATAGGACTCCATGCATACATACACACACCGCTCACTATGGCACCCTACCCCACGAGGTAGCGATGATACCGTAGTTTAAAAGACCGGCTGTGTATGTTTTCTATGAAGGTTAGGGTAAGAATTAAGAAAGGATGGACAAGGACCTAGAGGAAGAAACATCGTTTCTTCCCGATCATGCTAGTCCCCTTTATTAATTATTACCATAACACCCAAACAGATCTTAATTAGGGCATTGAAAGCGGTGAGAAATATTAAATTTCCAAACTTAACCTAAACCTATCCTTAGCAAGGTTTTAATCCTATTCTAAATCAACCTTAGTTTTTAGTGATAATCCAATCCACCACAATTGGAATTTACTCGTTAGAACAAATAGAAAATACACAAAATCCCTGTGGACCGACCCGTACTCACCGGCTAGCTACCAAGCGACGCCGTTCTTGATTGCGGTAAATTCTTCGATTCATCTTTTAAAAGCGCACAAGTCTCAAACAATCAGGCAACTCGCAATAAAAATCAGCGAGTAAAAATAAAAACGAAAACAAAGCCGAAATGATCAGGCAACCTTGAATAAAAAGCCAAAATGATAGGGCAATCGCGACCTTCGCGATAAGAAAAGCTGAAATGATAAAGCAATCGCGGTAAAAAAAAGGAAAAAAAACAGCGAATGATGAGTCGCTCCTGGTACCATATTGATTTAAAGAGATTTTTGATCAAAAATATATGTTAACCGCATTCAAAAACGGCGTCGCTTGGTAGCTAGCCGGTGAATACGGGTCGGTCCACAGGGATGATGTATATTTCCTAGTTGTTCTAACGAGCTAATTCCAAATGGTGTTTGGATCTTTATCACTAAAACTAATTTGATTTAGACTAGGATTTAGGAAACTTGTTAGGATTAGGTTTAGGTTAAGTTTGGTAAAATAAAATTTCCCACCTCTTTCAATGCCCTAAATTAGATCTTTTTAGGAGATATGGTAATTATTAATAAAGGGGATTAGGATGATCGGGAAGAAACTATGTTTCTTCCTCTAGATCCTTGTCCGTCCTTTCTTAATCCTTACCCTAACCTCCATGGAAAACATGCATATCCGGTCTTTTATACTATGGCATCACCGTTACCTCATGGGTAGGGTGCCGTAGGGAGCGGAATATGTATGTATGCATGGAGTCCTAATTATTAACATGTGATGGGCAAGAAAGGGGTGAGAGATCTTCATTTCTCAAACTCTTCCCTATTCCTAACCCTAAAAAGCGAGGAAACTACTCGCTCATTAAGGGATCTATGAAAAACATGATTTTTATTTTTGTTTTAGAGTTAAGAGATTAATTAACTACTGCAGATTAAAAAAAAGTAAGATCTAAATTAAACTAAGGCAGAAAATAAATTTAACCTAGGGCAGAACATAAATTAAGAACTAGGGCAAAAATTAAAACTACTTACAAATTGATGCTCTCCAAAACTTGAAAAGAAATCTGAATTTTATTAATGAAAGGAGGCATGACCTAATACAAGAATTTAGGTCTCTATTTATAGGACATAGAAAACCTTAGGTTTACAATCGCCGCATGTATGCTTTTACAACAATACCCCTAGGAAGACTAGTCAGCGCCGCCAGAGATTATGGTAAAATTTTCCGCCTCTACGGGCTCTACCCGGCCGCGGCGGCCATAGGCCAGGTTTGGCCGTGGTTCCGCGGCCAATTGGAGGTCTTGAATGCTGCATTTTTCTGTGACACTTTTGGCTGTATTTCTCTTCCTGTTTCTTCAGTTGGTTCTTCAGAATGTCTTCTGTGTCTCTTCCAGATCTCCACAGTGAGTAATGTAGTGGACTTTAACTGGTCGCTTTGTGTCGAAGTTTTTAACCTTGCGCTGCCTTGTACTTTGTGAACTGATCTTTGTGTAGGCTTGATCAAGATCCTTCTATTTGTTGGTCGTAGTCTCACTTTTGCATCGTCTTTTATCTTTTTCACTGTTTTTGTCCCAAGAATTTGTAACCTGCAACTATGTAGCAGATATGGGTCAATAGCACCTGTTTATTTGTAAAATGCATAGGAATGGGGAATATAATAATGCAATATTATGATATAAACAAATACCCCAAACTTATCTTTTGCTCGTCCTCGAGTAAACCTAGTTTTATTCTCGACAAAATCCGAAGCTCACTTTCGTAGGGAAACGCGATTATACTGAGCTCGTGCAACAAGCCGTTAAACCTCTAGGTGTCCATAGTAGGAGGAGTGTTGTCTCCTGAGGGTTTTCGGTGGATACTACCTACAAAATCCTATGAATTAGGCCCATTGACTTTTATTCTCCTATTAGGTTTTCTAACAAGAACTCTATTATCGCTGACTCGTAAATTATCCACCCATATTCTTCACACTTCCTTATTATTTAACTTAAGATTATATATGTTCTGCAGACCTACTTAGCTTTCGGCATCTTTTAAGTTTTCCTTCTAGGGTTCTATCTCAACTTAAGAATTTTTATCATCTCTACTAAAGATACAAGTCCTATTCTTCATTCCTATCTCTTATCTAAACCCTAATCACATACCCCTACGTGTGTGTCTAAATCACCCCTACACTTGGAAATTCAAATCAAGCAATCATACTCTTGTCCGTTGTCCAAAGCACTTCTTAATTGGCGAATTTTTAGATGAAGTTTGCTCACACATCCTTCATGTGACCGTTAATACTTCTTGAGGTACCAACAACCGATTACAAGATGTGTTTGCACATTAAAGCGTAATTCCTAGTCTTGCAACACCTAAGGCTTTAGCAGTGACTCCTAAACCAGTTGGTCTAAGGCACTAGGTGATGAAGCACCCTCGCTAAATATTTTTTCTATTAATGCAGCCTTAAGTAATCACAAAAACCAGTGTTCATTTTTTCTATCTCTTTATTCACACTTGAATTTTTATTTTATTTTCTTCGTACTAAGGACTTTAGACAAGAGCATTTCAAGGTCTCCTTTACTATTCCAAGTTTCAAGGTGCGTGTTTGTGCTATTTGTAGGGTATATATTTTCAGAATTTAGACTTAAGTTAGGAATTATTTTTCAAACTTATACTCTAATAAAAATATCAATATTTTTCCTTTGTTTTAACTTAGCCCAAGAAGTCAACTCGAAATTTGCCTATTTCTAAATAAACTACAGAGACATATACTTTCTACCCTTAAACTAAAAGAAAGGTTATTTTTTAGTTATTTTTTATTTATTAAGTCTAAGATCTAGTTGTTCCTATCTAGTTAACCTATTTTTCAAACTCAAGTCAAATAAGGCCAAAATTGAATACTTTAATTTTTATAATTTTTTCAATTTTTCAGTTTTTAAGGGTTTTTCTTTTTCTATTTTTCAAATTTTTCAATTTTTATGATTTTTATATAAGGATGCAAATGCAAAAATATACATATGAATGCGAAGGAAGAAAACTTACCGAGCATACCCCCAAACTTAAACTGGACAGTGTCCTCACTGTCAGGCTGTACCAAGTGGGTCGAAAATGTCGGCACTTTCTGATTTATTTTGTTTTTATATTTACAAATGATACACACCCCCAAACTTATTTGAAATAAAGTTTTGAAAAAAAATGATCAAAAATTTGGGGGTAAAATGGAGGAAAATCAATCGGTGTAAATCGGCTCCTGCAAAAATAGGAGCTCCTCCGACGGGTCCGCTGTGAGGAACGGTTTCAATCGATGTCCGTTTATTTTAAATAAAGTACCATCCTCCAGATTTTCAAGATCGACCGCACCGTGCGGATAGACGGTGCGTACTAAAAATGGCTCTCTCCACCTAGATCGGAGCTTTCCTGAGTGATAATGTAACCGAGTGTCATAGAGTAAAACCTGTTGACCAGGTTTAAACGTTTTGCGCATAAAGTGTTTATTATGGAATACCTTAGTTCGGTTTTTAATGACGACTGCATTATCATAAGCCTCATCCCGCAGCTCTTCTAGTTCGTTCAATTGCAGCTTCCGATTGCTGCCCGCATCTCCCATTGATAAATTCAACTCTTTGATCGCCCAAAATGCCTTGTGCTCAATCTCAACTGGGAGGTGGCAAGCCTTCCCATAAACAAGCCGGTATGGAGACATACCAAGATCGGCCTTGTATGCAGTACGGAAAGCCCATAGTGCATCAATCCGTTTGAGTGACCAATCTTTACGGTTTTTAGAAACCGTTTTCTCCAAAATTTGCTTAATTTGCCGATTCGAAACCCGGGCTTGCCCACATGTTTGGGGATGGTATGGCATTGACAGCTTGTGAGTAATAGAATATTTGCGTATTAAGGACTCAAAAGTCCTATTGCAAAAGTGAGATCCATTATCACTTATAATCGCTCGAGGGTGCCCAAATCGAGAAAAAGATATGTTCTTTAAGAAATCGAATGACAACCTGGTTATCATTCGTTCGGCTAGGCACGGCCTTGATCCACATTGACACGTAGTCAACAGCCAAAAGAATATACACATTCCCAAAGGAATTGGGAAATGGTCCCATGAAGTCTATTCCCCAAACATCAAAAACATCCACAACCAAAATTGGTTGGAGCGGCATTTCGTTTCTCCGCGATATCCGGCCCAAGTGTTGGCATTGGGAGCATGTCTTGCAGTATTCATATGTATCCTTAAAGAGTCGTGGCCAACAGAAACCACACTGCAAGATTTTCTCGGCTGTCTTCTTTATGCCAAAGTGCCCGCCACACGCTTGATCGTGGCAAAAAGACAGCGCACTCTTAAACTCATTTTCAGGTACACAACGACGAATAATTTGGTCAGAACAGTATTTAAAAAGATAAGGTTCATCCCAGTAAAAATGCTTTACTTGGGACAAGACTCGGAGTTTATCCTATTTCGACCAATCTTTAGGTATCAAGCCGGTGGCTAAGTAGTTTACTATATCAGCGAACCATGGTTCGCATGACACGGTTAAGAGTTGCTCATCGGGAAAAACATCTTTGATTGGAATTTCAAGTGTAGACGTAGAAGGAAGTCGTGAAAGGTGATCGGCCACTACATTTTCACGTCCTTTTTTTATCCCTTATGACAAGGTCAAACTCTTGTAGCAAGAGGATCCAACGTATTAAGCTCGATTTAGCATCCTTCTTCGCAAAAAGGTGGCGAAGAGCTGAATGGTCCGTATACACAATGACTAGAGAGCCGATTAAATAAGGCCGGAATTTTTCAAGTGCAAACACAACGGCTAAAAATTCTTTTTCTGGTGTTGTGTAGTTCAGTTGGGCCTCATTTAGTGTTCGGCTAGCGTAATAAATCACGTGCGGCATCTTATTAATGTGCTGTCCAAGAACAGCACCAATTGCAAAATCTGATGCGTCACACATAATTTCGAAGGGATGCGTCCAGTCTAAAGATGAAAGAATGGGCGCAGAAATGAGAGAGTGTTTCAATGACTCGAACATTTCCATGCAAGTTGAGTCAAAATCAAATGTTGTGTCCTTGGCCAATAAGAAATTCAAGGGTCTAGCAATCTTGCTAAAATCCTTGATGAACCGTCTATAAAAACCGGCATGGCCAAGGAAAGCTCGGATGTCTTTGACGCATTTAGGAGGAGGAAGATTGGAAATGACTTCAATTTTGGCTCTATCAACCTCTATGCCATTTTGCGAGATGACATGTCCTAAGACAATGCTTTCTCGTACCATAAAGTGGCACTTCTCCCAATTTAAAGTTAGGTTCTTATCCCTACAGCGGGTAAGAACTGCGTCAAGGTGTAGTAAACACTCGTCGAAGGAGTCACCAAAAATGGAGAAATCATCCATAAAGATCTCCAAAAACTTTTCAACCATGTCTGAAAAGTTCCTCATCATACACCGCTAAAATGTAGCGGGTGCATTGCATAACCCAAAGGGCATGCGACGATAAGCGAAAGTGCCAAAAGGACAAGTAAATATGGTCTTGTATTGATCCTCTTTGGCGATGGGGACTTGGTTATAGCCGGAATAGCCATCCAAAAAGCAGTAAAACTCGTGCCCAGCCAATCGTTCTAGCATTTGGTCAATGAAAGGTAGAGGAAAGTGGTCTTTCCTTGTCGCGGCATTGAGTTTTCTATAGTCGATGCAAACTTGCCACCCAGTTTGGGTGCGAGTGGGTATTATCTCATTTTCCTCATTGGTAATGACCGTGATGCCCGATTTCTTTGGCACAACATGAATGGGGCTAACCCACTGGCTATCCGAGATAGGGTAAATGATACCACTATCAAAACATTTAACAATCTCCTTCTTGACAGCCTCTTTCATTATGGGATTGAGGCATCTTTGAGGATCCCTTACCGGCTTGGCATCATCCATCAAGTTTATATGATGTTCAACTATGAGGGGACTAATCCCCTTGATGTCCGCCATAGACCAGCCAAAAGCTTGCCGATTATTTTGTAAGACCATTAAAAGGGCCTTCTCTTGCTCGAGAGCTAGAGAGGCCGATATGATAACGGGAAGGGTCTCATTCTCACCTAGATAAGCATATTTAAGGTGCGAAGGCAAAAGCTTTAGTTCGAGTTTAGGAGGTGAAACAATTGATGGTAACAATGGTGTAACTGTTTCAAACTCGAAGGATTCTATCAATGGTTCAAATCGAGTGTACGCAACCGAATCAGATAGTTCAACTAACTCATCCGCAAAAGAAAAAGACTCAAACTCGGGTGGTGAGTCTTCAAAATCGTCTACAAAGGTGAAACACTCATAATCGTTGTCCGGCGTGAAAGCTGTGTCGGATTCTAGGAAGAACGCACTAGAGGCGTCAACACTGCTGTGGTCGAACATAAATTTTCCGAACTTACAGTCCTCCTTCGCGATCTCATTGATAGAGCAAACATCAAGTACGCTAGAATTAGGCTCGGAAGGCTGATTTCCCAACTTAAAAATGTTGAGTTCAATTGTCATATTGCCAAAAGATAGATTCATTGAACCATTATGACAATTGATCACCACATTAGAAGTCGCAAGGAATGGTCGACCAAGTATCACCGGAATTTGACTCCGGGGTTTAGCTACAGGTTGTGTATCCATAACAATAAAGTCAACGGGGAAAATGAAATCCCCTACTCTAATTACCACATTCTTCAACTCTCCCTTAGGATGGGTGATGGATCGGTCGGCCATTTGGAGAGTACAATGAGTGGGCTTAAGCTCTCCAATGCCTAATTGCTCGTACACAGAATAAGGTAGCAAATTGACACTAGCACCAAGATCTAATAGTGCTCTATTGATGTTCTTGTCCCCAATTGTTATCGAAATAGTAGGCAACCGGGGTCCTTGTGTTTTTGGGGTAAAGATTGGACAAGAGCATCGCTAACAACACTAGCCACGGAAACTTTCTTTGGTACTTGTGACTTCCTCTTCTTGGTGCATAAGTCCTTTAAGATTTTTGCATATGAAGGAACTTGTTGGATTGCATCCAAGAGAGGGATATTTATGCTAACCTGTTTGAACAACTCTACAATCTTCTCCATTTGTGGAGTTGGTTTATTGGATCTCAACCGGTTTGGAAAATGAACATTTTGAAAATTTGTTGAGTCCAATTTTTATGGATCAAATTGTGGAGTTGGAACGGATCCCCGTGTAGATGTGTTCGTGTTGTGAGAAGAGGGTCCGTTCGAGCTAGAAGAAGTAGAGCCTTGTGAAGGATGAAGAATAGGCTCTAACGAAGAAGAAGAAGATGAAGAAGGACCACCGGCAGGAGTGTCATTGTTAATACCCACATTATTATGCAACACTTTTCCGGATCTGAACGTGGTCATAACATTTACGTTATGATTTTGCTGTTGATATGCAACATGTGCGTGACCGGGATTTGGCAGTGGTTGAGATGGAAGCTTTCCTTTTTCTCGCTCGCTCAACGCAGCATTGAGTTGTGCAATTTGTGCCTCAATAGATTTGATGCTTTGATCGTGTGAGGCACTGTTTTGCACCAAAGATTGAATAGAAGTCTCCAACCGTGCTGCGGATTGTGTAGATTGCTTTAGGAACGCATCTAGTCTTCTTTCGAGCGAGTTAACCTTATCATTATGAGGTTGAACAAAGTTGTTTTGAGGGTAAGAATTGTTGGGCACAAAATTGTTCATTTGGTTAGGGTAAGGTTGCTGTTGGAAAGGTTGCTGGAATTGAGTTTGTGGAGGTGCTTGTTGTTGTGGAGGAGGAGGCCTTTGAAAATTGTTGTTTCCTTAGAATTGTTGATTTTGGTTCCAAGCGAAATTTGGGTGACTCCTCCAACCCGGATTGTATGTCGAAGAGTATGGATCATTTTTCTGTCGTTGCTGAAAGGCAGCATTGACTTGATCATGTCCTTGAGTAGATGCATTGTAAGGACACTCTTCGGTGAGATGTGATGGATCCGAACAACAAGCACAAACAGTTCGTGGGGGCACAACAGGGGCAGGAGAAGACGATGAGATTTTGGTCTCAATCGCTTCTAGCTTTTTCATAAGTGCGGCCATTTCGGCCTTCATAGCAATCGACATATCTAAGTGATGTATGCCTGCCCTAGACTGACCAATAGAAGAAGATGAGGTGGTCTTGGTACTCTCCTACTGAATTGTTTGTTCACTAAGATCCTCGAGAAACTGCCACGCCTCCTCACTAGATTTGGTTAGAAAGTGACCTTGACAAATGGTTTCTAACAACTGCTTCGTTGCCGGGTTCAATCCCTCGTATAATGTTTGGCAAAGTTGCCAATTTTCGATCCCATGGTGAGGGCATTGAACGAGTAGGTCTTTGAATCTTTCAAAACACTTCCAAAATGGTTCGGAAGGAAGCTGGGAAAATTGTATAATCTCGTTGCGTATTCTAGCAGTCTTGTGATGAGGATAGAATTTTTTAAGAAAAGCTTTCACAAACTCTTCCCAATTCTTAATTTAATGTGACGCTGTGCTGTATAACCACTTCTCGGCTAAGTCACATAAGGTGAAAAGAATGACCTTTAGCCTTATAGCATCGTCGGATAATTAGGTCGTTTTCATCATTGCGCAAATGTTTTGGAATTTGTTGATAAAGATATAGGCATCTTCGGATTCCAATCCATGAAATTTTGGTAGCATATTGATGAAGTGGGGTTTGATCTCAAAATTGTCCCCATTTGCCGGTGGGAGTGAAAGACAAGTAGCTAGGGCGGTGCGGATTGGGTAGAAAAGATCCTGGAGCGCGATTCGTTAGGGCGCTTCAACAGGCGGGTGATTCGGGTTATTCGCACCTAACGGAGGTGGAATCAGTCCCGTCGGTAAGGTATTGTTAGGATTATATCCTGACATACCTTCGGAAGAAAAATTTGAAGGTGAAAGTGAAGAAGTGGAAAGGATTTCGACTTCGGAGTCGAAAGGTTCGTCGGTCGGTACCAACGAAACACGGACTAATCGGGCGCTAGTGTCCCTAGTCCAACCGGACATACACTAAAGAGGTAGTGTAGTCAAAAAGGTGAAAGACAGAATGTGGAGGTAAGAAAACGTCAATGAGAAGAAAGTGGTGTAAGTGGAGTGCAAGGATTACTTTAGCGACAAGTTGCAAGTTTTTGTAAAAAAAAAAATTTCTTTTTTATCCTTTTTTATGTGGTGCTTTTTGCAAAAAGATTTTTGATAAGAGACTTTGACACAAATGCAATCAACCACAAATGCACAATCAGGTCTAAATCTAGAGTCACCTAGGTCAACTAGACAGCTCCTAACTGTTCCAAAGGGCTAGAAATAGGACCTCAAACCGCCTCTTCACCGCCAATTGCGGCCAGGTAAGTGCCAGGTGAGTGGGAGGCTCTCCACTACAAGTAGTGGCCCTAATTAAGTAACCACTCGCCTTAGACACATTTGCCTAGACACCGTAAAGTCAGGTTAGGATCAACGGCCGATACCTACAACTAGTCCTTTGTCCTATTGAGCGCGACGTCCTTAGGGCTGAGTCTAGTATTTTTTAAATTAAATAATGGTCAATGCATATGCCTTATGTGATTTCTGGGGTCCTGGGAAGGGTGATGAAATCCCCACCCAATCTGAATTGGTCTCAAGCCCCTTAAAGTCCGATTAAAAATATGCAAAACAGTAAAAATCACTTGCAATCAATTTTTAGCGCGGCGCAAAGAATCCTGCACAAAATCAATTATTGGAAGGGGTAGATTTTTTTTTAAGCGTAAAGAATCCTGCAGAAAATTTGACAAAAGATATATCGGGATTTGTAGAGGAGAGAGAAAGAAACAAACAGATGGAATTGCGCGTGCTGACGTCAGCAGCAAGCCGCGTATCCGCGGTCGAAGGGTAGGTACGGCGGCGGAAACACGGTTGTTTGAGAGGATCAGATCCCGAGAAAAATTCTGTTGTTCTGTTGTTGAAGTCCTCTGCTGTTCAGATCTTCACCTTTTTGTTTCGCTCTCTGGATTTTTCCAGATCCGAACTTGTACGTCAATCCTGCAAAGATTCACACAAGAAACCCTTCAAACAATAAAAGATGATAGAATTTTTATATTTTTTTTCTTCAGTTTTTTATGATTTTTATAATTTATATTAACCCTAAATTACAAAAAAGAAATTTTACGCCATCCCCGGCAACGTCGCCATTTGATTTAAAGAGATTTTTGATCAAAAATATATGTTAACCGCAATCAAGAACGGCGTCGCTTGGTAGCTAGCCGGTGAATACGGGTCGGTCCACAGGGATGATGTATATTTTCTAGTTGTTCTAACGAGCTAATTCCAAATGGTGTTTGGATCTTTATAACTAAAACTAATTTGATTTAGACTAGGATTTAGGAAACTTGCTAGGATTAGGTTTAGGTTAAGTTTGGTAAAATAAAATTTCCCGCCTCTTTTAATGCCCTAAATTAGATATTTTTAGGAGTTATGGTAATTATTAATAAAGGGGATTAGGATGATCGGGAAGAAACTATGTTTCTTCCTCTAGATCCTTGTCCGTCCTTTCTTAATCCTTACACTAACCTCCATGGAAAACATGCATATCCGGTCTTTTATACTACGGTATCACCGTTACCTCGTAGGTAGGGTGCCGTAGGGAGCGGAATATGTATGTATGCATGGAGTCCTAATTATTAACATGTGATGGGCAAGAAAGGGGTGAGAGATCTCCATCTCTCAAACTCTTCCCTATTCCTAACCCTAACAAGCGAGGAAACTACTCGCTCATTAAGGGATCTATGAAAAACATGATTTTTATTTTTGTTTTAGAGTTAAGAGATTAATTAACTACTGCAGATTAAAAAAAAGTAAAATCTAAATTAAACTAGGGCAGAGAATAAATTTAACCTAGGGCATAAAATAAATTAAGAACTAGGGCAAAAATTAAAACTATACAAATTAATGCTCTCCAAAACTTGAAAAGAAATATGAATTTTATTAATGAAAGGAGGCATGACCTAATACAAGAATTTGGGTCTCTATTTATAGGACATAGAAAACCCTAGGTTTACAATCGCCGCATGTATGCTTTTACAACAATACCCCTAGGAAGACTAGTCAGTGTTGCCACAGATTATGGTAAAATTTTCCGCCTCTACGGGCTCTACCCGGCCGTGGAACCGCGGCCATAGGCCAGGTTTGGCCGCGGTTCCGCGGCCAATTGGAGTTCTTGAATGCTGCATTTTTCTGTGACACTTTTGGCAGTATTTCTCTTCCTGTTTCTACAGTTGGTTCTTCAGAATGTCTTCTGTGTCTCTTCCAGATCTCCACAGTGAATAATGAAGTGGACTTTAACTGTTCGCTTTGTGTCGAAGTTTTTAACCTTGCGCTGCCTTGTACTTTGTGAACAGATCTTTGCGTAGGCTTGATCAAGATCCTTCTATTTGTTGGTCGTAGTCTCACTTTTGCATCGTCTTTTATCTTTTTCACTGTTTTTGTTCCGAGAATCTGTAACCTGCAACTATGTAGCAGACATGGGTCAAAAGCACCTGTTTATTTGTAAAATGCATAGGAATGGGGAATATAATAATGCAATATTATGATATAAACACATATTCCAGTGCAGCGATGCAGACGCCAACCAAACTCAAATCCCAATGGCGAATGATGAGTCGCTCCTGGTACCATATTCTAGTGCAGCGATGCAGACGCCAACCAAATTCCAAACTCAAATCCTAAATGGTGAATGATGAGTCGCTCCTGGTACCATATTCCAGTGCAGCGATGCAGACGCCAACCAAATTCTAAATCCCATACCCCAACGACGAATGGTGAGTCGCACCTGGTACCATATTCCAGTGCAGCGATGCGGACGCCAACAAAGTCCCGAAATGTTTCCGGCCTTACGGTATGGATCATACATCCTGCAAAACCGTATACAACCCACGGGCGTAAAACGATCCCAATCTCTTCCAAGTCCTACCGGCGGGACCACATTCAAAGTCCCACCGGCGATGAAGATTCCAAAAAAAACAGGTATGTCCACAAGCAAAATAGGCATGGATGAAAACCCGAAAGGGCTCTATGAGTAAAAACAGTAGGACTGCCGGCAAGTTTGTGAAAACCCGAAAGGGCGCAAACTCATGAAAAAGAGATGAAATGCACTCACAAAGTCCTCTCGATTTTGTGAGGAGAAAATTCCCGTGTGAGATCCTTACGACTCACAAAGGGGCAACACACTTAGGAGTCCCCACGACTCCTAAGGAGAAAATGCACCTACGGGACCCTTACAACTCGTAGGGAGAAAATGCTTTTATAGGACCCTTACAGCCCATAAAATTGAAAAGTCTTAGGTGATAGGGATCTAAACCTGTCTCCTAAGCCATCGTTTCCCAACAGGAAAAGGCAAATGTTGAGTTGCTCCTGGCATTATTCCAGTGCAGCAATGCTGATGCCAAACCAAACCAAAATCCCTAAATCCTCTCATGGCAAATGATGATTCGCTTCTGGTACCATATTCCAGTGTAGCGATGCTAATTCCAACCCAAATCAAACCAACAACCTCTGCGGCGGAATCATGCTTCGTCCCAGAATATACCCCGTATCGAAATCATGCTTCGCCTCAGCTTATCTGCCTTCCCTGTCGGAATTATGCTTCGACTTAGAATCAACCAGCGACACTCCGTGCCGGGAACAAGTCAATCAGCGACACTCCGTGCCGGGGACAAGTCGAACATCAACGACACTCCGTGCCGGGGACAAGTCGAACATCAGCGACACTCCATGCCGGGGACAATTCGATCAGCGACACTCCGTGCCGGGGACAAGTCGAACATCAACGACACTCCATGCCAGGGACAAGTCGATCAGCGACACTCCGTGCCGGGGACAAGTCGACCAGCGACACTCCGTGCCGGGGAAAAGTCGAACATCAGCGAAACTCCGTGCCGGGGACAAGTCGAACAGCGACACTCCATGCTGAGGACAAGTCGACCAGCGACACTCCGTGCTGGGAAAAAGTCGATCAGCGACACTCTGTGCCGGATACAAGTCGAACATCAGCGACATTCCGTGATGGGGACAAGTCGATCAGCGACACTCCGTACCAGAGACAAGTCGAACATCAGCAACACTCCGTGCCTGGGACAAGTCGATCAGCGACACTCCATGCCAGGGACAAGTCGACCAGCGACACTCCGTACTGGGGAAAAGTCGATCAGCGACACTCCGTGCTGGGGACAAGTCGAACATCAGAGGCACTCCGCGCCGGGTACAATTCGATCAGCGACACTCCGTGCCGGGGACAAGTCAAACAGCGACACTCCGTGCCGGGGACAAGTCGACCAGCGACACTCCATGCCGGGGAAAAGTCGATCAGCGACACTCCGTGCCGGGGATAAGCCGAACATCAGCGACACTCCGTGCCGGGGACAAGTCGATCAGCGACACTCCGTGCCGGCGACAAGTCGAACATCAGCGAAACTCCATGCCGGGGATAAGTCGATCAGCGACGCTCCGTGCCGGGGACAAGTCGAACATCAGCGACACTCCATGCAAGGGACAAGTCGATCAGCGACACTCCGTGCTGGGGAAAAGTCAAACATCAGCGACACTCCGTGTCGGGGAAAATTCGACCAGCGACACTTTGTGCCGGGGAAAAGTCGAACATCAGCGACACTCCATGCCAGGGACAAGTCGATCAGCTACACTTCGTGCCGGGGATAAGTCGAACATCAGCGACACTCCGTGCCAGGGACAAGTCGATCAGCGACACTACGTGCCGGGGACAAGTCGACCAGCGACACTCCGTGCCGGGGACAAGTCGAACATCAGCGACACTCCGCGCTCGGGACAAGTCGACCAGAGATATTCCGTGCCGGGGACAAGTCGACCAGAGATACTCCATGCCGGGGACAAGTCGAACAGCGACACTCCGTGCTGGGGACAAGTCGACCAGCGACACTCCGTGCCGGGGACAAGTCGATCAGCGACACTCCGTGCTGGGGACAAGTCGAACATCAGCGACACTCCGTGCTGGGGACAAGTCGAACATCAGCGACACTCCATGCCGGGGACAAGTCGAACATCAGCGACACTCAGTGCCGGGGATAAGTCGAACATCAGCGACACTCAGTGCCGGGGACAAGTCGATCAGCGACACTCCGTACCGGGGAAAAGTCGAACATCAGCGACACTCTGAACCGGGGACTAGTCGATCAGCGACACTCCGTGTCGGGGACAAGTCGAACAACGACACTCCGTGCCGGGGGCAAGTCGATCAGCGACACTCCGTACCGGGGACAAGTTGAACAGTGACACTCCACGCCAGGGACAAGTCGATCAGCGACACTCCGTGCCGGGGACAAGTTGAACAACCAGCGACACTCAGTGCCGTCGACCGTCCATGACGTAAAAAGGGCAGTGCAGGCTTCCTACAAAGAGGGAACCAAATCACTCCTGGCAAGGAAAACGTCTACCACGGACACTCCATCTCGGAGACGCGTCAAGCGTCGACCGTCCATATCGTAAAAAGGGCAGTGCCGGCTTCCTAAAAAGCGGGAACCAAATCAAGTCGCCTCCACATGAAAGAAGATCCATCAATTTCATGCACATGACCCACATATGTGGTGTGCATTTATTGATGGGGGCATTATGTTGGGGTCGAAAATTGCACCCTATTGACCAAGTCAAAGTCAAGGTCAACCCCAACCCAAGTGGGCCCAAGTCAAGATCAAGTAGGCCCATGCCCACGTCGAGTCCGAACATGAAGCGGCCGGCCCTCCTCTATGCCAAAATAAAAAAATCAAGTAATAGATAATTTTGATGTAATTTTTTATGCATGGATGTAAGCAAAATGGGCATAAAGCCAAATTTTTGTAAAGCTCATGGCTTATGTGCAAAAGAAATGAGCACATGAGGCATGGAATGGGCAAAATGCCATTTTGTAAAGCCCAAGAGGCTTTATGTAAATGTGTAAGCCTATATAAGAAAACATGATGATGAATAAAGTATATACGCTCTTCATTCTCTCAAAAAACTAGGGTTTGTGCCTCCACTATCTCCTTTTCAAGTTCTTCCTTTTCATTTTCCAAATAAATCAAGAACTTAGCTCTTTTTTTTAAAACTAAACAAAGTTTTATCATAAACCCACCACCCAAGACTCCATCAAGAGAAGAAAAATGGTCTCTTTTTTTATCATTCAAGATCTAGATCTTGGAGTTTCAAGAGAACCCATTTTGGGCTTCTTCTTAAAAGAGAAAGGAAAAAATCTTTTGGAGTTTAACTCCACAAATAAAATTATTTTGGAGTTTAACTCCACTACAGAAATTCTTTTGGAGTTTAACTCCACAGTAAAAATCTTTTTTGGGGAGTTTAACTCCACATTAAATCTTTTCAGGAGTTTAACTCCATATAAATTCTTTCGGAGTTTAACTCCACATTTAAAATTCTTTCGGAGTTCAACTCCACAATAAAAATTCTTTCGGAGTTCAACTCCATTTAAATTCTTTTGGAGTTTAACTCCACAAACAAAAATTCTTTTGGAGTTTAACTCCACAATAAAAATCTTTTTTTGGAGTTGAACTCCATTTAAAACTCTTTTTGGAGTTTAACTCAACGATAAAAATCTTTTTAGAGTTAAACTCCATTTTAAATCTTCTTGGAGTTAAACTCCATTCAAAACCTTTTTGGAGTTGAACTCCATATCTAAAATTCTTATGGAGTTTAACTCCACAAAAAATTTCTTTTAGAGTTCAGCTCCATATTAAAAAAAATAAAAAAATTTGCCCCTTCACATGCTGGCACGTGAGGGGGAGAGCTCACATTTAATGGGAGCCCTTTTGGCCCCTAGCATGTGAGGGGTCACATGCTAAGCATGTGATGGCCCCCCTCACATGCTAGCATGTGAGGGGTCACATGCTAAGCATGTGATTGCCCCCCTCACATGCTATGTTAGTATATGAGGGGTCACATGCTAAGCATATGATGGCCTAATATGTGAGAGGTCACATGCTAAGCATGTGATGGCTCCCCTCACATGCTAGCATGTGATGCCTCCTCACATGCATGTGAGGGGGTCACATGCTAGCATGTGACCCTAGCATGTGAGGGGAGGCTCCCATTAAATGGGGGCCCACGTTCTCCCCCCCTTTTTTAAATTCTTTTTTCTTTCTTTTCTTTATTTAATCCTTTTTTGATTTAAAAAATAAATATATATTAAATAAATATATATTAAATAAATAAAAATAAATTATAAATAATATTTTAAAATTAAAAAATAATAAATTAAAATAAAAAAAACTTTTCTCTAAATATTTATTTACTTATTTATTTTTGTTTTTTTATATATAGAATATACATATATATATATATATATATCATTTTTTTAACAAATGGAATAAAGAAAAGGAAAACACACACACACACCAACGCATCGCATTGAGTTCGCATGTCCAGTTTGACCCGTCAATCGGAGGTTCTCTCGCTCCAAAGCCAAGGGGTAATTAACGACTGCTTAGTCCGAGACTGCCGGAGATTCGGATCCCCACAATCAATAAACCCCAGCCTACCCAAGGCAGGAGGAATCTGTACTGCGCCTGACAAGCGCGCGCGTATTCTCATCTCAATGGGGTAACGAAAAACACCCTACAGCCATATCTTTTTGTCGGATTAAACATTTAGTTTAAATGTTTAATTGTGAGGAAAATGTGAGTGCAAGTTTTGTCCCTATACATCAATTCATGCCACATGCACATGGTGACTCATGGTCTTGGTTTGGGTGACCATTAAATGTGACATGGATTGATTTTGGGGCTAATTATGATTTGTGGGGATATTTTGGAGATAGAGGGCTGCTATGTTTTGGATTGGGGTTTTGGTTTTGAGTAATTGATATATCTCTCTCTCTCAAAAATATCTCACACAACGCACATGTCTTTCTCTTGCTTCTTTTTCTTGAGCTCACATTCTCCTCCAATGGCTTCTCCTTTAACCTCCACTCATTCCACCTCATGAGTTGAGAATCATTGAGTGTTTGAGACAAAGTTATTACACACACTCTCTACTTCACCTTGGACACGTCGGCTGGCAAACTTCATGTCCGAGTTGCTTCGGTTTGAAGCAGGAGCCTGTATAAAGATTCCTCGACGTGGTGCCACTTCGACAAGCGAGACCGGAGAGCGAACTTCGTCGGGGGCAGCCGCGACAAGCATGGGATGGAGATTGAAGACCGAAGGACACGGATCAATTGGTATAATCTTTGAAACCCCTTTACAGTTTTGCTAGTTAACGGTTAATAGAATGATCCGGGTATTTGGTTGTGGTAGCGCCAAGTTTTGAAATGTTTTTGTTTCGCATTTGGCCTCGGAAAGACGGTCGGGGCACTGCCGTAGCCCAACATGGTATCAGAGCCAAACTATTAACCGTAAACTAGCTTGTTTAAACAATGTTAAAGTATCGAAATCAAAACAAACCCGAAACAACACCCACTACATTGCAATTTATGTCGATTTAAAAAGTGTCTTCAAAAATTATTTAAACAAGTGCAGAAGACTAATCAAGTGACCACTAGACTTCACCCCAAACACGAACCCATTCCGCCGGAATTCGGCGGAGCACATGCAATAAAAATCCAGGCAGGCCGGTTTTTTTGGGGCTTCTGGGTTTCGTTTTTTGGGTGCAGTCTAGTCTCTATAATGTTGGTTCAGTGGTGTTGTTTGTTTAGCTCAGTTTTGATATGGTTTTATCAGGTTGTTTAGGGTTATTCCGGGGTTATTTCGAATTCGATAATTTCTAACATTGTTTAAAGTTTGCAGTACTTACATTACTATCTGCGATCGTGAATATCACTTGACCGGTAAATCTTGTCTAATTGCTATAGCTCTTTTAGACGGGTTTGCGAACGTGACATTCATGTTGATGTTCTGTGTTATGCTATGATGTTGCGGATTTGTCGTGGTGGATAGCTTAGTTGCAATGTTAGTACATTTTAGTTTTATTTGTACATTTGATATCGTGGGGCGAGCGTCCGACATTTGGACTGCTGTTACTGTCTGTTTGTATATTATTCTTTTGGGACACGACCGGGTTGAGGTCGATGTACCCGTTGTACATGTTTTCTTTTCTGTACTAGGATTACCCCACTGTGGAGTGCATGAATAGCCGGATTCTAGAGGGCAACGGGTCTGCATCTCATGGCGTTGAGACGGAGGGGACCTTACTCTAAAATTGACGGGCTATTCGCCGTACTCAGAGGGGGTATAGGTTGACCCACGGAGGGGTGCTCAAGTTACCGTATTCCGTGAAGTGCTGGGTGGCCCATTCACGTTGTTGAAGGAGGTTGCCTCGCTTCTGGTTTTGGCGAGTAACTTGCCGTGCTCGTGAGGGTCTAGGTTTCATTACACAGGCTATCCACACGACAGGGAACGTCGGGTCTCATTTGCGGCTCAAGTGAAACCCGGGGCTCCAAGATTATCCACCATTCTGTGTTGCTTCTGTGATGTTTCTGTGATATTGCTTTATATCATGCCTGGGACGAATGCTATATATATTTATATATACTAGTAGATGTTGTATATGTTTTGCACCCGCGCTAGTCCAGTCCCCGCTCTGTCGTTAGTTAAGTGAACTAACAGGTGAAGACGGGACATAGTGGCGAGCGCGGATGACATATACGCACATTTTATTTTCGTTCCTTTTGGTGTGATTAATTGATGGGACTGCATTGATTCTGATCAATGCAAGGAAAACAAACCTATTTGATATTGTTGGAACCAATTTTAAAAACTGACATTACAGACATAAGCTTTTTCTTTATATCGTGGTATTCGGTTATGAATATCCAGCACCTCATTCGACGAGGAAAGGGCCGGGATCCCTTCATCGGGAGTGACCCCTTGAGTAAAAGTTTGCGTCAACGTAATAACTTCACTATAGTCGATTATTTTTTCTTTGCATCACGGTATTCAGTTTGGAATATCCTGCACCTCATTCGACGAGCAAAGAGCTGAGATCCCTTCACCGGGAGTAACCTCTTTAGCAAAGGTTTTCGCAACTATAAATTTATAAAAGCTATTAGGTTCCTTCAATGATATCAAGTTCATTATGTTAAAGGTTTTTCGCCAAAAGCCATTCTTTGCCCTCCGTCATTTCAGACAGGTAGCACTTAGTATTCATGCTATGTTTGTTGGCCTACGTCAAGGCATAGTGTATGGTAACTATTTGTTACTTTCTATTGTATAGATAGATGCGTTGGTTTAGGACAGTCATACTACTTTTTTGGCCTACGTCAAGGGTATGTACGGGTGGGTTCAAATTAACCTGGACAATGATAGGTAGAACTTGACATGTGACTTATGATTTGTTGGCCTACGTCAAGGTCATAAGAGCATGGGATAAAAATTCACATCGGGAGTTTCAAACATACAGGAAACTTGCTAGGCATGTGCATACCTTCTGGAGTGTGATGACTTGAGTAGCTTCCATAAAGTTATCATGCGAAGATAGTTGGATCCCGATTCTCGCTGATTAGTAGGATTACTCCTCGGGTGATTTTAGATGATCTCGACTAATTCTCCTTTTGGGTTTGGAGGAGAATTCGAGGAAACAGTGGGAGCCATCCTGATTAGATAAAGTGATTAACCATTTTGATCTAGGTTAGAGTGCACGCTGAGTGTTTCTTTCTCTCTCTCTCTCTTTGACAGCGACCATGGCCCGACCCTGGACTATAACTCAGTAACCAAGTTAACCGAACTTTCTTAAAACACTGGTTTTTGGATTGTCTGAGTTGCATACATCATTGCCACTCCTTTTACCCTTTGCATATCTCTAGAACACCCCGTATCACTACGAACATCCACTTCCATTGGATAAATCCATCGTATGGTTATATACGAACTCGAAGGAACTTGTCCCAGATTCAAGGATGGATTCTGGTTCTGGAGAGATTGAATAGAATTATTCAGTTGTCTTTTCCTTTTACCTCCTCTCAGGTTGTGAGTACTCCTAAGATTAGGAGAGTACGCCTATTATGCTTATTGGATAGTCTTCTTTCAAACCATAGGCGGGCGCCGAAAGGTAGGAAATGGAGAAAACCAATTAGCCTAAACGTGGTGTACAGAAGGTAATAAGTAAAGACAAATAAAGGGATTAGAAAGAGGGCAAAGTAAATTGCGACTGCTATCATTCACGACCAAACCGCGTATTTCATCGCCACTCCTACTTCACCTTTGCTTTTCTCCGGTTCAGGAGAAATAGAATACGGTTTATTCGGTTGTCTTTTATCATCACCTTCTCTCAGGTTGTGAGTACTCCTAAGATTAGGAGAGTAAACCTATTATGCTTATTGGATATTCTTCTTCCAAATCATAGGCTGGTGCCGAACGGTAGGGAAGGAAGAAAACCATTTAGCCTAAGTGTGGTGTACAGAAAGAAATGAGTAAAGACAAATAAAGGGATTTGGAGAGATGACAAGAAAATATACGGTTATAGTCATGAATCTGGATAGTGGAAGAGCTATTACTAGGAATACCTGGATACCCCATCGAAACATTTTCATGTTTCAGTTTCACTATACGCTGTTAATTGAAAACTGATTTCCCAATTAGACCCTTACTCCAGGTATGTATTTACCAGATTTGTTTCTCACATCTGTATAGTGTTACAGATGGTGAGTTGGAGTAAGTTATTTAGAATTAGGCGATCATCCTCATTATATCGGAATTCGTTGTAATTGGTGGTATTTGAGGAAATCGCCTGGGTTTTTGCCGGACGACAAATATTTGGTTTTGAATATCCATTGTTATGCACCAATTTCAAACTGATATATCTGTACGTTTATTTTATAAAATGAGATATAACTTTTTGAAATTATGTACATTTACCTATGTCAGTTGATGGTTAGGTAAGGAGCATTAAACAGCGGTGTAATTCTTCTTAACCATAGTACAGTTTTCGACCTACGATGCACATGGTTTAAGTTATTAAACTCAGGGAACTTATACAAAGTATTGTATGTTGTCCAGTGCTCATTAGGAAAAAAGAGTTGGTACTCGTACTATATTCTGTTTACTTATGACTTCTCCAGTTCTGGACAAGTATTTCGTTGAAATGCAAGGTCCAGATATTGAGAAGTTATAGGTATAAGAATAAAGTAGAGAACCATTTATTGTAAGTATCAGGATTCTTTGAAGTGATCGAAGATATAGATACTTGTGTTTGTTATTCAGTTGATAGTAACGGTTTTGAGAACTTGCTTCTCATTCGGGTTACTCATATCTGGATGCACTCCTAAGTTGAGTAATGCTGATCGACCTCTCTCCATTTGGATAACATGCTTTGTTCCGGACTTGACACTACTGTTGTTCCGGACTATATGACCCGGTAGAAAGATGAGTATAGCGCCGTTCTAAACTAGATTTAGAAGTGCACGTGTATATGACTCTGCCAGAGAGTTGTCGTAGTCAGTGGGAGCAGCGGAAGCATAGTGGACAAGTAGCTTGTCTCTATTTATAGACTAAAGCCGATATAGCGGAGATGGATCATCTAATTTTGATGTGACAGTCATAGGCTTTGACTTCATCAAAATAGGAGATGGATCTGTTAAGAAGGTAGTAGGGTGTAATGTCCTGGTATTTGGATGACATATACAGAGTAGGAAGTAAAATTCCTATACTACGATCGGTTATATCAGGCGTTCTTGTTACTAAATCTATGGTTTTAGATCTAGATTTAGGAAGTATCCCAATCTGTATACTGAGACAGTATTCTAAAGGTGTTTTAGAATGGAGGACTCCTCGCTTGGTAGTGTACCTGCAGGTGATGGAGCCATCCTTTCTAAAGGTGTCTTACAGACTAAAGGGAGAGGGATGTACATGATTGGTATATCACTTGCTTAGGCAATTGAGTCAATCATGAGATGTCAAGTACCACACCAGATGTTGTTTTTGCACTAGATGCAATAAATTGAGATATTAATCCAATCCTGGAAAAACATTCGGAAGCAGTTTTAGAACAAAAGTGGATGTTCTAGGGATTTGATAACGGCAGCCTCTTTCGGGAGACGGTTATCATTCCAGGCTTTCAAGGTGACCTAGATGATAGAGTGACCGTCTGAGTTATAGTTTTCCCTTTGACGAGTGGTAGTATTTTGGACAGGTGGTCCAAGTGGATACTGTGGAAGGCATGGCGCAGAATACTGATTAGATTCAGTGGACGATACAGTCTAAGAAGTTTATTGGATTTGGAGTTCATTTATGAACTAGGTCCCATCAGATATCCAGATATATTCTAAGACAAGTATTACTCATTTTGGGAGATGGTTTTCTCCGCAAACTTGAAATAAAGAGAGACATAGAAAGAAACATCAGAGCGGATCCACTCACTGAGGCTATTTCTTGAAAGCAATAGTTTTACAAACGAGCTTTGTGAAACTGATTAGTAGAGGAGTTTGGTGTTCAGTATCACACGAGCTGTGAGAATGCGACATCGCAATAATTGGCCTTAATTTCAAGTGGGAGATTGTTGGCTATAGTGCTCACAAGGCAATTATCGTAGTCGCAGGCAGGTGATTATGATGATTGAGGGAGAACCTATACCGATAAAACAGTCTTACTCGAGATGATAGTATGATATCTGGTTTGTCTTTATCATTATGTATATGTTGATAGAGCCCATAGGATTCTTGCTTGACTACCAGCATTATGATGGCGATCATATACGTTGGAGCTGGGGGTCTATAAGCAAATCCTTATATGTCCCTAGTCGTGGGAGTATCGAGACTGGGCATCGATACTCCAGAGTAGACTAGTGTATACTTATCCAGACCCTGACGAGGGACGGTGGTCGGTCTCACAAGCCATTGGTATCAGTTGTTCACCTAAGATAGTATACATGTGCTCGTTGCGTTATGAGTACACTGGATGGACTCGCCGGGAACATGCTAGTTGGTATTATACCTATAGTTAGATAGCAGTTCCCTGGTGACAAGTGTACAGATTAGTTTGTCGACCTATGATCGTCATTTGTCTCGTGTGAGTTCCCACTGTGCTTTGATTACTACCTTACCATGGCTCAAAGGAGTCGTGCAAACAGATTTTAGTTGGGTACAGTCCCGAGCCATATGGAGACAGTGTGCGGATCGTCGGGGATTCGTCTCTCCCGGTATTGGGGGTTGATGTCGCACTGTGCACGGGTGGCCATCACCAGAAATCCTCGACCGGGGCATACCAGAATTACCGATCCAAGATCGATAGTTTCTCAGGTGGTGATGGGTTGCATACCGACACGAATTATCGCGTTAGTAGGGGTGTGAATTTATCCACCCCTAGACTCGATATGAGATACTCATAGACGAACGGATCGGACTGTACGGATATTGTCACTGACAGGCTCAGTAGGGTTTCAGGATGAGTCACTCATCGGCCTCCCTTTTGCTCAATACCTGGGCAGCCGTTACGTACAGCTAGTACCTGTTCATATCAGATTTTTGCATTTTCATACCGCCCAATTTTTATCACATTGCATATCGGTAGATACTCTTGAGCCGTGTTTGCTAGTCAATTGCAGGATACAGGTTCTCGGCTCCAAACGGTGAAATTCATGGAAAAACACGACAAAACCCGGGTTCCTGCCAACTACTGATAAAACACGGTCTCCGCTCTTCATCCGTATGTTGCCAGACACCAGTTTAAAAGACAAAATGATAAATCGGTTGTCACCTTCATGCATAAAGCACAATGGCAACACCAAGACCAAGAAATCTACGCGGTGCTCTAGAAAATCATGACAAAAGATCCACCTTTTGATCAACAGAAATTCTGGAAAAATCGTGAAGACAACTTGAGAAAAAACATATACCAGACTGAAGTACACAGCAAACCAGGGAAGTACCAAAAAGCCCATGCCCCAACTCTCCTATAGGGCCGCGGAACCGCGGCCAATAGGGGGTCTAGGCCGCGGTTCCACGGCCGTACTGGCGCCGCATGCTGTCATCTTTCAGGGGTATTTTGGTCTTTCTATGTACAGGCAGAATTTTGCCCTAGATTTCCATTTCCCTGCCTATAAATAGCCCAGAACCTTGTGAAGCAAAGTGTGCATAATCTTGTATTTTTCTAGGTTTATAATACTTGTTTCTTCTTCCTCTTCTCATCTCTTCTCCATTGAAAATCTTGTAGTGAGCTTTTGTGAGTGAAGAATGATGAATAAAGAAGAACCATTTACTTATCATGCTTGTCTTGTTCTTTAGTTAACTTGTTAATTGTTGTAATTTTCATTTGTTAACTTAGTTATTGTTATTTCTTGTTGTTTCTTTCTTCTCTCTTTTTCTTTATCCTTAAAACAACCATAATGCTTACGCTTGATCCTTGCCAAGGTGAGGTCGCAAATAGCTAGTTGTTATCTTCTAATCTCCTTCTTTCTCTCTTCCTCTTTTGTTTTATTTTTCCGTATTATGGGTGAGTAGTTTCCATACTTGTTAGGGTAGGATAAGGGAAGTTTGAGAGAAGGAAATCTCTCTCACTCTTTCCTTGCCCAACATCTTAAATCGACTCCCGTTAATTGAACCACAATCCGCTCCTTACGGCACCCTATCCTACATGATAGCGGTGATTCCGTAGTGAGACCGGTTGTGGTTGAATTAACCGGAGGTTATGGCTAAGAGCCAAGAACGGACGGACAAGCACCAAAAGGAAGAACTTATGCGTTGGAAAGCCTAGCTTATACTCGCAAGTTCCTTCCTATCCGTGCTAATCCCCGTTGTTGCCGATTACCGTAACACCGATATTAAGAGTGGCAATGAAAGAAGTGAGGGACTCCTAACTCAAACTAACCTAATCCTAACCCTAACAAGCTCTCTTTACATATCATTTTAACACTTAGATAATCATAAACAAATCTGGAAAACTGGACTTAACTCGTTAAAGCACATAGAAAAAGATTCCCATCTCCCTGCGGACGACCCGTACTCAACCGGCTAGCTACAAGCGAAACCGTCTTGATTGCGGTATTTAACTAAACTTGAACACGCAGAATCTCTAACAATCAGACTACGCGATCGACTCAGACGTCGAAACTCCGTCCACTCCTCTTTCACCTTTACCTTTGCCGGCCAACTCCGACGTTGACCGGAATTCTGTTCATACATCTTCACCTTCACTATCACCAACCTCTTCTTCCGCGATGTCAGGATTTAATCCGAACATCTCTTTGACTACCCCTGGATTGGCTCCACCTCCTACGGAGACCAATAACCCACCACCACCGCCTGTTGTAGCGCCGCAGCGAATCGCGCTCCAGGATCGTTTCTATCCCACCCGTTCTGCACTTCCCACCTGCCTTTCTCTTCCACCGGCCAATGGGGATAACTTTGAAATTAAGCCCCACTTCATCAACATGCTTCCACGATTTCATGGGCTTGAATTTGAAGATGCCTATATCTTCATCAATAAATTTCAAAACGTTTGTGCCATGATGAAAACCACCCAGCTGTCGGACGATGCTATACGTCTACGGGTCATTCCGTTCACTTTATGCGATCTTGCTGAAAAATGGCTGTATAGCACCGCTTCCCATTCCATAACCAGTTGGGAAGAGTTTGTAAAAGCGTTTCTAAAGAAATTTTATCCGAATCATAAAACCGCAAGGATCCGCAATGAAATCAACCAATTCTCTCAGCTTCCTTCTGAACCTTTCTGGAAGTGCTTTGACCGGTACAAAGACCTTCTTGTTCAGTGTCCTCACCACGGTATAGATAAATGGCAACTTTGCCAAACCTTATTCGAGGGCTTGAACCCAGCAACGAAGCAGTTGTTGGAAACCATCTGTCAGGGCCACTTCCTATCGAAATCTGACGAGGAAGCGTGGCAATTCTTTGACGACCTTGCTGAGCAAACGCTACAATGGGAGAGCACCAGACCGACTTCTTCTTCTTCTACCTCCACTTCTACTGGTCAGTCTAGGGTAGGAATTCACCAACTTGACGTCTCTATTGCGATGAAAGCTGAAATGGCCGCAATAACGAGAAAACTTGAAGCGATAGAGAGCAAATTCTCTTATCCTGCTCCTACCCCTGTTCTACCCCTTCGTACCATCTGCGCTTGTTGTTCCGATCCTTCTCACTTGACCGAAGAGTGTCCTTACAATCCACCATCGCAAGGACAGGATCAGGTTAATGCTGCATTTCAGCAAAGACCGAGGAATGATCCATACTCTTCCACCTACAATCCCGGTTGGAGGAACCACCCCAATTTCGCCTGGAATCAGAATCAGAATCAATTCCAAGGCAACAATTTCCAAAGGGCCCTTCCGCCGCAACAACAAGCGCAACAACAAACTCAACAGCAGTTTCAGCAACCCTTCCAACCCCAACCTTTCCAAAATCAGACGAACAACTTTGCACCCAACAATTCTTTTCCACCAAACAACTTTGTTCCGTCAAACAACGATAAGGTTTCCTCGCTCAAACGAAGTCTGGAGGCGTTCGTTAAACAATCGACTCAATCCACTGCCAACATCCAGTCTTCCATTCAGTCCTTAGTGCAACACACTGCCACTCACGGGCAAAGCATCAAAACCATCGAGGCCCAGATTGCACAACTGAATGCGGCCTTAAGCGAGCGAGAGAAGGGGAAGCTCCCGTCCCAACCACTCCCAAATCCCGGTCACCCACAGAATGTACATGTTGCTCTTGAACAACAGAACCATAATGTGAGTGCCGTGACCACATTGAGATCGGGAAGGATGCTGCAAAACAACATTGGCACACGGATCAACGATGACACCCCGGCCGCTTCTTCTTCTACTTCTTCTTCTTCGTCTTCTGAGCCTATTCTCCGTTCTTCACAAGGCTCTCCTTCCTCTTCTTCTGCTTTGAATGGATCCACTTCTCACTCCACGAAAACACCTGTTCTGGGATCCGTTCCTACTCCACAATCTCCTCCACAAGCATTAGACTCAACCAATTTTAAAAACCTCCCATTTCCAAACCGGTTGAGGTCTAATAAACAAAATCCTCAAACGGAGAAGATTCTGGAGTTATTTAAGCAGGTTAACATTAACATTCCTCTTTTAGATGCCGTCCAACAAGTCCCATCATACGCGAAAATCTTAAAGGACTTGTGCACGAAAAAGAGGAAGTCTCAGGTACCCAAGAAAGTTTTCTTGGCTAGTGCTGTGAGTGATGCCCTTACCCAATCTTTACCACAAAAACGGAAGGACCCTGGCTGTCCTACTATTTCTATTACCATTGGGGATAAGAACATCAACCGCGCACTATTAGATCTTGGTGCCAGTGTTAACTTGCTTCCGTACTCAGTATACGAGCAATTAGGCGTAGGAGAGCTGAAACCCACGCACTGCACTCTCCAAATGGCCGACCGATCGATCACCCATCCTAGGGGTGAGCTAGAGGATGTGTTAATCAAAGTCGGGGACTTCATATTCCCCGTTGACTTCATCGTATTAGACACACAGCCTGTAGCTAACCCCCGGAATCAAATTCCGGTGATACTCGGTCGCCCATTCCTTGCAACCTCAAATGCTGTGATCAATTGTCGCAATGGTTCGATGAACCTCTCTTTTGGAAACATGACGATTGAACTCAAAATTTTTAGGTTAGGGAATCAGCCCTCCGAACCTAATGCTCATATACTGGACGTCTGCTCAATCCAGGAGATCACCCCTGAAGAGTGTGAATTCGAGGAGTTTTTGTTTGATCACGATAATCTTGACGCCACTAGTGCGTTCCTCCTCGAACCTGCTGCTGTTTCTGCGCCCGACAACGACTACAAGTGTTTCACGTTCTCCAACGATCTTGGTCGCTCACCACCCGAGTTTGAATCCTTCGAATTTCCGGATAAGTTACCTGAACCATCCGACTCGGTCGCTTACATTCGTTTTGAACCTTTGCTGGAATCTTTTGAGTTCGAGACCGTTTCACCAATCTTGCCTTCCATCATTTCACCTCCAACGCTCGAACTCAAGCCTTTGCCGTCTCACCTTAAGTACGCTTACTTAGGTGAGAACGAGACCCTCCCTGTCATCATCTCGGCTTCTCTAGCTCCAGAGCAAGAGAAAGCCCTTCTCGCGGACTTGCACAGCAACAGGCAAGCTTTTGGCTGGTCCATGGCGGACATCAAGGGGATTAGTCCCCTGATCGTTGAGCATCACATTCATCTGATGGATGATGCCAAACCACCCCGGGATCCACAAAGACGTCTCAATCCAGTCATGAAAGAGGCTGTGAAGAAGGAGATTGTAAAATGTCTAGATAGTGGTATCATTTACCCTATCTCTGATAGCCAGTGGGTTAGCCCCATTCATGTTGTCCCCAAGAAGTCGGGCATCACGGTCATAACCAAGGAGGCGAACGAATTAATCCCTACTCGCACCCAAACTGGGTGGCGAGTATGCATTGATCACAGAAAACTCAACGCCGCAACGCGGAAGGACCACTTTCCGCTACCTTTCATTGACCAAATGCTTGAACGATTGGCTGGACACGAGTACTACTGCTTTCTTGATGGCTACTCCGGCTATAATCAAATTCCCATCGCCGAAAAAGACCAGGACAAGACCACTTTCACTTGTCCTTTCGGCACGTTTGCATATCGTCGCATGCCCTTTGGGTTATGCAATGTGCCCGCTACCTTCCAGCGGTGTATGATGGGAATCTTTTCAGACATGGTGGAAAAATTTCTGGAGATTTTCATGGATGATTTCTCCATCTTCGGCGATTCCTTCAACGAGTGTTTGCTGCATCTTGACGCTGTCCTTACCCAATGTAAGGACAAGAATCTTACTTTGAATTGGGAGAAGTGCCACTTCATGGTGCGCGAAGGTATTGTCTTAGGACATATCATCTCGCAAAATGGCATAGAGGTTGACAAAGCAAAGATTGAGGTCATTTCCAATCTACCTCCTCCCTGTTGCGTCAGAGATATCCGAGCCTTCTTTGGCCATGCCGGTTTTTATAGACGGTTCATCAAGGACTTTAGCAAGATTGCTAGGCCCTTGACTCTTTTGCTGGCCAAGGATACGCCATTCGACTTCAACTCGAGCTGTGTGACTGCATTCGAGTCATTGAAACGCTCACTCACTTCTGCTCCCGTTCTTTCTTCCTCTGACTGGACGCACCTATTTGAGATTATGTGCGATGCATCCGACTTTGCCATTGGTGTTGTCCTTGGACAACACATCAACAAGATGCCGCACGTAATCTATTATGCGAGCCGAACCCTGAACGACGCCCAACTCAAATATACAACAACTGAGAAGGAATTCTTAGCTGTTGTATTTGCTTTAGAGAAGTTCAGGCCCTACCTCATCGGCTCTCCAGTCATTGTCTACACAGACCATTCTGCTCTGCGCTATCTTTTTGCGAAGAAAGATGTAAAATCTCGGTTAATACGTTGGATCCTCTTGCTTCAAGAGTTTGACCTTGTCATTAAGGACAAACGAGGATGTGAAAACGTAGTTGCCGATCATCTCTCATGACTTCCTTCTTCGCCTTCGCTTCCAATTCTGATCAACGACGTTTTCCCGGATGAACAGCTCTTGACAGTATCTTGTGAACCCTGGTTCGCAGATATTGTGAACTATTTGGCCACGGGATTACTACCGACTGAATGGTCAAGTCAGGACAGACTTCGCTTCTTATCCCAAGTAAAACACTTTTACTAGGACGAACCCTATCTATTCAAGTACTGTCCCGACCAGATTATTCGTCGGTGTGTCCCTGACGAGGAATTCAAGAGTGTGCTGTCGTTTTGCCACGATCAAGCGTGTGGCGGGCATTTTGGCCCCAGAAAGACAGCTGAGAAGATCTTGCAATGTGGTTTCTACTGGCCACAACTCTTTAAAGACGCTCATGACTATTGCAAGACTTGCTCCCAGTGCCAACACTTGGGCCGGATATCCCGGAGGAACGAGATGCCGCTCCAACCGATCTTGGTTGTGGAGATTTTCGATGTTTGGGGGATAGATTTCATGGGGCCGTTTCCCAGCTCTTTTGGGAACTTGTACATCCTTCTCGCTGTTGATTACGTCTCTAAATGGGTCGAGGCTGTGCCCAGCCGGACTAACGACAACAAGGTTGTCGTTAGGTTCCTTAAAGAAAACATTTTTTCCCGGTTTGGGCACCCCCGAGCGATCATTAGCGACAATGGAAGTTATTTCTGCAATAAGACTTTTGAGGCCTTGATGCGGAAATATTCCATTAATCATAAGCTCTCTACGCCCTACCACCCCCAAACCTGCGGGCAGGCCGAAGTTTCAAATCGGCAAATCAAGCAGATACTGGAGAAGACGGTTTCCAAGAACCGTAAGGATTGGTCGCTGAAACTCACTGATGCCCTTTGGGCATTTCGAACCGCTTATAAGACCGACCTTGGCATGTCTCCCTATCGGCTTGTGTACGGAAAAGCCTGCCACCTACCTTTCGAAATAGAGCATCGCGCATTTTGGGCGATAAAGGAGCTGAATCTGTCTCTCGAAGATGCGGGCAGCCATCGGAAGCTGCAGTTGAATGAATTGAGCGAGCTTAGGGATGAGGCCTACGATAACGCGGTTGTCGTTAAGAACCGAACGAAAGTGTTTCATGATACACACCTTTTGCGCAAAACTTTCGTACCTGGTCAGCAGGTACTGCTTTACGACACCCGACTTCACTTCCATCCAGGAAAGCTCAGATCTCGCTGGAAAGGACCGTATTTTGTGCGGAATGTGTATCCGCATGGCGCTGTGGATTTGGAAAATCCAAAGGACGGTTCATTTTTCAAAGTGAACGGGCACCGACTTAAACCGTACCTTAGCGCCGAACCAACAGAGGAGCTCCTGGTCTTACAGGAGCCGGTTTACCCTGCATAATCTTCCTCTGCCTACCTCCAAACTTCGGTTATCCAGCCAAGAACAGTGGACACTATTCCAGATAAGTTTGGGGGTATGTATATACCATTTTGTACATTTTTGTGGATATTCTTTTTCTTTTTCTTTTCTTTAAAAACAAAAACAACAAAAAAAAAATAAAACTTTTGTGTATCGCTAACCGACAATTTTGACCCTTCAAATAATCTCTTCATGCAATGACAGTGAGGACACTGTCCAGTTTAAGTTTGGGGGTACGCTCGGTACGCATTTCTTACCTTCGCATTCATATGTATATTTTGCATCTGCATATTTAAATCCATAAAATCCATAAAAATCTGAAAATTTTCTAAAAACATAAAAACTTTTCTGTCAAGTTAGCTAGTGGGAGGACTCTGATTCAACATTTCGACGATTTTGTTTGATAAAATAAGAATAACTAAATCTTATGTTTAGATTTTGAAAACCTGAAAAATAACTCTCCTTTGAAGTTAACTATAGCTGATATACGTCTTTAGATCACACTACACGTGTCGTGAGTTTTTGGGAATTAGATGACAAGTCTTTTATGTCAAAAAACTTTTAAATGGATAAATGATTTTCTGAGGATCAAATAGGTTTGTTCGGAAATAAGTAATATCAAGAATAGTTTATGAAGTGAGTGAATATGAAGGAATGTTATTGATGCCTGAATTGGAACTAAGTCTGAAAAATAACCCATCTGGAACTTGATTGGAATGATTACACACCGAACCCACTAAACACGTCTTTTATCCAAAAAAATAATTGAACTGCCGGTTATATCTCCGTTCGTATTGAATCATCATGATTTTCACGCCAAACTGTCTTTTGCTTTTGGACCTAGGTAACTTGAGTAAATAAGTCCGCTGGGGTGTTTCTACACCTAATGCCCTAAAGCCAACTGGTTTGGGTGCATTGGCCCAAAGCTCGCTAAGAAACCTAGAAAGTCCAGATAAAAACAAAGTCAAGCAAGTGTTCTCTCCGAGTTAAAATTCCTAACGGTTCTTTGTGTGAGAATAATCTTGATAAAAGACAGGCTTTTATAAAAATTTTAGCGGAGATATGAAGGTTTTATTCTATGATAAAGACTATTGCACGTTCACAGAGGTGTGTATGAAATGAAAACAAGACAAAGGTGGATTGAAAAAATAAGACCTAGTTTCCTGTTAAGGAAGATAGAAATTCTGAAGTTGAAACCTTACTGGAAAACGAAACTTGAAAAATGCTTAACTCTTTATAAAAATTATGTGATCCTTTCAAAATTCTTATCCGGGCTTTATTATGAGGACTTTATTCGACCTTTCTGGAACTTTACGACACTATTTGCACTACACATGAAGACATATAAAAGCTGTAGTTAAATAAGAAGCGAGGTGTGAAAAATAAAGGTTCGATAGTCTAGATTTAGGATAATAGAATTGTTATTTTCTAAAACAAAATTTTAGGGTTTGAATCTTAGTTATTTTACAAAACCAACTTGACCGGATTTTGTGGGTAGTATCCGCTGAAAACCCTCAGGAGACAACACTCCTCCTACTAGGGACACCTAGAGGTTTAACGGCTTGCTGCACATGCTCAGTGCAATCGCGTTCCCTGCGAAAGTGAGGTAGGAAATTTTTTGTGAATAAATTGGCTTTGCTCGGGACGAGCAAATGATAAGTTTGGGGGTATTTGTTCATATCAGATTTTTGCATTTTCATACCGCCCAATTTTTATCACATTGCATATCGGTAGATACTCTTGAGCCGTGTTTGCTAGTCAATTACAGGATACAGGTTCTCGGCTCCAAACGGTGAAATTCATGAAAAAACACGACAAAACCCGGGTTCCTGCCAACCACTGATAAAACACGGTCTCCGCTCTTCATCCGTATGTTGCCAGACACCAGTTTAAGAGACAAAATGACAAATCGGTTGTCACCTTCATGCACAAAGCACAATGGCAACACCAAGACCAAGAAATCTACGTGGTGCTCAAGAAAATCTTGACAAAAGATCCACCTTTTGATCAACAGAAATTCTGGAAAAATCGTGAAGACAACTTGAGAAAAAACATATACCAGACTGAAGTACATAGCAAACCAGGGAAGTACCAAAAAGCCCATGCCCCAACTCTCCTATAGGGCTGCGGAACCGCGGCCAATAGGGGGTCTCCGCGGCCGTACTGGCGCCGCATGCTGTTATCTTTCAGGGGTATTTTGGTCTTTCTATGTACAGGCAGAATTTTTCCCTAGATTTCCATTTCCCTGCATATAAATAGCCCAGAACCTTATGAAGCAAAGTGTGCATAATCTTGTATTTTTCTAGGTTTAGAATACTTGTTTCTTCTTCCTCTTCTCATCTCTTCTCCATTGAAAATCTTGTAGTGAGCTTTTGTGAGTGAAGAATGATGAATAAAGAAGAACCATTTACTTATCATGCTTGTCTTGTTCTTTAGTTAACTTGTTAATTGTTGTAATTTTTATTTGTTAACTTAGTTGTTGTTATTTCTTGTTGTTTCTTTCTTCTCTCTTTTTCTTAATCCTTAAAACAACCATGATGCTTACGCTTGATCCTTGCCAAGGTGAGGTCGCAAATAGCTAGTTGTTATCTTCTAATCTCCTTCTTTCTCTCTTCCTCTTTCGTTTTATTTTTCCGTATTATGGGTGAGTAGTTTCCATACTTGTTAGGGTGGGATAAGGGAAGTTTGAGAGAAGGAAATCTCTCTCACTCTTTCCTTTCCCAACATCTTAAATCGACTCCCGTTAATTGAACCACAATCCGCTCCTTACGGCACCCTATCCTACATGATAGCGGTGATTCCGTAGTGAGACCGGTTGTGGTTGAATTAACCGGAGGTTATGGCTAAGAGCCAAGAACGGACGGACAAGCACCAAAAGGAAGAACTTATGCGTTGGAAAGCCTAACTTATACTCGCAAGTTCCTTCCTAGTCGTGCTAATCCCCGTTGTTGCCGATTACCGTAACACCGATATTAAGAGTGGCAATGAAAGAAGTGAGGGACTCCTAACTCAAACTAACCTAATCCTAACAAGCTCTCTTTACATATCATTTTAACACTTAGATAATCACAAACAAATCTGGAAAACTGGACTTAACTCGTTAAAGCACATAGAAAAAGATTCCCATCTCCCTGCGGACAACCCGTACTCAACCGGCTAGCTACAAGCGAAACCGTCTTGATTGCGGTATTTAACTAAACTTGAACACGCAGAATCTCTAACAATCAGTACCACTGACGTGCTTGTGGTTAGACCCACTGCCAGCGTATTGACGAGTCTTTAGAGTCCCCCACAGACTGTTTCCCAAGTTCGGGCGAAACGTTGTAGAGGCCGTATGGTATTATGGCAGGGTTCGATCATATACTTGCACTTAGTGCACGGATCATGATCGTACGGATCATACTAGTGGGCTTTGGTTTAAGCCGGATCCTAGTATTAGATTTGTTGGATTACTTTCATCTCGTTGCATTCGTATTCAGTCGGAATGCGGATACAGGTATGTATATACAAATGAGGGATATTCTTGTGATCTGTCACGAGTTTACTTTAGTTGATACCATATCTTTTTGTTTGATTAAATAGTTAGTTTAAATATTTAATTGTGAGGAAAATGTGAGTGCAAGTTTTGTCCATATACATCAATTCATGCCACATGCACATAGTGACTCATGGTCTTGGTTTGTATGACCATTAAATGTGACATGGATTGATTTTGGGGCTAATTATGATTTGTGGGGATATTTTGGAGAGAGAGGGCTGCCATGTTTTGGCTTGGGGTTTTGGTTTTAAGTAATTGATATATCTCTCTCTCAAAAATATCTCACACAACACACAAGTCTTTCTCTTGCTTCTCTTTCTTGAGCTCACATTCTCCTCCAATGGCTTCTTCTTTAACTTCTACTTATTCCATCTCATGAGTTGAGAATCATTGAGTGTTTGAGACAAAGTTATTACACAGATTCTGTAGGGTTCCTAAGCACACTCAAGAGGTTCCACAAGGCATCAACCATGCCAAATTCAAATTTTTCCGGTGCCGAGAAACCCTAACTAGATCGTTAACTAGAGATTAGGCGATAATAATATGCGAGCAAACAACTTTACTCTAAAGTGAACGGAAATACAACCTTTGTAGATCCGGTCCTCCATCTCCATAGCTCCGTGATGAAGTCCCTCCGCTGCGATCATCGGATCCCGGACTCTAGCGATGGTTTCGGAGAAGAAATGATCGGGCTAGGTCGTCGACTTCGATGCCGAAGATGATCTACGTCGAGGCAACTCAAGATCAAGCTCCTACTTCACCAAGTCAAGAAACTTGTGAAGAAAACACCCTATACTACTTGGCAAGTGGTAGAGGATGAAGAAATAGGAAGTGGGTTCACTTTAGAATTGGATTTCTCACTCTTTTTCTCAAGTCACCATTGAAGCTAGCAAGCTTCTTTCTTCTTGAAGAAGAAGAAGAAGAAAAAGAATATGATAAGAATAATTAATAAATGGAAATGAAGTCATTCTTATCATATTAGCAACCATGGTTAAGTGTAGAGAATAAACTAAGGTTAGGTGAATGGTTAGGTTTAGGAAAGAAACAAGAATGGTCAAAGCTTCTTGAAGCTTCAAAGAAACAAACAAAAGAAGCAACCAATTCTTTTCTAGCCCTAAAATAAATAAATAAAATAAATAGTTAAGAAAAGATAACAAAACCCAAACCATTCACTTAAACATGGTTTAAAGTAAACATACACCCAAACTTGCATGTATCATCAAACATGATACAAACTAGTGCACAAAACTATATCATATATACAATGTGCACATCAAGTGAGAAAATCCATTTTATGTGAACCAATATTAGTTAATGCAAAGTAATATATCAAATATATAATTATACATTAAATCATTAAATCAACAGTTTATTTAACGATCCGGTCATATCGCATATGACCGACTAATATCTAATGTACCGGTTTATCGAATCAATCCTTGATTCGATAACTAGGTTATATCGCATACAACCAATCGATACATTCATCGTGAGAATAGAATACGGTATCACATACACGCATTATTCTCGGTCCCGCACATATCTCATATGCACTCCTATTTCGTTTTGCTTGAGCCGGGAAACCTCTGTGTAGGACTCTAAAGACTCGTCAATACGCCGGCAGCAGGTAATGATCATATCAAACACCCAGAAGCCGCAAGCGGTCTGCTAAACGTAACGGCCACCCGGGTATTGAGCGATCAGAAGATCGACAAGCAAGCCCGCTCACACTCCTGTGAATCCAACCAGTAACACGTACCGTACAGTCCGGTCTGTTCGTCTGATATGTCGCATATCTCGCCTAGGGGTGGTAAACGTCAGACCCCAGTAGCTCGATAAGTCATGTCGATATGAGGTCTATAACAGTTCGAGATACTACTGATAACACTTACCAGTAAATCTCAGCAACCCTGGCCAGGGATTTCGGGTTATAGCTAATCGAACACAGCACAACATCAACTCCCTATACCGGGAGAGACGAATCCCCTCCTATCGCTCATTGCCTCCATATGATTCGGGACTGTACCCAAAAACCACCATTTTGCACGCCCTCTTGGACGTGGTAAGGTGGAAATCAAAGCACGGTGGGAATTACACAAGACTCTATGACGATCTCGGGTCTACAGACTAACCTGTACCAGTGTCACCAGAGAACTGCCATCTGACGTAAGGTATAATACCATCTGGGAGTTCTCGGCGAGTCCGTCCAGTGTATCCAGTCTCTACTGAGCACCCGTATATCATCTCTGAAGTCAAACACCAATGGATATGGGATAATCCATCGCCCATCTATATGGGTCGAGAAGGTATACGCTAGTCTACTCTGGTATATCGATGCCCCGTCTCGATACACCTACGACTAGGGACCTTGAAGGATGTACTTATGGACTACCATGTCCCCACTAGTATGATCCGCATCATAGTCCAGGTAGTCAAGTACACATCCTAAGGGCTTTACCAACATGTAACAGAGAGACAATCAGTGTACATGTTAAGATAAAGAGCAACCAGATAGCATACTATCATGTCGAGCAAGAAAGTCCTCCCTATATATGTCCAAGCATCCACTACAATATACATCCTATGTACAGTAATGGCCTCTAGGGCATATATATAACTAACAATCTCCCACTTGCACTAGGGCCATCTGCAGCAGTGGTTGCAGTATCTCATACTCAACCATCCCATAAAAGTCTCTCTCTGGGAATAGGCCTTCGTGAGTGGATCCGCTTTGTTATCCTCTGAGTCTGCTCTCCTAACCTTGATCACCCTGGAGATCAACTATCTCCATGATCAGGTGATACTGCCTCAAATATGTCTGGATCACTGATGGGACGGACGTTCCTTGGCATAAGCCACAACTCCATTGTCACACAATGGGAGGAACTAAGTTCATCTCATGAACAAATATACATCCAAACTGCCTCTTTTGGTAGCATCTTAAGTAGCGATGTATCCAGCCTTTATCGTCTAGTATGCCACGGTATCTAGCTTGGAACTCTTCCAACATACCGTCCCTTCACTGAGGGTAAAGAAAATGCCTGTGACTGACATTCAGTCGTCCTTATCACCCTGGAACCTTTCCAGTGATTCTCCCCAGGATCAATTGATACCATCTCACTACAACTAGTGAGTATCCTAATATCCAATTAGATCTATCTCATAGATCCAAAACCCAGGATTTAGTAGGTATCACTTTGATCTTATATGGAGAATCATTGTGATAAGCGGAGATTGACCGAGCGTAGCATAGGAAACTCCTTCCCTATCAAGAGTATGCCATCCACATACTCTACGAGGATCACTACCATACTCCCTACTACCTTTTTGTATATACAAGGTTCATCTACCATTTTGATGATGTCAAACTGTTTGACTAACTCATCAAAACAGATGTTCCAACTCCGCGATGCCTGCTTCATCACATAAAACATCTTGCACACGTTTCCGCTGCTCCCACTATTTACGAAGCCCTCTGGCTGTGTACTTATAGACGTTCTCTTCTAAAACATCATTTAGAAAAGTAGTCATGGCACCCAACCGCCAGATATCGTAGTCATGGTATGTAGCCGTGGCAAGTAGGATCTGGATGGACTTAAGCATAGCCACTGGAAAAAGTTTTCATCATTATCCACGCCTGGTCGATGACGAAAACTTTTAACAAGTCTAGCTTTGAAAGTCTCAACTTTTCCTTATACACCAAGTAATCTTCTCAAGATATACTTGCTCCTGATGGGGATTTAACCCTTCAGATATAGCAGCCAAAGTCCATACTTTGTTGGTGTACATGGATTCCATCTCAGATTGCTAAGCATCCAGCCATTCTTACAGAGTCTCACTCCTGATGGCCAGCTCGAAACTAGTTGGGTCATCATCTCATGATGCAATTCTCGCTCCCACTGTAATAGAGAAACCAAAGTAACTCTCAGGTGGGTGAGGAACCCTACTAGATCGGCGGAGAGGCTGAGGTTCGTTGGTTACTATTGAATCCTTCGGTTCTACCAAATCATCAGCTGCAGTTTGTATAGCTGGAACATTTCCAGTTCTACATAACAGACCTTGCCTCGAGCTTGTCCGGATTTTGCTTTTAGACATAGGCCGGACAACCCCAAATCTTAACTAACTTAAGATATGGGCTCTTCCCTTTCCATATCACATATGAAGTGGTAGGCAACTGATTTGATCGGAACCCTAATCAATAGGTATGCAACTTCATAAGTGTATAACTCCCAAAAGGAAATAGGTAACTCAGTAGTACTCATCATAGAGCACACCTTATCATATAGGGTGTGATTGCTCCGCCCCGATATACCATCGTGCTATGGTGTATACGGAGGAGTAATGCTGAGAGAGAATCTCATTCTCCTTTAGAATAGTCCAGGAATTCCATGCACAAGTATTCTCCTCCCTGATCTCATCATAGGACATAATACTTATACCCGTATTTTGGTTCTCTACTTCTAACTTATATTCTGTGAATATCTCAAAAGGTTCGGACTTGTGTTTCAACAGGAACATATGTCTGAATCTTGAGAGATTATCAGAGAATGTAATGAAATACAAAGAACCAGTCTTGGCATGTGTAGACAGGGGACCTTCATACATCAGCATGTATCAATCCCAAGAGTTTACTAACTCTTTCTCTGTTTCCAATAAATAGAGCTATGGTCATCTAATCTTTGTGACATGACTGGCAAGTTTCACAAAATGTAATTTCAAACTAATTTAAATATACATCTAAATGTAACTTCAGCCAGTCGGGTCGCATTGATATGACCTAGTCTACAATGCTTCAAGAAGGATTCATTCATTTTTGAATTCTTCCTCTTGTGTGTGTTCTGTATACTAAGAACTGTAGTTTGATTTAGAACGTCAATGCTTTTAGATAACGTGCCTGAACCGATCAACTCTTGATATAGGAAATGTTCAAAAACATTATCCAACAATACAAAATTATATCCTTCTTTATCTAAATAAAGAGACTGATATGATTTTGTATATCAGGTTCGGTATCTAATAACATTTGTTCAGAATCAATGTATAAGTAATACAGGGTGACAGTGACCAACAGACTTGGCTGCAACACTTGCCCCGTTTTCGGCCTCATGAAACTTATCACCCTTTCTCAGTTCTCTACCTTTCCATAGCCCTATGTAACAGATTACATATCTGGGATTCTGATCCGGTATCAAATACCCAGGACGTAGAGGATACTGAGAAACAGTTCTTTGTAATGAACACACCCGAAGAAGATGCATCATCATGCACTTTCTTCGTTTGGGCGGCACGGGAAATCTGGTATTCCCCAATTTCCTGCTCGGTCTTATAACAATTATAAGTTGGAGCGGGACCAACGTTCCCCAACTCAGATTATCAAGCGGGTTCAGTCAAATATCCGTTTTATTATCTTGTTTAAGGCGTGACATGGTCGCTACCTGGAGAGAGAGAGAAGAAAACACTCAGCGTGCGCTCTTGCAAGATCAGATTGGTTATTATTTTTTTATCTAATCAGGATGGCTCCCACTGTTTTTATCAAATCTTCCTTCAAACCCTAAAAGGAAAGACTATCCGGGATTAATTACACGCTACAAGTTCGCCAATCTTTCAGCCAGGCCAGTGTCGGTACTTTGAGGGAGGTTCCCCATGCTTTCGCACGGACCTAATTACGGTAAACCTCGTTTTCCCAGAGGCGTAACCCCGTTGACAACTTTCTAGACACCTACTTGATCGGCTAATTGTAATGTGTAAAACTCTCCCAAGAGTAACAATTACTCGTAGTGGGTATCGGGATCCAACTATCTCATAGAAGGTATGCAATCTCACTGCAAATTTCAACACTTGAAATTCCCGATAATATTTTCCCCCTAACCTCCTATGACCTTGACAAAGGCCAACAAACCATAGGATGCTAGTCAAGTTCAACCCGTCATTTCCTGATTGAATTAAACCCACCCGCACGACCCTTGACAAAGGCCAACAAGGTCGCACGACTACCCTAACCCAATCTGCATCATATGCATAAGCAGATAAGCACCAGTTAGCTACCGCACACTACGCCTTGACAAAGGCCAACAAACGCAGCACGAATACTAACTACTGCTTATCTGAAATGACGGAGGGCTACGACAGGTTTTTTTGAAAACCTATTGCGTAATGAACTTGATATCGTTATACGATCGAATGATTTTAAAATGGAGTGTTTTTGAGGCTTTTCTAGTTTTGCTAAAAGGGTCACTCCCGGTGAAGGGATCGTCGGCCCTATCCTCGTCGAATGAGGTGCAGGATATATCATATATATCACTGTGCAAAGCAGAAACTATAGAAGAATCAAAAGACAAACCGAGTGTGTAGCATCTTCCAGTTATTGCTAAAGGGGTCACTCCCGGCGAAGGGATCTCGGCCCTTTCCTCATCGAGTAAGGTGCAGGATGTTCTACAAGGAACACCGCGATGCAAAGCAAGAACTGTAGCTACCTTGTTTTATTTTTGAAATTCGATTCCACAACATCTTAGGTTTCTTTTCTTTCATTAATCACATTAATGAAGTCCAATCATTTAAGTCACCTAAACATCACAGATAAATACGACGTACACTTATACCATCCGCATTCGCCTCGATGTCCCCTCGTGCACCGTTAGGTTAGGTAACTAACGACAGAGCGGGGCAGGGCTAGCGCGGGTGTAAAACATAAGTAACGTCTATATAATATATCATATATACTATATACAGTATTTATCACAGAACATATCAAATGATCACATCACAGATATCGCAGCAGAAGAAATATATGAAACATTGGATATACTAGGACGTCCGTGTTTTCAATACGAGCCAGTATAAAACACGGATTCCACGGTCTTGATGAATAGCCAAACCCACATCCCTAGACCCCTATGAGAGCAGCAAGCAACCCTACCAATTCTACAGTTAGGAGACCCGGACTCGACTCCTCGAGTTGGTCTCCCACTGGACTCCAGAACCCGGTTACTTGTGCTCTCCTCCTTGGGTCTATCCTTGTGCGGAAAAGTAAATAATATACAAAGGGTGACATCTTCCGCTACCTGGAAGTGCTCCAATAAAAGAATATTACATACAAGTTTTTACATGAATGAAAATGAAAAACACTCATCTCACAAAAAAAAAACCCGGCTATTCAAACACGACGATCCAATATAACATATCCAGCAACACATAACATCACATGTCATCAACGTAAGTAAATATGCCCATCCCAATTGTTGTTGACATATAGCAACGAAACCGGCGATATCACATATTACACTTACGGTCACAAAAAAGAAAGTGTAAAACTACAACAGTTGGAATCCGCAACCTCCTTAGACATCACATGCCTAATCAAATGAATTCCTTAGACATCGCATGCCTAACAATTATAAACCCCGCATTTTAGTCTCATTATCGAAAACACTTTTCAATATCAAGTCAGGCAATTCAACAGGATTCCCGACATTTTGATCGAATGCTCGTCGCAAACTTTAGTAGGCGGCCGCACCCCCGATGCCGTCGACGAAGTACACCAAGGCGGAACACCGCTGCCGTGAGCACCCGAACGGATGCTTTCGGCGACGGGGTTCTCCTACAGTCACTTGGTCGGGGCTATGGGGTGTAGCTATCTATTAAGTTTACCGGCGAATATCCGCGTACGCTACGTGATTGCGACGGACTTTTGATCGCATCAAAATTCCGTGGCAACCGATCAAGTGAGACTAAACTGCTAGATTTATAACATTCATTCAGTTATCTCATAACAACTTGTGAATTCCAATTGTTGTATCACATTCCAGATAAACAGAAAATGTTAAACTTTCCGATCCAACAATCAAACACCCAAGTTTTCTCGAAACAACTCAACATATGAAATAAGTTTAAAAACATCCAGTTCATGCCTCAGTACCAACGGTCCAGCCGTAGAAGGGTCAAGCCAACGCCTCACATGTGGCACGCCGTACCGCCTCAAACCCGAAAGTTCAAAGGGCAGTTCAAGACGGTCACATAATCGAGTTAAGGTTTGTTGTCTTCTAGAGGGACCATCGCGTTACTTGCACTACTTAGAACGTTCTTAAACCACGGAAAAATCCAACACTTGGAAATTTCCCGGCAGGGGAAAAATTAGGTATTTATATCCGGTCGAACTTTTTAACATATTCCAAAATTACCCGGAAAAACATATGGACAAAGTTAAACAATCCGATCGAATCGTCGAATTCCCAAAACAACCCCAGAAAACTCAACTGTTGAGTATAATTTAAAAATTCCCAGAAAACACAGAAAATTCATATAGGAATTACTGTGCAAAGCACGTGCCAAGAATCACCATTATGGTCGCGGAACCGCCGCACATGCTAGGGTGGGGCCGCGGTTCCGCGGCTCTTTGGTTGACTTAGCCGCACATACTTCACAGTAACTCCTATAATCTCCTGCTGTAATTTTTGGATATTTTTAATATGGAAAAATCCACATTTTCAAAAATTGGACAGAGAGGGGTATGAATTAGGGTTTCGTGTTTCGTTCGGATTTCTAACATTGTCTACACTTCGCCTAAGGCTCTAGCTAGGCTCTGATACCACTGTAGGGTTCCTAGGCACACTCAAGAGGTTCCACAAGGCATCAACTATGCCAAATTCAAAATTTTACGGTGCCGAGAAACCCTAACTAGATCGTTAACTAGAGATTAGGCGATAACAAATGCGAGCAAACAACTTTACTCTAAAGTGAACGGAAATACAACCTTTGTAGATCCGGTCCTCCACCTCCATAGCTCCGTGATGAAGTCCCTCCGCTGCGATCATCGGATCCCGGACTCTAGCGATGGTTTCGTCGAAGAAATGATCGGGCTAGGTCGTCGACTTCGATGTCGAAGATGATCTACGTCGAGGCAACTCAAGATCAAGTTCCAACTTCACCAAGTCAAGAAACTTGTGAAGAAAACACCCTATACTACTTGGCAAGTGGTAGAGGATGAAGAAATAGTGTTAGTTATATGTATACCCTAGAGGCCATTACTATACATAGGATGTATATTGTAGTGGATGCTTGGACATATATAGGGAGGACTTTCTTGCTCGACATGATAGTATGCTATCTGGTTGCTCTTTACCTTAACGTGTACTCAGATTGTCTCTCTATTACATGTTGGTAAAGCCCTTAGGATGTGTACTTGACTATCTGGACTATGATGCAGATCATACTAGTGGGGACATGGTAGTCCATAAGTAGATCCTTCAAAGTCCCTAGTCGAGGGTGTATCGAGACGGGGCATCGATATGCCAGAGTAGACTAGCGTGTACCTTCTCGACCCATACAGATGGGCGATGGATGATCCCATATCCATTGGTGTTTGACATCAGAGATGATATACGGGTGCTCAGTAGAGACTGGGTGCACTGGACGGACTCGCCGAGAACTCCCAGATGGTATTATACCTCATGTCAGATGGCAGTTCTCTGGTGACACTGGTACAAAGTAGTCTGTTGACCCGAGATCGTCATAGAGACTTGTGTAGTTCCCACTGTGCTTTGATTTCCATCTTACCACGTCTAAGAGGGCGTGCAAAACGGTGGTTTTTGGGTACAATCCCGAGTCACATGGAGGCAATGAGCGATAGGAGGGGATTCGTCTCTCCCGGTATAGGGGGTTGATGTTGCGCTGTGTTCGATTGGCTATAACCGGAAATCCCTGGCCAGGGTTACTGAGATTTACTGGTAAGTGTTACCAGTAGTTTCTCGAATTGTTATAGACCTCATATCGACACGACTTATCGAGCTATTGGGGTCTGACGTTTACCACCCCTAGGCAAGATATGCGACATATCAGACGATCAGACCGGACTGTACGGTAGTGTTACTGGTTGGATTCACTGGAGTGTGAGCGGGCTTGCTCGTCGATCTTCAGATCGCTCAATACCCGGATGGCCGTTACGTTTAGCAGACCGCTTGCGGCTTGTGGGTGTTTGATATGATCATCGCCTGCTGCCGGCGTATTGACGAGTCTTTAGAGTCCTACACAGAGGTTTCCTGGCTCAAGCGAAACGAAATAGGAGCGAATATGAGATATGTGCGGGACCGAGAATAATGCGTGTATGTGATACCGTATTCTATTCTCGCGATGAATGTGTCGAATGGTTGTATGCGATATAACCTTGTTATCGAATCAAGGATTGATTCGATAAATCGATACATTGGATATTAGTCGGTTATATGCGATATGACCGGATCGTTAAATCAAGTGTTGATTTAATGATTTAATGTATAATTATATATTTGATATATTACTTTGCATTAACTAGTATCGGTTCACTTTAAATGGATTTTCTCGCTCGGATGTGCGCATTATATATGTGATATGATTTTGTGCACATGCTTGTATCATGTTTGATGGTGCATGTAAAATTGGTTAAGTATAAAGAATTAAACCTAGGTTAATGAAATGGTTAAGGTTTATTATTTGCTTATTCATTTTATTCATTTATTTATTCTTTTGGAAAAAGAAAAGGAAATGATAAAATGGTGGCATTCTTTGTTCTTTCATGAAGCTTCATGAATACTTTGACTTTGTGACCACTTTGTCTCATCCTTAACCCTAACCATTCCACTTAACCCTAATTAATTCTCTACACCTAACCATGGTTCTATTATGATACGAATTCATTATTCTTTTCATTTTAGAATGAACTTATGATAACTTTATCTTCTTCTTCTTCATCTTCTTCAAAGAAGAAAAAGCTTGACCATCAATGGTGATTGATGAAATAGAGTGAGAAATCCAATTCTAAAGTCTACCCACTTCCTATTTCTTCATCCTCTACCTCTTGCCAAGTAGTAGAGTGTGTTTCCTTCACAAGTTTTCTAGACTTGGTGAAGTTGGAGCTTGATCTAGCGATGCCTCGACGTAGATCATCTTCGGCATGTCGTCGATGACCTAGCCCGCTCTTTCTCCGATGAAGCCGACGCTAGAGCCCGGGATTTGATTTGGACAGCGGAGAGGACTTCATCATGGAGTTATGAAGGTGGAGGAACGGATCTACAAAGGTTGTATTTCCGTATTCTTGTAGTTAAGTGTTAACTAGTTTGTTTTTTGCCTAAACATCTAGCCAACGATCCGTATTAGGGTTTCTCGGCACCGTTAAAATTTGAAATTGGCATGGTTGATGCCTTGTGAGACCTCTAGTGTGTGCCTAGGAACCCTACAGTGGTATCAGAGCCTAGCTAGAGCCTTAGGCGAAGTCCAGACGAAATTTGAAGTCCGAACGAACCCGAAAACCCATTTCCAAATTGCTCTCTGTCCAATTTTTAAAAATCTGGATTTTTCGAAATTAAAAATATGTAGAAAATTAAGCAGGGTTTTGTAGGAATTACTGTAAATTTCGTGGACCTAATTCATCTAAACCGCCGCGGTTCCGCGGCATGAGCATGGCTCATGCGGCGGTTCCGCAGCCGTACGGTCGAGTCTCACAGTAATTCCTCCTTAGTTGTGCTGTATTTTCTGGGATATTTTAATATTTATTATAGAGATGAATGTTTTGGGGTTGTTTTGGGGATTCGGTGTTTCGATCGGAGTATCAGATTTTGTCTTTTTGGCTTTCCGGATAATTTTTGAATATGTTAAAAAAGTTCGACCGGATATAAATACCCAATTTTTCCCCTGTCGGGAAATTTCCAAGTGTTGGATTTTTCCGTGGTTTAAAGACGTTCTAAGTAGTGCAAGTAACGCGATGGTCCCTCTAGAAGACAACAAACCTTAACTCGATTATGTGACCGTCTTGAACTGCCCTTTGAACCTTCGGGTTTGGGGCAGTACGGCGTGCCACATGTGAGGCGTTGGCTTGACCCTTCTACGGCTGGACCGTTGGTACTGAGGCACGAACCGAATGTTTTTAGACTTGTCTCATGTGTTGAGCTGTTTCGAGAAAACTTGGGTGTTTGAATGTTCGATCGGAAAGTTTAACATTTTCTAATTATCTGGAATGGGATACAATAATTGGAATTCACAAGAAGTTATGAGATAACTGAATGAATGTTATAAACATAGCACTTTAGTCTCACTTGATCGGTTGCCACGGAATTTTGATGTGATCAAAAGTCCGTCGCAATCACGTAGGGTACGCGGACACTCGCCGGGTAAACTTAATAGACAGCCTCACTCCATAGCCCCGACCAAGTGACTGTAGGAGAACCCCGTCGCCGAAAGCATCCGTTTGGGTGCTCGCGGCAGCGGTGTTCCGCCTTGGTGCACTTCGTCGACGGTATCGGGGGTGCGGCCGTCTACTGAAGTTTGCGACGAGCATGCGATCAGGATGTCGGGAATCTTGTTGAATTGCCCGACTTAATATTGAAAAGAGTTTTCGATAAAGTGACTAAATGCGGGGTTTATAATTGTTAGGCATGCGATGTCTAAGTAATTCATTTGATTGGGCATGCGATGTCTATGCAGGTTGCGGATTCCAACTGTTGTAGTTTTACACTTTCTTTTCTGTGACCGTAAGTATAATATGTGATATCGCCGGTTTCGTTGCTATATGTCAACGACAATTGGGATGCGCATATTTACTTACGTTGATGACATGTGATGTTATGTGTTGCTGGATATGTTATATTGGATTGTCGTGTTTGAATAGCCGGGGGTTTTTATGTGAGATGAGTGCTTTTCATTTTCATTCATGTAAAAACTTGTATGTAATATTCTTTTATTGGGGCACTTCCAGGTTGCGGATGTTGTCACCTTTTGTATATTATTTACTTTTCCGCACTAGGATAGACCCAAGGAGGGGAGCACAAGTAACCGGATTCTGGAGTCCAATGAGAGACCAACTCGAGGAGTCGAGTCCGGGTCTCCTAACTCTAGAATTGGTAGGGTTGCTTGCCGCTCTCATAGGGGTCTAAGGGTGTGGGTTTGGCTATTCATCGCGACCGTGGAATCCGTGTTTTATACTGGCTCGTATTGAAAACACGGACGTCCTAGTATATCCAATATTTCATATGTTACTTCTGCTGCGATATCTGTGATGTGATCATGTGATGTTCTGTGATAGATACAGTATATAGTATATATGATATATTATATAGGCGTTACTTATGTTTTACACCCGCGCTAGCCCTGCCCTGCTCTGCCGTTAGTTACCTAACCTAACGGTGCACGAGGGGACATCGAGGTGAATGCGGATGGCATAAGTGTACGTCGTATTTATCTGTGATGTTTAGGTACTTAAATGATGGGACTTCATTAATGTGATTAATGAAATAAAAGAAACCTAAGATGTTGTAGAATTGAATTTCAAAAATAAAACAGGTAGCTACAGTTCTTGCTTTGCACAGAGGTATATGTGATATATCCTGCACCTTATTCGATGAGGAAAGGACCGAGATCCCTTCACCAGGAGTGACTCCTTTAGCAATAACTGGCAGATGCTACACACTCGGTTTGTCTTTTGATTGCTTTTAAAAGTTTTTTCTTTGCACAGTGATATATATGATATATCCCGCACCTTATTCGATGAGGAAAGGACCGAGATCCCTTCACCGGGAGTGACTCCTTTAGCAAAACTAGAAAAGCCTAAAAAACACTCCATTTCAAAATTCATTCGATCCTACAACGATATCAAGTTCATTACGCAATAGGTTTTCAGAAAAACCTGTCGTAGCCCTCCGTCATTTCAGATAAGTCCTATTTAGTATTCGTGCTACGTTTGTTGACCTCCGTCAAGGCGTAGTGTGCGGTAGCTAACTAGTATTTATCTGCTTATGCATATGATGCAGATTGGATTAGGATAGTCGTGCGGCCTTGTTGACCTCCGTCAAGGGTCGTGCGGGTGGGTTTAATTCGATCAAGAAATGACGGGTTGAACTTGACTAGTAGCCTATGGTTTGTTGACCTCCGTCAAGGTCATAGGACGCTAGGGGCAAAATATTATCGGGAATTTCAAGTGTTGAAATTTGCAATGAGATTGCATACCTTCTATGAGTTAGTTGGATCCCGATACCTGCTGCGAGTAAGTGTTACTCCTGGGAGAGTTTTATACATTACAATTAGCTGATCAAGTAGGTGTCTAGAAAGGTGTCCACAGGGTTACGCCTCTGGGAAAACGAGGTTTACATTAATTAGGTTCGTGCGAAAGCACGGGGGACCTCCCTCAAAGTACCGACACTGGCCTGGCTGAAAGATTGGCGAACTTGTAGTGTGTAATTAATCCCGGCTAGTCTTTCCTTTTAGGGTTTGAAGGAAGATTTGATAAAAAGCAGTGGGAGCCATCCTGATTAGATAAAATAATAACCAATCTATTCTTGACAGAGCGCACGCTGAGTGTTTTCTTCTCTCTCTCTCCAGGTAGCGACCATATCACGCCTTAATCAAGATAATAATACGGATTATTGACCGAACCCGCTTGTTATACTGAGCTGGGGAACCTTGGTCCCGCTCCAACTTATAATTGTTATAAGACAGAGTAGGAAATTGGGGAATACCAGAATTCCCGTGCCGCCCAAACGAAGAGAGTGCATGCTGATGCATCATCTTCGGGTGTGTTCATTACAAAAAACTGTTTCTCTGTATCCTCTACGTCCTGGGTATGTGATACCAGATCAGGATCCCAGATATGTAATCTGTTACATAGGGCTACAGAAAGGTAGAGGACTGAGAACGGGTGATAAGTTTCATGAGGCAGAAAACGGGGCAAGAGTTGCAGCCAAGTCTGTTGGTCACTGTCACCCTGTATTACCAATACATTGATTCTGAACGAATGTTATTAGATACCGAACCTAATATACAAAATCATATCACTCTCTTTATTAGTAAAGAAATGATAAAATTTTGTATTGTTGGATAATGTTTTGGACATTTCCTATATCAAAAGTTGATCGGTTCAGGCACGTTATCTAAAAACATTGATGTTCTAAATCAAACTACAGTTCTTAGTATATGTTAGTTATATGTATGCCCTAGGGGCCATTACTGTACATTGGATGTATATTGTAGTGGATGCTGGGACATATATAGGTAGGACTTTGTTGCTCGACATGATAGTACGCTATCTGGTTGCACTTTATCTTAACATGTATACTTTCTGTCTCTCTGATTACATGTTGATAAAGCCCTTAGGATGTGTACTCGACTTCCAGGACTATGATGTAGATCATACCAGTGGGGCCTGGGTAGTCCATGAGTACATCTTTGAAATGTTCCTAGTCGAGGGAATATCGAGACGGGGCATCGATATTCCAGAGTAGACTAGCGTATATCTTATGGGCGATGGATGATCCCATATCCATTGGTGTTTGACATCGAAGATGGTATGCGGGTGCTCAGTAGAGACTGGGTACACTGAACGGACTCCCCGAGAACTCCCAGATGGTATTATACCTCACGTCAGAGGGCAGTTCTCTGGTGACACTGGTACAGCTTAGTCTGTTGACCCGAGATCGTCATAGAGTCTTGTGTGTCTCCCACTGTGCTTTGATTTCCACCTTACCACGGCTCTACTGAGTCATGAAAATAGGTGGTTTTTGGGTATAGTCCCGATTCACATGGAGGCAAAGAGCGATAGGAGGGGATTCGTCTCTCCCGGTATTGGGGGTTGATGTTGTGCTATGCTCGACTGGCCATAACAGGAAATCCCTAGCCAGGGTTGCAGTTATATACTGGTAAGAGTTATCAGTAGTTTCACGAATGTTATGGACCTTACGTCGGCATGACTTATCGAGCTATTGGGGTCTGACGTTTACCACCCCTAGGCGAGATATGCGACATATCAGACGAACAGACCGGACTGTACGGTAAGTGTTACTGGTTGGATTCACAGTAGTGTGAGCAGGCTTGCTCGTCGATCTTCTGATCGCTCAATACCTGGGTGGCCGTTACGTTTAGCAGACCGCTTGCGGCTTGTGGGTGTTTGATATGATCATCATCTGCTGCCGGCGTATTGACGAGTCTTTAGAGTCCTACACAGAGGTTTCCTAGTTCAAGCGAAACGAAATAGGAGCGCATATGAGATATGTGCGGGACCGAGAATAATTCGAGTATGCGATACCGTATTACATTCTCGCGATCTATGTATCGATTGGTTATATGCGATATAACCTAGTTATCGAATCAAGGATTGATTCGATAAGCCGATACATATGATACTAGTCGGTTATATCCGATATGACCGGATCGTTAAATCAAGTGTTAATTTAATGATTTAGTGCATATTTATATATTTGATATATTACTTTGCGTTAACTAGTATTGGTTCACTTTAAAAGGATTTTCTCACTTGAATTGTGCACATTGTATATGCGATATAGTTTTGTGCACATGTTTGTATCATGTTTGATGATACATGCTTACTTGGTTAAGTGTAAAGAATCAGACCATGGTTTAAGTTAATGATTAGGGTTTTGATTATTTATTCATTTATCTTTCATATTTATTCATTTTGGAAAAAGAAAAAGATAAATGAATGATTGAATGTTTTGTTTTTAGTTGAAGTTTCTTGAAACTTTGACTAAGTCACTCTTTTGTTCTTATGCTTAACCCTAACCATCCTTTTAACCATGGTCTTTTCTCTACACTTAACTATAGTTGAAAGTATGATAAGTATTGATTTATTTGATCTAATTATTAAGACTTATCATATCTTCTTCTTCTTCTTCATCTTCTTCAACAAAAGAGAAAGCTTGCTACTCCAATGGCAAGTGATGAAAACTAGTGAGAAATCCAAAACTAAAGTCTACCCACTTCCTATTTCTTCATCCTCTACCTCTTGCCAAGTTGTATAGGGTGTTTACTTCACAAGTTTTCGAAGCTTGGTGAAGTTGGAGCTTGTTCTTGTGATGCTTCGACGTAGATCATCTTCGGCATCGAACCGACGATCAAGCCCGCCTATTCTTCGATGATGCCAATGCTAGAGTCAAGGGTTTGATTTGGACAGCGGAGGGAGATCATCGCGGAGCTTAGGAAGTGGTGGACCGGATCTACAAAGGTTGTAGCCCCTTTCCTTTAGATACATTTCCATTTACTTGCTTGTTTCGCTTATTTATCTAGTTAACGATCCGTATTAGGGTTTATAGGCACTTGTAAAATTTGATTTGTGCATGTTTGATCACTTGTGAGACTCCATTAGAGTGCCTAGGAACCCTACAGTGGTATCAGAGCCTAGCTAGAGCCTTAGGCGAAGTCCTGACGGAGTTAGAAGTCCGATCGACCCAAAACCCCGACTTTGAATATGCTCTCTGTACTTTTTTTAATTTCGAGGATTTTTCCACATTAAAAATATCCAGAAAAATCATCAGGCTAATTTAAGAATTACTGTGAATTTCGATGGAGTAATTCTATCAAAGAGCCGCGGATCCGCGGCACGAGCATGGCTCGTGCGGCGGTTCCGCGGCCATTTTGTCGTTATGTGCATCCTATTTTGCACAGTAATTCTTAGTTGTCTGTGCTGGTTTTCCTGGGGTTTTTTAATAATTTTTCCCAGAGTTGCATTTTCTGAGTTGTATTGGGGACTCGGTGTATTCGATCGGACTGTCTAATTTTTGTCGGTGAGCTTTTCCGGGTATTTTTAGAATATGTTAAAAAGTTCGACCGGATATAAATACCCACTTTTTCCCCTGCCGGGAAATTTCCAATTGTTGGATTTTTCCGTAGTTTAACGACGTTCTAAGTAGTGCAAGTAACGCGATGGACCCTCTAGAAGACAACAAACCTTAACTCGATTATGTGACCGTCTTGAACTGCCCTTTGAACCTTCGGGTTTGGGGGAGTACGGCGTGCCACATGTGAGGCGTTGGCTTGACCCTTCTACGGCTGGACCGTTGGTACTGAGGCACGAACTGAATGTTGTTAGACTTATTTCATGTGTTGAGCTGTTTCGGGAAAACTTGGGTGTTCGATTGTTCGATCGGAAAGTTTAACATTTTCCATTTATCCGGAATGTGATACAATAATTGGAATTCGCAAATAGTTATGAGATAACGGAATGAATATTATAAACATAGCAGTTTAGTCTCACTTGATTGGTTGCCACGGAATTTTGATGTGATCAAAAGTCCGTCGCAATCACGTAGCGTACGCGGATACTCGCCGGGTAAACTTAATAGACAGCCTCACTCCATAGCCCCGACCAAGTGACTGTAGGAGAACCCCGTCGCCGAAAGCATCCGTTCGGGTGCTCGCGGCAGCGGTGTTCCGCCTTGGTGCACTTTGTCGACGGCGTTGGGGGTGCGGCCGTCTACTAAAGTTTGCGACGAGTATTCGATCAGAATGTCGGGAATCCTGTTGAATTGCCCGACTTGATATTGAAAAGTGTTTTTGATTTTGAGACTAAAATGCGGGGTTTATAATTGTTAGGCATGCGATGTCTGAGGAGGTTGCGGATTCCAACTGTTGTAGTTTTACACTTTCTTTTCTGTGACCGTAAGTGTAATATGTGATGTCGCCGTTTTCGTTGCTATATGTCAACGACAATTGGGATGCGCATATTTACTTACGTTGATGACATGTGATGTTATGTGTTGCTGGATATGTTATATTGGATCGTTGTGTTTGAATAGCCGGGGGTTTTTATGTGAGATGAGTGTTTTTTCATTTTCATTCATGTAAAAACTTGTATGTAATATTCTTTTATTGGGGCACTTCCAGGTTGCGGAAGTTGTCACCGTTGATGTATATTATTTACTTTTCCGCATTAGGATAGACCCAAGGAGGGGAGCACAAGTAACCGGGTTCTGGGGTCCAGTGGGAGACCAACTCGAGGAGTCGAGTCCGGGTCTCCTAACCCTAGAATTGGTAGGGTTGCTTGCCGCTCTCGTAGGGGTCTAGGGGTGTGGGCTTGGCTATTCATCACGACCGTGGAATTCGTGTTTTATACTGGCTTGTATTGAAAACACGGACGTCCTAGTATATCCAATATTTCATATGTTTCTTCTGCTGTGATTTATCTGTGATCATGTGATGTTCTGTGACAGATATTATATATATATATATGATATATTATATAAACGTTGCTTATGTTTTACACCCGCGCTAGCCCTGCCTCGCTCTGGCGTTAGTTACCTAACTTAACGGTGCAGACGGGACATCGAGGCGAATGTGGATGGCATAAGCGTACGTTATATTTATCTGTGATGTTTAGGTGGACTTAAATGATGGGATATTCATTAATGAGATTAATGAAAGAAAATAAACCTAATTGATGTTGTGGAATCGAATTTCAAAATAAAAACAGGTAGCTACAGTTCTTGCTTTGCATCGCGGTGTTCATTATAGAACATCCTGCACCTTATTCGATGAGGAAAGGACCGAGAGTCCTTCACCGGGAGTGAATCCTTTAGCAATAACTGGCAGATGCTACACACTCGGTTTGTCCTTTGATTGCTTCTATAGTTTCTTCTTTGCACAGTGATATATATGATATATCCCGCACCTCATTCGACGAGGAAAGGGCCGACGATCCCTTCACCGGGAGTGACCCCTTTAGCAAAACTAGAAAAGCCTCGAAAACATTCCATTTAAAAACCATTTGATTCCGCAACGAGATCAATTTCAAAGCGTTAAAGGTTTTCACAAAAACCATTCGCAACCCTCCGTCATTTTAGGAAGTAGAGTACTTAGTATTCGTGCTGTGTTTGTTGACCATAGTCAAGGCACAGTGTACGGTAGCTAAGTGATGTCCTCCTACACCGCATATGATGCGATTAGTTAGGACAGTCGCGTGACTTTGTTGACCTTAGTTAAGGGTCATGTGGGTGGGTCTAATTAATCACGAAATGACGGGTAGAACTTGACTAGTACTTATGATTTGCTGACCATAGTTAAGGTCATAGGTGCTAGGGGTAAAAATCTTTATCGGGAGTTTTAAGTGTTGAAATTTGCAATGAGATTGCATACCTTCTATATGATAGTTGGATCCCGATACCCACTGCGAGTAATTGTTACTCCTGGGAGAGTTTTGCACTTTGCAATTAGCCGATCAAGTAGGTGTCTAGAAAGGTGTCAACGGGGTTACGCCTCTGGAAAAACGAGGTTTACAGTAATTAGGTCCGTGCGAAAGCACGGGGAACCTCCCTCAAAGTACCGACACTGGCCTGGCTGAAAGATTGGCGAACTTGTAGAGTGTAATTAATCCCGGCTAGTCTTTCCTTTTAGGGTTTGAAGGAAGATTTGATAAAAACAGTGGGAGCCATCCTGATTAGATAAAATATATATAACCAATCTAATCTTGCAAGAGCGCACGCTGAGTGTTTTCTTCTCTCTCTCTCCAGGTAGCGACCATATCACGCCTTAATCAAGATAATAATATGGATGTATTGACCGAACCCGCTTGTTATACTGAGCTGGGGAACGTTGGTCCCGCTCCAACTTATAATTGTTATAAGACAGAGCAGGAAATAGGGGAATACCAGATTTCCTATGCCGCCCAAACGAAGAAAGTGCATATGATGCATCTTCTTCGGGAGTGTTCATTATAAAGAACTGTTTCTCAGTATCCTCTGCATCCTGGGTATATGATACCAGATCAGGATCCCAGATATGTAATCTATTACATAGGGCTACAAAAGGGTAGAAAAACTGAGAACGGGTGATAAGTTTCATGAGACAGAAAACGGGGCAAGAGTTGCAGCCAAGTCTGTCGGTCACTGTCACCCTGTATTACCAATACATTGATTCTGAACGAATGTTATTAGATACCGAACCTGATATACCAAATCATATCACTCTCTTTGTTAGAAAAGAAAGGATATAATTTTGTATTGATGGATAATGTTTTGAACATTTCCTATATCAAAAGTTGATCGGTTCAGGCACGTTATCTAAAAGCGTTGATGTTCTAAATCAAACTACAGTTCTAAGTATACAGAACACACACAAGAGAAATAGTTCAGAAATGAACGAATCATTCTTGAGGCATTGTAGACTAGGTCATATCAATGCGACCCGACTGACTGAAGTTACATTTTAGATGCATATTTAAATCAGTTTAAATTTACATCTTGTGAAACTTGCCAGTCATGTCACAAAGATATAATGACACCAGCTCTGCTTACTGGAAGCCGAGAAAGAGTTAATGAACTCTTGGGACTGATACATGATGATGTATGTAAAGTCTCCTGTCTACACATGCCAGGACTGGTTCTTTATACTTCATTATATTCTCTGATAATCTCTTAAGATTTAGTCATATATTCCTGTTGAAACATAAGTCCGAACCTTTTGAGATATTCACAGAATATAAGTTAGAAGTAGAGAACCAAAATACGGGTATAAGTATTATGTCCTATGATAAGATCAGGGAGGAGAATACTTGTGCATAGAATTCCTGGACTATTCTAAAGGAGAATGAGATTTTCTCTCAGTGTTACTCCTTTGAATACACCACAGCACAACGGTGTATCAGGGCGGAGCAATTGCACAATATTAGATATGGTGTGCTCTATGATGAGTATTACTGAGTTACCTATTTCCTTTTGAGGTTATGCACTTGAGAAGCTGCATACCTATTGAATTAGATTTGAATCAAATCACTGCCTACCACTCCATATAAGATATGGTATGGGAAGAACCCATCTCTTAAGCGAGTTAAGATTTGGGGTTGTCCGGCCTATGTTTAAAGCAAAATCCGGACAAGATCGAGGCAGGATCAGTTCTGTAGAACTGGAAAGGTTCCAGCTATACAAAACTGCAGTTGATGATTTGACAGAACCATAAGATTCTATAGTTCCCAACGAACCTCAACCTCTCCGCCGATCTAGTAGGGTTCCTCATCCGCCTGAGAGATACCTCGGTTTCTCGATGACAGTGGGAGCAAGGAATGCATCATGAGATGATGACCCAACTAGTTTCGAGCAGGCCATCAAGAGTAGGGACTCTGTAAGAATGGCTGGATGCTTAGTGATCTGAGATGGAATCCATGTACACCAGCAAAGTATGGACTTTAGCTGCTATATCTGAAGGGTTAAATCCCCATCTGGAGCAAGTATATCTTGAGAAGATTACTTGGTGTAGATGGAAAAGTTGAGACTTTCAAAGCTAGACTTGTTAAAGGTTTTCGTCATCGACCAGGCGTGGATAATGATGAAACCTTTTTTCAGTAGCTATGCTTAAGTCTATCCAGATCCTAATTACCATGGCTACATACCATGATTACGATATCTAGCAGTTGGGTGCCATGACTGCTTTTCTAAATACTGATTTAGAAGAGAACGTCTATAAGAACACAGCCAGAGGGCTTCGTAAACAGTGGGAGCAGCGGAAACGTGTGCAAGTTGCTTTACATAATGAAGCAGGCATCGCGGAGTTGGAACGTCTGTTTTGATGTGATAGTCAAAGTGTTTGACTTCATCAAAATGGTAGACGAACCTTGTATATACAAAAGGGTAGTAGAGAGTAAGGTGGTCATCTTCGTATTGTACGTAGACAACATACTCTTGATAGGAAAAGAGTTTCCTATACTACGATCGGTCAATCTCCTATTATCACAAGGATTCTCCAAATAGGATAAAGATGATACCTCCTAAATCCTGAGATTTGGACCTATGAGATAGATCTAAAGGGATATTAGGGTTCTCACTAGGTATAGTGAGATTGTATCAATCGATCCTGGGGAGAATCACTGGAAGTGTTCCAGGGTGATAAAGACGACTGAATATCAGTCACAGGCACTGTCTTTACCCTCAGTAAAGGGACGGTATGTTGGAAGAGTTCCAAGCTAGATACCGTGACTAACTAGACGATAAAGGCTGGTAACATCGCTATTAAAGATACTACCAAAGAGGAAGTTTGGGTGTATATTGGTTCATAACATGAACCATGTTCCTGCCATTGTATGACAATGGAAGTGTGGCTTCGACCCTGGAACCCTGGTCCCATCAGTGACCCAGACATATTCTGAGGCAGCATCACCTGATCATGGAGATAGTTGATCTCCAGGGTGATCGAGGTTAGGAGAGTAGACTCAGAGGACAACACGGCGGATCCACTCACGAAGGCCTTTTCCCCAAAGAGAGACGTTTAGGGGATGGTTGAGTATGTGATACTGCAATCACTGCTACAGATGGCCCTAGTGCAAGTGGGAGATTGTTAGTTATATGTATGCCCTAGGGGCCATTACTGTACATTGGATGTATATTGTAATGGATGCTGGGACATATATAGGTAGGACTTTCTTGCTCGACATGATAGTACGCTATCTGGTTGCACTTTATCTTAACATGTATACTTTCTGTCTCTCTGATTACATGTTGATAAAGCCCTTAGGATGTGTACTCGACTTCCAGGACTATGATGTAGATCATACCAGTGGGGCCTGGGTAGTCCATGAGTACATCCTTGAAATGTTCCTAGTCGAGGGAATATCGAGACGGGGCATCGATATTCCAGAGTAGACTAGCGTATATCTTCTCGACCCATGCGATGGGCGATGGATGATCCCATATCCATTGGTGTTTGACATCGAAGATGGTATGCGGGTGCTCAGTAGAGACTGGGTACACTGAACGGACTCGCCGAGAACTCCCAGATGGTATTATACCTCACGTCAGATGGCAGTTCTCTGGTGACACCGGTACAGCTTAGTCTGTTGACCCGAGATCGTCATAGAGTCTTGTGTGTCTCCTACTGTGCTTTGATTTCCACCTTACCACGGCTCTACTGAGTCGTGCAAACAGGTGGTTTTTGGGTACAGTCCCGATTCACATAGAGGCAATGAGCGATAGGAGGGGATTCGTCTCTCCCGGTATTGGGGGTTGTTGTTGTGCTATGCTCGACTGGCCATAACAGGAAATCCCTGGCCAGGGTTGCAGTGATATACTGGTAAAAGTTATCAGTAGTTTCACGAATGTTATGGACCTTACGTCGGCATGACTTATCGAGCTATTGGGGTCTGACGTTTACCACCCCTAGGCGAGATATGCGACATATCAGACGAACAGACCGGACTGTACAGTAAGTGTTACTGGTTGGATTCACAGTAGTGTGAGCGGGCTTGCTCGTCGATCTTCTGATCGCTCAATACCCGGGTGGCCGTTACGTTTAGCAGACCGCTTGCGGCTTGTGGGTGTTTGATATGATCATCATCTGCTGCCGGCGTATTGACGAGTCTTTAGAGTCCTACACAGAGGTTTCCTAGTTCAAGCGAAACGAAATAGGAGCGCATATGAGATATGTGCGGGACCGAGAATAATTCGAGTATGCGATACCGTATTACATTCTCGCGATCTATGTATCGATTGGTTATATGCGATATAACCTAGTTATCGAATCAAGGATTGATTCGATAAGCCGATACATATGATACTAGTCGGTTATATCCGATATGACCGGATCGTTAAATCAGGTGTTGATTTAATGATTTAGTGCATATTTATATATTTGATATATTATTTTGCGTTAACTAGTATTGGTTCACTTTAAAAGGATTTTCTCACTTGAATTGTGCACATTGTATATGCGATATAGTTTTGTGCACATGTTTGTATCATGTTTGATGATACATGCTTACTTGGTTAAGTGTAAAGAATCAGACCATGGTTTAAGTTAATGATTAGGGTTTTGATTATTTATTCATTTATCTTTCATATTTATTCATTTTAGAAAAAGAAAAAGATAAATGAATGATTGAATGTTTTGTTTTTAGTTGAAGTTTCTTGAAACTTTGACTAAGTCACTCTTTTGTTCTTATGCTTAACCCTAACCATCCTTTTAACCATGGTCTTTTCTCTACACTTAACTATAGTTGAAAGTATGATAAGTATTGATTTATTTGATCTAATTATTAAGACTTATCATATCTTCTTCTTCTTCTTCATCTTCTTCAACAAAAGAGAAAGCTTGCTACTCCAATGGCAAGTGATGAAAACTAGTGAGAAATCCAAAACTAAAGTCTACCCACTTCCTATTTCTTCATCCTCTACCTCTTTCCAAGTTGTATAGGGTGTTTACTTCACAAGTTTTCAAAGCTTGGTGAAGTTGGAGCTTGTTCTTGTGATGCTTCGACGTAGATCATCTTCGGCATCGAACCGACGATCAAGCCCGCCTATTCTTCGATGATGCCAATGCTAGAGTCAAGGGTTTGATTTGGACAGTGGAGGGAGATCATCGCGGAGCTTAGGAAGTGGTGGACCGGATCTACAAAGGTTGTAGCCCCTTTCCTTTAGATACATTTCCATTTACTTGCTTGTTTCGCCTATTTATCTAGTTAACGATCCGTATTAGGGTTTATAGGCACTTGTAAAATTTGATTTGTGCATGTTTGATCACTTGTGAGACTCCATTAGAGTGCCTAGGAACCCTACAGTATATGGAACACACACAAGAGGAAGAGTTCAGAAATGAACGAATCCTTCTTGAGGCTTTGTAGACTAGGTCATATCAATGCGACCCGACTAGCTGAAGTTACATGTAGATGCATATTTAAATTAGTTTGAATATTACATCTTATGAAACTTGCCAGTCATGTCACAGAGATAAGATGACCATAGCTCTGTTTACTGGAAACAGAGAAAGAGTTAATGAACTCTTGGGATGATACATGTTGATGTATGAAGGTCCCCTGTCTACATATGCCAGGACTGCTTCTTAGTACTTCATTACATTCTCTGATGATCTTTCGAGATTCAAACCTATGTTCCTGTTGAAACACAAGTCCGAACCTTTTGAGATATTCACAGAATATAAGTTAGAAGTAGAGAACCAAAATACGGGTAAAAGTATTATGTCCTTTGATGAGATCAAGGAGGAGAATACTTGAGTACGGAAATCCTGGACTATTCTAAAGGAGAATGAGATTCTCTCTCAGCATTACTCCTCCGTATACACCATAGCACGATGGTATATCGGGGCGGAGCAATAGCACCCTATGTGATATGGTGTGCTCTATGATGAGTACTACTGAGTTTCCTATTTCCTTTTTGGGAGTTATGCACTTGAGAAGCTGCATACCTATTGAATAGGGTTCAAATCAAATCTATGCCTACCGCTTCATATGTGATATAGAAAGGGAAAAGCCCATATCTTAAGTTAGTTAAGATTTGGGGTTGTCCGGGCTATGTTTAAAAAGCAAAATCCGGACAAGCTCGAGGCAAGGTCTGTAATGTAGAACTGGAAATGTTCCAGCTATACAAACTGCAGCTGATGATTTGAAAGAACCAAAGGATTCAATAGTTACCAACGAACCTCAGCCTCTCCGCCGATCTAGTAGGGTTCCTCACCCACCTGAGAGATACTTCGATTTCTCTATGACAGTAGGAGCGAGGATTGCATCATGAGATGATGACCCAACTAGTTTCAAGCTGGCCATCGAGAGTAAGACTCTGTAAGAATGGCTGGATGTTTATCGATCTGAGATGGAATCCTTATACACCAACAAAGTATGGACTTTGGTTGCTATATCTGAAGGGTTAAATCCCCATCAGGAGCAAGTATATCTTGAGAAGATTACTTGGTGTAGATGGAAAAGTTGAGACTTTCAAAGCTAGACTTGTTAAAGTTTTCGTCATTGACCAGGCGTGGATAATGATGAAACCTTTTTCCAGTATCTATGCTTAAGTCCATTCAGATCTTACTTGCCACGGCTACATACCATGACTACGATATCTGGTGGTTGGGTGTCATGAATGCTTTTCTAAATGATGTTTTAGAAGAGAACGTCTATAAGTACACAGCCAGAGGGCTTCGTAAACAGTGGGAGCAGCGAAAACGTGTGCAAGATGCTTTATAGGACAAAGCAGGCATCGCGGAGTTGGAACATCTGTTTTGATGGATTAGTCAAACAGTTTGACATCATCAAAATGGTAGATAAACCTTGTATATACAAAAAGGTAGTAGGGAGTATGGTGATGATCCTCATAGAGTACGTGGATGACATACTCTTGATAGGGAAGGAGTTTCCTATGCTACGCTCGATCAATCTCCGCTTATCACAATGATTCTCCATATAGGATCAAAGTGATACCTCCTAAATCCTGGTTTTTGGATCTATGAGATAGATCTAAATGGATGTTAGGATTCTCACTAATTGTAGTGAGATGGTATCAATCGATCCTAGGAAGAATCACTGGAAGTGTTCCAGGGTGATAAAGACGACTGAATGTCAGTCACAGGCATTGTCTTTACCCTCAGTGAAGGGACGGTATGTTGGAAGAGTTCCAAGATAGATACCGTGACATACTAGACGATTAAGGCTGAATACATCGCTACTTAAGATGCTACCAAAGAGGTTGTCTGGGTGTATATTAGTTCATAAGATGAACTACGTTCCTACCATTGTGAGACAATGGAGTTGTGGCTTATGCCAAGGAACGCAGGTCCCATCAGTGATCCAGACATATTCTAAGGCAGTATCACTTGATCATGGAGATGGTTGATCTCCAGGGTGATCGAGGTTTGGAGAGTAGACTCAGAGGACAACACAGCGGATCCACTCACAAAGGCCTGTTCCCAGAGAGAGATTTTTATGGAATGGTTGAGTATGAGATACTACAGCCACTGCTATCAGATGGCCCTAGTGCAAGTGGGAGATTGTTAGTTATATGTATGCCCTAGAGGCCATTACTATACATAGGATGTATATTGTAGTGGATGCTTGGACATATATAGGGAGGACTTTCTTACTCGACATGATAGTATGCTATCTGGTTGCTCTTTACCTTAACGTGTACTCAGATTGTCTCTTTATTACATGTTGGTAAAGCCCTTAGGATGTGTACTTGACTATCTGGACTATGATGCAGATCATACTAGTGGGGACATGGTAGTCCATAAGTACATCCTTCAAAGTCCCTAGTCGAGGGTGTATCGAGACGGGGCATCGATATGCCAGAGTAGACTAGCGTGTACCTTCTCGACCCATACAGATGGGCGATGGATGATCCCATATCCATTGGTGTTTGACATCAGAGATGATATACGGGTGCTCAGTAGAGACTGGGTACACTGGACGGACTCGCCGAGAACTCCCAGATGGTATTATACCCCACGTCAGATGGCAGTTCTCTGGTGACACTGGTATAGAGTAGTCTGTTGACCCGAGATCGTCATAGAGTCTTGTGTGGTTCCCACTGTGCTTTGATTTCCATCTTACCACGTCCAAGAGGGCGTGCAAAACGGTGGTTTTTGGGTACAGTCCCGAGTCACATGGAGGCAATGAGCGATAGGAGGGGATTCGTCTCTCCCGGTATAGGGGGTTGATGTTGCGCTGTGTTCGATTGGCTATAACCGGAAATCCCTGGCCAGGGTTACTGAGATTTACTGGTAAGTGTTACCAGTAGTTTCTCGAATTGTTATAGACCTCATATCGACACGACTTATCAAGCTATTGGGGTCTGACGTTTACCACCCCTAGGCAAGATATGCGACATATCAGACGATCAGACCGGACTGTACGGTAGTGTTACTGGTTGGATTCACTGGAGTGTGAGCGGGCTTGCTCGTCGATCTTCAGATCGCTCAATACCCGGGTGGCCGTTATGTTTAGCAGACCGTTTGCGGCTTGTGGGTGTTTGATATGATCATCGCCTGCTGCCGGCGTATTGACGAGTCTTTAGAGTCCTACACAGAGGTTTCCTGGCTCAAGCGAAACGAAATAGGAGCGCATATGAGATATGTGCGGGACCGAGAATAATGCGTGTATGTGATACCGTATTCTATTCTCGCGATGAATGTGTCGAATGGTTGTATGCGATATAACCTTGTTATCGAATCAAGGATTGATTCGATAAATCGATACATTGGATATTAGTCGGTTATATGCGATATGACCGAATCGTTAAATCAAGTGTTGATTTAATGATTTAATGTATAATTATATATTTGATATATTACTTTGCATTAACTAGTATCGGTTCACTTTAAATGGATTTTCTCGCTCGGATGTGCGCATTATATATGTGATATGATTTTGTGCACATGCTTGTATCATGTTTGATGGTGCATGTAAAATTGGTTAAGTATAAAGAATTAAACCTTGGTTAATAAAATGGTTAGGGTTTATTATTTGCTTATTCATTTTATTCATTTATTTATTCTTTTGGAAAAAGAAAAGGAAATGATAAAATGGTGGCATTCTTTGTTCTTTCATGAAGGTTCATGAATACTTTGACTTTGTGACCACTTTGTCTCATCCTTAACCCTAACCATTCCACTTAACCCTAATTAATTCTCTACACCTAACCATGGTTCTATTATGATAAGAATTCATTATTCTTTTCATTTTAGAATGAACTTATGATAACTTTATCTTCTTCTTCTTCATCTTCTTCAAAGAAGAAAAAGCTTGACCATCAATGGTGATTGATGAAATAGAGTGAGAAATCCAATTCTAAAGTCTACCCACTTCCTATTTCTTCATCCTCTACCTTTTGCCAAGTAGTAGAGTGTGTTTCCTTCACAAGTTTTCTAGACTTGGTGAAGTTGGAGCTTGATCTAGCGATGCCTCGACGTAGATCATCTTCGGCACGTCGTCGATGACCTAGCCCGCTCTTTCTCCGATGAAGCCGACGCTAGAGCCCGGAATTTGATTTGGACAGCGGAGAGGACTTCATCATGGAGCTATGAAGGTGGAGGACCGGATCTACAAAGGTTGTATTTCCGTATTCTTGTAGTTAAGTGTTAACTAGTTTGTTTTTCGCCTAAACATCTAGCCAACAATCCGTATTAAGGTTTCTCGGCACCGTTAAAATTTGAAATTGGCATGGTTGATTCCTTGTGAGACCTCTAGTGTGTGCCTAGGAACCCTACAAATAGGAAGTGGGTTCACTTTAGAATTGGATTTCTCACTCTTTTTCTCAAGTCACCATTGAAGCAAGCAAGCTTCTTTCTTCTTGAAGAAGAAGAAGAAGAAGAAGAAGAAAAAGAATATGATAAGAATAATTAATAAATGGAATGAAGTCATTCTTATCATATTAGCAACCATGGTTAAGTATAGAGAATAAACTAAGGTTAGGTGAATGGTTAGGTTTAGGAAAGAAACAAGAATGGTCAAAGCTTCTTGAAGCTTCAAAGAAACAAACAAAAGAAGCAACCATTTCTTTTCTTGCCCTAAAATAAATAAAAAAAATAAATAGTTAAGAAAAGATAACAAAACCCTAACTATTCACTTAAACATGGTTTAAAGTAAACATACACCCAAACTTGCATGTATTATCAAACATGATACAAACTAGTGCACAAAACTATATCATATATACAATGTGCACAACAAGTGAGAAAATCCATTTTAAGTGAACCAATATTAGTTAATGCAAAATAATATATCAAATATATAATTATACATTAAATCATTAAATCAACAGTTGATTTAACGATCCGGTCATATCGCATATGATCGACTAATATCCAATGTATCGGTTTATCGAATAAATCCTTGATTCGATAACTAGGCTATATCGCATACAACCAATCGATACATTCATCGTGAGAATAGAATACGGTATCACATACACGCATTATTCTTGGTCCCGCACATATCTCATATGCCCTCCTATTTCGTTTTTCTTGAGCCAGGAAACCTCTCTGTAGGACTCTAAAGACTCGTCAATACGCCGGCAGCAGGTGATGATCATATCAAACACCCACAAGCCGCAAGTGGTCTGCTAAACGTAACGGCCACCCGGGTATTAAGCGATCAGAAGATCGACGAGCAAGCCCGCTCACACTCCTGTGAATCCAACCAGTAACTCTTACCGTACAGTCCGGTCTGTTCGTCTGATATGTCGCATATCTCGCCTAGGGATGGTAAACGTCAGACCCCAGTAGCTCGATAAGTCGTGTCGATATGAGATCTATAACAGTTCGAGATACTACAGATAACACTTACCAGTAAACCTCAGCAACCCTGACCAAGGATTTCCGGTTATAGCCAATCAAACACAGCACAACATCAACTCCCTATACCGGGAGAGACGAATCACCTCCTATCGCTCATTGCCTCCATGTGATTCGGGACTGTACCCAAAAACCACCGTTTTGCACGCCCTCTTGGACATGGTAAGGTGGAAATCAAAGCATAGTGGGAATCACACAAGACTCTATGACGATCTCGGGTCTACAGACTAACCTGTACCAGTGTCACCAGAGAACTGCCATCTGACGTAAGGTATAATACCATCTGGGAGTTCTCGGCGAGTCCGTCCAGTGTACCCAGTCTCTACTGAGCACCCGTATATCATCTCTGATGTCAAACACAATGGATATAGGATCGTCCATCACCCATCTGTATGGGTCGAGAAGGTATACGCTAGTCTACTCTGGTATATCGATGCCCCGTTTCGATACACCCACGACTAGGGACCTTGAAGGATGTACTTATGGACTACCATGTCCCCACTAGTATGATCCGCATCATAGTCCAGGTGGTCAAGTACACATCCTAAGGGCTTTACCAACATGTAACAGAGAGACAATTAGTATACATGTTAAGATAAAGAGCAACCAGATAGCATACTATCATGTCGAGCAAGAAAGTCCTCCCTATATATGTCCAAGCATCCACTATAATATACATCATATGTACAGTAATGGCCTCTAGGGCATACATATAACTAACAGATTCTCTACTTCACCTTGGACATGTCGACAGGCAAACTTCATGTCGGAGTTACTTCGGTTTGAAGCGGGAGCCCGTATAAAAATTCCTCGACGTCGTGCCACTTCGACAAGCGAGACCGGAGCAAACTTCGTCGGGGCATCCGCGACAAGAATGGGACGGAGATTGAAGACCGAAGGACACGGATCGATCGGTATAATCTTTGAAACCCCTTTACAGTTTTGCTAGTTAACGGTTAATGGAACGATCCGGGTATTTGTTTGTGGTAGCGCCAAATTTTAAAAAGTTTTTGTTCCGCATTTGGCCTTGGAAAGACGGCCGGGGCGCTGCCGTAGCCCAACACGTGCTGCTTGACAATTATTAGTATTTGTGCAAGTGTTTTATAAGTGTTTAAAGCATAAAGTAATTCTACTTATATCCGTAGCATATAATTACAATCCAATTTTCCGGATATAGCGAATTCATAATGCCTCGTATCGGCATTTACATACACATCGAGTAGTATTGCGGTCCTACAGTGTCATGGCAGTACCAATGAGGTGTAGTGTAACATATGCGTCTGTGCTCGTGCAACATTGTACTTATTGGTAGTTGTGCAGTGTTCTATCAGTCTATTCATATAAAAGATAACGTATACAATCAGTAAGCGTATTGTGAACATATAAAGGAAATCTACGTGTATCCTATAATTATTAACGTAACTAATTGCTATGAGCTATACTATTATCTTTGAAAATGGAACGAAACGTTGTTTTGAAATAAGGAAGCTGCATTAAGTTAAAATATATATACGTTTTGGAAAATAGCATCGCATCCTTGTCATTTATCATTTAAAATGGAATACGAACGTTGGTTTTTAAAAGATTAGCTCACTCAAGTGTAACGTCCCAAGTCGGGATAATTCATGACTCCATGAGTCCAAAAGACACTTAGCCATATTCGGCATGCTCTCGTCATCATCACAAGTACGGTATGATCCCTCGTACAACGTCCAACCAGTATCATATCTATATCGTACGGATCTATCATCACATACGTATGTCATCATAATCATATATCAAATATGACCACATGTATAACCTACTAGATACGAAATAACATCAATCTAATAAAGCTAAGTTATCAATACATCATTAATATCTTACTAGATAGCATAACTATCCTAATTAATTGGTTACGGGGGTGCTATACGCCATCCACCTGACTTCCCCTATAGATACATATCTACTCACCAACTTATTGAGCTCATTGAAATCCACTATTGCTTTGTCCGTCCTTTCGGTCTCGGAAACCTCCGCGATCGCACCTACAATCGTAATTATAACACATCGACTTAAATAACATAACAAAACCAAACAAGGAGCTAAGCACACATAGGTTAGGACCTATAGATTACATACTCCAAAAATGACCAAATACCCCTGACATTAACGTATGAATGTCAATATATCAGTCGCGATACAGAAGTACGAAAAACCATATTAAAATATCAGAAACATTGATAAAACAATACTAGAACACTTCCAGATTTCTCTATATGAAATCCGGGACAAATCAAACAATACAGTAGCTTATATTATTACCAAATAAAGATACTGACAAAAACTCAAAACACCATTACACTGAAAGGCCGGCGGCGATGGGAAAAAGAGGAAAACCGACGGGTGAACAGGAGAATTAGGGGCTCGGGCTTTAAGTGTGGTCTCCTAGTGGTCTCACCATATCCTAGTATTGTTAGTTTTTCTAGTGGGTTAACCTAGTAGTTCCAGATTCAAATTTACCCATACAAATATCAAAAAAATATCATTTTCAGATATTTGTACACAAAAACAGATATGTAACCAAAAGAAACTTGGAACGGAGGTGAGATATACCTATAAGGATGGTGCACAAGGGAATTCCAGCTCAAGAAATGGTGGCTTGAGGTTTCTTAAAGTGGTTGTGGCTCTAACTTGATGGTATGAGCAATATTGATGAAGGAATCCTCTCACTTCTTTTTTGATATGATGAATGTTTGAAGTTTTTGGTGTTGGAGCTTGAAGGAAGTATTGGTTCAATTTGGAAAAAAAGAGAATGAATATGTGTAATTAGATGAAGAAGGTAGTTAGAAAAGAATGAGTTGGAGGGTTGTAGCATGAGGTGGAGGAAGGTGAGGGTGTGTGTGTGGTGTGGAGGTTGTGAGGGTTATTCTAACCTAAACATTTACCCAACCCTTATACAAAATAAAAACAAAGCTTTTTAAATAAGTATCCTCATATTACACTAAATAAAAATTCATGTTTTTAAAAGAAATAAAACACTTATTATAATACCTAAATACCATAACCTTTTAATAAAATCTCATATAATATTAAAATAATTTAAATATCATTTTTATGATATCACGCCTTTTTCTTTATTTTTACTAAAATAATTATATTTTTGCGGATATCAATCCGATACCAAAATTCATATGCGATATCATTTTTGTAAACTCATTATATTCATATTTTAAATTATAAATTAATATTTATAATTTTCCAAAATGTTAAAGCAAGTCCCTCCAACCGAAAACTAATCAGCTTTACCGACCTCTCATCTGAACACCTCAAGAATCTACCGATCCTAGCTATCCTGTCGAAGAATGAATGAGGGTCTTCTGCTGCATCTGTCCCAGTGAACAGCGGAGGCTTCAGCCTCATAAACTCCGAAAGTGATATCTCCACAATCCCTATGACAACAGGTGCAACTATCCGAACGGGCTCTAGAATAAGCGATGCATGATCCTGCCTCTGAATCCGAGTGGTCTCAGCCAACTGTCCCACCATCTGTTGTAAGCCCAACATGATCTCCTCCAATCTAGTCACCGGGTCGGGGATCGGAGGATCGATTCGTCCCTGTGCCATCGGAGTGCTCTGTGAGCCAGTCCCCGTCACTGGCAGATCTGCCCTGGCTGCATCCCTAGCTGCGGCTCTCTTAGCTCGCATGGCAATGGCTATTGGGTTTTCTAGCGCCCTGGCCGCTGCAGAATGAAAAACGTTGACTTTTAAAAAATCTGGCGCTAGAAAACACTACGTAGAATCTAACCGAATATCGAAACTAGCTAACTAGAAGAATCTAGCTACTGTGATGATGAGTTATTGTCACGCCCAGCTTCCCAGTATACGAAGAAGTAGACGTGATGGGTCGCGACGTATTTACTCAAAAGTAAACGCGTTAAGTGTAAATAAGCAATATAAATGAATACACAAGAATGATAAGAGATGTAAAATAACAATAACTTTTATTAACATTCTTTCTTTACATTACAACTAATTTGAAAAGAAATGTACAATGATAAAAGCAATACCTAAACAGTGGCATACGCATGAAAAAGAAATAAGTACAAGTAGTCTAGAAGTCTGGCTTCTCTATGAACAGATCTAAGTCCTCCTGGCTGGTCCGGTCTCCTGAGAGTCGGGTCCTCCTGAAAAACATTCCAAAGAAAGAAAGAACATGATGTTGTCAGCGAACTAGCGTTCGGTAAGTCTCAAAACAAAGAATAAAATAGATAGGGAAGAACTGATAACTTATACAGGTATGTGTTTGTTAAACTAGCGTAGTTGTTTGTAGCTTGGTATAGAAGGTGTCAGTTTATACGAGACGAATCCAACTTTTCCGGTGGACTAAGATAACCCGGTAGTACAAGGCCCCGTCAAAACCTACGGGACAACGGCATGGATGTTCATGTAGATGTCTTTTAGTGACCATCTCGTTCCACTTCTAATACATTCTGTACCAGTCTACTCCGTTAAACCCCGTAATGCATATTGTATAGATTGTAGTTATCAGACTTTCCGAGACCATAGATATAAGTTGTTCATGTAAACGGTTTCAGGATTGTATCAAGTAGTCATGTAGTCAAGTCAAGTCATAGTCATGGTTCAGTCAAAGTCAAGTCATGTTTGCATGTTGATATTGTTCTGGTATTCTGGTTCAGGTTCAAGTATACATGTTGGATATATTGAATTCATGTTGAATTGAATTCAGATTGATTTGGACTCAGACTTAAGTCAGACACTTTAAACAGAATTTGGATCTTGAATTAGGTTTAGGAGTTATAGGTAACTACTGCATATGGACGACAGGATTTGTGTCTTTTTCAAAGACAATTACTATTGACAACTCTGTTTTAGATTTCAAATTTAAATAGGCAAGTACTCACTTTCTCCGACTCTCTAAGGCTCAAGAGAATTGATCCCGCTTAAACCTATATTTACTAAGGTCCTTAATATAATTTTATATAACTCGAGGGGGTTATATGAAGAATATTTTATTTACTTTCAAAATAAATCTCGAGTATTTATTTTTGATCTTTAGGGTTTCCATGGATATGAATTTTAAAGAGTGAGGTATATTAGTGAATAGTAACTTAGCTTGAATAGTTCATTGTATTTTAGTGTAACTTATCTTGTATTGATACTTGATGGTATTTTAATGAAACTTGTCATTCTTTTATTTTCTAGAAAACGTGGAATTTTATTATATATTAGAAATATATGGTTTGATAATATTTATATAATTATTAAAAATTAATTTTATTTATTAAGTAGAAAATCTCGTTTTTCTTAAAAATCGTATTAAAATTCTTTCGAGATCGTATGCTCCGTGAAGAGGTCTGCATCTCGCTCTACTAGCCCGAGGATGTGCGATAATCCGCACCATCCAATAGCGGGTTCCCCGAAATGGGTTGTATACGTATAGTCGCAAAGAATATGATAACACCATTTAAACAAAACCGAGTTCTTGTAGTTCAAGGTATTTTAATGGAAAGTCGTATTTTGCCACAAAAGTTATGTCTCAAGAGAATCGTGCTATGTCAATATGTGTGTATGTGAAAGGTAGGTCATTACCTCGTGATGTTTTCTAAAGGTATGCTAAGCAAAATGTTTAAAAGATAACGTATTTAATCTTCGTAGTATTTAAACATAAAAGCTTAATTAAAGTTAATTAACATGGAGTTTTAGAGTGAAAGTTGTTTCTAAACCTTTATAATAGTGTTACAAATATTGTGTAAAAGTTTATTGAACAATATATAAATGAAAAGAGAGATTATAGAGTTTAGAAGATTTACATTGGTAATAACTCCACTTACCGATACTTTGTTTTGAAAAGAGAATTTAGCGAAGAGAGGGAGGAAATAGAAGAAAATTACAAGCTAGGAGGAGAGAGGAGAGGTAGAGGAAGATGCCGTATCCTTCATGACGTCATAGGATTGCCGAAATAGCCTTTAATCCTCGCCGGAATTTGACCTTGGACTAACTCCACATGTTCTCTTCTTGGACTTGAGAATTTTTAATAATTTTGACTAGAGAATTCAGAATGAGCAGGGGTTAGGGTATAGGGTTGTATTTATATCGTGAAATTAGGATTTTGGAATTGAAAGATTGAATTAAAAAGTATTAAAAATGAGATTAAAGATGAATTTTAATTCTCTGTTAAATTGCAGAGAAAACAAACAGAACAGGGGTAATGGGGTAGGCCAGAGGGTTTTGTGGGCAAGACACAGGCCTCATCCCCTACGGGTAGCCCGGCATCGCCGACCTAAAGTATGATCTCGCCATCCATGTGAAGGAGGGGTGCCGGTGGATTTGGGCCACGTGTCCTATCTGGTTCATACAGTATTTTTCACATGTTTAATTTTCTGTCTTTTCATTTCTTATGTGCAGGGCACGTGTAAACTTTTGGGCTTCCAAAATGCGTAAAAGAAAAATTCAGAAAAATAATATGTGGCTGATAGGACTTGAACACAGAGGCTACGTCACAACTGTGCAAGGCTTTACCAATGAGCTACAAGTGCTTTCTTGTTGTTCTTGAACAAAAATAACTTTTAAATTGTGCTCAGGCTTGCAAACTCCTTTCTGTACTTTTAAAAAGAAAAATTTTGTACAAAAAATTCAGGGTCATTACATTCTACCCTCTTTATAAAAATTTCGTCCTCGAAATTTATAGAAAGTTGTAACAGATTTAAGAAAAATTTGATCGCAGTGGTGGTGAAAAGAACTACTGATATGGTACTGAAAGTGCATGAAAAATATGTTTGAAAGAATGAAATGATGCAAGGGGTTTGAAAGAAAAAGGATTACCGGTGTTACCCTGACCTATAACTTCGGCTTCTACGGTCGCTAAAGTGAAAGCCTGACGCCGGAGTACATTCCTCCTAGCTGGAGGCATATTCCTCTGTCCTTGGGGCATGCTTTTCTGCCTTTGAGGCATGTTCCTCATTGCCTGGTGGAACTGATGAGGAGGCTGTGCAGGAGGTCCATGAGAAGGTGGAGCAGGTAGGGCAAGACGAGGCGCAGGAGCCTGAATAGCTGGCCGCTGTGGAAAGGTGATGTGTGCTATAACTAGGTTGCCTCTATGAGGACATGTTCCAATGTCGTCAGTGGATGCGCCACAAACTAAGCACAGGCCGTTTGCATACCTGCAGTCCTTCACCAGGTGTCCATTCTTCTTGCAGTAGAAGAAAAAGTCTGGACTTGGCCGGTTAAATGTTACTTCCGGTCTCCTGGGTGCATGTAATATTTCAGAAAAATAAAATATTATTTTTGGGAATTTTTTTAATTAAATAATTAATATTATGAATATTTTAATATGGCGGTATAATTAAATACCGATAAATGAGAAAATATTTGGAAAATTATAGGAATTACTGAAATGAGGTGCTTTGTGTGATTTAGGCAAATTACAGATATTTATAATTAATTATACACTATTTTAATGCTAATCGCGATTAAATATCACTAATCGCGTATTAAGCCGGATTTGTGCACATGATATGCACCATGTCACATTTTAACACTTGTTACATTTTCTTTCATGGTTTATTTCTTCATTCTTGCATGATTTTAATTTTAGAAAGAAAAGAGAATAAAAGATAAGAAAAGAAAATGTATAAACAAAAGAGTATGGGAGGTATGGGCAAGAGAGAGAGGGGGTGAGGGGTCAACCTTGGACCATGGCTCTACCTTCTCACTTCATCCTCTTCATCTTTCCTTCTCCTCTTTCCCTATGGCAGCACCTCTTTCCCTTCCTCACTACACCTCCATTTCCACATCCAGAAACTCATCAAAAGTGTATCCCTTTTTAATTAAAAACATGCACAAGCTCCTCACAAGCCTTTTGGACCAAGAAAGCAAGGATTTTGGGCACTTGGGGCAACTCAATAAAATTCTTGAGTTGCCAAATGAGGTACTTTCTTTACCATTAGAGTAGTATTACCTTTTATTTAGCACTTAAACATGTTTAGAATCGTTTTAGCAAGGTTTTGTGAGCTTTGAAAATTCCTAGAAAGGGTTAGGGTTTTTCTTGAGTTGGGATTGTGTTATTGAACCGTATTGGTGACCTAAGACCCCCCATGATGTTAGAAACCCAGACCGAGCATGAAGAAAACCTGAAACCCAAAAACAGAAACTTCCGTGTCGGTTTTAGGATTACCTTGAGGGTGCAGGGAATCTGGAGTGACTCGGGAATTTTACTAGAAAACCAAAAACCCAGTGGACTAGAATTGACACTAGGAAGACACCCTGCAAGTACGAACCCCAGCAGAGACCCCCAGGCTAAGCAGGCTGGATTTTGGTGGCATGTGGCCGGCCATGTGGTGAGGGTTAGGGTCCAGGTTCCTTCAGTAGCTCATGTACATCCTATATATCACCTCAGTACTGTTTGTGCACCTTGTTTTTGCCTGAAACAAAATCTGGGACCACTTTCTTGAGTTGCTATTTTGATTCGGGGTTATGTTTTATGTATTTTGAATTCGGGGTTTTAGTATTTGGTATTGTATTCGGTCACTTGACATTTTTACGTCTATATTGAGTGTTATTTGGTTGATTTGCATGAGTAGACCATAGGTTTTGACCTATGTGAGATCCGTGTGTCGCTTTGGTTTTGAATTGGATATTAATGTGGCACGATATATTATGATATGTAGGTACCCTCATGAGGAATTCGAGACGAAAAGAAAGCGCGTGGCGACATCGACTTCGTCAAGCAAGAAGCAAGGTGAGTAGATCTATATCTACGGGGGAAGTCGGGTGGATGGCGTATAGCACCCTCGCAAAGTTTTGGTGGAAACCGATTCATAGAATGTGGTTAAGGAAACCTAGATTAGGAAACTATGGATAGGGTTAAAAGTATAGTTAGAGATGATGTAAATGATGGAATATGTATATTGAGATATGAGATGAAGGCGTAGGGATATAAAAAGCGAATGTGAATGACATATAGTTGCACCAGAATAAGTATGAATTTTAGAGTAACATGATATTCGATGTATAGGGTAGAATGTATATATATATATTTATATATATATATATATATATATTTGACTTGATGTGAGATATAAATGCGAAGAAAAGAATATACGATGTGATATGATGATCTGATGATATGTTAGTATACGGATGCGATTCGATTGAGATGATTGATACCTGCCGGTCCCCAGATATAAGATTGTTATGGATGTGGCCTTGGATATAGGTATACAGATTATATAATGTTGTGAATCTTGATTGATATGTTGTACGAGACGTTAGGTACATACCCTCATTGTTTTAAAGGTTGATAAGATCCCTAATGGTTTAATGCCGTCGTACGATGATTTTCCTTACATGATGAGTTTGACTTGAGGTTTGATCCATACCCTTGATTAGAGGATGCCGTACGATGTATTGTACCGTACGTGTTGTTGTGAGGCTAGATATCGATTGATAGATTCACCGACTCGATCATGTTAGATACGTATACCTTATAGCTATTAGCTGATGATTACCTTATGCTGCATTCATATTATTCTCACTGCAGTGCATATACCTGTACTAGTACACTTACAGCATTATCGATGATGCGTATGTTACACGTACACAGATTGCCGGCTCACACACTTCATCATCGATAATTGCCATGTCACTACACAGTAGGATTGCTGCATCATAATATGATTCCTTGCATAACTTACTTGCTATAGTTGCATATGCAACTTTATACGATATTGCATTGGACTTTAGAGAATTTGGGAACCGCGGGATATATTTTTAAAATGGATTCATTTAAAAGAGCGGTCTTCCCTCGATATGTGCATATTACTGTTCCATGTTGCATGATATACGGATATGGTTACATTTCTGTTATATGTCACATACATGATACTTTACACTTTTACGCATTGAGATATGTTGTTTTCATGAGATTTCTGGATTTGAGAACCGTGGCTATTTCAAAAGAAAGCATGTACTGTTTTAAAAACCCGGTTTCTCTTGATATGATATTTCAGTGTGTCCACCATGCGTTTTCTCGGTTCTGAGACGTGTGACATGTGAAACCCGATTCGAGGAGCTGGACGAGGCCGATTGCGGGTACATGGTAGATCCGGTATGGTACCTCGGGGCGAGAATGGATTTTCTGTGAAGTAGACGGTGAGCCTGGCAGAGGGACTACTACCTACCGGTGATTGGTTGGGCCTGGCGGTTATCCGAAGGATACCGACCGGAGTCGAGAGATGGATATTGGGCCGACCCGTTCTGCCGGAGCCCGAGTGACGATCCCGCAGACGGAGCCCGTGGGCCGATCCATACTGACGGAGCTCGAGAGATATAAGGATTTGCGTGTCAATGCTGGGCACGGGTTTCATGATGTTTCGAGTGTTGATGCTGGACACTCAGGTTCCATGATTTGATGTGTCGCGAGGGACACACGTTGATTTATATCCTCATATTTTCATGCATATGCTTTTATGATATTTACATGCATGATGTTGTTATTTCATTAGTTGACACATGAACGAGATCCACATGCATACATACATTGATTATATGGTTGGATGATATCCACATGCTGATAGGAATTTATTTATAGTGTTGGCACATATACAGACCCGGTCACCCTAAATATCATATTATTACCTTTATGATATAGTTGACCTAGGAGTCTTCGTTTATTCGATTTCTATCTGTAGATGTTTTTCTATTCACGAGTTGGCAACTCACCCCCGTTGTGCCACAGTTCTTGCAGGTTGACCGCTTGGATAAGTAGCGGCATCGTTGGCACGCAGTTGCATTCGGGTGATTGCTTTGGTAGGTGGTACATATTGGATCGTACCCCTCTTGTATTTATTTTTCATATTGTATCTAGTCAACTCCATCAATCAAACTAGTTTTTGTATAAGTAATGAGACAGTGAGATTGTGGTTGCGAGACTTAGAGCGAGGGGTATTCCACTACTTGTGGTTTTGATGTCTGGATTTTCTTTATCTTTTGTGGTGATCTTCACCATTGGGCGTCGTATACTCATATTTATACTTTGCGTGGTTGTGGATCCGCCGATTGGCGAAGAGCTAGCTCCCACTTGGGGATGCCTTTATATTTTCATGTACTGTGGTTTTGGATCAAAAAATACAAAAGAGGTGCTGCCCAAATTTTTAAAAGATGAAATATGTTTTCAAACTGGTAAATTTCACTTGTATTATTCATGTTCCTTTTTTATATATGTAAGAAAACTTTATTTCATTATACCTTTATTTTAAAACTTCACATCTCTTATTTTCATTAAAAGGTTTAGATTTATGGGTTTCAGCTTACTTGAATTACGTTACGCTTTTAGACGTTGCGTGATCTAAGTGCTGGTCACTAGTTAATATTTCAGGTCGTGACAGTGCAAAAGTTGGCATGGAAGAGGCTCTTTCTGTTATCTGAGTGGCATGGCACTTTACACCGGCAATTTGAGATCTGCCCTTCATCATCACCACTACCTCATAGCGGCGTGCAGCTTTCAGTGCAAGATCATGGGTTGGGAAATCCCCTGTAGCTAGTGTAGCTTGGATCTCCAGATTCAACCCTTGCTGAAATCTCCATGCCCTGATCTCAGCAGTCGGGATAAGGTGTGCCGCGAACCTGCTGAGTATGGTAAACTCAGCATCGTATTCATCCACAGATTTGTTCCACATTGGACCTTGTTGCAAGTGGATGAACTACTTTTCTATGTCGAATCGGGAGTCTCAGGGAAGTATTTCGCGTCAAACATGTCGCGAAAAGTCTTCCATTCAATTGGCTGGGCAAGACGGCTTTCTTCAGCCTTCTACCATACTTTTGTGTCGTCAGTTAGTTGCAACTTTGCAACCCTCACCCAAGCAATCTTTGGAACTTGTGCTGCTGCCAGGTCACCTTCAATGGACTGATCCCATACTTCTGCCACTAGTGGGCTCTCTTTCCTAGAAAAGTGCTTAGGGTGCAATGCCCAGAATTGTTTGACTCCGGGTGCTTCAGTCTCTGGGCGGTACAAGAGGATAGCAGTCTACTACTGCTGACCCTCCAATAAGCTCTTGATCGCCTCAAGCAATACCGTCTGCTTGTTGATGGGAACTGTAACTGTAGATGGTAGTGGTAGGGTGTTGCCATTTACATTGGTGCTTGTGTTGTTCGAGGAATTCATAATCTTGAGAGAAAAGGAAGGGTTAGGATAGATACAAGAGATTATAAATGTAAGGAATGTTTAGTTACTGATTCTTATAATTCTTGTGATATATTGCTTAGGATTCCATGCAGAACTGACCTGCATGGGCTGCTAACAAAACCTGTCACGCCCGGCTTCCCAGTATACGGAGAATTAGACGTGATGGTCCGTGACATATTTACTCAGAAGTAAACACGTTAAGCGTAAATAAGTAATATAAATGAATACACAAGAATGTTAAGAGATGTAAAATAACAATAACTTTTATTAACATTCTTTCTTTACATTACAACTGATTTGAAAAGAAATGTACAATGATAAAAGCAACGCCTAAACAGTGGCATACGAATGAAAAGGAAATAAGTACAAGTAGTCTAGAAGTCTGGCTCCTCTGTGAACTGATCCAAGTCTTTCTGGCTGGGCTCGGTCTCCTGAGGGTCGGTTCCTCCGGACGAACATTCCAAAGAAAGAAAGAACAAGAATGTTGTCAACGAACTATTGCTCGGTAAGTCCCAAAAGAAAGAATAGCGTAGATAGGGAAGAACTGATAACTTATACAGGTATGTGTTTGTTAAACTAATGTATTTGTTTGTAGCTTAGTACAGAAGGTGTCAGTGTGTAGGGTTCCTAGACACCCTAATGAGGTCTCACAAGGCATCAACCATGTCAATTTCAAATTTTAACGGTGCCGAGAAACCCGACTACGGATCGTTGGCTAGAAAACTAGGCGAAAAAGCAACTAGTTAACTACTTTAACTAAGTGAACGGAAATACAACCTTTGTAGATCCGGTTCTCCACCTCCATAGCTTCGCAATGAAGTATCCTCGCTGTCCAAATCGAAATCCGGGCTCTTGCGTCGGCTTCATCGGAGAAGAAGCGGGCTAGGTCATCGACGGCGTGCCGAAGATGATCTACGTCGAAGCATCACTAGATCAAGCTCCACCTTCACCAAGTCATGAAAACTTGTGAAGGAAACACACTCTACTACTTGGCAAGAGGTAGAGGATGAAGAAATAGGAAGTGGGTAAACTTTAGAATTGGATTTCTCACTCTAATTCATCAATCACCATTGATGAAGAATGCTTTTCTTCTTGTGAAGAAGAAGAAGAAGATAGCAAGAAGAAGATAAGTGTTATGATAAGTTAATTTAAAATAGAAAAGAAAATCAAAACTTATCATAATCCAACCATGGTTATGTGTAGAGAGAAAACTATAGTTAGGTGAATGGTTAGGTTAGGTATAAAACAAAAATGGTGGACTTTATTCAAAGCTTCATGAAGCTTCAACAAAGAACAAAATTAGCCACCATTTTCCTTTTGCCAAAATGAAATAAACCATTCAATAAATGAATGAATAAATATATAATAACCCTAACCATTTACTTAACTAAGGTTTAACTCTTTACACAAACCCTAGCATTCATGTATCATCAAACATGATACAATCAAGTGCACAAAATCATATCGCATATGCAATGCGCACACCCGAGTGAGAAAATCCATTTAAAGTGAACCAATACTAGTTAGTGCAAAGTAATATATCAAATATATAATTATGCATTAAATCATTAAATCAACACTTGATTTAATGATCCGGTCATATCGCATATAACCGACTAATATTCAATGTATCGGTTTATCGAATCATCCCTCGATTCGATAACTAGGTTATATCGCATATAACCATTCGATACATTCATCGCGAGAATAGAATACGGTATCACATACACGCATTATTCTCGGTCCCACACATATCTCATATGCGCTCCTATTTCGTTTCGCTTGAGCCAGGAAACCTCTGTATAGGACTCTAAAGACTCGTCTATACGCCGGCAGCAGATGATGATCATATCAAACACCCACAAGCCGCAAGCGGTCTGCTAAACGTAACGGCCACCCGGGTATTGAGCGATCTGAAGATCGACGAGCAAGCCCGCTCACACTCCAATGAATCCAACCAGTAACACTACCGTACAGTCCGGTCTGATCGTCTGATATGTCGCATATCTCGCCTAGTGGTGGTAAACGTCAGACCCCAATAGCTCGATAAGTCGTGTCGATATGAGGTCTATAACAATTCGAGAAACTACTGGTAACACTTACCAGTAAATCTCAGCAACCCTGGCCAGGGATTTCCTGTTATAGCCAATCGAACACAGCGCAACATCAACTCCCTATACCGGGAGAGACGAATCCCCTCCTATCGCTCATTGCCTCCATGTGACTCGGTACTGTACCCAAAAACCACCGTTTTGCATGCCCTCTTGGACGTGGTAAGATGGAAATCAAAGCACAGTAGGAACCACACAAGACTCTATGACGATCTCGGGTCAACAGACTACTCTGTACCAGTGTCACCAGAGAACTGCCATCTGACGTGAGGTATAATACCATCTGGGAGTTCTCGGCGAGTCCGTCCAGTGTACCCAGTCTCCACTGAGCACCCGTATATCATCTCTGATGTCAAACACCAATGGATATGGGATCATCCATCGCCCATCTGTATGGGTCGAGAAGGTACACGCTAGTCTACTCTGGTATATCGATGCCCCATCTCGATACACCCACGACTAGGGACTTTCAAGGATGTACTTATGGACTACCATGTCCCCACTAGTATGATCCGCATCATAGTCCAGGTAGTCAAGCACACATCCTAAGGGCTTTACCAACATGTAACAGAGAGACAATCAGTGTACATGTTAAGGTAAAGAGCAACCAGATAGCATACTATCATGTCGAGCAAGAAAGTCCTCCCTATATATGTCCCAGCATCCACTACAATATACATCCAATGTACAGTAATGGCCTCTAGGGCATACATATAACTAACACAGTGTATACAAGAGGAGTCCAACTTTTCCCGTGGACTAAAGTAACCCGGTAGCACAAGGCCCCGTCAACCCCACGGGACAACGGCACGGATGTTCATGTAGGTGTCTTTTTGTGATCATCTCGTTCTACGTCTAATACATTCCGTACCAGTCTACCCCGTTAAACCCCGTAATGTATATTATATAGATTGTAGTTATCGGACTTGCCGAGACCATGGATATAAGTTGTTCATGTAAAAGGTTTTAGGATTGTATCAAGTAGTCATGCAGTCAAGTCAAGTCAAGTCATATTTGCATCTTGAAATTGTTATGGTATTCTGGTTCAAGTTCAAGTATACATGTTGGATATACTGAATTCATGTTGAATTGAATTCAGATTGATTTGGACTCAGACTTAAGTCAGACATTTTAAACAGAACTTGGATCTTGAATTAGGTTTAGGAGTTATCGGTAACTGCTACACATAGATGGCAGGATTTGTGTCTTTTCCAAGACAATTATAATTGATAACTCCGTTTTAGTTTTCTACCTTAAATAGACAAGCACTCACTTTCTCCGGCTTCGTGAAGCTCAAAAGAATTGATCCTGCTTAAACATATATTTACTAAGGTCCTTAATATAATTTTATATAACTCGAGGGGCTTTTATGAAAAATATTTTATTTACTTTCAAAATAAATCTCGAGTATTTATTTATGTTCTTTAGGGTTTCCATGGATGTGAATTTTAAAGAGTGAGATATATTAGTGAATAGTAACTTAGCTTGAATAGTTCATTGTAATTTAGTGTAACTTATCTTGTATTGATAGTTGATGGTATTTTAATGAAACTTGTCATTCTTTTATTTTCTAGAAAACATGAAATTTTATTATATATTAAAAATATATGGTTTGATAATATTCATATAATTATTAAAAATTAATTTTATTTATTAAGTAGAAAATCTCGTTTTTCTTAAAAATCGTATTAAAATTCTTTCGAGATCGTATGCTCCGTGATGAGGTCTGTATCTCGCTCTACAAGCCTGAGGATGTGCGATAATCCATACCATCCAATAGCGGGATCGCCGAAATGGGTTGTAGAGGCATAATCCCAAAGAATTTGATAACACAATTTAAAGAAAATCGAGTTTTTATAGTTCAAGGTATTTTGATGAAAAGTCGTATTTTGCCACAAAAGTTATGTTTCAAGAGAATCGTGCTATGTCAATATGTGTATATGTGAGAGGTAGGTCATTATCTCGTGAAGTTTTCTAAAGGTATACTAAGCAAAATGTTTAAAAGATAACGTATATAAACTTCATGGTATTTAAATGTAAAAGCTTAATTAAAGTTAACTAACATGGAGTTTTAGAGTGAATTATTTCTAAACTTTTATAATAGAGTTACAAATATTGTGTAAAAGTTTATTGAACTATATGTAAATGAAAAGTGAGATTATAGAGTTTAGAAGATTTACCTTGGTAATAACTCCACTTACCGATGGATTGTTCCGAAAAGAGAATTTTGCGAAGAAGGGGGGGATAGATGGAACTTACAAGCTAGGAGGAGAGAAGAGAGGTAGAGGAAGATGTCGTATCCTTCGTGACGTCATGGGGTTGCCGGAATCATCTCTAACCTCGCCGGAATTTGACCTTAGGTTAACTCCACTTGTACTTTTCTTGGACTTGAGAATTTTTGGTAATTTTGACTAGAGATTTCAGAATGAGGAGGGGCTAGGGTATGGGGTTGTATTTATAGGGTGAAATTAGGGTTTTGGAATTGAAAGATTGAATTAAAAAGCATTAAAGATGAGATTAAAGATGAATTTTAATTCTCTATTAAATTACAGAGAAAACAAACAGAACAGGAGTAATGGGGTAGGCCAAAGGGTTTTGTGGGCAAGACCTGGGCCCCATCCCCTACGGGAAGCCCGGCGTCGCTAGCCCAAAGCATGATCTCGCCGGACATGTAGAGGAGGGGTGCCGGTGTATTCGGGCCACGTTTCCTATCTGTTTCATACAGTATTTTACACATGTTTGATTTTCTGTCTTTTCATTTCTTATGTACAGAGCACGTGTAACCTTTTGGGCTTCCAAAAATTTTAAAAGAAAAATTCAGAAAAATAATATGTGGCTGATAGTATTCGAACACAGAGGCTACGTCACAGCTGTGCAAGGCTTTACTAATGAGCTACATATGCTTTGTTGCTGTTCTTCAACAAAAAATAACTTTTAAATTATGCTCAGTCTTGCAAACTCCTTTCTGTACTTTTAAAAAGAAAAATTTTGTATAGAAAATTCAGGGTCGTTACAGTTATACCTAGAGGCTCGTGTCCTTCGGGTCTTCACTCCTCTTCTTAAGCTCCTAAGGTGTCTTTGATCAATCTTGATGGCAGGCCTCCTCGGTCCTAGATGATTCACCTGAAGGTCTTTAATTCAAGATCCTACCTCTAGAAAGAAGTAAACTAAGTAAACTAATTTGCTAATCTAGTTTGCTTAGATGATGTAGTGATGTTTAGTGGTAATTTTCTATCTCAAATCTTTTGGTTCTCAACACATGAGAATGATAAGGATTTAGAATAAGAGAATGAACTCAAGAAGATGAGAGGAGAGCTAAAAAAGAAAAATTATCCAGTCTTGAAAAGAAGAATGGCTAAGTATTTTCTTTGAAGAATTTTCTTTTCTTTTTCAAAAAAAAAAACCATACTCCAATAGTGCTTGCAATAAATAAAAATCCATGCTTCATCCATGCCTCCCTTTTCCACCTCATTTTCTATTTTCAAGAAAATTGAAAAAATGCATGATGAGGTGTCATCTTCTTGAAAGTATTTTGTATAAATACAAAATAATTTCTACCGTATATACATACATGTATTCGTACCAAAATACGAATACCCAAGAGATAGAATACTACTACTAATATAATACTAGCATTAAATCAATATCTGATTTAAAAACCGGCCTAATCCTAAGCCCGCTAGTATTATTAACCGTCCGATCGAAAACCTGGATAACACTAGAATATACATATCGAAATATGTATATGTAAATTATTAAATCAATACCTGATTTAATAATCTGACTTAATCCCATTATCATTCTATCGAAACCCTGCTCGATCGAAAACCTGGATGATACTAGAATATACATATCACAATGTGTATATATAAATTATGAAATCAATACCTGATTTAATAATCCGGCTTAATCCTAACCCAGCTGGTATTATCATTCGATCAAAAACCTGAACGTATAAACATTCGGCCACCACATCGTTTCGTCTGAACCGTAGAAACCCTCTGTCTAGGGCTCTAAAGACTCGACAGTATGCTGGCAGTAGGTTTAACCACAAGCATGTCGGCGGCACTAGCTGTACGTAACGGCTATCCAGGTACTTGTCGAAAAAAGCCGACGAGCATGCTCATCCGAACCCTTACAGAGCCTATCTGTGATAATCTTCGTACAGTCCGGTCTCTTCGTCTAAAAGTATCGCATACTAGGTCTAGAGGGTGGTAAACGTCAGACCCCCTACTGACTTGGTAAGTCATATCGATTTGGCTCAGGAAAAATCTGAGAAACCACTGATCAAACCATCGGTAAATCTCAACTGCCTTAGCTAAGGTCTTTAGGTTCTGGCTAACCGGACATAGTGTGATATCGACTCACAATACCGGGAGAGACAAATCCCTGATAATCACTCACTGACTCCGTGTGGTTCGGGACAGTACCCAACCAAAACCTATTTGCACGACTCGGTAGAGCCATGGTAGGATAGAGATCAAAGCACAGTGGGAACTCACTGTAAGTGCACGGCGGCTCCCAGGCCGTCAATCCGACGCCGGAATGCGGAAGCGATGATTTAGTTTAACTTTTTATACCGGCACCACCGCGCACTATAAACCCGGATCGGGCCATTAATCTAGTCCTAGCTATCTAGAGAAGGGGTAGAGAGATATACCGAGTGATCCGAGTCCTCCGGTCTTCTCGTCGTCGTCCCGATCTCCCCGTGAAAACTCCGGTCGTCGCCTCCTCGCCGAAAGGGCACCACATCGCCGGCTTCTTTTACGGGCTCCCACCTCTGGTCCGAGGCAACTCGGGCACGAAGTTGGCGAGCCGACATGCCCAAGGTTTGCTGTAGAATACGTGTAGTGCTCTATGTCTCATTTTGGGGTATTGGAAGTTGCCTTTGGTGGAGGAAATGAACTAAGCCTTTTTGGAGATGAGTTTGGGGATTTTTGCAAACACAAGAGAGCCAAAAATCCCCCACAAAAATTGGGCAGCCCCTCCAAGAGCTTGACCGGCCTCTTGTGGTGAATGGAATGAGGAGGAAAAACAAAATGGGGGGGGGGAGCTATCAACTATCAAGGAGAGAGAGAAAAAGGGTGATGATGATCAAGAATCATCACAACCAAAACCACACTCAACCATCATAATCCATCATCATCACCATGTCAAAAGATAAGCAATCATGAACCATCATGATCAAAGGAAAGTCAAGGGTGGTGGAATCATCATGAAACAACAAGATGCAAATAACACCCTCCAAAATGCTTATTTGCACAAATGCAAATAAGCCCTCCTCCACCAATCTTCGGCCAATGAAAGATACAAAGAAATATGGCCGAAACGGAAAGCAAACTGGCAACTCCAGAAAACTGATCCCGTAATAAATTATAGGAAAACCCCGATACTGTGTATACACACCCGCATCTGTATTCCGACCGAATACAAAATGCAATGAGACAACACCTACACTGTACTATACTAGGATCCGGCTTAAACCAAAGCCCGCTAGTATTTTCCGTCCGATCACGATCCGTGCAATACCGCACGTATCTGATCGAACCCTGCCATATCTCCATACGGCCTCTACAGCGTTTCGCCCGAAACTTGAGCAACTGGTCTGTGGGGGACTCTAAAGACTCGTCAACACCTTGGTTGTGGATTTAACCACTAGCACGTCAGAGGTATTAGCCTATACGTAACGGGCTACCAGGTATTGACCAAAAGGGACGTCAGTGAGCGAACTCAGCCTGACACCCTACTGAGCCTGTCAGTGACAATATCCGTACAGTCCGGTCCATTCGTCTATGAGCATCGCATGGCGGGCCTAGGGGGTTGGTAAAAGTCAGATCCCCAAAAGCGGTACAAGTCGTGTCGGAGATCAGCCCAGAACACCCTGAGATACTACTGGAATACCTACCAGTAAATCTCCTGCCTTGGCAAAGGACTTCGTGTAATGGCTCTCCTAGACACAGCGCGACCTCACTCCCAATACCGGGAGAGACGAACCCCTGAAGATCCGCTCACTGCCTCCATGTGGCTCGGGACTGTACCCAACTAAAACCTATTTGCACGTCTCCTTTGAGCGTGGTAGGGTAGTAATCAAAGTACAGTGGGAACTCGCACGAGACAAATGACGATCCTCAGGTCGATGAACTAACCTGTACACATGTCACCAGGGAACTGCTATCTGACGTCAGGTATAAGACCAACTAGCATGTTCCCGGCGAGTCCTGTCCGGTGTACTCATAACCCAATGAGCACCTGTATACATCTTAGGTGATCCAACTGACACCAGTGGCTTGTGAGACCGGCCACCGCCCCTCATCGGGGTCTCGACTGTATACACTAGTCTACTCTGGAGTATCGATGCCCTATTTCGAAAATCCCACGACTAGGGACCTTTTAAGGATGTGCTTATAGACTACCAGCTCCCACGTATATGATCGCCCTCATACTGCTGGTAGTCAAGCAAGAATCTTAGGGGCTCTATCAACGTGTAATAGCGACCTGTCTGGTCACCTAAGGCAGTACACGATGATAAAGATAAACCAGATAGCATACTATCATATTGAGTAAGACTGTCCTACCGGGATAGGTCCTCCCTCAATTATTGCAATCACGTGCCTGTGATCCAATAATTGACTCTGAGGGCACTATCTCCAACAATCTCCCACTTCCACTCAAGGCTAATTATTGTGATGTAGCATACTCACAGCCCGTGTGATACCGATCACCCAACTCCTCTACTAGTCAGTCTCACAAAGCTCGTTTGCGAAACTATTGCGTTCGAGGAATAGCCTCAGTGAGTGGATCCGCCTTGAAGTTTCTTTCTATGTCTCTCTATATCTCAAGTTCGCGGAGAAAGCCATCTCCCGAAATGAGCAATACCTGTCTTAGAATGTGTCTGGATGTCTGATGGGACCTAGCTCATTAATGAACTCCAAATCCAAACTTCTTAGACTGTATCGTCAATTGAACTTAATCAGTATCCTGCGCCATGCCACCCTCAGTATTGCCTTGGACAACCTGTCCAAAATACCGCCCCTCGTCAGAAGGAAAACTATAACTCTGACAACCTCCTTGTCGTCCAGGTCACCTTAGAAGCCTGAAATGATAACTGTCTCCCGAATGAGGCTGTCGTTATCATATCCCTAGAACATCCACTTATGTTCTAAAACTGCTTCCGACCGTCTCTTCAGGATTGGATCAATATCAACTTATTGCATCTACTGCAAAAACAACATCTGGTGTGGTACTTGACATCTCATGATTGACTCAATTGCCTGAGCAAGTGATCTGCCAATCATGCACATCCCTCTCCCCTTTCGTCTGTAAGACACCTTTAGAGAGGGTGACTCCATTACCTGCAGGTACACTACCCTGCCAGGAGTCGTCCATTCTAAATACTCTTAGAATGCTGTCTAAGTACCCTGATTGGGAAACCGCCCAAATCTAGATCTAAAACCATAGATCTAGTAACCAGTATGTCTGATATAATGTCCAAGTCCCATGTGGAGAAACCACTGTGTGACGACCGAAGTATAACCGATCGTAGTATAGGAATATCACTTCCTACTCTGTGTACGTCATCCAAATACCATAACATCACATCCTACTACCTTCTCAATAGATCCATCCCCTATTCTGATGAAGTCAAACCTATGACTGTCACATCAGAAATAGATGATCTATCTCCGCTACATCTGCTTCAGTCTATAAATAGACATAAGCCACCTGTCCACCAATGCTTCCGCTGCTCCCACTGACTACGACAACCCTTTGGCAGAGTCATATAGACGTACACTTCTGAAGCCAGTTCAGAACGACGCTGTACTCATCCTCCTGCCGGGTCTCGTAGCCTGGAACAACAGCAATGGCAAGTCTGGGTAAACAAGAACCTCCCCGTCACCGTCCTTGAGGCTACCGGAGTACCCCTCGGGTGCCTGAGGTTACCCACCGTATCTACGGAGTGGCCAATGGAATGTCAAACCAGATTGAATCTTTAGGTTCCTATCAAATCTTCAGTAATCGTTTGCGGTTCTGGAATCACTTCCAGTTCTACCATACTCCCACTACTGTTTTCTGAAAAATCCATTTTATTAAAACTGTGGCGAGTCTAGAACAATATCGCTATTGTTCTTCCAGATGGTAGAAAGTCAACCCTCGTCATAGCCTGGGCCAACCCACAAACAGCCATTACAGAAACGTGCCTTGAGTTGTCCAGTGTCAGGTTTTAATCATAACCCGGACAACTCCCCGTACCTTAACATCGTTAAGATAAGAACTGTTTTATATCCAATACAGAAACAGAGGCACTGATTTAATTGAACCGGATTCAAATCATGCAGCTGTCTCCAGTGCATGTCAACTAAATGGAAGGAGGCCGATCAGCGTTACTCAACTTAGGAATGCTTTCAATTATGAGTAACCTGAAAGAGAAACAAGTTCTCTTAAACATTACTATCAACTGAATACCATACACAAGTATCTACATCTTCGATCACCTTGAAGAATCCTGATACTTGCAATACTTGGTCTTCTACTTTATTTATATACCTATAACTTCTCAAAACTTGGACCCTGTGTTTCTACGAAACACCTGTCTAAAAACTAGAGAAGTCATAAGTAAACCGAATATAGTACGGGGACCATCCCCTCTGTCCTCATGGACGCTGGACAATATACAATACTCTGTATAAGTCCCTTGAGTTTAATAACTCATTCCCTGTGTGTCGTAGGTTGAAAACTGTACTTATGGTTAAGAAGAATTACACCGCTGTTTAATGCTCCTTACCTAACCATCCACTGATATAGGTAAATGTTATAGACATAATTTCAAAAAGGTATATCTCACTCTATGAAAATAGACGTACAGGTATATCAATTTGAAATTGGTGCATAACAGCGGATATTCAAAACCAAATATTTGTCGTCCGGCAAACAACCCAGGTGACTTCCTCAAATATCACCGATTACAACGAATCCTGATATAATGAGGATGATCACCCAATTTCCAATAACTTACTCCCACTCATCATCTGTAAAACCATACAGATGTGAGAATCATACCTGGTAAATACATACCCTGGAGCAAGATCTGATTGGGAAATCAGTTTTCCTTTAACAGTACACAGTGAAACTGAAACATTGAAATATTTCGATGGGGTATCCCGGTATTCCTAATAATGCCTCTTCCATTATCCATATTCACAACTGCAACCGTGTAATTCTTTGCCATCTTTCCAAATCCCTTTCTATGTCTATAGTCATTACCTTCTGTACACCCCTTTAGGCCAAATGGTTTTCTTCCTTCCCTACCTTTCGGCACCAGCCTATGGTTTGGAAGAAGACTATCCAATATGCATAATGGGTGTATGTCCTAATCCTAGGAGCACTCGCAATGCGAGAGAAGGTGAAGATAAAAGACAACCGAATAAACCTTATTCCTATTTCTCCTGAACCAGAATCCATCCCCGAACTGGAACAAGTTCCTTTCGAGTTCGTATATAACCATACGATGGAGTATCCAATAAACTGTGGATCTTCGTAGTGATACGGAGTGTCCTGGAGAAATAAAAGGGTGATTTAGGATTGGCGAAGAAACACTTGGTTTGGTCGTGAATAGCAGTCGCAATTTACTATGCCCTCTTACTAATCCCTTGTTATGTCTTTACTTAATATCTTCTGTACACCATCGTTATGCTAATTGGTTTTCTTCATTCCCCACCGTTCGGCACCAGCCTAAGATTTGGAAGAAGACTATCCAATTTGCGTAATAGGTGTACTATCTCCTAAACCAAGGAGTACTCGCAACCTGAGAGAAGGTAAAAGGAAAAGACAACTGAATAGTCCTATCCGTTTTCTCCAGAACCGGAAACCATTCTCGAATTCCTTCGAGTTCGTATATAACCATACGATGGTTTTGTCCAATGGAAGTGGACGTTCGTAGTAATACGGGGTGTCCTGGAGAAAAGGGTAAAAGTAGGAGTGGCAATGAGGTTTGCAACTCTGACAATCCAAAAGCCAGTGTTAAAGAAGGTTCGGTCAATTTTGGTCACTGAGTCATAGTCTTAGGGTCGGGTCAATGGTCGCTGCCAAAGAGAGAGAGAAAAGAAACACTCAGCGTGCACTCTAACCTAGATCAGAATGGTTACCAATTTATCTAATCTGGAAACCTCCCACTGTACCGTCAAATTCTCCTCCAAACCTAAAAGAAGAATTAGTCGGGATCACTCGAGGAGTAAACCAACTCATCAGTGGGAATCGGGATCCAACTATCATCGCATGATAACGTGACGGAATCCGCTCACGTCATCACACTCCAGAAGGAATGCGCATATCTGACAAGTTTCAGTTTCTTTAGAAACTCCCGATGTGATTTTTGCTCCATGCTCTTATGACCTTGGCGTGAGGTTAAAATATCATAAGTCACATGTCAAGTTCTACCCGACATTGTCCAGGTTAATTTGAACCCAGCCGTACATACCCTTGACGTAGGCCAAAATAGTAGTACGACTGTCCCAAACCAACGCATCTATCTATGCAACAGATAAATACCCGGCAGCTACCAATCACTATGCCTTGGCGTGAGGTCAAAATACATAGGTTGAATACTACCGAATATTTAACTGAAATGACGGAGGGATACGAATGGTTTCTGGCGAAAACCTTTAACGTAATGAACTTGATATCATTGAAGGAACCGGATAGCTTTTAAAAATATAGTGACGAAAACCTTTGCTAAAGAGGTCACTCCCGGTGAAGGGATCTCGGCTCTTTCCCCGTAGAATGAGGTGCAGGATATTCCAACTGAATACCACGATGCAAAGCAAAAGTAAACGTCTATAGTGAAGTTATTGCCCTGACGCAAACTTCTGTCCAAGGGGTCACTCCCGGTGAAGGGATCTCGGCCCTTGCCTCGTCGACTGAGGAGCAGGATATTCCAACTGAATACCACTGTGCAAAACAAAAGAAAACGCCCTTGCAATAACAGCTTTTTTTGAAAAATGTTCCAACAACATCAGAATAGGTTTGTTTAGCTTGCATTGATCCGAATCAACGCAGTCCCATCAATTGATCACACCAATAAAGAACGAAAATAATGACGTACGTATATGCCATCCGCATTCGCCACTGGGTCCCGTCATTACCCGTTAGGTTAGTTAACTAACGACAGAGCGGGGACTGGACTAGCGCGGATGCAAAACATATACAACATCTACTAGTATATATATCAATATATAATATTTCGCTCAAGGCGTGATAAAATGCAACATCACAGAAATGTACAGCATCACAGAACAATACTGATATCTGGGATTCCCGGGTTTCACAGAGCCACTACTGAAACCCGACGTTCCCCTGGTCGTGTGGATAGCCTGTGCAATGAGATCCTAGACCCCTACGGGCGCGGCAAGTTACCCGCCAAAACCTGAAGCGAGGCAGCCCCCTTCAGCAACGTGAATGGACCACCCTGCACTTCACGGAATCCGGTAACTCGGGCACCCCTCCTGGGTCAACCTGTACCCCCTACGAGTGCGGCGAATAGCCCGCCAATTCTAGAGTAAAGCCCCCTCCGTATCAATGCCATGAGATGCGGGCCCGTTGCCTCTAGAACCCGGCTATTCGTGCACCCCATCTTGGGGTAATCCTAGTACAGAAAGTAAAATATACATACAATGGGTACATCGACCTCAACCCGGTCATGCCCCAAAAGAATAATATACAACAGGCAGTGACGGCAGTCCACATGTCGGACGCTCGCCCCGCAATATCAAATATACAACAAAAAACTGTACTAGCATTGCATCCAAGCTATCCCCCACGACCAATCCGCAACATCACAGCAATACACAGAACATCAACGTGAATGTCACGTTCGCAAATCCGTCTAACCGGGCTATAGCAGTTAGACGGGATTTACCGATCAAGTGACATTCACGGTCTTAGATATAATGTAAATACTGTGAACTAACATGTTTAAAAAAATTCGATCGATCAAATTTACCCAAGTGGGCCCCAAGCACTACTGTAGCACATAAAGAAATTCTGGGCCCAAAAAGAATGTTCCAAAAACCCTATTTTCTATACAGGAGCTCTCTGAAAAAATTTGGTGCGCTGAACAGTTAAAACAGCGGTGGAACCGCGGCCCAAGTATGGGTTTGGCCGCGGTTCCGCGGTGGGGTAATGAGATCGCACGACCAAATTTTTACAGGAAGCTTATAATCCCCTGCACATCATTCTGAAACAACCTGAAAAATTTTTGGACTCCAAAAAATTTCGACAGAAACTGATTGTACATGAAAACGCGGTTTTGGGATTTTTGTTCGATCGGAAATGTAAACACGTTAGACAAAGATAGACTAGGTTAATGGCGAGGCTCTGATACCACTGTAAGTGCACGGCGGCGCCCCGGCCGTCAATCAAACACCGGAATGCGGAAGCGATGATTTACTTTAACTTTTTATACCGGCACCACCGCGCACTATAAACCCGGATCGGGCCATTAATCTAGTCCTAGCTATCTAGAGAAGGGGTAGAGAGATATACCGAGTGATCCGAGTCCTCCGGTCTTCTCGTCGTCGTCCCGATCTCCCCGTGGAAACTCCGGTCGTTGCCTCCTCGCCGGAAGGGAACCACATCGCCGGCTTCTTTTACGGGCTCCCACCTCTGGTCCAAGGCAACTCGGGCACGAAGTTGGCGAGCCGACGTGCCCAAGGTTTGCTGTAGAATACGTGTAGTGCTCTATGTCTCATTTTTGGGTTTTGGAAGTTGCCTTTGGTGGAGGAAATGAACTAAGCCTTTTTGGAGATGAGTTTGGGGATTTTTGCAAACACAAGAGAGCCAAAAATCCTCCACAAAAATTGGGCAGCCCCTCCAAGAGCTTGGCCGGCCTCTTGTGGTGAATGGAATGAGGAGGAAAAACAAAATAGGGGGGAGCTATCAACTATCAAGGAGAGAGAGAAAAAGGGTGATGATGATCAAGAATCATCAAAACCAAAACCACACACAACCATCATAATCCATCATCATCACCATGTCAAAAGATAAGCAATCATGAACCATCATGATCAAAGGAAAGTCAAGGGTGGTGGAATCATCATGAAACAACAAGATGCAAATAACACCCTCCAAAATGCTTATTTGCACAAATGCAAATAAGCCCTCCTCCACCAATCTTCGGCCAATGAAAGATACAAAGAAATATGGCCGAAACGGAAAGCAAACTGGCAACTCCAGAAAACTGATCCCGTAATAAATTACAGGAAAACCCCGATACTGTGTATACACACCCGTATCTGTATTCCGACCGAATACAAAATGCAATGAGACAACACCTACGCTGTACTATACTAGGATCCGTCTTAAACCAAAGCCCGCTAGTATTTTCCGTCCGATCACGATCCGTGCAATACCGCACGTATCTGATCGAACCCTGCCATATCTCCATACGGCCTCTACAGCGTTTCGCCCGAAACTTGAGCAACTGGTCTGTGGGGGACTCTAAAGACTCGTCAACACCTTGGTTGTGGATTTAACCACTAGCACGTCAGAGGTATTAGCCTATACATAACGGGCTACCAGGTATTGACCAAAAGGGACGTCTGTGAGCGAGCTCAGCCTGACACCCTACTGAGCCTGTCAGTGACAATATCCGTACAGTCCGGTCCGTTCGTCTTTGAGCATCGCATGGCGGGCCTAGGGGGTTGGTAAAAGTCAGATCCCCAAAAGCGGTACAAGTCGTGTCGGAGATCAGCCCAGAACACCCTGAGATACTACTGGAATACCTACTAGTAAATCTCCTGCCTTGGCCAAGGACTTCGTGTAACGGCTCTCCTAGACACAGCGCCACCTCACCCCCAATACCGGGAGAGACAAACCCCTGAAGATCCGCTCACTGCCTCTATGTGGCTCGGGACTGTACCCAACTAAAACCTGTTTGCACGTCTTCTTTGAGCGTGGTAGGGTAGTAATCAAAGTACAGTGGGAACTCGCACGAGACAAATGATGATCCTCAGGTCGATGAACTAACCTGTACACATGTCACCAGGGAACTGCTATCTGATGTCAGGTATAAGACCAACTAGCATGTTCCCGGCGAGTCCTGTCCGGTGTACTCATAACCCAATGAGCACCTGTATACATCTTAGGTGATCCAACTGACACCAGTGGCTTGTGAGACTGGCCACCGCCCCTCGTCGGGGTCTCGATTGTATACACTAGTCTACTCTGGAGTATCGATGCCCTATCTCAAAACTCCCACGACTAGGGATCTTTTAAGGATGTGCTTATAGACTACCAGCTCGTACGTATATGATCGCCCTCATACTGCTGGTAGTCAAGCAAGAATCCTAGGGGCTCTATCAACGTGTAATAGCGACCTGTCTGGTCACCTAAAGCAGTATACGATGATAAAGATAAACCAGATAGCATACTATCATCTTCAGTAAGACTGTCCTACCGGAATAGGTCCTCCCTCAATCATTGCAATCACGTGCCTGTGATCCAATAATTGACTCTGAGGGCACTATCTCCAACACTCACACGAGACAAATGATGATCTCAGGTCCAAAGACTAACCTGTACTCATACCACCTGAGAACCGCTATCTGACGATAGGTATAATAACATCTAGAGGTTCTCGGCGAGTCCGTCCAGTGTATACACCCCGAGTGAGCACCTATATACAATTTTAGGCGATCACACCAATAGCTGTGGGACCAACCACCGCTCCTCGTCGGGGTCTAGAAATTTATACACAAGCATACTCTGGAATATCGATGCCTGGCCTCGATACTCTTGCGACTTGGGACCTTTAAGGATGTGCTTATGGACTACCCAGCACCCAAAAATATGATGGTCATCATAATGCTGGTAGTCAAGCAAAATCCTATGTGATATCGAGTATAACATATGCACATGTTAAGATAAAGACAAACCATAATAGTATACTACTGTATCGAGTCTTTATCAATATGTGTAAACAATATAAAGCAACAAAAGAAAGAAATACACATATTAAGACAAAGACAACTCAAATAATATACTATATACAACTAAGCAAGATTGTCTTGTACATACATATCCCTAGCATCTTATACAATACAGGTCTCTAGGGCATACATATCCAACAATCTTCCACTTAAACTAAGGCCTGTAATTAGTGTACCGAATACCCAACGTCTGCTCTCCGCATACCCAACATCTCAAAAAGTCACTCGAACTGCGCTTGAGGGAGGGCCTTGGTAAATGGATCCGCCGTGTTATCTTTGGTATCTACTCTCCGGACCTCGATCTCCCGGCGATCTACGATCTCCCTGATCAGGTGATACTGCCTCAAGATGTGTCTAGATTTCTGATGGGACCGTGGTTCTTTCGCTAAAGCTATAGCCCCATTGTTATCACAATATAAAGGTATTGGATTAACAATGGACAGAACCACCTCAAGTTCAGTAATGAACTTCTTCATCCAGACCGCTTCTTTTGCGGCATCGTTAGTAGCAATGCATTCAGCCTCCATCGTCGAGTCTACAACGGTATCCTTTTTAGAGCTCTTCCAACACACCGCCTCTTCGTTGGGGGTAAACACAAAACCCGAAACAGACTTGCTGTCATCCTTGTCACTCTGGAAGCTTGAGTTGGTAAAAGACTTGACCTAAAGGTCTCCATTACCGTAAACCAATAACATCTCCTTAGTCTTTCTCAAGTACTTGAGAATGCTCTTCATTGTTGTCCAATGATTCTCTCCCGGGTTCGAATGATAGCGGATCACCACGCTAAGTGTGTATTCTATATCTGGTCTGGTACATAGCATCGCATATATTATAGATCCTACCATCGAAGCGTAGGGTATAGTGCTCATTCGAACGCTCTCCTCCTCAGTCTTGGGAGACATCTCTTTGGAGAGAGTGATTCTGTACAATGCGGGTATATTACCGCGCTTGGAATCTTCCATACTAAATCTCTTTAGTATGATCTTTATGTACCTGGACTGTGAAAGTCCTAACAGTCTCACAGATCTATCTCGGTAGATCTTATTCCCCAGAATGTAGGGGGCATCACCCAGGTCCTTTATGGAGAACTTTTGTGACAAGAACAGTTTGACCGATTGCAGCATAGGAATGTCATTTCCTATTAGGATAATGCTATCCACGTGTAAGACGAGGAACACGACAGTTCTCCCTACAATCTACAATCTTCTTGTAGTTACATGGCTCATCCTCATTTTTGATGAAGTCAAATTCCTTGACTGTCTCATCAAAATAGATGTTCCAGCTCCGCGATATCTGCTTTAATCCATAAATTGATTTAAGCAATTTGCACACCTTCCCGCTGCTCCCACTGTCTATGAATCCCTCCGGCTGATCCATATAAATGCACTCTTTTAAACTTCCATTTAGAAAAGCCGTTTTAACGTCTATCTTCCAGATATCATAGTCATAGTAGGCAGCAATGACAAGTAGGATCTGAATGGATTTCTGCATAGCTACTGAAGAAAAGAATTTGTCATAGTCCATTCCTGGTCTTTGACAAAATCCTTTTGCAACAAGTCTAGACTTATAAGTTTCCACTTGTCTATCTGCACCAATCTTCTTTTTAAAGACCCACTTGCATCCAACAGGTTTTACCCGAGGAGGAGCAACATCCAAAGTCCAAACTTTGTTGGTGTACATGGACTCCATTTCGGATTGTATAGCATTAAGCCATTTTACAGAGTCCCTACTGTTAATGGCCTGCTTATAACTAGTATGATCATCTTCTTCCAAGATGCAATCCTCTCGATCCTCATCTATGAGAAAACCGTGGTATCTCTCGAGCGGACAAGAAATCCCACTAGATCTACGGAGTGGCTGAGGTTCATCCAGGATTATTGAATCATCTGGTTATATCTAATCTTTAGTTATAGTTTATGTTTCTGGAACTTCATCCAGTTCTACCACGGCCCCACTAATTTCTTTTTCAAGAAATATCCTTTCAAGAAAGGCGGCGTGCCGAGAAAAAAATATCTTTTGTTCTTCGACATGCTACAATAGATATCCATCGAATGCCTGGGATATCCCACAAACTTGCATAAAACTGATCGTACCTGAAGTTTTTCCGGATTCTAGTTTTTAACATAGGCCGGAAAACCCCATATCTTAACCCGTTTAAGATATGGTTTTTTACCACTCCATATTTTATATGGAGTCTTAAGCACGGATGTAGACGGAATCTGATTCAATAGGTACGCTGCTGTTTCAAGCGCAAGTCTCCAGAACGAAAGTGGCAATTCAGCATTACTCATCATGGAGCGAACTATATCCAATAGAGTAAGGTTCCTCCGCTTCGATACACCATTGTGTTGTGGTATATACGGAGGAGTAAGCTGAGAGAGAATACCATTCTCTTTTAGAAAGTCCCGGAATTCCGTACTCAAGTACTCCTCTCCTCGATCGGATCGAAGTATCTTGATACTTTTTCCTGTCTGGTTCTCTACTTCATTTTTAAATTCTTTGAACTTCTCAAAAGCTTCAGATTTTTGTTTCATGAGAAACACATATCTGAACTTAGAGAGATCATCAGCGAATATAATGAAGTATGAGAACCCACCCCTCGCATGTATAGACATCGGACCACATACATCACTGTGTATGAGTGTCAAGAGCTCTGTAGCTCTTTCTCTATGTCCAGTGAACGGAGATTTGGTCATCTTTCCTTTGAGACAGGACTGGTAAGTTTCATTTAATGAAAATTCAAACGAATTCAGATATCCATCCTTATGCAACTTACCTAGTCTTTTCTCATCGATATAACCAAGTCTACAATGCCACAGTAGGTTTCGTTCATATCCGAACTCTTCCTCTTGCGTGTGTTTTGTAAATTGAAGACTGTATTTTGATTTAGAATGTAGATACCATTACACAGTGTACTTTTAGCAACCAATACCTGATTAAGGTAAATGTTCATGATATTTCTATCTAGAACAAAGTTATACCCATCTTTATCAAGTAAAGAAACTGATATGATGTTGTAGAGCATGGAAGGTATATAGTAGCAGTTTTTCAAAATCAAAGTATTGCCGCTTGGCAATACATGGCGATATTCACCGACGACGGCAACATCAACTTGCGCTTCGTTCCCTACTCTGAAGGACATATCACCCGGTCCAACCATTCTACTTTTTCTTAATCCTTATAATAAATTACAGATATGAGATCCTGGTCCGGTATCTAGTATCCAGAAGGTAGGGTTGACTGAAAAACAGTTTTCAATAACAAATACACCCGAAGAAGATACATTAGAATGTTTCTCCTTCAATAGGGTTATCTGGAATTCCTCACAGTCCTCTTTCCCTTGCCCATACTCGTGACAGTTGTCACAAGTTAGAGCCGAACCGACCTTCCCCAGCCCAGTGTAATAAGCTGGTTCGGTCAAGTTAAACATTTTGTTATCTTGATTAGGGCTTGACATGGTTGCTACCTGGAGAGAAAGAAAATAAACACTCAGCGTGTGCTCTTGCAAGATTAGATTGGTTATTAGTTTATCTAATAAGGATGGCTCCCATTGTTTCCTTGAATTTTCCTTCAAACCTTTAAAAGGAAAACTAGTCGAGATCATTCGCACCTCACAAGTTTGCTAACCTTTCAGCCATGTGAGTGTTGGTACTCCGAGGGAGGCTCCCTGTGCTCTCGCATGGACCAAATTAAAATAAACCTCGTTTCCGTAGAGGCGTAGCCCCATTAACACTTTTCTAGACATCTGATAGGTTAGCTAATTATAAAGTGAAAAATATCTCCCAAGAGTAATCCTACACATCAGTGGGATCGAGATCCAACTATCATCACGTGATAACCTAGATGGAAGCTACTCTAGTTACCACACTCCAGAAGGTATGCAACACTAGCAAGTTTCCCGTATATTCGAAACTCCCGATGTGATTTTTGCTCCAGGCGTCATATGGTCTTGATAGAGACCAACGTACCATAAGTTGCAAGTTAAGTTCAACCCATCATTGTTCTGGATTAACTTAGACCCACCGGCATAAGCCCTTGATAGAGACCAACGTAGCTATATGGCTATCCTAACTAATCGCATCAAAATGCAACAGATAAGCAACATTTAGATACCGTACACTATGCCTTGATAGAGACCAACATACATAGCATGAATACTAACTACTACTTATCTGAAATGACGGAGGGCTGCGGCTGGGTTTTTGGCGAAAAACCATTTAACGTAATGAACTTGATATTGTTGAAGGAACCGAGTAGTTTTGAAAAGGAGTGGTTTAGGCTCCGCTTTTGAAAACTTGTGTTTTTAAAGAAAACCGAGTAATCTACAGCAACATAAACTTTTGCTCAGGAGGCCACTCTCCATGAAGGGATCTAGGCTCTTTCCTTTTCGAATGAGATGCTGGATATTCATAACCGAATACCACTATACAAAGCGAAAGAATATGACTATAGTTTTTGGAAATTTGTTCCAACAACAGCTTTTAGATTTATTTTCTTGCATTAATTAAAATTAATGTGGTCCCATTAATAAATCCTATCACACCAGAAAAGAACGAAAATAAAATGTACGTATATACCATCCGCATTCGCCACGGGGCCCCGTCATGCACTGTTAGGTTATTTAACAACCGGCAGAGAGGGGGTAGGACTAGCCCGGATGCAAAACATATACAACATCTACTATTATATATATATATATATTGTAAGTCGATGTACAACACCCCACGACTTGCGGGGAGGCGGAAATATGAAAAACGATCTTGTTCTTTGCTTAAACATCGACTAACCGCATGAATCGAAACTAAACGATAACTAACATCAAACATAGAAGTTCTAAACTACTATGTAAAGGGATTATACCTAAAGAACCGTGTCCTTCGTCTTTACGAACTCCACCTCCTCCTCGGCCTTCTCCAAGTAGTAGACGATCCACCACGAGAGCTTAACTCCAAGCTTTGCCTCTAAACTTGAGGCAACTAGGTATCTTTAAGTGCTAATCAAAGTACCTAGATGAAATAGAGTATGGTTATGGATTAAGTAGTCTAACTAATCCTTGTACTCAACACATGAGAGGGGAGGATTAGGGTTTGAAGAGAGAGAGCTTGAGGAGAGAGAAGATGAACATAAAAATATGAGAAGAGAAAATGAGTTATCATAATATATATCAAGCATTTTATTTTATCAAGAAAAGAAAAGAAAATGATTTACAACCATGCTTGATAAATATTTTGTGGTGATTCATCTCCATGAGTCATTAAGCAATTATGAAGCATTAATGACATGGATGAATCATCCATATGACTCACTAATCTCATTCAATGTATATGCCACCTAAACCTCCTTAGTCACCATCTTCTAGAAGCTTCTCGCGCAATTACGAGAACGCCCCTCCTATCCGTGAAAACACGGAAAAACTTTAGACTGTATAAATCCAATAACCGGATACTAGTAACTGGCTTAAACCAAAGCCGACTAGTAAAAACTGTCCGAAAGTCGTACGTGCGTAAACACACGTATGCGTCCGAACCCTTGTCGTAAAACCATACGACCTCTATATCGTTTCGCCTGGAGTAAGGAAACTCTCTGCGTGGGACTCTAGAGACTCGACTACTACGCTGGCATTGGGTTTAACCACAGACCGCAAGCGGCACTAGCTGTACGTAACGGTCCCCAGGTAGATGTCGATAAGAAGGCCGATGAAGAAACCCATCCGAACTCCTACTGAGTCTGATGTGACAATCTCCGTACAGTCCGGTCCGTTCGTCTAAGACTATCGCATATCGGGCCTAGGGGGCGGCTAGCGTCAGTCCCCTAATAGCTGAATAAGTCGTGTCAGAGCGAAGCCCATTACACCCTGAGAAACTACTGGAAGCTACCAGCAAATCTCGCTTGCCCTGGCAAGGGACTTTGCGTAATGGCTCTCTGACACAGCGCGATATCAACCCCCAATACCGGGAGAGACGAATCCTGTCTAACCGCCACTGCCTCCAAGTGCTCGGGACTGCACCCAACTGCTACCTGTTTGCACGACTCCTTTGAGCCGTGGTAGGGTAGCAATCTAAGAACAGTGGGACACACTCGAGGCGAAGTAGCAGTGTCAAGTCTGCGGACTATGCTGTACTCATGTCACCTGGGAACTGTTCACTGACGACTGGTATAAAACCATCCAACAGTTCCCTGTGAGTCCTGTCCGGTGTACCCGTAACCCAACGAGCACCTGCATACTATCTCCAGTACGACGTACTGACGGCTGTGGGACAGACCATCTCCCCAACTGGGATGAGAAGCGTACACACTAGTCTACTCCGGAGTATCGATGGCCTGTCTCGATTATCCAACGACTAGGGACCTGAATAAGGATGTGCTTGTAGACTACCCAGCCCCCACTAGTGTGACTGCCATCACAACGCTGGTAGTCAAGCAAGATCCTAAGAGCTCTATCAATACATATACTCACATATTAAGATAGAAAAACGAAGTAGCATACTACCATGTTTAGCAAGACTGTTATATACATGTGAATATCCCAAGCTTCCATTAAGTAATATACAAACTAGTATGATACAATAATGGCCCCTAGGGCATATACACTAACAATCTCCCACTTGCACTAGGGCCATGTACTGGCATATCGAAGACCGATGATCTCGAGTAACCTCTCGAACTGAATCTGAGGTAGGGCCTTTGTGAATGGATCAGCAATGTTCTCTTCATAAGGAACTCTCCGAACCTCGATCTCCCGATGATCAATGATCTCCCTGATCAGGTGATACCGCCTCAAGATGTGTCTGGACTTCTGATGGGACCTTGGTTCCTTCGCTAAAGCTATAGGTCCGTTGTTGTCGCAATACAGAGGTATTGGATCAACTATGGTAGGAACCACCTGAAGTTCTGTTAGGAACTTCTTCATCCAGACTGCTTCTTTTGCGGCATCGCAAGCAGCTATATACTCCGCTTCCATCGTTGAGTCAGCAACGGTGTCCTGCTTGGAGCTCTTCCAGCACACCGCCCCTCCATTGAGGGTAAAGACATAACCCGACATGGACTTGGAATCGTCCTTATCACTCTGGAAGCCGGAATCAGCAAAGGCCTCCAACCTGAGGTCTTTTCCGCCGTAAACCAAGAACATCTCCTTAGTCCTTCTCAGGTACTTGAGAATGTTCTTTACTGCTATCCAGTGCTTCTTCCCTGGGTCTGACTGATACCGGCTTACCACGCTTAGTGCGTAAGCTACATCTGGTCTGGTGCACAACATCGCATACATTATAGAGCCTACTGCAGAAGCGTTGGGTATAATAGACATGCGTTCCCTTTCCAAATCAGTCTTGGGAGACATCTCTTTAGAGAGGGTGATTCTGTGACAAGACGGTAGATTACCGCGCTTAGAATCTTCCATACTGAATCTTTTCAGTACAGTGTCGATATACCTGGACTGTGAAAGTCCCAACATCCTCTTGGATCTATCACGATAGATCCGAATCCCCAAAATGTAAGAGGCATCACCTAGGTCTTTCATGGAGAACCTGTGTGACAAGAATCCTTTGACAGATTGTAGCATAGGAATGTCATTTCCTATCAATAGAATGTCATCCACGTACAAGACGAGGAATACGACACTTCTGGCTACAACTTTACTATATATGCACGGTTCATCTGGATTTTTGATAAAGTCATATTCTTTGACTGTCTCATCAAAACAGATGTTCCAACTCCGCGATGCCTGCTTTAGTCCATAAATGGACTTAAGCAGCTTGCATACTTTCCCGCTGCTCCCACTCTGATTGAAACCCTCTGGCTGATCCATATAGACGCACTCTTCTAAATTTCCATTTAGAAAAGCCGTTTTTACGTCCATCTGCCAGATTTCATAATCATGGAAGGCAGCAATAGCAAGAAGGACCCGAATGGATTTGAGCATAGCCACTGGAGAAAAAGTTTCGTCATAGTCCAAACCAGGTCTTTGACGAAAACCCTTTGCAACAAGTCTAGCTTTATAGGTTTCCACCTGTCCATCTACACCAATCTTTTTCTTGAAGATCCATTTGCATCCTATGGGTTTTACCCCATCTGGAGCAAAGTCCAAAGTCCATACTTTGTTGGTGTACATGGACTCCATTTCGGTCCGCATTGCATCTAGCCATCGTACCGAGTCGCCACTCTGGATGGCCTGCTGGAAGTCAGTAGGTTCATCATCATCTATGATGCAATCCTCTCTATCCCCATCTATGAGAAAACCGTAGTATCTCTCAAGCGGATGAGACGGCCTACTACTCCTGCGGAGGGGTGCGGGAATGTCCTATTCTTCTTGAACTACCGGTTCTACCAAACTTTCAGTAGCAGTTTGTGGTTCTGGAATTTCTTCCAGTTCTATTTCGCTCCCACTTATTTCCTTTTCTAAAAACTGATATTCTAGAAAATGGGCATTACGAGAAACAAACACCTTTTGTTCCTCTGCGTAATAGAAACCCCTTGGAGCTCTTTGGATATCCCACAAACTTACACTTTACTGATCGTGCCTCGAGCTTATCCACATGCTGCTTTTTAACAAAAGCTGGACATCCCCATATTTTCAGATACTGAAGTTAGGGTTTCTTCCCACTCCACATCTGATATGGCGTGGTAGGCACAGTCTTGGTAGGAACCATGTTCAAAAGATATGCCGCTGATTCTAGCGCATAACCCCAGAAAGATCGCGGTAACTCAGCATTACTCATCATGGATCGTACCATATCCAATAGGGTTCGATTCCGTCTCTCCGATACACCATTATGCTGTGGAGTGTATGGAGGAGTAAGCTGAGAGAGAATTCCTTTCTCTTTTAGGTAACCTAGGAACTCGGCACTCAAGTATTCACCACCTCGATCAGATCTTAGTGTCTTGATACTTTTGCTGGTTTGGTTTTCTACTTCATTCTTATACTCTTGGAATTTCTCAAAAGCCTCGGATTTATGTTTCATCAGATAAATGAATCCGTACCTTGAGTAATCATCCGTGAAAGTAATGAAATAGGAAAAACCACCTCTTGCATGTGTAGATATTGGACCGCATACATCGCTGTGTATGAGTCCTAAGAGCTCGCTCGCTCTTACTCCATGTCTAGTAAATGGAGTCTTTGTCATCTTTCCTTTGAGACAAGATTGACAAGTGTCATAAGTTTGATATTCGAACGAGTCCAAATATCCTTCTCTATGCAACTTAGTCAACCTTCTCTCATTGATGTGACCCAGTCTACAATGCCATAAGAAAGCTTTATTTAAATCTGGAGACTTTCTTTTTAGTGTGTTCTGGACATTGAAAATTTGGAGTTGGTTTAAAACATATATACCGTTATTTAGTGTACCGGACCCAATCAAACCATGATTAAGGTGGATGTTAACAACATCTCTTACAAATGTGAAATCATAACCTTTATTTGATAACAAGGAAACTGATATGATATTACACGTTAAGCTAGGTACAAAAAAACAGTTATGTAAAATCAAAATGTGTCCACTCGTCAATCCCAGGTGATAATCCCTGACGGACGCAGCTCCCACGCTAGCTTCGTTAGCAACCTTTAGGGTCATATCACCTTCCTTCAGCACTCTACGGTTTCTCAGTGCCTGCAATGAATTGCAAATATGAGATCCTGATTCAGTATCCAATACCCAGGAAGTAGAGTTAATTGACAGACAATTCTCAATTACAAACATACCTGAAGTCGAAACCACAGCTTGCTTCGGTTCCTGGTTCTTGGCGTTCCACGCCTTGCAATCTTTCTTCCAGTGCCCTTTTCTGTGACAATGGAAGCACTCATCCTGGCCCACTACCGGTACCGCAAACTTTTTCTTTCCCTTCCCTCCCACCTTACTAACACCTCCTCTAGGTTTGGTGGCGGCCTTCTTCTTCCTTTCTTTGGCCCTAGCCTTGGACCCGGAAGAAGATGCACCGCTAACAAACATAGCGGGTGTTTCCCTTACTTTCTGCAAGGTGCCCTCTGCACTCCTTAACATGTTCAGGAGTTCCGGAAGTTCAACTTCTTTTCTTTGAATGTTGAAGTTCAGGATAAACTGGGCGTAGGTGTGAGGAAGGGACTGGAGAATAAGGTCTGTATAGAGCTCATTATCCAAAGTCGTCCCAAGGTCTGCGAGCTCTTCTATATAGCCGATCATATTTAGGACATGTTCTCCTACTGATGACCCGACAGCCAACCTCGCTCGAAACAAGTTCTTAGAGGTCTCGTATCTTTCTATACGAGTTGCTCTCCATAAAGTTCCTTTGTATGGAGAAGTATGGCATCTAGTTCCATATCCTCGTGCCTCCTCTGATGTTCATTGTTCATCGAGGAAAGCACGATGCACTTGGCTTTCGCGCAATCGAAATCCCAGGTTTTACGGATTTCCTTATCCGCATTACTGGATTTGGGACCAGGGACAGCAGGTGCCGTAGCGGTGAGGACGTACCCCAATTTGTCATAGGTCAAAGCCATTTTGACATTCCGCAGCAAATCTTTATAGTTTGGCCCTGTCAGTATATTTTTCTCTAAAAATAACTTAAGTCCAGTCATTTTCAGGGTCGCTGCAATTAGGAGAGAGAAGAAAACTCTTTAGCATGATGCTCTTGCAAGTTTAGAGTGGTTTTTAGTTTATCTAAACTGGATGGCTCCCACTGTTTCTTGAATCCTTCTTCAAACCATAAAAGAAGAATTAGCCAGGACTATTCTCACTGTACAATTCTTGCTTAACCGTTCAGCCAGGCTAGTGTCGATACTTCGAGGGAGGTTTTCCAACGCTTTCGTGAAGTTTCTTAATTAAAGAACCTCTTTTCTCTGGGGGCGTAACCCCGCTGACACTTTTCTTGACACCTACTTGGTTTATGGCATTGATCGTTAAGTGACGAATATCCTGATAAGTAGCATATACTCATAGTAGGATCGGGATCTAAATATCATCGTATGATAATGTTGAAGGAATCCTACCAACATTCATCAAACTCCAAATGGTATGCATCTCTTTGCAAATTTCAGTTTCTTTAGAAATTCCAGATACATATTTTTGCCCCATGCTCTTATGACCTTGGCATTGGTCAAAATATCATAAGTCACATGTCAAGTTCTACCCATCATTATCTTGTTAATTTGAACCCATCCGTACATATCCTTGACGTTGGCCAAAATGATCATACGACTGTCTCAAACTAACTCATCTATCTATGCAACAAATGAATACCCAGTAGCTACCAAACACTATGCCTTGGCGTTGGTCAAAATACATAGCTTGAATACTACTGAATACCCAGATGAAATGACGGAGGGCTACGAATGGTTTTGGCGAAACCGTGAACGTAGTGAACTTGATATAACCGAAGGAACCTGATAGCTTTTTAAAAGGAGTGGTTAAAGCTCCGCATTTAAAAATATCTGGTTTTAAAATTAACCGAGTGGTTTCTTTTAAATTGTTCCAACGATTAAACGTTTGGTTTATTTTCTTTGCATTATAAATAATGCGTCCCATCATTAACCTATCATTGCAGAAAACAACGAAAATACGTCCTCTTATGCCATCCGCATTCGCCACGGGGTCCCGTCATCACCCGTTAGGTTACTTAACTAACGACAGAGCGGGGGCTGGGCTAGCGCGGGTGTAAAACATAAGTGACGTCTAAATAGCTATCATATATAGATATTGTACATTCGTCAGACGCAATAATAGGCATTCCAGATCACAGATGAATTTTATTGGATTTGCAAGCAATCCGTGTTTGTTTTGAGCCTGCAACAAAAGACGGATTACACAGTTGTGATGAATAGCCATTACCCCACCCAAGACCCCAACGGGTACGGCAAACTACCCGCCCGGCAGTTTGTGCACCCCACCTTGGGTCTGTCCTAGGAGCAAAAACAGTAAAATGAAATAATACGACGGTGGCTACAACCGCAACCTGGATGTGCCCCGCAAAATAATATTACAACAAATTACATTTACATCAAATGAATTAAATAATAACCCATCACATAACCCCGGCTAAACATCACAACAGTCCAACACAGTTCATATCCACAAACAGTAAAATCCATTACAGAAATGTGCAACCCCCTGCCAACCGACATGCTAGCAGTTAGGGGAGGTTTACGAACACATTATACAAACACAGATATAATCCAACAAGCAAATACCGTATAATTTCGATCGATTAAACACATTTAATTTTGCTCCAATACTTCTCTGTAAATCTGAAACCTGAGCAAAACTTAAAAATTCCAGAAAATACCAAATATCACAGAGAACCAGCACAGGAAAATTGGGCTTGTGAATCGGCAACTCGGCGGCGGAATCGCGGCGGATCGGGGGGATTCTCCGCGGTTCTGCGGCGGTTTAGTCGATTCGTGAGCCCAGTTTTCTTGGGTGTTCTAATACTATCATTTTGGGCTTTCTGAACCTGCCTAAAAAATTTTTGGACTTCATTTAAAAATCGACAGAAACCATGATATCGGGGTTTTCCGGTTTTGCTTTTTTCGTTCGAAATTCATACAATTTTGCAAGTGAGTTATTTATTGTTTAGCGAGGCTCTGATACCACTGTAAGTCGATGTACAACACCCCACGACTTGCGGGGAGGCGGAAATATGAAAAACGATCTTGTTCTCTGCTTAAACATCGACTAACTGCATGAATCGAAGCTAAACGATAACTAACATCAAACATAGAAGTTCTAAACTACTATGTAAAGGGATTATACCTAACGAACCGTATGTTTCATCTTTACGAACTCCACCTCCTCCTCGGCCTTCTCCAAGTAGTAGACGATCCACCACGAGAGCTTAACTCCAAGCTTTGCCTCTAAACTTGAGGCAACTAGGTATCTTTAAGTGCTAATCAAAGTACCTAGATGAAATAGAGTATGGTTATGGATTAAGTAGTCTAACTAATCCTTGTACTCAACACATGAGAGGGGAGGATTAGGGTTTGAAGAGAGAGAGCTTGAGGAGAGAGAAGATGAACATAAAAATATGAGAAGAGAAAATGAGTTATCATAATATATATCAAGCATTTTATTTTATCAAGAAAAGAAAAGAAAATGATTTACAACCATGCTTGATAAATATCTTGTGGTGATTCATCTCCATGAGTCATTAAGCAATTATGAAGCATTAATGACATGGATGAATCATCCATATGACTCACTAATCTCATTCAATATATATGCCACCTAAACCTCCTTAGTCACCATCTTCTAGAAGCTTCTCGCGCAATTACGAGAACGCCCCTCATATCCGTGAAAACACGAAAAAACTTTAGACTGTATAAATCCAATAACCGGATACTAGTAACTGGTTTAAACCAAAGCCGACTAGTAAAAACTGTCCGAAAGTCGTACGTGCGTAAACACACGTATGCGTCCGAACCCTTGTCGTAAAACCATACGACCTCTATATCGTTTCGCCTGGAGTAGGGAAACTCTCTGCGTGGGACTCTAGAGACTCGACTACTACGCTGGCAGTGGGTTTAACCACAGACCGCAAGCGGCACTAGCTGTGCGTAACGGTCCCCAGGTAGATGTCGATAAGAAGGCCGATGAAGAAACCCATCCGAACTTGTACTGAGTATGATGTGACAATCTCCGTACAGTCCGGTCCGTTCGTCTAAGACTATCGCATATCGGACCTAGGAGGGCGGCTAGCGTCAGTCCCCTAATAGCTGTATAAGTCGTGTCGGAGTGAAGCCCATTACACCCTGAGAAACTACTGGAACCTACCAGCAAATCTCGCTTGCCCTGGCCAGGGACTTTGCGTAATGGCTCTCTGACACAGCACGATATCAACCCCCAATACCGGGAGAGACGAATCCTGTCTAACCGCCACTGCCTCCAAGTGCTCGGGACTGCACCCAACTGCTACCTGTTTGCACGACTCCTTTGAGCCGTGGTAGGGTAGCAATCTAAGAACAGTGGGACACACTCGAGGCGAAGTAGCAGTGTCAAGTCTGCGGACTATGCTGTACTCATGTCACCTGGGAACTGTTCACTGACGACTGGTATAAAACCATCCAACAGTTCCCTGTGAGTCCTGTCCGGTGTACCCGTAACCTAACGAGCACCTGCATACTATCTCCAGTACGACGTACTGACGGCTGTGGGACAGACCATCTCCCCAACTGGGATGAGAAGCGTACACACTAGTCTACTCCGGAGTATTGATGCCCTGTCTCGATAATCCAACGACTAGGGACCTGAATAAGGATGTGCTTGTAGACTACCCAGCCCCCACTAGTGTGACTGCCATCACAACGCTGGTAGTCAAGCAAGATCCTAAAAGCTCTATCAATACGTATACTCACATATTAAGATAGAAAAACCAAGTAGCATACTACCATGTTTAGCAAGACTGTTATATACATGTGAATATCCCAAGCTTCCATTAAGTAATATACAAACTAGTATGATACAATAATGGCCCCTAAGGCATATACACTAACATATATATATATATATATAACCATTCGTCCCGGGCATGATATATAAGCAACATAATAGAACAATAATAAGCAATGCAGAATAACGGATAATCTAGGAGACTCGGGTTTCATTTGAGCCACAAATGAAACCCGACGTTCCCCGGTCGTATGGATATCCCGTGCAATGAAAAACCTAGATCCCTACGAGCACGGCAAGTTACCCGCCAATCTCGGAAGTGAGGCAACCCCAATCAACAATGTGAATGGGCCACCTAGCACTTCATTGAATCCGGTAACTTGAGCACCCCTTGGTGGGTCATCCTATACCCTTATGATTGTAGCGAATAGCCCACCAATTCTAGAGTAAGGCCCTCTCTGTCTCAACACCATGAGATGCGGGCCTGTTGCCCTATAGAATCCAGCTATTTGAGCACTCCACCGCGGGGTAATCCTAGTACAGAAAAATATGTATATACAAATGGTGATATCGACCTCAACCCGGCCGTGCCCAAATAAAAGAATATACAAACTAGCGGAGACGGCAGTCCATATGTCGGACACTCGCCCCGCAATAATGAATATACAAATGAATCTAAACTGTACATCTACCATCGCACTAGGAGCTATCCAATATGACAATCCGAACAACCATCAAAGATATAAATATCACAGCAGCATAAGCATGTATGTGCAAACCCGTCTAAATGACATATAATAAAAGGAAGAAGTTTAAAACACATACACCAAATCACAGATATCAACGATGAAAAAATTCCAAGCTCTAAACTTTCAAGTTGCCCCAAAGCAAAGATAATACTAGGTGAAATCTAAGACAAATCAAACAAGACCAAAAGTCCGAATTTTCAAAACCCAAGACACAAAATGAAAACGAGAAGCAGAGGAGATAAGAAAACCGCCCAGGGCAGGAAAATTGACAAATTGGGCGGTTTTTTTATGATGGAATTGTTTCGTTTTCATTGTGTGTCATCTACACTTCAAAAGTAAGCCTCCGCACTTGTCATGACCCAAATGAGGAACGTGACCGGCACATAAGTCATTCAACGTCTAGAGGCATAACGTAATTGTCACGACCCGAAATGGCATGTGACTGGCACTTGAATCATATGAAGTCTATAGGGCCCCATCTAATTCAAGTAGGCCAAAACCCATAAATCTAAACCATTTAAAAGAAGAAGGTGAAGAAAAACTTGTTTTAAAGTTGCATATAATCACTTTGAAAAGTCGTTGTAAACATTTTGAAAACATCATATCATTTCCGAAAATTTCGGCCGAGTCTCTTTTGTAAATACTGGCCCCAAAAGGGGTACAACATGAATAACATGAATAAAGAAATCCCCAAGCGGGAGCTAGCTCTTCGTCAATTGACGGTCACAACCATGCAAGTAATATAATATACAACGCTAAGGGCGAGGATCAAAACTCAAAAAGAAACTCAAAATCAACATGAAAACCATAATAATACAAGCGCGATTCTAAGGTCGAAAGAATAACAACTGGTTTTCTATGTCTGAAATAATATACAAGTCTGGTTGATGGAGTTATTGGATACAACTGAATGTAAATAAAGTACAAGGGTGGTCACGATGCGAGTGAACCCACCTACCAAAGCAATCACCCGAAAAGAAGTAATGTGACAACAAAACCGTCAAGGAAAACCTGTACGGCAAAACCTAAAAGAAATTGTGGCACAACGAGGGTAAGTTGCCAACTCGTGAGTAGAAAACATCACAAAGCAGAAATCGTATGTATGACTCAATCCTAGGTCAATACGATCAAATATAAATATTCTTAATATGATAAAGCCTGAAGCATGATAAGGTGGCAAGGGTAAATATCTATACATAAGTGTAATACCATGTGCTCGTGTCAGTGCCTCAGATAGCAACATATCATAAATATGAGGTATGAATGCAATACAATGAAAACAGAATGCATCATGAATGTGAAACTGTTTTCTTAATTTAGTCAGATTTCTGTATATTTATAAATCGAGATATCATCAATAAAATCAACATGAAATCAGTGTCAATCATCGACACAAAACACAAATCCCAATATCTCAATATCTCAGGCTCCGGCAATCCGGACTGGCCTGCAACCTCGAATCTCAATATCTTGAGCTCCGGCTATCCGGACTGGCCCATAACATCAAATCTCAAAAGCTCAGGCTCCGGTTATCCGGACTGGCCTGTACTCCGATCGGTATCCTCAGGATATCCGTCAAGTCACAATAAAATCACCGGTCGGTAGTTCTCCCCTGTCTCAGGCTCAGCGCCATCATCTGCGACCTTCTCGCCCCAGGATACCACACCGGGTCCACCATGCACCCATAGACGGTTCCCCCTTCTCCTCGAATTGGGTGAATGATATCGCTCAAGAGCCGAGAAAACTCATGGTGGACATATCTCAAATCATATCATGAGGAAACCGCAACTTTCATTTTAAAATGATAGTCAGTTTATAAAATCCTTGCGGTTTCTCCAAATCCAGAAATCTCTTGGAAATCCGAAATCAGAAACTGAGAAGTCAATAATAATGAAGACTGGGCTCCGGCAATCCGGACTGGCCCTTATAATATTGCATGACAAATGAATATATAAATATGCAAGAAATATCACAATAATGAATGCAAGAATGAACCAGCATATGAAACAATAACATATTGGAACTATCAGCTAGCAAACGATATCAATAAGATAATATTCTCTAAAGTGTACGCGATATGGCAATTACCGATGAGAATGTGTGTGAGCCGACAAGCAGGTGTACCTGGAGCACACACATCATCGGTAATGGTGCTGGTGTCCTGACAGCGTGATTTTAATAATGACTAATGAAAACACAATATAAGCATGCAATGCGATGCGAACAGCAGGAATATGCAGAACATGAATAATAACGCAACATGTACGAATATACATTTATATAAATAAGTCATACAGTTTTGACATTTGAAATAACACGAATCGTGGTGTTTAGAAAATAAGGGTTACGGTGTTTTTAAGAAAAGGCACGTCCTTTGAAATATCCGTAGAATCCCTTGGCCTGTTTTTAAAATACTCATGATTCGTTAGTTTTGAAATAGATATGACACGAGTCTAGTCTAACATCTATATGTAAACCACAGGACTAAACTAACAGACTGATCGAAAGGGTAAGGAAAACCACCTAAGTCTGAGTCGATATATATATATATATATATATATATATATATATATATAAAATATTCGGTGATCCCGCCTTAATAGTATCCCATACGATATAATATATAATATGATATCCTCGAGTCAAGAGTGCAGATAATTCATCAATATTCATCTCGTACGGTAAATCCATCATACGGCATCCCAAATCTGGGTACGGGTCAAATATCACATTTATCTCATTATTTCTCTGGTATCCTTATCATCGCATATCGTGAACTGGGGGTACTGATCTAAGTCTAGTACATACTGATACCATCTACATATATATATATATATATATATATATATATATATATATATATATATGCATGTGTATGAAAACACATCGCCTAAAGACCCGCTATAATCTCATGTCGTATCTTAATATACGAACCAAATCATATCACCGATCTCGTGGCATCATGCCTAATCTCATCGACTCATCTCCAAGTATCATATACTATCCTCATCATCCATGTATATGTATACGTATTTATATATACATAGTCCCATACCTATGTGTGTGTGTGTCTACACACACACACACACACACATACATATCCCCATATACACACAAGTAATAAAATGTATGCATGAGTGTGTGCGTGTGTGTGCAACAACTATTCCAGGGTTTCGCGATTTACACTAAACTATAGCATTAACTTCTAAATATGCTAACACAGACCCAAAGTCACCTAAAGCATTTCTAGCTACGTATATACATCTATAATAACACATAATAATATAGCTATAACACTTGTACACTGTACTGCGAAACTGCGGGGGTGCTATATGCCATCCACCCGACTTCCCTCGTAGATATATATCTACTCACCTTGATCCTTTCTCGCCGAAGTCGATGTTGCGATCCTCTTCTTCATCATCCGAATTCCACGTGGGGCTACCTACATATCACACATAGTATCATAAACCGAAATCATACACAAAAACCAAATCGGCACGAGTATAATACATAGGTTAAAACTTATAGTTTACGTATAGAAGAATAATCAAACAGCTCCCGATATCGACGTACAAACGTAAAGTGATCGAGATAAAACACCAGTACCAAAACTTTAAGTCATGAACATCAAGAAATGCAAGGCAGCAACTCATGAAAAAGGTCCCAGATTTTGGTTCAGGTGAAAACAAGGTGCACAAACAGTACTGGGTTGCTATATAAGGTGTATATGAGCTACAGAAGAAACCTGGGCACCAAACTTCCTAACTTGGCCGGCCACTACCCCTTGAAATCCGGCCTCCTCGGTTTTGCTGGCTTGGATAGGGTTCGTTTTGGCAGGGTGGTCTCGTGGTGGTCCATCTAGGCTATTTGTGTTGTTTGCTTTTCTAGTAAAATTCCCAGGTCATTCCAGATTACCTGCACCCTCAATTTATTCACAAATCGACATGAATGTTGCTAAATTCTGTATTTTGGGTTAGTCGCTGGTTTGCTCTGGGTTCATAGCACTAAGGGGGTTTGTAGTCACCAATACACTTAAGTTCACCAACACAACTCAAAGAAAATCCTAACCCTCTGTAGGAATTTTCAAAGCTCACAAAACCACACTAAAACACATCTAAACATGTAAATATGATAAAGTAAATGAATTACTACACTAATGGTTAAGGAAATAGCTCATTTGGCAACTCAAGAATTTTCTTGAGTTGCCCCAAGTCTTCAAAATCGAATACTTCTTGATCCAAAGTGCTTGTAGGGATCTTGTGCATGCTTTTAATGAAGTGTGGATAGACTTTTGATGAGTTTTTGTTGTTGTAGTGTGGAGGTAGAGCAGGGAAGAGGGAGTGGGCTGCCAAGTTGAGAAGAGGAAGAAGAAGAAGAATGAAAGGAGTGTAGAATGATCCATGGTCAAGTTGACCCCTCACTCACTCTCTCTCTCCCTCTCCCTCCCTCTCTCTTGCCCATACCTCTCACCATTCCACATTCTTTATCATTTTCCTTTTCTTTTTTTTTTTTTATCTTTTCTTTTCTTTAAAAACAAATCCATGCATGAATGAAGAAATAATCCAAGGTAGAAAATGTAACAAGTATTTGTAAATGTGACATGGTGCATGTTATGTGCACAAAACCGGATTAATGCAAGATTAGCGATATTTTAATCGCCATTAGCATTAAAATGGAATATAATTAATCATAAAGAATTTATAATTGCTTAAGTCATATAAAACACCCTCATTTCAGTAATTCTTATAAGTTTCCAAATATTTTCCACTTTATCGGTATTTAATTATACCGTATTAATATTTATTATTTAATTATAAAAATTCCCAAAAATAATATTTTATTTTTATGAAATGTTACAATCTTCCCCCTTAAAGAAATTCGGTCGCCGAATTTAAATTTAAACCCCTCAAATACTAAAACATTTCCGTAAAAAGATCCAGTCGTCGGGGCTCCGAAATCATAAATACATAAAACGTATCGTAGCGCAATGCATGTTCATGAAAAACGAGTATGTAAACCAAAATCAAAACTCCGTCAAGCATCCCGCAATCATTGGAGTTGTGGTGAAGACATCAATGTCTAAATCCAATATGAAAACCAACATGATATACATCAAGACTATACATGTAAACATCATTAAAACATCTGAAAGAAATGCATGCCATATCTTTTCATGTCACTGTGCGATGCGCGTATCACTGCACAGTGGCGGACGTTTATTGTAAGAAAATAACTATATATATACATATATACATATACATATATATACATATATACATATATATAGTTATATACCCTTTGTTTAGCATACACATCCCGCCGTTTTGAAAAATAATTTAGAAGGGTATCCTTTGTAAAATGCTTCATTTCATCTCAGACACGTAGGTAAATACTGAGACTGTATCTCTCTTTTTGGAAATCCCTTCGATAACAATTGATGCATGCAAAAACATATTCAGGTACTGTCCTCGGACTAGTCCTGCTCAGCTACTATACCAAATAGTAAATATCATGAAATGTACTGCTCAAGGAACATCAATCCTAAAATATGCATAAGAATGCCCCTTGCGTCTGATGCGCACGGAAATCCAAATCCATGAATGTGCCATACATGTGCATAGAAACAAAATCTAAGTGCAACGGGTGTGCACAAAACACCTGTCAAAGGCAACGGGTGTGCCTGACAGTAATATCAGGTGTATCTAACATGCACGAAGAATCTTGATTTAGTGCATCTGGCGTGCACCAAAATCGCATCAAGCGCCCAAGTATGCGCAAGAATCTAAATCAAGTGCACAAGGTGCACGAAAACAAATATCGAATATCATAATCGAAATCGAAGGTATACAATACATTTCAATCCAAATCCAAATCAGGTATACCGTGGTATAAAATCTCACAACCATGTGCATCAGTGTGCACAAAATTGCATCAAAATACTAAAGTGCATGAAAACTAAGCCGTAAGCATAAGTCAAATCACACGCATACCATAAGTATGAAATCAAAATCAGCATCTCGAATGACATAAAATCAAAGTCAAGTGCAACTGTGGTGCACAAAATCTCGATCATGCAAATAAATCTCTCAAAATACCAAAATCAAAGATGGCGGAAGCAGTCCCGCCGTAGAACATCCTCTAAAGATCTCTGGCCAACTGTCATGGTCACTCATAACATGTCTTGTCGACGGTGTCGAACTCTGGCCTACTGGGTGTGCACAATATGACCGATCCTGGGTCCAAGTCTTCTCGTATAGTGTTCCAGAAAGGTTCTGTCGAAGTCTCCCTCAAATCTTGTTTCTGCCGAACTGCCCGGAAGTTATCACCCTTTACTAAATCTATTTCTTGTTCCGGAACGGCTGCATACTCATCACGACTCCTTCTGGAAGATATATCCATATACAACGCCTCTGCATGCGTTTCACATCTCTGATGTCAGCGAAGTGGAACGTTATCTCATCAAGATCTCGCACGAACCTCTTACTCCACTTTTCTCTAATGTCGACTGATTCGGACTCGTCTCTTCGTGACTGCATGGACTGCGCTCCAACAGCTATACTCGTATCTGGAGTCTCCCGAGCAATGTATCCCATCACATGATATCCGAATGACGTCGAACATTCCGATCTATTCTTCAAAGTTCCATAATCCCCCAAGAGCTTAACATCTTGAGTACAGTTTAATAATATCGAGTACATGCCACAGTACCTATGGACCAGCTGTAGAAGGGCAAAACCAAGCCTCATCAATGGCACCGCGGAACTTCCGCAAACCCTAAGGTTTCAAAGCGTTCTCATGGTCATTATATCGGGTTAGGGTTTCGTTCTTCTAGAGGGCCCACGGAATTACTTGCATGTTTCTCCGAATACTTTATACATGGAAAATGGGTTTCTGACATTCTGTAGCTTCTTGAAAAGTCGTTTTGGAGTTTTCCTGAAAATCGGTGAAAATTCGGTATTTTTCCGTAAACCATCTTTTTTGTTATTTTGCAGTTTAGGACTAGTTATACCTAAAATGGATAGGTAATTGCTTGTTTTTAGTAGCTAATGAGTTACTTATTAAATTTTGGTCATTTAAAAAAATTTCCCTATTTTTCAATTTTTTAATATTATTTTAAGCCGGTAAGAAAATACATTAAATTAGTGATAAATACAAATTTAAATGGGCTAAATTTAAGCTCTAAAATAATGATAATTAAAATCTAGTTGTAACATAAATTTTTAGTATTTTATTTTGATTTTTAACTAATTTTTATTATAGAAAACGAAATTAATTGAATTTAAGCTTAAACTTGCAATTTTGGACTTGTAGGGGGTCATTTTGCAAAAATTTTTTTGTGCACTCTCACACACACATCCTCACATCTCCTTGGCTGTCCCAAATTGCAGAAAATTTCCCCTCTCTTTTGTTTTAAAATTCTTTTGTTAGGGATGATTTGAGTTGAATGTGTATGTTTAAAATATTGTATGTTGAAGGTATGGTGCATTGACTTTGAGGGGAGTTGACCAAGACTTTTTTCCCACACCCACACCATCCCCTCTCCCTCATTTCTGGCCGAAATCTACAGGAAATTTCCCCCCATTTCCTCTTCTCTTTCTCTCTCAAATTTCATCAAAATATTGCTCCAAAAAAATCAAAATTTAATCTCACAACTTAATTCCCATTCCTTATTCCTTTCACCTTGGGTTTTATAACTTGGGTCTTGGTGCTATGAGGCCATCATTGAGGCAATTCTTCTTGCTAGATCTATAAAAATTTGAGGTATAATTTCTACTCTTTTAAGTTAATATGGTTAGAATCCTTTAATCTAGTTGTTTAGTGTTAATTTAGTATTGTCATGTTTAGTTTTGGATTGAAATTGCTAATTATGAAAATCTAGAAAGGTTTTGTTTATGGAAATTAGGTTTTAATGGTTTAAAATTAGTGTAATGGCTAGCTAGTGGGTTAGTTTGGATTGTTGTGTTGGATTGTGTTAACTTTGTCGCTAATTGTCGATGTTTGCACCAAATTTGCAAACTTCTAGCTTAGTAGGTTTTTATTATATTATTGTGGCGAATTAATTGCGATATCTAGATTATATTGTTGGCATATCCTATGACATTTAGGATGCGTGAGTGCGGATTTTTGAGTAATCGGGTTTTAGTTTTGCCGGGCGACCAAATCGGCGATTTTTGCAATTTTTGCGATTTTCGCGTGTGTTCCGCGCACCTTGTGCACGTTGTACCTAGCTTGTGAACGTTAGTATTTTCGTTTGGGTTTTGCGTCATTCTTGATATGTAACCTTATGTTTGGTATTGATGTAAATTCCAGGTTCGGTCGCGGAGACGTCAGACGCGGCACGAAAGGGGAAAGCGGTGATTGGACGTGACTAGCTAGGGATTCCGGTGAGTAGATGTAACATCTACGGGGGACTATCGTTGGATGGCGCAAGCCGTCCGATAGTTTTAGTAACTTAAAAGATTCTTAGTAATGTTAGTAATTAGGGGTGTAATACTTGTATGATTATTTGCTACATTCATGCCCTATATTGACATACATATACGAAACCATTTTATAGGACACATGCACCATTGCCAGGGTTTTTATATGCAGCACGAGCACTATTCATGCTTACACACACACCCTGGTAATTGCCATGCCACCACACTAGATAACCTTTAAATTGAAACCTTTTTCTATAATTGATACTTAAACTCGTGCTATTGCTTTAATTCCTTAAAATGAAATCGTAGGATTGCTATTCATGTGCATGTGCTTCATCATATTATTTGTTCATGCCTAATCTGTTAATCACACATCGCAACTTGATTATTGATACCATATGCATTCATTATCATTGACATATGCACTTATGAGGATTTCTTGAGATTTTATGATATTTCTGGATTTTGGGGGAAAGCCGCAAAATTTCTGAACTTATTATATTTTTAAAATATGTAAATTGCGGTTTTCTAGTGATGTAAATGTCGTCCACCATGAGTTTGCTATGGTTTTCGAGATCCGTGTCGAGGAGTGGAGGAACCGTCACGGGTACATGGTGGGCCCGGTATGGTACCCCGGGGCAAGATGAATGTGGTGTTGACGTTGAGCCTGGCAGGGGACGGATTACCTACCGGTGACTGTTTGGCACGGCGGATATCCAGAGGATACCGACCGTGGCCGCGAAATGATGAGATTTTGATATTGAGCTGGGTCAGCCGGATGGCTGAGGCCAGAGATACTATGACATGGATATATGAGATTTGTGATAGTTTTGAGGTGTCGTTGCTGGACACAGGTTCTGGTTGATTCTATTGGTATTGTGCTGGTATTTCAAAAGAGATTCTTAAAGGGAAAAACATGATTTCTTATACTTACACATTCAGATCACTAGTATATTTATATTGCATACATACTTGCCATTATGTCCTGCCTTACCTGGATTTAAATGCTAGGATGCTTGTGTGCATGCATACGATAGCCTGTGTAGATGTTATTTATTACTCACGAGTTGGCAACTCACCCCCGTTGTGCCATAGCCTTTTGCAGGTCCGCTCCGTCAGTACAGTAGCGGCGGGTGCTCTTGTTTCTTTTGCCTGGACTCGAGGTTTTGCTCTTAGGTGGGTTATATCATTATTTTTGTACCACCTTGTATATTCTTGTATCTAGTGTACTCCATCTACTGTATCTACCAGCATTATTGTATATTGACCTAGAGATGAGACTGTGAGATTTGTGGACTTTTTATGCTGTATTTTGGGGTCGAGCTCACTTGAGTCGACATGATGTTTTTCCTATGCTTCATTATGATTATTTCGCATGTTGTTGCTTTATATTGCGTGGGTTTTGTGACCGCCTTGTGGCGAAGAGCTAGCTCCCGCTTGGGGATGCCTTATTTGTTGGATTCATATATATTCTTGTTGTACCCATTTTGGGGGGGCCAGTATTTACAAAGGAGACTCTGCCGAAATTTTCGGAAAAATTGGTATTGTTTTTAAAAAGGGTTTTATATGACTTATTTGATAAACTCGCTTTCAATTGATTGGTTTTTCTTCACTCTTTTTCTTATTTGGTTTTGGTTACTGGGCTTTGGCTTACTTATTTTACGGACGTCTTGAGACGTTTCGTAAACTTAAGTGCCAGTCGCGTTCCGTAACTTGCGGGTCGTGACAAAGTTGGTATCAGAGCGATAGGTTTTACCTTTTTAAGTGTAGGATGACCCTTGGTAGATGGAGTAAGTGACTTAAGCAGGGTAACGTAGCGTGCGTATGTCCGCGGCATACTTGCGATACGGTACTCCGCCTAAGTGACTTTAGGATATACTTGCTTGAAAATTCCTTCTTCAATTCCGCGTATCCTATGATCCTATTGCACTGTTCTTATTATCCGTTTTCCTGTAACAGCCACTATGCCGCCGAAGGCTACGAGGGCATAGAGGGCTGCCGCCAAAGACGAGATTCGAGCTGGCTCGTCCGAGACTAGGACTGAGCAGGGTGGTATGCCTACGCCGCAGGGACAGACCGATCCACCTTCCCCAGGCTGTATGGATAGGCTTGAGACTGGTATAGAGGAGTTGCGACAGATGATGGGGAGTATGCAGGAGCTACGTCAGATGGTAGGATCCTTAGTTGCAGCCAGTCGTACACCGAGGTCGGATGACGCACCTACTACATCACAGACGACCATGATACCTGCTCCTACTACTACCACCATGGCCATTCCGGTTTCGCTACAGGATTTCATGAGGCTGAGACCTCCAGTATTCACCGGCACCGAGGCAGCGGAGGACCCACAGACGTTCCTTGATAGTTTAGCCAGGATCTGCCGTTCGCTGAGATGTTCGGATGATCGATGGGTAGAGCTTGCGAGTTTCCGACTAGAGGGTCTCGCGCAGACATGGTGGGAGTCAGTCTTGAGAGGTCGAGCTGCAGGTCTACCGCCTATGACGTGGGCCGAGTTTACAGCGGTCTTTCTAGCTCGTTTCCTCCCAGAGAGCGTTCGTGACGCCAGAGCTCGTAGCTTCGAGGCTTTAGTCAAGACACCTGGGATGACGGTGTCTGAGTATGACATCCAGTTTACACAGTTATCCCGATATGCTCAGTATTTGGTGGATACCGAAGAGAAGATGGTGAAGAGGTTCGTACAGGGACTTGATGCCCAGCTTTATGTTGCCATTGGCGCCCAGCACTACGACACTTATTCAGCTGCTATGGATACGGCATTACGGATGGAGGCACGCATATCACAGACTTCGGCCGTTTCTGGGCCGAAGAGGATTCGCACCGATGTACCGTCTCAGAGGCAGCACGCCAGATTCTTTCTGAGAAATAGGCCTGGCAGAGGATTTGGGCGGGGACAGTTATATGGTTCTTATCCCTAGGGGCAGCAGCCGTCGCCAGGGTGTTTTGGGTGTGGGAGTCCGCACCATCTTGTCAGAGACTGTCCGGCGCGACGACAGGGAGCGGCGACCATTCCTCATGTGACCCTACCACCATCACCACCCCCTCCTCAGAGAGCCCTACTTCCTACCACAGGCGATGCTCCACGCCAGTTAGGTGCACACAGAGGTCGTGGACGCGGCGGTCCTGTTCAGAGAGGATGAGGAGGCAGAGACCGAGGTCGAGGTCAGCCCGCTATCGGTGGAGGACAGGCCCGAGTTTTTGCTTTGACACCGCAGGATGCGCAGGCATCCAATGCCGTTGTGACAGGTACCTTGCCAGTTTGTTCTTTTGACGCACGGGTATTATTCGACCCAGGTTCCACACATTCGTACGTCTCTACACACTTTGCACCGATGTTGGGCCGTGAGTCGTCGTCGTTAGATCATCCGCTTGTTGTTAGTACTCCGGTAGGCGAGTCGTTTGTCACTCGTTTTGTATTTCGATTGTGTTCCGTTCGTATCGGGGAGAGGGATTCATCAGTTGATTTGATTCTCCTCGATATGTTGGACTTTGATGTGCTTCTGGGCATGGATTGGCTAGCCACTTGTTATGCTTCGGTGGACTGCCGTGAGAAGGCAGTCAGATTTAGCTTTCCGGGAGAGCCAGTCCTTATTATTCAGGGAGACCGCAGCGTCACCCTTCCCAGCTTGATTTCGTCTCTTCGCGCTGGTCAGCTCTTGCGGAAGGGATGTCAGGGATTCTTAGCGTTTATTTGTGATACTCGAGCTGCAGAGGTTCCGTTAGACCGGGTCCCGGTTGTTTGCGAGTTCCCTGATGTTTTCCCTGATGAGCTACCTGGGCTACCGCCTGAGCGCGATGTTGAGTTCTGCATTGATTTGATTCCCGGCTCGGGGCTATTTCTATACCGCCTTATCGGATGGCCCCGGCAGAGCTTCGAGAGCTGAAGGATCAGTTGCAGGATTTGTTAGATAAGGGGCTTATTCGACCTAGTGTTTCTCCGTGGGGTGCTCCGGGTTTGTCAAGAAGAAGGATGGAAGTTTGCGCTTATGTATCGACTACCGCCAGCTGAACAAAGTTACCGTTCGGAACAGATATCCGTTGCCACGCATTGATGATTTGTTCGACCAGCTTCAGGGTGCGGGGTATTTTTTGAGGATCGACTTGCGATCAGGATACCATCAGCTGCGAGTTCGACAGGAGGATATACCGAGGACAGCTTTTTGCACGCGCTACGGCCACTACGAGTTTTTGGTGATGTCGTTCGGACTCACCAACGCCCCAGCAGCATTCATGGATTTGATGAACCGTACATTCAGGCCGTATCTTGACTTGTTCATCATCGTGTTTATCGACGATATCTTGGTGTACTCCCGGAGCAGAGAGGAGCACGAGCAGCACTTGCGGATTACGTTACAGACTCTGAGGGAGCACCAGCTGTTCGCAAAGTTCTCCAAGTGTGCATTCTGGCTGGACAGCGTCGGATTCTTGGGTCACGTGGTTACGAGAGACGGCATTTGTGTGGAACCGAAGAAGATTGAGGCTGTTCAGCTGTGGCCCCGACCTACATCGGTTACTGAGATCCGTAGTTTTCTAGGCCTGGCGGGCTACTACAGGCGTTTTGTTCAGGACTTCTCCCGTATAGCTGCACCTTTGACCGGTTTGACCCGGAAGGAAGTTCCTTTCGTTTAGACAGAGGAGTGCGAGCACAGTTTTCAGCAGCTGCGGACATGTTTGACTACGGCGCCGGTATTATCTTTGCCTTCGGGATCAGGCGGATTTGTGGTCTACTGTGATGCTTCGCGAGTGGGATTAGGATGCGTATTGATGCAGCATGGCCGGGTGATCGCATATGCTTCTCGGCAGTTGAAGAAGCATGAACAGAACTACCCTACTCACGATTTGGAGATGGCTGCAGTGGTCTTTGCATTGAAGATTTGGCGACATTACCTATACGGCGAGTCGTGTCAGATGTTCACCGATCACAAGAGCTTAAAGTACATATTTCAGCAGCGAGACCTGAATCTCAGACAGCGTCGTTGGATGGAGTTGGTGAAAGACTACGACTGCGAGATCTTATATCACCCAGGCAAGGCGAATGTAGTGGCAGATGCGTTGAGTAGGAGGCCCGGGGGTAGTCTATCCTTTTTGCGCGCAGTGCAGAGGCTGTCGTCAGCAGATTGGCAGATGTTATGCAACAGCCGAGTTGAGTTCGAGTTCACTCAGACAGGGGGACAGCTCGCGCATGTTCATGCACGCCCACAGTTGCTTGACCGTATATATGAGGCACAGCACAGTGACGACCGTTGCTCAGAGATCATGGCACAGATGGGACAGGGCAGATTTTCCGAGTTCGTGATTGACGATCGGGGGATTTTATGCTATGGATCTAGACCGTGCGTACCAGATGCTGATGGATTGCGGCGCGACATTCTTGAGGAGGCACACCGATCAGTGTATAGTGTCCACCCCGGTTCCACCAAGATGTACCATGATATGAGAGAGACCTACTGGTGGGACGGGATGAAGAGGGACATTGCGGAGTTTGTATCGAGATGCCTGACTTGTCAGCAAGTCAAGGCCGAGCACCAGAGGCCCGCAGGAGAGCTGCAGCCGTTACCCATTCCGGAGTGGAAATGGGAGCAGATTTCGATGGATTTCGTTGTGGGTCTACCCAGGACCAGTCGAGGGTATGACTCCATCTGGGTGATCGTGGATAGATTGACGAAAGCGGCTCACTTCCTGCCAGTGAAGACGACTTTCAGCTTCGCTCAGTATGCTCAGCTCTACATTGACGAGATCGTGCGACTACATGGCGTACCGACTTGTATCGTGTCAGATCGAGGCACCCAGTTTACCGACCGACTATGGCAGAGACTTCAGGAGGCTTTGGGCACTCGTTTGAGCTTCAGCACAGCGTTTCATCCGCAGACCGACGGACAGTCAGAGTGGACCATTCAGACTCTCGAGAACATGCTCAGAGCGTGCATTTTAGACTTCGGCGGTAGCTGGGATCGTCATTTACCTCTAGTGGAGTTCTCCTACAACAACAGCTTCCAGGATACTATTCAGATGGCACCTTTCGAGGCATTGTATGGGAGGAGATGCAGATCGCCCGTCTGTTGGACAGAGCTCAGCGAGAGCAGTATTTTGGGGCCGCAGCTTGTTGAGGAGACGACAACGAAGATACAGTTGATTCGAGACCGGATGAGGGCAGCTCAGAGCAGGCAGAAATCCTATGCAGACAGGCGCCGTTGCAGGTTAGAGTTCGCAGTTGGCGATCATGTTTTTCTGAGGGTCTCTCCGATGAAGGGCGTGATGCGTTTTGGGCGAAAGGGGAAGCTTAGCCCTAGATTCGTAGGTCCCTTCGAGATCCTCGAGCGTGTCGGCACCGTTGCATATCGTTTGGCCCTTCCACCCAGCTTTCCCGATGTTCACCCCGTCTTCCATGTTTCGATGCTCCGCAAGTACCTTCACGACCCTTCGCATGCGATTCAGCACCCGACAGTCCAGCTAGAGCGCGACCTTTCTTTTGCAGAGCAGCCGGTGGCTATCCTGGATCGGCAGGTGAAGAAGTTGAGATCGAAGATTATACCAACCGTCAAGGTCCTTTGGCGTAGCCCGAGCAGCGAGGAGGTCACCTGGGAGACCGAGGGCGAGATGAGGAAGAAATATCCCCATCTCTTTGAAGGTACGCGTAGTTATATTTTTAAATTCGGGGACCGAATTTCTTTAAGGGGGGAAGATTGTAGCGTCTTGAAAAGTCGTTTTGGAGTTTTCATGAAAATTGGTGAAAATTCGGTATTTTTCCGTAAACCGTCTTTTTTGTTATTTTGCAGTTTATGACTAGTTATACCTAAAATGGATAGGTAATTGCTTGTTTTTAGTAGCTAATGAGTTACTTATTAAATTTTGGTCATTTAAAATTTTTTCCCTATTTTTCAATTTTTTAATATTATTTTAAGCCGGTAAGAAAATACATTAAATTAGTGATAAATACAAATTTAAATGGGCTAAATTTAAGCTCTAAAATAATGATAATTAAAATTTAGTTGTAACATAAATTTTTAGTATTTTATTTTGATTTTTAACTAATTTTTATTATAGAAAACGAAATTAATTGAATTTAAGCTTAAACTTGCAATTTTGGACTTGTAGGGGGTCTTTTTGCAAAAAAAATTTTGTGCACTCTCACACACACATCTCACATCTCCTTGGCTGTCCCAAATTGCAGAAAATTTCCCCTCTCTCTTTTGTTTTAAAATTCTTTTGTTAGGGATGATTTGAGTTGAATGTGTATGTTTAAAATATTGTATGTTGAAGGTATGGTGCATTGACTTTGAGGGGAGTTGACCAAGACTTTTTTCCCACACCCACACCATCCCCTCTCCCTCATTTCTGGCTGAAATCTGCAGGAAATTTCCCCCCATTTCCTCTTCTCTTTCTCTCTCAAATTTCATCAAAATATTGCTCCAAAAAAATCAAAATTTAATCTCACAACTTAATTCCCATTCCTTATTCCTTTCACCTTGGGTTTTATAACTTGGGTCTTGGTGCTATGAGGCCATCATTGAGGCAATTCTTCTTGCTAGATCTATAAAAATTTGAGGTATAATTTCTACTCTTTTAAGTTAATATGGTTAGAATCCTTTAATCTAGTTGTTTAGTGTTAATTTAGTATTGTCATGTTTAGTTTTGGATTGAAATTGCTAATTATGAAAATCAAGAAAGGTTTTGTTTATGGAAATTAGGTTTTTAAGCATAGTTAATGGTTTAAAATTAGTTTAATGGCTAGCTAATGGGGTAGTTTGGATTGTTGTGTTGGATTGTGTTAACTTTGTCGCTAATTGTCGATGTTTGCACCAAATTTGCAAACTTCTAGCTTACTAGGTTTTTATTATATTATTGTGGCGAATTAATTGCGATATCTAGATTATATTGTTGGCATATCCTATGACATTTAGGATGCGTGAGTGCGGATTTTTGAGTAATCGGGTTTTAGTTTTGCCGGGCGACCAAATCGGCGATTTTTGCAGTTTTTGCGATTTTCGCTTGTGTTCCGCGCACCTTGTGCACGTTGTACCTAGCTTGTGAACGTTAATATTTTCGTTTGGGTTTTGCGTCATTCTTGATATGTAACCTTATGTTTGGTATTGATGTAAATTCCAGGTTCGGTCGCGGAGACGTCAGACGCGGCACGAAAGGGGAAAGCGGTGATTGGACGTGACTAGCTAGGGATTCCGGTGAGTAGATGTAACATCTACGGGGGACTATCGTTGGATGGCGCAAGCCGCCTGATAGTTTTAGTAACTTAAAAGATTTTTAGTAATGTTAGTAATTAGGGGTGTAATACTTGTATGATTATTTGCTACATTCATGCCCTATATTGACATACATATACGAAACCATTTTATAGGACACCTGCACCATTGCCAGGGTTTTTATATGCAGCACGAGCACTATTCATGCTTACACACACACCCTGGTAATTGCCATGCCACCACACTAGATAACCTTTAAATTGAAACCTTTTTCTATAATTGATACTTAAACTCGCGCTATTGCTTTAATTCCTTAAAATGAAATCGTAGGATTGCTATTCATGTGCATGTGCTTCATCATATTATTTGTTCATGCCTAATCTATTAATCACACATCGCAACTTGATTATTGATACCATATGCATTCATTATCATTGACATATGCACTTATGAGGATTTCTTGAGATTTTATGATATTTCTGGATTTCGGGGGAAAGCCGCAAAATTTCTGAACTTATTATATTTTTAAAATATGTAAATTGCGGTTTTCTAGTGATGTAAATGTCGTCCACCATGAGTTTGCTGTGGTTATCGAGATCCGTGTCGAGGAGTGGAGGAACCGTCACGGGTACATGGTGGGCCCGGTATGGTACCCCGGGGCAAGATGAATGTGGTCTTGACGTTGAGCCTGGCAGGGGACGGATTACCTACCGGTGACTGTTTGGCACGGCGGATATCCAGAGGATACCGACCGTGGCCGCGAAATGATGAGATTTTGATATTGAGCTGGGTCAGCCGGATGGCTGAGGCCAGAGATACTATGACATGGATATATGAGATTTGTTATAGTTTTGAGGTGTCGTTGCTGGACACAGGTTCTGGTTGATTCTATTGGTATTGTGCTGGTATTTCAAAAGAGATTCTTAAAGGGAAAAACATGATTTCTTATACTTACACATTCAGATCACTAGTATATTCATATCGCATACATACTTGCCATTATGTCCTGCCTTACCTGGATTTAGATGCTAGGATGCTTGTGTGCATGCATACGATAGCCTGTGTAGATGTTATTTATTACTCACGAGTTGGCAACTCACCCCCGTTGTGCCATAGCCTTTTGCAGGTCCGCTCCGTCAGTACAGTAGCGGCGGGCGCTTTTGTTTCTTTTGCCTGGACTCGAGGTTTTGCTCTTAGGTAGGTTATATCATTATTTTTGTACCACCTTGTATATTATTGTATCTAGTGTACTCCATCTACTGTATCTACCAACATGATTGTATATTGACCTAGAGATGAGACTGTAAGATTTGTGGACTTTTTATGCTGTATTTTGGGGTCGAGCTCACTTGAGTCGACATGCTGTTTTTCCTATGCTTCATTATGATTATTTCGCATGTTGTTGCTTTATATTGCGTGGGATTTGTGACCGCCTTGTGGCGAAGAGCTAGCTCCCGCTTGGGGATGCCTTATTTGTTGGATTCATATATATTCTTGTTGTACCCATTTTGGGGGGGCCAGTATTTATAAAGGAGACTCTGCCGAAATTTTCGGAAAAATTGGTATTGTTTTTAAAAAGGGTTTTATATGACTTATTTGATAAACTCGCTTTCAATTGATTGGTTTTTCTTCACTCTTTTGCTTATTTGGTTTTGGTTACTGGGCTTTGGCTTACTTATTTTACGGACGTCTTGAGACGTTTCGTAAACTTAAGTGCCAGTCACGTTCCGTACCTTGCGGGTCGTGACACATTCGATCATTTTCCTTCGACTCCCAACGTACCTGCGTGAAGTCGTCTCTAGCTGGAATCAATCAATCTAATGACCTCGCATCGGGGTATGCAAACAAACCACATGTCCTAGTCATTCATCCTTGGTGACTAGCGATCTTCTATCATATCTCTAAGCATAAACTCGTGCTGCAATTGCTCCAAACATATGGGGCGATATCTCGTCATTCGCAGCAACAACTGAATCATTCGTCCGCTCGCTGAACAGTGCCTCAATCATCAAGAATAATCGGTGCATTAATGGTCATCACATTCTGGCGGGCCTCTAGCAATGGCCCAATCCTCTGGTGCTGATCTACACGTCCGAAAAATCTCGTAAAAGCGATCTATCAACCGATCATGGCGCGAAAACACAATAAAACGACGCATCTATGCAAATCGTATGTCCCTGGAATCACGCCCTAGTCAGTCCTCATCCGTGATGAGCTCGTGCTAACGCAACTCTAGCCTAGCTCTCTTTGTCCGTATAATCGTGGCAGCAAAACCATAAACCGATATCGATGAGGATAGATCATAGGAATGAATATAATATTGTTCAAGGAAATGTACATCCTAAGGCTTCTTAAGGGGAGTAGAGTATCATAAGGATGCCGCGGAACATACACACGGTATGTCACTCTCCTTAAGTCACCTACTCCATCAACCAAGTTCAACCTATGCGAGGAAAGTTCAGGTCTAATACCCCCTTGACTAAATCTACGTTCCGTAAGGTCAAGCCTAGGTTCCGAATATATATATAAATGCCCTAGACTCCGCATAGTCAAACATAGATTCGAACTAAGGTTAACCTAGCGCTCTGATACCAACTATGTCACGACCCGAAATGGCACGTGACTGGCACTTGAATCATATGAAGTCTATAGGACCCCATCTAATTCAAGTAAGCCAAAACCCATAAATCTAAACCATTTAAAAGAAGAAGGTGAAGGAAAATTTGTTTTAAAGTTGCATATAATCACTTTGAAAAGTCATTGTAAACATTTTGAAAACATCATATCTTTTCCGAAAAATTTGGCAGAGTCTGCTTTGTAAATACTGGTTCCAAAAGGGATACAACATGAATAACATGAATAAAGGCATCCCCAAGCAGGAGCTAGCACTTCGTCAATTGACGGTCACAACCACGCTAGCAATATAATATACAACGCCAAGGGCGAGGATCAAAACTCAAAAGGAAACTCAAAATCAACATGAAAACCATAATAATACAAGCGCGACTCTAAGGTCCAAAGAATAACAACTTGTTTTCTAAGTCTGAAATAATATACAAGTCAGGTTGATGGAGTTACTAGATACAACTGAATATAAATAAAGTACATGGGAGGTCACGATGCGAGTGAACCCACCTACCAAAGCAATCACCCAGAAAGAAGTAATGTGCCAACAAAGCCGCCAAGGAAAACCTGTACGGCAAAACCTGCAAGAAACTATGGTACAACGGGGGTGAGTTGCCAACTCGTGAGTAGAAAACATCATAGAGCAGAAATCGTATGTATGACTCAATCCTAGGTCAATACGGTCAAATATAAATATCCTCAATATGATAAAGCCTGAAGCATGATAAGGTAGTAAGGGTAAACATCTATACATAAGTGTAATACCATGTGCTCGTGTCAGTGCCTCAGATAGTAACATATCATAAATATGAGGTATGAATGCAATATAATGAAAACAGAATGCATCATGAATGTGAAACTGTTTTCTTATTTTAGTGAGATTTTTGTATATTTATAAATCGAGATATCATTAATGAAATCAACATGAAATCAGTGTCAATCATCGACATAAAACATAAATCCCAATATCTCAGGCTCCGGCAATTCGGACTGGCCTGCAACCTCGAATCTCAATATCTGGGGCTCCGGCTATCCGGACTGGCCCATAACATCAAATCACAAAACCTCAGGCTCCGGCTATCCGGACTGGTCTGTACTCCGATCGGTATTCTCCGGATATCCGTCGGGTCACAATAAAATCACCGGTCAGTAGTGCTTCCCTGTCTCAGGCTCAACGCCATCATCTGCGACCTTCTCGCCCTGGGTTACCGCACCGGGTCCACCATGCATCCACAGACGGTTCCTCCTCCTCCTCGAATCGGGTGTATGATATCGCTCAAGAGCCGAGAAAACTCATGGTGGACATATCTCAAATCAGATCATGAGAAAACCGCAACTTTCATTTTAAAATGATAATCAGTTTATAAAATCCTTGCGGTTTCTCCAAATCCAGAAATCTTATGGAAATCCGAAATCCAAAACTGAAGAGTCAATAATAATGAAGACTGGGCTCCGGCAATCCGGACTGGCCCTTATAATATTGCATGACAAATGAATATATAAATATGCAAGAAATATCACAATAATGAATGCAATAATGAACCAGCATATGAAACAATAACATATTGGAACTATCAGCTAGCAAATGATATCAATAAGATAATATTCTATAAAGTGTACGTGACATGGAAATTACCGATGAGAATGTGTGTGAGCCGGCAAGCAGGTGTACGTGGAGCATACGCATCATAGGTAATGGTGCTGGTGTCTTGACAGCATGATTTTAATAATGACTAATGAAAACACATTATAAGCATGCAATGCGATGCGAACAGCAGGAATATGCATAACTTGAATAATAACGCAACATGCACGAATATACATTTATATATATGAGTCATACAGTTTTGACATTTGAAATAACATGAATCGTGGTGTTTAGAAAATAAGGGTTATGGTGTTTTTAAGAAAAGGCACTTCCTTTGAAATATCCGTAGAATCTCCTTGCCTATTTTTAAAATACTTATGATTCGTTAGTTTTGAAATAGGTATGACTCGAGTCTAGTCTAACATCTATAAGTAAACTACAGGACTAAACTAACAGATTAATCGAAAGGGTAAGGAAAACCACTTAAGTCTGAGTCGATATATATATATATATATATATATATATATATATATAATAGTCGGTGATCCCGCCTCAATAGTATCCCATACGATACAATATATAATATGACATCCTCGAGTCAAGAGTGCGGATCAATCATCAATATTCATCCCGTACGGTAAATCCATCGTACAGCATCCCAAATCTGGGTACGGGTCAAATATCACATTTATCTCATTATTTATCTGGTATCCTTATCATCACATATCGTGAACTGGGGGTACTGATCTAATTCTAGTACATACTGATACCATCTACATATATATATGCGTGTGTATGAAAACACATCGCCTAAAGACCCGCTATAATCTCAAGTCGTATCTCAATATATGAACCAAATCACATCATCGATCTCATGGCATCATGCCTAATCTCATCGACTCACCTCCAAGTATCATATACTAGCCTCATCATCTATGTATATGCATACGTATAAACACACACACATACATAGATAGTTCCATACCTATATGTGTGTGTGTGTGTGTGTGTATACATATCCCCATATACGCACAAGTAATAAAATGTATGCATGAGTGTGTGCGTGTGTGTGCAACAACTATTCTAGGGTTTCGCGATTTACACTAAATTATAGCATTAACTTCTAAATATGCTAACACTGACCCAAAGTCACCTAAAACATTTCTAGCCACGTAAATACATCTATAATAACATATAATTATATAGCTATAACACTTGTACACTGTACTGCGAAACTGCGAGGGTGCTATATGTCATCCATCCGACTTCTCCCGTAGATATATATCTACTCACCTTGATCCTTGCTCACCGAAGTCGATGTCGCCATTCTCTTCTTCATCATCCGAAATCCACGTGGGGGTACCTACATATTACACATAGTATCGTAAACCAAAATCGCACACAAAAACCAAATCGGCACAAGTATAACACATAGGTTAAAACCTACAGTTTACGCATGCAAGAATAATCAAAAAGCTCCCGATATCGACGTACAAATGTCAAGTGATCGAGATAAAACACCAATACCAAAACTTTAAGTCATGAACATCAAGAAATACAGGGCAGCAACTTATGAAAAAGGTCCCATATTTTGGTTCAGGTGAAAACAAGGTGCACAAACAGTACTGGGTTGCTATATAAGGTGTATATGAGCTACAGAAGAAACCTGGGCACCAAACTACCCAACTTGGCCAGCCACTACCCCCTGAAATCCGGCATCCTCAGTTTTGCACGCTTGGATGGGGTTCGTTTTGGCAGGGTGGTCTCGTGGTGGTCCATCTAGGCTATTAGTGTTGTTTGCTTTTCTAGTAAAAGTCCCAGGTCATTCCAGATTTCCTGCACCCTCAATTTATTCACAAACCGACACGGAAGTTGCTAAATTCTGTATTTTGGGTTATTCGCTGGTTTGGTCTGGGTTCATATCACTAAAAGGGTTTGTAGTCACTAATACACTCAAGTTCACCAACACAACTCAAAGAAAATCCTAACCCTCTCTAGGAATTTTCAAAGCTCACAAAACCACACTAAAACACATCTAAATATGTAAATATGATAAAGTAAATGAATTACTACACTAATGGTTAAGGAAATACCTCATTTGGAAACTCAAGAATTTTCTTGAGTTGCCCCAAGTCTTCAAAATCGAATTTTTCTTGATCTAAAGTGCTTGTAGGGATCTTGTGGAAGCTTTTAATGAAGTGTGGATGGACTTTTGATGAGTTTTTGGTGTTGTAGTGTGGAGGTAGAGGAGGGAGGAGGGAGTGGGCTGCCAAGTTGAGAAGAGGAAGAAGAAGAAGAATCAAGGGAGTGTAGAATGATCCATGGTCAAGTTGACCCCTCACCCCCCTCTCTCTCTTGACCATACCTCTCACCATGCCACATTCTTTGTCATTTTCCTTTTCTTCTCTTTTGTTTATCTTTTCTTTTCTTTAAAAACAAATCCATGCATGAATGAAGAAATAAACCATGGTAGAAAATGTAACAAGTATTTGTAAATGTGACATGGTGCGTGTTATGTGCACAAAACCGGATTAATGCAAGATTAGCGATATTTAATCGCGATTAGCATTAAAATGGAATATAATTAATCATAAAGAATTTATAATTGCTTAAATCATATAAAACACCCTCATTTTAGTAATTCCTATAATTTTCCAAATATTTTCCACTTTATCGGTATTTAATTATACCGCATTATTAAAATATTCATAATATTTATTATTTAATTATAAAAATTCCCAAAAATAATATTTTATTTTTCTGAAATGTTACAGTAACTCAATTATGCCGAAACACAGAATCTAAACCATAAATAAAGGTGGAGCGGTAAAATCTTGGTTAAAGTGTTAATTTTAAGAGTAAAAGAGTTGCATCAATACCTTATTGAAAATCAAGTTATAATTAAAATTTTCGGCTGTATCACCTTTGTAAAATCTGATCCAAACCAATACATAGCAAAAATATACATATAAACATCCCAACTTGAGAGCAATCTCAATGCCTTTTGGTGGAAGACAATCATATAGAAAAACTATATGACGCCATAGGTGAAGGATAAGAAAATAAGAGAAGAAAGCAATAACCACTACCTAAAAGAAACAAAGTAAAACTCGGCTCACACAAGCAAGACACCCAGAATCAAATATAATACTGTTTATGATATGTGCCCTAGAGGCCATTATTGTATAGTACCGGTTTGTATATTACATTTTGGAAGCTTGGAATATACACAGATATAACAACAGTCCTGCTCAATATGGTAGTATGCTACTTGGTTTGATTTTATCTTAACATGTGTATATATTTCTTTTAACGTATCGCTAATACATGTTGATAAAGCCCTTAGGATCTTTGCTTGACTACCAGCGTTGTGATGGTAGTCACACTAGTGGGGGCTGGGTAGTCTATAAGCACATTCTGATACAGGTCCCTAGTCGTAGGATTATCTAGACGGGGCATGGATACTCCAGAGTAAACTAGCGTATACGCTTCTCATCCCAGTAGGGGAGATGGTCTGTCCCACAGCCATTAATACGTCGTACTGGAAATAGTATATATGTGCTCATTGGGTTATGAGTTACACAGGACAAGACTTGTTAGGAACTACTGGTTGGTATTATACCTATCGTCAGGTAGCAGTTCCCAGGTGACATGTGTATAGCTTAGTCCGTTGACTTGACATCACTATTCATCTCTAGTGTATTCCCACTATACTTAGATCACTACCCCACCACGGCTCAAATAAGTCATGCAAATAGGTAGTGGTTGGGTGCAGTCCCAAAGTACTGGGAGGCAGTAGCGGTTAGATAGGATTCGTCTCTCTCGGTATTGGGGGTTGATATTGCACTGTGTTCGGAAAGCCATTACACAAAGTCTCTGGCCAGGGCAAGCGAGATTTACTGGTAGGTACTCCAGTAGTTTCTCAGGATGTTTTGGGCTCTACTCCAACACGACTTATTGCGCTATTAGGGGTCTGACGGTTACTGCCTACATAGGCCCGATATGCGAGTATCTTAGACGAACAGACCAGACTGTACATAGATTGGCATAGATAGGCTCAGTAGGAGTTCGGATGAGTTTGCTCATCAGCCTTCTTATCGACAGATACCTGGGTAGCCGTTAAGTGCAGCTAGTACCGCTGACGTGCTTATGGTTAAACCCACTGCCAGCGTACTGTCGAGTCTTTAGAGTCCCATACAGAGGGTTTCCCTACTCTGGGCGAAATGATATAGAGGCCGTATGGTTTTACGGCAAGGTTCCGATCATATACGTGTATTTGCGCATGGATGATGTTCGGGCGGATAATACTAGTGGTCTTTGGTTTAAGACAGATTCTAATATTAGATTATTGATTACTTTCATCTCTTTGTATTTTTATTTTTCGAAATACGAATACGGGTATGTATATATGCTGAGGGGTATTCTTGTAATTTCATAAGAGTGCTTCTAGAAGAAGACACCTCATTTGTGCTTTAATACATTTAGTTAAATGGATAATGAGGTGGAGGTATGATGTATTATTTGGACATGATTGAAGCATGGCTACTTGGGCGACTCATGGTATTTGGATGACTATTGAGGTGTTAGTGATATGTATGCCATAAAAGACATTATTGTATGATATAGTGGATGCTTGGACATATATATGGAGGACTTTCTTGCTCGACATGAAAGTATTCTATCTGGTTGCCTTTATCTTAACATGTTCACTGGTATTATTATACTCTCTCTCATATACATATTGATAAAGCCCTTAGGATGTAGGCTTGACTATAAGGACTATGATGCGGATCATACTACTGGGACCTGGGAAGTCCAATAGCACATCCTTCAATTGTTCCTAGTCGAGTGTGTATCGAGACAGGGTATCGATATTTCAGAGTAGACTAGTGGATACGTTTCTTGACCCTGTATGGGGCGATGGTTGATGCCATATCCATTGGTGTTTGACATCAAAGATTGTACATAGGTGCTCATTAGAGAATGGATACACCGAACAGGACTCACCGAGAACTCCTAGATAGTACTATACCTATTGTTAGATAGCAGTTCTCTGGTGACACTGGTACAGATTAGTTTGTAGACCCGAGATCGTCATAGATTCTTTTGTGGTTCCCACCGTGCTTTGATTTCCACCCTACCACAGCTCAAAGGAGTCATGAAAACAGGTGGATTTTTGTCATAGTCCCGAGTCACATGGAGACAATGAGAGATAGGAGGGGTTTCGTTTCTCTCGGTATAGAGAGTTGATGTTGCGCTATGCTCGATTGGTTATAGCAGGAAGTTCCTGGCCAGGGCTGTTGATGAGATTTACTGGTAAGTGCTATCAGTAGTTTCTCATACTGTTATAAGCCTTACATCGGCATGACTTATCAAGTTATTGGGGTTTGACTATTCCACCCTGTGACTCGATATGCGACATATCAGATGAAGAGACCGGACTATACGGTAAGTGTTACCTATAGGCTTAATGGGAGTTTGGACAAGCTTGCTTGTTGATCTTCTAATCGCTCAATACCTGGGTAGCCGTTACGTCCAGCTAGTACTGCTGACGGCTTGTGGGTGACTGATGTGATCATCACCTACTGCTGGCATATTGACGAGTCTTTAGAGTCCCACATAGAATTTTTTTGGTTCAAGCAAAACGAAGTAGAACACATATGCTGATATGTGCGAGGGGCCAGATTAAATACGAGTATGTGATACCGTATTCTAATCTGGCGGTTATTTTTTATCGGATAGGTTATATGTGATATAACCGGATTATTGAATCAAGTGTTGATTTGATAATGTGATATATAGATAAATGATATTAGTCGATTATATATGATATAACCGGATTATTAAATCAAGTGTTGATTTAATAAATTGATGTGTATTTATATTTGATATAATTATATATTAACTAATATTATAGCTCACTAATAATTTGCTTACCTTTATATATATATATATATATATATATATTAATATATATATATATATATCACATATATATTAATATATATATATATATGAATATATATGTGATATATATATATATATATATATATATATGAAGCATGGCATGGTTTTTCTATTTTTGGAAAATAGAAAAAATGAGGTGGAAAATGGGGAGACGTTTTTATGGTATGGAGCATTGCATGGCTTATTCTTTTTTATATGCATTTGCTTGCACTATTGAAACATGGATACAATTTTTAATGGTTGAAAATGGTATGCTTCAATAATGGGTGAGAAATAGAAGAGCGATTCTACACTTCATTTTTCACTTGAGTTATTTTCCTTACTTGAGCTCCTTGCTCTCTAGCTCTCTCCATTTTCTTCACCTTCTCTTCCAAGCTCAATCCCTCGCATGAGTTATGAAACCTTGAGCTTATGAGAACCTTAGTGAGCAAACAACACCCCTACTTCACCATCCTAAACTAGATTAGTGTATTTCCTTCACTAAAGAGTTTAGTAAAGAGGTAGCTTGGATTAGCGGACTTCGGATGGATCATCTTCGGCATGAAGGTCATCGAAGGAAGTTCGTTCAACCTTCAAGTGGAGCCTAGTGGAGTCGTGTGGACTACTACACGGAGCTTGAGAAAAGAAGGATACGGTCTACAAAGGTTGTAGCCACCTTTCTCTTAGTATAGTTTTTATGATATCATAGTTAAACCCTAATCATCTAGTTTGAGATTTTGGTTAGTGTTGATTAGCACCTCGAAATTTTTTTAAATGGTATACTTGATGATAGTAAAACCCAGTGACAGTGCTAACAAACACTTTCATGGTATCAGAGCCAAAGCTAGAAGATTAGACGATGTATTTAAATCACGAAACCGAAACAACTCCGAAACTGCAACCCAAAACCGCAAGTTTCTATCGAATTTTAAATGGTCTCTGAATTTTTTGAAACAAGTGCAGAATATTACATGTGATGTAACTAGAACACCAGAGAAATTTGAGACCAAAACTCTATAAATGACCTGGCGAGAATTGCTATTTGACGCCGGCCCCATGTTCTTTGTTTGGTCTCTAATTTTTTTGATGTTCTGTATGCTATGGTTTGGGGTTTCAGGTCATGTTTGATTAGTCCAAAATTGCATGTGATCTTAATTTTGTTAAGGGGCTAATACAGAGTGTTTCGTAGTCGTAATTTTTACATCGTTTCGGGTTTAAATTTGATATGTGATACAGTAGTTGGAATCTACATTAAATTAGTTTTGTGAAAACTAGATTGTTTGTAAATCTAGCATGTTAGTCTTTATTGATCGATTGCCATGAAGTTTCGATTTGGATCGAAACTCCGTCGCAATCGCGTATCGTACGTGAATACTCGCCAGATAACTTTACTAGGTAGCCACGCCCCATAACCTCAACTAAGTGACTTCAGGAGAACCCCGTTGCCAAAAGCATCCACTCGGGTGCTCGCGGCCATGGTGTTCCGCTTAAGTGCACTTGATCGACGGCATCGGGGGTGCAGCCAACTACTAAAGTTCCCGATGAGTATTCGATCGAATATTCGGGAATCTTGTTGAATTACCTAACTAAGTTATTGAAAAGTATTTTCGATATGAGACTAAAATGCAAGATTTATAGGGTTAGGCATGAAATTCAGAATATGAGATATTCCGGGTTTATGATATCTAAAGAAATGGGAATTCTAATTATTGTAGTTTTTCATTTCTTTTATGCGACCATAAGTGTAATATGTAGGGTATCCGAATTCTCGTTGCTATATGTCAATGGAATTTAGGATACGCGTATTTACTTACGTTGATGACATGTGATGTTATGTGTTGCTGTGATATGTTATATTAGATCGTCGTGAATGAATAGCCCGAGATTTTATGTGAGATGAGAGTTTTTCAATTTTCATTCATGTAAAATTTGTATGTAATATTCTTTTATTGGGATACTTCCGGGTTGAGGATGATGTCACCATTGATGTGTATTATTTACATTTCTGCATTAGGATAGACCCAAGGCGGGGAGGACAAGTAACCATTTCTGGAGTCCAATGGAAGACCATCTCGAGGAGTCGATACCGGGTCTCCTAACTCTAGAATTGGCAGGATTGCTTGACGCTCTTGTAAAGGTCTAGGGATATGGGTTTGGCTATTCATCACGACTGTTTTTTATTATTGGCTTAATTTAAAACACGGACCTCCTAGTATATCCAATATTTCATATGTTGACTTCTGCTATTTGGTTCTGTGATGTGATCATACAACTGTGTGAGATGAATGCTATATATATATGATATATATAATAAACGTTGCTTATATTTTGCACCCGCACTAGTCCACCCCCTGCTCTGTCGTTAGTTAAGTAACCTAATGGTGCATGATGGGGCCTCATGGCGAATGTGGATGGCATAAGTATACGTTCTATTTTCATTTCATTTTCTGTGATGTTTAGGAAACATTAAATGATAGGACTTCATTAATGAGATTAATGAAAAGAAAAAAAAAGCAAAAGATGTTGTAGAATCAAAAGTTTTTAAAAAGGTAGTCCTAGTTCTTACTTTGCATAGTGGTATTCCTTGATGAATATCCAGCACTTCACTCGATGAGGAAAGAGCCGAGATCCCTTCACCGGGAGTGATCTCGTTAGCAAAACTAGCAAATGCTACAACCTACTCGGTTTTGGTTTTATAGCTTCTTTGGTTCTTACTTTGCATGGTGGTATTCCTTGATGAATATCCAGCACCTCATTCGATGAGAAAATAGCCGAGATCTCTTCACCGGGACTGACCTCTTTAGCGAAACTAGCAAAAGCTACAAAATACTCCTTTTCAAATCACTAGATTCTGCAACGATATCAAGTTCATTACGTTAAAGGTTTTTTTAAAAACCAGCCATAGCCCTCCGTCATTTCAGATATGTGCTATTTAGTATCTGTGTTGTGTTTGTTGGCCTTCATCAAAGCGTAGTGTGCAGTAGCTGATTAGTTCTTATCTGCACCATGTGATGCGATTAGATTAGGGTAGTCGCACGGCGTTGTTTGACCTGCGTCAAGGGTCATACGGGTGGGTTTAATTCAATCAAGAAATGAACGGGTTGAACTTGACTAGCGCCCTATAGTTTGTTGGCCTTCATCATGGTCATAGAAAGCTAGGGGTAAAAACAGATATTGGGAATTTCAAGTGTTGAAATTTGCAATGAGATTGCATACCTTCTTTATGATAGTTGGATCCCGATACCCACTACAAGTAAGTGTTACTCCTGGAAGAGTTTTGCACTTTACAATTAGCCAATCAAGTAAGTGTCTAAGAAAGGTGTTAACGGGGTGATGCCCCTATGGAAACGAGCTTATTTAATTAGTTCTATGTGAAAGCATGTGGAGACTCCTTCGGAGTACCAATACCTGCCTAGACGAATGATTGGCGAACTTGTAAAGTGTAATTAATCCCGGCTAATCTTACCTTTTAGGTTTTGAAAGAAGATTTGATAAAAAAATAGTGGAAGCCATCCTGATTACTTAAAATAATAACCAATCTAATCTTGCAAAGAGCGCATGAAAAAGTGTTTCCTTCTCTCTCTCTCCTGGTAGCGACCAATGACACGCCTTAATCAAGATAATAATATGGATGTATTGACCGAACTCACTTATTTTACTGGTCTAGGTTCTGCTCTATCTTATGACTGTCATAAGTCTGAGCAAGGAATGGGAGAATATCAGGATTCCCATGCCATCCAAATGAAGAATAAGCATGTTGATGTATCGTCTTCGGGTGTGTTCATAACCGAGAACTATTTCTCAGTTTGCTCTACGTCCTGGGTATTGGATACCGGATCAGGATCCCACATATGTAATTTGTTACATGGGCTAAAGAGAGATAGAGAACTGAGAAAATGTGATATGTCCCTCAAAGATGGAAATGGTGCAATTGTTGCAGCCAAAGTAGTTGGCGAATATCACCTTGTGTTACCAACTCGTAACACAATGATTCTGAGCGACTGTTATTTCGTACCAAAAATATTGTGAATGTTTTCCTAAATCAAGTGTTGATTAGGTATGGTACGTAGTATAACGGTATATATATATTCTAAATCACAAAACAGTTCTAAGTATACACAACACACATAAGAGGAACAGTTCGGAAATGAACGAAGACTTCTTATGGAATTGTAGACTAGGTCATATCAATGCGACAAGACTGGCTAAGTTGCATAAGGATGGATATTTGAATTCATTCGAATTTACATCTTATGAAACTTGTCAGTCATGTCTCAAAGGAAAGATGACAAAATCTCCGTTTAATGGACACAGAGAAAGAGCTACTGAACTTTTGGGACTGATACATAGTGATATATGCGATCCTATGTCTACACATGCCAGGAATGGTTCCTCATACTTTATTAAATTCACCTATAATCTCTCAAGATACGGACATGTGTTCCTGTTGAAACACAAATCTGAATCTTTTGATAAATTCAAAGGAATATAAGTACGATGTTCAGAACCAGACGGGTAAAAGTATTAAAATCCTTCGATCTGATCGGGGAGGAGAATACTTGAGCACGGAATTCAGAGACTACTTAAAAGAGAATGGGATTCTCTCTCAGCTTACTCCTCCGTATACACCACAGCACAATAAGTTTCGGAGCAGGGGAATTGCACCCTATTAGATATGGTGTACTCTATGATGAGTGTTGTTGAGTTACCTATTTCCTTTTGGGGTTATGCACTTGAGATAGCTGTATACCTATTAAATAGAGTTCCGAACAAATCCATTGCCTACCACTCTATATGAGATATGAAATGAGAAGAGGCCATCTCTTAAATGAGTTAAGATATGGGGTTGGCCGGCCTGTGTTAAATGGCAAAATCCGGACAAGCTCAAGGCAAGGTCAGTTCTGTGCAAGTTTGTAGGATATCCCAAACATTCGCAAGGATATATCTTCTACCATTCTGATGAACAAAAAGTATTTGTTTCTCAACATACCACCTTTTTAGAAAAGGAATTTCTTATGAAAGAAATTAGTGGTAATATGGTAGAACTAGAAGAAGTTCCGGCAACACAAACTATAACTGACGATTTGGTAGAACCGAAGGATTCAATAGTCCCCGACGAACCTCAGCCACTCCGCAGATCTAGTAGGGTTCTTCATCCACCAGAGAGATACTGTGGTTTTCTTATAGACGGTGGGAAAGAGGATTGCATCATGAATGGTGATGACCCAACTATTTTCGAGCAGGCCATCACAAGTGGAGACTCTGTGAAATGACTGGATGCTATGCGATCTAAGATGGAACCCAAGTACACCAACAAAGTATGGACTTTAGAAGTTGCTCCTGAATGGGTAAAACCCATCGGGAGCAAGTGGATCTTGAGAAGATAATTGGTGTAGATGGAAAGGTTGAAACCTTCAAAGCAAGACTTGTAGCAAAAGGTTTTCGTCAACGACCAGGTGTCTATTATGATAAAACATTTTCTCCAGTAGCTATGCTTAAGTCCATCAAGATCTTACCTGCCACTGCTGTATACTATGACTATGAAATCTGGCAGTTGGACGTCAAGAGCACTTTTCTAAACGGTGATTTAGAAGAAAGCGTGTACATGACACAGCCAGAGGGCTTCGTAGACAGTAGTGTAAGGTAGTGTTGCTTATAGGCTTTGCAGGGAGTTCGGACAAGCTTTCTTGTTGATCATCTATTCGCTTAATACCTGGGTAGCCGTTACATCCAGCTAGTACAGCTGACAGCTTGTGGGTGACTGATGTGATCATTACCTACTGCTGGTGTATTGACGAGTCTTTAGAGTCACACAAAGAGGTTTCCTAGCTCAAGCGAAACGAAGTAGGGCATATATGTAATATGTGTGGGATCGAGATTAAATACGTGGATGTGATACCTGAAGGGTTACACTAGCGCCCCGGCCAACTCCCTATGACCAAATGCGGAACAAAAATTTTATAGCGATACAAAACTTGGCGCTAGGAAAGCACTAAACCGAATCTTTACCATAAACCTAGTTAGCTAGTTAGGCTTCTATCTACTATGATAGAAAATATACCTAACGGAAAAAAATCCTTCGGGCCTTCGATCCTCTCCTCAAGCTCCTCGATAGAAGTATGGATCGTGCTTGAACTCCGGCTTCCTTGTGTCAACGATTATCCACCCAAGAGTTCCAGCCTTGAGCTTAACCTCTAACTTGAGGTAACTAGAACACTTGGGTTGCTAGACTAAGTGATCTAGAGTGAGTAGAGAGTGGTTTTGATGGCTTGTTCTCAATGGCCCTTGATTTTCAACTCATGAAACACTAGGGCTTGAGAGAGAGAGAGGAAGAAGAAGAGAGAGCTATGAGAGAGAGTGTCTTCTTGATAAAATGAAGAGTGGGCTCTCATATGAGGGAAAAAGAATAATAATTTTAATTAGGATAATTGTGATGGTTCATTTGATTTGACCATTATCATGCCATAATTAATGCTAAGCAAACTATCTCATGCTCAACAAAAATATCTAAGTCAACTATGGTCAACAAGTCAAATGGTCAAACCAATTAACCATGACACAATTAACACTAATAAAACTAGTAAACAATTTCCTCCATCTCATTATGGTTTTAATCAAGTCAATGGTCAAAACCCTAATGAGGTGTCTCCTTCTCTGCCTCTGTCAACTGTATATACATTCCCGCATCCGTGTTCCGAGGAACACGAATACAATGAGACTAAACCAATCCAAAAATCAAATACTAGGATCCGGCTTAAACAAAAGCCCGCAAGTATCAACTGCCCGAACACCAAAACACGCACAAGTGCGGGTATGTGATCGAACCCTGTCGTAAAACTATACGACCTCTACTCGTTTCGCCCGAAGCTGGGAAGCCCTCTGTGTGGGACTCTAAAGACTCGACAGTACTCTGGAAGTGGGTTTAACCACAAGCTCGTCAGCGGCACTAGCTGTAGATAACGGCTACCCAGGTACCTGTCAAAAGGAAGGCCGACGAGCAAACTCGTCCGAACTCCTACTGAGCCTATCCGTGACAATATTCGTACAGTCCGGTCTCTTCGTCAAAGAGTATCGCATACCGGGTGTAGAGGGTAGTGAACGTCAGACCCTAATAACCTGATAAGTCATGCCGATGTGGTTCAGGACCAATCCGGGAAACTACTGATCAACCTATCAGTAAATCTCAACTGCCTTGGCCAAGGCTTATGGTCCTGTCCAATCGATCACTGTGCGATATCAACTCCTAATACCAAGAGAGACGAATCCCCAACAACCGCTCACTGTCTCCATGTGGCTCGGGACTGAACCCAACCAAAACCTGTTTGCGCGACTAAGTAGAGCCATGGTAGGGTAGTGATCAAAACTCAGTGGGAACTCACACGAGTCAAATGCCGATCTCAGGTCCAAAGACTAACATGTACACATGTCACCTGAGAACTTCCATCTGACAAGGTATAATACGATCTGAAAGTTCTCGGTGTGTCTGTCCAATGTACTCACCCCCAGTGAGCATCTGTATACGATCTTAGGTGAATCAGACCAATGGCTGCGGAACCAACCATCCTCCGACGGGGCTAGAAACGTATACACTAGTCTACTCTAGAGTATCAATGCCCAGTCTCGATACTTACGCGACTAGGGACCATTTAAGGATATGCTTATGGACTACCCTGCTCCCACAAGTATGATCACCATCACAACGTAGGTAGTCAAGCAAGATCCTAGGGGCATTATCAACATGTAACCGCAATATGTAATAACGAGTATGACATATGCCATGTTAAGATAAAGACAAACCATAATAGTATACTACCGTATCGAGTCTTTATCAATATGTGCATGCTAGATATAATAACAATAGAAATAAATACACATATCCTGACAAAGACAAGTCAAATAATATACTATAAAACTGAGCAAGATTGTCCTGTACATACATATCCCTAGCATCCATATGTATACATATACAATACTGGCCTCCAGGGCATATATATCCAACAATCTCCCACTTGCACTAAAGTCCAGTGATTGGCGTACCGAATACCCAACGTCTGCACTAAGGCCAGCTGCTGGCGTACCGCATACCCAACATCTCAAAAAGTCGCTCGAACTGTGCTTGAGGGAGGGCCTTTGTAAATGGATCCGCCGTGTTCTCTTTCGTATCCACTCTCCGGACCTCGATCTCCTGGCGATCTACGATCTCTCTGATAAGTTGATACCGCCTTAAGATGTGCCTGGATTTCTGATGGGACTTTCGCTAAAGGTATAGCCCCATTATTATTGCAATACAAAGGTATTGGGTCAACAATGGACGGAACTACCTGAAGTTCAGCTATGAACTTCTTCATCCAGACCGCTTCTTTTGCGGCATCGCTTGCAACAATGTATTCAGCCTCCATCGTCAACTCTGCAACGGTGTCCTGTTTGGAACTCCTCCAACACACCGCCCCTCCGTTGAGGGTAAACACAAAACCCGAGATAGACTTGCTGTCATCTTTGTCACTCTGGAAGCTTGAGTCGGTAAAGGAATTGGCCCTGAGATCTCCATAACCGTAAACCAGGAACATCTCTTTAGTCCTTCTCAGGTACTTGAGAATGTTCTTCACTGTTGTCCAGTGGTTCTCACATAGGTTTGACTGATACCGGCTCACCATGCTTAGCGCGTAAGCTACATCTGGTCTTGTACATAGCATCGCATACATTATAGATCCTACCGCTAAAGCGTAGGGTATAGTGCCCATGTAAACCCTCTCCTCATCAGTCTTGGGAGACATCTCCTTGGAGAGGGTGATTCTGTGCAATGCGGGTATGTTACCGTGCTTGGAATCTTCCATTCTAAATCTCTTTATTATGGTCTCTATGTACCTAGACTGCAAAAGTCCCAATAATCTCTTAGATCTATCTCTGTAGATCTTGATCCCTAGAATGTACAAGGCATCACCTAGGTCTTTCATAAAGAACCTTTGTGATAAGAATAGCTTGACCGATTGCAGCATAAGAATGTCATTTCCTATCAAAAGAATGTCGTCCACGTACAAGATTAGGAACACGACAGTTCGTCCTACAATCTTCTTATATATACATGGTTCATCTTCGTTTTTGATGAATCCATAGTCTTTGATTGTTTCATCAAAACAGATGTTCCAGCTCTGCGATGCTTGCTTTAATCCATAAATGGATTTAAGCAACATGCACACCTTTCCGCTGCTCCTAGTGTCTACAAAACCTTCTGGCTGATCCATGTAAACGCACTCTTCCAAACTACCATTTAGAAAAGCAGTTTTTACATCCATCTGCCAGATCTCATAGTCATGGAAGGCATCAATGGTAAGTAGGATCTGAATGGATTTGAGCATAGCCACTGGAGAAATAGTTTCGTCATAGTCCACACCAGGTCTTTGACGAAAACCTTTTGCAACGAGTCTAGCCTTATAGGTTTTCACCTGCCTATCTATACCAAGTTTCCTTTTGTAGATCCATTTGAATCCAACGGGTTTTACCCCAGGTGGAGCAATATCTAAGGTCCACACTTTATTGGTGTACATGGACTCCATTTCGGATCGCATAGCATCCAGCCACTTATCAGAGTCCCTACTGATAATGGCATGCCTGAAACTGGTAGGATCATCTTTTTCCAAGATGCAATCCTATCGATCCCCGTCTATGAGAAAACCATAGTATCCCTCAGGCGGATGCGAATCCTACCAGATCTGCGGAGTGGCTGAGGTTCGTCTGGGACAATTGAATTTTCTAGTTCTACTAAATCCTCAGTTTGAGTTTGTGGTTCAGATATTTCATCTAGTTCTACCGTGCTCCCACTTATTTCTTTTGCAAGAAATTGCCACTCCAAAAGGGTGGCGCAACGAGCAACGAACACCTTCTGTTCCTCAGTGTGGTAGAACAGATATCCCAGAGAATTTCTAGGATATCCCACAAACTTGCACAAAACTGATCGTGCCTGAAGCTTGTCCGGATTTTGCACCTTTACATTGGCCGGACAACCCTATATCTTAATACATTCAAGATATGGTCTTTTACCACTCCATATTTCATATGGAGTTTTAGGCACAGATTTAGACGGAACCTGATTCAACAAGTACACTGCTGTTTTAACTACTCATCATGGAGCGAACCATGTCCAACAGGGTACGGTTCCTCCGCTCCGATACGCCGTTATGCTGTGGTGTATACAGAGGAGTAAGCTGAGAGAGAATACCATTCTCTTTTAGAAAGTCCCTGAATGCAGTGCTTAAGTACTCCCCTCCTCTATCAGATCAGAGGATCTTGATACTTTTGCCATTCTGGTTCTCTACTTCGTTTCTGAATTCTTTGAATTTCTCAAAAGCTTCAGATTTGTGTTTCATTAGATACAAATACCCGAACCTAGAGAGATCGTCAGTGAATGTGATGAAGTACGAGAACCCACCCCATGCATGTATAGACATCGGACCACACATATCACTGTGTATGAGTACCAAGTGCTCTGCTGCTCTTTCTCCATGTCCGGTGAACGGAGATTTGGTCATCTTTCCTTTGAGACAAGACTGACAAGTTTCATAAGATGAAAACTCGAACGTATTCAAGAGTCCATCTTTATGTAACTTACTTAGTCTTTTCTCTCCGATATGACCAATTCTACAATGCTACAAGTAGGATTCGTTCGTATCTGAACTCTTCCACTTACGTGTATTTTGTACATTGAGAACTATATTCTGATTTAGAATATAGATACCATTACACAGTGTACCTTCTGCAACCAGCACCTTATCAAGGTAAATGTTCATGATATTTCTATCAAGAACAAAGTTATATCCAACTTTATCAAGTAAAGAAACTGATATAATGTTGCACACCATGGAAGGTACATAGTAGCAATTGTTCAAAATTATAGTATTGCCATTTGGCAATACCAGGTGATATTCACCGACGACAGCAGCATTAATTTGTGCTCCGTTCCCTACCCTGAGGAACATATCACCAGGTCCAACTATCCTACTTTTTCTCAGTCCCTGCAATAAATTATAGATATGAGATCCTGATCCGGTATCTAGTACCCAGGAGATAGGACTGACCGAAAAATAGTTCTCAATTACATGTACACCTGAAGTAGATGCATTATTATGCTTTTTCTTCAATTGGGTCTCCTGGGAATCCATACAATCCTCTTTCCCTTACTCATATTTATTATCGCCGTCATAAGTTAGAGCCAAAACGACGTTCCCCAGCCCCGAATAAGAATTCGGATCGGTCAAGCGATACATTTTATTATCTTGATTAGGGCGTGAAATGGTTTCTACCTGGAAAGAGAGAAAAGAAACACTCAGCGTGCACTCTTGCAAGATTAGATTGGTTATTAATTTATCTAACCAGGATGGCTCCCACTGTTTCTTCGAATTCTTCTTCAAACCTTAAAAGAAGAACTAGTCAGGTTAATCGCACGTCACAATACTTATTTAACCTTTCAGCCAGGCTAGTGTTGGTACTTCGAGGGAGGTTTTCCAACGCTTTTGTGAAGTTTCTTAATTATATAACCTCTATTTCCTGGAGGCGTAGCCGCGCTAACACCGTTCTAGACACCAACTTGGTTTATAGCATTGATTGTTAAGTGAAATAATCTCCTAAGAGTAATCCTACTCATCGGTGGGATTGGGATCCAACTATCATTGTGTGATGCACTAGATGGAATCCACTCTAGTCACCACACTCCAGAAGGTATGCTAAATCCTGCAAGTTTCCTGTGTGTTTGAAACTCCCGATGTGGTTTTTCCCCTAACATCTTTATGACCTTGACAATGCCAACATATCATAAGCCTCTAGTCAAGTTCGGCCCGTCATTATCTTGATTAACTTAAACCCACCCGCATATCCCTTGACAATGCCAACATAGCTATGCGATTGTCCTAAATAATCGGAAATAAAGCTGCAAACAAGCAATACTCAGCTACCGATCACTATGCCTTGATAATGCCAAAATACGTAGCTCGAATACTAAGTAGTACCTGTAGGAAATGACGGAGGGCTACGGCTGGGATTTTGGCGAAAAACCCGTTAATGTAATGAATGTGATATCGTTGAAGGAACCTGAGAGGTTTTACTAATATATAGTGGAGAAAACTTTTGCTAAAGAGGTCACTCCCTGTGAAGGGACCTCGGCTCTTTCCTCATCAAATGAGGTGCAGGATATTCCAAACTGAATACCATGATGCAAAGCAAAAATAATCAATTATAGTGCAGTTATTACGTTGACGCAAACTTTTACTCAAGGGGTCACTCCCGATGAAGGGATCTCGGCCCTTGCCTCGTCGAATGACATGCTGGATATTCATAACCGAATACCACTGTGCAAAGCAAAGAGAACGTCTGTAATGTCAGTTTTTAAAACTTGGTTCCAACAACATCTTTTAGGTTTATTTTCTTGCATTAATCAAAATCAATGCGGTCCCATCATTTTAATCTTATCACACCAGAAAAGAACGAAAATATAATGTACGTATATGCCATCCGCATTCGCCACTGGGCCCTGTCATCACCCGTTAGGTTACTTAACTAACGACAGAGCGGGGGCTGGACTAGCGCGGGTGCAAAACATATACAATATCTACTAGTATATATAACATTCGTCCCATTCTTGATAATAAGCAGCATCACGGAATCACAGCCAACAATACAAAATGGTGGATAATCGTGGAGCCCCGGATTTCATTTGAGCCGCAAATGAAACTCGGCGTTCCCGGTCGTGTGGATAACCTATGCAATGAAAACCTGTACCCCCTACGAGTGCAGCGAATAGCCCGCCAATTCTAGAATGAAACCCCCTCCGTGTCAATGCCATGAGATGCGGGCTTGTTGCCTTCTAGAATCTGGCTATTCGGGCACTCCACCGTGGAGCTATCCTAGTAAAGAAAAAGAAAATAATATGTACAAATGGTGACATCGACCTCAACCCGGTCGTGCCACAAAATAATATACAACCTGGCAAAGACGGCAGTCCACATGTCGGACGCTTGCCCCGCAATAACAAATGTACAAATGAATATAAAATGTACTTCTATCATTGCACCACATGCTATCCACCACGACAATCCAACCACAATCTCAGCACAATCACAGAAACATCAACGTGAATGTCATGTTCACAAATCCATCTAAAAGAACATATTGCAGATAGACGGGTTTACCGATCAAATGACATTCACGAACGCAGATGCTAAACTAAATATTGATAGCAAAATACGTATTTTAAAATTTCGATCGACTAAACCTTTCCAAGTGGGTCCAAAGTTCTAATCCAATACTGAAACAAATCTGGGCCCAAAAAATAAACATTCCAGAAACCATAATTCCAAACAAAAGAACCCCAAAAGTAATATTGAGCACATAAGCCCCAATATCGCCACGGAACCGCGGCCAATATGTGATTTGCACAGCGGTTCCGTGGTGTGTTAGAGGGATCGTGGGCCCAAATTTCTTGAGGGTACTTATAAAGCCTGCACGATTTTCTGAGACCATAAAATTGATTTTTTGACCACTTTTAAATTCGACAGAAACTTTAAAAATGGAATTTTGGTTTGGAAAAATTCAGTCGATCAATATTCTAAACACGTTGAAACTCGCTAATATAGGTTTTATGGCTTGGCTCTGATACCATGAAGGGTTACACTAGCGCCCCGGCCAACTCCCTATGGACAAATGCGGAACAAAAATTTTATAGCGATACAAAACTTGGCGCTAGAATAGCACTAAACCGAATCTTTACCATAAACCTAGTTAGCTAGTTAGGCTTCTATCTACTATGATAGAAAATATACCTAACGGAAAAAAGTCCTTCGGGTCTTCGATCCTCTCCTCATGCTCCTCGATGGAAGTATGGATCGTGCTTGAACTCCGGCTTCCTTGTGTCAATGATTATCCACCCGAGAGTTCCAGCCTTGAGCTTAACCTCTAAATTGAGGTAACTAGAACACTTGGGTTGCTAGACTAAGTGATCTAGAGTGAGTAGAGAGTGGTTTTGGTGGCTTGTTCTCAATCGCCCTTGATTTTCAACTCATAAAACACTAGGGCTTGAGAGAGAGAGGAAGAAGGAGAGAGAGTGTCTTCTTGATAAAATGAAGAGTGGGCTCTCATATGAGGGGAAAAGAATAATAATTTTAATTAGGATAATTGTGATGGTTCATTTTATTTGACTATTATCATGTCACAATTAATGCTAAGCAAACTATCTCATGCTCAACAAAAATATCTAAGTCAACTATGGTCAACAAGTCAAATGGTCAAACCAATTAACCATCACACAATTAACACTAATAAAATTAGTAAACAATTTCATCCATCTCATTATGGTTTTAATCAAGTCAATGGTCAAAACCCTAATGAGGTGTCTCCTTCTCTGCCACTGTCAACTGTATATACATTCTCGCATCCGTGTTCCGAGGAACACGCATACAATGAGACCGAACCAATCCAAAAATCAAATACTAGGATCCGGCTTAAACCAAAGCCCGCAAGTATCAACTGCCCGAACACCAAAACACGCACAAATGCGGGTATGTGATCGAACCCTGTCGTAAAACCATACGACCTCTACTTGTTTCGCCCGAAGCTGGGAAGCTCTCTGTGTGGGACTCTAAAGACTCAACAGTGCTCTGGAAGTGGGTTTAACCACAAGCACGTCAGCGGCACTAGCTGTATATAACGGCTACCCAGGTACCTGTCGAAAGGAAGGCCGACGAGCAAACTCGTCCGAACTCCTACTGAGCCTATCCGTGACAATATTCGTACAGTCCGGTCTTTTCGTCAAAGAGTATCGCATATCGGGTCTAGGAGTGGTGAACGTCAGACCCTAATAACCTGATAAGTCGTGCTAATGTTGTTCAGGACCAATCCGGGAAACTATTGATCAACCTATCAGTAAATCCCAACTTCCCTGGCCAAGGTCTTATGGTCCTGACCAATCGATCACTGTGCGATATCAACTCCCAATACTAGGAGAGACGAATCCCCAACAAACGCTCACTGCCTCCATGTGGCTCGGGAGTGAACCCAACCAAAACCTGTTTGCACGACTCAGTAGAGCCGTGGTAGGGTAGTGATCAAAACTCAGTGGAACTCACATGAGACAAATGCTGATCTCAGGTCCAAATACTAACCTGCACAAATGCCACCTGAGAAATTCCATCTGACGATAGGTATAGTACATCTGGAAGTTCTCGGCAAGTCCGTCCAGTGTACTCACCCCTAATGAGAACCTGTATACGATCTTATGTGCATCAGACCAATTGCAGCGGGACCAACCATCCCCCGACGGGGCTAGAAACGTATACACTAGTCTACTCTAGAGTATCAATGCCCAGTCTCAATACTCACGCAAGGATGTGCTTATGGACTACTGTAACAACCGAGTTCATTTATACCAATTTCAGTTCCCGTATTTATATATCTGTGGTATTTTACTGATTTATCATGTCTGGGTGAGAATGGTGTTTTACATTTTTATATTGCATTCGATCCGACCCGCTTGCTTGAACTTGTTGATTCATATTTATAGATTACCCTGGCTTGTTACATAGATACGTGCATCAAATGTAAACTGCATACTGGCATTTCATCTAGCATCGCATATTTTTACATATAACATTTTAGATCATGTATAATAAATTAAAATTGCATTTCATAGCCTGCATGATACCCCTAGCCCTGTGGTAGCGTCTGCGCATCTTGTTCTCGTCCCGTTCAGTGAAACGGACGTGTTTGGATAGCTACGCGCACGTACGTGCATCCGTTCTTGGGGGTATGCATTTTGTTACCTAATCATTCATTTTAAAATTTGGAAGTTGCATATAATTTTCGTATTTTAAATCTGAAATTTTAGACCCGACCCGGGCGCATTTTGGAATATTTTTGTATCCCGCCTAAATTCAAATTTATTTAATATTTTATTTTAATTTTACCTTTAAAATTTCGTTAACTAATAAATTTTAACAGACAATCTTTCCTTATTTTGTTTTAAATCGAAAATCTTTTTTTAAAATTTTAAATCCTTTCTCAACTGACCCCAGCCTTTCCCCAGCTCTCTCCTCTTTTGTCTTGTGGGCCCCAATTTTCTCCCTCCCTTTCTTTTCTTCCTCTCTTTCTCTCTCTCTCTCTCTCTCTCACCGCTATCTCTTTCTCTCTCTCCCATATAAAACAAGATTATCTCTCCTAACTGTTCACGTAACTCTCTCTCTCTCTCCCCTCTCAATCTCCTTTTTCTCTCCTCTCTCTCTCTCAGAATCTCTCTCTCCTCTCGCTATATCTCTCTCTCTCCCCCTATATATATTTATTAACTCCTTCTCCTTCCTCTCTCTTTTCTTTAAACCCATAACCACGAACCCTAGCCCTCGTCTGCCTCCACCTCGCCGTCGCCCAAAACCCCCGACGACGCCATTCCCGACCTTGCCGCCTCCTCACACCCATCGCCTTCACCTTCTCTCCCCTTCCCGAGCCCTGCACACGCACCTGAGAAGGAACCTGAGCCCCTGCACACCACTTCACCGCGAGCGGCGATTACCGGAGAGATGTCGTCATCGCCCTCGTCCTAAATCCGGCGCAACAGTGAACCTAGAACCCCCTTCTTCCTTCTTTCTTTCTTTCTTTCCTTCATTCTGTTCTTTTTAAAAGCCTTCTGTCCTCTGCAGGTTACCTCGTCGGAGCTCCGTCGACGTCGTCAACACCCTCACGACCCTCTCTTCAGACCACAGCGAGCTTCCTCTTCTCATTCTTCTTCTTCCTCCTTCCCTTCTTCTCTTCTTCTTTCTTTCTACACCTTCTTTTCTTTTAAAAAAGAAGTTCTCTGCCTTTTAGATCGCCTAAACCTGGTCATGCCGTCGACGATCCCGTCGACCCAGCGAGTGTACCTGACTCGTGTGATCACCTTGTACGTTGTTTGGATCCGTTCCGTGTACCGTGCACGCGTCGCGACTTTTTCCGCCGACGTGAGACGTTCCGTACACCCGTTTCTTGATCCGTCTAGGCAAGTAAAACTTGCTACATGCTATTTATATTATTTCATATTTATTTAAATACATATTAAACCTGTTGTTAGAATCTAGTGCCCCATATTACATTTTAACATTTCGATGTTCCGTTTATATCATTTTAGATCTAGAACATGAAAACATATCATATTGCATATTAGATTATAATACATTATACCCACGTCCATATTTATATCACATATTGCTTAGTTGTATAGCCCATAGTACTCTTTTTAATAGTTTATAACCTTTCGGACACCCCTTTGCATACATCTAGCCTATTATATATACAATTGCATCCCTAGATCATTTAATACATAATAATGTGATTTTAGCATTCCATATTTGATAAAGTGTATTTTAATTAGTGTTGGAACTATAACCTTAACCCAAATCGATAACTGTGCATCCATATGTTTTAATCTGTACCTATTTGCATACCACGTCACAATATTCCATTTTATTGTTCCATTAGTACCCCATACTTGTTTTTTATACCCATGCTTATTATAGTTTGATTATGAGTACCCATGTGACATATGTGCACCCCCTGACATGACTTGATACACTACTACTTGATACGACTTGATACCGTGCACTTCTTGACATGATTGGATTTGTATACACTACCTGACTTGACCTGTTGTACCAAAGCTTGACCTGTTACCTGATCTTGTTACTAATGCCAACAACCTTGACATGTTGTCCATACGGACATTTCCTGTTGTCTATCCAGACAAGCCTGTACCTGCTTGATCCTGTGTTGGCATTAACTCAAGATTTATTAATACCTGACTTGACAATATAACTTGGGGTATGGGGAAATCAATGATGAAACCTGACTTGTAACTCGACAGTTCGATACCTTTACTGATCAGTCTTACGGGCTAGGCCAGCCCCGGGATGATGATGCTGACATCACTCGTCATTACATACTATCCTTTTTACTGCCTTGCGGCACATCTCAGATTCAGCCCAAGAGTCTTAGACCGTGATCCCGGGCACGCACGGGATACTATTGAGTTACATCGATGATTCATCAAATTGATTTCAAAGACTTGAGAGTAGTTAACACAGTAGACCAGTTTATATTACTCACTGTACTACCCTTCACTGACATCATTTATATTGTTGTTTTTACCTGTTTTACCATTCATGCTCATACATGTATGTCTTGCTACCCCTGTTTATATTATTGCTTGATATTATGACGCGCTGACGTCTGGGTTTTGCATGGCCCAGATTCTTTACCTTTGCTGCAGGCCGAGCAGGAGTATTTCAGTCAGCAGGCTGAGCAGTGAAGACTTATTAGTAGTTAGTTTATTTTTCCCTTCCAGTATTTTCATTTCTGATGTGAGCCTGCATTATGGGACGTACATTCTAGTTTATTCCTGTATTGGATCTTTTGCTTCCGCATTATTTTATTCTTGACTCGTTTTATTCTGGCCTATGGACATGTATTAGATAGTTGTTATTATTGTTCTTGATATCTCTACAGTCGTAATGTGACCGTGAAAGGATATTTTCTATCCACAGGTAGCATGGTTTCCTATGTCACGTGCCTATGTTAGCGTACTCTGGGAAGCGGGGCGTGACAACTACCCTGCTCCCACAAGTATGATCACCATCACAACGCAAGTAGTCAAGCAAGATCCTAGGGGCTTTATCAACATGTAACCGCAATATGTAATAACGAGTATGACATATGCCAAGTTAAGATAAAGACAAACCATAATAGTATACTACCGTATCAAGTCTTTATCAATATGTGCAAGCTAGATATAATAAAAATAGAAATAAATACACATATCCTGACAATGACAAGTCAAATAATATACTATAAAACTGAGAAAGATTTTCCTGTACATACATATCCCTAGCATCCATATGTATACATATACAATACTGGCCTCTAGAGCATATATATCCAACAATAACGTATTCTAGTCTCGCGGTATAGGTTATATATGATATAATCAGATTATTGAATCAAGTGTTGATTCAATAATTTGTTATATGTATATTTGATATACATAGAATTGATATTAGTCGGTTATATATGATATAGCTGGATTATTAAATCAAGTGTTGATTTAATAATTTAATATATAATTATATATTAATATATATTAACTAATATTAGCAAACTAAAGAATTTCTTCTCTTGATGTATGTATATATGATGATATATACATTTATGTGATATATATACATTTGTATAATATATTACATATACTATTGTGTCATGCTAGATGATACATTGGACATGGGTGTATAAGACTCACACCAAACTAAAGATAATTTGGGTGATTTAATTATTAAGGGGAAAACCAAAATTAGGTGGAAATTAGCATGGCTTAAGTTGCTTTTGGATGCTTGTAGAAGTTTTGACTTATTCCACTAATTTTGTTTTACTCTAAATATTTATTAACCTAACCATTATCTCTAGCCATGGTTAACTCTCTTGATATATCTCTTGAGATATTTTTTCCACCCTAGTTGATTCATTCGTCATCTTCTTCATCATATTTTGCTCCCTAGCTTTTGGTGAGGTGATAAAAGAAAAGGAGAAAGAGAATTCTAAAATGAGCAGAATTCCTACTTCATCAAGCTGCTCTCATCCAGCCCATTAGTATAGCTTGTTTGCTTCACTTATTCCTTAGTTAGTGAAGAGGTATCTTGAGTTAGAGATTCTTCAAGGTGCATCATCTTCAGCCTCGAAGATCCTTAAGCAAGCTTGTTCCTTTCACCAAGTGGAGCCTAAGAAGAGTTCGAGGGACCATCACTTAGAGCTAAGTGACTACTACTTGGAGTTTTAGAAGTGAAGGACCGGTGTACAAAGGTTGTATTCTCTATTCACTTATTGTAAAGTTGTTTATATGCTTAGAAACCCTAATTCTCTAGTTCGATTCTAAGTTAGTGTAGCTTAGACTTCTAAATTTTTTTAAATTGCATACTTGATGCATGTAGAAACCAAGTATAGGTGCTAAGAAACACTTTCATGGTATCAGAGCCAAGCTAGAGCATTAGGTGTAACCTAGACGGCGTTAAAGTGTTCGATCGAACATCGAAACCCATATTTCCCGAGTTTCTAGAAATTTTTTCAAAAGTTGGAATTTTTAAGATTAAAAATATGCAGAAAAATGTGCAGGGTTTTCTATGGATCCACAAGAAAAAAGAGAGCCCAACTCGACCAAACGGCCGTGCAACTACGGAAAAACCATAGGTTTAGCCACAGTTCCGCGGCATTGTTGGTGAGTCAGGGACTTCCCTTTCTTGTGTTGCTCCGTAGGGATATTTGGCACTTTCTGGGTATTTTAAATGAGACTCAAGTGTTGAGATCTTTGGGATTTGTGGGTGTTTGATGAATCGATCGAAATGTTTAACATCGTCCAGATTATTTTGATATGCGATACAATATTTAGAATCCACAATAATTAGTTTCTTGAAAACTAGTTAGTGTTCTGTAAATCTAGCAATTTAGTCCCTTTTGATAGATTTCCTCGGAGTTTCGATTCGGATCAAAACTCCGTCGCAATCTCATATTGTACGCGGATAGTCGCCGGGTACACTACTAGATAGCCATGCCCCATAGCCCTGACTAAGTGACTCTAGGAGAACTCCGTTGCCGAAAGCATCTGGTTGGGTGCTCGCGGGCACGATTTTTCGCCTAAGTGCACTTCGTCGACGGCATCGGGGGTGCAGCCATCTACTAATGTTTCCGACGAGCATTCGATCAGGTAGTCAAGAATCTCATTGAATTACCTGACTAAGTTATTGAAAAGTGTTTCCGATTAGAGACTAAAATGCGAGGCTTATAATGTTAGGCATGAAATTAGGAGTATGAGATATTCCAGGTTTATGATGTCTAAGGTGTTGCGGATTCTAATTATTGTAGTTTTCATTTTCTTTTCTGTGACCGTAAGTGTAATATGTGGTATATCGCCAATTTTGTTGCTATACGTTAATGACTTTCGGGATACACATATTTACTTACGTTGATGACATGTGATGTTATGTGTTGCTGTGATATGTTATATTGGATCATCGTGATTGAATAGCCAAGGGTTTTTGCGTGAGATGAGAGTTTTTCATTTTCATTTATGTAAAAATTTGTATGTAATATTCTTTTATTGGGACACTTCCGGGTTGAGGATGATGTCACTATCGATGTATATTATTTTCTTTTCCGCATTTGGATAGACCCAAGGTGAGGACCACAAGTAACTGGGTTCTAGAGTCCAGTGGAAGACCATCTTGAGGAGTCAAGACCAGGTCTCCTAACTCTAGAATTGGTAGGGTTTCTTGCCGCTCTCATAGGGGTCTATGGATGTGGGTTTGGCTATTCATTACGACTGTGGATTCCATGTTTTTTACTGGCTTTATTTAAAATGCGGACCTCCTACTATATCCTATGTTTCATATGTTGATTTTTGCTGCAATGTTCTGTGATGTGATCATATAACTGTGTGAGACAAATACTTTATATTATATATATGATATATAATAAATGTTGCTTATATTTTGCACCCGCGCTAGTCCAGCCCCCGCTCTACCGGTAGTTAAGTAACCTAACGGTGAATGACAGGGCCTTGTAGAGAATGCGGAAGGCATAAGCGTATGTTGTATTTTTATTTTTTTATCTGTGATGTTTAAGAAACATAAATGATGGGACTTCATTAATGAGATTAATGAAAAGAAAATAAACTTAAAGATGTTGTAGAATCAAAATTTTCAAAAAGGTAGCTCTAGTTCTTGCTTTGCATAGGGGTATTCCTTGATGAATATCCAGCACCTCATTCGATGAGGAAATAGCCAAGATCCTCTCACCGGGAATGACCTCTTTAGCAAAAGATAGCAAATGCTACAACCCACTCGTTTTTTTTTTTGAAAACTATTCGATTTTAAAAGCGGAGCATAAACCACTCATTTTCAAATCACTCGGTTCTACAACGATATCAAGTTCATTACGCAAAAGGTTTTCTTAAAAACCTGTCATAACCCTCCGTCATTTCAGCTAAGGACTATTTTGTATTCGTGCTACGTTTGTTGACCTTGTTAAGGCATAGTGTGCGGTAGCTGATTAGTGCTTATCTGTAACCATATGAAGCGATTGGATTAGGGTAGTCGTACGGCCTTATTGACCTTGTCAAGGGTCGTACGGGTAGGTTGAATTCAATCAGGAAATGAACGGGTTGAACTTGACTTGAGGTTTATGATTTGTTGACCTTGTCAAGGTCATAAATCGCTTGGGGAAAAAATAGATATTGGGAATTTCAAGTGTTGAAATTTGTAATGAGATTGCATACCTTCTATGAGATAGTTGAATCCCGATACCCACTGCGAGTAAGAGTTACTCCTAGGAGAGTTTTGCACTTTACAATTAGCTAATCCAGTAGGTGTCTAAGAAAGGTGTTAACGGGGTTATGCCCCTGCGGAAACGAGATTATTTAATTAGTTCCATGCGAAAGCATGGGGAGACTCCCTCGGAGTACCAATACCTTTTCTGGCTGAACGATTGGCAAACTTGTAGGGTGTAATTAATCCGGGTAGTCTTACCTTTTAGGGTTTGAAGGAAGATTTAATAAAAACAGTTGGAGTCATCCTGATTAAATAAAATAATAACCAATCTAATCTTTCAAGAGCATACGCTAAAGTGTTTTCTTCTCTCTCTTTCTAGGTAGCGACTATGACACGCCTTAATCAAGATAATAATATGGATATATTGACCGAACTCTCTTATTATACTGAGCTGCGGAACGTTGGTTTCCCTCTATCTTATGATTGTTATAAGTCAAGGCAACGAATAGGGGAATATCGGGATTCCCATGCAACCCGAACGAGGAATGAGCATGCTGATGCATCTTCTTCGAGTGTGTTCGTTATCGAGAACTTTTTCTCAGTTTAGTCTACGTCCTGGGTATTAGATACCGGATCAGGATCCCACCTTTGTAATATGTTACATGGGCTAAAGAAAGGTAGAGAACTGGGATTGGGTGATATCTCTCTCAGAGTAGGGAATGGTGCAAACATAACAGCCAAAGCAGTTGGCACATATCACCTAGTATTACTTAGTGGTAATACATTGATTCTAAACGACTGTTATTACGTACCAGAAATTATGTGCAATATTATATCAGTATCTATATTACATAAAAATGGATATAACTTTGTATTGGCGGATAATGTTATGAACATTTTCCTAAATAAAGTGTTGATTGGTTTTGGCACGCTATATAACGGTATATACATTCTGAATTAAAATACAGTTCTTAACATACAGAACACACAAGAGAAAAATTTCAGAAATGAACGAAGCCTTCTTGTGGCACTGTAGACTAGGTCATATCAATTCGACAAGAATAGCTAAGTTACATAAAGATGGATATTTGAATCCGTTCGAATTTACATCTTATGAAACTTACCAGTCATGCCTTAAAGGCAAGTTGACTAAAACTCCGTTTACTGGTCACGGAGAAAGAGCTACTTGTTGGCTATAGTGCCCTCAAGGCAATTATCATAGTCGCAAGCAGGTGATCATGATGATTGAGGGAGGACCTATACCGATAAAACAGTCTTACTCGAGATGATAGCATGCTATCTGGTTTGTCATTATCATCATGTATATGTTGATAAAACCCATAGGATTCTTGCTTGACTACCAGCATTATGATGACGTTCACATACGTGGGAGCTGGGGGTCTATAAGCACATCCTTAAATGTCCCTAGTCGTGGGAGTATCGAGACTGGGCATCGATACTCCAGTGTAGACTGGTGTATACTTATCTAGAGCCTAATGAGGGGCGGTGGCCGGTTTCACAAGCCATTGGTGTTAGTTGTTCACCTAAGATAGTATACAGGTGCTCATTGGGTTATGAGTACACTGGACGAACTCGCCGGGAAAATACTAGTTGGTATTATACCTATTTTCAGATAGATGTTCCCTGGTGACATGTGTACAGGTTAGTCTGTCGACCTGAGATCGTCATTTGTCTCGTGTGAGTTCCCACTGTGCTTTGATTACTACCCTACCACGGCTCAAAGGAGTCATACAAACATGTTTTAGTTGGGTACAGTCCTGAGCCACATGGAGGTAGTGAGCGGATCGTCGGGGATTCACCTCTCCCGGTATTGGGGGTTGATGTCGCGCTGTGCACGGGTAGCCATCACTAGAAATCCTCGGCCGAGATATGTGAGAATTACCGATCCAGGATCGATAGTTTCTCAGGTAGTGATTGGTTTCATACCGACACAAATTATCGCGTTGTTAGGGGTCTGACTTTATCCACCCCCTAGACTCGATATGCGATACTCTTAGACAAACAGACCGGACTGTACGGATATTGTCACTGACAGGCTCAGTAGGAATATGGATGAGTTTGCTCGTCGGCCTTCCTTTCGCTCAATACCTGGGTAGCCGTTATGTACAGCTAGTACCGCTGACGTGCTTGTGGTTAAACCCACTGCCAGCGTATTGACGGGCCTTTGGAGTCCCACACAGAGGGTTTTCACGGTTCAGGCAATATGGTATAGTTGACGTATGTTGATACATACAGGTGTCCGATTAAATATGTGCACAGGCTGCACAGACTTTAATCGGACGGTTGATAATACTAGCGGCTTAGGATTAAGCCAGATTGTTAAATCAAGTTTTGATTTAATAATTTACGTTCTAGTATTATTTCTCACTATTCATTTTCTCTCTTTGGCTATTCGTATTTTCGTACGAATACGCGTATGTGTATTTCGATACATATACCGGGAAGAATTCCGTATTTATACGGAATGGCTTCTAGAAGATGAAACTTCATTATTGATTTTCTTTTGAAAATCATTTTGTTTATAATGAGGTGGAAAAGGTGACATGGCTAGGCATGGGTCTTTTGGTCAAAGCATGGACTTTGGCAATGTAGAGATTGGTATGGGTAATTGTTTATTGCTTAATTTGGTAAGTGTTTTGTGTGAATAATGAGAGAGAGGAGAGAGAGGGGCCGGCCACACTAGATGAGGTGTGGGGGCTTGCTCATTTTGATCACAACACTCTCTCACTCTCATTTTTGATGATACACCCAAAAACACTTAGCCATTTTTCTTAGCTCATGCCTTCCATGCTTTCATCACCTCCACATCTTCTATGGTTGTTCTATGAGCATAATATTTTGAGAGAAAAATATGGTGAGACTATCCTACACCCCCCACCCTCCACTACTAGCGATCTTGGAGGGTCGGTTGGTCCGTTTGACGAACCTAGAGCTTGTGTCGTTTCCCTTGGGTGGATCATCGGAGATGAAGGAAGACCAGCAACCAAAGTCGATCCGCATCACTAGGAGCTTGGAAATGGTTGAAGACCTAAAGGACTTGGTTCATTAGGTTTAACCATTCTATCTCTTTTCTTAGCATGCTAGTTATTAGGGTTAATGGTTTCGATCTTGCAAATCGGGTAATGATAGTGCCGGGTTTTATTAAATTTTTGTTCCGCATTTGGCCACGGTTCGATGGCCGGGGCGCTCCCATAACCCTTCACTACTGAACTCTTGGGACTAATACATAATGATGTATGTGGTCCCATGTCTACACATACCAGGAATGGTTCTTTATACTTTATCACATTCACTGATGATCTCTCAGGATATGGACATGTGTTCCTGTTGAAACATAAGTCTGAAGCATTTGAGAAATTCAAGGAATATAAGTGTGAAGTAGATAACCAAACGGGTAAAAGTATTAAAATCTTTCGATCTGATCGGGGAGGAGAATACTTAAGCACGGAATTTCTGGATTATTTAAAAGAGAATGGGATTTTTCTTTCAGCTTACTCCTCCATATACACCACAACACAACGGTGTATAGGAGCGGTGAAACCGCACTCTATTAGATATGGTGCTCTCTATGATGAATATTGCTGAGTTACCTATTTCCTTTTGGGGTTATACGCTTGAGACAGCCGCATACCTATTGAATCAAGTTTCATCAAAATCGGTGCCTACCACTCCATATGAGATATGAGAAGGGAAGAGACCATGTCTTAATTTCATTAAGATATGGGGTTGTCCGGCTATGTTAAAAAGAAAAATCCAGACAAGCTTGATGCAAGATCTGTTCTATGCAAGTTTGTAGGATATCCCAAGCATTCGCGAGGGTATATCTTCTACTACACTGAGGAACAAAAGGTGTTTGTTTCTCGGAATGCCACCATTTTAGAAAAGGAATTTCTTAAGAAAGAAATTACTGGTCATGAAGTAGAACTGGAAGAAGTTCCAGCTACACAAACTATAGCTGATGATTTGGTAGAACCGGAGGATTCAATAGTCTTCAACGAATCTCAGCCTCTCCACAGATCTAGTATGGTTCCTCATCCACCTGAGAGATACTACGGTTTTCTCATTGACGGTGGGAGCGAGGATTGCATCATGGAAGATGATGACCCAACTAGTTTCGAGCAGACCATCACAAATGGGGACTCTATGAAATGGCTGGATGCAATGCGATCTGAGATGGAATCCATGTACACTAACAAAGTATGGACTTTGGAAGTTGCTCCTGAAGGAGTAAAACCCATCGGGAGCAAGTGGATCTTTAAGAAGAAACTAGGTGTAGATGGAAAAGTTAAGACTTTCAAAGCTAGACTTGTACCAAAAGGTTTTCGTTAATGACCTGGTGTCGATTATAATAAAACCTTTTCTCCAGTGGCTATACTTAAGTCCATCCGGATCCTACTTGTCATCGCTGCATACCATGATTACGAAATCTAGCTGATGGACATCAAGACTGCTTTTCTAAATGGTGATTTAGAAGAGAGCGTGTACATGACACAGCCAGATGTCTTCGTAGATAGTGGGAGCAGCGGAAAAGTGTGCAAGCTGCTTAAATCAATCTACCGATTAAAGCAGGCATCGCGGAGTTGGAACATCTATTTTGATGTGGCAGTCAAAGAGTTTGACTTCATCAAAAACGTAGATGAACCTTGTATATACAAGAAAGTTGTAGAGAGTAAGGTTGTCTTCCTAGTATTGTACGTGGATGATATACTCTTGATAGGAAATGATATTCCTATGCTAAACTCGGTCAAGCTCTACTTATCACAACGGTTCTCCATGAAAGATCTAGGTGATGCCTCCTACATCCTGGGGATTAAGATCTATAGAGATAGATCTAAGTGGGTGTTGGAATTTTCCAAATCCAGGTACATTGACACCATACTAAAAAGGTTTAGTATGAATGATTCTAAGCATGGTAATTTACCCGCTTGTTTTGGAATCACCCTCTCCAAATAGATGTCTCTTAAGACTGATTTGGAGAGAGCTCGCATACAAGGGATACCCTATGCTTCTGCAGTAGGGTCAATCATATACGTGATGTTATATACTAGACCGGATGTAGATTACGCACTTTAGTGTAGTAAATAGGTATCAATCAGATCCCGGGGAAAAGCACTGGACAGTTGTGAAGAACATTCTTAAGTACTTGAGAAGGATTAAAGAAATTTTCTTGGTGTATGGTAACGGTGAACTCCAGGTGGAGTCCTTTACCGATTCGAGCTTCCAGAGTGATAAGGACGACAGTAAGTCGGTCTCGGGTTTTGTCTTTACCCTCAATAGAGGGGCGGTAAGTTGGAAGAGTTCAAAGCAAGATACCATTGTAGACTCGACGATGGAGGATGAATACATCGCTGCCAACGTTGCCGCCAAAGAGGTTGTCTGGATAAAGAAGTTCATCGCTGAACTTTGTGTGGTTCCGTTTATTGAGCATCCAATACCTTTGTATTGCAATAACAATGGAGCTATGGCTTTTGCCAAGGAACCCCGGTCTCACCAGCGATCCAGACATATTCTTAGGCGGTATCACTTGATCCTAGAGATAGTTGATCGCCGAAAGATCGAGGTCAGGAGAGTTGACATGAAGAGTAACACGGCGGATCCACTCACGAAGGCCCTCCCCCAAATAAAATTTGAGAGACTTTTTGTGATGTTGGGTATGAGATACTACAACAATTGGCTTTAGTGCAAGTGGGAGATTGTTAGTTATATGTATGCCGTTAAGGCCATTATTGTATATTATTTTATATTATAGTGGATGCTTGGACATATATATATATAAAGGACTTTCTTGCTCGACTTGATAGTATGTTATCTGGTTGCTCTTTGTCTTAACAAGTATACTAGTATTATTATATTGTCTCTCTCTGATACATGTTGATAAAGCCCTTAGGATGTTAGCTTGACTACCAGGACTATGACGCAAATTATACTAGTGGGGTTTGGGTAGTCCGTAAGAACATATTTTAATTGTTCCTAGTCGAGAGAGTATCGAGACAAGGCATCGATATTCCAGAGTAGACTAGTGTGTACGTTTCTTGACCCTGTATGGAGCGATGGATGATCCCACATCCATTAGTGTTTAACATCAAAGATTGTACACGGGTGCTCATTAGAGAATGGGTACATCGAAGAAGACACGGCGGGAACTCCTAGTTAGTATAAATATCGTCAGATAGCAGTTATCTGGTGACACTGGTACAGGTTAGTCTGTAGACTCGATATCGTCATAGAGTCTTGTGTGGTTCCCATTGTGCTTTGATTTCCTTCCTACTACGGCTTAAAGGAGTCGTGCAAACAGATGGATTTTGGATACAATCCCGAGTCACATGGAGGCAATGAGCGATAGGAGGGGTTTCGTCTCTCCCGGTATTGGGGGTTGATGTTGCGCTATGCTCGATTGGCTATAATAGCAAGTCCCTAGCCAGGGCTGATGAGATTTACTGGTAAGTGTTATTAGTAGTTTCTTGAATGGTTATAGGCCATACATCGGCATGATTTATCAAGTTATTGGGGTCTGACGATTCCACCCCTAGACTTGATATGTGACATATTAGACGAAGAGACCGGACTGTACGGTAGTGTTGCTTATAGGCTTTGCGGGGAGTTGGGACATGCTTGCTTGTTAATCTTCTATTCGCTCAATACTTAGGTAGCCGTTACGTCCAGCTATTACCGCTGACGACTTGTGGGTGACTGATGTGATCATTACCTACTACTGGCGTATTGACGAGTCTTTAGAGTCCCACAAAGAGGGTTCCTAGCTCAAGCGAAACGGTGTAGGGCACATATGTGATATGTGCGGGACCGAGATTAAATATGTATATGTGATACCATATTCTAATCTCGCGATTTTTTGAAAGTAACCAAGGAAATTCGTTATAGTTTTGCAGGATCCGCTTCGACCATCCTGGTAATATGTGATATAATCGGATTATTGAATCAGGTGTTGATTCAATGATTTATTATATGTATATTTGATATACATAGAAATGATATTAGTTGGTTATAAATGATATAGCCGGATTATTAAATCAAGTGTTGATTTAATAATTTAATATATAATTTTATATTTGATATATTAATATATATTAACTAATATTCGAAAACTAAAGAATTTTTTCTCTTGATGTATGTATATATGATGATATATACATTTATATGATATACATACATTTGTATAATATATTACATATACTATTGTGTCATGCTAGATGATACATTGGACATGGGTGTATGAGACTCACACCAAACTAAAGATAATTTGGGTGATTTAATTATTAAGGGAAAAACCAAAATTAGGTGGAAATTAACATGGCTTAAGTTTCTTGTGGAAAGATGTAGAAGTTTTGACTTATTCCACTAATTTTGTTTTACTCTAGATATTTATTAACCCAACCATTATCTTTAGCCATGGTCAACTCTCTTGATATATCTCTTAAGATATTTTTTCACCCTAGTTGATTCATTCATCATCTTCTTCATCTCATTTTGCTCACTAGCTTTTGGTGAGGTGATAAAAGAAAAAGGGAAGAGAATTCTAAACTGAGCAAAATTCCTACTTCATCAATCTACTCTCATCTAGCCTATTAGTGTATGTTGTTTCCTTCACTTATTCCTTAGTTGATGAAGAGGTATCTTTAGTTAGAGATTCCTCAAGATGGATCATCTTCGGCCTCAGAGATCCTTAAGCAAGCTTGTTCCTTTCACCAAGTGGGGCCTAAGAAGAGTTCGAGGGACCATCACTTGGAGCTAAGGGACTACTATTTGGAGCTTTAGAAGTGAAGGACCGGTCTACAAAGGTTGTATTCTCTATCCACTTAGTGTAAAATTGTTTATATGCTTAGACATCCTAATTCTCTAGTTCGATTCTAGGTTAGTATAGCTTAGACCTCTAAATTTTTTTAAATTGCATACTTGATGCATTTAGAAACCAGGTAGAGGTGCTAAGAAATACTTTCAAGTGGGAGCAACGGAAGCGTGTGCAAGCTACTTAAATCAATCTACGGATTAAAGCGGCCATCGCGGAGCTGGAACATCTGTTTTGATAGAACTATCAAAGAGTTTGACTTCATCAAAAATGTAGATGAACCATGTATATATAAGAAAGTAGTAGAGAGTAAGGTTTTCTTTCTTGTATTGTATGTGGATGATATACTCTTGATAGGAAATGATGTTCCTATGCTACACTCGGTCAAGCACTTCTTATCATACAAGTTCTCCATGAAAGATCTAGAAGATGCCTCCTACATCTTGGGGATAAAGATCTATAGAGATAGATCTAAACGGATGTTGGGATTTTCCCAATCTAGGTACATAGACACCATACTAAAGAGGTTTAGTATGGAAGATTCTAAGCGTGGTAATTTACCCACTTGCTCAGGAATCACTCTCTCTAAAGAGATGTCTCCTAAGACTAATTTGGAGTGGGCTCGCTTGCAAGAGATACCCTATGCTTTTGCAGTCGGGTCAATCATGTATGCGATGTTATACACCAAACCGGATGTAGCTTACTCACTAGGTGTAGTGAGTAGGTATCAATCAGATCTAGGGGAGAAACACTGGACAGCTGTGAAGAACATTCTTAAGTACTTAAGAAGGACTAAAGAAATGTTCTTTGTGTATGGTAACGGGTAACTCCAGGTGAAGTCCTTTACCGATTCGAGCTTCGAAAGTGATAAGGACGACAGTAAGTCGGTCTCGAGTTTTTTTTTCACCCTCAATGGAGGGGCGGTTTGTTAAAAGAGTTCCAAGAAATATACCATAGCAGACTCGACGATGGAGGCTGAATACGTCGCTGCCAACGATGCTGCCAAAGAGGCTGTCTGGATGAAAAAGTTCATAAGATGAACTTGGAGTGGTTTCATCCATTGAGAATCCAATACCTGTGTATTGTGATAACAATGGAGCTGTGTCTTTGGCCAATGAACCCCGGTCCTATCAGTGATCCAGACATATTCTTAGGCGGTATCACCTGATCAGGATGATAGTAGATTGCTGGAAGATCGAGGTCAGGAGAGTTGTTATGAAGGATAACACAGTGGATCCACTCACGAAAGCCCTCCCCCAGATGCAATTCGAGAGAGTTTTTGGGATGTTGGGTATGGATACTACAACAATTGGGCTTAGTGCAAGTGGGAGATTGTTAGTGATATGTATGCCCGAGAAGCCATTATTGTATGATATAGTGGATGCTTAGACATATATATGGAGGACTTTCTTACTCGACATGATAGTATGCTATCTGGTTGCCTTTATTTTAATATGTTCACTGGTATTATTATACTATCTCTCATATACATGTTGACAAATCCCTTAGGATGTTGGCTTGACTACCAGGACTATGATGCGGATTATAATATTGGGACCTAGGTAGTCCACAAGTACATCCTTCAATTGTTCCTAGTCGAGAGAGTGTCAAAACATGGCATCGATATTCCAGAGTAGACTAGTGTGTACATCTCTTGACCCTGTATGGGACGATGGTTGATCCCATATCCATTGGTGTTTGACATCAAAGATTGTACACAGGCGCTCATTAGAGAATGGGTACACCGAACATGACTCGCCGATAACTCCAAGATGGTACTATACCTATCGTCAGATAGCAGTTCTCTGGTGACACTGGTACATGTTAGTCTGTAGACCCGAAATCGTCATAGAGTCTTGTGTGGTTCCCACTGTGTTTTGATTTACTCCCTACCACAGCTCAAAGGAGTCGTGCAAACAAGTGGATTTTGGGTACAGTCCCGAGTCACATGGAGGCAATAAGCTATCAGTAAGGGTTTCGTCTCTCCTGATATAGGGAGTTGATGTTGCGCTATGCTCAATTGGCTATAACAGGAAGTCCCTATCCAGGGTTGTTGATGAGATTTATTGGTAAGTGTTATCAGTATTTTCTCATACCGTTATAGGCCTTACATCGGCATGACTTATCAAGTTATTGGGTCTGACGATTCCACCCCCAGACTCGATATGCGACATATCAGATGAAGAGACTGGACTGTACGATCAGTGTAACCTATAGGCTTCATAGGAGTTTAGACAAGCTTGCTTGTTGATCTTCTAATCGCTCAATACCTGGGTAGTCGTTACGTCCGGCTAGTACCGCTGACGGCTTGTGGGTGACTGTGTGATCATCACCTACTGCTGGCGTATTGACGATTCTTTAGAGTCCCACATAGAAGTTTTCTGGTTCAAGTGAAACGAAGTAGGACACATATATTGATATGTGCGGGGGGGCATATTAAATACAAGTATGTGATACCGTATTCTAATCTGGCGGTTATTTGTTATCGGATATGTTATATGGGATATAACCGGATTATTGAATCAAGTGTTGATTTGATAATATGATATATAGATAAATGATATTAGTCGGTTATATATGATATAACCGGATTATTAAATCAAGTGTTGATTTAATAAATTGATGTGTATTTATATTTGATATAATTATACATTAACTAATATTATAGCTCACTAATAATTTGCTTATCTTTATGTGTGTGTGTGTGTGTGATATATATATATATATATATATATATATATATATATATATGAAGCATAGCATGGTTTTTCTATTTTTGGAAAATAGAAAAAATGAGGTGGAAAATGGGGAGACTTTTTGTGGTATGGAGCATAGCATGGCTTATTCTTTTTTATATGCATTTGCTTGCACTATTGAAGCATGGCTACAATTTTTAATGGTTGAAAATCGTATGCTTCAATAATGGGTGAGAAAAAGAAGAGTCGTTCTACACTTCATTCTTCACTTGAGTTATTTTCCTCACTTGAGCTCCTTGCTCTCTAGCTTTCTCCATTTTCTTCACCTCCTCCTCCAAGCTCAATCTCTCACATGAGTTGTGAAACCTTGAGCTTGTGAGAATCCTAGTGAGTAAACAACACCCCTACTTCACCATCCTACACTAGATTAGCACTTTAGTGTAGTGTGCTTCCTTCACTAAAGAGTTTAGTGAAGAGGTAGCTTGGATTAGCGGACTTCGGGTGGATCATCTACAGCACGAAGGTCATCGAAGGAAGTTCGTTCAACCTTCAAGTGGAGCCTAGTGGAGTCGTATGGACTACTATATAGAGCTTGAGAAGAGAAGGACACGGTCTATTAAGGTTGTATCCACTTTTCTCTTAGTATAGTTTTTATGATATCATAGTTAAACCCAAATCATCTATTTTAAAATCTTGGTTGGTGTTGATTAGCACCCCGAAATTTTTAAAATGGCATGCTTGATGCTAGTAAAACCCAGTGGCGGTGCTAACAAACACTTTATGAGGCATGGTGGAATTATGATATTATTGTTGGAAAATGATTTGCTTCATAGTCATCAACATTAGCCATTCTTCATATCATTATCCCTTCAACACTCTCTCTCCTTCAAAGCTCTCTTCTTCTTTCTCAAACCCTATAAGCTCTCATATGTTGAGAAACCTAAGGTTCTTGAGACAAATTAATCCATAATTATTCTTTACATCTTCTAGGCTACTTAGCTTGGCAAACTAGGTACCCTAGTTATCTCGGTTTAGAGGTTAAAGCTTGAAGTACATACTCTCGGGCGGTTCGTCTTTGACACGAAGAGGCCGACGTTGCAAGCTCATTTTGTACACTTGAAGAGCTCACGAAGAGGATAAGAAGGCCTCAAAGACTTGTACACTGAGGTATAAAACTCTTACTGAGTAGCTAAACCTCTACGTAGTTAGCTAGTTAAGGTTTCCATATTGATCCCGGAGTTCAAGTCGGTGTTGCGAAGCTTGTAAAAATAATTTTTGTAAATTCTACCTCCCCGTGAACCGGTGGGGTGCGCGATATCGACTTACAGTGGTATCAGAGCCTACTAAACCTTAACTAGCAGTTTAGACGATGTATAGAATTACGAAACCGAAATAACTCCGAAACATCGAAATCAAAGTCCAAGTTTCTGTCGATTTTTTAAGAGGCTCTAAATTTTTTTAAACAATTGCAGAGTGCTCCTTTACTTTTAACTAGAACACCATAGAAAAACGAGCCCTAAACTCCTACTTTTGGCCAGCCAAAATGCTATAATTCCTGGACTGGCCGGTTCTGTAGATGAGTTTGGTCTTGTATTTAGTTTGGTGTTCTGGAATCTTGGAATTAGGTTTTCAGGTGATGTTTTTGAAGGGTTCCCTAGTGCCCGCAGCGCAGCGGAAGCACGGATGGTGAACTAAAAATTCAAGCAAACACGATGGAACCCCGATCCTAGAATCGATCCAAACTCCTAAACTAGCAAACCAAGTATGCAAAGATATGGAATAAAACTTTTGTCGCGTGTCCTTTCAATTGTGGATGACCCCTCCAAGCTCGTAGCCGCCGAGATCGCGCTTGAGAATCGACCACCCTTTGCCGAAGACGATTCACCTGAGGGAACGCGGAGGAGGCTCTAACCCAAGTCCCAAACTTGCTAGGTTTAGATAGTCGGTGATGTAGGAATACTCCACTAAATATTTTCTCTCTCTTGAACCATGCTCACTATGAGAGCAAGAAGAAGAAGGAGGAGAGCTAGAAAAAGCATGAAGCATGAGCTCTAGTGAAGAAGAAGAAAAATCTCATCAAGTCTTCAAGTATAGATAAGAATAGCTATATTACTCAACCATGATGCAATAGTGCATCCAAATGAATTTTTAATAATATAAAATAAAGCCATACCTCTCTACATTGTTTGCAACCATGCTTCACTTTACACCTCATATCCACCTCATTTCCCTTTTAATTTTTCTAAATAGAAAAATAAATATGAGGTCTTCTTTTTCTAGAAGCATTCACATATAAATATGGAATACTTCACCCGGTATATGTATCGCTACATATACGCGTATCCGTATAAAAATACGGATAGCACCAAAGAGACAAAATAAATAGTGAACAATAATACTAAAATATATGTATCAATATATATATATATATAAATTATTAAATCAAAACCTAATTTAATAATCTGACTTAATCCTAAGCCGGCTCGTATTATCAACCGTCCGATTAAAGTCTGTGTATCCTGCACACGTATTTAATTGGACCCCTGCGCATACCATCGTACAGCTCCTACATCTGTCGCCTGAACCGGGAAAACTTTCTGTGTGGGACTCTAAAGACTCGACAATACGCTGGCAGTAAGTTTAACCACAAGCACGTCAGCGGCACTAGCTGTACATAACGGCTACCCGGGTACTTGTCGAAAGGGGGTTGACACTCAAGTGCGTCCTTACCCTACTGAGCTTAAATGTGACAATCTCCATACAGTCCGGTCTCTTCGTCAAAGAGTATCGCATATTGGATCTAGGGGTGGATAACGTCAGACCCCTACTAACCCGATAAGTCATGTCTGAGTCTAGCTCATCACCAACTGCGATACTATAGATCAACCATCAGTAAATCTCGCCAACCGTGGCCACAAATTTCTGGTGATAGCCAACTAAATATGGTGCGACATCGACTCCTAATACCAGGAGAGACGAATCCTTAACAGTCGACTACTGCCTCCATGTAGCTCGGAACTGTACCCAACTAAAACCATTTTGCACGACTCCTTTGAGCTGTGGTAGGGTAGTAATTAAAGTACAGTAGGAACTCACATAAGACAAATGACGACTTCAAGTCAAAGGACTAAGCTGCACTCATGCTACCTGAGAACTTCCATATGACGATAGGTATAATACCATCTAAAAGTTCTCTGCGAGTCTGTCCAATGTACTCACCTCTAATGAGCACCTGTATAGTATCTTAGGCGACATAACACCAATGGCTTGTGAGAACAGCCACCGCCCCTCATCGAGATCTCAAAACGTATACACTAGTCTACTCCGGAATATCGATGCCCAGTCTCGATACTCCCACGACTAGGGATATTTAAGGATGTGCTTATAGACCGCCCAGCTCTCACGTATATGATCACCATCATATTGCTGGTAGTCATTCAAGAATCCTACGGGCTTCATCATTATTATTAATGACACGTAATAACAAGTAAAACGTGTACACATCAATGATAAAGACAAGCCAGATAGCATACTATCATTTTGAGTATGATTATTCTACCTATATAGGTCCTCCCTCAATTATCATAATCGCGTGCCAGCAATTACAATAATTGCCTTGAGGGCACTATATCCAACAATCTCCCACTTGCACTTAAGGATAATTATTGCAGTATCGCATACCCACATCTCGTGTGCTACCGAATACCCAACTTCTCTACTAATCGGTTTCGCAAACTATGTATATGAGATATAACGTGTTCGAGAAATGGCCTTAGTGAATGGATCCGCTACAATGTTCCAACTTCATCTTTCTATATCTCAACTTTGTGGAGATAAACAATCTCCCAATCTAAGCAGTACCCTGCCTAACGAATTTGTCTGGATACCTGATGGGACCAAGTTCATCAATGAACAACTCCTATCCAACAAACTTCTTGGGTTGTATCCTCTGTTGAGTTATAACCGGCACCCTGCACCATGATTACCTCAGTATCCTTATCGGAATACTATCCAATACACTGATCCTCAGAAGAGGGAAAACTCATGACTCTGACAGCATCTTTGTCAAACAGGTAATCTTGGAAACCATAACCAATAATCGCCTCCCAAAGGAGGTTGTCGTTATCTTATACTAAGAACATCCTTTTATGTTATTTACTGCTTCCCTTTGTTTTTCGAGGATTAGATTAATATATGCTTGTTGCAACTAGTGCAAAAGCAATATCTGGTATTATACAAGACTTTGCATGATTGACTCAATTTCCTAAGCAAATGATGTGTCATTCATGCCTTCCCCTCTCTTCATCAGTCAAAAAGACATCCTTTTTAGAGAGGGTGACTCCATCTCCTGCAGGTACACCACTACACCAGGAGTCGTCCATTCTAAAATACTTTTAGAATACTGTCTAAGTACCCGATTTAGGAAACTTCCTAAATCTAGATCTAAAATCATAGATCCAGTCACCAGAATCCCTGATATTGTATCCAAATCCAACATGGAGAAAACACTATGTGATAACCAAAGTTTGACCGATTGTAGTATAGGAATATCACTTCCTATCTAGAGTATGTCATCCAAAACCCAGGACAGTGCTCCCTACACCCTTCTTACTAGGTTTATCTATTGTTTTGATGAAGTCAATCTCCTAGACTGTCACATCAAAAACAGATGATCCTTCTCCTCTATACATGCTTTAGTCTACGAATAGACATATGCAACTTGCACACCTTTCGCTGCTCTCACTGACTACGATATAACCCTCTGGTAGAGTCATATACACGTGCACTTCCAAATTCCCATTTGGAAAGGCGTTATAGTCATCCTCTTTCCAGATATCATAGTCTAGAGCAGCAGCAGTGCCAAGTCATATCCATATGGATTTTAGCATAAACACTGAAGTAAAAGTCTCATTACAATCCACAACGAGTATTTGATAAGAATATTTATAAAAAGTCTAGTTTTATTAGGTTAATACTTTTCTACCTGCACAGATCTCGAAAGATCTACTTACTCCTAATGGGTTTTACCCCTTCAGGAGCACCCAGCAAAGTCCAAAATCGATAATTTGCTGAAGTGCATAGAGTCTATGTTGGACATAAAGAATCCGGTGACCTGGAAGTTACCATTTCCTATGACCTACAGATAACTAGTAGGGCCATCATAACCATGATGCCAACCTCCCTATCACCATCACCAAGAAAACCGAAGTATCTCTCGGGTGGCTGAAGTCACCTACTAAAATCCGCGGAATGGCTAATGGATTGTCAAATCCAATTGAATTCTTAGGTTCTACTAAATTTACGATAACCGTTTGTGGTTCTGGAATCACTTCAAGTTCTACCATACTCCCACTAATTTTTTTTTTGCAGAAAGATTCCTTTTATAAAAACAATAGTGACGAGTCAAGAACAATGTAACTATTGATCTTGAGAATGGTAGAAATAAAATCCTAGCTAATGCTTGGGATAATCCACAAACCGCCATTACCGAAGCGTGCCTCGAGTTTGTCCGGATTCTGCTTTTAAACAGAAATCAGATAACTCCATATCTTAACGACCTCAAGATATGTAACCATTTTATGTTCATATAGAATCAAGGCACTAATTTAGATGGAACCAAATTCAAAAGTCATGCATCTGTTTCTAGTGCATATTATCTAATAGAAAAGGGCCAATACAACATTCCTTATCATGGAGCGCGTCCACGGATGAGTAACCTGTGGGAGAGTCAAGTTCTCGATATTACTATGATGAAATACCTAACATAAGTATCTAAATCTTTGATCACCTCGAAGAATCCCGATACTTCCAATGTATGGTTCTCTACTTTATTCTTATACCTACAAACTTCTCAAAATTTTTGGACCTTGCATTACTATGAATACGTGTATAAAACCAGAGAACTCATAGGTAAACCTGAATGAAGTAAGAGTACTAACCCCTTTGTCCTGAAGGACACTGGACATCATACATTTTCATGTATAAGTCCCAAGAGTATACCAACTCAAATTCTGTGTTTTGTAAATAGAAAACTGTATCTTGGTTAAGAATGTCTTACACCGTTATTCAATGCACCTTACTTATCCACAACCGATAAAGGTAAATGTTTTCAACACAATTTTCAAAATTTATATCTCACTTTATAAAAATAAAGGTACAGATATTTCATTTTAAAATATGGTGCATAACAACGGTTATTCGAAACTAAACATTTGCCGTCAGGCAAAAGCCAGGTGTTTTAATCCAATATCACCAAGTACAACGAATTCCGATATTTAGGATCAAATTTCTCACTTTCCAATATTCTACCCATACTCATCATCTGTAACATCGTACAGATGTGAGAGCCAAATCTGGTAAATACATACCCTGGAGTCAGAATCGATTAGGAAAATAGTTCACTATTACATGTACATAGAAAAACTGAAACATGAAAATGTTATATAGGGGATGGTCAGGTATTCCCAGTAATGCCTTTTCCATTTTCCAGATTTATGACAGTAGTCGCAATTTTCTTTACCCTCACTTCAACCCTTTTATATATCTTTACATCTCACCTTCTGCACACCATCCTTAGGTTAATTAGTTTTCTTCCTCCCCTACCTTTCGGCACAAGCCTGAGGTTTGGAAGAAGACTATCCAATAAGCGTAACAGGTGTACTCTCCTAATCAAAGTGCTCACGCAACCTGAGAGAAGTTAAAGGGAAGAGACAGCCGAATAATCCCATTCAATTTCTTCAGAACCTGTGGCCATCCTCGACAGAAGTAACTTTTTCGAGTTCATATGTAACTATACGATGGTCGTTTCAAGAAATATGGCTCATCATAGTGATACGATGTATTCTGAGGAAATCCAAAGGGTAGAGTAGGAGTGGCAGGGATATATATGACTTTGTCACAAATCAAGACAAGCCAAAACCAAAGGTGTAAAAAGGTTCGGTCAAGTTGGTTCATGAGTTTTTAAGGTAGTCAAGGGTCACTGTACCAGAGAGAGAGAAAAGAAACACTCATCGTGCACTCTATCAAGATCAGATTGGTTATCACTTTATCTGATCAGGATGGCTCCCACTGTTTCCTCGAATTCTCCTTCAAACCCTAAAAGGAGAACTAGTCGGGATCATTTACACTTTTACAAATTCGCTAACCGTTCAACCAGGCCAGTGTTGGTACCCCGAGGGAGGTCCCACGTGCTTTCGCACGGACCCAATTAACCCCGTTTCCGCAAAGGCGTAACCTCGTCAACACTTTCTAGGCACCTAATAGGTTAGCTAATTGTGAAGTGAAAAATCTCCCGAGGAGTAATACATACTCATCAGTGAGAATCAGGACCCAACTATCATCGTGTGATAACTTGACGGAATCCACTCAAGTCACCATACTCCAAAAGGTATGTACATGCCTGGCAAGTTTCCTGTATGTTAGAAACTCTCAATAGTTTTTTCCCTAAGCGTCTTATGACCTTGACGAAGGCCAACAAATCATAAGTCGTAAGTCAAGTTCTACCTGTCATTGGCCTGACTAATCTAAACCCACCCGTATTCGTCCTTGATGAAGGCCAACAAGGCTGTACGACTGTCCTAGATTAATGCATATCCATGCAACAGAAAAATAACACATGAGTACCATACACTATGGCTTGACGAAGGCCAACTGTTCATACCAGAATAATGCATTTAATACCGCCCATTCTTATGCTCGTTTGTTTATAGGCAGATGCTTTTAATCCGTGTTTGCTACATATATACAGGTTACAGGTTCCTAGTCGAAAATGACGCAAATGATACAAAATCTACACTGTTACACCAAAATCCAGAACATCTGTTGCCTACAGATAAAAGACGGATTCCGGTCACCCGTATCTGTCCAGTGCCGCGTACCAGTTTATGAGAAGACAAATGACAGTGGTCTGTTCATCACAGAATACTGCATTTTATACCACCCATTCTTACGCTCGGTTGTTTATAGGTAGGTGCTTTTAATCCGTGTTTGTTACATATTTGCAGGATACAGGTTCTCGGTTCTAAAACGGTGAAATTCATGGAAAACACGACAAAATCCGGGTTCCTGCCAACCACTGAGGAAACACGGTCTCCGCTCGTCATCCGTATGTTGCCAGATACCAGTTTAGGAAGACAAAATGTCAAATCATTGTCACCTTCATGCACAAGGCTCAATGGCAACAACAAGTTCCAAGAAATCTACGCGGAGCTCGAGGCAATCATGACAAAAGCATCCACAAAAGTCCACCTTTCCTCAACAGAAATTCTGGAAGAAATGTGAAAGTATTTTCAGAAAATACATATACCAGACAAGAGGGGACAGAAAACCAGGGAAGCACCCAAAAGACCACGACCTATCTCACCTATATAGCCGCGGATCCGCGGCCAATAGGGGGTATTGGCCGCGGATCCGCGGCCATGTGGGCCCCTCTCCCTGTCGTTTTTTCTGGGCATTTTGGGGACTTCATATTGTGTCAGAATTTGCCCCTAGGGTTTCATTTCCCTGCCTATAAATACAGCAGATCTGAGCCCAAACAAGGGTCATTCTTTTGTTCTTCTTTCTTTTTAGGATTTAGTCTTTTTTCTTCTTCTTCTTCATTCTTTTTCCATGAAAATTGTAGTGAGAGCTTTTTGAGTGGGAGATCAATGAAGATGAGGGCTTTTTGTATCATTCTCTCTTGTTTCTTCTTCCCCTTGAGATTCTTGCTTTCTCTTGATCATTCAACCTCTTCATTGAGCTTGAATGGTTAAGGGTTAGTTATTGATCTCAAGGGTCGTATTCTTTCATGGAATTAGCACTTCATTTCACATGCGTTCTCTACCCTTCCCTTGATCTTGCAACCTCTTGATTGAGCTTGCAAGTTTAAGGGTTGGCTATTGATCACATGCTTTTCTTGAGTTCTAGTTCTTGTTCTTTTTATTTGCTTATTTATTGCTTGCTTTTTATTACCTTGCTTTACTTTCTTGCAATTTATATTCATGCACTTTAATTACTTGTTTGTAATCTTTTCTTTTCTTTGTTCTTTTCTTTTTGTTCTCTCTTTTTGGTTCTTTCTTGTGAATGAATGTAATTATCTTTGTTAAGAGAAAAATACGGTATTCTAAGTTAATGTTTCTTTGCCCATTTCCTTTTCCCGTATTTTCCATTGAACTCCGCCCAAACCATACGCAAGCGCTCTATTAGGCACCGTACCCTGACAAGATAACGGTGATTCCTAACCGCGACCGGTTGCGTTCGGTTTGGCCGGAGGCGAAAGCAAGAGACAAGAACGGAAGGACAAGGGTAAATAAGCCGTATTCCACGAATACCGCGCTTAAATCCCCTAATCCACGTTGTTGCCGATTGCTTAGCTTCAATTGGTCAAGATTCGGCTCAAAGGTTTTGAGTACGGATTTCTTTAGCTAACAATTTCGTATCTTTTTCTTAACAACTTTATACTTGCAAATAATACACATAGGATAGAATCGAACAACTCATACACAAATTCTTTATTGACTCGTCTAAAACAAGAAAGGACATACAACCATCTCCCTGTGGATCGACCCGTGCTCAACCGGCTAGCTGCATAGCGACACCGTCTTGATTGCGGTTAACTTAAATTCTACCAATCATGGTCATTCATGTCTCGGACAAGCACAGTGCACGAGGGGTGCAGCACAAGAATCAATGGGTGCACGAAGCTCGAGGGAGATAAGATCAAAAGAATTATTTTTGAAGCCATTTTGGACTGTTGCAGATATGAAGAAATTGTGGATGCAATTTGCAATTTGGAACATGTTGAACAACAGAAGAGAGCAACACAAGAAACCCTAAAAAAATGACATGCCAATCCCACCAAGTAGCCACGGATCAGCGGCCTAAGTGGCAACTCGACGGCGGATCCGCGGCCGAGTTGACTCAGTGTCAACTCGGATTTTGGGGTTAGTTTGGTAACTACATTTGGGCAGAGAATCTTTCCCTAGGGTTTCAGCACTCAGCATATAAATGCCCAGTTTTGTGCCAAGCCAAGGATGCTTTTTTTGTTAATATTTAGTTTAGCTTTAGTTCTTCTTCTTCTTCTTCTTCTTCATGTATTCCTCCATTAAAATGCAGTGGGAGTATTGAGTGGATGATGAAATGAAGATGAGGGTTTGTTATTCTTTTTAACTTGTATCTTTTAATTCTTACATTGTCTTTTAATTCTAGTGTAACTTTTATAATTGTTGTTAAGTAGTTGATGTTATTTCATGCTCTTTTATTTTCTTCTCTTATCCGTATTATTTTCAAGCTGTGATACTCGACGGAGTTTCTTGCTTAGGTGAGGGCCCAAGTAGTTAGCTTGCATCATTTGTAAAACCGTATTTTCCTTTTCCTTCTTTTCTCCTTCTTGTTATGTTTTATTTTCTTTTATAATGTGTGAATAATTCCACACTTGTTAAGGTTAAGGAAGGTGGTATGAGGGACGGAAAAAACCCTTGTGCTTCTCTTCGCCAAATATCTTGAAACGAACCCCGACTAAACAAATGCAACCCTCTCACTTAGGCGCGTGATTTAGAGAGGTTTTTACGATCAAAAATATGTTACCGCAATCAAGAACGGCGTCGCTTGGTAGCTAGCCGGTGAATACGGGTCGGTCCACAGGGATGTTGTGAATCTCCTAAATGTTCATACGAGCTAATTCCAAACGATGTTGGGTCTTTTAATTAGATCTAAAAATGAAGTTGTGTTATACTAGGATTAGGAAACTTGCTAGGATTAGGTTTAGGTAAAATTTGGTAAATAAAGATCTACACCTCTTTCCAATGCCTTCAATTAAATATCATATTAGGGGCTATGGTAAATATTAATAAAGGGGATTAGGATGATTGGGAAGATGTTTCTTCCTCTAGATCTTTGTCCTTCCTTTCTTAATCTTTACCCTAACCTCCATGGAAAACTTACAAATCCGGTCTTTTATACTACGGATCACCGTTACCTCGTGGGTAGAGTGCCGTTGGGAGCGGAAGATGTAAGTATGCATGGAGTCCTAATGTTCATAAGAGATTTGCAAAGAAAAGAGATGAGAGATCTTCATCTCTCAAACCCTTCCCTATTCCTAACCCTAACAAGCGAGGAAATTACTCGCTCGTTGAGGGATCTACGAAAGACATAATTTTTATTTTCTTTTTGATTTAAGAGAAGAAAGATCTACTACAAGTTAATAAAAACTCTAAACTATATTAAACTAGAGCAAGAAAAGAAATTACCTAGGGCATAATTTAATTCTAAAACTAGGGCAGAAAAATAAACCTACTTACGATTGATGCTTTTCAACTTCAAAGAAAACTGAAATTTTATTGATGAATAGAGGCATGAGAAAATACAATGAATTGGGTTCTATTTATAGGACATAGAAACCCAAGGTTACAATTGATTCGCACGTCTGCATTTATAAATTTGCCCTTAGGTTAACTAGTCAGCGCCGCTCCTGAATTATGGTAAAAAATTCACGCACCCCGGGCTCCAGACGGCCGTGGAACCGCGGCCTGGGTAGGGTTTGGGCCGCGGTTCCGCGGCCCAATGATGAGAACATTGGCTGAACTTTTGGGGTCGGCTTCTGGGTCTTTTTGGGCTTCTGAATCTTTGGTTCTTTTCTCCATTTGGATTCTAGGTCTTCTCCAGATCTTTCAGTGAAAACTTGTAGTGGTCTTTTAACCGTTTGCTTTGACATCTTGGACCTTACGTTGCCTTGTACATTGTGAACTGTTCTTCATCTAGGCTTGACTAAGATCCTTCTATTTGTTGGTCAAAAGTTCGTCTTTTGTATTGTCTTATGTCTTTTTGACTGTTTTCGCTCCAAGAACCTGTAACCTGTACTATGTAGCAGACATGGGTCAAAAGCACCTGTTTTATTGTAAAATGCATAAGAATGGGGAATGTAATAATGTAATATTATGATATGAACAAATACCCCCAAACTTATCTTTTGCTCGTCCTCGAGCAAACTTATTTTTTATTCTCGATAAAAACCTAACCGCACTTTCGCAGGGAAACGCAACTGCACTGAGCACGTGCAACAAACCGTTAAACCTCTAGGTGTCCCTAGTAGGAGGAGTGTTGGAGGGTTTTCAGCGGATACTACCCACAAAATCCTATCAATTCGGCTTTTCGACTTTTGTTCTCCAATTAGATTTCCTAACAAGGAATTCTATTATCTTTGACTCATAAATCATCCACCCATATTCTTCACGCTTACTCATTATTTAACTTAAGATTATATATGTTCTATAGACTTACTTAGCTTTTGGCATTTCTTAAGTCTTCCATCTAGGGTTCCATCTCCACTTAGGAATTTTTATCAGCTTTACTAAAGATACAAGTTCTATTCTTCACTCCTTTCTCTCATCTAAACTCCAATCACATACCCCTACGTGTGTGTAAATATCATCCCTACACTTGGAAATTCAAATCAAGCAATCATCCTCTTGTCCGTTGTCCAAAGCACTTATTAATTGGTGAATTTTTAATTGAATTTTTTGCTTACACATCCTTCATGCGACCGTTAATACTTCTTGAGGTACCAACAACCGATTATAAGATGCGTTAGCACTTTTAAAGCGTACTTCCTAGTCTTGCAACACCCAAGGCTTTAGCAGTGACTCCCAAACCAGTTGGTCTAAGGCACTAGGTGATGAAGCACCCTCGCTAAATATTTTTTTAGTTTTTTAGCCTCAAGCAATCACAAAAACCAGTGTTCATTTTTTTCTTTATTCACACTTGTATTTTTTTCTTTTCATTTTCATCGTAATAAGGACTTTAGACAAGAGCATTTCAAGGTCTCCTCTACTATTCCAAGTTTCAAGGTGCGTGATTGTGCAATTTGTAGGGTATACGTTTTCAGAATCTAGACTTAAGCTAGGAATTATTTTTCAAATTTATACTCTAATAAAGATATCAATACTTTTCCTTTGTTTCGACTTAGCCCAAAAAATGAACTTAAAATTTGCCTATTTCTAAATAAATTACAAAGACATATACTCTCTACCGTTAAACTTTAAGGAAGGTTATTTTTAGGGTTTTTAATTTACTAAGTCTAAGATCTAGTTTTTCCTAGCCAGTAACCTATTTGTTAAACTCAAGTCAAATACGACCAAAATTGAATACATGAATTTTTATAATTTTAGATTTTTTTCAATTTTTATGGGTTTTTCTTTTTCTAATTTTTTTTTTTTTTATTTTTCAAATTTTTCAAATTTTTATGATTTTCATATAAAGATGCAATGCAAAAATATACATATGAATGCAAAGGAAGAAAACTTACCGAGCATACCCCCAAACTTAAACTGGACAGTGTCCTCACTGTCATGTTGCACCAAGTGGGTCGATAATGTTGGCAATTTCCTGCTTATTATTATATTTACATATTATACACACCCCCAAACTTATTTGAAATAACGTTTTGGAAAAATTGATTGGAAATTCGGGGGTGAAAGTGGAGGAGATTTAATCGATGTAGATTGGCTCCTGCAAAAGGAGCTCCTTCGAATGGTCCGCTATGAAGAACGGTTTCAATCGATGTCCATTCACTTTGAATAAAGTACCGTCCTCCGGATTTTCAAGATCGACTGCACCATGCGGATAAACAGTGCGAACTACAAATGGTCCTTTCCACCTAGAATGGAGCTTGCCCGGGTGATAATGTAACCGAGTATCATAGAGTAAAACCTGTTGACTGATTTGTCCAAAAAATATATAGTTTAACCGTAATCAGAAACGGCGTCGCTTTGTAGCTAGCCGGTGAATACGGGTCGATCCACAGAGATGTGTAATTTTCTGATTTGTGTTTTTACGAATTGATTACGATGGTGGTTTGGTCTTTGTTGATTGATTTAAAAACTAAATTATACGATATTAAAGAAGTTGTTAGGATTAGGTCTAAAGTAGGGTTGAGTAGATAAAGATTAACACCTCTTTCAATGCTTTTGATTCAAACCTGTTTTATAAGTTATATCAATTATTAGCAAAGGGGATTAGGATGATTGGGAAGAAACGAAGTTTCTTCCTCTTGATCCTTGTCCGTCCTTTCCTACTAATTTCTATAACCTTCATGGACGCATGCATGTCTGGTCCTTTATACTACGGTGTCACCGTTACCTCGTGGGTAGGGTGCCGTAGGGAGCGGATCATGCATGCGTGCATGAAGTTCTATTTAAAAATATTCGGCAATGAAAGAGATGAGATATATTCATCTCTCATTCCCTCCTTTATTCCTAACCCTAACAAGCGAGGATTTTACTCGCTCATTAGGGTGTCTTTTAAAAGTGACATTTTTAAAGCACTTACCGATTGCATTCGAAAGACTACACTAAATTAACTAGGGCAATGATATGATTGATCTACTGCAAGAATTATACGAGAGAACCAGGGCAACAATTAAATTAACACTACGGCAGAATTTAAAGAAATAAAAACTTACTAAAATGATGCTCTTGATCTCCCAACAATTTTGAATTTTATTGATAGAAAAGAGGCATCCTTTTTACAGATTTGAGATTACAATTTATAAGAAAACAGGGAACCTAGGGTTACAGATTCTCGAACACATGATTTTACAGATATGCCCACTGAAAATCCCAACACCCGCATCGACGCACCGACACACAAAATTTGCACCGACACGGGCAACAAACGGCCGCGGAACCGCGGCATGGGGGGGGTATGGGCCGCGGTTCCACGGCCCTTTGGTGAGATCACCTCACCAAATTTTCTGAGCTTCATTGTAGTTGTCTGGGCTTGTTATTTCTTCATTTTATTTCTCTGTTTGGCTTCTTGTTCTTCTCCAGATCTTCAGTGAATTTTTGTATTGGTCTTTTAGCCGTTTCACTTTGACATGCTTGGACCTTGCGTTGCCTTGAACTGTTATTAATCTGGGCTTGACTAGGATCCGTCTACTTGTTGGTCAAAAGTCCCTTTCCTGTATCAACTTTCGTCTTTTTCACTGTATTCGCTCCAAGAACCTGTAACCTGTAACATGTAACAGACATGGGTCAAAAGCACCTGTTTTTATTCTTAAATGCATAAGAATGGAGAATACAAAATGCAATATTATGTTATTAACAAATACCCCCAAACTTATCTTTTGCTCGTCCTCGAGCAACTTATTATTTTATAATAATCCTGATAAAAATCTAACCTAACCGCACTTTCGTAGAGAAATGTGATTGCACTGAGCACAGGCAACAAGCCGTTAAACCTCTAGGTGTCCCTAGTAGGAGGAGTGTTGTCTCCTGAGGGTTTTCAGCGGATTACACCCACAAAATCCTATCAATTCGGTTTCTCGACTTTTGTTCTCCAATTAGGTTTTCTAACAAGGAATTCTATTATCGTCGACCAGCAAATTATCCATCCATATTTTTCACACTTCCTCATCATTTAACTTAAGATTATATATGTTCTATAGAATTACTTAGCTTTCGGCATCTCTTAAGTTTTCCTTCTAGGGTTTTATCTCCGCTTAGGAATTTCTATCAACTCTACTAAAGATACTAGTTCTATTCTTCATTCCTTTCTCTTATCTAAACTCTAATCACATATTCCCACGTGTGTGTAAATATCACCCCTACATTTGGAAATTCAAATCAAGCAATCGTACTCTCGTCCATTGTCCAAAGCACTTATTAATTGGTGAATTTCGCTTACACATCCTTCATGCGACCGTTAATACTTCTTGAGGTACCAACAACCGATTACAAGATGCATTAGCACTTTAAAGCATACTTCCTAGTTTTGCAACACCTAAGGCTTTCAGCAGTGACTCCCAAACCAGTTGGTCTAAGGCACTAGGTGATGAAGCACCCTCGCTAAATATTTTTTTCTATGTTTTAACCTTAAGTAATCACAAAACCAGTGTCCATTTTTTTTCTTTCACTTTTTCTTCTTCTTTTATTTTCTTCGTACTAAGGACTTTAGACAAGAGCATTTCAAGGTCTCTTCTACTATTCCAAGTTTGAAGGTGCGTGATTGTGCAAATTGTAGGGTATATGTTTTCAGAATCTAGACTTAAGCTAGGATTTATTTTTCAAACTTATACTCTAATAAAAGTTTTAATACTTTTCCTTCGTTTCGACTTAGCCCAAGAAGTGAACCCAAAATTTGCCTATTTCCAAATAATCTACAAAGACATGTACTTTCTACCGTTAAACTCTAAGGAAGGTTATTTTTAGGGTTTTTAATTTGCTAAGTCTAAGATCTAGTTTTTCCTAGCCAGTTAACCTATTTATCAAACTCAAGTCAATTAACCAGAATTGAATACATTAGTTTTTATAATTTTTATGAAATTTTTCAATTTTTTATGGGTTTTTCTTTTTCTAATAATTTTTTTTTATTTTTCAAATTTTTTCAATTTTTATGATTTTTATATAAGGATGCAATGCAGAAATTAAATATGCAAAAGGAAAAGAATATATACAATATGTAATATAAAAGATAACTATATACACTACCTTCTCCCCCAAACTTGAGCAAAGTAGTGCCCTCACTGCCCGGCCCCACGTCTCGCTCGTGAGCGTAAACGTGATCGTTCCCCTCTAGCCAAAAGGGTTTGAATACCCCTCTCAATTTCCGTCAACCGACGGTCGTGATCTCGTGCTGTCGCCCGAAACTCATCCCTCAAAGAATCAATTCTTCTTACCGTTCTCCGCATCAATCGTGCATGCTCTTGAGAGGTCAGTTCTTCCCCGCTCGATGTCGAGCTAGAGCTAGGGGTGCGTGCAGGAATATTCTCTGCCGGTTCCGTTCGTGACCAAATATCAGTAAGTCTAGAGTAGGACGAAGTAACGCCCTCAACGAGTGGTCGAACCGGAACTCCGTCTATCATGTATGAATCAAATTCCTCGACGGGGAGGAAATAACGGCAGAGTTGGGTGACTAGCATGGGACATGGGTAGATGGTACCTCTTTTCCCCGCACCTATAGAATGGAGCAATACTGTGCACATGTCGAACCGTGGATTTTTCATCATTAGTGTGTGTACGACATGTAAGGCGGCGGTGAAAAAAGTCGTGTTGTGCGAGCTGCCAAAGATGTTGTTTTGTGCCCACCGGCACACAGTAAAAACGTTAGCGAAAAGGGTCCGTGCTTGGATACCCTTACGCGGCTCTCTAGCGCAGTCATTCCCCATCAAGGGCATATAATCCTCAAAGTGTAAGGGGTGGTCATGTGCGGGCACACGAGATATGAGTGTTACTTCGTGGATCATATCCCTATCAATGTGAATTACGCGATCTCCCCAATTTATTTTAATGTAGCCTAAGGTGTCAAGACTATTATCCTCCATTGATTCATAAAACAGGGTAACTAGTTCGGGTAGGGCAAACGCAGAGGAGTGATTATAGGTCAGGAAATTCCAGCCCCTCTGCTCTATTTCATGTGCAAAATAGCTACCGTACAAATCGTGCGTGAAAACCGGGGAAAAATCCCTCTCAAACTGCATTTTATGTGCCATAATAATTTTTTCAGAAAAAAGTATGCAAGAAACAGAGAGGAAAAACTCAGATTTACCTCCCCTGAAAATTTCAGGGGGCGACGACACCAGAAGGAGGCGGAAGCGCGGCGGGAGGCGGCGGATGCGGCGGAAGCGCGGCGATCTAGCGACGGCACGGCGAGATTTTTCTTGAGCAGGTCGGTGGCGGCGGCTAGGGTTTTTTGAAGAGAAAATATTAGGGTTATGAGGACGGGAGGGCTCGGCTCTCTTTAAATAGAGGGGAAAGAGGGTTATTTGAAGAAAACACCCTCAAAAATGAGGAATTTATTTGTAAAAAAAATGTCAGCTCTTAATTCTGAAAATTTGCAATTAAGTCCAAAATATATTTTTTTATTTATCAAATTTTTTTTTATTTTTTTTATATATTTTTTTTATGGTATTTTGGGATTATATATTTACAAATTATATACACACCCCCAAACTTATTTGAAATAATGTTTTGGAAAAAAAGGAAATTTGGGGGTGAGAGTGGAGGAAAATCACTCAGTGTAGATCGGCTCCTGCAAGAACAGGAGCTCCTCTGAAGGGTCCGCTGTGAAGAACGGTTTCAGTCGATGCCCATTTACTTTGAATAAGGTACCGTCTTCAGGATTTTCAAGATCAACCGCACCGTGCAGATAAACGGTGCAGACTACAAAAGGTCATCTCCATCTGGAACAGAGCTTGCCGGGATGATAATGTAACCGAGTGTCATAAAGTAAAACCTGTTGACCAGGTTCAAAAGTTTTTCGCAAAAGGTGTTTATCGTGGAACACCTTAGCTCGGTTTTTAGTAATTAGGGCATTATCATATACCTCATCCCTCAGCTCTTCTAGTTCATTCAACTGCAGCTTTCGATTGCTGCCCGCATCTCCTAAAGATAAATTCAGCTCTTTGATAGCCCAAAAAGCTTTATGCTCAATCTCCATTAGGAGGTGGCAGGCCTTCCCGTAAACAAGCCGGTATGGAGACATACCAAGATCGGTCTTATATGCAGTACGGAAAGCCCATAGTGCATCAATCAGTTTAAGTGACCAATCTTTACGGTTTTTAGAAACCGTTTTCTCCAAGATTTGCTTTATTTGCCGATTTGAAACCTCAGCTTGCCCACATGTTTGGGGGTGATATGGCGTTGACAGTTTGTAGGTGATAGAGTATTTGCGCATTAAGGACTCGAAAGTCCTATTGCAAAAGTGAGAACCATTATCACTTATTATCGTCCGAGGGTGCCCAAATCGAGAAAAGATGTGTTCTTTAAGAAATCGAACGACAACCTTGTTATCGTTTGTTCGGCTGGGCACAGCCTCAACCCACTTTGAAACGCAGTCAACGGCCAAAAGAATATACACATTTCCAAAAGAGTTAGGAAATGGTCCAATGAAATCTATACCCCAAACATCAAAAATGTCCACAACCAAAATTGGTTGGAGCGGCATTTCGTTTCTCCGCGATATCCGGCCCAAGTGTTGGAACCGGGAGCAAGTTTTGCAGTATTCAAAGCATCCTTGAAGAGTCGTGGCCAATAGAAACCACACTGCAAAACTTTCTCGGCTGTCTTCTTTGGGCCAAAGTGCCCGCCACATGCTTGATCGTGGCAAAAAGACAGCACGCTCTTGACCTCACTTTCAGGTACACACCGACGAATGATTTGGTCGGAACAGTATTTAAAAAGATAAGGTTCATCCCAGTAAAAATGTTTTACTTGGGACAAAAATCGAAGTTTATCCTGTTTTGACCAATCTTTAGGTATCAGGCCGGTGGCTAAGTAGTTTACAATATCGGCGAACCATGGTTCGCAAGAAACGGTCAAGAGTTGCTCGTCGGGAAAAACATCGGTGATTTGAAGATCAAGCGTGGGCGAAGAAGGAAGTCGTGATAGGTGATCAGCTACTACGTTTTCACATCCTTTTTTGTCCTTTATGACAAGGTCAAACTCTTGTAGTAAAATGATCCAACGTATTAGCCTTGACTTAGCATCCTTCTTCGCAAAAAGGTGGCGAAGAGCTGAATGATCTGTATATACAATGACCGGAGAGCCAATTAAATAAGGCCAAAAATTTTCAAGTGCAAACACAACCGCTAAAAACTCTTTCTCTGTTGTTGTGTAGTTTAGTTGGGCCTCATTTAGTGTTCGGCTAACATAATAAATCACATGCGGCATTTTATTAATGTGCTGTCCAAGGACAGCGCCAATGGCAAAATCTGATGCGTCGCACATGATTTCGAAAGGGTGCGTCCAGTCCGGAGATGAAAGGATGGGCGCAGAGATGAGAGAATGTTTCAAAGACTCGAATGCTTCAATGCATGTGGAGTCGAAAGCAAATTTTGTGTCCTTGGCCAATAAGAGAGTCAAGGGTCTAGCAATCTTGCTAAAGTCCTTGATGAACCATCTATAAAATCCAGCGTGGCCAAGGAAGGCTCTAATGTCTTTGACGCATTTAGGGGGAGGGAGATTAGAAATCACTTCGATTTTAGCTTTATCAACCTCGATGCCGTTTTACGAGATGACATGTCCTAAGACAATGCCTTCTCGCACCATGAAATGACACTTCTCCCAATTCAACGTTAGGTTCTTATCCCTATGAGGGGACTAATCCCCTTAATGTCCGCCATAGACCAGCCGAAAGCTTGCCGATTATTATGTAAGACCATCAAAAGAGCCTTCTCTTGCTCAAGAGCTAGAGAGGCCGATATAATGACTGGTAAGGTCTCATTATCACTTAGATAAGCATATTTTAGGTGCGACGGCAAAAGCTTCAATTCGAGTTTAGGAGGTGAAACAATAGATGGTAACAATGGGGTAACTGTTTCAAACTCGAAGGATTCCATCAACGGTTCGAATCGAGTGTACGCAACAGAGTCGGATGGTTCAATTAACTCATCCGAAAAAGCAAAAGACTCCAATTAAGGTGATGAGTCTTCAAAGTCGTCAACGAAGGTAAAACACTCAAAATCATTATCCACCGTGAAAGCTTTGTCGGATTCTAGGAGGAACGCACTAGTGGCGTTAACATTGCTGTGATCGAACAAAAAATTCTCGAACTCACAATCCTCCTCCGCGATCTCATTGATTAAGCAAACATCGAGTACGCTAGCATTAGGCTCAGCAGGCTGACTTCCTAACTTGAAAATATTGAGCTCAATTGTCATATTGCCGAAAGATAGGTTCATTGAACCATTACGACAATTGATCACTGCGTTGGAAGTTGCCAGAAATGGTCGACCAAGTATTACCGGAATTTGATTCCGGGGGTTAGCGACAGGTTGTGTATCCATCACAATAAAGTCAACGGGGAAAATGAAATCCCCTACTCTAATTAACACATCCTCCAGCTCTCCCCTAGGATGGGTGATTGACCGGTCGGCCATTTGGAGAGTACAGTGAGTGGGCTTAAGCTCTCCAACGCCCAATTGCTCGTACACAGAATAAGGTAGCAAATTGACACTCGCGCCAAGATCTAGTAGTGCTCTATTGATGTTCTTGTCCCCAATTTTTATCGAAATGGTCGAACACCCTGGGTCCTTTTGCTTTAGGGGTAAGGAATTTACAAGAGCATCACTAATAGCACTAGCCACAAAAACTTTCTTTGGCACTTGCGTCTTCCTCTTTTTGGTGCATAAGTCCTTTAAAATTTTTGCATATGAAGGAACTTGTTGGATTGCATCCAAAAGAAGGATATTTATGCTAACTTGTTTGAACAACTCAACAATCTTTTCCATCTGTGGAGTTGGTTTATTGGATCTCAACCGATTAGGAAAAGGAACATTTTGAAAGGTGGTTGAGTCCAACTTTTGCGGATCAAATTGTCGAGTTGGAACAGAACCCCGTGTAGATGTGTTCGTGTTGTGAGAATTGGGTCCGTTCGAGCTAGAAGAAGTAGAGCCGTGTGAAGGGTAGAGAATAGGCTCTAAAGAAGAAGGTGAAGAGGATGAAGAAGGGCCACCGGCAGGGGTGTCATTATTAATACCCACATTGTTTTGCAACACTTTTCCCGATCTCAACATGGTCACCGCATTTACGTTATGATTCTGCTGTTGATTTGCAGCATGTGCGTGACCGGGGTTGGGCAGTGGTTGAGACGGGAGCTTTCCTTTTTCGCGCTCGCTCAAAGCTGCATTGAGTTGTGTAATTTGTGCCTCAATAGATTTGATACTTTGATCGTGTGAGGCACTGTTTTGCACCAAAGATTGAATAGAAGTCTCTAGTCTTGCTTTAGACTGTGTAGATTGCTTAAGAAACGCATCTAGACTTCTTTCGAGCGAGCTAACCTTATCATTATTAGGTTGAACATAATTGTTTGGCTGGTAAGCATTGTTAGGCACAAAATTGTTAACCTGATTAGGGTAAGGTTGCTGTTGAAAAGGTTGCTGTTGAAATTGAGTTTGTGAAGGTGCTTGTTGTTGTTGTGGAGGAGGAGATCTTTGAAAATTGTTATTTCCTTGGAATTGTTGATTTTGGTTCCAAGCGAAATTTGGGTGACTCCTCCACCCCGGATTGTATGTCGAAGAGTACGGATCGTTCCTTTGTCGTTGCTGAAATGCAGCATTGACTTGATCCTGTCCTTGAGTAGATGCATTATAAGGACACTCTTCGGTTAGGTGCGACGGATCCGCACAACAAGCACAAACAGTTTGTGGAGGCATAACAGGGGCAGGAGAAGACGACGAGATTTTGGTCTCAATCGCTTCTAGCTTTTTCGTAAGAGCGGCCATCTCGGCCTTCATAGCAATCAACATTTCTACTTGATGTATGCCTGCCCTAGATTGACCACTAGAAAAAGATGATGTGGTCTTGGTACTCTCCCACTGAATTGTTTGCTCACTAAGATCTTCAAGAAACTGCCATGCTTCGTCACTAGACTTGGAGAGAAAATGACCTTGACTTATGGTTTCTAGCAACTGCTTCGTTGCCGAGTTCAATCTCTCGTATAATGTTTGGCAGAGTTGCCAACTTTCTATCCCATGATGAGGGCATTGAATGAGTAGGTCCTTAAATCTCTCGAAGCACTTCCAAAAGGGTTCGGAAGGAAGTTGTGAGAATTGAATTATTTCATTACGGATTCTGGCAGTTTTGTGATGAGGATAGAACTTTTTTAGAAAAGCTTTCACAAACTCGTCCCAATTTCTAATGGAATGTGATGCGGTGCTGTATAGCCACTTCTCGGCTAGGTCACATAAGGTGAAAGGAATGACCCTTAGCCTTATAGCGTCATCACTTAATTGGGTCGTTTTCATCATAGCGCACACATTTTGGAATTTATTGATAAAGATATATGCATCTTCAGATTCCAAACCATGAAATTTTGGCAGCATATTGATGAAATGTGGTTTTATTTCAAAATTGTCCCCATTTTCCGGTGGGGGTGAAAGACAGGTGGGTAAAGAAGTGCGGACGGGGTAAAAGAGATCCTGGAGCGCAACTCGTGCGGGCGCTTCAACAGGCTGTTGGTTCGGGTTATTCGCACCTAACGGAGGTGGAATCCTTCCGGTCGGTAAGGTATTGTTGGGGTTGAATCCCGACATGCCTTCGGTGAAAGAATTTGAAGGTGAGGGTAAGAAAGTGGACGGAATGTCGACTTCGGTGTCGAAGGGTTCGTCGGTCGGTACCAACGAAACACGGACTAATCGGGCGTTAGTATCCCTAGTTCAAAGTGACATACACTAAAGGGGTAGTGTAGTCAGGAAAAAGAAAGACAGAATATGGAGGTAAGATAACGTCAGTGAAGGGAAGTGGTGGAAGTGAGTTGCAAGTTTTCTTAGCGACAAGTTGCAAGTTTGAAAAGATTTTTCTTTTTTTTTTTATGTGAGAGTTTTGCAAAAGAGGTTTTTGAAAAGAGACTTATGAGATAAATGTATCAACCACACATGCACAATCAGGCCTAGATCTAGGGTCACCTAGGTCTGCTAGACAGCTCCTAACTAGGGCTAGAAATAGGACCTCAAACCGCCTCTTCACCGACAAGTACGGCCAGGTAAGTGGGAAGGAACCACAATAGTGGGCCTAATTAATAACCACTAGCCTAGACACTGCAAAGTCAGTTAGGATAAACGGTCGATGCCTATACTAGTCCTTTTCTTATTGAGCTCGATGTCCTTAGGTCCGAGTCTAATGTTTTTTTTAATTAATTGTGGTCAATGCTCATGCTTTAGGTGTTTTCTGGGGTCCTGGGAAGGGTGATGAAATCCCCACCCAATCTGAGTTTGGTCAATTAGCCCCTTAAAGTCTGATTAAATTATGCAAAACAATAAAATTCACTTGCAATCAATTTTTAGCGCGGCGCAAAGAAACCTGCAGAAAATCTGTTATTTAGAAGGGGAAGAAAGATTTTTTAGCGCAAAGAATTCCTGCAGAGAGTTTTTACAGAGAGATATATGGAGGTTGACAGAGGGGAGAAGGAGAAGACAAACCCTGCAATTTCCAAACAGAGAAGAGACCAAAGGGCCGCGGTTCCGCGGTCGGGGTTGCTCCTTGGCCGCGGTTCCGCGGTCGGATAGAGGGATCAGGCTCTGCAAAAATTTCTACTGCACCCTTGTTCCACTCCTCCTCTGTTCTGATGTTCACTTTCCTGATTTGCTTTCTGTAAAATTTCAGATCCGCGATGCTTCGCTGTTCCTGCAAGATTCAAACCATAAAACCCTTCAAACAGATAAAAATCGATACAATGTTTTTGTATTTTTCTATTTTCTGATTTTTATAATTTTTTAAAATTTATATCAACCCGAAATTACACAAAAGAAAGATTACGCCATCCCCGGCAACGGCGCCATTTGATTTGTCCAAAAAATATATAGTTTAACCGTAATCAGAAACGGCGTCGCTTTGTAGCTAGCCGGTGAATACGGGTCGATCCACAGAGATGTGTAATTTTCTGATTTGTGTTTTTACGAGTTGATTACGACGGTGGTTTGGTCTTTGTTGATTGATTTAAAAACTAAATTATACGATATTAAAGAACTTCTTAGGATTAGGTCTAAAGTAGGGTTGAGTAGATAAAGATTAACACCTCTTTCAATGCTTTTGAGTCAAACCTGTTTTAGAAGTTATATCAATTATTAGCAAAGGGGATTAGGTTGATTGGGAAGAAACGAAGTTTCTTCCTCTTGATCCTTGTCCGTCCTTTCCTACTAATTGCTATAACCTTCATGGACGCATGCATGTCCGGTCCTTTATACTACGGTGTCACCGTTACCTCGTGGGTAGGGTGCCGTAGGGAGCGGATCATGCATGCGTGCATGAAGTTCTATTTAAAAATATTCGGCATTGAAAGAGATGAGATATATTCATCTCTCATTCCCTCCTTTATTCCTAACCCTAACAAGCGAGGATTTTACTCGCTCATTAGGGTGTCTTTTAAAAGTGACATTTTTAAAGCACTTACCGATTGCATTCGAAAGACTACACTAAATTAACTAGGGCAATGATATGATTGATCTACTGCAAGAATTATACGAGAGAACTAGGGCAACAATTAAATTAACACTACGGCAGAATTTAAAGAAATAAAAATTTACTAAAATGATGCTCTTGATCTCCCAACAATTCTGAATTTTATTGATAGAAAATAGGCATCCTTTTTACAGATTTGAGATTACAATTTATAAGAAAACAGGGAACCTAGGGTTACAGATTCTCGAACATATGATTTTACAGATATGCCCACTGAAAATCCCAACACCCGCACCGACGCACCGACACACAAAATTTGCACCGACACGGGCAACAAACGGCCGCGGAACCGCGGCATGGGGGGGTCTGGGCCGCGGTTCCGCGGCCCTTTGGTGAGTCACCTCACCAAATTTTCTGAGCTTCATTGTAGTTGTCTGGGCTTGTTATTTCTTCATTTTATATCTCTGTTTGGCTTCTTGTTCTTCTCCAGATCTTCAGTGAATTTTTGTATTGGTCTTTTAGCCGTTTCACTTTGACATGCTTGGACCTTGCGTTGCCTTGAACTGTTATTAGTCTGGGCTTGACTAGGATCTGTCTACTTGTTGGTCAAAAGTCCCTTTCCTGTATCAACTTTCGTCTTTTTCACTATATTCGCTCTAAGAACCTGTAACCTGTAACATGTAACAGACATGGGTCAAAAGCACCTGTTTTTATTCTTAAATGCATAAGAATGGGGAATACAAAATGCAATATTATGTTATGAACATTGACCAGGTTTAAATTTATTTCGCAAAAGGTGTTTATCGTGGAACACCTTAGTTCGGTTTTTAACAATTACAGCGTTATTATACGCTTCATCCCGCAGCTCTTCTAGTTCATTCAACTGCAGCTTTCGATTGCAGCCCGCGTCTCCTAATGATAAATTCAACTCTTTAACAGCCCAAAATGCCTTGTGTTTAATTTCTACTGGGAGGTGGCAAGCCTTCCCGTAAACAAGCCGGTATGGAGACATACCAAGATCGGTCTTGTATGCAGTACGGAAAGCCCATAGTGCATCGATCAATTTGAGTGACTAATCCTTACGGTTTTTAGAAACCATTTTCCCCAAGATTTGCTTGATTTGCCGATTTGAAACCTCGGCTTGCCCACAAGTTTGGAGATGGTATGGCATTGACAGCTTGTGGGTAATAGAATATTTGCGCATTAAGGACTCGAAAGTCCTATTGCAAAAGTGAGAACCATTATCACTTATTATCGTTCGAGGGTGCCCAAATCGAGAAAAGATATGTTCTTTAAGAAATCGAACGACAGTCTTATTGTCATTCGTTCGGCTAGGCACAGGCTCGACCCACTTTGAAACGTAGTCAACAGCCAAAAGAATATAAACATTCCCAAAAGAATTTAGAAATGATCCCATGAAGTCTATTCCCCAAACATCAAAAACATCCACAACCAAAATTGGTTGGAGTGGCATCTCATTTCTCCGCGATATCCGGCCCAAGTGTTGGCACCGGGAGCAAGTCTTGCAGTATTCATATGCATCCTTGAAGAGTCGTGGCCAATAGAAACCACACCGCAAGATTTTCTCAGCTGTCTTCTTTGGGCCAAAGTGCCCGCCACACACTTGATCATGGCAAAAAGACTGCACACTCTTAAACTCGTTTTCCGGTACACACCGACGAATGATTTGGTCGGAACAATATTTAAAAAGATAAGGTTCATCCCAGTAAAAATGCTTTGCTTGGGACAAGAATCGAAGTTTATCCTGTTTCGACCAAACTTTAGGTATCAAGCCGGTGGCTAAGTAGTTTACGATATCAGCGAACCATGGTTCGCAAGAAACGGTTAAGAGTTTCTCATCGGGAAAAACATCTTTTATTGGAAGTTCAAGTGTAGGCATAGAAGGAAGTCGTGAAAGGTGATCGGCCACTACATTTTCACGTCCTCTTTTGTCCATTATGACAAGGTCAAACTCTTGTAGCAAGAGGATCCAACGTATTAAGCTCGATTTAGCATCCTTCTTCGCAAAAAGGTGGCGAAGAGCTGAATGGTCCGTATACACAATGACTGGAGAGCCGATTAAATAAGGCCGGAATTTTTCAAGTGCAAACACAACGGGTAAAAATTCTTTTTCTGGTGTTGTGTAGTTCAGTTGGGCCTCATTTAGTGTTCGGCTAGCGTAATAAATCACGTGCAGCATCTTATTAATGTGCTGTCCAAGAACAGCACCAATGGCAAAATCTGATGCGTCGCACATAATTTCGAAGGGATGCGTCCAGTCTGAAGATGAAAGAATGGGCGCAGAAATGAGAGAGTGTTTCAATGACTCGAACCTTTCCATGCAAGTTGAGTCAAAATCAAATGTTGTGTCCTTGGCCAATAAGAAAGTCAAGGGTCTAGCAATCTTGCTAAAATCCTTGATGAACCGTCTATAAAAACCGGCATGGCCAAGGAAAGCTCGGATGTCTTTGACGCATTTAGGAGGAGGAAGATTGGAAATGACTTCAATTTTGGCTCTATCAACCTCTATGCCGTTTTACGAAATGACATGTCCTAAGACAATACTTTCTAGTACCATAAAGTGGCACTTCTCCCAATTTAAAGTTAGGTTCTTATCCCTACAGCGGGTAAGAACTGCGTCAAGGTGTAGAAAACACTCGTCGAAGGAGTCACCAAAAATGGAGAAATCATCCATAAAGATCTCCAAAAACTTTTCAACCAAGTCTGAAAAGATCCCCATCATACACCGCTGAAATATAGCGGGTGCATTGCATAACCCAAAGGGTATGCGACGATAAGCAAAAGTGCCAAAAGGACAAGTAAATGTGGTCTTGTCTTGATCCTCTTTGGTGATGGGGACTTGGTTATAGCCGGAATAGCCATCTAAAAAGCAGTAGAACTCGTGCCCAGCCAATCGTTCTAGCATTTGGTCAATGAAAGGTAAAGGAAAGCGGTCTTTCCTTGTCGTGGCATTGAGTTTTCTATAGTCGATGCAAACTCGCCACCCAGTTTGGGTGTGAGTGGGAATTAACTCATTTGCCTCATTGGTAATGACCGTGATGCCCGATTTCTTTGGCACAACATGAATGGGGCTAACCCATTGGCTATCCGAGATAGGGTAAATAATACCACTATCAAGACACTTAACAATCTTCTTCTTGACAGCCTCTTTTATAATGGGGTTGAGGCGTCTTGGTGGATCCCTTACCGGCTTGGCATCATCCATCAAGTGTATATGATGTTCGACTATGAGGGGACTAATCCCCTTGATGTCCGCCATGGACCAGCCAAAAGCTTGCCGATTATTTTGTAAGACCGTTAAAAGAGCCTTCTCTTGCTCAAGAGCTAGAGAGGCCGATATGATCACGGGTAAGGTCTCATTCTCACCTAGATAAGCATATTTTAGGTGCGACGGCAAAAGCTTTAGTTCGAGTTTAGGAGGTGAAACAATAGATGGTAACAATGGTGTAACTGTTTCAAACTCGAAGGATTCCATCAAAGGTTCAAATCGAGTGTACGCAACCGAGTCGGATGGTTCAACCAACTCATCCGAAAAAGCAAAAGACTCAAACTCGGGTGGAGAGTCTTCAAAATCGTCTACAAAGGTGAAACACTCATAATCTTTGTCCGCCATGAAAGCTGTGTCGGATTCTAGGAGGAACGCACTAGTGGCATCAACATTGCTGTGATCAAACATAAAATTTTCAAACTCACAGTCATCCTCCGCGATCTCATTGATCGAGCAAACATCAAGTACGCTAGAATTAGGCTCGCAAGGCTGACTTCCCAACTTAAAAATGTTGAGTTCAATTGTCATATTGCCAAAAGATAGATTCATTGAACCGTTACGACAATTGATCACCGCGTTAGAAGTCGCAAGGAATGGTCGACCAAGTATCACCGGAATTTGACTCCGAGGGTTAGCGACAGGTTGTGTATCCATAACAATAAAGTCAACAGGGAAAATGAAATCCCCTACTCTAATTAACACATCCTCCAACTCTCCCCTATGATGGGTGATTGATCGATCGGCCATTTGGAGAGTACAATGAGTGGGCTTAAGCTCTCCAACGCCTAATTGCTCGTACACAGAAAAAGGTAGCAAATTGACACTAGCACCAAGATCTAATAGTGCTCTATTGATGTTCTTGTCCCCAATTGTTATCGAAATAGTAGGACAACCGGGGTCCTTGTGCTTTTGGGGTAAGGATTGGACAAGAACATCGCTAACAGCATTAGCCACGAAAACTTTCTTTGGTACTTGTGACTTCCTCTTTTTGGTGCATAAGTCCTTTAAGATTTTTGCATATGAAGGTACTTGTTGGATTGCATCGAAAAAAGGGATATTTATGCTAACCTGTTTGAACAACTCTACAATCTTCTCCATCTGTGGAGTTAGTTTATTGGATCTCAACCGATTTGGAAAAGGAACATTTTGAAAAGTTGTTGAGTCCAATTTTTGCGGATCAGATTGTGGAGTTGGAACGGATCCCCGTGTAGATGTGTTCGTGTTGTGAGAAGTAGGTTCGTTTGAGCTATAAAAAGTAGAGCCGTGTGAAAGATGGAGAATAGGCTCTAACGAAGAAGAAGAAGAAGAAGAAGAAGGTGAAGAAGATGAAGAAGGACCACCGGTAAGGGTGTCATTGTTAATACCCACATTATTTTGCAACACTTTTCCGGATCTCAACGTGGTCACAGCATTTACGTTATGATTCTGTTGTTCATATGCAACATGTGCGTGCTCGGGATTTGGCAGTGGTTGAGATGGAAGCTTTCCTTTTTCTCGCTCTTTCAACGCAGTATTGAGTTGTGCAATTTGTGCCTCAATAGATTTGATGCTTTGATCGTGTGAGGCACTGTTTTGCACCAAAGATTGAATAGAAGTTTCTAATCTCGCTGTGGATTGTGTAGATTGCTTTAAGAATGCATCTAGACTTCTTTCAAGAGAGCTAACCTTGTCATTCTGAGGCTGAACAAAATTGTTTGGCGGGTAAGAAGTGTTAGGCACAAAATTGTTCACTTGATTAGGGTAAGGTTGCTGTTGGAAAGGTTGTTGAAATTGAGTTTGTGGAGGTGCTTGTTGTTGTGGAGGAGGAGGCCTTTGAAAATTGTTGTTTCCTTGGAATTGTTGATTTTGGTTCCAAGCGAAATTTGGGTGACTCTTCCAACCCGGATTGTATGTCGAAGAGTATGGATCATTTCTTTGTCGTTGCTGAAAGGCAGCATTGACTTGATCATGTCCTTGAGTAGATGCAGTGTAAGGACACTCTTCGGTGAGATGCGATGGATCCGAACAACAAGCACAAACAGTTCGTGGAGGAACAACAGGGGCAGGAGAAGGCAATGAGATTTTGGTCTCAATCGCTTCTAGATTTTTCGTAAGAGCGGCCATCTCGGCCTTCATAGCAATCGACATATCTAATTGATGTATGCCTGCCCTAGACTGACTAATAGAAGATGTGGTCTTGGTGCTCTCCCACTGAATTGCTTGTTCACTAAGATCCTCAAGAAACTGCCACGCTTCGTCAATAGATTTGGTTAGAAAGTGACCTTGACAAATGGTTTCTAGCAACTGCTTCGTTGCCGGGTTCAATCCCTCATATAATGTTTGGCAAAGTTGCCAATTTTCGATCCCATGGTGAGGGCATTGAACAAGTAGGTCTTTGAATCTTTCAAAACACTTCCAAAATGGTTCAGACGGAAGCTGAGAAAATTGTATAATCTCATTACGGATTCTAGCAGTTTTGTGATAAGGATAGAACTTTTTAAGAAAGCATTTCACAAACTCTTCCCAATTCTTAATTGAATGCGACGCGGTGCTGTATAGCCACTCCTCGGCTAAGTCACATAAGGTGAAAGGAATGACCCTTAGCCTTATAGCATCGTCGGATAATTGGGTTATTTTCATCATAGCGCAAACGTTTTGGAATTTGTTGATAAAGATATATGCATCTTCGGATTCCAAACCATGAAACTTAGGCAGCATATTGATGAAGTGGGGTTTGATCTCAAAATTGTCCCCATTTACCGGTGGGAGGGAAAGACAAGTAGGTAGGGCGGTGCGGATGGGGTAGAAGAGATCCTGGAGCGCGACTTGTGCGGGCGCTTCAACAGGCGGGTGATTCGGGTTATTCGCACCTAACGGAGGTGGAATCATTCCCGTCGGTAAGGTGTTGTTAGGATTGTATCCCGACATACCTTCGGAAAAAGAATGCGGAGGTGAAAGTGAAGAAGTGGAAAGGATTTCGACTTCGGAGTCGAAAGGTTCGTCGGTCGGTACCAACAAAACACGGACTAATCGGGCGCTGGTGTCCCTAGTCCAACCGGACATACACTAAAAGGGTAGTGTAGCCAAAAGATGAAAGACAGAAGGTGGAGGTAAGAGAACGTCAATGAGAAGAAGAAGTGTAAGTGAGTGCAAAGATTTCTTTAGCGACAAGTTGCAAGTTTTGAAAAGATTTTTCTTCTTTTTTTATGTCAGATTTTGCAAAAAGATTTTTGAAAAGAGACTTGTGACACAAATGCAATTAACCACAAATGCACAATCAGGCCTAGATCTAGGGTCACCTAGGTCAGCTAAACAGCTCCTAACTGTTCCAAAGGGCTAGAAATAGAACCTCAAACCGTCTATTCACCGCCAATTGCGGCCAGGTAAGTGCCAGGTAAATGGGAGGCTCCCCGCTACAAGTAGCGGTCCTAATTAAGTAACCACTTTCCTAGACACACTTGCCTAGACACCACAAAGTCAGGTTAAGATTAACGGTCGATGCCTATACTAGTCCTCTGTCCTATTGAGCTCGAAGTCTAGTATTTTTTTTATTAAAAGCGGTCAATGCAGATACTTTAAGTGATTTCTGGGGTCCTGGGAAAGGTAATGAAATCCCCACCCAATCTGAATTAGTCAAAAGCCCCTTAAAGTCCGATTAGAATATGCAAAGCAGTAAATCACTTGCAATCAATTTGCTATTTAGCGCGACGCAAAGAATCCTGCAGAAAATCAATTATTGGAAGGGGGAAGATTTTTTAGCGCTAAGAATCCTGCAGAAAATTTGGCAAAAAGATATATGGAAATTGGCAGAGGAGGAGAATAGGAAACAAACGGTGTAAAAATCACTTGCTGACGTCACGTTCAAGCCGCGGAACCGTGGTTTAGTGCGCGTTCCCGCCGCGGAAGAGCGGTCTGGTGGAGGCTTCAGGTCTCCAAAAAATTTGTACTGTTCTGTGTTTGCAACCCCTCTCTGTTTTAATGTATCCTTTTCTGTTTTGCCCTCTGGATTATTTCAGATTCGTCGATCCTGCAAAGATTCACACGAGAAACCCTTCAAACAATAAAAGATGATAGAATTTTTATATTTTTTTCAAATTTTTTATGATCTTTTATATTTTATATTAACCCGAAATTACAAAAAGGAAATTTTACGCCATCCCCGGCAACGGCGCTATTTGATTTAGAGAGGTTTTTACGATCAAAAATATGTTACCGCAATCAAGAACGGCGTCGCTTGGTAGCTAGCCGGTGAATACGGGTCGGTCCACAGGGATGTTGTAAATCTCCTAAATGTTCTTACGAGCTAATTCCAAATGGTGTTGGGTCTTTTAATTAGATATAAAAACGAAGTTGTGTTATACTAGAATTAGGAAACTTGCTAGGATTAGGTTTAGGTAAAGTTTGGTAAATAAAGATCTACACCTCTTTCCAATGCCTTCAATTAAATATCATATTAGGGGCTATGGTAAATATCAATAAAGGGGATTAGGATGATTGGGAAGATGTTTCTTCCTCTAGATCCTTGTCCATCCTTTCTTAATCTTTACCCTAACCTCCATATAAAACTTATAAATCCGGTCTTTATACTACGGATCACCGTTACCTCGTGGGTAGAGTGCCGTAAGGAGCGGAAGATGTAAGTATGCATGGAGTCCTAATGTGCATAAGAGATTTTCAAAGAAAAGAGACGAGAGATCTTCATCTCTCAAACCCTTCCCTATTCCTAACCCAAACAAGCGAGGAAATTACTCGCTCATTGAGGGATCTACGAAAGACATAATTTTTATTTTCTTTTTGATTTAAGAGAAGAAAGATCTACTACATGTTAATAAAATCTCTAAACTATATTAAACTAGAGCAAGAAAAGAAATTACCTAGGGCAGAATTTAATTCTAAAACTAGGGCAGAAAAATAAACCTACTTACGATTGATGCTTTCCAACTTCAAAGAAAACTGAAATTTTATTGATGAATAGAGGCATGAGAAAATACAATGAATTGGGTTCTATTTATAGGACATAGAAACCCTAGGTTACAATTGATTCGCACGTCTGCATTTACAAATTTGCCCTTAGGTTAACTAGTCAGCGCCGCTCCTGAATTATGGTAAAAATTCACGCACCCCAGGCTCCAGACAGCCGCGGAACCGCGGCCTGGGTAGGGTTTGGGCCGCGGTTCCGCGGCCCAATGATGAGAACATTGGCTAAACTTTTGGGGTCTCCTTCTGGGTCTTTTTGGGCTTCTGAATCTTTGGTTCTTTTCTCCATTTGGATTCTAGGTCTTCTCCAGATCTTTCAGTGAAAACTTGTAGTGGTCTTTTAACCGTTTGCTTTGACATCTCGGACCTTACGTTGCCTTGTACATTGTGAACTGTTCTTCATCTAGGCTTGACTAAGATCCTTCTATTTGTTGGTCAAAAGTCCCTCTTTTGTATCGTCTTATGTCTTTTTCACTGTTTTCGCTCCAAGAACCTGTAACCTCTACTATGTAGCATACATGGGTCAAAAACACCTGTTTTATTGTAAAATGCATAAGAATGGGGAATGTAATAATGTAATATTATGATATGAACAGCGCGCTATACGTGACATATAGCCGCGACCTAAGTCGAGAAGTCCTTTAAGTGAATTACAACGTGACATGTAGTTGTGACATAATTGGATACATGGTTGCGGGTGTTTGGCCGAGGGTTGGGATAAGCGTATTTAGCGGACGGACAAGGGGCACTTGGAATGAATTTAGTGTTGGAAAGCTCGCTTAAACTCACAAATCTCATTCCTATGTCCTCCTAATCCCCGCTACTTTCGATTATCCCAACATGGTTTTAAGAATGGCAAAAGATAAGCAAAAGACTAATCCTAACTCTACTAACCAACCTTAACCTTAACAAGCTTATTTGAACATAAAATACAAACACTTAGGTTAGAACGAAACAAAACACATATACATTCTTTATTGACTCGTCTAAAACATGAACGGACATACAACCATTTCTCTGCGGATCGACCCGTGCTCAACCGGCTAGCTACAAAGCGACACCGTCCTTGATCGCGGTTAACTTTAGAATTTTGAATACGCGACACGCAGAAAGCGTGCGATCACCAACAAACATAACATGAATAGTAAGTGCTACCGTCTGAAATGACGGAAGCCTATGGCTGGTTTTTGGCGAAAAACCTTTAATGTAATGAACTTAATATCGTTGAAGGAACTCGAGTGACTTTGAAATGGGGTGGTTTAAGCTCCGCTTTTTAAAACTAGTAACATAAACTTTTGCTTAAGAGCGAACTCCCAATGAAGGGATCAAAGCTCTTCCCTTATAGAATGAGGTGCGAGATATTCCTAACCGAATACTTCTATGCAAAGCAAAAGAAGACGACTATGTGTTTTGAAGAAAACTGAGTTGTTTTAAAATAGATTCCAACAACATCATTTAGGTTTATTTTCCCTTGCATTATTTCGAAAATGTGTTCCCATCATTTTATGTATCCAAGCCACAAAACAAACAACCAAAATAACAAGCTTTTTATATGTCATCCGCATTCGCCACGGGGCCGCGTCATGCACCGTTAGGTTACTTAACTAACAGCAGTGCGGGGGCTGGACTAGCGCGGATGCAAAACATATAGAAGCATCTACTGAATATATATAATATATCTCAACATCGCAGGAAGATAATAATCATCACAGCAGATAAAAAATCATCACAAGCATGCGAAAAACAATATGGAATAGCGGATAATGTAGGCACCCCATGTTTCATTTGAGCTATAAATAAAACGCGATGTTCCCCGGTCGTGTAGATAGCCAGTGCAATGAAAATCCTTGACCCCTACGAGTGCGGCAAGTTACCTGCCAATCCCCGAAATGAGGCAACCCCAATCAACAAAGTGATTGGGCCACCCAGCATTTCATGTTATCCGGTAACTTGAGCACCCCTCCATGGGTCAACCTATACCCCCTACGAGTGCGGAGAATAGCCCGCCAATTCTAGGGTAAGGCCCCATCCGGTCTCAACGCCATAAGATGCGGACCCGTTGTTCTCTAGAACCTGGCTAATCGAGCAATCCTCCGCGTGGTAATTCTAGTACAGAAAAGAAAAAATATATACAACGGAGAAATCGACCTCAACCCAGTCATGCCCCAATAAAAGAATATACAAACTAGCAGTGACGGCAGTCCACATGTCGGAAGCTCGCCCCGCAATAAAGAATATACAGATGAATATGAAATGTACATCTAACATTGCACACAAGCCTATCCATCACGGCAATCCATCCATAACCCTATATATATATATATACATATATATATATATATACACACATACACACACACACACACACACACACACACATATAAGCACAGAAGCAAGCAATACCAGAATGTGTGCAACCCCGTCTAAATGAACATATAGAAATTAGAAGATGTTCACAACACATCCACGCACGCAAATGAAGTCACGACAATAGAATTCCAAAACACAATTAGCGCACATCCCAAATTTCCCAAGGATCAAAAACTAAGTGCACTAAACATCCAAAAAAGTCGAGTTTTGAGCCAATTCGGAAGTCCGAATCAAAACGAAACGGACCCAAACCTTTACGGAGAGTTAGAGCATGAAATTAACTTCATGTCGCGGGGCCTAGAGAGGGTACCCCACCCCCGAGTCCACGACGAGGTGGCCAGAGGGTGAGGCAGACCCGAAACTGCCCATGGAAGGGCAGTTTCGGGTCCCCACCCCTAAGACCACCTTGTGGTGGTCTTAGGGAGTGGGCCCAACCGTTCGATCCCCTTCAGGGTCTCCCTAGGGTGCTCACGCACCACCCTGAGGCTTCTCGGTTCAAACTGAGATCCCACGGGGTGGGCAAACATCTTAAAACTCAAAATTTCGGGACTGTTTTTTCGACAGTTTTCGATACCTGAAAAAATGTGAATTCTAATGTCGTAACTAGCTAGTTTAAGGTATTTGGGAGGCTCTGATACTACTGCAGGGTTCTTTAGTGCATGCGGCACAACGGAGGCATGGATGGCGAACAAAAAATTCAAGAAAACACAATGGAACCCCGAACCTAGAATCTATCCAAACTCCTAAACTAGCAAACCAAGCATGCAAAGATACAGAATACAACCTTTGTTGCGTGTCCACCCAATTATGGAAGACCGCTCCAAGCTCGTTGCCACTGGGAATGCGCTTGAGAATCGACCACCCTTTTCCGAAGACGATCCACCTGAGGGAACGCGGAGGAGGCTCTAACCGACGACTCAAACTTGCTAGGTTTGGATGGTCGGTGATATAGGAATACTCCACTAAATATTTTCTCTCTCTTGAACCATACTCAAAATGAGAGCAAGAAGAAGAAAGAGAAGAGCTAGAGGAAGCATGAAGCATGAAGCATGAATGGAACATGGAGCATGAGCTCTAGTGAAGAAGAAGAAAAATCTCATCAAGTCTTAAGTATAGATAGGAATGGCTATATTACTCAACCATGATGCAATAGTGCATCCAAATGAATTTTTAACAATATAAAATAAAGTCATACCTCTCTATATTTTTTGCAACCATGCTTCACTTTGCACCTCATATCCCTTTTTATTTTTCTAAATAGAAAAATAAAAATGTGGTGTTCTTCTTCTAGAAGCATTCCCGTATAAATACGAAATACTTCACCTGGTATATGTATCGCTGTATATATGCGTATCCGTATAAAAATAAAGATAGAACCAAATAGAGAAAATAAATAGTGAACAATAATACTAAAATTTATGTATATATATATATAATTTATTAAATCAAAAGCTGATTTAATAATCCGGCTTAATCCTAAGCCGGCTAGTATTATCAACCATCCGATTAAAGTCCGTGTATCGAGTACACGTATTTAATCAGACCCCTGCATGTACCATCATACGGCTCCTACATCTGTCGCCTGAACCGGAAAAACTCTCTGTGTGGGACTCTAAAAACTCGACAATACGCTGGCAGTGGGTTTAACCATAAGCATGTCAGCGACACTAACTATATGTAACAGCTACCTAGGTACTTGTCGAAAGGGGGGTCGACACTCAAGTGCGTCCTTACCTTATTGAACCTGAATGTGACAATCTCCGTACAGTCCGGTCTCTTTGTCAAAAAGTATCACATATCGGATCTAAGGGGTGGATAATTTCAAGCCTTGTTCACAACATAATATTGTATTATTATATTCCCCATTCTTATTCGTTTTATAAATAAACAGGTGCTTTTGACGCATGTCTGCTACATATTACAGGTTACAGGTTCTTGGATCTAAAACAGTGAAAATAATGGAAAGACAATGCAAAAGTGAGACTACAAATGATAAATGGTGAAATCTTGATCGCGCCTACATTGTGTGGAACAATGAACAACAGTTCACCGAGTATAAAGGCAGCGACACGAAGAAACAGTAAAAGTCCGCTACAATGTTCACTGGAGATCTGGAAGAAACCGAGAAACCAAATTGAATAAAGAACCAAAGAAACAGGAAGAACAAGTCATGCAGAGCCAGCAACAGAAAGCACTCAGCCCAAGTCCATCTTTTGGCCGTGGAACCGCGGCCAAAACCTGGCTGCGGCCGTGGTTCCGCGGCAGGCATGAGGAATTAGGAGTTGCAAATTTTACCAAGTTTTTTTTTGGCAGCTTTGACTGGTCAACCTAGGGTATTTTGGTAAATGTAGACGTGCGAATCAATTGTAACCTAGGGTTTCCATCCTCTATAAATAGGAACTCTAAAGCTTGTATTAGGTTATGCCTCCATATGCCTCTTTTTATCAATAAAATTTAGAATTCTTTTAGAGAGCATCGGTGCCTCTTTTCATTTCATGAATTCAGATCTGACAAACATGTGTTGATGTTTGGAGAGAGCCATCTTTAAGTAGTTTTATTTAATTGCTCTAGTTTAGATTTAATTCCTTGCCCTAGGTAATTTCAATTCTTGCCCTAGATAAATGTTCTTAAATTCTCTAATGAGCGAATAGTCCTCGCTTGTTAGGGTTAGCTTTGGGGAAGGCTTTTGAGAGATGAGATCTCTCATCCCTTTCTTGTCCATCACACGTTTTTATAGGACTCCATGCATACATGCACACACCGCTCCCTACGGCACCCTATCCCTCGAGGTAGCGGTGATACCGTAGTATAAAGGCCCGGTTGAGCGTGTTTTCTATGGAGGTTAGGGTAAGGATTGATAAAGGAAGGAAAAGAACCTAGATGAAGAAACATATTCCCGAATGGTTCTAATCCCCTTTATTAATAATTACCATAACACCTCATAGATCTTAATTTGGGTATAGAAAGCGGTGAGATTTATTTACGTTTCCAAACCTACCCTAGACCTAACCCTAGCAAGACTTAGATTTAGATAATCTTAGTATAGAATAATTTAGTTTTTAGATTTAATAATCAATCCGACCACAATCGGAATTAACTCGTTTCAGCGACTAGGAAATTCACAACATCCCTGTGGACCGACCCGTACTCACCGGCTAGCTGCAAAGCGACGCCGTTCTTGATTGCGGTTATAGATAGTTTTGAGATAAATCAAATGGCGCCGTTGCCGGGGATGACGTATCATTTCCTTTTTGCAATTTCGGGTTAATCAAAATCTAAAAAAAATCTGAAAAAATCACAAAAAAAATATAAAAATATATCATCAGTTATTTTTGGAAAGGGTATTCTTGTGAGAATTTTGTAGGATCTACGAACAAATTCGGATCTGGAAATCTACAGAGTGCAAAATAGAAAACAAACGATCTGAACAGCAGAGAATTTTGGCAACAGAACAACAGCAGGAAGTTGAAGGGCCAAGTCAATGGTCAAACCGTGGATCCGTCGCATTAGGCTGCTCCCGCCGCGGAAGCACGGCCTCCTAGTGACGTCAGCAAAAATTTGGGCGGTCAATCCTTTTATTTCACCGCGGAACCGCCGCAGGAAGTGCTGTCTTGCCGCGGAAGCGCCGCCACCTCTTGACGTCATCTGTCCAGATTCCTCTGTGTGCTTATTCTCTTTATCCTCTGCAAAATCTCAATATATCTTCTGAAAATTTCCTGCAGGATTCCGTGCGCTTAAAAATATTTTCCCTTCCAAATAACAAATCTTATGCAGGATTCTTTGTGATATGCTTAAAATAATAGTTGATTGCAAGTGATCTTTTCTGATTTGCATATCCTTAATCTTTTTGCTAAAAAAAATTTTCCAAATAAAGAGAAAAAGAAAAAAAGGAAAATTTTTATTAGAAAACTTGCAAACTTTTGTCGCAAATAAATCCTTGCACCACCCAACCTTCTTTCTTTTCCCTTTTATTCTATCTTGGGTACCCCACATCATAAATCACTTTCCGAACTTTGGTATCCCGAACCTAACTTTGCCTCGTACGTCAATTGTTTCGGTCGATTCAAGGAAGATCCCTCCATGCCTAAAATTTCTTTGAAAGATCAAATAGAAGCGTCTAGGAGAAACAGTTCGAATTTACAACCCACTTTGTGTCAACCAAGTCAACATTTACCACCTTCATATGTTGATACCACTTTTTCAAGTCCTGCTGAACCGATGTTCATTGCTGAGCATATTGCTCAATCTCGTAGCCGATCTTTCATCCCTCTCCACTCATCTAGTTCTAGGGATCCAAAAGACTATTTACCTTTTTATTCACATGTTGATCCTACTCCTGTCCAACCATCCAATTCCTACCAGTCCTACCCGACTTTCCCACCGTCACTAGACAATGTTTCTACACAGCCTTTTGGGAGTTTCACGTATCCAAACAATTTCGAATCTTTTACCGAAACACCCTTACCACCCAAGTCTAGTTTGGAAGAGTCGTTGGAAGCTTATATTGCAGCAACAAATAAAATGACTAGGAATGTGGAAGCGTCCATGGCCGCCCTTATGCAACCTAGTGAACCGATAACTAGTTTGCAACTAGCTTCAAATTTTTTAATGTATAAGGAGGCGGTTGGATAGAGTGAGAATTTGAGAGGAGCGAGTGAGTTCTACACATTCCTAAATAAGACCTACCCATACCCAATTGAAACCCACAACTCCGGTTTTCCATTGATTGTCCCAAATATTTCACCAGTTGAAAATAAAAACGAGTTGTGTGATTTTGTAGTGCTTGATTTGCCAGATTATGAAGAACCCCTTTCGAGTGAAACCACACTTAACCCTTTCGATCTTTACACCTCCAATCTAGAACCTGAATTGATAAATATCCATGCTTTTGATGAGGTGTCAAAAATTGATTTTCACTTGATTGAGGATATAGACGCCGGGAATATTTTGGATGATGAACCCGTAGATTTGATTGAAATTGTATGTCCAATTCATCATCCCGAGTCATTAAATGTTTCTCCCGAACTTCATATGCGTCTTGATTTTGATGATAATGGCATGGATGAGTTAAATATTGAGGAGAATTATGAGGATCGTATCGAGGAGAGTATTGAGGATAATATTGAGGTTGAATCATTTTTGTTTGATGTGTCGGATTTTCCAATTCATCCTCCCGAACCTTTAACTGTTATATCACCCTCCCTCTTTTCCATCGTTCCGACCACGCAAAAGTTCACGCTTGAAGACTGTGAGCTTGAAAAATTTTCCTTTGAATCTGACACAGTTCTCACAGCCGATAACACTTACGAGTGTTTCACTTTTTCGGACGATGTTGATGACTCACCGCCCGAGTTTGAGTCATTTGAATTTTCAGATGAGTTAGTTGAACCATCAGACTCGGTTGCTTACAGTCGTTTCGAAGCATTAATGGAATCTTTCAAGTTCGAGACAGTTTACTACGGTGAGAATGAGACTATCCCTAATTCACTCCCTTTAGTCATTCCTATCGTTCCGACCTTACAAGAGACCGTTACGCTTTCATCTCCTATACCAAGTTCGACGTACCCATGTTTTCTTGCGAATCTTGAGGAATTTGACCCCATTTCTCGACGGGTTGATAGATTAGCACGATCGCTTTCAACACATCGATCATCTCAAATTGCGCTAATTTATTCACTCGATTTACATCCTCAAGATCGTACTCCACTTCTTTCTCTTTTCCGCCCTTCTTCTCCTCCACCGAGACCATATTCTCCCTTTCTCTCCAAACGGTCTCGTGTGTTTTTCATTTCTTTCCTTTACACCCCATTCTTTCACCAACCCTACCATTACCACGATAAGATTTTTGAATGGTTGGTGCTAACCTTTGGCTTGTGTAAGGCCAAGCTTAAGTTTAGGCGGAACCTTGTTGTATATATATATATTTTTTCTTTTAACAATAAAAATAAAAATAAAAAAATTGTAAATAAATAAACAGGGGAGTGCCGACATTCTCAACCCTCTTGGTATAGCATGACAGTGAGGACACTGTCAAAATTAAGTTTGCTGGTATGCTCGGTAAGCCTTCTTTCCTTCGCATTCATTTGTACATATTTTTGCATTTGCATACTTATTTTAAAACCCATAAAATTTTGAAAATTTTAAAAATTATAAAAATTAATGTATTCAATTTTGGACTTATTTGACTTGAGTTTGACAAATAGGTTAACTGGCTAGGAACAACTAGATCTTAGACTTAGTAAATTAAAAACCCTAAAAATAACCATCCTTAAAATTTAACAGTAGAAAGTATATGTCTTTATAGTTTATTTAGAATTAGGCAAATTTTGAGTTCACTTCTTGGGCTAAGTCGAAATGAAGGAAAAGTATTGATATTTTTATTAGAGTATAAGTTTGAAAAATAATTCCTAGCTTAAGTCTAGATTCTAAAAATGTATACCCTACAAATTTGCACAATCACGCACCTTGAAACTTGGAATAGTAGAGGAGACCTTGAAATGCTCTTGTTCTAAAGTCCTTAGTACGATAAAAAAAATATACAAGTGTGAATAAAGAAAAAAAAAATGAACGCTGGTTTTTGTGATTACTTAAGGCTGTAGAAATAGAAAAATATTTAACGAAGGTGCTTCATCACCTAGTGCCTTAGACCAACCGGTTTGGGAGTCACTGCTAAAAGCCTTAGGTGTTGCAAGACTAGAATTTACGCTTTAAAGTGCAAACGCATCTTGTAATCGGTCGTTGGTACCTCAAGAAGTATTAACGGTCGCATGAAGGATGTGTAAGCAAAATTCAATTAAAAATTCACCAATTAAAAAATGCTTTGGACAACGGACAAGAGTATGATTGCTTGATTTGAATTTCCAAGTGTAGGGGTGATATATACACACACGTGGGGATATATGATTGGAGTTTAGATAAGAGATAGGAGTGAAGAATAGAACTTGTATCTTAAATAGAGTTGATAAAAAATCCTAAGTGGAGATGGAACCCTAGAAGGAAAACTTTGGAAATGCCGAAAGCTAAGTAAGTCTATAGAACATATATAATCTTAAGTTAGATGATAGGGAAGTGTGAAGAATATGGGTGGATAATTTGCCAGTCAACGATAATAGAATTCCTTGTTAGAAAACCTAATTGGAGAACAAAAGTCGAAAAGCCAAATTGATAGGATTTTGTGGGTAGTATCCGCTGAAAACCCTCAGGAGACAACACTCCTCCTACTAGGGACACCTAGAGGTTTAACGGCTTGTTGCACGTGCTCAGTGCAATCGCGTTTCCCTGCGAAAGTGCGGTTAGGTTTTTGTCGAGAATAAAAAATAAGTTTGGTCGAGGACGAGCAAAAGATAAGTTTGGGGGTATTTGTTCACACCATAATATTGTATCATTATATTCCCCATTCTTATTCGTTTTATAAATAAACAGGTACTTTTGACGCATGTCTACTACATATTACAGGTTACAGGTTCTTGGATCTAAAACAGTGAAAATAATGGAAAGACAATGCAAAAGTGAGACTACAAATGATAAATGGTAAAATCTTGATCGCGCCTACATTGTGAGGAACAATGAACAACGGTTCACCGAGTATAAAGGCAACGACACGAAGAAACAGTAAAAGTCCGCTACAATGTTCACTGGAGATCTGGAAGAAACCGAGAAATCAAATTGAATAAAGAACCAAAGAAACAGGAAGAACAAGTCATGCAGAGCCAGCAACAGAAAGCACTCAGCCTAAGTCCATCTTTTGGCCGCGGAACCGCGGACAAAACCTGGCTGCGGCCGCGGTTCCGCGGCGGGCATGAGGAATTAGGAGTTGCAAATTTTACCAAGTTTTTTTTAGCAGCTTTGACTGGTCAACCTAAGGTATTTTGGTAAATGTAGACGTGCGAATCAATTGTAACCTAGGTTTTCGTATCCTCTATAAATAGGAACTCTAAAACTTGTATTAGGTTATGCCTCCATATGCCTCTTTTTATCAATAAAATTTAGAATTCTTTTTGAGAGCATCGTTGCCTCTTTTCATTTCATGAATTCAGATCTGACAAACATGTGTTGATGTTTGGAGAGAGTCATCTGTAAGTAGTTTTATTTAATTGCTCTAGTTTAGATTTAATTCCTTGCCCTAGGTAATTTCAATTCTTGCCCTAGATAAATGTTCTTAAATTCCCTAATGAGCGAGTAGTCTCCTCGCTTGTTAGGGTTAGCTTTGGGGAAGGCTTTTGAGAGATGAGATCTCTCATCCCTTTCTTGCCCATCACACGTTTTTATAGGACTCCATGCATACATGCACACACCGCTCCCTACGGCACCCTATCCCTCGAAGTAGCGGTGATACCGTAGTATAAAGGCCCGGTTGAGCGTGTTTTCCATGGAGGTTAGGGTAAGGATTGATAAAGGAAGGATAAGAACCTAGATGAAGAAACATATTCCCGAATGGTTCTAATCCCCTTTATTAATAATTACCATAACACCTCATAGATCTTAATTTGGGTATAGAAAGCGGTGAGATTTATTTACATTTCGAAACCTACCCTAAACCTAACCCTAGCAAGATTTAGATCTAGATAGATTTAGTTTTTAGATTTAATCAATAAGATCCGACATCCATCGGAATTAACTCGTAAGAGCAATTAGGAAATTCACAAAATCCCTGTGGACCGACCCGTACTCACCGGCTAACTACCAAGCGACACCGTTCTTGATTGCGGTTATAAGTATTTTTGAGATAAATCAGGCCCCTACTAACCCGATAAGTCATGTCTGAGTCCAGCTCATCACCAACTGAGATACTACTGATCAACTATCAGTACATCTCGACCACCATGGCCACAAATTTTTGGTGATAGTTGTTGGATATATATACCCTAGTGGCCATTATTGTATATGTATACATGTGGATGTTGGAGATATATATGTACAGGACAATCTTACTCAGTTATATAGTATATTATTTCAGTTAGCTTTATCGGGATATGTGTATTTGTTCTTATTGATGTTTTATCCAGTTTGCACATATTGATAAAGGCTTGATATAGTAGTATACTATTATGATTTGACTTTATCTTAACATGTCATATGTTATACACGTTATTACATATTGCAATTACATGTTGATAAAGCCCGTAGGATCTTGCTTAACTACCTGCGTTGTGATGGCGATCATAGTTGTGGGAGCTGGGTAGTCTATAAGCGCGTCCTTAAATGTCCCAAGTCGTAAGAGTATCGAGATCAGGTATCGATACTCCACAGTAGACTTGCGTGTACGTTTCTAGACCCCGACGAAGGGCGGTGGTTGGTCCCAAAACCATTGATGTGATCATCTAAGATTGTTTACGGGTTCTCACTGGGGGTGAGTACACTGGACAGACTCGCTGAGAACCTATAGATGGTATTATACCTATCGTCAGATAGCGGTTCTCTTATGACATGTGTACATGTTAGTCTTTGGACCTGACATCGTCATTTGTCTCGTGTGAGTTCCTACTGTGCTTTGTTCACTACCCTACCATGGCTCTACTGAGTCGTGCAAACAGGTTTTGGTTGGGTACAGTCCTGAGTCACATGGAGGCAGTGAGTAATTGTCAGGGATTCGACTCTCCAGGTATTAGGAGTTGATATCACACCGTGTTCTATTAGTCAGGACCATAAGACATTGGCCAAGGCAGTTGGGATTTACTGATAGGTTGATCAGTAGTTTCCCGGAATTGGTCCTGAGCCGCATCAGCACGAATTATCGGGTTATTAGGGTCTAACGCTTACCACCCCTAGATCCGGTATACGATACTCTTAGATGAAGAGACCGGACTGTACGGATATTTTCACGGATAGGCTCTGTTGGGATCCGGATGAGTTTGCTCGTCAGCTTTCCTTTTCGACAGGTATCCGGATAGCCGTTACGTATATCTAGTGCCGCTGATGTGCTTGTGGTTATGGATTTATCCAGTAACGCACTGCCGGCGTACTGTCGAGTCTTTAGAGTCCTATACAGAGGGTTTCTCTGCCTCGGGCGAAACGATGTAGAGGTCGTATGGTTTTACGGCAGGGTTCGATCACATACGTGTACTTGTGTACGTATAATGTTCGGGAGGATAATACTAGCGGGTTTTGGTTTAAGCCGGATCCTAGTATTATAATGTTGGATTATTTTCGTCTCTTTTGTATTCGTATTTTTCGGAATACGGATACGGGTATGTATATACGGTGAACGGTATTCTTGTAATTTGTTACAAGAGTGCTTATAGAAGAAGAATTCTCATTATTTGTTTTAACCATTTAGTTAAATGGTTAATGAGATGGAGGTATGAGGTATTGACTTTTATTATGTGAAGTATGGCTACTTGTTGACTCAATTAGTGAGTCATGGATTACTATTGAGGCAAGGTGGCATCTAGATATTTTGTAGAAAATATCTAGATATTTATTGGTGAAGATAATTTTTATTATTATCTTTGGCATGCTTACTTTATTAGTCACAATACTTAGCCATTCTTCACTTAATTCTTATGTGGCTCTCTACAACACTCTCATCTCCTCCAAACTTCTCTTCTTCTACCTCAAACCCCAATAGTCTCATGTGTTAAGAAACCTAGGGTTCTTTAAACAAAACAATCCATCATCACTCTCTACATCCTCTAGACTACATAGATTAGCATACTAAGTAACCTAGTTACCTTAGTTTAAAGGTAGGAGCCCAAAGTTGACACTCTCTGGTGGACCATCTTTGACATGAGGAGCCATCGATCAAGCTCGATCATGGAGGCCACTAGGAGAATGCTAAAGGAGTGGAGTGAAGACCCGAAGGAATCAAGTCTCTTGGTATAAACTTCTTTCACAGTAGATAGCTTCTTTAGTTGATAGTTAGGTTTATGGTTGATCCGGTCTAGGGTCATTCTAGCGTCAAGTTTAAACCTTTAGAAAAAGAAATTTCCGCGATCGGACTCGGTTGATGGCCAGGGCGTTAGCATAACCTTTCATGATATCAGAGCTAGCCCATAAACCCTACACAAGCAGGTTTAAACAATGTTAAAGTAACGAAACCAAAATAAATCTGAAACACGAAACGAAAATCCATGTTTCTGTCGAAATTTTCAGAGGCCCTAAATTTTTTTTAAACAATTGCATAGTGCTCATTTTGTTGTGAGATGAACACAGACCAAAAACGAGACTATTCCATGTCCTCTTGACCGGCCAAAGTGCCTATATAGCCGGCCCCACCGATTTTGTAGAGAGGGATTGGCTTGAGTTTTGGTATGTGTTCTTGTCTCTTGGATTTTGGGTTTCAGGTGTTGTTTGTTTCTGCCCAGGTTGGATATTCTGTTATCTTTGAGTTTGGGGCCTTACGGTATTTTTTGAAGTCGTTATTTTTAACACTGTTTAATAAGTTTCAGTACATACATTACTATCTGTGACCGTGAATGTCATTAAAGCGGTATAGCTCGTATAACTACTATATGTTCTTTTAGACGGGTTTGTGAACATGACATTCATGTTGATATTCTGTGTTTGTGTTGTGGTTGTAGTTGGATAGTCGTGGTGGATAGATTGTGGTGTAATGTTAGTGGTACAGTTGAGATTCATTTGTACATTTGTTATTGCGGGACGAGCGTCCGACATGTGGACTGCCGTCACTGCCGTATTGTATATTATTTGTTTGGGGCACGACCGGGTTGAGGTCAATGTCACCATTGTACATATTATTTTCATTTTCTGTACTAGGATTACCCCACGGTGGAGTGTACGAATAACAGGGTTCTAGAAGGCAACAAGCCCGCATCTCATGGTGTTGAGACGGAGGGGGCTTCATTCTAGAATTGGCGGGCTATTCGCCGCACACGTGGGGGGTATAGGATAACCCACAGAGGGGCGCTCAAGTTACCGGATCCCATGAAGTACTGGGTGGCCCATTCACTTTGTTGATTGGGATTGCCTTACTTCTAGGATTGGCGAGTAAGTTGCCGCGCTCGTAGGGGTCCAAGTTTCATTGCACAGGCTATCCACACGACTGGGAACGTCGGGTTTTATTTGCGGCTCAAATGAAACCCGAGGCTCCAAGATTATCTACCATTATGTGTTTCTTGCTGAGATTTTGTGATGTAGATTATATCATACCTGGGACGAATGTTATATATATTTATATATATACTAGTAGATGTTGTATATGTTTTGTACCCGCGCTAGTCCAGCCCCCGATCTGTCGTTAGTTAAGTAACCTAACGGGTGATGACGGGGCCCAGTGGCGAATGCGGATGGCATATACGTACATTATATTTTCGTTCTCTTGGTGTGATAGGATAATTGATGGGACCGCATTAATTTTGATTAATGCAAGAAAAGAAACTTAAAAAGATGTTGTTGGAACAAATTTTGAAAAACTGTAATAATATTCTTTCGCTTTGCATAGTGGTATTCGGTCGTGAATATCCAGCACCTCATTCCAGGAGGCAAGAGCCGAGATCCCATCGTAGGGAATGAACTCTTGATCAAAATTTTATGCTATAGATTACTCGGTTTTCTTCAAAACCAATAGTTTTCAAAAGCGGAGCTTAAACCACTCTTTTTCAAAGCTATCAGGTTCCTTCAACGATATCGAGTTCAATACGTTAAAGGGTTTTCGCCAAAAACCCAGCCGTAGCCCTCCGTCGTTTCAGAAAACTAGTACTTAGTGTTCGTGTTGCGTTTGTTGATTATTCGTCAAGGCACAGTGAACCGTAGATGAGTAATAATTCTCTGTAGCATAGATAGATGCGATTGGTTAGGACAGTCACATAATTTTGTTAATTATTCGTCAAAGATCATGCAGGGGGTCTAATGCAATCTTGGATAACGACAAGTTGAACTTGACTAGGACTTTTTGATTTGTTGATTATTCGTCAAGGTCACTTGGGTCCTAGGGGCAAAAACCACATCGGGAGTTTCAATTATACAGGAAACTTGCAGATTAGCATACCTTTTGGAGTGTGGTGACTACAGTGGATTCCATCTAGGTCATCATACAATGATAGTTGGATCCCGATCCCACTGATGAGTAGGATTACTCTTGGGAGATTATTTCACTAAACAATGAATACTATAAACCAAGTAGGTGTCTAGAACGGTGTTAGCAGGGCTACGCCTCCGAGGAAAAAAGGTTACATAATTAAGGAACTTCGTGAAAGCGTTGGAAAACCTCTCTTAAAGTACCAACACTAGCCTGGCCGAAAGGTTAAGCAAGTATTGTAACGTGCGATTAATCCCGACTAATTATCCATTTATGGTTAGATGGAGACTTCGAGGAAATAGTGGGAGCTATCCTAGTTAGATAAACTAATAACCAATATAATCTTGCAAGAGCGTACGCTAAGTGTTTCTTTTCTCTCTCTCCAGGTAGCAACCATTTCACACCCTAATCAAGATAAAAAAATGTATCGTTTGACCGATCCGAATTCTTATTCATGGCTAGGGAACGTCAGTTTGGCTCTAACTTATGACGGCGATCATAAGTACAAGTAAGGGAAAGAGGATCGCATGAATTCCTTGATGACCCCTGTTCAGTTGATAAAACTGCAAATTTGTATTACATTTTTCCTACCATTTTCATATTAAAAAAGGACTTTATTATAATATATTATACATATAGGGGTTTATGTGTGAAAACATCATTTTCCATGTGTTAATATATTTTAATAGTATTTGGTTGAAAAATGTATGCAAATAAATTCATTGACCTAATCCTAGTAGAACTAAGTCTACTAAATATTATTTGAGATTATTGTGCAGAATTTTCCAAGTTGTTATGCAGAATTTATCAAGAAAATCAAGTTGTTGAAGAAGACTTGCCTAATGAAGAAGCAAAACTTGGAGACCAAGTCTGAAAGCAACCGAGAAAAGATTTCCAGATTCTGAAGGTGCCTAGGATTGCCACATGTCACAAGATGCAAGCCCAAAAATTTCAGTCAAGAGATCCTGACCATCAAGCGCGGATCCGCGGCCAAACCCCCTTTGGGTCGCGGATCCGCCGCAATTCTATGGAGTTAGAGCAAGAGATTTTTTTGGTGTGAATCTATGCTATATTTTACCAAGTTTTCAACCTAAAGATTCTGGCTTTGCACTATAAAAGGGCACCGAGAGCCTCTTGGAAAATTTATCAAGCCGAAGAGATCACGAAGTCCAAGACGGCTCACGCATCCTGGCTGATCATCAACTGTTCGTCTACCTCCTTAGGAAAGATCGAGAAGCAACTAGTTTGTAATCATTTTCTACGGAATAAAGTGTAGATTGTTCAAGTTGATTAATAAAGGTAGTTATTTTATTTAATTCCTTTGCATTTTACATTATGTTTTCCCTCTCTCTCTTTTCATCTTCTTTTCCCAACATGCGCGAGTAATTCTCCGCTTGTTAGGGTTCGTAGGATTAGGGTAGGCTAATGGACGATGAACATCCCTAAACCCTTTTTAAGTCCTATAAAGTTTATGAACTTTATCAAAAGAATTATTAACATCCTAATCGGGCGCGCTAGCAATTCTTTGCTAGTTCCGACCGCGATTAGAGATTAGATTAATGATTGTTTTGGTAAAGGCTAGATAATGAACGGAGTTCCGTGTCGAGATAAGGGTTAAGAGTGGGATTCCTTTTCCCTCCAGAAACCCTAATCTACACGCATCACCGTCGTTCTAGTTTTAAATCTATTAAAGGATAAAAAGGGTAACTTTTAATTAATCGTCCATAACTACTAAATCCTAACGAACCCTACAAGCCCCCTTATTATATAAACTTACATCCCTAAAATAATCTAGATCTATATTTTTGCATTCTTGCTTAACGTAGATCTAGAAACTTTTCACAAAACTCTTTATTCCTCCTCTCTTTTTCAACACTTCTAAAGTAAAAGTAAAAGGTTCCACGTTTCCCAGAGGATGACCCGTACTCATCTCGGTCTAGCTATGTGTGACACCGTTATTGATTGCGGTTAACAACTACAAAACAAACACACACTCTCACATAACAATCAAATGGCGCCGTTGCCGGGGATACGTGCGTAATTTTTTATTTTTTTACTATTTGTGTTGAATTCTTAGACGATTCATATCATTATTAACACAAAACTGCAAATTGCATATTTAACGATTTGTGCGTGAATTTTGCGAAGAAATCTGGAGTCACAGAATTAAGGAGAACAGGAAACAGAGATATTTTTAGAGATCCAGAGGAGCACAGGAGGCTATACAAAAAATTTCATCAAGTGATCTCTCTGCCACGCGGCGGAACCGCGGCAAAAGCACCCTTTCTGCGGCGGAATCGCGGCAGGATAGAGGAGTTAGTGCTTCAATCTTCTCTGGTATTTTTCTCAACTCCTCTCTCCCCTCAAATCCAATAAAATCTATTTTCTGCAGGATTCTTTGCAAAAATTGCGCCGCTAAAAAATTCTTTTTGCAAAAGTTTTGTGTTTGGTTTGTTTTGCATATTTAATACGGACTTTAAGGGGCAAAGACCAAATCAAGATTAGGTGGGGATTTCATCACCCTTCCTAAGCCCCACAAATCACAAACCGAGCATCTAGATCAACCCTTCATTAATTTAAAAAATATCTAGACCAGACTCTAAGGACTGTCGCGCTCAATAAGGACAGAGGAAGGTCGTGGGTAATCTATCGTTTATCCGCATTACTTTTGTAGTGCCTAGGCAAGTGTGTCAAAGGCTAGTGGTTTTTAATTAGGCCCACTACTGTGGTTCCTTCCCACTTACCTGGCACTTACCTGGATACAAGGGTAGTACGGAGGCGGTAGAGGATTGATCCTGCGGCTTGTCCTTTGGAAGTCTAGGAGCGGTCTAGAGATTGGACCTAGGTGACCTTAGTTCTAGGGTTGCTTGTGCATCTTAGGGTGATTTGTCTTGAGTCCCACTTTTTCAAAACAAGCCAATTTTAAATCACACACACGCTGCCACTTGCACTAAACCCGCTTAGTGCATGCTTGGCTGGACACGGGATCCTAGTGCCCGTCTTGTCCGCATTCCTGCTATCGACGCCGAAGTCGGTACTTCTTCATCTTCTTTTCCACCACCACACACCACGACCGAGATGGACGGTACTCCATCAGAATATAACACCACGCTGCCACCGTCCGTAGGTGCGCAGAATCCACCGCGCATCTCTCTCCAAGAGAGATGCTATCATATCCGTGGTCCTCTTCCCACTTGTCTATCTCTTCCACCACCTAACGGGGATAATTTCGAAATTAAACCTCACTACATCAATCTGCTGCCCAAATTTCACGGGCTTGAGTCGGAAGACGCGTACGTTTTCATCACCAAATTCGAAAACGTATGCGCAATGATGGGTACCTCACAATTGACTTTAGATGCTATGCGCTTACGTCTTCTCCCATTCACACTGTGCGACTTGGCAGAAAAATGGCTTTATAATACTGCCGCACACTCTATCACTAATTGGGATGAATTCGTCATAGCATTTCTTAAGAAGTTTTACCCAAACCATAAGACTGCCCACATTAGGAGCGAGATCAACCAGTTCACCCAGCTTCCCAATGAACCATTTTGGAAGTGCTTTGAACGTTTCAAAGATCTGCTTGTCCAATGCCCCCATCACGGAATACAAAGATGGGATTTATGTCAGATTATATATGAGGGTATTAATCCAGCGACAAAGCAGATACTTGAAACAATGTGTCAATGCAATTTCATGTCTAAAGATGACGGTGAAGCATGGAAATATCTGGAAGATCTAGCAGAACACACGTTGTAGTGGGAAAGCGTAAGACCACCTTCAACTAAGGGAGGTATTCACCAGCTCGATATTTCTATCGCAGTAAAAGCCGAAATGGCAGCGATACAGAAGAAACTTGACGCTATTGAGAACAAATTTTCATCATTCTCCCTAAATCAGGTCACGCTTCCTAAGACCGTCTGTGGTTGCTGTTCGGATCCTTCACACTTAACGGAAGAATGTCCTATGAATGCTTCGTTTAATGCTGCTCTTCAGCAGCGGCCTAGAAACGACCCTTATTCTTCCACGTACAATCAAGGATGGAGGAATCATCCTAACTTTGGTTGGAATCAAAACCAACAAAGCAATTATCAAAGACCTCCTCCACAGCAACCACAACCACAGAATCAGCTCCTTTTTCAGTCACAGAATTTCCAAAATCCGGCCAACATTTCTACACCACAAGTGGCCGGTTCTGAAAACCCACTTGCATAAACTTTGGATATGTTCATGAAACAATCCGTGCAAATTTCGGCTGAGATGAGGTCTTCTATTGATACCATAAAGAAAAACTCCGCCTCCCATGGTGAGAGTATTAAATCATTAGAAAACCAAATCGCACAGTTAAACGCCTCAATGAGTGCGAGAGAGAAAGGGAAACTCCCATCTCAACCCATACCTAATCCTGGCCACTCACAAAGTTATAATGTGAGTGCTGTTACCACGTTGAGATCGGGAAAAGTGCTGAATAACCGAGTGGGTGAGCAATGTGATGATAGTGACACCAATGATACCCCAGCTTCTTCTTCTTCCCCTAATTCGTCTAGTCTCCCACCTTCACCCGAGCCTATTCTCCGTTTTCCCCAAGGCTCGAACCCTTCGCCCATTTCGCCAGATCTATCTAAGTCGATTCCCACTCCAGTTTTGGGATCGAATCCGTCCCCACAATCCTCTCCAATGTTGGACCAAACCCTTATTGATAAAGCACCTTATCCAAACAGGTTAAGGGGCAACAGACCAAGTCTACAAATGGAGAAGATTGTGGAATTTTTTAAGCAAGTTAACATAAACATTCCTCTCCTAGATGCTATTCAACAAGTTCCGTCATATGCGAAAATCCTAAAGGACTTATGCACTAGGAAGAGAAAAGTTCAAGTACCTAAAAAATTTTTCCTTGCGAGTAATGTGAGCACTGCTTTTACACAACAACTACCCAAGAAACGAAAGGACCCCGGAAGTCCTACAATTTCTATTTCCATTGGGGGTAAAAATATTAATCGTACTCTACTCGATCTAGGTGCTAGTGTTAACTTGCTTCCGTATTCTGTTTATGAGCAATTAGGGATCGAAGAGTTAAAACCTGCGCATTGCACTCTTCAGATGGCCGATCGATCTATCACCCAACCTAAGGGTGAGCTAGAGGATGTGTTAATCAAAGTCCGGGAATTCATATTCCCTGTGGACTTTATCGTTATAGATACACAACCTGTAGCAAACCCACACAATCAAATCCCGGTGATACTCGGTCGACCCTTTTTGGCCACTTCCAACGCAGTAATCAATTGTAGAAACGGCTCTATGGCTCTATCCTTTGGAAAGAAGTCAATTGAGCTTAACATTTACAAGTTGGGAAGTGAACCCTCCGAACCCTATGCTCATGTGTGTTTTGTCGAATTAATGGATGTCGACAGCAGCGAATTTGATCAACCTCATAATACTGACTCTTTTTATATGTTTTTGTTTGACCCAACCATGTACTCTTCCACCGAGTTGTCTGGGTCAGCATCTAACACTGATGAGGAACTTTTTATAGAGTCTGACGATCACCCCATTTTTTCTGATGACATTATTTTTCGGGGTATCGACGAAAGCTTTGAGGAAATTTTCGCTGATGAACTCGCATTTTTACAAGACACGGGTGTTGAGATGAATCAACTCCAAGACAAAGAAATTGGACCTCCACCCTTTCTTTTGGACAATCATGATAATGCGAGTAATCCATCATTACTATCACTGTGTCGTCTCTCCAAATTGAGACGCAATCCTTTTCCATTACACCTCTTGTCACCTCCCCACTTCTTCACGTCAATAGGTGACATGTTCTTCCACCAACCTTGGTGCTTCATCGATAAAATTTTTGAATGGTTGGTGTTGACCTTCGGTCTTTGCAAAGCTTGGCATTGACCAATAACCTTGACCCCCTCGTGTGATTTTAAAAGATTAAAATTGTTTAACTCAAGTTTGGGGGGTGGTATATTTTGGCTCTTGAAAGAAAATGATTTTTACAACATTGTGAGCCTATAATAAGTTTGGGGGAGGATTCTCACTTTCATATATTCTTGCCCCCATTAATAATTTCCTCCCAAGTCTACAGGTTTTTGAGCTTAACGGATGACATCAGTGAGGACATTGCTGTAAACAGGTTTGGGGGAGGTTTGTGCTTATTTACACATCAATTTGCATCATATTTTGCATAAGCACAACATTTTCAAAAAATTTAAAAAAAAAAATTCTTTTATAACAAAAGAGTAGAAAGTGAAAAATTACATCCAAAAGATAGGAATAGTTTAAGAAAACCAAGAAAATTAGAAGTTTTCTTAAACGAACTAGTATTAAGTAGTTATGAGCTGTTGTCCCAAGGGTTAGTAAGATGAAAGAAGTCACTAATCTGAGGATAAAAATAAGTCTGAAAAATAGTTTCTATTCTGGAAGCCAAACATTTGAATGTTGATACCCAACTATATGCACTTACACACGTCTTGAAACTCGGGATAGTAGAGGATACCTTGAAATGCTCTTGTCTAAAAGCCAAAGTATGAAGGAAATGAAAAAATGAAGAAAATATAAAAATGGTGAAAGAAAAAAATGAACACTGGTTTTGTATCGCCAAGGCAGCAATAAAAAAATATAGCGAGGGTGCCTCTTCACCTAGTGCCCTAAGGCCAACTGGTCTGGGAGTCACTGCTAAGCCTTAGGTGGTGCAAGACGAGGAAAATATTATCACCTAATCAACAAGCACATGAGTAATCGATCGGTAAGTACCTCAAGAAGTATTAACGGTCGCATGAAAAGGTGTGAGCAAACCTAAGTATTCATCAAATTAAAAAGTACTAAGGTAGATGGACAAGAGTATGATAGCTTGAATTGAATTCTCCGAGTGTAGGGATGTTCTATACACACACGTAGGGGTATATGATCAATGTTTGGAAGAAAGAAAGGAATGAAGAATAAAGACGATGTTTTATTGAGGGATGATGTGATTTCTAACATTTTTTCATGACTATTAAGATAGAGCTCATGACAACTGAAAAGCTAGTATAGTTGGAAACTCTTATTTTCAAAGTCTTTCTTTTATGGTTCTTATTTTTATATGTAAATTTCACCATCTTTCTTTTGTTATAGGATTTTGTGGGTGTAATCCGCTGAAAACCCTCAGGAGACAACACTCCTCCTACTAGGGACACCTAGAGGTTTAACGGCTTGTTGCACATGCTCAGTGCAATCGTGTCTGCCTACGAAAGTGTGCTTAGTTTTCTCCTTTCTTCTTCTCCTCTTGAATAAACTAGTTTGCTCGGGACGATCAAAGATAAGTTTGGGGGTATTTGTTCAGTTGATAAAACTGCACATTTGTATTACATTTTTCCTACCATTTTCATATTAAAAAAGGACTTTATTATAATATATTATACATATGGGGGTTTATGTGTGAAAACATCATTTTCCATGTGTTAATATATTTTAATTAGTATTTGGTAGAAAAATGTATGCAAATAAATTCATTGACCTAATCCTAGTAGAACTAAGTCTACTAAATATTATTTAAGATTATTGTGCAGAATTTTCCAAGTTGTTATGCAGAATTTATCAAGGAAATCAAGTTGTTGAAGAAGACTTGACTAATTAAGAAGCAAAACTTGGAGACCAAGTCTGGAAGCAACCGAGAAAAGATTTCCAGATTCTGAAGGTGCCTAGGATTGCCACATGTCACAAGATGCAAGCCCAAAAATTTCAGTCAAGAGATCCTGACCATCAAGCGCGGATCCGCGGCCAAACCCCCCTTGGGTCGCGGATCCGCCGCAATTCTATGGAGTTAGAGCAAGAGATTTTTTTGGTGTGAATCTATGCTATATTTTACCAAGTTTTCAACCTAAAGATTCTGGCTTTGCACTATAAAAGGGCACCGAGAGCCTCTTGGAAAATTTATCAAGCCGAAGAGATCACGAAGTCCAAGACGGCTCACGCATCCAGGCTGATCATCAACTGTTCGTCTACCTCCTTAGGAAAGATCGAGAAGCAACTAGTTTGTAATCATTTTCTACGGAATAAAGTGTAGATTGTTCAAGTTGATTAATAAAGGTAGTTATTTTATTTAATTCTTTTGCATTTTACATTATGTTTTCCCTCCCTCTCTTTTCATCTTCTTTTCCCAACATGCGCGAGTAATTCTCCGCTTGTTAGGGTTCGTAGGATTAGGGTAGGCTAATGGACGATGAACATCCCTAAACACTTTTTAAGTCCTATAAAGTTTATGAACTTTATCAAAAGAATCATTAACATCCTAATCGGGCGCGCTAGCAATTCTTTGCTAGTTCCGACCGCGATTAGAGATTAGATTAATGATTGTTTTGGTAAAGGCTAGATAATGAACGGAGTTCCGTGTCAAGATAAGGGTTAAGAATGGGATTCCTTTTCCCTCCAGAAACCTTAATCTACACGCATCACCGTCGTTCTAGTTTTAAATCTATTAAAGGATAAAAAAGGTAACTTTTAATTAATCGTCCATAACTACTAAATCCTAACGAACCCTACAAGCCCCCTTATTATATAAACTTACATCCCTAAAATAATCTAGATCTATATTTTTGCATTCTTGCTTAACGTAGATCTAGAAACTTTTCACAAAACTCTTTATTCCTCCTCTCTTTTTCAACACTTCTAAAGTAAAAGTAAAAGGTTCCACGTTTCCCAGAGGACGACCCGTACTCATCTCGGTCTAGCTATGTGCGACACCGTTATTGATTGCGGTTAACAACTACAAAAACACAAATTTTCGTATCAGTCAACCCCAACGAATAAGAAGCATACTATTGCATCTCCTTCAGGTGTTCTTGTTATTAAGAACTGTTTTTCGGTTAGTCCTACCTCCGGGGTACTAGATACTGGATCATGATCTCGTATCTGTAATTTATTACAGGGACTGAGAAAAAGTAGGATGGTTGGACCTGGTGATATGTCCCTCAGAATAGGGAACGGAGCGCAAGTTGATGCTGCTGCCGTCGGTGAATATCACCTCGTGTTGCCAAAAGGCAATGCTATGATTTTGAACAATTGCTACTATATACCTTCCATGGTTTGCAACATCATATCGGTTTCCTTACATGATAAAGATGGATATATGTTTGTTCCTGATAGAAATATCATGAACATTTACCTTAATCAGGTATTGACTGCAGAAGGTACACAGTGTAATGGTATCTATGTTCTAAATCAAAACACAGTTTTTAATGTGCAAAACACACACAAGAGGAAGAGTTCAGAAGAGAACGAATCCTACTTGTGGCATTGTAGACTTGGTCATATCGGAGAGAAAAGAATGAGTAAATTACATAAGGATGGACATTTGAATACGTTCGAATTTTCATCTTATGAAACTTGTCAGTCTTGTCTTAAGGGAAAGATGTCCAAATCTCTATTCACCGGACACGGAGACACTACTACAAATAAGGGTTGCCCCTACGGATTTATCCGTAGGAGCAAACTACTGCCCCTACGGCTATCTGCGTAGGGGCGAAAAAATAATCTGTAGGTGCAAACGCCGTAGGTACAAGTTGAAGCCCTGAACTTGCCCTTACGGGCTAAATCTTGCCCCTACGGAGTTATGTGTAGGGCCAGTTTCACCTACGGAGTAGGCCGTAGGGTAAAAAAAGTTATTTATTTACAGTTTTTTTAAATATATTAACTGTACCTACGGATATATCCGTAGGGCCAAGTGATCTCCCCTACGGATATATGCGTAGGTACTTATCCGTGGGGCAAAATATCAGGATTTCTGATATTTTGCCCCTACGGATAACCCCGTAGGGGCCTTTGTTTGCTCCTACGGATATGTCTGTAGGGGCACTCCCAACCCCCTGGTACTGAGATCAGGGGGGAAATATCAGTTACTGCTGATATTTTGCCCCTACGGTTTAATCCGTAGGGGCAACATGTGTACCTACGGATTAATCCGTAAGTACACATTATCTGTATTTTTTTTTAAAAAGGGCTGCCTGATTTTTTCCTGCCCAGTGCACAATAATATATATATATATATATATATATATATATATATATATCAATAAAATATAAAATTAATCATCACACAACATATATCGCAGTATTCATAATCACATCTCATGCATATAATATACAAAAGAAACCCAAAAACTGAATATGATATAAATATAAACCAATATCAAATATCAATATCATTTCAAAATGTAGTACAATATGTATGATATAAATAAATACATGTTTCAAAAAATAAAAATAAAAAAGCTACCCTAGCTCGGTCCAGCTCCACCTCTGATAAACGATAGAATCAAGCGCGCCTGCTCCTCGGTCAATAAACCATGCAATTCGGCGCGTGCGGGAGTCTGAGCGGCCTGTGGAGCTGGCGATGTGGTCTGCGCAGCCGCCATCGAGGTAGTCGCTTGCGGAGCCGCGGCTGCGGGAGTCTGAGCGGGCGGTGGAGCTATAGGAGCTGTCTGCGGAACCGCAGCCGATGTAGTGGCTTGCAGAGCCGCAGCCAAAGGAGATGCATGTGGAGGCTCGGCCGATGTACCCTGTCGCGTCTGGACCTAACGTGTGTAAGAAGCGTGTAAGAACTGTGTATTATTCGAATTCGTATCATTATCAAGTTATTTCGAAACCCCATTTGGATATCTAGTTTGGAAAACCGTTGTTTATTTTAATTACATATGTATGTATGATTAATCAAACCTAAGTCTAAAACCAAATAAGCTCAAGCTACGTACTAATTATGGATATGTTGATATCTATAATATGACATGATATTTTATTATAAAGTAGTATACATACCAGCATCTCCTTCAACTCCTAAACGGTGGCCCTCAAGCTCTCCAGTTCCTGGTGGACACGTCGCTCATTGGAGACGGAGGAAGTAACCGCCGGGGTGGAGTCCAACCTCATATGGACCCTGCTAGGGCCCAGTCCCCGGACTCTCTCCCAACCTCCGTGGTGCCCTCCGTGTGCGGCGTCCAGAAATGGGGTCAGCAGCCTCGGATCGCTCTGTCCGGTAAAATCGATCCCCGAGGCCTCGGCCTGCTCAACCACCCTCTCCTACACCCACATTAAGCAGTAAAGTATAAGTATAAAATTTAAACTTGAACCTTCCAAAACTAAAATTTCAAATATGGGTAGAATAAATATTAACACTTACGCAATACTCCTGGGTAGCAACGTCGGGATATCGAAGCTCGCCCGTGGCGGGATCTGTCGAGGTGCCGTGGACGACAAGATATGCGGACAGCACGCTCGGTGTACCGCCTAACGCCACGGTCCGAGCTGTCTGCAATATTAGAAAATAACTTTTAATATTAGAAATATTAGAAAATAACTCTTAATATTGCAGAATATCACAAAGGTCGGTCTATTGTAATTTACCGATAACTCCATGGCTCGAGTAAAATTCCTCGAGCCACCTGTGTAAGTAGGGCGACCCCTCTTCGCCGACTTCCTGTTCTCCGTATTCTGAGCGGCCTGTTTCTGCACAACGCATTAACATTTAGTTTTCTAATTAAGGAATACAAAAAAATAAATTATATCCTAAACAATGAATTACATTTAAAATACATACCTGATTGCGTTGGGAGTCAAAATATTCGCACAATAGAGGCCATGTCTCTACGTCGACTCTCGCAAACGCCGGAGTAGATAGGAGGGCCGCTCTCTCTGCCTCGGGGGTCGCCATCCACAGGGAGTAGCAGTCGGCCTTCAGCTCATTCCTATTGTATCGGACCTTGGCCTGCATGTTCTTCATTAGGCCATTGTACAGAGCATGAAGGTCGAGCACCCTCCCCGGGTGATCAGGGTCGGCTACAGGCTGAAAATCGTAATCCAACTGAAAATACAAAAAAAAACATTATTATTAGATTGCAAGTGTTAATAATAAATATATTGGATAGATCAAATGAAAATATATATTAATACGTACCCGAGCCTGATCAAAGAAGAGGGCGAATGAGCGCTGGTGTTGCTCGCCCCACTCAACGTGAAGTGGATAGTTCTTCACGAGCCGGCTCTCATCCCCCATATACCGGCCGAACCTCTCGGCATGAGAACCGGTATAGCGATAGTCAAGGGTAAAAATGAGGGGGAATGCTGCCTCCCCCTAGCTCTGTCAGGCCTCAGCCTATGGGAGTGATTCGGGCCTCGAGGCCCCCTCTGGGGATGGGGAGGCCCTGCATCTGCACGAAATATCAAGACAATCAATATTAAGACAAAATTGCATTAAGAAATCAAGGTTAAATGAAAATTGAAGTGTGATATATACCTCCGGTGACTATCGCACGAGCCTGGGCCCGGGCAGCAGCACGAGCGGGATGATAGTTCCTCCAGTGAGGAACAATCGGGGTCCCGGATGCGGACGCTTCCCCTCCAACTAGAAAATAAGCATTGACGCTAAATTTCCATGAAGTTCATATTTATTCTATAGAGCATATGTAAAATGAATAAATATTTTATATTTATTCATACTAACCTGCAGACGATGCGGAGGGTATGGAAGCGGCAGGAGTGGCCCGTGCGGAAGATGTGGACGCACCACCTATAATTAGACAATTAAAAATAGATTATATAAGTAATTGAAAATAGAATGTGTAGATCAATAATATAATGTTCTAAATCAATATGCATGCACTATAGGATATATAAACATACCCGCAGGTGCGGTGGCGTCACCTCCTACAGCTAGACAATAATAAAAATTGCTAAGTAAGAGCAAAAAGAATGTGTGTATTTATGATATAGCATTCTAAATCAATATACATGCACTATATGATATATAAACATACCTGGAGGAGCAGGAGTGGCCTCTGTCCCAGATGTGGACGCATCACCAACAACTAGACAATATAAGTAATTTTGACATAAACAGGCACGAATATCTGTAATATTACATTCAAAATGGATATGCGTGAAGTACACCTGGAGATATGGCAAAATCCACACGGAAGGAGGCATCCGAAGAGGTCTCCGATCTGGGTGCAAGACCGGCCCTCTGAAGCTCCCTACGGAGCTCTCCGGGCGGCAGAACCGCTCTGCCTCTGCCTCTGCCTCTGCCACGGCTGGAGCTCCTGCCGCCCCTCGCTGCTCCCGATATCGTCATCAAATCTAGATAAACGGTTCCTGGACGCATTAGACAATCATTAAAAGTATTGACTATATATGTATAGAGCGTAAAATGTGAAGTAATAATATAACATTACTGATAACCTTTTTCGTTTCGTGGGCGCATTATACATATCTACTTGGATTTCATCGTCGATGTCATTTCTAACCCACGTAACTTCATGATCGGTCGAAGATAACCCGTCCTTCGAAACAGAAGGTCAGAGCACTTTAAGCCTTCTCTCTTCTTCGTTCTCATCGCTGTCCTCGAATTCTGGGACATCGTAGACATCTCTGGGTTTCCATCGGCATACAACACTCCACCCCGTATGCTTCAAACACTGTGAGTAGTATACTTGGAACGCTTGGTTCGGAAAGATAAACGGATCTTCCTGACCGTAAAATCGAAGTGTATTCACACTGGTCAATCCATATTCATCTTTCCAAGTCCCAAGATTGCTTCTCCACCTGTCCGTGTCGGTTCGCGTATCGTACCAAGTACATTGGAATATATAAAAGGGTTCTGATCGTCCGGGATAGTGGATGCCGAGTATATAATCTAAGTACCCATAGTAAATCACACCGTCCGATCCTACCGTTGCAATCCCACTATTCTGAGTGGTTCTAGATATTTCTATGTCCTTAACTTCGAATTTGTATCCAAGGACACCAAATCCTTTGTAATATGCAACCTCCATAATAGGAAATTGAGTTAAATATCTTGAATCACTCTCAAATGATGCAGACAAGTTCGGATCGTGGATCTAACAAAATAAATTTTACGACAAATACATAACGATACAAGTTTAGATTAAAACTTATAGAAATAAAATGATATTCGAATAACTTACATGATCTGTGACCCAATGACAAAAATTATCCTGATGATATTTTTCCAAACGTTCTTCGTTCCAATCAGGATGCCCCTCACGTACCTCGTTAAAATGAATTCTGTTTTCGAAAAATAATTGTGACATTAATATTATATCATTTCATACACATACAAACACAGATATAACAATTAATTCAAAAAAACTTACTCTCTAATTTGTTCAAGACATGCGCAATTAAGCAAGATAAACCGGTATATCTTGTTGATAAACATAGTGTCTACCCTCTTATACTCGGCTTTACCATATGGCCCGTCTTGAATTCTTCGTGGTCGGTTAAGCCTTGTCTCAATGTTCTCGTCCAGATAGCGGGAACAAAATGTGGTTGCTTCATCAAGAAGATAACCTTGCATGATAGAACCCTCTGGTCGATTTTTATTGCGTATATACTTCTTAAGAGTGTAGAGGTACCTAAGGAAAATATGTTGAATAAATAAATACGGGCATACAGGACAACAATAAATTTATAAATTGCGTGAAACAAAAAATTACACGTACCTCTCGACGGGATACATCCATCGATATTGTACCGGTCCGGCTAACTTCGCCTCAGTTGCAAGATGAACCATCAAGTGTATTATGATATCGAAGAATGACGGTGGGAAAATACGCTCAAACTTGCAAAGTATCAACGCAATAGAATTTTCTAGTTTATCCAGCGTCACAACCTCCAGTGTTTTAGCACACAACTCCCTGAAAAAACAACATAGGTCGTTGATTACTAAACCAACCGAGTCGGGGAGAGAAGTCCTGAGGGCTAATGGAAGAAGGTGCTCCACGATAACATGGTGATCATGACTTTTCAGCCCATCGATCTTGCCCATCACAATTTTTTTTTCTTGTTGAATGATCCTGAGAAACCTGTGGGGACTTTCAAATCATGCAACACCTGCAGGAATCTTTTCTTCTCCGGTTGTGACATATGATAAGCGGCATTGGGAAGTACAAACTTACCCGGTTTACCCGCTACCGGTCTAGGGTGCAATTCACTTCTTATTCCCCACTCTTGTAGATCCATCCGAGCATTCATGTTGTCTTTCGATTTCCCGTCTTTATAAAGAAGCAAGTTAAGTATGTGCTCTGATACTCCCTTCTCTATATGCATGACGTCCAGATCATTGCCTCGGCAGTTTTCTTGCACCTGAATAGCCTCTGTAGCCTCTGTGTTATAGGAAAGTATCGTGCTATCTTCACAGGTATATCAGGCTTCTTATCAGAATCTTTCGGCTTATACCTGGCCTCTCCGCATGTTAGACACTCTTTCAAATCTGAATTCTCTTTCCGGTACAACACGCAATTTTTAGGACATGGTTGAATCTTCTCGCACTTTAGACCCAAATCAAACATCATCTTCTGGGCTTTGTACCAGCTGTCGGGCACATTATTTCCCGGAGGCATAGAATCTTTCAAGAACGAAAGAAGCATTGTGAATGACTTGTTGCTCCATCCATTTAGGCACTTAATCTGGAAAAGTTGGACGAACCATGAGAGGATGGAATACTTCGCATTCTTATAAATTTGTTTCCTAGCATCATTCATGAAATTTTCATATTTATCCGCACGCGGTCCTTGACCGGAAGGAATGTCATCTTCGGTACGAATAGATTCACCTAGGGCAGCCTCTACCATATCCTCCATTTCTTCTGATGGAAATAAATTACCGTCTTCTCCTTCTGCTGCATTACCGAATTCTTCTTCTTCTCCTGCCGCATTATCGTGTTCTCCTTCTTCTTCTGCCGCAGTACTGCATTCTTCTCCTTCCCCATGATATTTCCAAGTTGTATAAAGTCTAGTAAACCCATGTTTTACAATATGAAGCTCTGCCAATTCTACCTTCTGCCAGTACTTATTGCCACATCTATCGCATGGACAGAGAATCTTCTCTATTATGATCTTATTATGTGCGCGTGAAAATTCAAGGAAAGCAGCAATTCCTGCGACAAACTTAGGTTGCATACGTTGTTTCCAATCCACATACATCCAGTCCTTAACTCTGACGTACTCATGGGCCATGTTAGACTGTATAACATATAAATTGTAGGTTATGCTGACTATATTGAGAAATATAAGAACGGGATAGTTACTGACAAAGGAGAAAATCCGTGTATATGCTTTGTGTATGCGTTTGTCGTTGAAAAGAATAAATTATCGCACGTATGACAACCGATAGACGGGGACTAAGTGGCGCTTTTAGTTTCATATATGAGTATCGATGAGAATATGAAGGTTTCATAATATCATATATTGGTTTTAACTTGAACATCTCGAATCACTCTCTAATTATGCGTTTGTTGTGTATTCTTGTTGTATGTGTGTGTTCCGGCTGTCGGGGGTAGGCTTCTATCCCATTAAGAATGTATAGAGCGAACACCCATCACTTGTGCTTTCAACCGTTTCGAGTAAATTTCAGCAGCACCTCCCCGCTGTTCTCCGAGTACACTGTAATAGAATAGATAATCATTTCAAAGCTGTGAAACAACGTTGAAATGAACATCTAATCTATCTTTGTACACGGAGAACCAGCGGAAAGGTACCGACGAAATATCTCGAAACGGATGAAAACATAAGTGAATGAAGGCGTTTGCTTTATATATTCTTAACTTGTCCACACGGGACAAATCTATGGGTTACCATACGATTGAATTTTCTCGTCGCTTAGACTATACGACGGTTGTTAGTATCGAGTTATACTGTCCAATATTTAACAACTTTCGTATAGTTCTATGTCACGACGAGCAACGCACGTATGTTAACCGATAGACGGGGACTAAGTGGCGCTTTTAGTTTCATATATGAGTATCGATGAGAATATGAAGGTTTCATATTATCATATAGTGGTTTTAACCTGAACATCTCTAATCGCTCTCTAATTATGAGTTTGTTGTGTATTCTTGTTGTATGTGTGTGTTCCAGCTGTCGGGGGTAGGCTTCTATCCCATTAAGAATGTATAAAGCGAACACCCATCACTTGTGCTTTCAACCGTTTCGAGTAAATTTCGGCAGCACCTCCCCGCTGTTCTCCAAGTACACTGTAATAGAATAGATAATCATTTCAAAGCTGTGAAACAACGTTGAAATGAACATCTAATCTATTTTTGTACACGGAGAACCAGCGGAAAGGTACCGACGAAATATCTCGAAACGGATGAAAACACAAGTGAATGAAGGCGTTTGCTTTATACATTCTTAACTTGTCCACACGGGACAAATCAGGTTACCATACGATTGAATTTTCTCGTCTCGTAGACTATACGACGGTTGTTAGTATCGAGTTATACTGTCCGATATTTAACAACCTTCGTATAGTTCTATGCTACGACGAGCATCGGACGTATGTTAACCGATAGACGGGGACTAAGTGGTGCTTTTAGTTTCATATTTGAGTATCAATGAGAATATGAAGGTTTCATATTATCATATAGTGGTTTTAACCTGAACATCTCGAATCGCTCTCTAATTATGCGTTTGTTGTGTATTCTTGTTGTATGTGTGTGTTCCGGCTGTCGGGAGTAGGCTTCTATCCCATTAAGAATGTATAGAGCGAACACCCATCACTTGTGCTTTCAACCGTTTCGAGTAAATTTCGGCAGCACCTCCCCGCTGTTCTCCGAGTACACTGTAATAGAATAGATAATCATTTCAAAGCTATGAAACAACGTTGAAATGAACATCTAATCTATCTTTATACACGGAGAACCAGCGGAAAGGTACCGACGAAATATCTCGAAACGGATGAAAACACAAGTGAATGAAGGCGTTTTCTTTATATATTCTTAACTTGTCCACACGGGACAAATCTATGGGTTACCATACGATTGAATTTTCTCGTCGCGTAGATTATATGACGGTTGTTAGTATCGAGCTATACTGTCCGATATTTAACAACCTTCGTATAGTTCTATGTCACGACGAGCATCGCACGTATGTTAACCGATAGACGGGGACTAAGTAGCGCTTTTAGTTTCATATATGAGTATCGATAAGAATATGAAGGTTTCATATTATCATATAGTGGTTTTAACCTGAACATCTCGAATCGCTCTCTAATTATGCGTTTGTTGTGTATTCTTGTTGTATGTGTGTATTCCGGCTGTCGGGGGTAGGCTTCTATCCCATTAAGAATGTATAGAGCGAACACCCATCACTTGTGTTTTCAACCGTTTCGAGTAAATTTCGGCAGCACCTCCCCGATGTTCTCCGAGTACACTGTAATAGAATAGATAATCATTTCAAAGCTATGAAACAACGTTAAAATGAACATCTAATCTATCTTTATACACGGAGAACCAGCGGAAAGGTAACGACGAAATATCTCAAAACGGATGAAAACACAAGTGAATGAAGGCGTTTGCTTTATACATTCTTAACTTGTCCACACGGGACAAATCTATGGGTTACCATACGATTGAATTTTCTCGTCGCGTAGACTATACGACGGTTGTTAGTATCGAGCTATACTATCCGATATTTAACAACCTTCGTATAGTTCTATGTCACGACGAGCATCGCACGTATCTTAACCGATAGACGGGGTCTAAGTGGCGCTTTTAGTTTCATATATGAGTATCGATGAGAATATGAAGGTTTCATATTACCATATAGTGGTTTTAACCTGAACATCTCGAATCGCTCTCTAATTATGCGTTTGTTGTGTATTCTTGTTGTATGTGTGAGTTCCGGCTGTCAGGGGTAGGCTTCTATCCCATTAAGAATGTATAGAGCGAACACCCATCACTTGTGCTTTCAACCGTTTCGAGTAAATTTCGGCAGCACCTCCCCGCTGTTCTCTGAGTACACTGTATTAGAATAGATAATCATTTCAAAGCTGTGAAACAACGTTGAAATGAACATTTAATCTATCTTTGTACATGGAGAACCAGCGGAAAGGTACCGACGAAATATCTCGAAACGGATAAAAACACAAGTGAATGAAGTCGTTTGCTTTATACATTCTTAACTTGTCCACACGGGAAAAATCTATGGGTTACCATACGATTGAATTTTCTCGTCGCGTAGACTATACGACGGTTGTTAGTATCGAGCTATACCGTCAGATATTTAACAAACTTCGTATAGTTCTATGTCACGACGACTATCGCATGTATGTTTACCGATAGACGGGGACTAAGTGGCGCTTTTAGTTTCATATATGAGTATCGATGGGAATACGAAGGTTTCATATTATCATCGAGTATCATATATTGGTTTTAACCTGAACATCTCGAATCGCTCTCTAATTATGCGTTTGTTGTGCATTCGTGTTGTATGTGTAACATGATTTTAAACCATTGAGATCAAGATTTAAGAAATTTTATAAGTGGCCGTTAACATGATAACAATCATCTCTTCTTATCAGTCCATATCTGAATTCTAAAGGGCAGTATATTTGCTATTAAAAGATCATTTTGAACTCAAAAGCAAGGGGAAAACAGAGGAATATAGATCTATTAAAGTCAAGCCATAAAGCTAATCACATATTTACAACATTGCAAATATATTAACGCAAAACATAGTTATGATGTTTCAAAAGAATCAATTATCAAGGATGAAGAGAGCTTGTGATAAAGCAATCAAATTTAGCTTTTGCATTAAAATGGTTTATGATAAAACTTTTGAGATCCTTCAAGAAAGTTATGGCACTGTGAGGTTCCACAACTTATCATAACCAATCAACAATTTTCATGGTTCTTTACTGGTATAAGACTTGTACTTCTATGAGGCGGAGTAAATAAATTTGTCGAGAGCTCGTGATGCATGTGTAATGATAGAATCCAACAAAAATTATTCTCATGTACTAATAATAGCATCCCAATTGCAACTTTTTTATTCAATAAGATAACACATTTGCAAGAGTGCATCATTTACATTATGTTTTACTCCCTCCAGGGCCACCAAAATATACGGTATCTATAGGATGGCTATTGTCAATGGAGTAACAGTCGGGTCTAACTTGGCCATTTTGAAAATCATTATCTCGTTGTTTATATAGATTACCGCTATTGTTTGTAAATCGTATACTGCATATATATGCTAAGTCTCCCGCTGCAAAACGGCCGCTCTCCATTGGCGGACTCAGTTCACCATTGTTAAAGCTTACTACTCCAATATTGATACGGGTTAATCTCTTGAAGAGAGTCTTTGGCTAATATCCCTAACCCTAACCGAACCCTACCCCCAGCCCCAGCCCAGCCCCAGCCCAACCGAGCCCTAGCCCAAGCCCCAGCCCAGCCCCAACCCCAGCCCAGCCCCAACCCCAAACCCCAACCAAACCCTAGCCCCAGCCCCAGCCCCATCCCCAACTCCAACCCTAATCGAACCCCACAACCTAACCCTAACCCTAACCCTAACCGAACCCGATCTATGCCGACGCCGACGCCGATGCCCTCACCCCTACCCGAATCTGGCCTGAACCCTAGAGTACAACGTCAAAATTAAAAATTATCTCAGATTTACTTACAACCGTGCGCGCGGTGGAGAAGACGGTAGAAATTGGTGGTCGCCGACGATCGGCGAAGGTGGCGACGAGGCGCGGGAAGTCGACGAAGGTGTGGGGAAGACCGACGAAGCTGGCGCGGCCTCGCGAGCGCGGTGGCGACGAAGCTCGGGAACGGGTGACGAGAGGCGCGGGAGTGAGAGAGAGAAATTTAGGAACGATGAATATAATTTTTCTGTGTTTTTTTTTATTAATAACCTATGTTGATGCCCTTACGGATATAACCGTAGGTCCCTGACTTGCTGATCCGTAGGGCCAAAGAAAAAATTAGAACGTAGGGCACCGTATGGACAACGAGTTGTCCCTACGGATAAATCCGTAGAGGCAAGAAATATTTTCCCCTACGGATTTCTGAGTCCGTAGGGGCAACCCCATATTGTAGTAGTGAGAAAGAGTAGTAGATCTCTTGGGACTCCTACACAGTGATGTATGTGGTCCAATGTCTATACATGCACTGGGTGGGTTCTCATACTTCATTACATTCACTGACGATCTCTCAAGGTTCGGATATGCGTATCTTTTGAAACGCAAATCTGAAGCTTTTGAGAAATTCAAGGAATACAGAAAGGAAGTAGAGAACCAAACAGGCAAAAGTATCAAAATCTTCAAATTTGATAGAGAAGGGGAGTACTTAAGCACGGAATTCCTTGATTACCTAAAAGAGAATGGAATTCTCTCTCGGCTTAATCCTCCATATACATAACGGCACAATGGTGTATTAGAATGGAGGAATCGTACCCTATTGGATATGGTTCGCTCCATGTTGAGTAGTGCTGAGTTGCCTATTTCATTCTCGGGATATGCGCTTCAAACAGCGGCATATCTTTTGAATCAAGTTCCATCCAAATCCGTGCCTAAGACTCCATATGAAATATAGAGTAGTAAGAAACCATATCTTAAATTTATTAGGATATGGGGTTGTCCAGCCCATGTGAAAACACAGAAACCGGACAAACTTCAGTCACGATCAGTTCTATGTAAATTTGTGGGATAATCTGAAGATTCACTATGATATCTGTTCTACCGCATTGGGTAACAAAAGGTGTTTATATCTCGCCACACAACCTTTTTAGAAAGGGAGTTTCTTGCAAAAGGAACTAGTGGGAATACGGTAGAACTGGAAGAAATTTCTGAACCATAAAATGTAACTGATAATTTGGTAGAACCTCTAGGTTCAGTACTCCCAGACGAACCTCAGCCACTCCGCAGATCTGGTAGGATTTCTTATCCGCCCAAAAGATACTACAGTTTCCTTATAGACAGGGATCGAGAGGATTTCATCTTGGAAGAAGATGATCCTACTAGTTTCAGGAAGGCTATTATCAGTAGGGACTTTGATAAGTGGCCGGATGCTATCCAATCCGAAATGGAGTCCATGTACACAAATAAAGTGTGGACCTTGGAAGTTGCTCCACCTGGGGTAAAACCCGATGGATGCAAATGGATCTACAAAAGGAAGATTAGTGTAGATGGGCAGGTGGAAACCGATAAGGCTAGACTTGTTGCAAAAGGTTTTCGTCAAAGACCAAGATTGGACTATGACGAAACTTTTTCTCCAGTGGCTATACTCAAATCCATTCGGATCCTACTTGCCATTGCTGCCTTCCATGACTATGAAATCTGGCCGATGGACGTAAAAACGGGTTTTCTAAACGGAAGTTCGGAAGAGTGCGTTTATATAGATCAGCCAAAAGGTTTTATAGAAAGTGGGAGCAGCGAGAAGGTGTGCAAGTTGCTTAAATCCATTTATGGATTAAAGCAAGCATCGCTGAGCTAGAACATCTGTTTTGATGAAACAGTCAAGGAATTTGACTTCATCAAGAACGAGGATGAGCCGTGTATTTATAAGAAGATTGTAGGACGAATTGTCATATTCCTAGTCTTGTACGTGGACGGCATTCTTTTAATAGGAAGTAATATTCCTATGATACAATCGGTCAAGCTGTTCTTATCACAAAAGGTTCTCCATGAAGGACCTGGGTGATGCCTCGTACATTCTGGGGATCAGGATATACAGAGATAGATCCAAGAGATTACTGGGACTTTCGCAGTTCAGGTACATAGAGACCGTACTAAAGAGATTTAGTATGGACGATTCCAAGCACGGTAACATACCCGCATTGCATGGAATCACCCTCTCCAAGGAGATTTCTCCCAAGACTGACGAGGAGAGGGTTCGAATGAGCACTATACCCTACGCTTTGGCGGTAGGATCTATAATGTATGCGATGCTATGTACAAGACCAGATGCAGCTTGCGCGCTAAGTGATTGATAGCAGAAAAACCATGATATATGTTATAATATGCGTTCTACTTTCATTCTCTACTTACCGCAATCAAGTCGGTTTCGCCTGTAGGCAGCCGGTTGAGTACGGGTCGATCAACAGGGAGATGGTAGTATGTCCGTTTGTGTTTTAGACGAGTCAATTCAAGAATGTATATGTGTATGTTCAAATCTATCCTAAGTGTTCGTATGTATATTCAAGTAAGTTCGTTAGGGTTAAGGTTGGTTAGTAGAGTTAGGATTAGTCTTGGACTTGTCTTTTGCCATTCTTAAAACGATATTGGGATAATCGAAAGTAGCGGGGATTAGGAGGACACAGGAATGGGATTTGCGAGTTTAAGCAGGATTTCCAACACTAAATCCATTTCTAGTGCCCCTTGTCCGTCCGCTAAATGCGCTTATTTCCAACCCTAGGCCAAACACCCGCAACCGTGTATCCAATTAAGTCACAACTACATGTCACGTTGTAGTGCGCTTAAAGGACATCTCGACTTAGGTCGCGATTATATGTCACGTATAGCGTGCCTAAGTGAGGGGATTGCGTTTGTTTGGTCTAGGTTTGTTTTAGGATGTTTGGCGAAAAGAAGCACAAGGGATTTTTCCGTCCCTCATACTAACCTTCCTTAGCCCCTAAAAAGTATGGAAGTTATTCACACATGAAAATGAAAAGAAAAAAATCAAGAAAGAAGAAAAAAATGAAAGAAAAAATACGGTTTTACAAGCTAACTAGGGTCCTCACCTAAGTAAGGAACTCCGTCGAGTATCATGTCTTGAAAATAATACGGATAAAAAGAAAAGGAAAAAGAAAACAAGAAAAGAAAAACAACAACTACTTAACAAGAATTAATAAATTTAAACTAAGAAATTAAAATACAATGCATGGAAATAAAAATACAAGATAAGAAAAATAACCCTCATCTTCATTGATTTTCCACTCAAGAGCTCTCACTACATTTTCCTGGAGAATAGATGATGAAGAAGAAGAAGATACAAACTAAACTATACTAATTCTAACAAAAAATAAGCATCCTTTACTTGGCACAAAACTGGGCTATTTATAGGCAAAGACCTAAAAACCTATAGCTAAATTCTGAGCCCAAATACAATGACCAAAATAACCCCAAAATTTGGTCAGATAATGACATGAAACCGCGGCGGAACCGCTGCAAAAACCCACATTTGGCGGTGGTTCCGCCGCGGTTTTGTGTAATTGGGGTCTCGTATTTTCTGGGATTCCTTGTGTTGCTATCTTCTGTTATTCTACATGTCCTAAATTGCAAAATGCTTCCAAAGTTTCTTCGGATTTGCAACAGTCCAAAATGGCTTCACTTTTAATTCATTTGACTTTTATCTCCCTCGAGCTCCGCGCACCCATTGAATCTTTTGCTACCCCTCTCGTGCTCTGTGCTTGTTCGAGACATGAATGACCACTGTTTTTCGTCTTGTCTCTTGAACTGGTAAGCGGCACTAGACGGATGTGGATGACCGGAACCCGGCTTTTATCTGTCTATGACAGATGTTCTGGATTTTGGCATAACTGTGGAGATTTTGTATGATTTGCCTTATTTTGGAATGGGAACCTGTAAGCTGTAAATATGTAGCAAAAACGGGTCAAAAGCACCTGCCTATAAACAAACTAGCAGAAGAATGTGGCGGTATTAAATGCAATATTCTGGTATGAACAAATACCCCCAAACTTAAATTTTGCTCATCCCGAGCAAAACCAATTATTCACAAAAATTCCTAACCTCACTTTTGCCGGGAACGCGATTGCACTGAGCTTGTGCAACAAACCGTTAAATCTCTAGGTGTCCCTAGTATGAGGAGTGTTGTCTCCTGAGGGGTTTCAGCGGATACTATATACAAAATCCCGTCAAGCTAGTTTCATATGTTAACGTCAACTCTAGTCCTACAGTTTAGGATCTACGTTTGAAATTCTATCATCCTAAGTTAAAAATATTCAACCCTTATGTTTCATGCCTCTTATTTATTCAACCCAAGATTCTATACGTTTTGACAGTTTAGAAAGATCTCAGTACCTCTTAAGTTTTCCTTCTAAAGCGCGGTCTCCAATCCGGAATTTTTATCAACTTTACAGAAAACATAAGTCTTATTCTTTATTCTTATTTTGCCTCCAAACATCGATCGTATACCCCCACGTTTGTGTAAATTTTCACCCTTACACTCAAGAATTCAATTCAAGCTATAGTACCCTTACCTTATTACCTAATACTACTTCTTTTCGTTAATAATGGACGGTGTTGCTTACACACATTTCATGCGACTATTAATGTTTCTTGAGGCACTAACAGCCGATTACTGAATGTGTAAGCTTAAAGCGTAAATAGCAGTTTCCAGGTCTTGTAATACTTTCTTTTTCTTTCTTTTTCTTTTTCAAGACCGGATATATTTTTCAATAATGCTCTTTTAGTGGTTAGCTTTAAATACCATTTTTTCCTTTCATACTAGGATTTCAGGCAAGAGTGTTTCTAGATATCCTTTACTATCACAAGTTTCAAGGTGCGTGTAAGTATGATTTGTAGGGTATATACTTTCTGAATTTGGACTTAAGAATATGAACTATTTTTCAGACTTATCCTTCAATAAAGCTTTAAATACCTTCCCTTCATCTCGACTTAACTCAAGAACTGAACTCGAGATTACCTACTTCTAAAAAAAACTGTAAGGACGTATATTTACCAAGGTTAAACAGAAGGAGGGTTATTTTTAGGGTTTTCAATTCCAAAGCCTAAGATTTAGTTATTTCTAACGTATCAACTAAATTTTCGGAATAAAAATCTAAGTTATCTTATTAGCTAATTTGACGACAAAGTTTTTATATTTTTGTAGATTTTTTGAATTTTATACATTTTTTTTAAATATGTATGCAAATGCAAAATATACACATGAATGCAAAGGTAGAAAGCTTACCAAGCACACCCCCAAACTTAAACTTGAGAGTGCCCTCACTGTCAGGCTATACCAAGAGGGTCAAAATTGTCAGCGCTCCCTTTTTTTACAAAACAAAAAAGCAAACCAAAAATATATACACTAAAAGATCTCCACAAACTTAAGTGAAACAGTGTGGCCACTGTTTAAGTGGTGCAATTTAGGATTAAGGGGAGAGAACAGTATCAATCTATACAAGGCCTTACACAGGCCAAAATTTAGCACCAACCATTTAAAAAATTTATCAGGATAAGGCTTGGGCTGGTAAAAGAATGCGGAGAGGGAAAAAATGGATAATACACGAGACCGTATGGGGATGGAAGCGTGATACGGTCTTGGTATATAAGGAGAAGAATGGCGGAAGGGAAAAAGAAATGGAATAAGAACTTGAGGGTGGAAATAGAGTGAATAAATTAATACAATTTGTAATGACCGATGTGCAAAAAACGATTGTACTAATCTTTCAACCCGTTGAGAAATGGGGTCAAACCTCTCAAGATTTGTAAGAAAACGTGGGTAGACCGAACTAGGTGAACTAGACATAGGAAATGAAAGTCATACGGTGTCTTGCAAAGAGGGAACGATGGAAAGGATGGAGGGGGGTGATTGAAGAATGGTATCGGTTAATGATTCAGGTGGGTGTACACAGTCAATGAAAGGGATAGGATGAATTGGAAAATCCGACTCGTCTAATAAAACTGTTTCATCCTCAATACTATCATCAAAATTCTCCTCAAATATCAGCTCATCCATGCACTCATCTTCAATTTCCAGACACATATGAGGTTCGGGAAAAACAGTTAACAGTTCGAGATGATGCTCACACGGAAGTAAAAGAACTTGATGAATTGGTGAGAAAAACTCATACAAAACCGCGAGTTCATCATCCAAAATATTCCCAGCGTCGATATCCTCAATCAAGTAAAAATCAAATTTCTCAGACATCTCATCAATAGCATAGATTTTAATCAATTCTGGTTCTAGAATGGAGGTGTAGACATCAACGGGATTGGGTGTGGTTTCACTTGATAGGGTCCCTTCCCAATTAGGTAAATCAAACACTACAAAGTTGCACAACTTATCAAACGTGCTATCTTCAATTGGTGATTCATGTAGGACACTCGATAGACTTTCGAAACTGGAGTTGTGGAATTTGATTTGAAATGGGTAGGTTTGATTTGGAAGAGTGGAATGCTCACTCTCACGACTCAACTCCACAACCTCTTCTATCGCCTCATTATACATTGGAAAATGTGGATCTAGCTGTAAAATAGCAGCTAATTCACAAGATTGTATGAGGGCGGTCATGGACGCATTCACTTCCTCCATTTGGCACGACGCTACCCGAAATTCTTCCAAAGTTCGGTCAAGACTAGACATAGGTTGTGAGGGGGTTTCAATAAAAGATTCAAAGTGGTTTGGATACGTGAAACTCCCAAATGGTTGTTCAGAAACAATGTCTAGAGGAGGTGTAAAAATAAGGTAGGATTGATAGGAATCGAATGGTTGGACAGGAGTAGGATCAACATTCTGATAAGAAGGTGATTGGAATCGTTAATCAAAAGAATTCGAAGTGGTGAAAGGAATGAAAGATCAGCTACGGGATTGTGCAATATGTTCAGCAATGGACATTGGTCTTGGAGTCAGAACATGACTCTCAAAAGGGGTATCAACATAAGAAGGCGGGGGAGGTTGAAACGGTTGATACGAAGTGGTTTGCGGAGTCCAATTGTTTGTCCTAGACGCGTCTATCCGATCTTTCAAAGAAATTTTGGGCATGGATGGATCGTTCGAAGTTCGACCAAAGCAAGAACCGTATGAAGAAATGTCTGGTTATGGATACCAAAGTTCAGCAAGAGTTGGTCGTTTTGGGGTACCCATGTTATGAAAAGGTAGGGAGGGTGGAAAGTAGTTGAATTTTTATAAAAAAAATTTTGAATTTTTTTTTGTTTTTGTAGTTTTCGAAATTGTTTATTTTATAAAGAATATGGAATTATGGGACTAAACTATACATAAGCACAAGCACAATCACAATATGCATAAACAACACCTAAAGCTAGGGTCTTCAAAGTCCAACTAGACTGCTCCTAAATTTCCAAGCGACAAGTTGCAGGATAACCCTCGAATCGCCTCTTCACTGCCAATTGTGGCCAGGTAAGCATAAGTGAGGTAAGGAGGGTTCCGCTCACGAATCACCGTGAGACGGGCCTTTTAAAATTACCTCCTCACTTGTCTAGCTTAGACACCACAAAGTCAAGTTTAGATAAACGACTCATTCCCTGCAACCTTCACTTGTCCTAAATGAGCGCGACAAGTCCTTATAGGTTTAGTCTAGATATATTTTATTAGATCAAGGTAATGCGTATGCTTTTTGTGATTTGTGGGTCTTTGGAAGCGTGATGAAATCCCCACCAAATTTTAATTGGTGTTCAAGCCCCTTAATGTCCGTATTATTATATACAAAGCGTATAAACAAACAAAATCTAAAACAACAAAAAAAAATTATTGGCGGTGGCGCAATCTGTGCAAAGAAACCTGTATAAAAGACAGTTAAGTGGAGTTCACAGAGGGGTTTAGAGTAAATAGAAGGGGAGAAAAAAAATTTGCGCTTAGAAGCCAACTTACGACCGCGGAACCGCTGCTAATACCTCGCTTTGACCGCGGTTCTGCGGTCAAACTGATGAGTTGGCGCTTGAAATATTGTCCCTGCAGTCCCCTTGTTTTCTACTCCAAAATTAAATGCTTTGTTTCTTTATTTGATTATTGTATTTGCTCCAGATAGCCTGCACACTTGCACACAAAAAATATCAAAAAATAACAAATAAGGTTTTTGTTATATTTATTTATTTATTTATTTTTTATATATATACAAAAAAGAATATTAACCCGAATAACAAGAAAGAAAATACGTTACTGTCTCCCCGGTAACGGCGTCATTTGATTGATAGCAGAAAAACCACGATATGTGTTATGATATGCGTTCTACTTTCGTTCTCTACTTACCGCAATCAAGTCGGTTTCGCTTGTAGCTAGCCGGTTGAGTATGGGTCGATCCGCAGGGATATGGTAGTATGTCCGTTCATGTTTTAGACGAGTCAATTCAAGAATGTATATGTGTATGTTCAAATCTATACTAAGTGTTCGTATGTATATTTAAGTAAGCACGTTAGGGTTAAGGTGGATTAGTAGAGTTAGGATTAGTCTTTTACTTGTCTTTTGCCATTCTTAAAACGATGTTGGGATAATCGAAAGTAGAGGGGATTAGGAAGACATAGGAATGGGATTTGCGAGTTTAAGAAAGCTTTCCAACGCTAAATCCATTCCTAGTGCCCTTGTTCGTCCGCTAAATGCGCTTATTTCCAACCCTAGGCCAAACACCCGCAACCATATATCCAATTAAGTCACAACTACTTGTCACGTTGTAGTGCGCTTAAAAGACTTCTCGACTTAGGTCGCGGCTATATGTCACGTATAGCGCGCCTAAGTGAGGGGGTCGCGTTTGTTTGGTCTAGGTTCGTTTTAGGATGTTTGGCGAAGAGAAGCACAAGGGATTTTTCCGTCGCTCATACTAACCTTCCTTAGCCCTTAACAAGTATGGAAGTTATTCACAAATGAAAATGAAAAGAAAACAAAGGAAGAAAGAAGTAAGGAAAGAAAGGGAAAATACGGTTTTATAAGCTAACTATTTGGGTTCTCACCTAAGCAAGGAACTCCGTCAAGTATCATGGTTTGAAAATAATGCGGATAAAAAGAGAAGGAAAAAGAAAACAAGAAAAGAAAAACAACAACTACTTAACAACAATTAATAAATTTAGACTAAGAAATTAAAATACAGTGCATGGAAATAAAAATACAAGATAAGAAAAATAACCCTCATCTTCATTGATTTTCCACTCAAGAGATCCCACTACACTTTCATGAAGAATAGATGATGAAGAAGAAGAAGAAGATACAAACTAAATTACGCTAATTCTAACCAAGAATTGTTAGTTATATGTATGCCCTAGAGGCCATTACTATACATAGGATGTATATTGTAGTGGATGCTGGGACATATATAGGGAGGACTTTCTTGCTCGACATGATAGTATGCTATCTGGTTGATCTTTACCTTAACGTGTACACTGTTTGTCTCTCTGTTACATGTTGGTAAAGACCTTAGGATCTGTACTTGACTACCTGGACTATGATCCGGATCATACTAGTGGGGACATGGTAGTCCATAAGTACATCCTTGAAAGTCCCTAGTCGTGGGTGTATCGAGACGGGGCATCGATATACCAGAGTAGACTAGCGTATACCTTCTCGACCCATACAGATGGGCGATGGATGATCCCATATCCATTGGTGTTTGACATCAGAGATGATATACGGGTGCTCAGTAGAGACTGGGTACACTGGACGGACTCGCCGAGAACTCCCAGATGGTATTATACCTCACGTCAGATGGCAGTTCTCTGGTGACACTGGTACAGAGTAGTCTGTTGACCCGAGATCGTCATAGAGTCTTGTGTGGTTCCCACTGTGCTTTGATTTCCATCTTACCACGTCCAAGAGGGCATGCAAAACGGTGGTTTTTGGGTACAGTCCCGAATCACATGGAGGCAATGAGCGATAGGAGGGGATTCGTCTCTCCCGGTATAGGGAGTTGATGTTGCGCTGTGTTCGATTGGCTATAACAGGAAATCCCTGGCCAGGGTTGCTGAGATTTACTGGTAAGTGTTACCAGTAGTTTCTCGAATTGTTATAGACCTCATATCACCACGACTTATCGAGCTATTGGGGTCTGACGTATACCACCCCTAGGCAAGATATGAGACATATCAGACGATCAGACCGGACTGTACGGTAGTGTTACTGGTCGGATTCACTGGAGTGTGAGCGGGCTTGCTCGTCGATCTTCAGATCGCTCAATACCCGGGTGGCCGTTACGTTTAGCAGACCGCTTGCGGCTTGTGGGTGTTTGATATGATCATCGCCTGCTGCCGGCGTATTGACGAGTCTTTAGAGTCCTACACAGAGGTTTCCTGGCTCAAGCGAAACGAAATAGGAGCGCATATGAGATATGTGCGGGACCGAGAATAATGCGTGTATGTGATACCGTATTCCATTCTCGCGATGAATGTATCGATTAGGTTATATGCGATATACCCTAGTTATCGAATCAAAGGTTGATTCGATAAGCCGATACATAGGATACTGGTCGGTTATATGCGATATGACCGGATCGTTAAATCAAGTGTTGATTTAATGATTTAATGTATAATTATATATTTGATATATTACTTTGCATTAACTAGTATCGGTTCACTTTAAATGGATATTCTCACTCGGGTGTGCGCATTGCATATGCGATATGATTTTGTGCACATGTTTGTATCATGTTTGATGATGCATGCTTTTTGGTTAAGTATAAAGAATTAAACCAAGGTTAAGTTGTTGATTAGGGTTTTACTTATTCATTTATCTTATTTATTTATTCATTTTGAATAAATTGGAAGATAAATGAATGGTGGCTACTTTTGTTTTTAGTTGAAGTTTCATGAAGCTTTGACTTGATGACTTTTTTGTTCTCATCCTTAACCCTAACCATCAACCCAACCTTAGTCAATTCTCTACACTTAACTAAGGTAAAGATTATGATAAGTATTGTTTTATTTTTCTATTTAAATTAACTTATCATATTCTTCATCTTCTTCTTCTTCTTCACTTCAAGAAAAAGCTTCACAAGCTTTAATGGCAAAGTGAGAATTAGAGTGAGAAATCCAATTCTAAAGTTTACCCACTTCCTATTTCTTCATCCTCTACCTCTTGCCAAGTAGTAGAGTGTGTTTCCTTCACAAGTTTTCAAGGCTTGGTGAAGGTAGAGCTTGATCTAGCGATGCCTCGACGTAGATCATCTTCGGCATGGACATCGACGACCTAGCTCGCTTATTCTTCGACGAAGCCGACGCTGGAGTCCGGATTCTTTTTGGACAGCGGAGGGGACTTCGTTGCGGAGCTATGGAGGTGGAGCACCGGATCTACAAAGGTTGTATTTCCGTATCTCTTAGTTAATTGTTAACTAGTTATCTTTTCGCCTAGTTTTCTAGCAAACGATCCGTAGTCGGGTCTCTCGGCACCTAGAATTTTTGAAAATGGCATGGTTGATGCCTTGTGAGACCTCACTAGAGTGCCTAGGAACCCTACAGTGGTATCAGAGCCTAGCTAGAGCCTTAGGCGAAGTCTAGACGGAATTTGAAACCCGATCGAACCGAAACCCTACCCGGAATATGCTCTCTGGACTTTTTCCGAAAATGCGGATTTTTGTGTATTAAAAATGCCTAAAAAATTCAATAAATAATTATAAGAATTACTGTGCAAACTCAGGTGAAAGATTCATCTAAACGGCGGCGAAACCGCGGCAGAAGCCCAGCTTCTGCGGCGGTTCCGCGGTCCTCTGGTGACTTCATCACATATTTTCTGCACAGTAATTCCTATTTAATTATTCTGGATTTTCTGGGAATATTTAAAATTTATTCCAGAGTTGAATGTTCTGGGTTGTTTTGGGGATTCGATTGTTCGATCGGATTATCAGATTTTGTCTATGTGGCTTTCCGGATATTTTACAATATGTTAAAAAGTTCGACCGGATATAAATACCCAATGTTTCCCCTGACGGAAAATTTCCAAGTGTTGGATTTTTTCGAGGTTTAAAGACGTTCTAAGTAGTGCAAGTAACGCGATGGTCCCTCTAGAAGACAACAAACCTTAACTCGAATATGTGACCGTCTTGAACTGCCCTTTGAACCATCGGGTTTGGGGCAGTACGGCGTGCCACATATGAGGCGTTGGCTTGACCCTTCTACGGCTGGACCGTTGGTACTGAGGCATGAACTGAATGTTTTAAAACCTGTTTCATGTGTTGAGCTGTATCGGGAAAACTTGGGTGTTCGATTGTTCGATCGGAAAGTTTGACATTTTCTATTTATCCGGAATGGGATACAATAATTGGAATTCACAATAAGTTATGAGATAACTGAATGAATGTTATAAACATAGCACTTTAGTCTCACTTGATCGGTTGCCACGGAATTTTGATGTGATCAAAAGTCCGTCGCAATCACGTAGCGTACGCGGATACTCGCCGGGTAAACTTAATAGACAGCTTCACCCCATTGCCCCGACCAAGTGACTGTAGGAGAACCCCGTCGCCGAAAGCATCCGTTCGGGTGCTCGCGGCAGCGGTGTTCCGCCTTGGTGCACTTCGTCGACGGTATCGGGGGTGCGGCCGCCTACTGAAGTTTGCGACGAGCATTCGATCAGGATGTCGGGAATCTTGTTGAATTGCCCGACTTGAATATTGAAAAGTGTTTTCGATTTTGAGACTAAAATGCGGGGTTTATAATTGTTAGGCATGCGATGTCTAAGGAATTCATTTGATTAGGCATGCGATGTCTATGCAGGTTGCGGATTCCAACTGTTGTAGTTTTACACTTTCTTTTCTGTGACCGTAAGTGTAATATGTGATATCGCCGGTTTCGTTGCTATACGTCAACGACAATTGGGATGCGCATATTTACTTACGTTGATGACATGTGATGTTATGTGTTGCTGGATATGTTATATTGGATCGTCGTGTTTGAATAGCCGGGGGTTTTTGTGTGAGATGAGTGTTTTTCACTTTCATTCATGTAAAAACTTGTATGTAATATTCTTTTATTGGGGCGCTTCCAGGTTGCGGAAGTTGTCACCCTTTGTATATTATTTACTTTTCTGCACTAGGATAGACCCAAGGAGGAGGGCACAAGTAACCGGGTTCTGGAGTCCAGTGGGAGACCAACTCGAGGAGTCGAGTCCGGGTCTCCTAACTCTAGAATTGGTAGGGTTGCTTGCCGCTCTCGTAGGGGTCTAGGGGTGTGGGTTTGGCTATTCATCGCGACCGTGGAATCCGTGTTTTATACTGGCTCGTATTGAAAACACGGACGTCCTAGTATATCCAATATTTCATATGATTCTTCTGCTGCGATATCTGTGATGTGATCATGTGATGTTCTGTGATAGATACAGTATATAGTATATATGATATATTATATAGGCGTTACTTATGTTTTACACCCGCGCTAGCCCTGCCCTGCTCTGCCGTTAGTTACCTAACCTAACGGTGCACGAGGGGACATCGAGGCGAATGCGGATGGCATAAGTGTACGTCGTATTTATCTGTGATGTTTAGGTAATTTAAATGATGGGACTTCATTAATGTGATTAATGAAATAAAAGAAACCTAAGATGTTGTAGAATCGAATTTCAAAATAAAATAGGTAGCTACAGTTCTTGCTTTACACAGCGGTATATATGATATATCCTGCACCTTATTCGATAAGGAAAGGACCGAGATCCCTTCACCGGGAGTGACTCCTTTAGCAATAACTGGCAGATGCTACACACTCGGTTTGTCTTTTGATTGCTTTTAGAGTTTTTACTTTGCACAGTGATATATATATGATATATCCCGCACCTCATTTAACGAGGAAAGGACCGACGATCCCTTCACCGGGAGTGACTCCTTTAGCAAAACTGGAAAAGCCTCAAAAGCACTCCATTTCAAAATTCATTCGATCCTACAACGATATCAAGTTCATTACGCAATAGGTTTTCAGAAAAACCTGTCGTAGCCCTCCGTCATTTCAGATAAGTCCTATTTAGTATTCGTGCTACGTTTGTTGACCTCCGTCAAGGCGTAGTGTGCGGTAGCTAACTAGTATTTATCTGTTTATGCATATGATGCAGATTGAGTTAGGGTAGTCGTGCGGCCTTGTTGACCTCCGTCAAGGGTCGTGCGGGTGGGTTTAATTCGATCAAGAAATGACGGGTTGAACTTGACTAGTAGCCTATGATTTGTTGACCTCCGTCAAGGTCATAGGGTGCTAGGGGCAAAATATTATCGGGAATTTCAAGTGTTGAAATTTGCAATGAGATTGCACACCTTCTATGAGATAGTTGGATCCCGATACCCGCTGCGAGTAAGAGTTACTCCTGGGAGAGTTTTACACATTGCAATTAGCCGATCAAGTAGGTGTCTAGAAAGGTGTTAACGAGGTTACGCCTCTGGGAAAACGAGGTTTACATTAATTAGGTTCGTGCGAAAGCACGGGGGACCTCCCTCAAAGTACCGACACTGGCCTGGCTGAAAGATTGGCGAACTTGTAGTGTGTAATTAATCCCGGCTAGTCTTTCCTTTTAGGGTTTGAAGGAAGATTTGATAAAAAGCAGTGGGAGCCATCCTGATTAGATAAAAAAAAATAATAACCAATCTATTCTTGCAAGAGCGCACGCTGAGTGTTTTCTTCTCTCTCTCTCCAGGTAGCGACCATATCACGCCTTAATCAAGATAATAATACGGAATATTGACCGAACCCGCTTGTTATACTGAGCTGGGGAACGTTGGTCCCGCTCCAACTTATAATTGTTATAAGACAGAGCAGGAAATTGGGGAATACCAGAATTCCTATGCCGCCCAAACGAAGAAAGTGCATATGATGCATCTTCTTCGGGTGTGTTCGTTACACAGAACTGTTTCTCTGTATCCTCTACGTCCTGGGTATGTGATACCAGATCAGGATCCCCGATATGTAATCTGTTACATAGGGCTACAGAAAGATAGAGAACTGAGAACGGGTGATCAGTTTCATGAGACAGAAAACGGGGCAAGTGTTGAAGCCAAGTCTGTTGGTCACAGTCACCCTGTATTACCAATACATTGATTCTGAACGAATGTTGTTAGATACCGAACCTGATATACAAAATCATATCAATCTCTTTATTAGTAAAGAAAGGATATAATTTTGTATTGTTGGATAATGTTTTGAACATTTCCTATATCAAAAGTTGATCGGTTCAGGCACGTTATCTAAAAGCATTGATGTTCTAAATCAAACTACAGTTCTTAGTATACAGAACACACACAAGAGGAAGAGTTCAGAAATGAACGAATCCTTCTTGAGGCATTGTAGACTAGGTCATATCAATGCGACCCGACTGGCTGAAGTTACATTTAGATGCATATTTAAATTAGTTTGAATTTACATCTTGTGAAACTCGCCAGTCATGTCACAAAGATAAGATGACCACAGCTCTGTTTACTGGAAACAGAGAAAGAGTTAGTGAACTCTTGGGACTGATACATGATGATGTATCTAAGGTCTCCTGTCTACACATGCCAGGACTGGTTCTTTATACTTCATTACGTTCTCTGATGATCTTTCGAGTTTCAGACCTATGTTCCTGTTGAAACACAAGTCCGAACCTTTTGAGATATTCACAGAATATAAGTTAGAAGTAGAGAACCAAAATAAGGGTATAAGTATTATGTCCTATGATGAGATCAGGGAGGAGAATACTTGTGCATGGAATTCTTGGACTATTCTAAAGGAGAATGAGATTCTCTCTCAGCATTACTCCTCTGTATACACCATAGAACGATGGTATATCGGGGTGGAGCAATTACACCCTATGTGATAAGGTGTGCTCTATGATAAGTAATACTGAGCTACCTATTTCCTTTTGGGTGTTATGCACTTGAGAAGCTGCATACCTATTGAATAGGGTTCGAATCAAGTCAGTTGCCTACCACTTCATATTTGATATGATAAGGGAAGAGCCCATCTCTTAAGTTAGTTAAGATTTGGGGTTGTCCGGCCTATGTCTAAAAGCAAAATCCGGACAAGCTCAAGGCAAGATCTGTTATGTAGAACTGGAAATGTTCCAGCTATACAAACTGCAGCTGATGATTTGATAGAACCAATGGATTCAATAGTTACCAACGAACCTCAGCCTCTCCGCCGATCTAGTAGGGTTCCTCACCCACGTGAGAGATACTTCGGTTTCTCTATGACAGTGGGAGCGAGGATTGCATCATGAGATGATGACCCAACTAGTTTCGAGCTGGCCATCAAGAGTGGGACTCTGTAAGAATGGCTGGATGCTTAGTGATCTGAGATGGAATCCTTATACACCAACAAAGTATGGACTTTGGTTGCTATATCTGAAGGGTTAAATCCCCATCAGGAGCAAGTATATCTTGAGAAGATTACTTGGTGTAGATGGAAAAGTTAAGACTTTCAAAGCTAGACATGTTAAAGGTTTGCATCATTGACCAGGTGTGGATCATGATGAAACCTTTTCAAGGATCTATGCTTAAGTCCATCCAGATCCTACTTACCACGGCTACATACCATGACTATGATCTCTGGTGGTTGGGTGTCTTGACTGCTTTTCTAAATGATGATTTGGAAGAGAGCGTCTATAAGTACACAGCCAGAGGGCTTCGTAGACAGTGGGAGCAGCGGAAACGTGTGCAAGATGTTTTATAGGATAAAGCAGGCATCGCGGAGTTGGAACGTCTGTTTTGATGAAGTAGTCAAAGAGTTTGACATCATCAAAATGGTAGATGAACCTTGTATAAACAAAAAGGTAGTAGGGAGTATGGTGACGATCCTCGTAGAGTACGTGGATGACATACTCTTGATAAGAAAAGGGTTTCTTATGCTACGCTCGGTCAATCTCCGCTTATCACTAGGATTCTCCATATAGGATCAAAGTGATACCTCCTAAATCCTGGGTTTTGGATCTATGAGATAGATCTAAATGGATATTAGGATTCTCACTAGTTGTTATGAGATGGTATCAAAAGATCCTGGGGAGAATCACTGGAAGTGTTCCAGGGTGATAAAGACGACTGAGTGTCAGTCACAGGCGTTGTCTTTACCCTCAGTAAAGGGGCGGTATGTTGGAAGAGTTCCAAACTAGATACCGTGACATACTAGACGATAAAGGCTGGATACATCGCTATTTGAGATGCTACCAAAGAGGCAGTCTGGATATATATTTGTTCATAAGATGAACTTTGTTCCTCCCATTGTGTGACAATGGAGTTGTGGCTTATGCCAAGGAACGCCGGTCCCATCAGTGATCCAGACATATTCTATGGCAGTATCACTTGATCATGGAGATGGTTGATCTCCAGGGAGATCGAGGTTAGGAGAGTAGGCTCAGAAGACAACACAGCGGATCCACTCCCAAAGGCCTGTTCCCAGAGAGAGACTTTTATGGGATGGTTGAGTATGAGATACTACAACCACTGCTACAGATGGCCCTAGTGCAAGTGGGAGATTGTTAGTTATATGTATGCCCTAGAGGCCATTACTATACATAGGATGTATATTGTAGTGGATGCTGGGACATATATAGGGAGGACTTTCTTGCTCGACATGATAGTATGCTATCTGGTTGATCTTTACCTTAACGTGTACACTGTTTGTCTCTCTGTTACATGTTGGTAAAGCCCTTAGGATCTGTACTTGACTACCTGGACTATGATGCGGATCATACTAGTGGGGACATGGTAGTCCATAAGTACATCCTTGAAAGTCCTTAGTCGTGGGTGTATCGAGACGGGGCATCGATATACCAGAGTAGACTAGCGTATACCTTCTCGACCCATACAGATGGGCGATGGATGATCCCATATCCATTGGTGTTTGACATCAGAGATGATATACGGGTGCTCAGTAGAGACTGGGTACACTGGACGGACTCGCCGAGAACTCCCAGATGGTATTATACCTCACGTCAGATGGCAGTTCTCTGGTGACACTGGTACAGAGTAGTCTGTTGACCCGAGATCGTCATAGAGTCTTGTGTGGTTCCCACTGTGCTTTGATTTCCATCTTACCACGTCCAAGAGGGCGTGCAAAACGGTGGTTTTTGGGTACAGTCCCGAATCACATGGAGGCAATGAGCGATAGGAGGGGATTCGTCTCTCTCGGTATAGGGAGTTGATGTTGCGCTGTGTTCGATTGGCTATAACAGGAAATCCCTGGCCAGGGTTGCTGAGATTTACTGGTAAGTGTTACCAGTAGTTTCTCGAATTGTTATAGACCTCATATCGCCACGACTTATCGAGCTATTGGGGTCTGACGTATACCACCCCTAGGCAAGATATGCGACATATCAGACGATCAGACCGGACTGTACGGTAGTGTTACTGGTCGGATTCACTGGAGTATGAGCGGGCTTGCTCGTCGATCTTCAGATCTCTCAATACCCGGGTGGCCGTTACATTTAGCAGACCACTTGCGGCTTGTGGGTGTTTGATATGATCATCGCCTGCTGCCGGCGTATTGACGAGTCTTTAGAGTCCTACACAGAGGTTTCCTGGCTCAAGCGAAACGAAATAGGAGCGCATATGAGATATGTGCGGGACCGAGAATAATGCGTGTATGTGATACCGTATTCCATTCTCGCGATGAATGTATCGATTAGGTTATATGCGATATACCCTAGTTATCGAATCAAAGGTTGATTCGATAAGCCGATACATAGGATACTGGTCGGTTATATGCGATATGACCGGATCGTTAAATCAAGTGTTGATTTAATGATTTAATGTATAATTATATATTTGATATATTACTTTGCATTAACTAGTATCGGTTCACTTTAAATGGATATTCTCACTCGGGTGTGCGCATTGCATATGCGATATGATTTTGTGCACATGTTTGTATCATGTTTGATGATGCATGCTTTTTGGTTAAGTATAAAGAATTAAACCAAGGTTAAGTTGTTGATTAGGGTTTTACTTATTCATTTATCTTATTTATTTATTCATTTTGAATAAATTGGAAGATAAATGAATGGTGGCTACTTTTGTTTTTAGTTGAAGTTTCATGAAGCTTTGACTTGATGACTTTTTTGTTCTCATCCTTAACCCTAACCATCAACCCAACCTTAGTCAATTCTCTACACTTAACTAAGGTAAAGATTATGATAAGTATTGTTTTATTTTTCTATTTAAATTAACTTATCATATTCTTCATCTTCTTCTTCTTCTTCACTTCAAGAAAAAGCTTCACAAGCTTTAATGGCAAAGTGAGAATTAGAGTGAGAAATCCAATTCTAAAGTTTACCCACTTCCTATTTCTTCATCCTCTACCTCTTGCCAAGTAGTAGAGTGTGTTTCCTTCATAAGTTTTCAAGGCTTGGTGAAGATGGAGCTTGATCTAGCGATGCCTCGACGTAGATCATCTTCGTCATGGACATCGACGACCTAGCTCGCTTATTCTTCGACGAAGCCGACGCTGGAGTCCGGATTCTTTTTGGACAGCGGAGGGGACTTCGTTGCGGAGCTATGGAGGTGGAGCACCGGATCTACAAAGGTTGTATTTCCGTATCTCTTAGTTAATTGTTAGCTAGTTATCTTTTCGCCTAGTTTTCTAGCAAACGATCCGTAGTCGGGTCTCTCGGCACCTAGAATTTTTGAAAATGGCATGGTTGATGCCTTGTGAGACCTCACTAGAGTGCCTAGGAACCCTACAAGAATAAGCATCTTTTACTTGGCACAAAACTGGACTATTTATAGGCGGAGAGCTGAAACCCTAGGGCTAAATTTTGAGCCCAAATACAATGACCAAAATAACCCTAAAGTTTGGTCAGATGATGACACGAAACCGCGGCGGAACCGCCGCAAAAACCCACATTTGGCAGCAGTTTCACCACGGTTTTATAGAATTGGGGTCTCGTATTTTATGGGATTCCTTCTTTTTCTATCTTCTATTGTTCTCCATGTCCCAAATTGCAAAATGCTACCAACGTTTCTTCAGATTTGCAACAGTCCAAAATGGCTTCACTTTTAATTCATTTGACATTTATCTCCCTCGAGCTCCGCGCACCCATTGAATCTTGTGCTGCCCCTCTCATGCTTTGTGCTTGTCCGAGACACGAATGACCACTATTTTTCGTCTTGTCTCTTGAACTGGTAAGCGGCATTGGACGGATGCGGATGATCGGAACCCGGCTTTTATTTGTCTGTGACAGATATTATAGATTTTGGCGTAACTATGGAGATTTTGTATGATATGCCTTATTTTGGACTGGGAACCTGTAACCTGTAAATATGTAGCAAACACGGATCAAAAGCACCTGCCTATAAACAAACGAGTAGCAGAATGGGGGTATTAAATGCAATATTCTGGTATGAACACTAAGCGTGATGAGCCGGTATCAGACAAAACCAGGTGAGAATCACTGGACAGCAGTGAAGAACATTCTCAAGTACCTGAGAAGGACTAAGGAGATGTTCTTGGTCTTCGGTAATGGAGACCTCATGGTCGAGTCCTTTACCGATTCAAGCTTCCAGAGTGACAAGGATGACAGCAAATCTTCTCGGGTTTTGTGTTTACCGTCAACGGAGGGGTGGTGTGTTGGAGGAGTTCTAAATAGGATACCATCGCAGACTCGACGATGGAGGCTGAATACATTGCTGCGAGCGATGCCGTAAAAGAAGCAGTCTGGATGAAATAGTTCATTACTGAACTTCAGGTAGTTCTGTCCATTGTTGATCTAATACCTTTATATTGCGATAACAATGGGGATATAGCTTTAGCAAAGGAACCACGGTCCCATTAGAAATCCAGACACATCTTAAGGCGGTATCACCTAATCAGAGAGATCATAGATCGTCAGGAGATTGAGGTCCGGAGAGAGGATACAAAAGAAAACACGGTGGATCCATTTACAAAGGCCTACCTTCAAGCGCAGTTCAAGCAACTTTTTGAGATGTTGGGTATGCGGTACGCCAGCAGCTGGCCTTAGAGTAGACGTTGGGTATTCGGTACGCTAATAACTGGCCTTTAGTGCAAGTGGGAGATTGTTGGATATATATGCCCTAGAGACCATTATTGTATATGTATACATATGGATGCTAGGGATATGTATGTACAGGACGATCTTGCTCAGTTATGTAGTATATTATTTCAGTTGGCTTTATCGGGATATATGTATTTGTTCATATTTATGTTTTATCCAGTTTTCACATATTGATAAATACTTGATATAGTAGTAAACTATTATGGTTTGACTTTATCTTAACATGGCATATGTTATACACGTTATTACATATTGCGGTTACATGTTGATAAAGACCGTAGGATCTTGCTTGACTACCTGCGTTGTGATGGAAATCATAATTGTGGAAGCTGGGTAGTCTATAAGCACATCCTTAAATGTCCTACATCGCAGGAGTATCGAGATAGGGCATCGGTACTCCAGAGTAGACTTGTGTGTACGTTTCTAGACCCCGACGAGGGGCAGCGGTTGGTCCTACAATCATTGGTGTGATCACCTAAGATTATATACGGGTGCTCACTGGGGGTAAGTACACTAGACGGACTCGCTAAGAACCTCTAGATGATATTATACCTATCGCCGGATAGCGGTTCTCTTGTGACATGTGTACAGGTTAGTCTTTGGATCTTAGATCGTCATTTGTCTCATGTGAGTTCCCACTGTGCTTTGATCACTACCCTACCATGGTTCTACTGAATCGTGTGATTGTTACAGTTTTTGCGTGCTTAATTAATTACCGCAATCAAGACGGTTTCGCTTGGTAGCTAGCCGGTTGAGTACGGGTCGGTCCACAGAGAGATAGGAATCTTTTTCTATGTGTTTTAACGAGTTAAGTCCAAATGTCCAGGTTTGTTTGAGATTAACTATGTGCTGAAATATGTATAAAGAGAGATTGTTAGGGTTGGGATTAGGTTAGTTTGAGTTAGGAGTCGCTCACTTCTTTCGTTGCCACTCTTAATATCGGTGTTACGATAATCGGCAACAACAGGGATTAGCACGACTAGGAAGGAAACTTGCAAGTATAAGCTAGGCTTTCCAACACTTAGTTTCTTCCTTTTGGTCATTTTCCTTCCGTTCTTGGTTCTTAACCTTAACCTCCGGTTAATTCAACCACAACCGGTCTCGCTAAGGAATCACCGCTATCATATATGATAGGGTGCCATAGGGAGCAGATTGTGGTTCAATTAACAGGAGTCTGAATTAAGATGTTGGGCAAGAAAAGAGTGAGAGAGATTTCATTCTCTCAAACTTTCCTTATCCTACCCTAACAAGTGAGAAACTAATAACCCATTAACAAGAAAAAGAAAATAAAACAAAAGAGGAAGATAGAAAGAAAGGGGTTAGAAAATCACAACTAGTTATTTGAGACCTCACTTTGGCAAGGATCATACTTAAGCATCACTATTGTAAGGATAAAGAAAAATAGAAGAAGAAAGAAAGAAAAAACAATAAAAACTAGATTAGCAAATGAAAATTACAAGCAAATATAATTAAACATAATAACAAGACAAGCATGTTAAAGAAAAGAACTCTTGTTTTATTCATCACTCATAAAGCTCACTACAAGTTTTAATGGAGAAAGATGAAAAGAGGAAGAAGAACTACAAAATCTAATCCTAAAATCTAATACAAAGAAAAGCACCATTCACTTGGCTTTGCACTGGGTTATTTATAGGCAGAAAACTGAAACCCTAGGGATACAATCTGGCCCAAAATGAAGTTACAAAACTACCCTAAAAAACCGAGTCAACACTGAGTTGACTCGGCCGCGGATCCGCCGCATATATGCCATGTTGGCCGCGGTTCCGCGGCCGTTTGGTAGAGTTGCTTTGTCGTTTTTTTTATGGGTTTCTTCATGTTGTTGTTCTCTTCTGTTTAGTATACTTTGTTTCTCAGAAACTCTTCATTTTCTTCCAGATTTTCAGCAGATCAAGAAGGTGATTGATGTGGACTTTTTGCCTTGATTTTCTTGAGCTCCGCATAGAAGTCTTGGATCTTAAGCTGCCGTTGTGCTATGTGCATGAAAATGACCAACGATTTGCCATTTTATCCCTTGAACTGGTATGCGGCATCATACGAATAGTGAGCAGAGACCCGTATTTATCTGTGGTTGGCGGAAGTCCTGAATTTGTTGCGCTTTTTCATGAATTTCACTGCTTAGAGCTGAGAACCTGTAACCTGCAATTATTTAGCAAACACGGATCAAGAGTACCTACCTATATGCAATGTGATTGACAATGGACGGTATAAAAATGCAATAATCTGATATGAACAAATACCCACAAACTTATCTTTTGCTCGTCCCGAGCAAAGCCATTTTATTCACAAAAATTCCTAACCTCACTTTCGCAAGGAACGCGATTGCACTGAGCTCGTGCAACAAGTTGTTAAACCTCTAGATGTCCCTAGTAGGAGGAGTGTTGTCTCCTGAGGGTTTTCAGCGGATACTACCCAAGAAATCCGATCAAATTGGCCGTCGACTCTAATTCTACAATTCAGCATTCTAGCAAGAAACTCTATCATCTTTAACTTAAAAATCATCAACCCATATTTTTCACACTTCCTTTTCATTTAACTTAAGACCATATACGTTTTTCCGGTTTATAAAGCTTTCAGCATTTCTTGAGTTTTCCTTCTAAAACATCATCTCAAATCCGGAATTTTTATCATATCTACTGAAAATATAAGCCCTATTTTTCATTCCTAGCTCTTCTCCAAACTCCGATCATAAACCCCTACGTGTGTGTATTTATCACCCCTGCACTTGGAAATTCAATTCAAGCTATAATACCCTTGTCTTAATACCTAATACTACTTCTTTTCATTAATGATGGATGGTTTTGCTCATACATCTTTCATGCGACTATTAATGCTTCTTGAGGCACTAACATCCGATTACTGAATGTAAGAGCTTAAAGCGTAAATAGCAGTTTCCAGGTCTTGTATTTTATTCCTTTTTCTTTTTTTTTATTTCAAGACCGGATATATTTTTTAGTGATGCTCTTTTGGTGGTTAGCTTTAAATGCTGTTTTTTCTTTCATACTAGGCTTTCAGGCAAGAATATTTCTAGGTATCCTCTACTATCCCAAGTTTCAAGGTGCGTGTATGTGCGATTTGTAGGGTATCTATTTTCAGAATTTGGACTTAAGATTTAGAATTATTGTTCAGACTTACACTTCAAATAGTGCTTTCAATACTCTTCCCTCATTTCGACTCATCCCAAGAACTAAACTCAAAATTTTCTTATTTCTAAATAAACTGCAAGGACGTATATTTTCTACCGTTATACTTCAAGAAAGGTTATTTTTGGGGTTTTTAATTTACTAAATTTAGGATCTAGTTTTTTCTAACTAGTCAACCGTCATGTTGAGCTTGAGTCAAATATGGCCAATATTGAAATTTTCAATTTTTTTAATTTTTAAATTTTTTCAATTTTTATTATTATTATTATTATTATTATTATTATAAAGATGCAATGCAGAAAAATAAGATACGGAATTAAATATGCAAAGAAAAATAAATATTTAAAAAAATTTAAAAAAAAACGTGCAGATGCAATGCAAAGATAACTAGTTACAATCAACCCTCACCCCCAAACATATTTACAGTAGTGTCCTCACTACTCCCTGCGGCGGTGTCTAGACGTAGCCTCACTAGTCCCTGCCTCACACCTATCTGTCCCCCGTCCCCTTGATCGTGATCGTGATCGTTCCTCTCTTGCCAGTAGGGTGGACATTTCCTGTTCCAGACTCGTCAGTCGCTAATCAAAGTTAGTCAGCATCCCTATCACTCGTTCTACCCCCTATGGGTTCGTCGAATTAAGCACGCTTGCGCAGTGGGGGTGAGCTCTTCATCGCTCGCTGTGGAGCTCGAGCTGGGTGTCTTGGCCATCACATCTTCGGCCAACTCGGTGCGCGACCATAAATCATGAAGTCGTGTGTAGGATGTGGAGACACCCTAAAAAAGGAGTCGAATGGGAACCCCACCATGCAGGTAAAATTCAAATTTCTCAACAGGGAGGAAATGGCGACACGGTTGTGTTACCAACATCGGGCATGGATAATTGGCAGCCCTCTTGCCGGCACAAATCGAGTGTAGCAACACAGTGTACATGTCGTAGCTAGGATTTTTGGTCATTAAAGTGTGCACTATGTGAAGGGATGGGGTAAAAAATGTTGTGTTGTGCGAACTTCCGAAAATATTGTTTTGTGCCTGTTGGAGATAGTGCCCTCAGAGTCAATTATTAGGTCACAGGTACGTGATTGTAATGATTGAGGGAGGACCTATCCCGGTAGGACAGTCTTACTCGAGATGATAGTATGCTATCTGGTTTACCTTTATCATCGTGTACTGCTTTAGGTGACCTGACACGTCGCTATCACACGTTGATAGAGCCCCTAGGATTCTTGCTTGACCACCAGCAGTATGAGGGCGATCATATAAGTGGGAGCTGGGGGTCTATAAGCTTATCCTTAAAAGGTCCCTAGTCGTGGGAGTTTCGAGACTGGGCATCGATACTCCATTAGTAGACTAGTGTATACAGTCGAGACCCCGACGAGGGGCGGTGGCCGGTCTCACAAGCCACTGGTGTCAGTTGGATCACCTAAGATGTATACAGGTGCTCATTGGGTTATGAGTACACCGGACAGGACTCGCCGGGAACATTCTAGTTGGTCATATACCAGACGTCAGATGGCAGTTCCCTGGTGACATGTGTGCAGGTTAGTACATCGACCTGGGGATCGTCATTTGTCTCGTGTGAGTTCCCACTGTACTTTGATTACTACCCTACCACGGCTCAAAGGAGTCGTGCAAACAGGTTTTAGTTGGGTACAGTCCCGAGCCACATGGAGGCAGTGAGCGTATCTTCAGGGGTTCGTCTCTCCCGGTATTGGGGGTGAGGTCGTGCTGTGTCTAGGAGAGCCATTACACAAAGTCCTTGGCCAAGGCAAGGAGATTTACTGGTAGGTATTCCAGTAGTATCTCAGGGTGTTCTGGGCTACACTCCGACACGACTTGTACCGCTTTTGGGGGTCTGACTTTTACCAACCCCCTAGGCCCGCCATGCGATACTCATAGACGAACGGACCGGACTGCACGGATATTGTCACTGACAGGCTCAGTAGGGTGTCAGGCTAAGTTCGCTCACGAACGTCCCTTTTAGTCAATACCTGGTAGCCCGTTATGTATTGGCTTATACCTCTAACGTGCTAGTGGTTAAATCCACAACCAAAGTGTTGACGAGTCTTTAGAGTCCCCCACATTCAGTTACTCAAGCTTTCGGGCGAAAAGCTGTAGAGGCCGTATGGAGATATGGCAGGGTCCGATCAGATACGTGCGGTATTGCACGGATCAGGATCGGACAGTTTGTACTATAGGCCGTGTGGTTATATGGCAGGGTTCGATCAGATACGTGCGATATTGCACGGATCAGGATCGAACAGATATTACTAGCCGGCTTTGGTTTAAGCCGGATCCTAGTATAGTACAGTGTAGATTTTGTCTCATTGCATTTGTATTTCGGTCGAAATACAGATGCGGGTGTGTATGCACAGTATCGGGGTTTTTCCTGTAATTTATTACGGGACCAGTTTTCTGGAGTTGCCAGTTTGCTTTCCGTTTCGGCCAATTTCCATTGTTCCGTTCATTGGCCGAAGATTGGTGGAGGAGGGTTTATTTGCATTGTTGCAAATAGGCATTTGTGGAGGGGGTTCTTTGCATCTTTTGGCATCATGATGGTTTTCATGATGTGCACCATCATTGACTTCTCCTTCTCATGATGGATTGACTTTGTGGACTTGATGGTTGTGGTTGTGTGTGGTTTTTGTTTGTTATCATGTTCTTTCATGATTCCCTTTTTCATTATTGTTCCACCCACCCCCTTGACCTTTTCTCTTTCTCTCTCCAATCACACTTGTGAAGTGGGGGGGGGGGCCGGCCATTCCAAAGAGGGATGGGATTCATTTCATTTTTGGGTGAAAAAATGTTACTCTCATTTTGGGATGCTACATTTTTTCCCCACCTCTCTCCAAGCTCTCTTTTTCTTCCACCAAATGGCAAAGCTCCAAAACCCCAAATGAGACTTGAGGACTACATATTCTACAGCGATCCTTGGGCACGTCGAGTAGCCGGCTTCGTGCCCGAGTTGCCTCGGCATTGAGGTGGGAGCCCGTAAACAAAGTAGGCGATGTGGTGCACTTCCGGCGACAAGGAGGAGACGGGACTTTTCCGCAGGAGATCGGGACCATGACGAGAAGACCGGAGGACTTGGATCGTCGGTATATCTCTATTCCCTTTCTTGTTGATAGCTAGGACTAGTTAGTGGTTCGATCCGGGTATTAGTGCGCGGCGGTTTGCCAATTCAAGAAAATTAAAGTTATTCACCGCTTCCGCATTTGGCCGTCGGTTTGACGGCCGGGGCGCCGTCGTGCACTTACAGTGGTATCAGAGCCTCGCCATTAACTTAGTCTAGCTTTGACTAATGTGTTTGCATTTCCAATCGATCAAAAAGTTCCAAAACCCGTATTTTGATCACATCAGTTTTCTGTTGGAAATTTTTAGTCTCGAAAAAATTTTCAGGTTGTAAAATATTGATGTACTGGAAAATCTAAGAGCTCTGTAAAAATTCGACGAAGTAACTCCACAGTGGGAGCGCGGAACCGCCGTGAAAACCCCCTTCCCGCCGCCCTTCCGCCGCACACTATGGAGATCACTTCACCAATTTTTTACAGAGGCCCTCTGGGCTTATTTTAGGGGTTTTGGAATATTAATATTGGGCCCAGACTTTCTGTAACTGCTACAGTATTATTTTGGGGCCCACTTGTTAAATTTTGATCGGTCGGATATTTTAAACACATTTTCACAGTATTTACATTATATCTGCGACCGTGAATGTCACTCGATCGGTAAATCCGGTCTAACTGCTATAGCCCGGTTAGACGGATTTGCGAACGTGATTTTCACGTTGATGTTTTGTTTTTGCTGTGATGTTGCGGATCGGTCGTGGGGGATAGCCTGGATGCAATGCTAGTACAGTTGTGGTTGTATTATGTACATTTGATATTGCGGGGCGAGCGTCCGACATGTGGACTGCCGTCACTGCCTGTTTGTATTATTCTTTTGGGACACGACCTGGTTGCGGTCGATGTACCCGGTGTATGTATATTTTATTTTCTGTACTAGGATTGCCCCGCGGAGGGGTGCACGGATAGCCGGGTTCTGGAGGGCAACAAGCCCGCATCTCATGGCATTGAGACGGAGGGGGCTTCACTCTAGGATTGGCGGGCTATTCGCCGCACTCGTAGGAGGTACAGGTTGACCCAGGAGGGGTGCCCAAGTTACCGGATTCCGTGAAGTGCTGGGTGGTCCATTCACGGAGATGAAGGGGGCTGCCTCGCTTCAGGTTTTGGCGGGTGACTTGCCGCGCCCGTAGGGGTCTAGGATTTCATTGCACAGGCTATCCACACGACCAGGGGAACGTCGGGTTTCAGCGGCTCTGTGAAACCTGGGGATCCCAGATATCTGTATTGTTTCTGTGATGCTGTACATTTCTGTGATGTTGCATTTTATTCACGCCTTGAGCGAATATAATATATTGGTATATATATTAGTAGATGTTGTATATGTTTTGCATCCGCGCTAGTCCAGTCCCCGCTCTGTCGTTAGTTAGCTAACCTAACGGGTAATGACGGGACCCAGTGGCGAATGCGGATGGCATATACGTACATCAGTATATTTTCGTTCTTTGTGGTGTGATCAATTGATGGGACTGCATTGATTCGGATCAATGCAAATTAAAAACAAACCTAATCTGATGTTGTTGGAACACTTTTCAAAAGGCTGTTATTGCAAGGACGTTCACTTTTGTTTTGCATCGTGATATTCAGTTGGAATATCCTGCTCCTCAGTCGACGAGGCAAGGGCTGAGATCCCTTCACCGGGAGTGACCCCTTGGACAAAAAGTTTGCGTCAGGGCAATAACTTCACTATAGCCGATCACTTTTGCTTTGCACCGCGGTATTCATTTGGAATATCCTGCACCCCATTCTACGGGGAAAGAGCCGAGATCCCTTCACCGGGAGTGACCTCTTTAGCAATGGTTTTCGTCACTATATTTTTAAAAGCTATCAGTTCCTTCAACGATATCAAGTTCTTTACGTTAAAGGTTTTCGCCAGAAACCATTCGTAGCTCTCCGTCGTTTCAGACGGGTAGCACGTAGTATTCATGCTATGTTTGTTGGCCTTCGTCAAGGCATAGTGTATGGTAGCTGCTTGTTGCCTTTTTGCAGCATAGATAGATGCGTTGGTTTGGGACAGTCGTATAGCCTTATTGGCCTTCGTCAAGGGCTTGTGCGGGTGGGTTCAAATCAACCTGGAGAATGACGGGTAGAACTTGACATGTGACTTATGATTTGTTGGCCTTCGTCAAGGTCATAAGAGCATGGGGCAAAAATCACATCGGGAGTTTCAAAAGAACCGAAACTTGCCAGATATGCGCATACCTTCTGGAGTGTGATACCGTGAGCGGATTCCGTCACGTTATCATGCGATGAGAGTTGGATCCCGATTCCCACTGATGAGTTAGTTTACTCCTCGGGTAACCCCGACTAATTCTTCTTTCAGGTTTGGAGGAGAATTTGAGGTACAGTGGGAGGATTCCAGATTAGATAAATTGGTGACCATTCTGATCTAGGTTAGAGTGCACGCTGAGTGTTTCTTTTCTCTCTCTCTTTGGCAGCGACCATTGACCCGACCCTAAGACTATGACTCAGTGACCAAGTTGACCGAACCTTCTTAACACTGGCTTTTGGATTGTCAGAGTTGCGAACCTCATTGCCACTCCTACTTTTACCCTTTTCTCCAGGACACCCCGTTTTACTACGAACGTCCACTTCCATTGGACAAAACCATCGTATGGTTAGATACGAACTCGAAGGAATTTATTCGAGGATGGTTTCAGGTTCTGGAGAAAACGGATAGGATTATTCAGTTGTCTTTTCCTTTTACCCTCTCTCAGGTTACGAGTACTCCTTGGTTTAGGGGTAGTACACATATTACGCAAATTGGATTGTCTTCTTCCAAACCTTAGGCTGGTGCCGACCGGTAGGGAATGAAGAAAACCAATTAGCATAACGATGGTGTGCAGAAGGTATTAAGTTAAGACAAAGCAAGGGATTAGTAAGAGGGCAAAGTAAATTGCAACAGATATTCACGACCAAACCAGGTATTTCTTCGCCAATCCTAAAATCACCTTTGAATTTCTCCAGGACACTCCGTATCACTACGAAGATCCACAGTTTATTGGATATTCCATCGTATGGTTATATACGAACTCGAAAGGAACTTGTTCCAGTTCGGGGATGGATCCTGGTTCAGGAGAAATAGGAATAAAGTACATTCGGTTGTCTTTTATCTTCACCCTCTCTCATTGTGAGTGCTCCTAGGATTGGGACAGTACACCCATTATGCTTATTGGATAGTCTTCTTCCAAACCATAGGCTGGTGCCGAACGGTAGGGAAGGAAGAAAACCATTCGGCCTAAAAGGGTGTGCAGAAGGTAAAGACTAAAGACATATGAAGGGATTTGGAGAGGTGGCAAAGAACTATACGGTTACAGTCGTGAATATGGAAGAGGCATTACTAGGAATACCAGAATACCCCATCGGAACATTTCAATGTTTCAGTTTCACTGTGTAATGTTAAAGGAAAACTGATTTCCCGATTAGATACTTACTCCAGGGTATGTATTTACCAGGTACGATTCTCACATCTGTATGGTTTTACAGATGATGAGTGGGAGTAAGTTGTTGGGAATTGGATGATTATCCTCATTATATCGGGATTCGTTGTAATCGGTGATATTTGAGGAAATCACCTGGGCTGTTTGCCGGTCGGCAAATATTTGGTTTTGAATATCCGCTGTTATGCACCAATTTCAAATTGATATATCTGTACGTCTATTTTCATAGAGTGAGATATACCTTTCTGAAATTATGTCTACGACATTTACCTATATCAGTGGATGGTTAGGTAAGGAGCATTAAACAGCGGTGTAATTCTTCTTAACCATAAGTACAGTTTTCAACCTACGACACACAGTGAATGAGTTATCAGACTCAAGGGACTTATACAGAGTATTGTATGTTGTCCAGGGTCCATCAGGACAGAGGGGTTGGTCCTCGTACTACATTCAGTTTACTTATGACTTCTCTAGTTTTTAGACAGGTGTTTCGTGGAAACACAGGGTCCGAATTTGGAGAAGTTATTGGTATTTGAATAGAGTGGAGAACCAGGTGTCACAAGTATCGGGATTCTTCAAAGTGATCGAAGATGTAGATACTTGTGTATGGTATTCAGTTGATAGTAATGATTAAGAGAAATTGCTTCTCTTTCAGGTTACTCATAATTGGAAGCATTCCTAAGTTGGGTAACGCTGATCAGGCCTTCTTCCATTTAGTTGACATGCACTGGAGACAGCTGCATGATTTGAATCTGGTTCAATTAAATCAGTGCCTCTGGTCCTATATTGGATATAGAACAGTTCGTATCTTAACGATGTTAAGGTACGGGGAGTTGTCCGGATTATGCTTAAAACCAGACTCTGGATAACTCAAGGCACGTTTCTGTAATGGCTGTTTGTGGGTTGACCCAGGCTATGACGCGGGTTGATTTTCTACCATCTGGATGAACAATAGCAATATTGTTCTAGACTCGCCACAGTTTTATTAAAAATGGATTTTTTCAGAAAACAGTAGTGGGAGTATGGTAGAACTGGAAGTGATTCCAGAACCACAAACGATTACTGAAGATTTGATAAGGAACCTAAAGATTCAATCTGGATTGACATTCCATTGGCCACTCCGCAGATAAGGTGGGTAACTTCAGGCACCCGAGAGGCACTACGGTAGCCTCAAGGACGGTGACAGGGAAGTTCTTGTTTACCCACAATTGCCATTGCTGTTGTTCCAGGTTACGAGACCCGGCGGGAGGATGAGTATAGCGTCGTTCTAAACCAGTTTTAGAAGTGTGCGTCTATATGACTCTGCCAGAGGGTTGTCGTAGTCAGTGGGAGCAGCGGAAGCATTGGTGGACAGGTTGCTTCTGTCTGTTTATAGACTAGAGCAGATGTAGCGGAGATAGATCATCTATTTCTGACGTGACAGTCATGGGTTTGACTTCATCAGAATAGGGGATGGATCTGTTGAGAAGGTAGTAGGGTGTGATATCCTGGTATTTGGATGATATACACAGAGTAGGAAAAGAAACTCCTACACTACGATCGGTTATACTTTGGTCGTCACACAGTTGTTTCTCCAAAAAGGAAATGGATTTTATATCAAACATACTGGTTACTAGATCTATGGTCTTAGATCTAGATTTGGGTGGTTTCCTAATCAGGGTACTTGACAGCATTCTAAGAGTATTTAGGATGGACGACTCCTGGCACGGTAGTGTACCTGCAGGTAATGGAGTCACCCTCTCCAAAGGTGTCTTACAGATAAAGGGGAGAGGGACGGGCATGATTGGCAGATCATTTGCTCAGGCAATTGAGTCAATCGTGAGATGTCAAGTACCACACCAGATGTTGTTCTTGCGCTGGATGCAATAAGTTGACATTAATCCAATCCTGGAGAAACAGTCGGAAGCAGTTTTAGAACATAAGTGGATGTTCTAGGGATATGATAACGACAGCCTCATTCAGGAGACAGTTATCATTCCAGGCTTCCAAGGTGACATGGACGACAAGGAGGTTGTCAGAGTTATAGTTTTCCTTCTGATGAGGGGCAGTATTTTGGACAGGTGGTCCAAGGCAATACTGAGGGAGGTATGGCGCGCAGGATACTGATTAAGTTCAGTTGACGATACAGTCTAAGAAGTTTGGATTTGGAGTTCATTTATGAGCTATGTCCCATCAGACATCCAGACACATTCTAAGACAGGTATTGCTCATTTCGGGAGATGGCTTTCTCCGCGAACTTGAGATATAGAGAGACATAGAAAGAAACAACTAAGCGGATCCACTCACTGAGGCTATTCCTCGAACGCAAAAGTTTCGCAAACGAGCTTTGTGAGACTGACTAGTAGAGGAGTTGGGTGTTCGGTATCACATGGGCTGTGAGTATGCGACATCGCAATAATTAGCCTTGAGTGCAAGTGGGAGATTGTTGGAGATAGTGCCCTCAGAGTCAATTATTAGGTCACAGGTACGTGATTGTAATGATTGAGGGAGGACCTATCCCGGTAGGACAGTCTTACTCGAGATGATAGTATGCTATCTGGTTTACCTTTATCATCGTGTACTGCTTTAGGTGACCTGACACGTCGCTATCACACGTTGATAGAGCCCCTAGGATTCTTGCTTGACCACCAGCAGTATGAGGGCGATCATATAAGTGGGAGCTGGGGGTCTATAAGCTTATCCTTAAAAGGTCCCTAGTCGTGGGAGTTTCGAGACTGGGCATCGATACTCCATTAGTAGACTAGTGTATACAGTCGAGACCCCGACGAGGGACGGTGGCCGGTCTCACAAGCCACTGGTGTCAGTTGGATCACCTAAGATGTATACAGGTGCTCATTGGGTTATGAGTACACCGGACAGGACTCGCCGGGAACATGCTAGTTGGTCATATACCAGACGTCAGATGGCAGTTCCCTGGTGACATGTGTGCAGGTTAGTTCATCGACCTGGGGATCGTCATTTGTCTCGTGTGAGTTCCCACTGTACTTTGATTACTACCCTACCACGGCTCAAAGGAGTCGTGCAAACAGGTTTTAGTTGGGTACAGTCCCGAGCCACATGGAGGCAGTGAGCATATCTTCAGGGGTTCGTCTCTCCCGGTATTGGGGGTGAGGTCGTGCTGTGTCTAGGAGAGCCATTACACAAAGTCCTTGGCCAAGGCAAGGAGATTTACTGGTAGGTATTCCAGTAGTATCTCAGGGTGTTCTGGGCTACACTCCGACACGACTTGTACCGCTTTTGGGGGTCTGACTTTTACCAACCCCCTAGGCCCGCCATGCGATACTCATAGACGAACGGACCGGACTGCACGGATATTGTCACTGACAGGCTCAGTAGGGTGTCAGGCTGAGTTCGCTCACGGACGTCCCTTTTAGTCAATACCTGGTAGCCCGTTATGTATTGGCTTATACCTCTAACGTGCTAGTGGTTAAATCCACAACCAAAGTGTTGACGAGTCTTTAGAGTCCCCCACATTCAGTTACTCAAGCTTTCAGGCGAAAAGCTGTAGAGGCCGTATGGAGATATGGCAGGGTCCGATCAGATACGTGCGGTATTGCACGGATCAGGATCGGACAGTTTGTACTATAGGCCGTGTGGTTATATGGCAGGGTTCGATCAGATACGTGCGATATTGCACGGATCAGGATCGAACAGATATTACTAGCCGGCTTTGGTTTAAGCCGGATCCTAGTATAGTACAGTGTAGATTTTGTCTCATTGCATTTGTATTTCGGTCGAAATACAGATGCGGGTGTGTATGCACAGTATCAGGGTTTTTCCTGTAATTTATTACGGGACCAGTTTTCTGGAGTTGCCAGTTTTCTTTCCGTTTCGGCCAATTTCCATTGTTCCGTTCATTGGCCGAAGATTGGTGGAGGAGGGTTTATTTGCATTGTTGCAAATAGGCATTTGTGGAGGGGGTTCTTTGCATCTTTTGGCATCATGATGGTTTTCATGATGTGCACCATCATTGACTTCTCCTTCTCATAATGGATTGACTTTGTGGACTTGATGGTTGTGGTTGTGTGTGGTTTTTGTTTGTTATCATGTTCTTTCATGATTCCCTTTTTCATTATTGTTCCACCCACCCCCTTGACCTTTTCTCTTTCTCTCTCCAATCACACTTGTGAAGTGGGGGGGGCATTCCAAAGAGGGATGGGATTCATTTCATTTTTGGGTGAAAAAATGTTACTCTCATTTTGGGATGCTACATTTTTTCCCCACCTCTCTCCAAGCTCTCTTTTTCTTCCACCAAATGGCAAAGCTCCAAAACCCCAAATGAGACTTGAGGACTACATATTCTACAGCGATCCTTGGGCACGTCGAGTAGCCGGCTTCGTGCCCGAGTTGCCTCGGCATTGAGGTGGGAGCCCGTAAACAAAGTAGGCGATGTGGTGCACTTCCGGCGACAAGGAGGAGACGGGACTTTTCCGCAGGAGATCGGGACCATGACGAGAAGACCGGAGGACTTGGATCGTCGGTATATCTCTATTCCCTTTCTTGTTGATAGCTAGGACTAGTTAGTGGTTCGATCCGGGTATTAGTGCGCGGCGGTTTGCCAATTCAAGAAAATTAAAGTTATTCACCGCTTCCGCATTTGGCCGTCGGTTTGACGGCCGGGGCGCCGTCGTGCACTTACAGTGCCCAACGGCACACAGTTAAAACGTTCGCATACAGCATGCAAACCTGAATGCCCTTTCTGGGCTCCCTAGAACAGTCATTTCCCATTAAAAGTAGGTAGTCCTCAAATCGGAGGGGTTGGTCGTGAATGGGGATTCGTGGTATTAAGGTGACTTCGTGAATGAAGTCCCTATCGATAATTATTTCTCGATCCCTCCACAGTAAGTGTATGAACCCGTGTTGTGCGAAGCGCCCCTCCTCCATATATTCATAAAAACACGCAATGAGATCCGGAAGCGCGAATGCATTTGGATGGCTAAATAACAGAAAATTCCATCCGCGCTTTCGAATCTCGTCGCCGAAATAACTACAGTAAACAATTGGGAGAAATCCCATTTAAATTGCAAAGTGGGTGCCATAACAGAGAGCAAATGCAGAATTCTTTTAAAAATTTTACAGAGAGGATAAAAAATTTGCAAACCTCCTCTGAAATTTCCAGAAGGCGAAGAAGCAAGGAGGCAGCAGTTGCGCGGTTGAACAGGGGCTTCAGCGGCGGAAGCGTGGCGGGAAGAGGCAATCGGCGATGCAAACTTCAGAGGCGGCTAGGGTTTTTTCTGAGGGATGAAATTAGGGTTCGGGAAATGCAGAGAAGGGGTCGAGATGTATTTATTGGTGCTGTTGGACACTTATACCAAAGCCCCCCGAAAAAGAATAATTAAATAAAAGAATTAAAAATTGTTGTTTTATTTTATTTTATTTATGGTTCTGAAAAAATACCCTCCCCTTTTAAAAAAATTATTTTTTTGTTATTATTTTATTATTATACAAATTATTACAAATGGGGAAAAAATGGTATAAACATCCCCCAAACTTATTTGAAACAGTGTTTCCACTGTTTATGACTGGATAACCGAAGTTTGGTGGTAAGCGGAGGAAAATCAGTCAATGTAACCCGGCTCCTGCAATATCAGGAGTTCCTCCGATGGGTCAGCGGTGATGAACGGTTTTACCCTGTGTCCATTCACTTTGAATAGTGAACCGTCCTCTGGATTTTCCAAATCCACAGCAGCGTGCGGATAGACAGTCAGCACAAAAAAAGGTCCTTCCCACCGAGATCTGAGCTTCCCAGGATAGAAATGAAATCGGGTGTCGTAAAGAAGTACTTGTTGACCAGGTGTGAAAGTTTTGGTGTTTATCATGAAACACCTTCGTTCGGTTCTTAACGACAGCCGCGTTTTCGTATGCCTCATCCCGAAGCTCGTTCAGTTCGTTGAGCTGCAGCTTCCGATGGCTGCCCGCATCTTCGAGGGTTATATTCAGCTCTTTGATTGCCCAAAATGTGCAATACTCGATTTCCACTGGAAGGTGGCAAGCATTTCCGTAAACAAGCCGATAAGGAGACATGCCAAGATCAGTCTTTAAGCAGTTCGAAATGCCCAAAAGGCATCAGTGAGTTTTAAAGACCAATCCTTACGGTTCTTGGAAACCGTTTTCTCCAAAATCTGTTTGATTTGCCGATTAGACACTTCGTCTTGCCCACATGTTTGGGGGTGTTAGGGCATGGATAGCTTATGGTTAATGGAGTATTTCCGCATCAAGGCCTCGAAAGTCCTATTACAGAAATGTGTTCCATTGTCACTAATGATCACGCGGGGGTGTCCAAACCGGGAAAAGATGTTTTCCTTAAGGAATCTAGTTAGTCCGGCTTGGCACAGCCTCGACCCATTTAGAGACATAATCAACAGCAGAAGAATATATAGGTTCCCAAAAGAGCTGGGAAACGGCCCCATGAAATCAATTCCCCAAACATCGAAAATCTCGACAACCAAGATTGGTTGGAGTAGCATCTCATTTCTCCTGGATATCCGGCCTAAGTGTTGGCACCGAGAGCAAGTCTTGTAGTAATCATGAGCATCCTTGAAGAGTTGTGGCCAGTAGAAACCACACTGCAAGATCTTCTCGGCTGTCTTTCTTGGGCCAAAATGCCTGCCACATGCTTGATTGTGGCAAAACGACAGCACACTCTTGAACTCATTATCAGGAACACACCGACGAATAATCTGGTCGGGACAGTACTTGGATAGATAGGGTTCGTCCCAGTAAAAGTGTTTTACTTGGGATAAGAATCGAAGTCGATCATGACTTGACCATTTGTTCGGTAGTAATCCTGTTGCCAAATAGTTCACAATATCTGTGAACCAGGGTTCATACGATACTGTCAAGAGCTGTTCATCCGGAAAGACGTCGTTTAATGGAAGTGGAAGCGTCAAAGAAGAAGGAAGTCGTGAAAGTTGGTCGGACACTACGTTTTCACATTCTCTTTTGTCCTTGATGACAAGGTCAAAATCTTGAAGTAAGAGGATCCCACGTATCAGACGAGATTTTGCGTCCTTCATCGCAACATGATGGCATAGAGCTGAATGGTCTGTGTAGATGATGACTAGAGAGCCGATCAAGTAAGGCCTGATTTTTTCTAATGCAAACACAACAGCCAAGAATTCCTTCTCAGTTGTTGTGTAATACAGTTGGGCATCGTTCAGGGTCCAGCTAGCATAGTAGATTACGTGCGGCATCTTATCGATGTGCTGCCAAGGACCGCACCGATATCAATGTCGGATGCATCGCACATAATCTCAAAAGGATACGTCCGGTCAGGAGAAGAAAGAACGGGAGCGGAAGTGAGTGAGCTTTTTAGTGATTCGAACCCAGTCACACAGCTCGAGTTGAAGTCAAATGCGGTATCCTTGGCCAGCAGAAGAGTCAAGGGTCTAGCAATCTTGCTAAAGTCCTTGATAAACCGTCTATAGAAACGGGCATGGCCAAGGAAAGCTCGGATGTCTCTGACGCATCTGGGAGGAGGGAGATTGGAAATGACTTCAATCTTCGCTTTGTCTACCATAATGCCATTTTGCGAAATGATATGTCCTAGGACAATACCTTCGCGTACCATGAAGTGGCACTTCTCCCAGTTCAAAGTGAGGTTTTTACCCTTACACCGGGTAAGGAAAGCGTTGAGATGCAGCAAACACTCGTCAAAGGAATCATCGAAGATGGAGAAATCGTCCATGAATATCTCCAAGGATATCTCCACCATGTCTGAGAAGATTCCCATCATACACCGCTGGAAGGTAGCGGGCGCATTGCATAACCCAAAGGGTTTGCGGCGATATGCAAACGTGCCGAACGGACAGGTGAACGTGTTTTTGTCCTGGTCTTTTTCGGCGATGGGAATCTGGTTAAAGCCGGAGTAGCCATCCAGAAAGCAGTAGTACTCGTGTCCAGCCAATCGTTCTGGCATTTGGTCAATGAATGGTATCGGAAAGTGGTCCTTCCGTGTTGCGGCGTCGAGTTTTCTATAATCAATGCATACTCGTCACCCAGTCTGGGTGCGAGTAGGGATTAACTCGTTCGCCTTTGTAAGTACGGTAGCGCCCCGGCCGACTTTCCGAGGCCAAAATGCGGAAACGAAAACTTTTCAAAACTTGAAACCGGCGCTATCGTATGCTTAAAACCTGGATCGAACCATTAACCTACTACTAGCTCTCTAGAGAAGGGATAGAATGCTATACCGATCGATCCGTGTCCTTCGGTCTTTGGGCACCATCCCAAGCTCCTCGCGGCATCTTCGGTCTCGATCTCCTCATCGAAAAGGGCACCACATCATCGATTCTTTTTACGGGCTCCCGCTTCATCCGAAGCAACTCAGGCACGATGTGTGCTAGCCGACGTGTCCAAGGTGTTGTAGAAAATGTATTTGATCACTTTGTCTCTTGCATCCATGGCTTGGATGGAGGTCAGAGATGTTGCCATTCATGGAGATAGTGAGCTAGAGAAGAAAAAGGAAGAAGAAGAAGTTTTCTATCTCTTTTCTTTTTGTGATGGAATAAAATTGAGAGTGAGAGAGTGTATCAAAAATTACAAGACCAAGCTTGCATATGGCAGCCCCTTTCTCTCTCCTTCTCATTTCATCACTCAAATCAATCTCATAATGTGATATTTGCACAAGAAATGATACTATGACTCACCTATGAAGTACATGTATCATTTAATGCACAAAATGATGGTTTCTAGCTCATAATTTCCATTTGTAAACATTAACCCAAATGTTTACAACAATAAAAAGATACAGCAATATCTAAAGTAAACTCATGACGGATCACAAGGATACCCCTCACCTGTATATACATACCTGCATCCGAATTCTGACTGAATGCGAATGCGATGAGACTAAAGTAATCCAACAAATCTAATACTAGGATCCGGCTTAAACCAAAACCCACTAGTATGATCCGTCCGATCATGATCCGTGCAATACCGCATGTATATGATCGAACCCTGCCATATATCATACGGCCTCTACAACGTTTCGCCCGAAACTTGAGAAACTGTCTGTGGGGGACTCTAAAGACTCGTCAATACTTTAGCTGTAGATTTAACCACTAGCATGTCAGAGGTATTAGCCGTACGTAACGGTCTACCAGGTATTGACCAAAAGGGAGGTCGATGAGCGAACTCATCCTGACACCCTACTGAGCCTATCAGTGACAATATCCGAACAGTCTGGTCCGTTCGTCTATGAGCATCGCATGTCTAGCCTAGGGGGTTGGTAAAAGTCACACCCCCAAAAGCGGTACAAGTCGTGTCGGAGTGTAGCCCAGAACACCCTAAGATACTACTGGAATACCCACCAGTAAATCTCCTGCCTTGGCCAAAGACTTCGTGTAATGGCTCTCCTAGACACAGCGCGACCTCACCCCCAATACCGGGAGAGACGAACCCCTGCCGATCCGCTCACTGCCTCTAAGTGGCTCGGGACTGTACCCAACTAAAACCTGTTTGCACGACTCCTTTGAGCCGTGGTAGGGTAGTAATCAAAGCACAGTGGGAACTCACACGAGACAAATGACGATCTCAGGTCGATGAACTAACCTGTACACATGTCACCAGGGAACTGCTATCTGACGTCAAGTATAATACCAACTAGCATGTTCCCGGCGAGTCCTGTCCGGTGTACTCATAACCCAATGAGCACCTGTATACATCTTAGGTGATCCAACTGACACCAATGGCTTGTGAGACCGGCCACCGCCCCTCGTCGGGGTCTCGACTATATACACTAGTCTACTAATGGAGTATCGATGCCCAGTCTCGAAACTCCCACGACTAGGGACCACTTTAAGGATACGCTTATAGACCCTAGCTCCCACGTATATGATCGCCATCATACTGCTGGTAGTCAAGCAAGAATCCTAAGGGCTCTATCAACGTGCGATAGTGACCTGTAAGGTCACCTAAAGCAGTACACGACGATAAAGATAAACCATGGGAGCATACTATTCTCTATCAATGTGTAATAGTGAACTACAATGTCACCTAAAGCATGTACACGATGATAAAGACAAACCAGATAGTATACAAACCTCTCGAGTAAGACTGTCCTCCCGGTACAGGTCCTCCCTCAATCATTGCAATCACATGCCTGCGATCCAATAATTGACTCTGAGGGCACTATATCCAACAATCTCCCACTTGCACTCAAGGCTAATTATTGCGATGTCGCATACTCACAGCCCGTGTGATACCGAACACCCAACTCCTCTACTAATCAGTCTTACAAAGCCCGTTTGCGAAACTTTTGCGTTCGAGGAATAGCCTCAGCTAATGGATCCGCCCTGATGTTTCTTTCTATGTCTCTCTTTATCTCAAATTCGCGGAGAAAGCCATCTCCCGAAATGAGCAATACTTGTCTTAGAATATGTCTGGATATCTGATGGGGCCTAGCTCATAAATGAACTCCAAATCCAAACTTCTTAGACTGTATCGTTAACTGAACTTAATCAGTATCCTGCGCCACACCTCCCTCAGTATCCGCTTGGACCACCTGTCCAAAATACTGCCCCTCGTCAGAGGGAAAACTATAACTCTGACAGCCACTCTGTCATCCAGGTCACCTTGGAAGCCTGGAATGATAATCGTCCCCGGAAAGAGGCTGTTTTTATCATATCCCTAGAACATCCACTTATGTTCCAAAACTGCTTCCGAATGTTTCTCCAGGATTGGATCAATATCTTATTGCATCTACTGTAAAAACAACATCTGGTGTGGTACTTGACATCTCATGATTGACTCAATTGCCTAAGCAAGTGATCTGCTAATCATGCACATCCCTCTCCCCTTTAGTCTGTAAGACACCTTTAGAGAGGGTGACTCCATCACCTGCAGGTACACTACCCTGCCAGGAGTCGTCCATTCTAAAAGCTTTTAGAATACTGTCTAAGTACCCAGATTGGGAAACTACCCAAATCTAGATCTAAAACCATAGATCTAGTAACCAGAATATCTGATATAATATCCAATTCCTTTGTGGAGAAAGCACTGTGTGACAACCAAAGCATAACCGATCGTAGTATAGGAATTTCACTTCCTACTCTGTGTATGTCACCCAAATATCAGGATATCACACCCTACTACCTTCTTAACAGATCCATCCTCTATTCTGATGAAGTCAAACCTATGACTGTCACATCAGAAATAGATGATCTATCTCCGCTTTATCTGCTTTAGTCTATAAATAGACATAAGCTACTTGTCCACTATACTTCCGCTGCTCCCACTGACTACGACAACCCTCTAGCAGAGTCATATATATGTGCACTTCTAAAACTAGTTTAGAACGACGCTATACTCATCCTCCTGCCGGGTCTCATAGCCTGGAACAATAGTAGTGTCAAATCTGGATAAACAAGAACCTCCCTGTCACCGTCTTTGAGCATACCGAAGTACCTCTCGAGTGCCTGAGGTTACCCACCATATCTGCGGAGTGGTCAATGGAATGTCAAACCAGATTGAATCTTTAGGTTCTTATGAAATTTTCAGTAATCGTTTGCGGTTCTGGAATCACTTCCAGTTCTACCATACTCCCACTACCGTTTTCTGAAAAAATCCATTTTTATCAAAACTGTGGCGAGTCAAGAACAATATCACTATTGATCTTCCAGATGGTAGAAAGTCAACCCTCGTCATAGCCCGGGTCAACCCACAAACAGCCACTACAGAAACGTGCCTTGAGTTATCCAGAGTCTGCTTTTAAGCATAAGTCGGACAACTCCCCGTCCCTTAACAATGTTAAGTTATGAACTATTCTATATCCAATATAGAAAAAGAGGCACTGATTTAATTGGAACCAGATTCAAATCATGCAGCTGTCTCCAGTGCATGTCAACTAAATGGAAAAAGGCCGATCAGCATTACTCAACTTAGGAGTACTTCCAATTATGAGTAACCTGAAAGAGAAGCAAGTTCTCATAATCATTACTATCAACTGAATACCATACATAAGTATCTACATCTTCGATCACTTTGAAGAATCCTGATACTTGCAATACCTGGTTCTCTACTTTATTCATATACCTATAACTTCTCAAAACTTGGATCTTGCATTTCTACCAAACACATGTCTAAGAATTAGAAAAGTCATAAGTAAATAGAATATAGTACGAGTACCAACCCCTCAGTCCACATAGACATTGGACAACATACAATACTCTGTATAAGTCCCCTGAGTCTAATAACTCATTCCCTGTGTGTCGTAGGTTGAAAACTGTACTTATGGTTAAGAAGAATTACACCGCTGTTTAATGCTCCTTACCTAACCATCCACTTATATAGGTAAATGTCATAGAAATAATTTCAAAAAGTTATATCTCACTTTATAAAAATAAACGTACAGATATATCAATTTGAAATTGGTGCATAACAACGGATATTCAAAACCAAATATCTGTCGGCAAACTGCCCAGGCGATTTCCTCAAATATCACCAATTACAACGAATCCCGATATAATGAGGATAATCACCCAATTCCCAATAACTTACTCCCACTCATCATCTGTAAAACCATACAGATGTGAGAATCAAACCTGGTAAATACATACCCTGGAGCAAGTACTAATTAGGAAATCAGTTTTCTTTTAACAATACACAATGAAACGGAAACATGTAAATGTTTCGAAGGGGTATCCTGGTATTCATAGTAATGCCTCTTCCATTATCAGATTCACAACTGTAACCGTATATTTCTTTGCCATCTCTCCAAATCCCTTTATATGTCTTTAGTCGTTACCTTCTGTACACCCCTTTAGGCCAAATGGTTTTCTTCCTTCCCTACCGTTCGGCACCAGCCTACGGTTTGGAAAAAAACTATCCAATAAGCATAATGGGTGTACTGTCCTAATCCTAGGAGCACTCGTAACCCGAGAGAAGGTAAAGATAAAAGACAACTGAATAAACCTTATTCCTATTTCTCCTGAACCAGAATCCATCCCCGAACTGGAACAAGTTCCTTCGAGTTCGTATATAACCATACGATAGAGTACCAATAAACTGTGGATCTTCGTAATGATACGGAGTGTCCCGGAGAAATACAAAGGTGAAGTAGGAGTGGCGATGAAATGCTTGATTTGGTCGTGAACAGCAGTCGCTATTTACTTTGCCCTCTTACTAATCCCTTTATTTGTCTTAACTTATTACTTTCTGTACACCATCATTAGGCTAATTGGTTTTCTTCATTCCCCACCGTTCGGCACCAGCCTATGGTTTGGAAGAAGATTATCCAATAAGCGTAATAGGTGTACTGTCCTAATCCAAGGAACACTCGCAACTTGAGAGAAGGTAAAAAGAAAAGACAACTGAATAGTCCTATTCGTTTTCTCCAGAACTGGAAACCATCCTCGAATAAATTCCTTCGAGTTCGTATATAACCATACGATGGTTTTATCCAATGGAAGTGGATGTTCGTAATAATACGGGGTGTCCTGGAGAAAAGGGTAAAAGTAGGAGTGGCAATGAGGTATGCAACTCTGACAATCCAAAAGCCAGTGTTTTAAGAAGGTTCGGTTAATCTTGATCACTGAGTCATAGTCAAGGGTCGGGCCATGGTCGCTGCCAAAGAGAGAGAGAGAAAAGAAACACTCAGCATGCACTCTAACCTAGATCAGAATGGTTATCACTTTATCTAATAAGGAAACCTCCCACTGTACCGTCAAATTCTCCTCCAAACCTGAAAGAAGAATTAGTCCGGATCGCCCGAAGAGTAAACCAACTCATCAGTGGGAATTGGGATCCAACTATCATCGCATGATAACGTGATGGAATCCACTCACGTTATCACACTCCAGAAGGTATGCGCATGCTTGGCAAGTTTCAGTTTCTTTAGAAACTCCCGATGTGATTTTTACCCCATGCTCTTATGACCTTGACGAAGGCCAACATATCATAAGTCGCATGTCAAGTTCTACCTGTCATTATCCAGGTTAATTTGAACCCACCCGTACATACCCTTGACAAAGGCCAAAATAGTAGTACGACTGTCCCAAACTAGCGTATCTATCTATGCAATAGATTAGTAACAAGCAGCTACCATACACTATGCCTTGACGAAGGCCAACATACATAGCATGAATACTAAGTGCTACCTTTCTGAAATGACGGAGGGCTACGAATGGTTTTTTGCGAAAAACCTTTAACGTAATGAACTTGATATCGTTGAAGGAATCGGATAGCTTTTTATAAAATTATAGTGGCGAAAACCTTTGCTAAAGAGGTCACTCCCGGTGAAGGGATCTCGGCTCTTTCCCCATAGAATGAGGTGCAGGATATTCCAATGAATACCATGATGCAAAGCAAAAGGTAATCGACTATAGTGAAATTATTACCCTGACGCAAACTTCTGTCCAAGGGGTCACTCCCGGTGAAGGGATCTCAGCCCTTGCCTCGTCGACTGAGGTGCAGGATATTCCAACTGAATACCACTGTGCAAAACAAAAGAGAACGTCCTTTCAATAACAGCTTTTTGAAAAATATTCCAACAACATCAGAATAGGTTTGTTTAGCTTGCATTGATCCGATTCAACGCAGTCTCATCAATTAATCACACCACAAAAGAATGAAAATATGATGTACGTATATGCCATCCGAATTCGCCACTGGGTCCCGTTATCACCCGTTAGGTTACTTAACTAACGACAGAGCGGGGACTGGACTAGCGCGGGTGTAAAATATATACAACATCTACTAGTATATATATCAATATATAATATTCGCTCAAGGCGTGATAAAATGCAACATCACAGAGAGTAATAAGCATCACAAAACAATACAGATAATCTGGGATCCCTGGGTTTCATAGAGCTGCTAAAGAAACCCGACGTTCCCCTGGTCGTGTGGATAGCCAGTGTAATGAAATCCTAGACCCCTACGGGTGCGGCAAGTTACCCGCCAAAACCTGAAGCGAGACAGCCCCCTTCAACAATGTGAATGGACCACCCAGCACTTCACGGAATCCGGTAACTTGAGCACCCCTCCTTGGGTCAACCTGTACCCCCTACGAGTGCGGCGAATAGCCCGCCAATTCTAGAGTGAAGCCACATCTGTCTCAAAGCCATGAGATGCGGACCTATTGCCCTCTAGAACCCGGCTATCCGTGCACCCTACCGCAGGATAATCATAGTACAGAAAGTAAAATATACAATGGGTACATCGACCTCAGCCCGGTCGTGCCCCAAAAGAATAATATACAAAAAGGAAGTAACGGCAGTCCACATGTCGGACGCTCGCCCCGTAATATCAAATGTACAAATACAACCAAACTGTACTAACATTGCATCCAGTCTATCCACCACGACAAATCCGCAACATCACAGCACAACACAGAACATCAACGTGAATGTTACGTTCGCAAATCCGTCTAAAAGAGCTATAGCAATTAGACAGGATTTACCGATCAAATGACATTCACGGTCGCATATATAATGTTAATAATGTGAACTAACATGTTTAAAATTTTCGATCTACAAAATTTCCCGAAGTGGGCCCCAAGCACAATACCCAGTACTCAAATAAATCTGAGCCCAAAATAAAATTACCAGAAATCCCTTTTCCAAGTCAGAGACCAACTGAAGAAATTTGGTGAGATGAAGGCTCGGGATGGCGGCGGAACCGCATCCAAAAAGGGGGTATGGCCGCAGTTCCGCGGCGTTACTGTAGGATCGTGCTGCCAAATTTCTACAGTGCTCCTAAAAAACCCTGCCTGATTTTCTGCAATGCACCAAATAATTTTTTGCCCACAGGAAAAATTAGACAGAAACTGATGACTTGGAAATGCAGTTTTTGAAATTTTCGTTCGATCGAAGTTCTAAACACGTTAGAGCAAGCTAGTAAAGGTTAATGGCGTGGCTCTGATACCATGTAAGTCTACGATAGCGCCCCGGCCGACTTTCCGAGGCCAAAATGCGGAAACGAAAACTTTTCAAAACTTGAAACCGGCGCTATCGTATGCTTAAAACCCGGATCGAACCATTAACTACTACTAGCTATCTAGAGAAGGGATAGAATGCTATACCGATCGATCCGTGTCCTTCGGTCTTTGGCCACCATCCCAAGCTCCTCGCGGCATCTCCGGTCTCGATCTCCTCGTCGAAAGGGGCACCACATCATCGATTCTTTTTACGGTCTCTCGCTTCATCCGAAGTAACTCGGGCACGAAGTGTGCTAGCCGACGTGTCCAAGGTGTTGTAGAGAATATTTGTGATCACTTTATCTATTGCATCTATGGCTTGGATGGAGGTTAGAGATGTTGTCATTCATGGAGATAGTGAGCTAAAGAAGAAAAAGGAAGAAGAAGAAGTTTTCTATCTCTTTTCTTTTTGTGATGGAATAAAATTGAGAGTGATAGAGTGTATCAAAAAATACAAGACCAAGCTTGCATATGGCAGCCCCTTTCTCTCTCCTTCTCATTTCATCACTCAAATCAATCTCATAATGTGATTTTTGCACAAGAAATGATACCATGACTCACCTATGAAGTACATGTATCATTTAATGCACAAAATGATGGTTTCTAGCTCATAATTTCCATTTGTAAACATTAACCCAAATGTTTACAATAATAAAAAGATATGGCAACATCTAAAGTAAACTCGTGACGGATCACAAGGATACCCCTCACCTGTATATACATACTTGCATCCGCATTCCGACTGAATGCGAATGCGATGAGACTAAAGTAATCCAACAAATCTAATATTAGGATCCGACTTAAACCAAAGCCTACTAGTATGATCCGCCTGATCATGATCCGTGCAATACCGCACGTATATGATCGAACCCTGCCATATATCATACGGCCTCTACAACATTTCACCCGAAACTTGAGAAACTGTCTGTGGGGGACTCTAAAGACTCGTCAATATTTTGGCTGTGGATTTAACCACTAGCACGTCAGAGGTATTAGCCGTATGTAACGGGCTACCAGGTATTGACTAAAGTGAGGTCGATGAGCGAACTCATCCTGACACCCTACTGAGCTTGTCAGTGACAATATCCGTACAGTCCGGTCCGTTCGTCTATGAGCATCGCATGTCGGGCCTAGGGGGTTGGTAAAAGTCAGACCCCCAAAAGCGGTACAAGTCGTGTCGGAGTGTAGCCCAGAACACCCTGAGATACTACTGGCATACCTACCAGTAAATCTCCTGCCTTGGCCAAGAACTTCGTGTAATGGCTCTCCTAGACACAGCGCGACCTCACCCCCAATACCGGGAGAGACGAACCCCTGCCGATCCGCTCACTGCCCCCATATGGCTCGGGACTGTACCCAACTAAAACCTGTTTGCACGACTCCTTTGATCCGTGGTAGGGTAGTAATCAAAGCACAGTGGGAACTTACACAAGACAAATGACGATCTCAGGTCGATGAACTAACCTGTACACATGTCACCAGGGAACTGCTATCTGACGTCAGGTATAATACCAACTAGCATGTTCCCGGCGAGTCCTGTCCGGTGTACTCATAACCCAATGAGCACCTGTATACATCTTAGGTGATCCAACTGACACCAATGGCTTGTGAGACCGGCCACCGCCCCTCGTCGGGGTCTCGACTGTATACACTAGTCTACTAATGGAGTATCGATGCCCAGTCTCGAAACTCCCACGATTAGGGACCACTTTAAGGATGTGCTTATAGACCCTAGCTCCCATGTATATGATTGCCATCATACTGCTGGTAGTCAAGCAAGAATCCTAAGGGCTCTATCAACGTGCAATAGTGACCTGTAAGGTCACCTAAAGCAGTACACGATGATAAAGATAAACCACGGTAGCATACTATTCTCTATCAACGTGTAATAGTGAACTACAATGCCACCTAAAGTATGTACACGATGATAAAGACAAACCAGATAGTATACGAACCTCTCGAGTAAGACTGTTCTCCCGGTACAGGTCCTCTCTCAATCATTACAATCACGTGCCTGTGATCTAATAATTGACTCTGAGGGCACTATATCCAACAGCCTCGTTGGTGATGACCGTTATGCCCGACTTCTTGGGGACAACGTGAATAGGGCTGACCCACTGGCTATCAGAGATAGGTTATATGATACCACTATCCAGACACTTGACGACCTTTTTTCACAGCCTCCTTCATGACTGGATTGAGTCGCCATTGTGGATCCCTGGCTAGTTTGGCATCATCCATCATATGAATATGATGTTCAACGATCAGGGGACTAATCCCCTTGATGTCCGCCATTGTCCAGCCAAAAGCTTGCCGATTGCTGTGCAAGACCGTTAGAAGGGCTTTCTCCTGTTCTGGAGCTAGAGAAGCCGAGATGATGACAGGGAGGGTCTCGTTCTTACCTACGTAAGCGTACTTGAGGTGAGACGGCAATGGCTTGACTTCGAGCATTGGAGGTGAAACGATTGAGGGCAAGATCGGTGAAAATGTCTCGAACTCAAAGGATTCCAGCAGAGGTTCAAAAAGAGTGTAAGCGACCGAGTTGGATGGTTTAGCTAATGCATCCGAAAATTCAAAAGATTCAAACTCGGGTGGCGACTGGCCAAGATCATTCGAAAAAGTGAAACACTCGTAATCATTGTCGGGAGAAGAAGTAGCAGGTTCAAAGAGGAACGCACTAGTGGCGTCAAGATTGCTGTGATCGAACAAAAACTCCTTGAATTCAGAGTCTTCTGGGATGATCTCCTGGATCGAACAAACGTCTAGTATATGAGCATTAGGTTCAGAAGGCTGATTCCCCAACCTAAAAATGTTGAGTTCAATTGTCACGTTTCCAAAAGATAGGTTTATCAAACCATTTCGACAATTGATCACAGCATTTGAGGTTACAAGGAATGGACGACCGAGTATCACCGGAATTTGATTCCGGGGGTTAGCTACAGGTTGTGTGTCTAAGATAATGAAGTCAACGGGGAATATGAAGTCACCAACCTTTATTAACACATCCTCTAGCTCATCCCTAGGATGGGTGATAGATCAGTCGGGCATTTGGAGAGTACAGTGTGTGGGTTTCAGCTCTCCTACATCTAGTTGCTCATATACAGAGTACGGAAGCAGGTTAACACTGGCACCAAGATCCAAAAGTGTGCGGTTGATGTTCTTATCCCCAATGGTTATTGAAATCGTAGGACAGCCAGGGTCCTTCCGTTTTTTAGGTAAAGCTTGGGTAAGATCATCACTCACAGTACTAGCTAAGAAAACCTTCTTGGGTACCTGAGATTTCCTCTTTTTAGTGCATAAGTCCTTCAAGATTTTTGCTTAGGAAGGGACTTATTGGCCAGCATCTAAAAGGGGAATGTTGATGTTAACCTGCTTAAACAACTTCAGAATCTTCTCCATTTATGGATTTTGTTTATTGGACCTCAACCGGCTTGGAAATGGAACGTTTTTGAAATTGGTTGAGTCCAATGGTTTTGTGGAGGAGAATGTGGAGTTGGAATGGATCCCAGAGCTGGAGTTTTCATGGAGTGAGATATGGGTCCGTTCGGAGCAGCGGAAGAAGAAGAGCCTTTTGAAGAATGCAGAACAGGCTAAGAAGACGAAGAAGAAGAAGAAGAAGCGGCCGGGGTGTCATCATCTATGCCAACGTTGTTGTGCAGCATACTTCCAGATCTCAACGTAGTCAAGGCACTCACATTATGGTTCTGTTGTTCAAGAGCAACATGTACATTATGTGGGTGACCAAGATTTGGGAGTGGTTGAAATGGAAGCTTTCCTTTCTCTCGCTCGCTTAAAGCCGCATTCAGTTGTGCAATCTGGGCTTCGATGGTTTTGATGCTTTGCCCGTGTGCAGCAGTGTGTTGCACCAAAGACTGAATGGAAGACTGGATGTTGGTGGTGGATTGAGTCGATTGCTTTACAAACGCCTCCAGACTTCGTTCTAGTGAGGAAACCTTATTGTTGTTTGACGGAACAAAGTTGTTTTAAGGAAAATAATTGTTGGGTGCAAAATTGTTCGTCGGATTTTGAAAAGGTTGGGGTTGGAAGGGCTGCTGATATTGATGTTGAGTTTGTTGTTGAGCTTGTTGTTGAGGAGGAGGAGGCCTCTGGAAGTTTTTGTGGCTTTGGAATTGATGTTGATTCTGATTCCAAGCGAAATTAGGGTGGTTCCTCCAACCAGGATTGTATGTGGAAGAGTATGGATCATTTCTTGGTTTTGCTGAAATGCAGCATTGACCTAATCATTTCCTTGAGTAGGTAGGTTGTAAGGACACTCTTCGGTCAAATGGGATGGATCAGAACAACAAGCGCAGATGGTACGAGGGGGAAGAGCAGGGGCGGGAGAAGGAGATGAAAACTCGCTCTCAATTGCTTCCAGTTTTCGCGTGATTGCTGCCATCTCGGCCTTCATTGCAATTGAGATATCGAGTTGATGAACGCCTGCCCTAGAGAGACCGGGAGAAGTAGAAGAAGAAGAAGTGTTCGATCGTGTGCTTTCCCACTTAAGCGTCTGTTCCGCAAGATCGTCGAAGAATTGCCAAGCTTCCTCGTCAGATTTGAGGAAGTGGCCTTGACAAATGGTTTCCAATAACTGCTTCGTTGCTGGATTCAGGTCCTCGTATAAGGTCTGGCAAAGTTGCCATCTCTCAATACTGTGATGAGGGCACTGAACAAGAAGGTCTTTGTATCGGTCAAAGCACTTCCAAAAAGGTTCGGTAGGAAGCTGGAAGAATTGGTTGATTTCATTTCGGATCCTCACGGTTTTGTGATTTGGGTAGAATTTTTTAAAAAACGCTTTTACAAACTCATCCTAACTGGTTATGGAATGCGATGCTGTACTATACAGCCACTTCTCAGCAAGGTCACACAGGGTGAAAGGAATGACTCATAGTCGTATAGCGTCATCGGACAGATGTGTTGTCTTCATCATTGCACAGACGTTCTAGAATTTGTTGATGAAGATATAGGCATCTTTGGATTCCAGCCCGTGAAATTTGGGCAAAATGTTGATGAAGTGGGGCTTAATTTCAAAATTATCCCCATTGGCCGGCAGAAGTGAAAGACAGGTAGGAAGTGCAGAGCGGGTGGGATAGAAACGATCCTGGAGCGCGATTCGCTGTGGCGCTACAACAGGAGGTGGTTGCGGGCTATTCGCACCCAGATGAGGTGGAATCAGTCCCGGGTGGTAAAGGGATGTTAGGAGGAAATCCTAATATCTTATAAGAAGAATTTGGTGATGGAGAAGGTGAAGGTGAGGAAGTGTGAACAAAATCCCGGTCAACGTCGAAGTTGGCCGGCAAAGGTAAGGGTGAAAGAGGCGTGGAGGGAGTTTCGACGTCGGAGTCGATCGCGTAGTCGGTAGCGACTAACATAACGCGGACTAGGAGGGCACTAGTGTCCCGAGTCCAATCGGACATACTCTAAACGAGTTTAGTATAGTCATAGCGTAGAAGGTGAGGGTAAGAAAACGTCAATGGAGAAATGCGGATGAAAGGTGGGTGAAATGGAATTCTGGCGACAAAGGGCAAGTTTTTATAAAAAATTTGTTTTGTTGTTTTTTTATATATTTTTTTAGAAAGAGTTTTAGCAAAAATATGTACGGACTTATGGCATAATTTCAAACAATCACAGTCAAAACATGCACAATCATACCTAGAGCTATGGTCTTCAAAGTCCACTAGACTGCTCCTAACTGTTCCAAAGTGACAAGTTGTGAGATAACCCTCAAATCGTCTCTTCACAGCCAATTGTGGCCAAGTAAGCACAAATGAGGAAAGGAGGGTTCCGATCACAAATCACCGTGAGTTGGGCCTTTTAAAATTACCTTTCTCACTTGTCTAGCCTAGGAACCACAAAGTCAAGTATAGATAAACGATCGAATGCACACAACACTCCTCTGTCCTATTGAGCACAACAGTCCTTGGTTGGCTAAGTCTAGATATTTTTTATTAAACTCAAGGATATTGCGTATGCTTTTAGTGATTTCTGGGGTCTTAGGAAGGGTGATGAAATCCCCACCCAATCTGAATTGGTGTTATAGCCCCTTAAAGTCCGTATTATTTATGCAAAACAGTAACAAACAAAACCTAAAACACTTGCAAAAAACTTATTTGGCGGCGGCGCAAAGAATCCTGCACAAAAACAGTTTTATTGGAGAGGGGAAGAGAGTTTGTGCAAAGAATGCTGCAGAAAGAATAGTTCAGTGGAGTTCAAAGGAGGGGAGAAGAGAAATAGGATACTCACAGAGAGTTTTGGGTGCTGACGTCACCCTTTGACCGTGGTTCCGCGGTCAAACTGGTGCTTCTGCCACGGTTCCGCGGCTGTTCAAGAAGCCGAAGGCTTAAAATTTATTCCCTGTGCTGAGTTGGTTCTCCTCTTCCTGTTTAGAGCCCCTGAATCTTGATTTGCTCACTGAATGTGCTCCAGAATTTTACAGCAAAGCCGTGGTTCCGTCTTGATCCGTCGCAGTGTAGCCGCAAGTTATGGGTTGAACTCCCCACGAATTTGGCATTGAACTTGATCTTCTTCCTATCCTACACACTTGCATAAAAAGGAATCAAAAATAACAAGATAATTTTTACAGTATATTTTTTTGTTTTTGGTTATAGATATATTCATAAATTAACCCGAAATTACAAAAAGAAATAAACTACCGTCTCCCCAGCAACGGCGCCATTTGATTGTTACAGTTTTTGCGTGCTTGGTTAATTACCGCAATCAAGACGATTTCGCTTGGTAGCTAGCCGGTTGAGTTCGGGTCGGTCCACAAGAGATAGGAATCTTTTTCTATGTGTTTTAACGAGTTAAGTCCAAATGTCCAGGTTTTTTTGAGATTAACTATGTGCTGAAATATGTATAAAGAGAGCTTGTTATGGTTTGGATTAGGTTAGTTTGAGTTAGGAGTCGCTCACTTCTTTCGTTGCCACTCTTAATATCGGTGTTATGGTAATCGGAAACAACAGGGATTAGCACGACTAGAAAGGAAACTTGCGAGTATAAGTTAGGCTTTCCAATGCTTAGTTTCTTCCTTTTGGTCCTTGTCCGTCCGTTCTTGGCTCTTAGCCTTAACCTCCGGTTAATTCAACCACAACCGGTCTCGCTGAGGAATCACCGCTATCATGTTGGATAGGGTGCCATAGGGAGCGGATTGTGGTTCAATTAACGGGAGTCCGAATTAAGATGTTAGGCAAGAAAAGAGTGAGAGAGATTTCCTTCTCTCAAACTTTCCTTATCCTACCCTGATAAGTGAGAAACTACTCACCCATTAACAAGAAAAAGAAAATAAAATATAGGAGGAAGATAGAAATAAAGGGGTTAGAAAATCACAACTAGCTATTTGAGACCTCACTTTGGCAAGGATCATACTTAAGCATCATTGTTGTAAGGATAAAGAAAAATAGAAGAAGAAAGAAAGCAAACAACAAATAACAACAACTAGATTAGCAAATGAAATTTACAAGCAAATATAATTAAACACAATAACAAAACAAGTATGTTAATCTTTCATTCATCACTCATAAAGCTCACTACAAGTTTTAATGGAGAAAGATGAAAAGAGGAAGAAGAACTACAAAATCTAATCCTAAAATCTAATACAAAGAAAAGCACCCTTCACTTGGCTTTGCACTGGGATATTTATAGGCAGGAAACTAAAACCCTAGGGATACAATCTAGACCAAAATGAAGTTACAAAACTACCCTAAAAAACTGAGTCAGCACTGAGTTGACTCGGCCGTGGATCCGTCGCATATATGCCATGTTGATCGCGGTTCCGCAGCCGTTTAGTAGAGTTGCTTTGTGGTTTTTTTCTGGGTTTCTTCATGTTGTTGTTCTCTTCTGTTTGGTATACTTTGTTTCTCAGAAACTCTTCATTTTTCTTCCAGATTTTCAGCAGATCAAGAAGGTGAATTGATGTGGAATTTTTGCCTTGATTTTCTTGAGCTCCGCGTAGAAGTCTTGGATCATGTGCTTCCCTTGTGCTTTGTGCATGAAAATGACCAATGATTTGCCATTTTGTCCCTTGAACTGATATGCGGCATCATACGGATAGTGAGCAGAGACCCGTATTAATCTGTGGTTGGCGGAAATCCTGAATTTGTTGCGCTTTTTCATGAATTTCACTGCTTAGAGCTGAGAATCTGTAAACTGCAATTATTTAGCAAGCACGGATCAAGAGTACCTACCTATATGCAATATGATTAAGAATGTGCGGTATAAAAATGCAAAAATCTGATATGAACATCATGCAAACAGGTTTTGGTTGGGTACAGTCCCGAGCGACATGGAGGTAGTGAGTGATTGTCAGGATTTCGTCTCTCCAGGTATTGGGAGTTGATATCGCATTGTGTTCGATTGGTCAGGACCATAAGACCTTGGCCAAGATAGTTAGGATTTACTGATAAGTTGATCAGTAATTTCTCAGATTGGTCCTAAACCGCATCAGCATGAATTATCGGGTTATTAGGGTTTGACGCTTACCACCCTCTAGATCAAGTATGCGATACTCTTAGACGAAGAGACCGGACTGTACGGATATTGTCATGACTAGGCTCAGTTGGGATCCGAATCAGTTTGCTCGTCGGCTTCCCTTTTCAACAGGTACCCGGGTAGCCGTTACGTATAGCTAGTGCCGCTGACGTGCTTGTGGTTATGAATTTATCCAGTAACGCACTGCCGGCGTACTTTCGTGTTTTTAGAGTCGCACACAAAGGGTTTCTCTGCTTCGGACGAAACGATGTAGAGGCCGTATAGTTTTACAGCAGGGTTAGATCACCTACGTGTACTTGTGCACGCATGATGTTCGGGCGGATAATACTAGCGGGCTTAGGTTTAAGCCGAATCCTAGTATTATATTGTTGGATTATTTTCGTCTCTTTTGTATTCGTATTTTTCGGAATACGGATACAGGTATGTATATACGATGAGGGGTATGCTTGTAATTTGTTATAAGAATGCTTCTAGAAGAAGAAACCTTATTATTTGTTTTAACCATTTAGTTAAATGGTTAATGAGATGGAGGCATGAGGTGTTGATTTTTACTATGTGAAGCATAGCTACTTGTTGACTCAATTAGTGAGTCATGGGTTATTATTGAGGTAAGATGGCATCTAGATATTTTGTAGAAAACATCTAGATATTTTATGGTGAAGATAATTTTTTATTATTATCTTCGGCATGCTTGCTTTATTGGTCACAAGACTTAGCCATTCTTCACTTAATTCTTGTGTGGCTCTCTACAACACTCTCATCTCCTCCAAGCTTCTCTTCTTCTACCCCATACCCCAATAGTCTCATATGTTTAGAAACCTAGGGTTCTTGAGACAAAACAATCCATCATCACTCTCTACATTCTCTAGGCTACTTAGATTAGCATACTAAGTAACTTAGTTACCTTAGTTTAAAGGTAGGAGCCCAAAGTAGACACTCTCAGGTGGATAATCTTTGACGTGAGGAGCCGTCGATCAAGCTTAATCATGGAGGCCACTAAGAGCATGCTAAAAGAGAGGAGTGAAGACCCGAAGGACTCGAGTCTCTTGGTATAAACTTCTTTCACAGTAGATAGCTTTTTTAGTTGCTAGTTAGGTTTATGATAGATCCGGTCTAGGGTTATTCTAGCGCTAAGTCTTAACCGTTAGAAAATTTTTGTTCCGCGATCGGCCTCAGTTGATGGCCAGGGCGTTAGCATAACCTTTCAATAGCCAACTGAACACAGCGCGACATCGACTCCTAATACCAAGAGTGACGAATCCCTGACAGTCGACCACTGCCTCCATGTGGCTCGGGACTGTACCCAACTAAAACCTGTTTGCACGACTCCTTTGAGCTGTGGTAGGATAGTAATCAAAGTACAGTGGGAACTTACACGAGACAAATGACGACTTCAGGTCAAAGGACTAACCTGTACTCATGCCACCTGAGAACTTTCCATCTAATGATAGATATAATGCCATCTAGAAGTTCTCGGCGAGTCCGTCAAATGCACTCCCTTCCAGTGAGCACATGTATACTATCTTTGGTGACATAACACCAATGGCTTGTGAGACCGGCCACCGCCTCTTGTAGGGGTCTCGAAACTTATACACTAGTCTACTCAGGAATATCGATGCCTTGTCTTGATACTCCCACGACTAGGGACATTTAAGGATGTGCTTATAGATCACCCAGCTCTCACGTATATGATCGTTATCATAATACTGGTAGTCAAGCAAGAGTCCTATGGGTTTCATCATCATGTATTAGCGACACATAATAATAAGTAAAACGTGTACACATCAATGATAAAGACAAGCCAGATAGCATACTATCATTTTGAGTAAGATTGTTCTACCTATATAGGTCATCTCTCAATTATCATAATCGCGTGCCTGCAATTACAATAATTGCCTTGAGGGTACTATATCAAATAGTTTGTTTTTTCCCAGATTGCATATAATGTTATCTTTTTGTTGTGGCAATATAGAGTATTTCGAAGTCGTGGTTTTAACATTGTTTACAAGTTTTAGATTGTATATATGATGCTAAAAGTTTGCTAATCGCTATACGTCGATTAGTAGGGGTTGCACATATCAGTGTATCTTGTGATGGTTTGTGTACATGGAATATTGGATCATCGTGGATGAATAGCCCGGGGATATGAGAAGAGTGTTTTCTTTTCTTTCATTCATGTAAATTTGTAAATGTGATGTAATATTATTTTTGTGGGGCACATCCGGGTTGAGGTTGTAGCCACCGTTGTATTATTTCATTTAGTGTTTCTTGCACCTAGGATAGACCCAAGGTGGGGTGCCTAAACTACCAAGTTCTTGAAGTGCTGAGTGGCCTACTCATTTTATTGAGGGAGGTTTCTTCACTTCGGTAATTTAGCAGGTCGTTTGCCGCACCCGTAGGGGTCTAGGGTGGGGTTTGTCTATTCATCACGACCGTGGAATTCGTCTTTCGTTCTAGGCTAAAACGAAATACGAAATTCCTAGTATATCCAATATATACATCTGTGGTCTGTGATCTAGAATGCCTATTATTGCGTGAGACGAATGGATATATATATGATATATAATAAATGTTGCTTATGTTTTGCACCCGCGCTAGTCCAGCCCCCACTCTGCCATTAGTTATGTAACCTAACAGTGCATGATGGGGCCCCATGGCGAATGACGATGGCATAAGAGTACGTTGTATTTTCGTTTCTTTTCTTCAATGATAGGGTTAAATGATGGGACCACATTAACATTGATTAATGCAAAGAAAACAAACCAAAGTTTAAATCATTGGAACAATTTCAAAACCACTCGGTTTTCTTGAAAAGCAACTTTTAAATGTGGAGCCTAAACCGCTCCTTTTAAGAAAAGCTATCATGGTTCCTTCGACTAAATCAAGTTCATTACATTCACGGTTTCGCTAAAACCATTCGTAGCCCTCCGTCATTTCAGATGGGTATTTAGTAGTATTCAAGCTATGTATTTTGATCTTCGCCAAGGCATAGTGATTGGTAGCTGCTAGGTATTCATCTATAGCATATATAGATATGTTTATTTTGGACAATTTTACTACTATTTTGGTCTTCGTCAAGGGTATGTACGGGTGGGTTCAAATTAACCTGGGCAGTGATGGATAGAACTTGACTTGCGACTTATGATATGTTGGCCTTCGTCAAGGTCATAAGAGCTTAAGGCAAAAATCCATATCAGGAGTTTCTAACGAAATTGAAACTTGCTAGTGTTGCATACCATTTGGAGTGTGATGATTTTGGTAGGATTATTTCAAGGTTTTAGCACGATGATATTTGGACCCCGATCCGACTGTGAGTATCCGCTACTCATCGGGAGATTTTTCACTAAAACAATCAATGTTATAAACTAAGTAGGTGCCTAGAACGGTGTTAGCGGAGCTATGCCTCCAGGTAAAAGAGGTTATGTAATTAAGGAATTTCATGAAAACGTTGGAAAACCTCCCTCGAAGTACCAATACTAGCCTGGCCGAAAGCTTAAGCAAGAACTGTAGGGTGAGATTAATCCTGACTAATTTTTCTTTTATGGTTTGAAGGAGGATTCAAGAAACTGTAGGAGCCATCCTGTTTAGATAAACTAATAACCAATTTAAACTTGCATGAGCATCATGCTGAGTGTTTCTCCTCTCTCTCTTGACTGCAGCAACGAAAATGACTGGCCTTAAGTTGCTGCTAGATAAAAACACAATGACTGGGCCAAACTATAAAGATTGGCTAAGGAATGTCCAGATGGCCATTACCTATGATAAGCTGGGCTACCTCCTTACTACCAAAGCCACTGCCGTCCCAGGTCCAGATTCCATCATCGCGGATGTTGAAATCCATAAGATATGGGAAATAGAAAGTGCAAGAACCAAGTTCTTCGTGTTGGCCTTAATGGATAATGAAAACCAGAGGCGGCACGAGAAGATGGACTTGGCTTTCATCTTCCTCCATACCAAAGATTTATATGGAGAGCAATCTCGAATCGCAAGATATGAAACCTCAAAAAAATTATTTCAGGTGAGGTTGGCTGTCGGGTCATCTGTAGGGGACCACGTCCTTAAGATGATCAGCTTGATTGAAGAGCTCGTGGATCTAGGGACCACATTGGAGAACGAGTTATATACTGACTTGATTCTACAGTCCCATCCTTCTATCTAGACCCGGTTTATCTTGAAATCCAACATTCAAGGGAAGGAAGTTTCACTTCCAGAACTCCTCAACATGTTGAGGAGTGCTGAGGGCACCCTGCAGAAGTCCAGGGAGACGCCTGCTCTGCTTATTGAGGGATCTTTCTCTTCTAGATCCAAGACGAAAGCCAAGGGAAAGAAGAAGAAGGGCCCCACCAAGTCGAAAGGCGGTGTTAGTAAGGTAGAGTGAAAGGTCAAGGCGAAAGTTTCGGGGCCGAAAGTAGGGAATGATGAATGTTTCTATTGTCGCAGGAAAGGCCATTGGAAGAAATACTGCAGGGCTTGGAAAGACAGAAACCAGGATTCGAATCACGTTGTGGCTTCGGCTTCAGGTATGTTTATGATTGAAAATTGTATGTCAATTAACTCTACTTTCTGGGTACTAGATGCCGGATCAGGATCTCATATCTGTAATTCATTACAGGTTTGAGAAATCGTAGAGTTATCAAGGCAGGTGATATGACTCTCAGGGTTGCTAACGGAATAGGCGTGGACGCTATATATGTAGGGGAATATCACCTAGGATAGGCAAGTGGGCAGATTTTCATTTTGTGTAACTATTTGTGTGTAGCTAGTCTGGCATGTAATATCATCTCTGTATCTTTACTATCTAAAGAAGGTTATGATTTTACATTTGTAAGCGATGTCATCTGTTCACACCATAATATTGCATTACTATATTCCCCATTCTTAATCTTTTTATTAATAAACAGGTACTTTTGACGCATGTCTGCTACATATTACAGGTTACAGGTTCTTGGACAGAAAACAGGGAAAACGAGGTAAAGACGATGAAAAAGTGAACTTTAACCAATGAACAGAAGATCTTGATCAAGCCTACATAAGAAACAGTTCACAAAGTAAGGTTCAAGACGTCAACACAAAGCAACGGTTAAAAATCCACTACAAATGTTCACTGAAGATCTGGAACCAACCTAGAAGCCCAAATGGAAAAAGATATATAGATACCGGAAGCCCAAAACAACCAGAGCCAGGCCATGAAATCTCATAGCCCAATTCCACTGTTTGACCGCGGAACCGCGGCCAAACCAGGCCTCGGGCCGCGGTTCCGCGGCCATCTAGGGCACTTAGGAGTTAAAAATTATATTATAATTCAAGGCGGTGCTGAATGGGTCTTTCTAGGGCTATTTTTGTAATTGTGGACATGCGGGTTAAATGTAACCTAGGGTTTCCTATTCTCTATAAATAGGAACTCTAATCATTGTAATTCTTTATGCCTCCTTTTAATAAAAATTCCAAAATTCTTTATGGAGAGCGTCGGTGCCTCTCTTCAATTCTGAAATTCAGATCTGACAACCCTGCATGGATGATTGGAGAAATGCATCTGTAAAATAAGTAGATTTGTTTATTTTCTTGCCCTAGATAATTTCAATTCATGCCCTAGATTAAATTTATTTTCTTGCCCTATTATAGATTTTATTTATCCGCCCTAGTTATAACTTTCAATTAATTGCCCTCGGTAGAATAATTTAGGATTTTAAATTTAATAATCAATCCGAACACCCTTCGGAATTAACTCGTAAGAACGAATCGGAAATGCACAACATCCCTGTGGACCGACCCGTACTCACCGGCTAACTTCATGCGACGCCGTTCTTGATTGCGGTTACAAATATTTTTGATCTATCTTTTAAGCGCAAGCACGCTAAATCTCTTCAATCAAATGGCGCCGTTGCCGGGGATGGCGTAATATTTCTTTTTTTGTGAATTTTCGGGTTGATATAAATTTTAAAAATTATAAAAATCTGAAAATATAAAAAAAAATACAAAAATTATCAATTTTGATCTGTTTGAAGGGTGTATATTTTTTTGAATCTTGCAGGAATAGCGACGAATCGCGGATCTGGAAATTTACAGAGGGCAAATCAGAAAAGTACATACTGGAACAGAGGGGAAATTTGATAACAGAGCAGTGCAATTTTTCTCGAAGTGTGAGCCCACCATTCCGCCGCCTTTCCGCGGTCCTGTACCTATATTGGTCGCGGTTCCGCGCCTCGTCTGCCACGTCAGCACACCAGATTTGCTCTGTTTGTTTTCTCCATCTTCCCTCTGTAACCTCCATATATCTTTCTGTAAAAAATTCTCTGCAGGGATTCTTTGCGCTAAAAATTCTTTCTCCCCCTTCTAAATAACAGATTTTCTGCAGGTTTCTTTGCGCCGCGCTAAAAATTGATTGCAAGTGAAATTTTATTGTTTTGCATAATTTAACTGGACTTTAAGGGGCTAATTGACCAAACTCAGATTGGGTGGGGATTTCATCACCCTTCCCAGGACCCCAGAAAACACCTAAAGCATTTTGCATCGACCACAATTAATTAAAAAAGACTAGACTCAGACCTAAGGACATCGAGCTCAATAGGAAAAGGACTAGTATAGGCATCGACCGTTTATCCTAACCGACATTGTGGTGTCTAGGCTAGTGGTTATTAATTAGGCCTACTGTAGTGGTGGTTCCTTCCCACTTAACTGGCCGTACTTGTCCGTGAAGAGGCGGTTTGAGGTCTTATTTCTAGCCCTAGTTAGGAGCTGTCTAGCAGTCCTAGGTGACCCTAGATCTAGGCCTGATTGTGCATGTGTGGTTGATACATTTGTGTCATGAGTCTCTTTGCAAAACTTCTTTGCAAAACTCTCACATAAAAAAAAAGAAAAAAATCTTTTCAAAACTTGCTACTTGCCGCTAAGAAAACTTGCAACTCACTTCCACCATTTCTCCTCCATTGACGTTATCTTACCCCCACATTATGTTTTTTCTATTTTTTCTGACTACACTACTCCTTTAGTGTATGTCATTCTAGACTAGGGATACTAACGCCCGATTAGTCCGTGTTTCGTTGGTACCGACCGACGAACCCTTCGGCGAAACCTTCGTCGACATTCCGTCCATTTCCTTACCTCCATCGTCAAATTCTTCTTTCGAAGGTATGTCGGGATTCGACCCCAACGATACCTTACCGACGGGAATGATTCCACCTCCGTTAGGTGCGAATAACCCGAATCTTCCTCCTGTTGTAGCGCCCGCATGAGTTGCGCTCCAGGATCTCTTCTACCCCGTCCGCACTTCTTTACCTACATATCTTTCACCCCCACCGGCAAATGGGGATAATTTTGAAATAAAACCACATTTCATCAATATGCTGCCAAAATTTCATGGTTTGGAATCTGAAGATGCATATATTTTTATTAATAAATTCCAAAACGTTTGTGCCATGATGAAAACTACCCAATTAAGTGATGACGCTATAAGGCTAAGGGTCATTCCTTTTACCTTATGTGACCTAGCCGAGAAGTGGCTATACAGCACCGCATCACATTCCATTAGAAATTGGGACGAGTTTGTGAGAGCTTTTCTGAAAAAGTTCTATCCTCATCACAAAACTGCTAGAATCCGTAACGAGATAATACAATTTTGACAGCTTCCTTCCGAACCATTTTGGAAGTGCTTCGAGAGATTTAAAGACCTACTTGTTCAATGCCCTCATCATGGGATCGAAAGTTGGCAACTTTGCCAAACATTATACGAGGGATTGAACGCAGCAACGAAGCAATTGCTAGAAACAATATGTCAAGGTCATTTTCTCTCTAAGTTTAGCGACGAAGCGTGGCAGTTTCTTGAGGATCTTAGTGAGCAAACGATTCAGTGGGAAAGTACCAAGACCACATCATCTTCTTCTGTTGGTCAATCTAGGGCAGTCATACATCAAATAGATATGTCGATTGCTATGAAGGCCGAGATGGCCTCACTTATGAAAAAGCTAGAAGCCATTGAGACCAAAATCTCATCGTCTTCTCCTGCCCCTACTCTACCCACACGAACTGTTTGTGCTTGTTGTTCTAATCCATCACATCTAACCGAAGAGTGTCCCTATAATGCACCTATTCAAGGACAGGATCAAGTCAATGCTGCATTTCAGCAACGACAAAGAAACGATCCGTACTCTTCGACATACAATTAGGGGTGGAGGAGTCACCCAAATCAACAGTTCCAAGGGAATAACAATTTTCAAAGACCTCCTCCACAAAAACAACAAGCACCTTCACAAACTCAAAACCAGCAACCTTTCCAACAACAACCTTATACAAATCAAACGAACAACTTGGTTCAACCAAATGATGATAAGGTTATCTCGCTAGAAAAAAGTCTAGATGCTTTTCTCAAGCAATCTACTGAATCCGCAGCAAGATTTGAAAATTATGTTCAGTCTTTGATGAATAACAATGCCTCACACGATCAAAGTATTAAATCTATTGAGGCACAAATTGCACAATTAACTGCTGCGTTGAGCGAGAGAGAAAAGGGAAAGCTTCTACCTCAACCATTGCCCAATCCCGGTCACACACAAAACGCATATCACAATCACAATGTAAATGCGGTGACCACGTTGAGATCCGGAAGAGAGTTGCAAAATAATGTGGGAACTCATGATGACATCCCCGCCAGTGGTTCTTCTTCTTCTTTTTCTTCGTCTTCTCCATGGTCATCTTCCCCTTCTTCATTTTCTTCACTTTCTTCTTCACCTTTTTCTTTAGAGCCTATTCTCCACCCTTCACATGGCTCTACTTCTTCTAGCTCGAACGAACCCATTTCTCACAACATGAACACATCTACACCGGGATCCGTTCCTACTCCACATTCTACTCCACAGACTTTTGACTCAACGAATTTTCAAAATGCTCCATTCCCAAACAGGTTGAGTCCTAATTAACCAAATGCACAAGTGGAGAAGATTGTGGAGATATTTAAGCAGGTTAGCATAAATATACCTCTCTTGGATGCTATCCAACAAGTCCCTTCATACGCAAAAATCTTAAAGGGCTTATGCACCTCGAAGAGAAAGGCATCTCAAGTACCCAAGAAAGTGCTAGTGGCTAGTGCAGTGAGCATTGCTATTAACCACCATCAAACCTTACACCAAAAACGAAAGGACCCCGGCTGTCCTACTATTTCAATCACAATTGGGGATAAGAAAATTAATCGAGCACTTTTAGATCTTGGGTCTAGTGTTAACCTGATTCCCTACTCCGTGTACGAACAATTAGGGGTTGGAGAGTTGAAACCCACTCGTTGCACTCTCCAAATGGCTGATCGATCAATCACCCATCCAAGGGGTCAACTAGAGGATGTGTTGATCAAAGTTGGGGATTTCATATTCCCCGTTGATTTTATCGTTATGGATACACAACCTGTTGCTAACCCAAGAAACCAAATTCCGGTGATCCTCGGTCGACCATTTTTGGCCACTTCCAATGCTGTAATAAACTGTCGCAATGGCTCCATGACTCTATCCTTTGGGAAGATGTCTAGTGAGTTCAATATTTATAAGATGGGAAGTCTGCCCCCCGTACCAAAAACTAGTACACAAGAAGTTTGCTCTATTCACGAAATCACGCAGGAGGACTGCGAGCTTGAAAGATTCTTGTTTAATGAAAACAGTTTTGACGCCACTAGTGCGTCCCTCCTTGAGCCTACCACCGTTGACACAACCGATGTTGATTATGAATGTTTCACTTTTTTGGATGATGACGACTCACAGCCCGAATATGAGTCGTTTGAATTTTTGGATGAGTCAGTCGAGCCATCCGAATCGGTTGTTTGCAGTGATTTCGAACCTATGTTGGAGTCCTTTGAGTTCGAGGTAGATTCCGCAATGATTCTTTCGCCTCTGAAACTCGAACTCATGCCCTTTCCGTCTCACCTTAGATATGCTTACATAGGTGAGAATGAGACCTTTCCCATTATCATATCGGCCTCTCTAGCCTTCGAGCAAGAGAACGCCCTCTTAATGGTCTTACAAGATAGACGGTAAGTTTTCGATTGGACTATGGCGGACATCGAGGAGATAAGTTCCTTCATAATTGAATATCATACAAAATTGATGGATGATGCCAAGTCACTAGAGGACACACAGGAACATCTTGGGGGTATTGTGGTGAGTCAACCTCCTCCTTTAGAAGTTGAAATACCCTCATTTCTTTTAATAAGCTACGAGAATGCCAACACTCCACTGATTGCTGATCATTTACATTCTCGTGTTGATGCATCACCACGTCATGTATATTTACCTCCACACCTCCCATACCACTACTTCTATCTTCCCCAATTCTTTGTGGATCGTTACAACGTATTCTTCTACCAACCCATACTCTTTACTGAAAAAAATTTCAACTGGTTGGTGTTGGTATATGCAAAGTTTGGCAGTAATGTCTAACATAGTTTAAATGAAGTTTGGGGGAGGGCCTTTCTGTATAGATTTTTGTTTTTCTCAATAAAAAAAATTATAAATAAATAAACAGGGAAGTGCCGATATTTTGACCCTCTTGGTTTAGCATGACAGTGAGGACACTGTCAAGTTCAAGTTTGGGGGTATGCTCGGTACGTCTTCTTCCTTCACATTCATTTGTACATATTTTTGCATTTGCATATTTATTCGAAAACCCATAAAAATTGAAAATTTTCAAAAATTATAAAAATTAATGTATTCAATTTGGTTAATTGACTTGAGTTTGGTAAATAGGTCAACTGGCTAGGAAAAACTAGATCTTAGACTTAGTGAATTAAAAACCCTAAAAATAGCATTCCTTAAATTTTAACAGTGAAAAGTATATGCCTTGTACTTTATTTAGAAATAGGCAAATTTTGGGTTCACTTCTTGTGCTAAGTCGAAACAAAGGAAGAGTATTGATGTTCTTATTAGAGTATAAGTTTGAAAAATAGTTCCTAGCTTAAGTCTAGATTCTGAAAATATATACCCTACAATTTGCACAATCACGCACCTTGAAACTTGGAATAGTAGAAGAGACCTTGAATTGCTCTTGTCTAAAGTCCTTAGTACAATAAAAGAAAAAAAAAGTGAATAAAGAAAAAAAAAATGGACACTGGTTTTTGTGATTACTTAAGGCTGTAAAAATAGAAAAATCTTTAGCGAGGGTGCTTCATCACCTAGTGCCTTAGACCAACTGGTTTGGGAGTCACTGCTAAAGCCTTGGGTGTTGCAAAACTAGGAAGTACGCTTTAAAGTGCTAACGCATCTTGTAATCAGTTGTTGGTACCTCAAGAAGTATTAACGGTCGCATGAAGGATGTGTAAGCGAAATTCAATTAAAAGTTCACTAATTAATAAGTGCTTTGGACAATGGACGAGAGTACGATTGCTTGATTTGAATTTCCAAGTGTAGGGGTGATATTTACACACACGTGGGGATATGTGATTGGAGTTTAGATAAGAGAGAGGAATGAAGAATAGAACTTGTATCTCTAGTAGAGTTGATAGAAATTCCTAAGTGGAGATGGAACCTTAGAAGGAAAACTTAAGAAATGCCGAAATCTAAGTAAGTCTATAGGATATATATAATCTTAAGTTAAATGATAAGGATGTGTGAAGAATGTGGGTGGATAATTTGCGAGTCAAAAGATAATAGAATTCCTTGTTAGAAAACCTAATTGGAGAACAAAAGTTAATGGGCCGAATTGATAGGATTTTGTGGGTGTAATCCGCTGAAAACCCTCAGGAGACAACACTCCTCCTACTAGGGACACCTAGAGGTTTAACGGCTTGTTGCACGTGCTCAGTGCAATCGCGTTTCCCTGCGAAAGTGCGGTTAGGATTTTAGTAAATAAAATAATAAGTTTGCTCGAGGACGAGCAAAAGGTAAGTTTGGGGGTATTTGTTCAGACCATAATATTGCATTTTTCATTCCCCTATTCTTATCCGTTTTATAAATAAACAGGTACTCTTGACGCACGTTTGTTGCATATTACAGGATACAGGTTTCTGGAGCAAATACAGTGAAAAAGACACAAAACAACAGAAAAAGGGACTTTTGACCAACAATTAGACGGATCCTAGTCAGGCCTAGACGAAGAACAGTGCAAGATCCAAAATGTCAAAGTGAACGGTCAAAAGATACGAACAAGTTTTCACTGAAGATCTGGAGAAGACCCAGAAGCCAAACAGAGAAAAGTTATGAAGAACTAAGAAGCCCTAACAACCAAGATGCGACCCAGAAAAGATGGCGGCCTAAGGATACCAAAGGGCCGCGGATCCGCGGCCCAAGCCAACATTTGCCGCGGATCCGCGGCCATTCAGAGCCCGTGTCGGTGGATTTTCCTCGTGTCGGTGCGTCGGTGCGGGTGTTGGGATTTTTCGAGGACATATCTGTAATTGCACATGCGCGAGACTCTGAAACCCTAATCTTACCTGTTTACTTATAAATTTTAATCTCAAATCTGTAAAAACCTATGCCTCTTTTCAATCAATAAAATTCAGACTTTCTGGGAGTTATTTTCATATCCGTTCTTCTTGTTTGGAGGGAGCCATCAACCTAGTAAGGTAAATTATGTTTTTTCTTCTTTTAATTAAAATGTTTTCTCATCCCCTAATGAGCGAGTAATCTCCTCGCTTGTTAGGGTTAGCCTTAGGGAAAGGGTTGAGAGATGAGATCTCTCACTCCTTTCAATGCCACTTTCACCTAATGAATTAGAACTCTACGCATACGAGCACAACCGCTCCCTGCGGCATCCTACCCTTCGAGGTAACGATGAACCGTAGTATAAAGGGCCGGTTGCGCGCGTTTTCCGTGGGGGTTAGGGCAATTATCAACAAAGGAAGGATACAAATCTAGAGGAAGAAACATCTTCCCAAAAGATTTGGATCCACTTTATTAATAATTACCTTAACATCTAATAGATCTAAAAAAGAAGGCATTGAAAGCGGTGAGGAAAAACGTTAATCTCCAAAACTTCCCATAAGCCTAACCCTAGCAAGACTCTTAATTAGATTAATTAGATCCAGTTTTTATAGATTTTTATAAACCAACCAAAACGACATTTTGAATCAACTCGTTAAAACATATAAAAGAAATTTATCCGTATCTGTGGATCGACCCGTACTCACCGGCTAGCTGCGAAGAGACGCCGTTTCTGATTGCGGTAAATACAAGTTTTGACACAAATCAAATGGCGCCGTTGCCGGGGATGGCGTAGAATTTTCTTTTCGCAATTTCGGGTTAATCATAAAATTTAAAAATTCATAAAAATCTGAAAATCAAAAAAATATAAAAATATATATCATTTGTTATTTTTGGAAGGGATACTTTGTGGTTTAATTTTTGCAGGATATACAAATTTGGATCTGGAGATTTCCAGAAAGCAAAACAGGAAACAAAATATCAGAACAGAAGAGATTTTGAACAACAGAACAGGGAATTTTTTTTTGGAGACCCAAATCGCCCAAACCGCCGCGATTCCGCGGCCAAATCCCACCTTAGGCCGCGGAACCGCGGCCGTCTTGTCGTATCAGAGCATCAAAAAAAATTTGGGGACTCGTGCTGTTTAGACTGCGGCAAAAACGCGGCAATAACGCGTTTATACCGCGGAACCGCGCCCTTTTGGTGATATCATCCTCTGCAATTTGCACTGTAAGCTCCTGTATTATTTCTTTTCTGTAATTTTTAATAAATTTTCTGAAAAATTCCTGAAAGATTCCGTGAGCTATAAAATATATTCCCTTCCAAATAACGATCTTGTGCAGGATTTTTGGGCCCCGCTTGAAATTAAAAATTGATTGCAAGTAATCTTTTTGTTGCATATCTTTTTTCGAATATCTTTTTGCAACAATTTTTTCCAAATAAAGATTCTTGTGATATGCTTAAAATAATAACTGATTGCAAATAATATTTTTTCTGTTGCATATCTTTTATTAAAAATCATTTTGCAACAATTTTCAAATAAAGAAAAAGAATAAGGAAATTTTGTAGAAACTTGCAAAGTTTTTTTGCCGCAAATAAATCCTTGCACCACCACCATCCATCTTTCCTTCTTTCCCCTTCTTCTAACATGGGCACCCCACATAATAAATCATTAGCCGAACATTGGTATTCCGAACCTAATTTTGCGTCGTAGGTCAATTTGTTCGGTCAATTTAAAGACAATCCTTCCTTACCAAAAATATCTTTGAAAGATCAAATAGAGGCGTCTAGGAGAAACAGTTTGACTTTTCAACCCACTTTGTGTCAACCAAGTCAACCTTTACCACCTACATATGTTGACACCACTTTTTCGAGTCCTTCTGTCACTCCTAAGCCAAAGTCCATTGCTGAGCATATTGCTCAATCTCGCAGCCGATCTTTCACCCCTCTCCACTCATCTAGTTCTAAGGCTCCACACGATTATTCACCTTTTTATCCACATGTTGACCCTACCCCTGCCCAACCAACCACTTCCTACCAGTCATACTCGACGTTCCCACCTTCACTAGACACTGTTTCGACCCAGCCATTAGGGAGTTTCACATATCCAAACAATTTCGAATCTTTTACCGAAACCCCCTCACCACCTAAGTCTAGTTTGGAAGAGTCGTTGGAAGCGTACATTGCAACAACAAATAAAATGACTAGGAATGTGGTAGCGTCCGTGGCCGCCCTTATGCAACCTAGTGAACCGGTAGCTAGTTTCCCGCTAGCTCAAAATTTTTTAATGTATAAGGCGGCAGTTGGACAGAGTGAGAATGGGAGAGAATTGCCAAATCAAACCTACCCTTACCCAATTGAAGCCCACAACTCTTGTTTTCCATCGATTGCCCTAAATAGTTCACCTGTTGAAAATAAAAACGAGTTGTGTGATTTTGTAGTATTTGATTTGCCCAACTGTGAAGAACCCCTTTCAAGTGAAACCACACTTAATCCTTTCGATCTTTACACCTCCACTCTAGAACCTAAATCGATAAATATCCATGCTTTTGATGAGGTGTCTAAAGAAATTGATTGTCACTTGATTGAGGATATAGACGCCGGGAATATGTCGGATGTGAACCTGTCGATTTAATTGAAATTTTATGTTCAAATCATCATTCTGAGTTATTAAATGTTTCTCCCGAATCTCATAAGCGTCTAGATTTTGATGATAATGGCATGGATGAGTTAAATATTGAGGATAGTATTGAGGTGAGTCTTGAGGATAATATTGAGGTTGAATCATTTTTGTTTGATGTGTCTGATTTTCCAATTCATCCTCCTGAACCTTTGACTGATATATCACCCTCCCTCCTTTCCATCGTTCCGACCCCGCTTGAAAACTGTGAGCTTGAAACCTTTTCCTTTGAATCTGACACAATTCTCACAGACGATAACACCTACGAGTGTTTCATTTTTTCGGACGATGCTGATGACTCACCGCCCGAGTTTGAGTCCTTTACATTTTCAGATGAGCCATCAGACTCGGTTGATTATAGTAGTTTCGAACCATTAATGGAATCTTTCAAGTTCAAAACAGTTTACTACGGTGAGAAAGATACTACCCTTAATTCACTCCCTTTCGTCTTTCCCATTGTTCCGACCGAACAAGAGACCGTTACGCTTTCATGTCCTATATCAAGTTCGGCGTACCCATGTTTTCTTGTGAATCTTGAGAGATTTGACCCTATTTCTCGATGGGCTGATAGGTTAGCGCAATCGCTTTTAACACATCGGTCATCACAAATTGCGCTAATTTATTCACTCAATTTACACCCTCAAGTTCGCGCTATCCTTCTTTCTCCTTTCCGCCCTTCTTATCCCCCACCGAGACCATATTCTACCATTCTTCTTTCCATATGGTCTCGCGTGTTTCTCATTTCTTTCCTCCACACCCCATTCTTGCACCAACTATACCATTACCACGATAAGATTTTTGAATGGTTGGTGCTAACCTTTGGCTTGTGTAAGGCCAAGCTTAAGTTTGGGGGGACCTTTGTATATACGTAGATATATTTTTTGTTTTCTTTTTATAATAAATAAAAAATAAAAAAAAAATTGTAAATAAATAAACAGGGGAGTGCCGACATTTTGACCCTCTTGGTTTAGCATGACAGTGAGGACACTGTCAAGTTCAAGTTTGGGGGTATGCTCGGTACGTCTTCTTCCTTCGCATTCATTTGTATATATTTTTGCATTTGCATATTTATTTGAAAACCCATAAAAATTTGAAAAATTTCAAAAATTATAAAAATTAATATATTCAATTTTGGCTAATTGACTTGAGTTTGCCAAATAGGTTAACTGGTTAGGAACAACTAGATCTTAGACTTAGTGAATTAAAAACCCTAAAAATAACATTCCTTAAAGTTTAACGGTAGAAAGTATATACCTTGTAGTTTATTTAGAAATAGGCAAATTTTGGGTTCACTTCTTGGGTTAAGTCAAAATGAGGGAAGAGTATTGATGTTCTTATTAGAGTATAAGTTTGAAAAATAGTTCCTACCTTAAGTCTAGATTCTGAAAACGTATACCCTACAATTTGCACAATCACGCACCTTGAAATTTGGAATAGTAGAAGAGACCTTGAAATGCTTTTGTCTAAAATCCTTAGTACGAAGAAAATAAAAGAAAAAAAAGTGTGAATAAAGAATAAAAAAAATGGACACTGGTTTTTGTGATTACTTAAGGCTGCAAAAAAAAAAAGAAAAATATTTAGCGAGGGTGCTTCATCACCTAGTGCCTTAGACCAACTGGTTTAGGAGTCACTGCTAAAAGCCTTGGGTGTTGCAAAACTAGGAAGTACGCTTTAAAGTGCTAACGCATCTTGTAATCGGTTGTTGGTATCTCAAGAAGTATTAATGGTCGCATGAAGGATGTGTAAGCAAAATGCAATTAAAAATTCACCTACTAATAAGTGCTTTGGACAACGGACGAGAGTATGATTGCTTGATTTGAATTTCCAAGTGTAGGGGTGATCTATACACACACGTAGGGGTATGTAATTGGAGTTTAGATGAGAGAAAGGAATGAAGAATAGAACTTGTATCTTTAATAGAGTTGATAAAAATTCATAAGTGGAGATGGAACCCTAGAAGGAAAACTTAAGAAATGCCGAAAGCTAAGTAAGTCCACAGGATATATATAATCTTAAGTTAAATAATGAGGAAGTGTGAAGAATGTGGGTGGATAATTTACAAGTAAAAGATAATAGAATTCTTTGTTAGAAAACCTAATTGGAGAATTAAAGTCGAAAAAGCCAAATTGATAGGATTTTGTGGGTAGTATCCGCTGAAAACCCTCAGGAGACAACACTCCTCCTACTAGGGACACCTAGAGGTTTAACGGCTTGTTGCACGTGCTCAGTGCAATCGCGTTTCCCTGCGAAAGTGTGGTTAGGATTTTAGTGAATAAAAATAAGTTTGCTCGAGGACGAGCAAAAGATAAGTTTGGGGGTATTTGTTCACACCATAATATTGCATTACTATATTCCCCATTCTTAATCTTTTTATTAATAAACAGGTACTGTTGACGCATGTCTGCTACATATTACAGGTTACAGGTTCTTGGACAGAAAACATGGAAAACGAGGTAAAGACGATGAAAAAGTGAACTTTAACCAATGAACAGAAGATCTTGATCAAGCCTACATAAGAAACAGTTCACAAAGCAAGGTTCAAGACGTCAACACAAAGCAACGGTTAAAAATCCACTACAAATGTTCACTGAAAATCTGGAACCAACCTAGAAGCCCAAATGGAAAAAGATATATAGATACAGGAAGCCCAAAACAACCAGAGCCTGGCCATGAAATCTCATAGCCCAATTCCACTGTTTGACCGCGGAACCGCGGCCAAACCAGGCCTCGGGCCGCGGTTCCGCGGCCATCTAGGGCACTTAGGAGTTAAAAATTATATTATAATTCAAGGCGGCGCTGAATGGGTCTATCTAGGGCTATTTTTGTAATTGTGGACATGCGGGTCAAATGTAACCTAGGGTTTCCTATTCTCTATAAATAGGAACTCTAATCATTGTAATTCTTTATGCCTCCTTTTAATAAAAATTCCAAAATTCTTTATGGAGAGCGTCGGTGCCTCTCTTCAATTCTGAAATTCAGATCTGACAACCCTGCATGGATGATTGGAGAAATGCATCTGTAAAATAAGTAGATTTGTTTATTTTCTTGCCCTAGATAATTTCAATTCATGCCCTAGATTAAATTTATTTTCTTGCCCTATTATAGATTTTATTTATCCGCCCTAGTTATAACTTTCAATTAATTGCCCTAGGTAGAATAATTTAGGATTTTAGATTTAATAATCAATCCGAACACCCTTCAGAATTAACTCGTAAGAACGAATCGGAAATGCACAACATCCCTGTGGACCGACCCGTACTCACCGGCTAGCTTCATGCGACGCCGTTCTTGATTGCGGTTACAAATATTTTTGATCTATCTTTTAAGCGCAAGCACGCTAAATTTACCTAACAAGCGAGAAGATTACTCGCTCATTAGGGGATGAGAAAACATTTTAATTAAAAGATGAAAAAACATAATTTACCTTACTAGGTTGACGGCTCCCTCCAAACAAGAAGAACAGATCTGAAAATAACTCTCAGAAAGTCTGAATTTTATTGATTGAAAAGAGGCATAGGTTTTTACAGGTAAGATTAGGGTTTCAGAGTCTCGCGCATGTGCAATTACAGATATGCCCTCGAAAAATCCCAACACCCGCACCGACGCACCGACACGAGGAAAATCCACCGACACGGGCTCTGAATGGCCGTGGATCCGCGGCAAATGTTGGCTTGGGCCACGGATCCGCGGCCCTTTGGTGGTCTTGGGCCGCCATCTTTTCTGGGCCGCATCTTGGTTGTTAGGGCTTCTTAGTTCTTCATAACTTTTCTCTGTTTGGCTTCTGGGTCTTCTCCAGATCTTCAGTGAAAACTTGTTCGTATCTTTTGACCGTTCACTTTGACATTTTGGATCTTGCACTGTTCTTCGTCTAGGCCTGACTAGGATCCGTCTAATTGTTGGTCAAAAGTCCCTTTTTCTGTTGTTTTGTGTCTTTTTCACTGTATTTGCTCCAGAAACCTGTATCCTGTAATATGAAACAAACGTGAGTCAAGAGTACCTGTTTATTTATAAAACGGATAGGAATAGGGGAATGAAAAATGCAATATTATGGTCTGAACATCATCCACATCCACCTTAATCATGGTTTGATTGGGTCAAGTACACTAGATAATGGTATATACGTATTAAATCAAGCTCAGGTTTTCAACGTCCAGAACACACTTAAAAGAAAGTCTCCAGAATTAAATCAGGATTTCTAATGGCATTGTAGACTGGGTCATATCAATGAAACACGGTTGACGAAGTTACATAAAGAAGGATATTTGAATCCGTTCGAATATCAGTCTTATGCAACTTGTCAATCATGACTCAAAGGAAAGATGACAAAGATTTCGTTCATTGGATACGGGGTAAGAGCGAGCGAGCTCTTGGGACTCATACACAGCGACGTGTGTGGTCCAATGTCTACAGATGCAAAAAGTGCTTATTCCTACTTCATTACTTTTACGGATGATTTCTCAAGGTATGGACATGTATTCTTGATGAAACATAAATCAGAGGCTTTTAAGAAATTCCAGGAATATAAAAATGAAGTGGAAAAACAAACCGACAAAAGTATCAAGGCACTTAGATCTGATCGAGGTGGTGAATACTTAAGTGCCTAGTTCCTGGATAACTTAAAAGAGAATGGAATTCTCTCTCAGCTTACTCCTACATACACACCTCAACACAATGGTGTATCGAAAAGGCGGAACCCAATTTTATTGGATATGGTACGTTCCATGATGAGTAACGCTGAGTTACCGCAATCCTTCTGGGTTATGCACTAGAATCAGCTGCATTCTTTTGAACAAGGTTCCTACTAAGTCAGTGCCTACCATAACATATCAGATGTGGAGTCGGAAGAAACCCTATCTTAAGTATCTGAAGATATGGGGATGTCCAGCTTTTGTAAAAAAGCAGCATGCAGACAAGCTCGAGGCATGCTCAGTACTATGTAATTTTGTGGGATACCCAAAGAACTCCAGAGGGTATCTTTTCTATTACACGGAGGAACAAAAGGCCTTTGTTTCTTGGCATGCTCACTTTTCAGAAAATAAATTTCTTGAAAAAGAGTTAAGTGGGGCACAATAGAACTGGAAGAAATTCTAGAACCGCAAGCTATTACTAAAAGCATGGTGGAACCAGAAGTTTCGAAAGAACCAAACATCCCCGTGCCACTTCGCAGGACTAGTAGGAAGTCTCATCCGCCCGAGAGATACTACGGTTTTCACATTGACAGGGATATAGAGAATTGCATCATCAACGATGATGAGCCAACTAGTTTCCAGCAAGTCATTCAAAGCAGAAACTCGGTAAAATGGCTAGATGCAATGCTGACCGAAATGGAGTCTATTTACAGCAACAAAGTATGGACTTTAGATATTGCTCCAGAAGGGGTAAAACCCATAGGCTGCAAATGGATATTCAGAAAGAAGATTGGTATAGATGGACTGGTTGAAACCTATAAGGCTAGACTTATTGCAAAAGGTTTTCATCAAAGACCTGGTTTGGACTACGATGAAACCTTTTCTCCAGTGGTTATGCTCAAATCCATTCGGATCCTTCTTACCATTACTGCCTTCCATGATTATGAAATTTGGCAGATGGACGTAAAGTCCGTTTTTCTGAATGGAAATTTGGAAGAGTGTGTTTATATGGATCAACCGGAGGGTTTCATAGAGAGTGAGAGCAGCGGAAGAGTGTGCAAGTTGCTTAAGTCCATTTATGGACTGAAGCAGGCATCACGGAGTTGGAACATCTGTTTTGATGAGTCGGTCAAAGAATTCGACTTTATCAAAAATCCAGATGAACCATGAATTTATAGTAAGATTGTAGAGAGAACTGTGGTATTTCTCGTCTTATACTTGGATGACATTCTCCTGATAGGAAATGACAATCATATGCTACAATCAGTCAAAGGATTCTTTTCACAAAGGTTCTCAATAAAAGACCTGGGTGATGCCTCTTACATTCTGAGAATCTAGATCTATCGTGATAGATCTAAGAGGATATTGGGACTTTCACAGTCCTGGTAAATCAACACCATACTGAAAAGATTTAGTATGGAAGATTCTAAGCGTGGTAATCTACCGGCTTGTCACGGAATCACCCTCTCCAAAGAGATGTCTCCCAAGATTGATTTGGAAAAGGATCACATGACTATTATACCCCACGCTTCTGCGGTAGGCTCTATAATGTATGCGATGTTGTGTACCAGACCAGATGTTGCTTAGGCACTGAGCGTGGTAAGAAGGTATCAGTCAAACCTTGGAGAGAAGCACTGGATAGCAGTTAAGAACATTCGCAAGTACCTGAAAAGGACTAAGGAGATGTTCTTGGTATACGGCGGAAAATACCTCCAGATCGAGGCCTTTGCTGACTCCATCTTCTAGAGTGACAAGGATGACTCCAAGTCCATATCGGTTTATGTCTTTACCCTCAATGGAGGGGAGGTCTGTTGGAAGAGTTCCATGCAGAACACCGTTACTGACTCGACGATGGAAGCGGAGTATATCGCTGCATATGACGCCGCAAAAGAAGCAGTCTGGATGAGGAAGTTCATAACAGAACTTCACATGGTTCTGTCCATTATTGATCCAATACCGCTGTATTGTGACAACAACGGCGCTATAGCTTTAGCAAATGAACCAAGGACCCATTAGAAGTCCAAACACAACTTGAGGCGGTACCACCTGATCAGGGAGATCATTGATCGCCGGGAGATCGAGATGCGGAGAGTTGACATGAAGAACAACACTGTAAATCCACTCACAAAGGCTATCCCTCAGATGCAGTTCGAGAGGCTATTCGAGATGATAGGTCTGCGATATGCCAATACATGGCCATAGTACAAGTGGGAGATTGTTAGTGATACATGCCCTAGAGGCCATTATTGTATAGTACTGGTTTGTATATTACATTTTGAAAGCTTGGGATATATACAGATATAATAACAGTTTTGCTCAATATGGTAGAATACTATTTGGTTTGATTCTATCTTAACATGTGTATATATTTCTTTTAACGTCTCACTAATACATGTTGATAGAGCCCTTAAGATCTTAGCTTGACTACCAGCATTATGATGGCAGTCACATTAGTAGGGGCTGGGTAGTCTATAAGCACATCCTTATACAGGTCCCTAGTCGTAGGATTATCGAGACAGGGCATCGATACTCCAGAGTAGATTAGTGTATACGCTTCTCATCCAGTAGGGGAGATGGTCTGTCCCACACCCATTAGTACGTCATACTGGAGATAGTATACAGGTGCTCATTAGGTTATGAGTTACACTGGACAAGACTCGTTGGGAACTGCTGGTTGGTATTATACATATCGTCAAGTTGCAGTTTCCAGATGATATGAGTAAAGCTTAGTTCGTTGACTTGAAATCATGATTCATCTCGAGTGTGTTGCCACTGTACTTAGATCACCACCCTACCATGGCTTAAATGAGTTATGCAAACAGGTAGTGGTTGGGTGCAGTCCCGAAGCACTGGGAGGCAGTAGCGGTTAGATAGGATTCGTCTCTCCTGGTATTGGGGGTTGATATCGCGCTGTGTTCGGAAAGCCATTATTCAAAGTCCCTGGCCAGGGCAAGAGAGATTTACTGGTAGGTACTCCAGTAGTTTCTTAGGGTGTTTTGGGTTCTACTCCTACATGAATTATTGCGCTATTAGGGGTCTGACGGTTACCGCCCCCTAGGCCTATTATGCAAGTATCTTAGACGAACAGACCGGACTGTACGTAGATTGTCATAGATAGGCTCAGTAGGAGTTCGCATGAGTTTGCTCATCGGCCTTCTTATCGACAGATACCTGGGTAGCCATTACGTGCAGCTAGTACCGCTGGCATGCTGTGGTTAAACCCACTGCCAGTGTACTGTCGAATTTTTAAAGTCCCACACAGAGGGTTTCCTAGCTTCGGGCAAAACGATGTAAAGGCCGTATGGTTTTACGGCAGGGTTCTGATCATATACGTGTACTTGTGCATGGATGATATTCGGGCAGATAATACTAGTAGGCTTTGGTTTAAGCTGGATCCTAGTATTAGATTATTGGATTATTTTCGTCTCTTTGTATTCGTATTTTTCAGAATACGAATACGGGTATGTATATATGGTGAGGGGTAATCTTTTTGTCACGCCCCGCTTCCCAAAATACGGAAAACGAGGGATGACTAGGCCAGCCATGCTCCTACGGTCAAGGAATCATCCCGCCGTAGTCACACTTCGGCTTCTAGCATTACATAGTAATCAGTAAATAAAGCACAGTATTAAAGGAATCTCATCATTAATTTATTACATTAGAATTCCATTGTTCACAAATTACAGATAACAAGAACAATTACTAACCAAGTTCAATCTCACGATCACTTTTAGGGAAAGCAGTAAATGAAGAAGGCACACCAAACTATATCTCCGTGAACTCGAAGGGTAGATCCGTCTCCTGTGCTGGTCCTCCCGCTGAATCTGAGCATGCATACTCAGGTCGTCAGAGCGACACAATAACAATATTATTGTAATAAGATGAAACAGATATAAGAGGTAATACTAGTATAAAAAACAATGCAAGTAATCACTATGTCAATATATGATGCAGAATATGTTCTGTGTCCCTATCGGTCTCTAGGTCATGTTTGAAATCTTATAGTGGAAAGAGGATCATGTTTAACAGGAGTCTCGTACATACCCGAGACAACGGCCCACATGCCCGGGACATAACCCTGTCAGCCGGATCGCTAGATCCTACCCTACATGTATCAGTATCACAGTTCGAATGATCATCCTCTAAAACACGGTCCCGCTAAATACGATACTCTTTCCACTTTGATTTCTCTTTTTTCCCCAGGTTTACACTATTTGTGATCTTGGTTCAGTCGTGTACAAGTATACCAATGGCACGGTTTATCACTGTTCACTGTATCAATCACTGTCACGAATATTCACTTTCCATTGGTATACTCGTCACTCCTAAACCAACATCTATCATGTACGATAATGCAATGTCCACACGCACTAACACTGAGTATATGGCAAGGGTATGATATATGTATGTATGCTAGCAATAAGCTCTGTATGTTATGAATCAACACGCATGTCATTAACTTACATAAATTGTATAAATTAATATGTTAAGAATTCAGCAAAATGATACAAGTAAGATAAATAGAACACTCAGTCAGCAATTCACCAAAATTTGTTTCAGTTCAATCGGAATTCCGGTTTTCAAGATATAGCTGTTTCATTTTAAGTGCTCGCGGCTGGAAATTCAGTTTCAGAACTGAATGTCCGTTTCGCGACACGAATTGCACCCAGTTGGGCTCAGAATTTAGCGATGTTACAGTTAAATGAAATCTAGGGTTTTCAATAGAGTATTCAACGCAATAGACGGATCCTCAATCGCATCTGTGCGTTGAAAGTTATACACAGTTTAACCTCAGTGTGTCATTTCTGAATCTGTTCTGGACAGTTATACGTTCTGTCCTTTTATTTACAGTTTAAAATAGCAACCGTCAATGAAACGGAATGGAACCACTTGTTTCGTTTAGATAACAGAATTATCTTTAATCTACTGCAGAGTTACGTAACATACGACTCCAAGAAACACAGTGACACAGGTATTGGGACAGTACACAATAATCAGAAACGCTCTGGACTGCAATCCAGAGTCGCATTCCGATCTAATTATCATCACGGTTACAGAACAGAAATCATTGAAATTTTACATAGGGTTAAAGTTCGTCGAGTCGGCTTCTATTTAAGCCCTCGAATGCATCATTCCAGTTTGTATGTAATTTACGGTGATTTTATTCATTTTCAGATACGAGAAAAATATTAGTTCTAACGGCATATTTGGGGGTATCAATTTTTGTCTCTAACAATCGTATTTTCCAGCGAAATTCATACACGATATTTATCATCAGATGGGCCAACAGAAAATATCAGTTTCCGTCAAAATAAACTATATTATAATCATTGGAGATTAGCATCGAACACTTAGGTCACATAATATATCGGTAATCGGCAAATCCGTAAACTAGATGTTTTAGGTTTGTACCACTATTATTTTAGCATGAAGCAAGTGAACACTTGCCTGGAAACGTCTCGGGGTCGTAAGGCAGCAACGGCGTCGAGATCGCGTGATGCACGCCGTGAAACCGATTCGCGCGAGCTTGGATCGAGATGCGGATTTTGCGTCGGAGTTTCCCGGAATCGTCTTGTGCTCGCTGGAACTGTAGAGGAGGCTCTGTGGATCTCCCGAGTGCGCTGGGGTCGACGATGTCGGCGGTGGTCGCTCCGGCGACGTGCACAGTGAAACTCACAGTGCGGGGGAGAATGTGGGTTTTTGGAGAGAGAGAGAGAGAGAGAGCAGTGGGGACTAGGGGATTGTTGTGATGGTGATGATGCTGAGGAGGTCGTAGGGAGGTCGGCGATGTGGTGGGGAGTTCGCCGGCGTCGAGGGGTGCAAGGTGGTGGTCGGCTCGGGTGCACTGGGTTGGTGTGCAGGGGAGTGGGTGTGCAGGGGATCTCGAGTTGATGGGGATGTGAAGTCGTAGAGGGAGAAGATTGGTGGAGGAGGAGTGAGGAATCGCTGAGGGTTGTCGAGGGTCGTCGCCGGCGGCGAAGTGAGGAAAAAATTTTGTGCTCGGTGAGTTTTTGTGAGGGAGAGAAATGAGGGAGAGAAATGAGATGCAGAGAAGAGAGAGGTGAGGGTGTGAGGAAGGGAACGAGGTTGAAATCGTGGGTGTAACGTTGCGAGAACGGGGGCGAGGGCGTGGGTGTGAGGCGCGGCGGAGGGATGGGATCGCGCGCGAGAATTGGGGAATGTTACCATTGGGGAAAAATTAAAGAAGATGTACAGGAGTAGCGGGTCGGGTCTGATGCGGAGGCAGGCCGAATGGAGTGGGCCGGCATAGGAGAAAAGAATTTTCTTTTTAAAAAAACATTTTGTGGGCTGAGTGAGGAACGGGCCGACTAAAATATTTAAAGGATTTATTTTAAAAAAATGGGATGTGGGCTGGTGAGGGAAGATTGGGCCGGGATTTAGTTTAAGGATTTATTTTAAAAGAATTTTTGAATGGGCTGAGAAAAGAGAAACGGCTGGGGAATTTTTTTATAAGGAATTTATTAAGTAAAATTGAGTGGGCTGAGATAAGGCTTAGGGTTTTAAATAATGGGTTAAAGTAAGGTTGGGTTTTAAATTTAAAACGTTTTGCTTGTTTTAGTTTTGGGTATTAATTTAATTTTGCTTTTAGGGTTTGAACTATGATTTCAAAAGAGTTGGAAAAAAATAAGGTTTAAATATCAAGCTTAACAACCAATTAAAAATACGAAGGGAAGAAAAGGAAATCACTAGAATTCAGAAAATAGGAAACTTTATTTAGAATGGAAACGGGGATTTACATCATACCCCCCTTAACAAAATTTCGTCCTCGAAATTTAACAAAGATACAAGAAACAATGTATTAAACAAAGAGATGTGGATAACGATCACGGATATCTTCCTCCCGTTTCCAGGTGGATTCTCCTGGGGAACGACCGCCCCAAGACACTCGGACTAAAGGAATGATCTTATTCTTCAGCACTTTCTCTCTGCGGTCGAGAATAGTAGTAGGCTGCTCTTCGTACGATAAATCGGTATCCAAAACTAGCTCTGAATGGTCCAGGACATGGCTCTCATCCCGAACATAACGCCGCAGCTGTGACACGTGGAAGGTATTGTGCACACCAGCTAGCGATGGAGGCAAAGCAAGTCGATAGGCCACCTCTCCTACTCGCTCTAGCACCTCAAAAGGTCCGATAAAGCGAGGACTAAGTTTTCCTCGACCTCCGAACCTGATAACTCCACGAGTAGGGGAAATCTTCAAGAACACATGATCTCCGACTTCGAATTCTAGTGCCCTTCTGCTGGTATCTGCCCAACTCTTTTGTCGATCCTGAGCCGTCTTAATATGTTGCCTGATCATTTGGACCTTGTCAACTGTCTGAACAATGAGTTCGGGGCCCAGTAGTCTTCGTTCTCCCACATCATCCCAACATACTGGGGATCGACACTTCCGCCCGTAAAGTGCTTCAAAAGGAGCCATCTGAATACTAGCCTGATAACTATTGTTATAAGAGAACTCGACTAGATTCAGATGGTCCTCCCAGGAACCCTGAAAGTCCAACATACAGGCTCTCAACATATCCTCGAGCGTCTGAATCGTACGCTCGGATTGTCCATCCGTCTGCGGGTGATAAGCTGTGCTGAATTTATGGCGGGTTCCCAAACTCTCCTGTAAGCTCTTCCAAAAGTGCGACAAGAATCTGGTGTCCCGGTCTGACACAATGCTGACTGGAACACCGTGAAGTCGTACAATCTCTTGCATATATCTTTCTGCCAGTGATTCTGTCGACTGTCCCACCCGGAAGGGTAGGAAGTGTGCAGCTTTTGTGAGGCGATCGACGATGACCCAAATGGCGTTATTGCCCCTAGGGCTCCGTGGTAAGGCCGTCACAAAATCCATGGTAATGTGCTCCCACTTCCATTCAGGTATCGGCAGTGGTTGCAACAATCCAGCTGTCCTCTGATGTTCCGCCTTCACCTACTGGCATAACAAGCACCTGGATACGAACCTCGCAATTTCCCGCTTCATTCCGTTCCACCAAAAGTGCTGCTTCAGGTCCTGATACATTTTTATACTTCCTGGATGCACAGAATAAGCTGAATTGTGTGCTTCAGCCAAAACTTCTTCTCGAACATCTCCTTTAGGTACGGAGAGTCTGCTACCGAATCTCAGAGAGCCATCTTCATGTATAATCAAATCCGTTCTCAGTCCAACTTCCACTTGCTCTCTGAACTTTTGCAATCGGGGATCATCCGCTTGTGCAATCTTGATGCGATCCACCAGGGAAGATTGCACCTGTAGTTGCTAAAATTGACTGAGTGCGTTCGGCGTAACGACCTCAAGTTCAAGTCTCTGGAAATCCTCAATAATGCTCCTCTGATCGGTCAACATCATGACCGCTGGTTTGCGACTGAGCGCATCTGGTACAACATTGACCTTCCCCGGGTGATACTGAAGGTCCAAGTCATAATCTGCCATTAGCTCTAGCCATCGGCGCTGCCTCATGTTTAGTTCCTTCTGAGTGAAAACATACTTCAAACTTTTGTGATCTGTGTACACTTCCACTTTCTCACCCAAAAGATAGTGCCTCCAAATCTTCAATGCAAAGACTACCGCAGCTAACTCCAAGTCATGTGTAAGGTAGTTCTTCTCGTGGTTTCTCAGTTGTCGAGAGGCGTAAGCAACCACTCGACCGTGCTGCATTAGAACACAACCTAAACCCTTCCCTGAGGCATCACTGTGTATCACCAAACCACCGGATTCATCTGGTACAGTAAGAATAGGCGCCGTGGTTAACTTCTGCTTTAGTGTGTCAAATGCCTGAGTGCACTCCTCTGTCCACGTAAACGGTACGTCCTTCCGTGTCAGCCTCGTCAATGGTTCAGCGATTCTTGAGAAATCTTGGACGAATCTCCGATAATAACCTGCCAATCCCAGAAAACTCCTGATCTCAGCCACTGACTTCGGCGTTGGTCAATCTCTGACAGATTCTATCTTTGCCGGGTCCACCGAGATGCCTTCGCCCGAAACAATATGTCCCAAAAACTGAACCTCGTCGAGCCAGAATTCACACTTGCTCAGCTTCGCATACAGCTTCTCTTCCCGAAGAATTTGTAGTACCGTGCGCAAATGTTCAGCGTGCTCTTCCCGGGTCTTCGAGTAGACAAGTATGTCGTCGATAAACACAACGACAAACGTGTCTAAGTACATTGCAAACACTCTGTTCATCAAGTCCATGAATATTGCTGGGGCATTGGTAACACCGAACGGCATCACAAGAAACTCGTAGTGTCCGTATCGGGTCCTGAAAGCCGTCTTGCATACATCCTCGGCTGCTACTCTGATTTTATGATATCCAGAACGGAGGTCCAACTTCGAGAATACCTTGGCTCCACATAGCTGATCGAATAGGTCGTCAATGCGCGGTATTGGGTACTTGTTCTTTATTGTGACCTTGTTCAGCTCCCGATAATCTATACACATTCGCAGCGATCTATCCTTCTTCTTTACTAACAGCACTGGTGCACCCCATGGTGAAGCGCTTGGCCGAATAAATCCCTTCTCCAATAGTTCTTCAACCTGCTTCTTCAATTCCGCCAACTCAACTGGTGCCATTCTGTATGGGGCTCTGGATACTGGGGCTATACCTGGAATCAAATCGATTGAGAACTCCAAAATTCGAGGAGGTAGTAGACCTGGTAGATCTTCAGGAAATACGTCCATAAAGTCCCGAACAATTTCTGGGACTGGGATCTTATCAATCTCCAAAGCTGTCAGCTCCTTAGGCTTTGCTCTGTACTTAGCCGGCTCCAAAGATTCGCTTCCGCCCTCGAAAATAAACTCCGGGTGATTGGGGATGCGGAAGATCGCCTTCTTTGCACGACAATCGATAACTGCATAGAAAGTGCTCATCCAATCCATTCCGAGAATTGCGTCGTAACTGCCTGTCCCAATCAGAAGGAAATTCGCATAGAATTCCCTGCCACACACTACAACCGGGCATTATCTACATTCTTGACTAGATATAATAATGCCATTACCCGTATGAATTTCCCATCCCTTGGTTAGTGGTTCATGTGGTATTGAGTGTGTATCAGTGAAATGCTCAGACAAGAAACAATGCGATGCTCCCGAATCAAATAGTACTCTAGCTGGCAAGGAATGTACGAGTAGAGTACCTGTAACCACGTCTCCTGACGCCTCTGCCTGCTCGGCGGTCAAGGTGAAAGCCCGTCCCTGACCGCGACCTGTAAAGGGTTGCCTCTGCTCCTGCGGCCTCTGCTGTGGCGGTCCAGAACCTCCTTGTATCTCTGCTCGCTCAGGGCAACTATTAATCCTGTGCTGACTGGAACCGCAAATCAAGCACTGTCCCTTGGCACGGCGACAGTCCTTCTGGGTATGCCCTCCTCTACCGCAATAGCCGCAAACTACGCTCTGTCTCTGGGGGCGATGTTGTGGTACGAACGGGCACTTCATTTGTGTCATTCCTGCTCTGTGAACCGGTATGGCTCCTCGAGAAGGCGCGTGGGTACGTGCTGGAACAACTGGGGGTCTTCTGAACTTGTTAATCAATTGCTCCTGAACTCTCGCTGCGCTGAGTACCTGTGCGAAAGTCTGCAAATCTAACGATGCAATCAACTGCTGCAACTTGAAATCTAACCCCTGAAGGAAGCGTCTGGCCCTGGTGGCCTCTGATTTGACCATGTATAGAGCAAAGCGGCTCAGACAGTTGAACTCTGCCGCATATACGTCCACTGGGCGTCCATTCTGCTTCAAAAGAATAAACCTTTCCTCCATTTCTGCCTTGGCTGTGGGAGGAAAATAATGATCTAAAAAGCACTCCTTAAACTTGCTCCATTCAATCGGCTCGTCAAGTCTGCTTTCTTCCACCGACCACCATATACGGGCTTCGTCTTCTAATTGAATCTTTATCATGTCCACTCTGTCTTCCTCTGAAACCCTGGCGGCTGTCAATAAATTCTCCATGTTCACCAGCCATTGCTCAGCCTCAAGGGGTTCAGCTAGCCCTGTGAATGCAGCTGGGTGTAACCGTCGGAAGTCTGATACGGTACCAGCCCTAGTCTGATAAACTGGTGGAGTAGCGCCCTCGGGGGCGGTAATGAGTGCGGAGGGTCCTCCTGCGGCGGTAATCGCCCTGAGTCCCTCAGTGAGTAAATCTGTCTTTCTCTCCTGAGCCTCCGCAAGAGTGGTCAGTGCACTAAGTATTCTTTCCGTGCGGTCCTGAGAGCTGGAGTCCGAGGAGGGGTCGTTCGGGGACGTCATATCACTGGAAGATTCAAAAGGATAGGATCAGATTCAAGGATGAAAATCAAGAGTAGTGAAACAAGAATAACGTAATACAGTATAGTTAATGTTATTCCTTGATACTAAACACTGGCTCTGATACCAACTAAACCATGTCACGCCCCGCTTCCCAAAATACGGAAAACGAGAGATGACTAGGCCAGCCATGCTCCTACGGTCAAGGAATCATCCCGCCGTAGTCACACTTCGGCTTCTAGCATTACATGGTAATCAGTAAATAAAGCACAGTATTAAAGGAATCTCATCATTAATTTATTACATTAGAATTCCATTGTTCACAAATTACAGATAACAAGAACAATTACTAACCAAGTTCAATCTCACGATCACTTTTATGGAAAGCAGTAAATGAAGAAGGTACACCAAACTATATCTCCGTGAACTCGAAGGGTTGATCCGTCTCCAGTGCTGGTCCTCCCGCGGAATCTGAGCATGCATACTCAGGTCGTCAGAGCGACACAATAACAATATTATTGTAATAAGATGAAACAGATATAAGAGGTAATACTAGTATAAAAAACAATGCAAGTAATCACTATGTCACTATATGATGCAGAATATGTTCTGTGTCCCTATCGGTCTCTAGGTCATGTTTGAAATCTCATAGTGGAAGGAGGATCATGTTTAACAGGAGTCTCGTACATACCCGAGACAACGGCCCACATACCCGGGACATAACCCTGTCAGCCGGATCGCTAGATCCTACCCTACATGTATCAGTATCACAGTTCGAATGATCATCCTCTAAAACACGGTCCCGCTAAAAACGATACTCTTTCCACTTTGATTTCTCCTTTTTCCCCAGGTTTACACTATTTGTGATCTTGGTTCAGTCGTGTACAAGTATACCAATGGCACGGTTTATCACTGTTCACTGTATCAATCACTGTCACGAATATTCACTTTCCATTGGTGTACTCGTCACTCCTAAACCAACATCTATCACGTACGATAATGCAATGTCCACACGCACTAACACTGAGTATATGGCAAGGGTATCATATATGTATGTATGCTACCATTAAGCTCTGTATGTTATGAATCAACACGCATGTCATTAACTTACATAAATTGTATAAATTAATATGTTAAGAATTCAGCAAAATGATACAAGTAAGATAAATAGAACACTCAGTCAGCAATTCACCAAAATTTGTTTCAGTTCAATCGGAATTCCGGTTTTCAAGATATAGCTGTTTCATTTTAAGTGCTCGCGGCTGGAAATTCAGTTTCAGAACTGAACGTCCGTTTCGCGACACGAATTTCACCCAGTTGGGCTCGGAATTTAGCGACGTTACAGTTAAATGAAATCTAGGGTTTTCAATAGAGTATTCAACTCAATAGAAGGATCCTCAATCGCATCTGTACGTTGAAAGTTATACACAGTTTAACCTCAGTGTGTCATTTCTGAATCTGTTCTGGACAGTTATACGTTCTGTCCTTTTATTTACAGTTTAAAATAGCAACCGTCAATGAAACGGAATGGAACCACTTGTTTCGTTTAGCTAACAGAATTATCTTTAATCTACTGCAGAGTTCCATAACATACGACTCCAAGAAACACAGTGACACAGGTATTGGGACAGTACACAATAATCAGAAACGCTCTAGACTGCAATCCAGAGTCGCATTCCGATCTAATTATCATCACGGTTACAGAACAGAAATCATTGAAATTTTACATAGGGTTAAATTTCGTCGAGTCCTATTCGATTTAAGCCCTCGAATGCATCATTCCAGTTTGTATGTAATTTACGGTGATTTTATTCATTTTCAGATACGAGAAAAATATTAGTTCTAACGGCATATTTGGGGGTATCAATTTTTGTCTCTAACAATCGTATTTTCCAGTGAAATTCATACACGATATTTATCATTAGATGGGCCAACAGAAAATATCAGTTTCAGTCAAAATAAACTATTATAATCATTGGAGATTAGCATCGAACACTTAGGTCACGTAATATATCGGTAATCGGCAAATCCGTAAACTAGATGTTTTATGTTTGTACCACTATTATTTTAGCATGAAGCAAGTGAACACTTGCCTGGAAACGTCTCGGGGTCGCAAGGCAGCAACGGCGTCGAGATCGCGTGATGCACGCCGTGAAACCGATTCGCGCGAGCTTGGATCGAGATGCGGATTTTGCGTCGGAGTTTCCCGGAATCGTCTTGTGCTCGCTGGAACTGTAGAGGAGGTTCTGTGGATCTCCCAAGTGCGCTGGGGTCGACGATGTCGGCGGTGGTCGCTCCGGCGACGTGCACAGTGAAACTCACAGTGCGGGGGAGAATGTGGGTTTTTGGAGAGAGAGAGAGAGCAGTAGGGACTAGGGGATTGTTGTGATGGTGATGATGCTGAGGAGGTCGTAGGGAGGTCGGCGATGTGGTGGGGAGTTCGTCGGCGTCGAGGGGTGCAAGGTGGTGGTCGGCTCGGGTGCACTGGGTTGGTGTGCAGGGGAGTGGATGTGCAGGGGATTTCGAGTTGATGGGGATGTGAAGTCGTAGTGGGAGAAGATTGGTGGAGGAGGAGTGAGGAATCGCTGAGGGTTGTCGAGGGTCGTCGCTGGCGGCGAAGTGAGGAAAAAATTTTGTGCTCGGTGAGTTTTTGTGAGGGAGAGAAATGAGGGATAGATTTGAGATGCAGAGAAGAGAGAGGTGAGGGTGTGAGGAAGGGAACGAGGTTGAAATCGTGGGTGTAATGTTGCGAGAACGGAGGCGAGGGCGTGGGCGTGAGGCGCGGCGGAGGGATAGGATCGCGCGCGAGAATTGGGGAATGTTACCGTTGGGGAAAAATTAAAAAAGATGAACAGGAGTAGCGGGTTGGGTCTGATACGGAGGCAGGCCGAATGGAGTGGGCCGGCAGCGGAGAAAAGAATTTTCTTTTTAAAAAAACATTTTGTGGGCTGAGTGAGGAACGGGCCGACTAAAATATTTAAAGGATTTATTTAAAAAAAATGGGATGTGGGCTGGTGAGGGAAGATTGGGCCGGGATTTAGTTTAAGGATTTATTTTAAAAGAATTTTTGAATAGGCTGAGAAAAGAGAAACGGCTGGGGAATTTTTTTATAAGGAATTTATTAAGTAAAATTGAGTGGGCTGAGATAAGGCTTAGGGTTTTAAATAATGGGTTAAAGTAAGGTTGGGTTTTAAATTTAAAACGTTTTGCTTGTTTTAGTTTTGGGTATTAATTTAATTTGGCTTTTAAGGTTTGAACTATGATTTCAAAAGAGTTGGAAAAAAATAAGGTTTGAATATCAAGCTTAACAACCAATTAAAAATACGAAGGGAAGAAAAGGAAATCACTAGAATTCAGAAAATAGGAAACTTTATTTAGAATGGAAACAGAGATTTACACTTGTAATTTCACAAGAGTACTTTTAGAAGAAAACACCTCATTTGTGCTTTAATCCATTTAGTTAAATGGATAATGAGGTAGAAGTATGAGGTGTTATTTGGACATGATTGAAGCATGGCTACTTGGGTGACTCATGGTATTTGAATGACTATTGAGGCATGGTGGCATTATGATATTATTGTTGGAAAATGATTTGCTTCGTAGTCATCAACATTAGCTATTCTTCATATCATTATCTCTTCAACACTCTCTCTCCTCCAAGGCTCTCTTCTTCCTCAACCTTAAAAGCTCTTATGTGTTGAGAAACCTAGAGTTCTTGAGACAAATTAATCCATAATCATTCTCTACATCTTCTAGGCTACTTAGCTTGGCAAACTAGGTACCTTAGTTATCTCGGTTTAGAGGTTGAAGCTTAAAGTACATACTCTCGGGTGGATCGTCTTTGACATGAGGAGGCCGACGTTGCATGCTCGATCCGTACACTTGAGGAGCTCATGAAAAGGATAAGAAGACCCAAAGGACTTGTACACGGAGGTATAAAACTCTTACCGAGTAGCTAAACCTCCAAGTAGTTAGCTAGTTAAGGTTTCCGTATTGATCCTAGAGTTCAAGTCGGTGTTGTGAAGGTTGTAAAAATCGTTTTTGTAAATTCCTCCTCCCTGCAAACCCGCGGGGTCCGCGACATCGACTGACAAATACAATATCTCAGACTCGTCTCTAAGTCAATATATACATGTGGTAGACGGAGTCTACTAGATACAATGAAAAAGAGTACAAGGTAGAAGACAAAAGAATACTCACAGCCCACCTACAAAATATCATGTACAAAAGTAGTGGTGGTAGTGGTGGTGGTATGCCCCTCCGCGACTATACTGACGGATCGGCCCTGCAAGACATTGTGGCACAACGGGGGTGAGTTGCCAGCTCGTGAGTAGTAAATAATATCGTAAGTGGCAATCGCATGCATGAACATAACAGCAACCATACTAAGTATGAGGTTATAATAATGCATAATAATATGGGTGCAACATAAATAAGTGAGCGAAGTATAATGTCAGGGGTGTAACAGCTATATGAAACTGATCTTGTCATAACAATTTTAATGAGGTAAAAACAGAGGTACCATCAATAAATCATCATAAAACCGGTGTCAAGTATCGACACTTGAAATCCAATATCTCAGGCGCCGTCACTCTGATTGGCCCTTATATCCATCAAATCATACGACTCCAGTCGGTATCCTCCGGATATCCGCCGAGTTCGCATACAATCACAGGTAGGTAGTATTCCCCTGCCAGGCTCAACGCCTTTCTATATGATCTTCTTGCCCAGGGATACCGTACCTGGTGTACTATGTACCCGCATACAGTGCCTCCTCACTCCTAAAATCGGGTATACTTATAATTCAGAACCGAGAAAACTCATGGTGACACAAAATATCATATCAAGAGAAAAATGCATTTTTAAATAAATCCAAGTTTTGAAAATGTGTTTTGCGGTTTCTCAAATCTCATGAAAACAAAAATCTTACGAAACAATATCATATTAGAATATGGTGATAATGGCAATGTACATGATATTGGCATGATGCATGCTAGTATGAAATAAACGAAGATCCAACTACCAATAAAGATGTAGTATAATGTAAGATATCGTGGACAATTCTATAGTGTACGTGGCATAGCAATTATTAATGGTGTGTGTGTATGTACATATGAGTTAGTGCGCGTGCAACATGAACCATTGATAATGGTGCAAGTGTCCTAACGAGGATGTATCAATGCGTATTATAATGCTTATGAAATATATGAATATATACATATATATACATATAGATACATATAGATATAGATACATAGACATACATATATATATAGATAGATAGACAGACAGACATATATATAGATAGATAGATAGACAGACAGACATGTATATATATATATATATAGACAGACAGACAGACATATATAGATAGATAGACATATATATATATATATATACATAGATACATAGATACATAGATATATATACATATATACATAGATATATACACATACATACATAAGATTTTATAACTAAAATATAGACATCAACGCTCAATGCCATCCAGACGATTCCCCCGTAGATGTTAAATCTACTCACCGGAACAGCCTCGAGCTACTCGAATCCGATCACCTCCTTCCCTTTATTTGCCGCATCCGAAGTCTCCGAATCCGATCCTAGCATCAAAAAAAAACCTTAACACATGAGGCTAGAATTCCGACACGACACAAATATACACAAGCCAAAACTAACTAACTCTCACGAGTTAACACGTATGAACGTAGTGTGCTAAATGCGTGAAACAAACACCTAAGACTACCCTTAAGGGCCGTTAACCAACTAAAACGCTAAAACGAGAGTCGAAAAGTCCGTATCGTACGTTAACATATTGTCAAAAATAGGGTAAAACGATCCAAGATTTTAGTATATGCAAAATTAGAAAAAAGTTGCATACGCCGTAGGTCTAATTAGTCTTAGAGAACCCCCAACAAAATCCTACACCCTATTTCCCCAAAGGGACACAAATTACGGCTAATTCTATTAAATTAGTGACCAGGGTTTGTGGGATCGGGCTCAGGATTCGAGGGTGCACTCAGGGTCTAATAACTAACTCTCTGTAATTGCAACTTAACTCTGAAATTACCGGTTTGATAGAAGATTTGAATTAAGCTAACCTTTAACTATATACTAGTTTAAATACTAATTAAAATATTATAGTGGTTTAGTGAAGTCTTGATTGGCTAAATAAGAATAGTTAACACTAAAACACCTTTATTTATCCAAGTTTAGGTCATGGTTACCCTAAAGATCATCACAACCCCAAAATCACACCAAAACATCTCTTTAAGTTTTAAAACTTCACAAAACATGAACTTTAATTAAGATTAGGAGTTGTTAATGTAAGTCGATGTCGCGCACCTCACGCACTTGTGGGGAGGCGGAATTTACAAAAAACGATTTTTCTACTAGGAGCTTCTAACTACTAGGAAAAGTGTTATACCTTCTTGTTAATAAGTCCTTCGGTCTTCTTTTCCTCCTCCTCCTCATCTTTAGCTCCTTGAAAATCGGATGAAGCTTGCAACGTTGGACTCCTCGTGTTGAAGGTGATCCACCCGAGAGTCTATACCTTAAGCTCCAACCTCTAAACCGAAGTAAATAGGGTACTTAGTTTGCTAAGCTAAGTAGCTTAGAAGATGTAGAGTATCTAATGGAGTATTTTATCTCATAAGACCCTAGGGTTCACAACTCATGTGAGGGTTAGAGTCTTGAGGAAGAAGGAGAGGGAAAATATGGAGAGAGAAAGAGAATAGCAATATGGCAAGTGAAGAATGGCTCTTCTATCTTCACTCATTCAAACATGGATTATTTTCACATAGAAAATATCAACCATGCTTGAATAGTGAGTCCAAACAAATAAACAAATACTAAGATCCATGCTTCATTCCATGCCATGTATGTCTCCAATTTCCACCTCATTAATCTATTCTCGAAAATAGATAAACCAAATAATGAGGTGTCCCCTTCTAGAAGCATGTCATGTAAAATTACAAGAATGCCCTCACCGTAAATACATACCTGTATTCGTATTCCGAAAAATACGAATACAACGAGATGATAACAATCCAATAATATAATACTAGGATTCGGATTAAATCAAAGCCCACTAGTATTATCCGCCAGAACGACATCCGTGTAGCCAGTACACGTATGTGATCGGAACCCTGTCGTAAAACCATACGGTCTCTACATCGTTTTTCCCGAAGCAGGAAAACCCTCTATGTGGGACACTAAACACTCGATAGTACGCTGTCAGTTGGTTTAACTATAAGTCCGTCAGTGGCACTAGCTACACGAAACGGCTACCCAGGTATTTGTCGATAAGAAGGCCGATGAGCAAAATCATCTGAACTCCTACTGAGCCTATCTGTGACAATCTCCATACAGTCTAGTCTGTTCGTCTAAGATACTCGCATATCGGGCCTAAGGTGTTGGTAACCGTCAGACCCCTAACAGCGCAATAAGTCATGCCAGGGTAGATCCTAATACACCGTGAGAAACGACTGGAGTACCTACCAGTAAATCTCATTTCCCTGGACAGGGACTTTTTGTAATGGCTTTCTGAACACAGTGCAATATCAACCCCAAATACCGGAAGAGATGAATCATATCTAACCACTACTACCTCCAAGTGCTTCGGGACTGCACCCAATTACTACCTGTTTGCACGACTCCTTTGAGCCGTGGTAGGGTAGTAATCTATTTGCAGTGGGAACACACTCGAGACGAATAGCGATGTCAAGTCAACGGACTAACCTGTACTCACGTCACCTAGGAACTACTAACTGACGACAGGTATAATACCAACCAGCAGTTCCCAATGAGTCCGTCCAGTGTAATTTATAACCCAATGAGCACCTGTATACTATCTCTGGTATGACGTACCAATGGTTGTGGGACAGACTATCTTCCCCGCTGAGATGAGAAGCGTATACACTAGTCTACTCTGGAGTACCGATACCCCGTCTCGATAACCCTACGACTAGGGACCTGTATATGGATGTGCTTATAGACTACCCAGCCCCCACTAGTGTGACTGCCATCACAACACTGGTGGTCAACCAAAGATCCTAAGGGCCATACCAATATGTTTAATCGATATGCTAAAAGAAACATATGCACATATTGAGGTAGAATCAAACCAAGTAGCATACTACCATATTGAGAAAGACTGTTATTATAACTATGAATATCCCAAACTTACAATATGTAATATACAATCCAGTATGATACAATAATGGCCTCTAGGGCATATATCATTAACAATCTTCCACTTGCACTAAGGCCATGTATTAGTATATCGCAGGCTTGTCATCTAGAATAGCCTCTCGAACTGTGTCTGAGGGATGGCCTTTGTGAGTGGATCTACAGTGTTGTTCTTCGTCTCTACTCTCTGCTCCTCGATCTCTTAGCGATCAACAATCTCCTTGATCAGGTGGTACCGCCTCAAGATGTGTCTGGACTTCTGATGGGACCTTAGTTCATTCGCTAAAGCTATAACATCATTGTTATCATAATACAGCGATATTGGATCAACAATAGACGGAACCACCTGAAGTTCTGTCATGAACTTTCTCATCCAGACTGCTTCTTTCACAGCGTCACATGCAGCGATATACTCCGCTTCCATCGTCGAATCAGCAACGGTGTCCTGCTTGGAGATCTTCCAACAGACCGCCCCTCCATTAAGGGTAAAGAAATAACCCGACATAGACCTGGAGTCTTCCTTGTCAGTCTGGATGCTGGAGTCGGAGAAGGCCTCGACCTGGATGTCTTCTCTGCCGTTCACCAAGAACATCTCCTTAGTCCTTCTCAGGTACTTGAGAATGTTCTTCACTGCTGTCCAGTGCTTCTCCCCTGGGTTTGACTGATACCTGCTTACAACGCTCAGTGAGTAAGCTACATCTGGTCTGGTACACAATATCGCATACATTATAAAGCTACCGCTGAAGCGTAGGGTATAATACTCATGCAATCCCTTTCCAAATCAGTCTTAGGAGACATCTCTTTTGAGAGGGTGATTCTGTGACAAGCTGGTAGATTACCGCGCTTTGAATCATCCATACTAAATTTTTTTAGTATGGTGTCGATGTACCTTAACTGTGAAAGTCACAACATCCGTTTAGATCTATCACGATAGATTTGGATCCCCATAATGTAGGAAGCATCACCCAAGTCTTTCATGGAGAACCTTTGTGATAAGAATCCTTTGACTGATTCTAGCATAGGAATGTCATTTCCTATCAGGAGAATGTCATCCACGTACAAGACGATAAATACCACAGTTCTTGCTACAATTTTACTATAGATACATGGTTCATCTGGATTTTTGATAAAGTCGAATTCCTTGACCGTCTCATCGAAACAGATGTTCCAACTCCGCGATGCCTGCTTTAATCTATAAATGGACTTAAGAAACTTTCACACTCTTCCCCTACTCCCACTCTCTATAAAACCCTCCGGCTGATCCATATAAACACAATCTTTTAAATTTCCATTCAGAAAATCGGTCTTTATGTCCATCTGCCAAATTTCATAATCGTGGAAAGCAGCAATGGCAAGCAGGATCCGAATGGATTTGAGCATAGCCACTGGAGAAAAGGTTTCATCATAATCCAAACCAGGTCTTTGATGAAAACCTTTTGCAACAAGTCTAGCCTTATAGGTTTCAACATATCCATCAACACCAATATTCTTCCTGAATATCCATTTGCAACCTACGGGTTTTACCCCTTCTGGAGCAATGTCCAAAATACATACTTTGTTAGTGTACATGGACTCCATTTCGGTCCGTATTGCATCCAGCCATGTTACCGAGTCTCTTCTCTGAATGGCTTGCTGGAAACTAGTTAGCTCATCATCGTCAATAATGTAATACTCTCTATCCCCATTTATGAGAAAACCATAGTATCTCTCGGTCAGATGAGACTGCCTACTATTCCTGCGGTGTGGCGCGGGGATGTCCGGTTCTTTCGAAACTCTGGTTCCACCATACTTTCGGTAATAGCTTGTGGTTCTGGAATTTCTTCCAGTTCTATTGCGCTCCCATTTATTTCTTTTTCAAAAAATTGAGTTTCCAAAAAATGGGCATGCCGAGAAACAAAGACCTTCTGTTCCTCCACGTAATAGAAAAGATATCCCCTGGAGTTCTTTGGGTATCCCATAAACTTACACAGTACTGAGTGTGCCTCGAGCTTGTCCGCATGATGCTTTTTTACAAAAGCTGGACATCCCCATATCTTTAGATACTTAAGATAGAGTTTCTTCCCACTCCACATCTGATATGGTGTGCTAGGCACTAACTTAGTAGGAACCTTGTTCAAAAGATATGCAGCTGATTCTAGTGCATAACCCCAGAAGGATCGCAGTAACTCAGCGTTACTCATCATGGAACGTACCATATCCAATAAGGTTCGGTTTCGCCTTTCCGATACACCGTTGTGTTGAGGTGTGTATGGGTGAGTAAGCTAAGAGAGAATTCCATTCTCTTTTAAATAACTCAGGAACTCGGCACTTAAGTATTCGCCACCTCAATCAGATCTAAGTGTCTTGATACTTTTTCCTGTTTGTTTTTCCACTTCATTCTTATATTCCTGGATTTCTCAAAAGCATCGGATCTATGTTTCATCAAGAATACATGTCTATACCTTGAGAAATCATCCGTAAACGTAATGAAGTAGGAATAACCACTTCTTGCATGTGTAGACATTGGACCACACACTTCGCTATGTATGAGTCCCAAGAGCTCGCTCGCTCTTACCTCGTGTCTAGTGAACAGAGTCTTTGTCGTCTTTCCTTTGAGACATGATTGACAGGTTGCATAAGATTGATCTTCGAATGGATCCAAATATCTCTCTTTATGTACCTTCGTTAACCGTGTTTCATTGATGTGACCCAGTCTACAATACCATAAGAAAGCCTGATTTAATTCTGGAGACATTCTTTTAAGTGTGTTCTGGACGTTGAAAACCTAAGCTTGATTTAATAGGTATAACCGTTATCTAGTGTACCTGACCCAATCAAACTATGATTAAGGTGAATGTGGATGACATCGCTTACAAATGTAAAATCATAACCTTCTTTAGATAGTAAAGATACAAAGATGATATTACATGTCAAACTAGGTATATACAAACAGTTACACAAAATCAAAATATGCCCACTTGTCAATCCTATGTGATATTCCCCTACGGATATAACATCCACACTCATTCCGTTAGCAAGCCTGAGAGTCATATCACCTGCCTTGATGACTCTACGGTTTCTCAGAGCCTGCAATGAATTACAGATATGAGATCCTGATCTGGTATCTTGTACCCAGAAAGTAAAGTTAATTGACAGACAGTTTTCAATCATAAACACACCTGAAGCCGAATCCACAACGTTCTTCAAATCCTTGTTACTGGCTTTCTAAGACCTGAAATCTTTCTTCCAATGGCTTTTCCTATGACAATAGAAACATTCCTTCTTCCCTACAGTCAGCCTCAAAACTTTTGCCTTGCCCTTTCCCTCTACCATACTGACACCACCTTTCGGCTTGGTGGAGACCTTCTTCTTCCTCTTGGCTTTTGCCTTGGATCTAGAAGAGGAAGATTACCCAATAAGCAGAGCGGGTATCATCCTGGATTTCTGCAGGGTACCCTTACTGCTCCTCAACATGTTGAGGAGTTCTGGAAGTGAAACCTCCTTCCCTTGAATGTTGAAATTCAAGGTAAACTGGGCGTAGGTAGAAGGGAGGACTGTAGAATCAAGTCAGAATATAACTCATTCTCCAACGTGGTCCCAAGGTCCACGAGCTCTTCAACCAAGCTGATCATCTTAAGAACGTGGTCCCCTACAGATGAGCCGACAGCCAACCTTGTCTGAAACAATTTCTTCGAGGTCTCATATTTTGCGATACGAGTTTGCTCTCCATATAAATCTTTGGTCCGGAGGAAGATGGAAGCTAATTCCATCTTCATGTGCCGCCTCTGGTGTTCATTATCCAATGAGGCCAACACGAGGCACTCGGCTCTCGCACTATCTATTTCCTATGTCTTACGGATTTCAACATCCGCGACGGTGGAATCTAAACCTGTGACGGCGGGGGCTTTGGTAGTAAGGAGGTAGCCTAGCTTGTCGTAGATAATGGTCATCTGGACATTCCTTAACCAATCTTTATAGTTTGGCCCGGTCAATTTGTTTTTATCTAGCAGTAACTTAAGCCCAGTCATTTTCATCGCTGCGGTCAAGAGAGAGAGGAGAAACACTCAGTATGATGCTCTTGCAAGTTTAGATTGGTTATTAGTTTATCTAAACAGGATGACTTCCACTGTTTCTCAAATCCTCCTTCAAACCATAAAAGAAGAATTAGTCAGGATTAATCTCCCCATACAATTCTTGCTTAACCTTTCGGCCAGGCTAGTGTTAGTACTTCGAGAGAAGTTTTCTAACGCTTTCGTGAAGTTTCTTAATTACATAATCTCTTTTTCCTAGAGGCGTTGCCCCGCTAACACCGTTCTAGGCACTTACTTGGTTTATAACATTGATTGTTTGGTGAAAAAATCTCCCGAAGAGTAGCGGATACTCACAGTAAGATCGGGATCCAAATATTATCATGTGATAACCTTGGTGGAATCCTACAAAAATCATCACACTCCAAATGGTATGCAACACTAGCAAGTTTCAATTTCCTTAGAAACTCATGATGTGGATTTTTGCCCCAAGCTTTTATGACCTTGACGAAGGCCAACATATCATAAGTCGCAAGTCAAGTTCTACCCGTCATTGTCCAGGTTAATTTGAACACATCCGTGCAAACTCTTGACGAAGGTCAAAATAGTTGTACGATTATCCCAAATCAATCTATCTATGCTACAGATGAATACCCAGTAACTACCAATCACTATGCCTTGGCGAAGGTCAAAATACATAGCTTGAATACTGCTGAATACCCATCTGAAATGACGGAGGGCTACGGCTGGTTTTGGCGAAACCGTGAACTTAATGAACTTGATTTAGTCAAAGGAACCATGATAGCTTTTTTTAAAAGGAGTGGTTTAGGCTCCGCATTTAAAAATTGTTTTTCAAAAAACAGAGTGGTTTTGAAATTGTTCCAACGATTTAAAGTTTGGTTTGTTTTCTTTGCATTAATCAATATTAATGCGGTCCCATCATTTAACCCTATCATTGCAGAAAAGAAATGAAAATACAACGTACGCTTATGCCATCCGCATTCACCACGGGGCCCCGTCATGCACCGTTAGGTTACTTAACTAACGGCAGAGCGGGGGCTGGACTAGCGTGGGTACAAAACATAAGTAACGTTTATTATATACAATATATATATATCCATTCGTCTCACGCAATACTAGGCATTCCAGATCACAGCACAGATTAATATATTGGATATACTAAGATTTTCGTGTTTTGTTTTAGCCTAAAATGAAAGACGAATTCCACGGTCATGATGAATAGCCAAACCCCACCCTAGACCCCTACGGGTGCAGCAAACTACCCACCAAATTCTCGAAGTGAAGCAACCTCCCTCAATAAAATGAGTAGGCAACTCGGCACTTCAAGAACCCGGTAGTTTATGCACCCCACCTTGGGTCTATCCTAGGTGCAAGAAAAAGTAAATGAAATAATATAACGGTGTCTACAATCTCAACCTGGATGTGCCCCGCAAAATAATATTACATCAATTACAAATTTGCATGAATGAAAGAAAAGAAAACACTCTTCTCACATCCCCCTGGCTATTCATCTACGACGATCCAATACTTTATATACGCAAACTATCATAATACAGATATGTGCAACATCCACTAATCGATATATAGCGATTAATAGACGTTTAACATCATACATACAAATACAAAATCATGATTAGCCAAGAACTTTAGAATTTTGATCGATAAACAAATCCGTATATACCCCATGCACAATCCAGTATACAAACAAATCTGGGTAGAAAACACGTATGCCAAAAATCACAATTCCACGATTATGACCCACAGAAGAAAATTGGAGCGAGTCGGCCTCGACTCGGCCGCGGAACCGCAGCCAAACACACTGTTTTTCCACAGTTCCGCGGTGGTCTTGAGGAACTACGAACTCGATTTTTTCCTCTGTTCTTATAAATGCCTGCTTGTATTTTTAAGGCCACTGAAATAATTTTTTGAGCAGTTTTGTAAATCGACAGCAAAGCATGTATTGGATTTTGATTTCGGGCAATTTTTTGTCGATCGAATTTCTAACTAGATGCTAACTAGCTAGTTAAGGTTTAGTAGTCTCTGATACTATTGTAAGTCGATATCGCGCATCCCACGCACTTGTGGGGAGGCGGAATTTACAAAATACGATTTTCTTACTTCGCAACACCAACTTTAACTCCAGGATCTTAACAAAAAACTTAACTAGGTAAAACTACTAGAAGGTTCTAACTATTAAGAAAAGTGTTATATCTCCTTGTTAACAAGTCCATCGGGTCTTCTTCTTCTCCTCTTCTTTAGCTCCTCAAATGTCGGATCAAGCTTGCAACGTCGGCATCTTCGTGTCGAAGATGATCCACCCGAAAGTCTATACCTCAAGCTCCAATCTATAAACCGAGGTAACTAAGGTACTTAGTTTGCTAAGCTAAGTAGCCTAGAAGATATATAGTATCTAATAGAGTGTTTTATCTCATAAGACCCTAGGGTTCACAATTCATGTGAGGGATAGGGTCTTGAGGAAGAAAGGGAGGGAAAATATGAAAAGAGAAAGAGAATAGCAAATGAACTAGGTTATGGCAAGTGAAGAATGGATCCTCTCTTCACTCATTCAAGCAAGGATTATTTTCATATAGAAAATATCAACCATGCTTGAATAGTGAGTCCAAACAAACAAACAAATACTAAGAGCCATGCTTCACCCTATGCCATGTATGTCTCCAATTTCCACCTCATTAATCTATTTCTCAAAAATAGATAAACCAAATAATGAGATGTCCCCTTTTAGAAGCATGCCATGTAAAATTATAAGAATGCCCTTACCGTATATACATACCCGTATTCGTATTCCAAAAAATACGAATACAATGAGATGATAACAATCCAATAATATAATACTAGGATCCAGCTTAAATCAAAGCCCACTAGTATTATCCGCCCGAACGACATCCGTGTAGCCAGTAAACGTATGTGATCGGAACCCTGCCGTAAAGCCATACGTCCCGATGCAGGGAAACCCTCTATGTGGGACTCTGAAGTCTCGACAGTATGCTGGCAGTGGGTTTAACCACAAGTCCGTCAGTAGTAAAAGCTACACATAACGGCTACCCAGGTATCTGTCGATAAGATGGCCGATGAGCAAACTCATCTGAACTCCTAATGAGCCTATCTGTGACAATCTCCATACAGTCTGGTCTGTTCGTCTAAGATACTCGCATATTGGGCTTAAGGGGTGGTAACCGTCAAACCCCTAACTGCGCAATAAGTCATGTCTGGGTAGAGCTCAATACACCCTGAGAAACTACTGGAGTACCTACCATTAAATCTCTCTTTCCCTGGTCAGAGACTTTGTGTAATGGCTTTCCGAACACAGCGTGATATCAACCCCCAATATCGGGAGAATCGAATCCTATCTAACCAGTACTGCCTCCCAGTGCTTCGGGACTGCACCCAACTACTACATGTTTGCATGACTCCTTTGAGCTGTGGTAGGGAAGTAATCTAAGTGCAGTGGTAACACACTCGAGACGAATAGCGATGTCAAGTCAACGGACTAACCTGTACTCATGTCACCTGGGAATTGCTAACTAACAACGGGTATAATACCAACCAGCAGCTCCCAATGAGTCCATCCAGTATAACTCATAATCCAATGAGCACCTATATACTATCTCCAGTACAACATACCAATGGCTGTGGGATAGGCCATCTCCCATGCTGGGATGAGAAGCGTATACACTAGTCTACTCTGGAGTATCGATGCCCCGTCTCGATAATCCTACAACTATGGATCTGTACAAGGATGTGCTTATAGACTACCTAGCCCTCACTAGTGTGACTGCCATCACAACGCTAGTAGTTAAGCAAAAATCCTACGAACTCTACCAATATGTATAAGCGATATGCTGAAAGAAACATATGCACATATTGAGATAGAATCAAACCAAGTAGCATACTACCATATTGAGCAAGACTATTATTATAACTGTGAGTATCCCAAGCTTCCAATATGAAATATACAATCCAGTATGATACAATAATGGCCTTTAGGGCATATATCACTAACAATTGTTAAGGCAAAAAGTTTGTTAAAACAAGAGTAAGGTTAGCTCATTACCTAAATAATGGTTTGAGGGTGATCCTAATCTTGCAAGGCTTCAAGATGAAGAATTTGCTCACTCAAGACTCATGAAAGGATAAAAATTTGGATTTTGTGATAATTTGTGATGGATTTTTTTGTGGTGATTTGCGTGGGATTTAGGAGGTAGAGAAGGGTTTTCTGAAGGGAGTGAAGAAAAGAGGAAGAAGAAATGATGAAGAGAAGGAGAGAAAGAAGAAATGAAAGAAATGATGGCTATCATTAGCCATGCATCCATTTTCTCCTCATTTATTCCCTCATTAAAGCACCATCACCTAATGTCCTCCATTATTCTTTTTTTTGCTTTTCATAAAACCATTTAATTAGTTAAATTTTTATGAAGCAAATTAGGGTTTAAGTTTTCATGGCTAAAAAAGTGTTTTAACCTAAATTAACATGTTGCTAATACTAGATTAATATGCATATATGTGTGTGTGTTTATGTGTGCGTATATTTTAAAAATAAATAAATAAAAATATTTGAAAATAATTATTAACTAAGTTTATTGAAAAACCCATGTTATATCTCTTAATTAAATTATAATTAACTCTAATCAAATTTTAGGATGTTACGGAACTTGTTTAAAAAAAATTCAAAGACCAAAAAAATCTCACATCGTCTACTACTAGTTTCTTATATTTGAGTTGCTCTGATACCATGTTGGGTTTCCTAGCGTCCTGGCCGCTGTCCGTGGCCGTTGGGAAATGAAAAGTTTTGACTTTTAAAAAATCTGACGCTAGAAAACACTACCCAGAATCTAACAAAATATCGAAACTAGCTAACTAGAAGAATCTAGCTACTGCGATAAGGAGTTATACCTAGAGGTTCGTGTCCTTCGGGTCTTCACTCCTCTTATTAAGCTTTTAAGGTGTCCTTGATCAAACTTGATGGTCGGCTTCCTCGGTCCTAGATGATCCACCTAGAAGTCCTTGATTTAAGCTCCTACCTCTAAAAAGAGTAAACTAAGCAAACTATTTTGCTTAGATGATGTAGTAATATTTAGTGGTAATTTTCTATCTCAAATCCTTTGGTTCTTAACACATGAGAATGATAAGTATTTAGAACAAAAGAATGAACTCAAGATGATGAGAGGAGAGCTAGAAAAGAAAAATGATCTAGTCTTGAGAAGAAGAATGGCTAAGTCTTTCCTATAAAGCATTTTCTTTTCTTTTTCAAAAAAACAACCATACTCCGATAGTGCTTGCAATAAATACAAGGCCATGCTTCATCCATGCCTTACTTTTCCACCTCATTTTCTATTTTCAAGAAAATTTAAAAAAATGCATGATGAGGTGTCATCTTCTAAAAAGTATTTTGTATAAATAAAAAATACTTTCTACCCTATATGCATACCTGTATTCGTACCGAAATACGAATACCCAAGAGATAGAATAATACTACTAATATAATACTAGTATTAAATCAATATCTGATTTAACAAACCGGTTTAATCCTAAGACCGCTAGAATTATTAACCGTCCGATCGTAAACCCGGATAACATTAGAATATACATATCGAAATATGTATATGTAAATTATTAAATCAATACTTGATTTAATAATCCGGGTTAATCCCAAGCCGGATACTATTATCATTCGATCGGAATCCTGCTCGATCGAAAACCTAGATGACACTAGAATATACATATCGAAATATGTATATGTAAATTATTAAATCAATACCTAATTTAATAATCCGGCTTAATCCTAAGCCGGCTAGTATTATCATTTGATCAAAAACCTACACATATAACCATACGATGACTATATCGTTTCGCCTGAACCAGAGAAACCCTTTATGTGGGACTCTAAAGACTCGACAGTATGCTGGCAGTAGGTGTCACGCCCCGCTTCTCAAAAGTACGGAAACAGTGACGTGCCAAGATTCGCAACCTAACTGTGTCGAGAGTGGTCTTTTCTCGATATAGTTACGTTAAATGTATAAATAATCATGCAGGCAATGTACCAAAACTGGTAATAAAAGCATAAGCATTTAATTCCATTAACTAAAATTATTACATCCCAAAGTACTGAAAGCAAACCAAATAGTTTGATTAAATTGATTAAAAGAAAGAAAGCCCTAAACAGGTAAGCAACAGAAGAGCTATCTTGATACTCTTGCGTCAACTCCACGTAGTCTTCATTAGTGGGCTACATTCCATCGTCTCCTTCTCAATCAACCTCGTCTTCATCTAACGGACGTTCCAAGGATATAGAAAGGGAAAGGAAGTCCGTCAGCGGGTTACACTCGGGTAGGATTTTCTCAACAGAAAGTAATGGTAAAGAGAATAAGTGTGTGTAATATATGATGTCATATGTGTGTAGAGGTATGACGTATGTATTGTAAGTATTTGGTAAATTAAGGTATACTGCGTATGGCAACTACAGGTAATATGTTCATTTAGTTTGTTAGACAGGGGTAGCAAGTTCTCGAGGTTATTCCGTTCGAGCCACGGAACACGGTTGGGGACGGTGAAATGTACTCTTCCACTTTCCAAGATCTGATCGAGTAATAGGGGAATCCGAGTCCGTATACTACCTTGTCAAATCAAACTACCCAGCTCCGTTTTATTTAGTGTGAGAATTAAAATTAGTGCGTATATCATCTAGGCATGGAATGTTATTTGTCCATGTTGGGACTGTTCAATTCATTTGTAGTAGTCGTCCATGTTGGGACTGTTCACCCTGTCTGCAGGGATCCTCATTTGTAATAGTATTCCATACCTAGGTTCGCACATTCTAATCCTAATCGTATCGTAGGTCATGTCGTGTGATTTGTCAAAAGTTGGATTTAAGTAGATGATATCTTAGTCGATATGGACTTCCACAGTCGTGGGTTATATCTGGTTCCATTATAATTGTAAGGTAAACATAGTATTTTATAGAAACCTTAGTTTATAATGGACTATGGTATTTTATTGTAATTATTGTTTATATAAAACAATGGTATTTTTGGGCAAAACATTGTTTTATGAAGTGCCATGGTATTTTAGGGTAAAGATTGTGATGCTTTAATAAGAATAATCCTTTATAAAAGAGTATGGTATTTATATGGTATATTAACGTAAATTATCTTTTGTTATAGAGGTTGTGCTATTTTAATCTATTTTAATAAAAGAATCTCCTTTATAAAAAGGTAAGAGTATTTTAGTGAAATTCTAAAAACTTAACTTTTGAAATTATGGGTATTTTTGGTAACGTTTTACTTCTTAAAGGTGTCTAATAAAAATCTAGTTTTAGGATTATTATTGATTTTTACAAGAAAACCCTAACTTTTAAAAGTTCAGGATATTTTAATAAAACTAATTACTCTACCAAATTCATGGTATTTTCGTAAAAAAATTATGATTCAGAAAAGTTCGTGAAATTTTAATAAAAATATCACTTGGAAAGATTTAGGGTATTTTAAGGAAAATATTATTTTCCCAAAGTTCATAGTATTTTAATGAAAATATAAATTCTTAGGAGTTGATGGTATTTTTGTGAAATACCCATTTTAGTGAAAATATGGTTTTACATGTTTACCATCAATTTAACTTTAAAATAACCAATATATAAAAATTTACGATAATTTTTCCATGTTTTAATAATTAAGGAACTAATTATCGATAACATTTATTTAATACCGTAGAATAATTACATTTATTACTGCAAAAGTTTTCCCGGTCATGATAGTCACTTTACGACATAGTTCCATATGTCCAAGCATGAATCTGTGGTTTTTCGTTACCCCGTGATTTTATCGTGAAGGATAACTGCTAAATGTTTGTTATATTATTAGGGTTTAATATCGTTTTTAATCATCAAAGCCCGTAAAATAGATAATGAAGTGAAAACTTAATAATTAGGTCCTGGAATTTTTTTCATAGATAGATATTTTCATAATGAAGATAACAAGGGGTCAAGTGTTGAGAGATACTTCCTGAAATGAGCTAGGAAAATGAATGTCGGTGAGCGTCGGGTTGTATGAGAAAAGGTATATCATGAAGCTGAGAATTCTTTTGCCTTTAGAACTGGTCCAAAGTGTAAAAAACTCGAAGAGAAAACTATGGAAATATTTTGAGATTTTTGTGTTGAACAGATATTTTTTGGGAAATTTTATAAATTCAAGACTATTTATAGGGATTTTCTGGGATAAAAAATCCCTATTATTTTCCCCGGCCGCTACAGGAGCCGACCCCACGAGCCAACAAGATCCAGATCATTGGTCGACCAGATCCAACAACCCACATTCTATCATGCATGAGTTGGCGTGGGCACCGGCTCGAGTTGGCGCTGGCGATCCTGACCATTGGATCCTTGATCCAGCGGTTCAGTTCATATATATATATATATATATATATATATATATATATATATATTATTTTATTTTATTTTCCTTTTTTTCTTTTATTAAACTGTCGGCATAATCTAGGCCGTTGATTTTTAGATCCGACGGACCAGATTCATTCTCGCTCTTAAAAATTACTAAAATTAGTTTTTAATATTTAAAACTGCTTTTAAAAATTGTTTTTGGCTTCTATAAATTATTTTAAAATAGTTAAAAATAATATAAAATTTTGGGAAAATTATAGAAATTGTATTTTGATATTTTATATCCTTTGCAACCAAATTTGGTCCAAAATAGCCCCCCTTGTCGGTTTTCAAAACTTTTCGCTTCGATAAAAAAGTCCATTTAAATTCTTAAAAATTCCCTAAAATTCCTTAAAATCATATTAATTCATTTTAATCATGGAAAAATATTTTTAAAGTGTTTTCTACCAATAGAAGCAGTAAAATAATTGTTTTAATCTCGAAAAAAATTATAAAGCATTTTTATTACGTATATAGAGTACACGGTCGTTACAATCTACCCTCCTTGAAATAATTTCGTCCTCGAAATTCTAGAGGTAAGCAAAAGAGTAGTTACATAGAAGAAGTTACAAATCGATGGGGATAATGTTCCCTCATCTCATCCTCCCTTTCCCACGTGGATTCACCCGGAGAGTGCTTCCTCCACATAACTCTAATCAGATGGACTGTCTTGTCCCTCAATGTCTTCTCCTTCCAATCTTGGATCTCGACTGGTTGTTGTTCATAGGTTAGGTCAGCCCCTACTATGATTTCGAAATGATCCAAAATGTGACTGGGTTACCGACATACCTCCTTAACTGCGAGATATGAAAAACGTTGTGCACGCCCTCCAAAGAAGCTGGTAAGGCTAGGCGATACGCAACCTCCCTAACTCGTTCGAGGATGTCAAATGGCCAATGAATCGCGGTCCGAGCATTCCCCACTTTCAGAAATGTATCACTCCGCGATTCGGTAAGATCTTAAGGAACACATGTTCACCTGGTTGAAATTCTAGGTGCCTCCTTTTGCATCTGCCTAATGTTTCTGTCGATCCTGAACTATACGTAGCTGTTCCCTTATGGTTCTCACCACTCCTGATGGGTTCCATAGCACCCTAACTAGGATTTTTGGGGCATCAACTATACAATTTTAAAAAACCTAGAGAGCTATGCAACTCATGCCAAGGATCTAACTAGAAAATTAGGAGTAAAGGAAGCATGTAATCAAATATTACACTAAATGAATGAGGAATACAACCTTTGTAGACCAGTCCTTCACTTCTAAAACCCTGTGTAGTAGTCCTTTCGCTCCAAGTAGTGAACACCCGAACTCTAGTAAGGATCTGTTCCCCCCAATCAGAGCAAAGTTCTGTTCAAATTTTAAATTTTGAAATGAAGCAGCGCTGCACTTGATCAGTTGAAAATATTGCATTTTTAACATATCAATTTCCCTACTATTTGCAATCATCTAAAGGTGTTTGGTATGAATATAGCACATATTAGTAAAACGACTGTAAAATACCAAATAGCTTGTGTTATATATTATAACCGGCACTTTGAGGGAAATTGAGTGTTTATCATTGCACGCATTATCTTTGTATAGTACAACACTTGTCTCGAGAATCTGTGCAGGAAATTCCAGGAAAAGAGCCGAAACTGATAAAAGTGCTGATAAAAATACGCCAAGTCCAAGACTTGAGATCTAACAGTGAACTAGAGAGAATTATAAGATTCCAGACATCAGGAAACAGCACTAAAGTCACCACAAGTGTACCATGGAAATTTGATGCACAGATACCTTCAATGGGCCGTGGATCCGCGGCCAATAGGTACTTCCCGCGGCGGATCTGTGGCTATATGCTGACGTCATCGTTCCAAATTTCCCCACGTGCTTTTCCATAACATCCTCAGCTTCCAGAAGACTCCAGATGACCACGTGGCTTCATCCAGAAGGCTCGGCCTAACAACCTTACCCAAGAATATTCCTCTTTCTAGAATATTCCCTCCAACAAACTTCTTCTAGAAGCCTCTCTCTAACAACCTAGCTTTGGAGGGAAGATTCAAAATGAGGGATTATAAAATGAGATCTAGATCTAGGGTCTTGGGTTGTTGATTTTAGAGCTAGCTAGTTAGTTAGTTAGTGAGTGGTTCATTTTGGAGGGAAAAATTGTAGATCCAAATCAAAATTCAAATCAAATTGAGTGAAACAATTTGATTGAGATCAAGATCTATCGAGTGCCAATTCAAGCAAAAAGCCATCAACCTTTTAGAAGCGGCGCCGATCTTCAACCGAGCAAGTGATCCAAGACGATCCGCGACTCACGGAGACGGTGCGAAGCTAAATTCGACGATCGAGTTCTTTCCTCTTGTAGTTCTTGAGCGAATTGTAACAAAATTGTTGAATAATAAAAGGTGAAATTTCTTTATCTTGCTTATCTCTATATTTGAGCATTATGATTAGTTTTCAATTCTTGATTGATTTTGTTGTTATGATGCTTGAGTAAAAACTTCGCTCGTGGAGGAGTCGAGAGAATAGATAGATGATGATGATTAGATCTTGAAACAATTCTTAATTCCTATAAGTTTTGTAAACTCTTGTAAATTGAATCATTGACATTCTAGTTATGAGCGAGATGCTTTCTTGAATGTTTTCGCTCTTAATTAAAGATCAACGTTCGATAATTCAATTTACTAGAGGCTAGCTTTTGAATGATAATCATCGAAAGGACAAAGGATGAGATGAAGAAACCCTAGTTTCTTCGATAGATCCTTAAACCTCGTTGATCGTCATCGATCTAGCATCAAATCATTAATGGATAAGAAAACGTAATCACAAGTCCTCATCACTTATATAGATTCGATCGATTCCTATGAGCCTCATTACAAATCTTGATAGTTCATTAGATTTGGACATCTCCTAGAATTTTATAGATTCGTGATCTTTAGATCTAGTTCTTTACTATTTTTGAAACTAAATTTCAAAATTCTTGAATCTATTTTCTTGCAATTTTTCTTTTATCTTTTCATTTCAACTCATCTAAAACGAAAGCAAGCAAAACACACAACTCAGTGGACGATCTGTATTCATTAACGCGCTACATCGACACCATTAATTGATTGCGGTATAAATTTCTTTGATTGTGATCTTTACACATTTTCAAAACATGACACACAAAGAAAGAATCATTCAATCAAATGGCGCCGTTGCCGGGGATGTGTGCTATTTTGTTTGTTTTTGTTATTTGAGTTGAAAAATTATTATTCCATCAAATTTTCATCCAAGATTCGCTTCAATTGGTTAACGATTAGTGTTTGAATTTTTGCGAGGGAATCTGGAATCATATCAGCAGTGAGATCAAGATTCAAAGAAGATCTGAAGAATCCAGAGAAGCACAGGGACCTACACAAAAAATTTCGAACCCAAGATCCCCCATAGCGCCGCGGATCCGCGGCCATAGTAGTGTTTTTGCGGCGGAACCGCCGCCGTTTAGGGTTTGTGCTGTGCCAAAATTCTCAGGTTTGCTCTTTGTTCTCCCCTCTTCTCTCTGATCTTATCCAATAATCAATTTCTTGCAGGATTCTTTGCAAAAATTCAGCGCCGCTAAAAAATAAATTTGTTGCGATTCTTGAAATTGGTTGTTTGCATATTTTAATACGGAAATTAAGGGGCAAAGACTAAATTCAGATTAGTTGGGGAGTTCATTACCCTTCCTAAGCCCCGGAAATCACAAACTTGCATCCGCATCACCCTAATTAATTAAAAAGTATCTAGACAAGACTCTAAGGACCGTCGCGCTCATTTAGGACAGAAAGAGGTCGTGGGTAATCTATTGCTTATCCACGTTTCTTTTGTGGTGTCTAAAGCAAGTGTGTCTAAGGCAAGTGGTTACTTAATTAGGCACACTACTTACGTAGTGGAGAACCTACCACTTACCTGGAACTTACCTGGCCACAGGAAGGACAAAGAGACAGTAGAGGATTTATCCTGCGATTTGTCTTCTGGAAGTCTAGGAGCGGTCTAGAGACTTGACCTAGGTGACTATTAGATATAGGGTTGCTTGTGCATGTTTGTGTGAATTTTCATAAATCCGTCCTTTTTTAAAAATAAACCAATTATCCCCCCCTTTTACCCTTTTTCCCCTTTTCCCCCCTCTTCTCTTCTTATAATGGGTGACCCGAACAGAAAAACTCTTGCCAAGCTTTGTTGTCCACAACCGGATATGCTTGTTTTCGTAATCCCTTCGGTATACCGTCCGGCTCTTCCATGTCCTTAAGAGATCGGATAGAACAAGCAGGTAGAAACAGTTGGCCACCTCAGTCTAAGTCCTATCAACCGTATCCTAATTCTACATCCGTTTCTACTCTGAACGAGGAAGCCCCTAGACGAATGTCCATTGCTGAGCATATAGCTAGGGCTAGAAGCCAAAGTTTCAATCCGAACCAATATCTACCGTATCCTAATTCTACACCCGTTTCAGTTGATACTCCGAGTGAGGATGCCCCTAGACGCATTTCCATTGCTGAGCATATAGCTATGGCTAGAGGCCAAAGTTTCAACCCGGACCAATATCAACCATCACCTCCACTTTCCAAAGAAGAATTTCATAATCGGTTTATGGTATGTATGATGTCCAATAACCAACTGACGAACCAATATAAAAATTCTTCTTATCACAATGTTGACCCTACTCCTACCCAATTTTCACAACCATTCTTTTCCTATCAATCCAATCCAACTTTTCCACCTTCTCTAAACGGTCCTTCTAATCAGTCATTTGGGAGTTTTTATCCACCAGAATTTCAATCTTATACTGGAACTCCTTATCGACCCAAGTCTAATCTTGAGCGGACATTAGAAGAAGGTTTAGTGATGTTGAACCGCATCAGAGAGGAATGGAAGGGAACCATGATTAAATATGATGAACCAGCCTAAAAATTTTCAAGTACATAATTCGAGCATGGGACAAAATGAGAATTTGGGTAGTGAGAGAGAGCTTTACACCTTTCCTAATCAAACATTCCCTTTCCAAACTGAAATCCACAACTCCTGTTTCACAGATTCATCGAGTGCACCAAAAGATTCACCAATTAACGATAGAATGTATGACAAGTTGTGTAATAATGCAATGTTTGATTTACCCGACTGTGAAGGGTCCATTTCAAGTGAAACCATGCCAAATCCTTATGATCTCTACACTTCCACTCTTGAACCAAAATTGATTGAAAACCATTCTTTGCTTGAGGTGTTCGAGAATCTTAACCTTTACTTGAATGAGGTGATTGACGATGGGGATATTGATTTGATCTCAAAAACTATCTATTACCGCAATCAAGAACGGCGTCGCTTTGCATCTAGCCGGTGAATACGGGTCGGTCCACAGGGATGTTGTGAATTTCCTAGTCGCGCTTACGAGTTAATTCCAAACGGTGTTCGGATTGATTATTAAATCTAAAAACTAAATTAATCTATATCTAAATCTTGCTAGGGTTAAGTCTAGGTTAAGTTTGGAAAGTCAATAAATCTCACCGCTTTCTATACCCATATGAAGATCTAATTAGGTGTTATGGTAATTATTAATAAAATGGATTAGAACCATTTGGGAAGATGTTTCTTCCTCTAGGTTCTTGTCCTTCCTTTAGAAATCCTTACCCTAACCTCCATGGAAAACCATCACAACCGGGCCTTTATACTACGGTATCACCACTACCTCGATGGATAGGGTGCCGTAGGGAGCGGTATGTGCATGTATGCATGAAGTCCTATGAAAATATATGATGGGCAAGAAAGGGGATGAGAGATCTTCGTCTCTCAAACCTTCCCCAGATCTAACCCTAACAAGCAAGGAGACTACTCACTCATTAGGGAATTTAAAAACATTTATCTAGGGCAGAGAATAAAAGATTAACTAGGGCAAGGAATTAAATTTATCTAGGGCAAGAATAGAAAATTAACCCAGGGCAGAAAATAAAGAACTTACAAAAAATGATGCTCTCCAAAAGAATGCTGAAATTTATTAATGAATGGAGGCATGAAAAGAATACAATGATTTGGGCTTCTATTTATAGGAGATAGAAACCCTAGGTTACAATTGATTCGCATGTCTACATTTACCAAAATATCCTTAGGAAGACCTAGTCAAAGTAGACTTACAAGCTTTGGTAAAATTTTATGTCTGGAAATTTTGGAACTGATTCTGGGCTTCTTGGGCTTTTTATTTCTTTGGATCTTTATTCAATTTGGCTTCTCTATTTCTTCCAGATCTCCAGTGAACAATTGCAGTGGACTTTTAACCGTTTGCTTTATAATCTTGGACCTTGCGTTGCCTTGTACTGATCTTTTGTGTAGGCTTGATTTAGATCCTTCTATTTATTGGTCAAAGTCCCTTTTTGTGTCATTTTTTGTCTTTTTCACTGTTTTCGCTCCAAGAACCTGTAACCTGTAATATGTAGCATACATGCATCAAAAGCACCTGTTTATTTATAAAAAGAATAAGAATGGGGAATATAATAATGCAATATTATGGTGTGAACAAATACCCCCAAACTTATCTTTTGCCCGTCCTCGAGCAAACTTATTTTTATTCACTAAAATCCTAACCGCACTTTCGCAGGGAAACACGATTGCACTGAGCACATGCAACAAGCCGTTAAACCTCTAGGTGTCCCTAGTAGGAGGAGTGTTGTCTCCTGAAGGTTTTCAGCGGATACTACCCACAAAATCCTATCAATTCGGCTTTTTGACTTTTGTTCTCCAATTAGGTTTTCTAACAAGGAATTCTATTATCGTCCACTCGTAAATTATCCACCCATATACTTCACACTTCCTCATTATTTAACTTAAGATTATATATGTTCTGCAGATCTACTTAGCTTTCGGCATTTCTTAAGTTTTCCTTCTAGGGTTCCATCTCCACTTAGGAATTTCTATCAACCCTTACTAAAGATACAAGTTCTATTCTTCACTCCTTTCTCTCATCTAAACTCCAATCACATATCCCCACGTGTGTGTAAATATCACCCCTACACTTGGAAATTCAAATCAAGCAATCGTACTCTTGTCCATTGTCCAAAGCACTTATTAATTGTTGAATTTCGCTTACACATCCTTCATGCGACCGTTAATACTTCTTGAGGTACCAAAAACCGATTACAAGATGCGTTAGCACTTTAAAGCGTACTTCCTAGTCTTGTAACACCCAAGACTTTAGCAGTGACTCCCAAACCAGTTGGTCTAAGGCACTAGGTGATGAAGCACCCTCGCTAAATATTTTTCTATTTTTTAGCCTTAAGTAATCACAAAAACCAGTGTCCATTTTTTTTCTTCATTCACTTTTTTTTTCATTTTTATTATACTAAGGACTTTAGACAAGAGCATTTCAAGGTATTCTCTACTATTCAAAGTTTCAAGGTGTGTGATTGTGCAATTTGTAGGGTATATGTTTTCAGAATCTAGACTTCAGCTAGGAATTATCTTTCAAACTTGTACTCTAATAAAAATTTCAATATTTTTCCCTTGTTTCGACTTAGCCCAAGAAGTGAACCCAAAATTTGCCTATTTCTAAATAAACTACAAAAACATATACTTTCTACCGTTAAACTTTAAGGAAGGTTATTTTTAGGGTTTTTAATTTACTAAGTCTAAGATCTAGTTGTTCCTAGCTAGTTAACCTATCTGTCAAACTCAAGTCAACTAGCCAAAATTGAATACATTTATTTTTATAAATTTTTAAAATTTTCAATTTTTATGGGTTTTCAAATAAGTATGCAAATGCAAAAATATGTACAAATGAATGCGAAGGAAGAAGACGTACCGAGCATACCCCCAAACTTGAACTTGACAGTGTCCTCACTGTCATGCTAAACCACGAGGGTCAAAATGCCGGTAATCCCCTGTTTATTTATTTATAAAAAATTTTATATATATTTTATTTAATGTTTTGAAATTTTATTTTTGTTTTTATAGAAAAAGAGAACAAATATATATATATATATATATATATATATATATATATATACACATATATGCAACAAGATTCCCCCCAAACTTAAGCTTGGCCTTACACAAGCCAAAGGTTAGCACCAACCATTCAAAAATCTTATTGTGGTAATGGTAGGGTTGGTGAAAGAATGGGGTGTAAAGGAAAGAAATGAGAAACACATGAGACCGTGTGGAAAGAAGAATGGAAAATGGTCTCGGCGGAGGAGAAGAATGGCGGAAAGGAGAAAGAAGTGGAGTACGATCTTGAGGGTCTAAATCGAGTGAATAAATTAGCGCAATATGTGATGACCGATGTGTTAAAAGCGATTACGCTAACCTATCAACCCGTCGAGAAATGGGATCAAATCCCTCAAGATTCGCAAGGAAATGTGGGTACACCGAACTTGGTTTACGAGATGAAAGCTTAACGGTCTCATGTACGGTCGGAACAATGGGAAGGACGAAAGGGAGTGAATTAGGGATAATATCATCCTCACCGTAGTAAACTGTCTCGAACTTGAAAGATTCCATCAATGGTTCGAAACTACTGTAAGCAACCGAGTCTGATGGTTCAATTAAATCATCTGAAAATGTAAAGGACTCAAACTCGGGCGGTGAGTCATCAACATCGTCCGGAAAAGTGAAACACTCGTACGTGTTATCGGCTGTGAGAACTATGTCAGATTCAAAGGAAAAATTTTCAAGCTCACAGTCTTCAAGCGTGGTCGGAACGATGGAAAGGAGGGAAGGTGATATAACTGTGAAAGGTTTAGGAGGATAAATTGGAAAATCAGACACGTCAAACAAAAATGATTCAACCTCAATATGATCCTCAATACTATCCTCATAATTCTCCTCAAAATTCAACTCATCCATGCCATTATCATCAAAGTCAAGACGCATATGAGATTCGGGAGAAACATTTAATAACTCGGGATGATGATTTGAACATAAAATCTCAATTAAATCGACAGGTTCATCATCCGAAATATTCCCGGCGTCTATATCCTCAATCAAGTGAAAGTCAATTTTCTTAGACACCTCATCAAAAGCATGGATATCTATCGATTTAGGTTCTAGATGGGAGGTGTAAAGATCGAAAGGATTAGGTGTGGTTTCACTCAAAAGGGGTTCCTCACAATTTGGCAAATCAAACACTACAAAATCGCACAACTCATCATTTTGGACACATGTTTGAAAATTGGAGTTGTTGGATTCAATTGGGTATGGGTAGGTTTGATTTGGAAATCCTCTCTCATTCTCACTCTGCCCAACCGCCTCCTTATACATTGAAAAATTTGAAGCTAGCGGGAAACTAGCTACCGATTCAGCAGGTTGCATAAGGGTGGCCACGGGCGCTTCCACATTCCTAACCATTTTGTTTGTTGCTGCGATATACGCCTCCAACGACTCTTCCAAACTAGACTTGGGTGGTAAGGGGGTTTCGGTAAAAGATTCGAAATCGTGTGGATATGCAAAACTCCCAACAGGCTGTGTAGAAGCAGTGTCTAGTGAAGGTGGGAAGGTCGGGTAGGACTGGTAGGAAATGGGTGGTTGGGCAGGGGTAGGGTCAACATGTGGATAAAAAGATGGATAATCGTGTGGATCCTTAGAACTGGATGAGTGGAGAGGGGTGAAAGATCGGCGGCGAGATTGAGCAATATGCTCAGCAATAGATATCGGCTTAGGAGAGACGGTAGGACTTGAAAAAGTGGTATCAACATATGGAGGTGGTAAAAGTTGACTTGGTTGACACAAAGTGGGTTGAAAAGTCAAACTGTTTCCCCTAGACGCCTCTATTTGATCTTTCAAAGATATTATAGGCAAGGAAGGATCGTCTTTAAATTGACCGAACAAATTGATGTACGACGCAAAATTAGGTTCGGGATACCAAAGTTCGGCAAGTGATTTATTATGTGGGGTACCCATGTTAGAAGAAAGGGAAAAGAAAGAATGTTTGTTGTGGTGCAAGGATTTATTTGCGGCAAAAGTTGGCAAGTTTTCTAATAAAAAAAATTTCCTTTTTTTCTTTTTCTCTTTATGTGATTTGTTGCAAAAAGATTTTTGAGACAAGATATGCAACAGAAAAAATATTACTTGCAATCAATTTCTAGTTTAAACGAGGCACAAAAATCCTGCACAAGATTGTTATTTGGAAAGAGAAAGATTTTTAAAGCGTACAAAATCTTGCAGGAATTTTTCAGAAAATATATGGAAATTTTTGCAGAGGAGGAACAGAGAAACTTACAGAGCTTTTTTTTCATGCCCTGAACCGACCAGGACGCGGCAGTTCCGCGGCCAGAAGCTGGGTCGCGCGGCGGTTCCGCAGCCGGAATGGTAGCTTCGGCTTTTTCTTTTTTTGACCAGATTACCGCGATTCTTCTTGTTGACTGGTCCTCCAAATTTCTTCTGTTCCTCGGTTGTTGTGATCTTCTGTTGTTCCGATCTGTTTTTTTTCTGTTCAGCTTTCTGTAGATTTCCATATCCGAATTTGTATATAGATCCTGCAAAATTCAAACAACAAAGTACCCTTTCCAAAATAACAGATAATATATTTATATATTTTTTCAGATTTTTATGATTTTTTTTAATTTTGATTAACCCGAAATTGCAAAAAAGAAATAACACGCCATCCCCGGCAACGGCGCCATTTGATTTGATCTCAAAAACTATCTATTACCGCAATCAAGAACGGCGTCGCTTTGCAGCTAGCCGGTAAATACGGGTCGGTCCACAGGGATGTTGTGAATTTCCTAGTCGCGCTTACGAGTTAATTCCAAACGGTGTTCGGATTGATTATTAAATCTAAAAACTAAATTAATCTATATCTAAATCTTGCTAGGGTTAGGTCTAGGTTAAGTTTGGAAAGTCAATAAATCTCACCGCTTTCTATACCCATATGAAGATCTAATTATGTGTTATGATAATTATTAATAAAAGGGATTAGAACTATTTGGGAAGATGTTTCTTCCTCTAGGTTCTTGTCCTTCCTTTAGAAATCCTTACCCTAACCTCCATGAAAAACCATCACAACCGGGCCTTTATACTACGGTATCACCTCTACCTCGATGGATAGGGTGCCGTAGGGAGCGGTATGTGCATGTATGCATGAAGTCCTATGAAAATATATGACGGGCAAGAAAGGGGATGAGAGATCTTCGTCTCTCAAACCTTCCCCAGATCTAACCCTAACAAGCGAGGAGACTACTCACTCATTAGGGAATTTAAAAACATTTATCTAGGGCAGAGAATAAAAGATTAACTAGGGCAAGGAATTAAATTAACTAGGGCAAGAATAGAAAATTAACCTAGGGCTAAAGAACTTACAAAAAATGATGCTCTCCTAAAGAATGCTGAAATTTATTAATGAAGGGAGGCATGAAAAGAATACAATGATTTGGGCTTCTATTTATAGGAGATAGAAACCCTAGGTTACAATTGATTCGCATGTCTACATTTACCAAAATATCCTTAAGAAGACCTAGTCAAAGTAGACTTCCAAGCTTTGGTAAAATTTTATGTCTGGAAATTTTGGAACTGATTCTGGGCTTCTTGGGCTTTTTATTTCTTTGGATCTTTATTCAATTTGGCTTCTCTATTTCTTCCAGATCTCCAGTTAACAATTGCAGTGGACTTTTAACCGTTTGCTTTGTAATCTTGGACCTTGCGTTGCCTTGTACTGATCTTTTGTGTAGGCTTGATTTAGATCCTTCTATTTATTGGTCAAAGTCCCTTTTTTGTGTCGTCTTTTGTCTTTTTCACTGTTTTCGCTCCAAGAACCTGTAACCTGTAATAATGTAGCAGACATGCGTCAAAAGCACCTGTTTATTTATAAAAAGAATAAGAATGGGGAATATAATAATGCAATATTATGGTGTGAACAGATATATTGATTGATGAACCCGAAATTTTGGATGAGTTTGTTCCACCAATTCATCATATCCTTTCACTTCCTTGTGGTCATCATCTTGATCCTTTAATTCTTCCCAAACCCCAAATACGTCTTGAAGTTGTTGATATTCGTATACCCGAAGATCAGATCGAAATTCAGCCTTCATCTCCTACATCTGGTTTAGCAACACTCGACACATCAATAGGTTTACACATTCCGTCTTCCATTCTCTCTAGTTCTTCTTCTATCCCCGAAATGATAGTAAGTGTTGATGAATAACAATCCGACAATGCAAGTTCGACAATCCCAGAAAGCCAACTTGATTTGGATATTTTTGAAAATGAGGTAGATGAGTTTTTCACCTCCATATATTTCGACAAATCAAGTAGGATAAATTCTGGCACAAAACTTTTTGATAGCAAAATGTTCGATCACATCATCGATGAAAGTTTTGAAGAACTTTTGCTGACGAACTTGAATTTCTAAACAATACGGATTTTGTGATTGATCAACCTCAATTTATAGAAGTTGAACCGCCACCATTCCTTCTTCATAATCATTCACATTCATCTTCATTCTTTTTTTTCTCTAATTTAAAATTCAAACCCTTTCCAGACCACCTCTTATCCCTTCCCCACTTTTTCTTGACTCGATACAACATATTCTTCCACCAACCTATACGCTTTACTGATAAAATCTTTGAATGGTTGGTGTTAACTTTTGGTCTTTGTAAAGTCTTACTTTGACCAAATGACGCACCCCCTCTTAAAATGCTTCATATTGTCTAACTCATGTTTGAGGGGGGTGTATTTTTGGCTCTTGAAAATAACTGTTGTCCTCAATATTGAGAGCCAAAAATAAGTTTGGGGGAGGATTTTCACTTTAATATATTTTGCCCCCATTAATAAATGTCCTTCCAGGCTTACAGGTTTTTTGAGGTTTAGCAGATAGCAACAGCGAAGTCACTGTTGAAAACAAGTTTGGGGGAGGTTTGTGCTTATTTTCGCATCACTTCGCATACTTCGCATAAGCACAAAACATATCATTTAAAACATATAAAACCTATAAAAATTTAAAACACTCTAAGCAGCTCACCACGTGCAAAGCACGTGAGCGCTAGCGCTAAGAGCGCTGCACTCTAAGCAGCGCACCACGTGCAAAGCACGTAAGCACTAGCGCTAAGTGCGCTGCACTCTAAATAGCCCACCACGTGCAAAGCACGAAAGCGCTAGCGCTGGAACTAAATGTTCCTAACCGTTAGATCAAAGATCCAACGAACATGATTAAAAATCATCAATTGACCAGAATAAAATTCTGTTAAGGAATCATTCCTCGCAATCTTTCCAAACAGGAAAGATTGTGCTCTGAAAATCAGAGCACCGTTGGATCAATGATCCAATGGTGATTAAAAATCACCAAGATACAGAATAAGTTCTTATGGGAAAAGATTTCCCAATCTTCTTAAAAACAAGAAGATTGCCTTCTGTAAATCAGAAGCCCTAGGATCAAAGATCCAACGGTGGGGAAATCCCCAAATCAATTAGAGAAAAGATCTCTTCAACTGATTCAACAAATCAGCTTGCCCTATATAAAGGCCCCAAGACTTCAAGTCTGATATAGAGGAACCCTCCCCTCCCCCACCCCCACCCCTAAACTTTGAGAAAGTTCAAAGAGAAGAGAAAAACTCTTAGCAGAAGAAGAATTTCTTCAAGGTAAAAAACAGAGAAATAAAAAATCTCATCAGAAAAAGAACTTAGTTCTTATGCTAGATCATAGATCTATAAGACAAATTGTCTTTCACAAAAGAGATTATAACATTTCATTATAAAAAGGGGGAGAATAATTCAATTCTTTTAGGATCACAGATCCATAAAGGTAAAGCCTTTCACCAAAAACAAAAGAGATTGAAACAACTCCTATGAAAATAAGAACTTTGTTCTTAGATCCATGAGACAAAGTCTCTTATAAGAGAGAATTAATTCTCAGAGCGCAAAGCTGCCTATAAAGAGCCTCAGCGCTCCAATTAAACGAAGCGCCCCAGCACTCCAAAACTAGCGCAGAGCGCTGCAAATCCTTAGCGCTCCAAATTAAAAGAAGCGCTCCATGCTCATTGTCTGGTGCACAGCGCCAAGCGCGTCACGTGCTCCTCACGTGTGTGCTATTTCACAGAAGCGCCCCAGCGCTCCAAATCTAGCACATAGCGCTACAGAGCCTTAGCGCTCCAATTAAAAGAAGCGCTCTGCGCTCATTGACTGGCGCATAACGCCAAGCACGCCATGTGCTCCTCACGTGTGCGCTACTTCACCAGAAGCGCTCTGCGCTCATGATCTGGCGCTCAGCACCAAGCGCGCCACGTGCTCCTCACGTGTGCGCTACTTAACAGAAGCGCTCTGCGCTCATTGTCTAGCGCACAGCGCCAAGCGCGCTACGTACTCCTTACGTGTGCGCTACTTAACAGAAGCGCTCTGCGCTCATTATCTGGCGCACAGCGCCAAGCCCACCACGTGCTCCTCACATGTGCGCTGAGAGAACATAAATTGTTCTTTAAATAATAAAGGGCCCCAGAGCTATGATGAGTGCTTAGCATTCAATAAAAGACAAAAAAAATTGTCAGAAACCAAGCCAATGCTCAGCATTTTAACTGAATGGGCCGAGCCCAAGTTGGCTACAGATCCCTACTTCAGATCAAAAGAGGCCCATATGCTCATAAATCTTTGATCTTAGTCCCAAATTGGACTACAGATCACCCAACCAATATTGGTTCAAGGGTTCATCTCTTCACTCCTCTGATATTTGTCGTTGTAATCTTTCAACGTCTTCAGAGAGGTGACGGGTCCCGACAACCAGACAAACTACGGACTGTGGGGTCCTTAAAGTTATGGACTATGATGTCCTTAAACTTACAAACTATGATGTCTCTAAACTACTACGGACTGTGGGGTCCTTAAACACATGGACTATGATGTCCTTAAACTTTATATACTATGATGTCTTTAAACCGGACCGCAAAGTCCCTAAACTAAAACAATAGAGCCCAAATGCTCTTTTGTTGGATCTAAATGATCCTGTTAAGTAGATCTTAGTCTAAAATTAGACTAACGTATCCTTAACAAATTGTTAAGTTGATCTTAGTCTAAAATTAGACCAACGTATCCTTAACAAACGTTTAAGTTGATCTTAGTCTCAAATGAGATTAACGATCTTTAAACCCAACCCAAACCCAAATCTAAGAAAATACGGATTTGGACTAATCCACGCCCTACGGGCGACAACATAAATTAGTCACCATATAAAATCCATGGGCAACCAAAAATAAAACAATCATACACGACATGAAGTGACCATCTGGAGAAGGAGAAAGTTGTTACTGCGATGCGGTACCGTAATTAACTGCAGGGGCTTGCGCCTATAAGGAAGAGCGTCCCCACAATCAAAACCCCTCAAACGAGGGGGAATCTGACAAAGTCTGCTACAACGGCCGCATCCGTCTAAACTTCCATTATACGGTGCCATAAATCAACTTGGCATCTTTGGAGAGGTGGACGGATAAAACTAAATAGCATCTGCCCCCAAATTCAGGCAAGACGAACCTACGCGGTTCCTTCTCCCGTATTCGGTGGAGAACAGATTCTGGCACGCCCGGTGGGACCTTTTCCTCTTTCCACTCCACACTTCGTGTGTCGTGTTTCGCGAACAAGTCTCGGTTTGACATGGTTGCCTTTGGATGTGAAGTACTAAGATTTGGTATCTTGCTCCGTACAGAAAAAACAGAAGATCAATGGCTTCAAACTGCACTAATTGCAACAACTCCCACTCCATCCTCGCCGGAGGAGTGACTTACGGGCCTCAAGCAGCCTCCCTTTTTACAATGCCCGTGGAACAAGTGACCCAAGCCACCACTTGGCTATTCTTCGGGACCATGATCCCACCAAGGAGCTTCAACGTTCAGATGCCATCACAAGAAGCTGCGAAGAAGTCGGTCTTTGATCTGCATGCAACCACCACGGCCCCTCTCAGCGGGTCGTCCAACTCCAATGCCTCAGCCTTCGATAAACTGGGTCAAAGCTCAAGTGGGCCTACAAAGAGGCTCGCAATACCAGAGAAGGACACTCCAACTCCTGTTACAGTTGAGCTCGTCAAAGATGCTCTCACTTCTCGAAGATCGGCTTTCGACAGGTTAACCATTCCCTCTCAGTGGGCGTCTGTCTTTTACAGGCTGGCGCCAACAACAGGCTCTCATCAGAACAGGGGGCATGGAAAAGCTGATCCAACAATGGAGGTGGTGCCGACCGCTCGGCATGCTCGACGTCGCTACTGGCGCCGAGTGAGGAAAGCTAGGGGTAGCTCCCCTTTTGGACTCACCCCGCCAGCTCCAACGGTGGAAGTTGATGCTGGGAACAGCTTTGAACCACTTAAGAGGATACGCAAGAACTCTCCGAAGGCCGTGCTGAAGAGATCTCCACATGTGGAGAGCGCTACAAAGGCGAAGCTGGAACAGCCCCCTCAGCGGCTGTCCTCCAAAATTCGCAAGGTCTGGCAACAGGTCCAAGACTCCGTGATTAATCAAGACTGCCCCGCCGATAGAAAAAGATGAAAGTTCGGCGAGAAGGGGATTACCCTGTCAAGCCACAGAAGGTGTCATCTGTTTGGGTGCCCGCTGCAACGGCTCCCTCAACTTCGACCGCCCATAAAAGAAGGAGGCCGGAGAAGATCCCTGCGTCTTTGGCAAATAGCAAGGACACTGAATCTAAACGCCCCAAGTTTGAGGACATGGTGGTGCATACTGTTTATATAGCTTCCGAAAATAGGATAGCCATATCTATACGGGTCACCGACCACTTACACGGTCTGTGACTAAGGCTCAGGAGCAAAAACAACAAAAGCTCCAAGAAATGCTGACAGCCATGGCTGCACTCACTGGACTAAAAGCAGGCCCGGAGACATCTTCAAAGCAGCTTCATGAGTAGGAAACGGATGCCGAATTCCTTCGGAGAATGCTTGAGAAGAAAGACAAAGAGGCAGCAGAACAAGCGGCCAACATAAAACAAATAGCCCTTTTATTCCAAGATATGGTGGGCCTGATGATCCAGCCGGACCCTCTAGTAATAATTGAAGATGATAGAGGAGAGACATCAAATCCTCTGCCGACTCTGTCAGCAGCCAAGGAGGAGACTATCTCCAAATCCATGCTCGATGATTATATAGCTCAGCAAATACAAGCTCATCAAGCGAATGAAGCAACCGGCCAAGTCGTCAGAACTGGGCGACCATATCCAGGATGGTACGATCAGTTAAAGTACCCGCCAGGATACACAATTCCTAAATTCCATGTGTACAAGGGGACAGGCAATCCCCATCAAAATGTCACTCAGTTCAGGGCTCTCTACGGCAACACTGGAAGGGATGATAAGTTACTGCTTCGCCAATTCATCGGCAGCTTGGCGGAGACGGCGTTCGAATGGTACTTAGAGCTTCCCAACGACTCTGTCAAAACTTTTACGAAGACGGAATTTTTGTTCACCCAACGTTTCGCCAGGGCTAGCGAGCGCACCCCTATTACAGAGTTAATTAACGCCAGAGTGAAGCTAAGCAAAACATCGGTGCAGTACGCGATACGGTGGCGGAATCTATGGTCGAAGTGCGAGCAGCGCATCAAAGAAGCGCCTGCGGTAGGCATGTTCATGGGTACTCTTGATCCACAGGCGACCATATCCCAGTTCATGATGATCTTCAAGCCAACTACTTTCCAAGCCTTGATTGACAAACTGGCCCAAATGGATCAGATGGGCCATAGACCATCTTCTTCGAAGTTGGAATCTCAAAACGACAAAGGGAAAGGAAAAGCGACCTTCATTGCCAATGCTCAGCAGCAGCCCAGTGGTCCAAAACCAGCTGATCGCCAAGATGATACACGGCGATTCTTCAATGAGAAACTGAAGCGCCCTTATTCGTTTTCCCGGGATAAAACGAGGAGACTGTTCGAGCTGGCGGTGCGCAACAGGCTCATCACCTTGTCGGATCCAAAATGCCCATTACAACCCGGTGAGGCCAATAATCCCAATTATTGTCCCTATCACCAAGTGGTAGGCCATCCAATCGAAGATTGCTTCATCTTCAAAGGTTGGATTGAGGACCAATACCAACAGGGCAGATTCGCACTATCTGAGAATTGGAAAGTAAGCCCGCCTCAGCCGCACGCTCCTAAAAGGGGAGACACACCGGGGGAATCATGCTCCTTTATAGAAGAAGCTCCATGGGAGGTCACTCTTTTAGCCAAGACGAAAAGAATGCTGAAGGTTCTCCAAACATACCCGGCAATCAGGTGGAAAAGTCCGCTGGAACCCGAGATCATTGAAGGAATGCTGAAGCCGCGCCTGACTCCAAAAATTGGTAGCGATAATCAAAACGCTCAGGCCCAGCCGTCAAAGTCTTCGAAGAAGAAGAAGAAGACCAAAAAGCCCGTGAAGCCTGATGACAAGCGCACGGACCTGCAAAAACATATTGATGCGCTGGAGGAATATAACCAGAAGGCGTGAACCCAGGTCACACTCCAAGAGTTTCTCAACCACATCCTTGAAGATAGAGATGGCGATGAAGATGAGGGAGAAGACTCGTTAGACAAACCTGAAGATTATGTGGCAAGATGCCACGTGATCTCTCACTCGTCAGTAGATGGTGAAGAAGCTCCTGATACAGAGAAACTGGGGGCAGATCCCGAACCGGAACTCCTAAGACCGTCAGACAAGTTGATTGACGTATTCCTGAGCGAAGCTCTTCTGAAAAGCAAAGCTGATCAGGAGCGTGAAATCGCCGTATACGAAAAAGCCAAACGTCGGCGACTGAACGAAAGGATTGAAATACCCCAACCGGATAGGAGCACATCGGCCGCCAGCAAAAACAGGTTCAAGACAAGGAAAAGGTTCGCTAAAGACATATCGATGGGAATGAAGCTGCCACCCTCCGAAGGAAACATTCCTGATAGGATACACCTTAACGAAGAGGATGCACATTCAAACTACTGCTTGTACCATCGAAGGAAGACACACCCCACTAAAGAATGCAACGCCTTTAAAAATTGGTAGCAGGGATACGTTGCTCACCGGCAGCATTTTAAGCGGATGAAGCGCAAAACTCGTCGGGAACAAAGAAGCACGACAGATGAGCATAAAAGAACTGCCGGTGAATGTCACATGGTTAATTCTGGAGGATCGCAAGTTCTCACCTTTGGGAGTGATTCTGATGAAGAAATAGCCCTCGGCCCTCTCATCAAGGAATCCATCTCTGAAACAGAAGAGATGAAGACCTGCGAGAACATTCAGCTGCGCAATCACACGCTACCTGAAAAGAATCTCGGACCCGCAAATAAGGGATCGAACAAAAAAGGAAAAAGGAAAAGAAAAGGTCTCTGAGGATATCACCCTCGATGATCGAGTCATCGAGGAGTTGGCAGCCAAGGACCCACCAAAGAAAAACCCTGGCCAGGGATTTCCTATTATGGCCAATCGAGCATAGCGCAACATCAACTCCCAATACCGGGAGAGACAAAACCCCTCTTATCGCTCATTGCCTCTATGTGACTCGGGACTGTACCCAAAAACCACCTTTATGCACGACCTCTTGACCATGGTCTGGTGGAAATCAAAGCACAGTGGGAATCACACAAGACTCTATGACGATCTCGGGTCTACAGACTAACCTGTACCAATATAACCAGAGAACTGCTATCCGACGATTGGTATAATACCATCTAGGAGTTCTCGGCAAGTCCTTTCAGTGTACCCAGTCTCCACTGAGCACCCGTATACCTTCTCTGATGTCAAACACCAATGGATGTGGGATCATCTATCGCCCATCATATGGATCGAGAAGCGTATACGCTAGTCTACTCTGGAGTATCGATGCCCCGTCTCGATACTCCCTCGACTAGGAACAATTATAGGGTGTACTTATGGACTACCCTTAGCCCCACTAGTATGATTTACATCATAGTCCTGGTAGTCAAGTACACATCCTAAGGGCTTTATCAACATGTGAGAGCAAGACAGTATCACTTATAAAAGTCAACATGTTAAGACAAAGAGCAACCAGATAGCATACTATCATATCGAGCAAGAAAGTCCTCCTTATATATGTCCAAGCATCCACTACAATATACATCCCATGTACAGTAATGGTCTCTAGGGCATACATATAACTAAAAATCTCCCACTTGTACTAAGGCCATTTGTTGTAGTATCCAATACCCAACAATATAGCAGTGGTTGTAGTATCACATACTCAACCATCCTAAAATCTCTCAAACATTATTTGGGGAAGTAGGCCTTGGTGAGTGGATCCGCCGTGTTATCCTTCATGTCAAATCTCCTTAATCTCGATCCCTTGGAGATCAACCATCTCCGTGATCAGGTGATATTGTCCTCAGAATATGTCTGGAACGCTGACGGGACGTTCGTTCCTAGGCCAAAGCCACAACTCCATTGTTGTCACGATAACAGTTATTGGACGCTCAATGGTAGGAACCATGTTCATCTCATGAACAAGAAATGCCTAGACAGCCACTTTGGCAGCATCATTGGTACCAATGTATTCAGCCATTATCGTCTAGTATGTCACGGTATCTATCTTGGAACTCTTCCAACATACTGTCCCTCCATTGAAGGTAAAGACAATGCCTATGAATGACTTTCAGTCGACCTTATCACTCTGGAAGCTCGAACCAAGAACTTTCTTTTAGTGCTTCTCAAGTACTCAAGAATGTCCTCCACAGCTGTCCAGTGATTCTCCCAAGATCTGATTGATTCCTAATCACTACACCTAGTGAGTTAGCTACATCTGGTCTGGTACATAATATCGCAAACATGATAGAGCCTACTACCGAAGCATAGGGTATCCCTTGTATGCGAACTCTCTCCAAATCAGTCTTGGAAGACATCTTTTTGGAGAGAGTGATTCCTGAGTAAGTGGACGAATCACCACGCTTAGAATCCTCCATACTAAACCCCTTTAGTATGGTGTTAATGTACTTAGATTAGGGACACTCCCAACATCCACTTAGATCTATCACCATAGATCATAATCCACAAGATATAGTACGTATCATCCAGATCTTCTATTAAGAATCCTCATGATAAGAGGAGCTTGACCGATTGTAGCATAGGAAACCCTTTCCCATCAAGAGTATGTCATCTATGTACAATACATGGAAGAAAACCTCACTCTCTACAACCTTATATATGCAAGGTTCATATACTATTTTGATGAAGTCAAACTCTTTGACTGCCACATTAAAACAGATGTTCCAACTCCGCGATGCTTGCATTGATCCTGATGGACTTAAGCATAGCTTTCAAAGTCTCAACTTTTCCATTTATACCAAGAATCTTCTCAAATTCCATTTACTCCCAATTGGTTTTACCCCTTCAGGTGCAACATTCAAAGTCATACTTGGTTGGTGTACATGGATTCCATCTTTGATCGCATAGCATCCAACCATTCACAGAGTCCCCACTCGTAACGGCCTGCCTGAACCTAGTTAGGTCATCATCTACCATGATGCAATCCTCGCTCCCACTGTCACCGAGAATACCGCGGTATCTCTCAAGTAGATGAAGAACCCTACCAGATTCGCGGAGAGGCCGAGGTTCGTTGAAGACTATTGAATCCTTTGGTTTCACCAAATCATCAGCTGTTAGTTTGTCTAGCTGGAACTCCTTCCAGTTCTACCTCATGACCACTAATTTCTTCACAAGAAATTCCTTTTTCTAAAAAGGTAGCATATTGATAAACAAAACACCTTTTTCTCCTCAGTGTGGTAGAAGATATTCCCTCACAAATTTTTGGGATATCCTAACAAACTTATACAGAACTGACCTTGCCTCGAGCTTGTCTGGATTTTTTCTTTTCAACATAGGTCGGACAACCCCATATCCTAACTCGTTTAAGACATGGTCTCTTCCCATACCATATCTCATATAGAGTGGTAGGCACTGATTTGGATGGAACCTCATTCAATAGGTATGCAGCTTCTCAAGTGCATAATACCAAAGGGAAACAGGTAACACAGCAGTACTCGTCATAGAGCACACCTTATCTCATAGGGCGCGATAGCTCCACCCCGATATACCATTGTGCTGTGGTGTATACGAAGGAGTAAGCTGAGAGAGAATCACATTCTCCTTTAAATAATCCAGGAACTCTATGCCCAAGTATTCGCTTCCTCGATCTCATCGAAGGACTTTAATACTTCTATCCATCTGGTTCTTTAACTTCAAGCTTATATTCCTTGAATTTCTCAAAAAATTTCTGACTTGTGTTTCAACAGAAACACAAGTCCGAATCTTGAGAGATAGTCGATGAGTGTAATGAAGTAGCAAGAACCAACCCTGTCATTTGTAAACATCGAACCGTATACATCATCATGTATCTGTCCCAAGAGTTCAATAACTCTTTCTCTGTTTCCAGTAAATGGAGTATTGGTCACTTTACCTTTGTGACAAGACTGGCAAGTATCATAAGATGAAAATTCGAACAGATTCTCATATTCATCCTTATGTAACTTAGCTGGTCGTATCGCATTGATATGACCTAGTCTATAATGCCATAAGAAGGATTCGTTCATTTCTGAACTACTCCTCTTATGTGTGTTCTATATACTTTGAACTGTGACTTGATTTAGAACGTATATGCTATTATATAACGTGTCTAATCCAATCAACTCTTGATTCAGGAAAATGTTCACAACATTATCCTCCAATACAGAATTACAACCTTCTTTAACTCATTAAAGAATCTGATGTAATGTTGTATATCAGGTTCGGTATGTAATAACATTCGTTCAAAATCAATGTATTAGTACTAGGTGATATTTGCCAACTGATTTGGCTGCAACACTTGCACAATTCTCTACACTTAAAGATATATCACCCATTCTCGGTTCTCTACCTTTCTGTAGCCCATGTAACTCTTACATATGTGGGATCCTGATCTAGTATCACATACCCAGGATGTAGAGGATACTGAGAAACAGTTCTCGGTAATGAACACACCCAAAGAAGATGCATCAACATACACTTTCTTCGATTGGGTGGCATGGCAAGACGGATATTCTCCTATTTCCTGCTCAGACTTATAACTGTTATAAGATAGAGCGGAACCAACGTTCCCTAGCTTAGTATAATAAGTAGGTTCGGTCAGTGCATCTATATTATTATCTTGATTAAGGCATGACATGGTCGCTATCAGGAGAGAGAGAGAAGAAAACACTCTGTATGCGCTCTTGCAAGATTAGATTGATTATTATTTTATCTAATCAGGATGGCTCCCACTGTTTTAGTCAAATCTTCCTTCAAACCCTAAAAGGTAAGACTAGCCGGGATTAATTACATCCTACAAGTTCACCAATCTTCCGGCCAGGCCAGTGTCGGTACATTGAGAGAGGTTCCTCGTGCTTTCGCACGGACCTAATTAAAATAAATCTCGTTTTTCCAGGCTCGTAACCCCATTAACACCTTTCTAGACACCTACTTGATTGGCTAATTGTAATGTGTAAAACTCTCCCAGGAGTAACTCTTACTCGCAGTGGGTATTGGGATCCAACTATCTCATAGAAGGTATGCAATCTTATTGCAAATTTCAACACTTGAAATTCCCGATAATATTTTGCCCCTAGCATCCAATGACCTTGACGGAGGTCAACAAACCATATACTGCTAGTCAAGTTCTACCCGTACATTTCATGATTGAATTAAACCCACCCGCACGACCCTTGACGGAGGTCAAAAAGGCCGCACGACTACCCTAATCCAATCGCATCGTATACAATAGATAAGCACTAGTCAGCTACCGCACACTACGCCTTGACGGAGGTCAACAAACATAGCACGAATACTAAGTAGTACTTATCTGAAAAGACGGAGGGCTACGACAGGTTTTTAAAAAAACCTTTTGCGTAATGAACTTGATATCATTGTAGAATCAAGTGATTTTGAAAAAGGAGTGTTTTTTAGGATTTTACTAGTTTTGCTAAAGAGGTCACTCCCGGTGAAGTGATCTCGGCTCTTTCCTTATCGAATAAAGTGCAGGATATTTCATAAATACCACTATGCAAAGCAAAAACTATAGAAGCAATTAAAAGAAAAACCGAGTGGGTTGTAGCATCTGTTACTTTCGCTAAAGAGGTCACTCCCGGTGAAGAGATCTCAGCTCTTTCCTTATCGAATAAGGTGCTGGATACTATACAAGAAATACCGCTATGCAAAGCAAGAACTAGAGCTACCAGTTTTTAAAACAAGTTTCTATAACATCTTTAGGTTTCTTTTATTTCATTAGTTTCATTAATAAAGTCCCATTTATTATGCTTCCGAAGCACATATGAAATGAAAGCAGCAATATTAATTATATCTCATATATATAATATAGGCATTCGTCTCAGAACATGTCAAGTGATCACATCACAAAATAACAGCAGCAGAAGAATCACATATGAAATATTGGATATTCTAGGAATTCCATGTTTTAAATTAAGCCAATATAAAACACGGATTTCACGGTTGCGATGAATAGCCAAACCCACATCCTTAGACTCCTACAAGAGCGGCAAGCAACCCTTCCAATTCTAGAGTTAGGAGACCCGGTCTCGACTCCTCAAGATGGTCTCCTACTGGACCCTAGAACCCAGTTACTTGTGCTCCCCGCCTTGGATCTATCCTAATGCGGAAAAATAAATAATATACATCAATGGTGACATCATCCTCAACCCGGAAGTGCCCCAATAAAAGAGTATTACATACAAGCTTTTACATGAATGAAAATGAAAAACTCTCATCTCACATAAAAAACCCCGGCTTTTCAAAACACGACGATCCAATATAACATATCACAGCAACACATAACATCACATATCAGCAATGTAAGTAAATATGCGTATACCAGTTGTCGTTGATATATAGCACCGAAACCGGCGATACACCACATATTACACTTACGGTCGCAGAAAAGAAAGTGAAAAACTACAACAGTTGGAATCCGCAACCACCTTAGACATCATAAACCCAATGTATCAGATATATTGGATTTCATGCCTAACCAAATGAATTCCTTAAACATCACATGCCTAACAGTTATAAACCCCGCATTTTAGTCTCGATATTGAAAACTCTTTCTAATAACATGTCGGGTAATTCAACAAAATTCCCGATAACCAGATCGAATGCTCGTCGGAAACTTTAGTAGACGGCCGCACCCCTGATGCCGTCGAGAAAGTGCATTAAGGCGGAACACCGTGGCCGCGAGCACCCGAAAGAATGCTTTTGGCAATGGGGTTCTCCTACAGTCACTTGGTCAGGGTATGGGGTGTGGCTATCTAGTAAGGTTACCCGGCAAGTATTCGCGTACACTATATAATTGCGACGGACTTTTGATCACATCAAAATCCCGTGGCAACCGACCAAATGAGACTAAATTGCTAGATTTATAAAATTCAAATTAGCGTGGATTCCAAGTATTGTATCCCATCACATGATACCCAGACGACGTTAAACTTTTCGATCGATTCATCAAAATCCCACAATTTCCCGACTGCTCAACACTTGAGCACAGTTTAATAATACCCAGAACATGCTACAATACCTATGGACCAGCCGTAGAAGGGCAGACCCAAGTCTCATTAATGGCACCGCGGAATTACCGCAAACCTTAAGGTTCGAAAGCGGTTGGTTATTATGTCAAGTTAGGGTTTCATTCTTCTAGAGGGTTCACAGAATTACCTGCATGATTTTCCGAACTTGGAAAAATGGGTTTTTGACATTCGTTCGAACTTTTTAACTTCGCCTAGACAACATGCGAATCCCCGAAATAATGTTAAAACTACGAATACGAAACACTCTGAATTGCCTATACTGTAAAATTACATCTCATACAAAATTAGCAAAAACAAAGAACACCTGAAATATCAAAACCCAGTGACTGGAACACCCTGAAAATTTCAAGCAAAAACAACACTGTGGGGCCGGCCACCTCGGATTTTTTACTCTTTTGCTCAGCTAAAATCCGAGCAAACTCCTTGAAATTTCCATGGTGTTCATTTTATATCTCATACAACATTCTGCAGTTGTTTAAAAAAAATTTAGAAGAATTTTTTAATTCGACAGAAACCAAATTTTCGTGTTTCAAGTTTCAGAGTCGTTTCGGTTTCGTAATCTAACAAACATCGTCTAATATTATAGCATGGCTCCGATACCACTGCAGGGTTTTCTAGCACGGTAGCAAGGTTTCGGGAGGCATCGTCCATGCCAATTTCAAAAATTTGCCGTTCTAGCTAACCCTAACCCTAGAATCGTTACTAGAAAATCCAACGAAACAATATGCAAACAACTTTGCAAACAAGTGTACAAGGAATACAACCTTTGTAGACCGGTCCTTCACTTCAATAGCTTCGTATAGTCGTCCCTTCGCTGCGATTCATGAACTCCCGGACTCTTGAGAGGCTCCACAAGATATACGGACAAGCTTGCTTGAAGTCTTCGTGGCCAAAGATGATCTACGTCGAGGAGACACTAATTCAAGCTGCCACTTCACTAATTGTAGGATTAGTGAAGCAAACACCCTATACTAAATGGCTAGTAGTAGAGGATGATGAAGTAGGAATTTTGCTCATTTTAGAAATAATTTTCTCACTATTTTTCATCATCTCCATTGAAGCTAGAAAGCTTTTGAAGAAGAAGATGAAGAAATCTCTCATGATAAAATCAAGTGGATAATGGGAACCATAGGTGAGTTTAGTATCATATACTTAACCTTTGTAGAGACTTAACCATGGCGAGGATAATGGTTGGGTTTATAAATATCTTTAGTAAAACAAAAGAAGTGGACTAAGGGATATCATCTATCATATATCATCAAGTATGACACAAAACTTTGTACACTGATATATATCACATATATACACATGCACAAATCAAGTGAGAAAAGAAATCTTAAGAGAATTAATATTAGTTAATGTAACTTAATATATCAAATATATAATTATACATTAAATTATTAAATCAACACTTGATTCAATAATCCGGCTATATCATATATAACCGACTAATATCAAATTTAACAACTTATCGAATCAACACTTGATCCGATAACCTGGTTATATCACATATAACCGACCTATGTCACATATCGCGAGAATAAAAACGGTATCACATACTCGTATTAATCTCAGTCCCGCACATATCACATATGTGCTCTTACTCCGTTTCGCTTGATCCAGGAAACCTCTGTGTAGGACTCTAAAGACTCATCAATACGCCGGCAGTAGGTGATGATCATAGCAAACACCCACAAGCCGCAAGCGGTCTGCTAAACGTAACGGCCACCCAGGTATTGAGCGATCAGAAGATCAACAAGCAAGCCTGCACATACTCCTGCGAATCCAATCAGTAACACTACCGTACAGTCCGGTCTCTTCGCCAGATATGTCGTATATCATAGCCTAGGGGTAGTATAACGTCAGACCCCAATAGCCTGATAAGTCATGACGATGCAAGGTCCATAACGGTTCGAGAAAATACTGATAACATTTACCAGTAAATCTCAGCAACCCTGGCCAGGGATTTCCTGTTATGGCCAATCGAGTATAGCGCAACATCAACTCCTAATACCGGGAGAGACGAAACCCCTCCTATCGCTCATTGCCTCCATGTGACTCGGGACTGTACCCAAAAACCACCTTTTTCACGACCTCTTGACCGTGGTATGGTGGAAATCAAAGTACAGTGGGAATCACACAAGACTATATGACGATCGCGGGTCTACAGACTAACCTGTACCAGTGGCACCAGAGAACTGCTATCCGACGATAGGTATAATATCATCTAGGAGTTCGCAGCGAGTCCTTTCAGTGTACCCTGTTTACCCCAATCAGAGCAAAGCTCTGTTCAAATTCCAAGGCGGGAGATGAAGCAACGCTTCATCTTCCCCCAATCAGAGCAAAGCTCTACTTTGAAAATTTAAACTTTAATAAATGAAGCAACGCTTCAGATCCTTGCGCTGTGTGCAACGCGCCACGTGTCTGACGCAGATGCGTCAGCGCAGCGCCCAAGGCAGCGCACCCAATCAGAGCAAAGCTCTGTTTAAAGCAAAATCAAAGGAAGCAACGCTTCAGTTGCGCAACCGATGCGCTGCGCGACACGTGTCACGCGCTGGGGCGTTTGCGCCAAACAGAATCAAGATTCTAAAGAAATCTTTCTGTTCTTGTTAAAACAAGAAGATTTTCTTCTGTAAAACAGAAGCTCTTGACCAAAGATCCAACGGTGGGGGAAATTCCCCAAATCACTCAGAGAAAGATCTCTTTAACAAATTTAACTAATTTATGAGCACTATAAAAAGACCCCTAGACCTCAATTCAAAGGCATGAACATTTTGTGAGAAATTAAACAGAGAGAACTCTGAAGAATTGGAAAGAAATCCTCAAGAACAAAAAAGGTAAAAAGCCTTTAGAAAAAGAGAAAATTCTCTTATGAATAGATTATTGATCTAAAAACAAGATCAATGATCTTTAATAAAAAACAAAATAAAAAGAGTGCTTTGCACTTTTTATGAACCTCTGGTTCCTGATATAAGAAAAAGATTGTTTTTCTTTGATCTAAATTAGATCAAGAAATCAAATAGTGCTCTGCACTTTCTTTATGAACCATTGGTTCTTGAATCTAAAAGATTCTCAAATTAATAGTGCTTTGCACTTATAAATCTGCACTGTTGCGCTCTTGGGCTGGCGCAAGCCACCAGAGAGCGCCACGTGTCAGCATCTGAACCAGTTGCGCTACGCGCTTTTGAAATAGAGCTTTGCTCTCTGAAATTGGCGCAACTCACCAGAGCACGCCACGTGTCAGCAGCGCAAGCGTAGCGCACTGCGCTGCATGACACGTGTCATCATCACAAACGCTTGCGCTCTTTGATTCTTGGCGCAAAGCGCCTGAAAATGCAATGCATTTCCTCTGCTAAAGGGCCAGGCCCAAGTCAAAATAACCTAACAGGCCAAAATAAATTGCAAGGCAATAAATGGGCAGAGCCCAAATAAATTGATGCTTTGCATCTTTTATACAAGGGCAGAGCCCAAGTAAAATTGGTATTCTGCATCATCTATAAAATGAGCAAGGCCCAAAATAAATTGATGCTCTGCATCCTTTATGGGCAGAGCCCAAACAAAAAAACAAATAAAGGTGTTGAACTTTTTAATTGGACTTAGCCCAGTCATGGCCATAAGTCCTCAAATTAAATTGACTGAGCGCGGCTGCTCCCAAAATCAACTCTGGTTCAATGGTACATCTCCGAACTCCTCTGACACTTCTCGTTGTAATCCTTCAACAACGTCAGAGAGGCGACGGGTCCCAACGACCACACATGAATATGGACTGCGGGGTCCTTAAACTCGTGGACCGAAACGTCCTTAAACTAATATTGGACCGAAACGTCCTTAAACTAATATTGGACCACCACGTCCCTAAACTGGCGATAGACCACCACATCCCTAAACTGGAACATGGACCACCACGTCCCTAAACTGGAGCACTAGAGCCCCTAAATGCTCTTTTTGCCGGATCCAAACGATCCCGTTTAAGTTGATCTTAGCCCCAAACACAGCTAATGTATCCTTAAACATTCAAAAGGACTATAAAACTCCAAATCAACTCTGGTTCAAGGGTACATCCCTGAACTTCTCTGACACCTGTCGTTGTAATCTTTCAACGACGTCAGAGAGGTGACGAGTCCCGATGGCCATACATTAAATGGATCACCACATTAAGTCGATCTTAGTCTAAAACAGGACTAACGTATCCTTAATGGACGTTTAAGTTGATCTTAGCCTCAATACGGCTAACGTATCATTAAACTAAAAACACCAAACCCAAATCTAAGTATATACGGATTTGGACTAATCCATGTCCTACGGGCGACGGCATTACTTAGTCTCCGTATACAATCCACGGGCATCCACAAACAAACAAACACATACACGACACGAAGTGAAATTCTGGAGAAGGAGAAAGTTGTTACCACGACGCGGTAGCGTAATTAACTGCAGGGGCTTGCGCCTGCAGGGAAGAGCGTCCCCACAATCAAAAACCCCTCAAGCGAGGGGGAATCTGACGAAGTCTGCTACATCGGCCGCATCCGTCTAAACCTCCAATATACGGTGCCATAAATCAACTTGGCATCTTCGGAGAGGTAGACGGATAAAACTATATAGCATCTGCCCCGAATCTTAGGCTAGACGTCCTCGCGTCGTCGCCGTCCTTCGGAGGGGAACAGATTCTAGCACGCCTGGTGGGACCTTTTCCTCTTTCCACTCCACACTTCGTGTGTCGTCTTCGCGAACGAATCGCGGTTTGTTAATGGTTGCCTTTGGATTTCAAGTTTACTAAGATTTGGTCTTTTGCCTGGCGCAGAAATCAAGCATCGATGGCCTCTACCTGTTCGAAGTGCTCCGATTATAGCTGCAGCTCGCGTCCGGCCTCAACTGGGGGCATAACCTACGGGCCCCAAGCGGCCTCTTTGTTCACCATGCCTGTGGAGCAGATTACTCAAGCCACCACGGGGTTGTTTTTCGGAACTATGCTTCCGCTAACAAGCTTCAGCACCCCCGTGCCCGTACAAGAAGCTCCTAAGAAGTCGGTTTTCGATCGACTTTTAGTTACTGCGGCCTCTCTCAACGGGTCGCCCAACACCAGTGCCTCGGTCTTCTCCAGACTGGGCCAAAACTCCTACGGACCCGCAATGAAGCTTGCAGTCCCAGAAAAGGTTACCTCCAAATGAGTAGCCAAGCCTGCTACTGAAGTCGTCAAGGCAGCTTCTCCTGCTAAGAGATCGGTCTTTACAAGATTGACCGTCCCAACTCCTACTCCTGCTCCTGCCACTCAAAAGACATCAGTCTTTAATAGGCTGACGCCGGCAACAGCCCCACACCTGAACAGGGGGCAAGAAGAAGTTGTTTCTGTCTCTGAACTAATACCGACGACTCGTCGTGCCCGACGACGCCACTAGCGCCGGATAAGGAAGACTGGGGGCAACTCCCCTTCTGGGATAACTCCGCCAGCTCCGACGGTGGAAGTTAACGTTGTTGTTCCAACCGGGAACAGCTTTGAGCTGTTGAATAGGGTACACAGGAACTCGCAAACTGCGGTCCTTAAAAGATCTCCTCCACCAGTGGAGACCGCCGTGGAAACAGAAAAGCCGGAGCAGCCTCCTCAATCGCTGTCCTCCAGGATCTATAAGACATGGCGACGAGTCCGAGAATCTGTCATTGATCCTAATTTCTCTCGCCAACAGAAGAAGTCAAGAGGTCGGCAAGAAGAAAATCTCCCGGTCAAGCAACGAAAGGCGACGACCGCTTGGGTGCCCAAAGCAACGGCCCCCTCAACTTCTATGGCCCATAAGAGAAGAAGGCCAGAAAAAGTCCCTACACCTACGGCGAATATCAAAGGTGGTGAACCCAAACGCCCTAAGTCTGGGGGCATGGTAGTTCATACCGTCTACGTGGCGTCTGGTAAAGAGGACAGCTGCATATCAACAGGTCATAGACCGCACACGCGGTCAGTGACCAAAGCGCAGGATCAGCAGCAAAAGCTCCAAGAGATGATGAACGCTATGGCCGCACTCACTGGGCCAAAAGAAACCCCTGAAACGTCCTCGGATGAGCGTCAAGAATAAGAAACCGACGCTGAGTTCCTTCGTCGCATATTGGAGAAAAAGGATAAAGAGGCTGCAGAACAAGCAGCCAGCATAAAGAAAATGGCCATCCTGTTCCAGGACATGGTGGGTATGATGATTCAACAGGAGCCACCTGCTGAAGATCCCCCGATCATCTTTGAAGACGATAGGGGAGAAACGTCAAATCCTTCTCCAGCTCTCTCAACGGCCAAGGAGGAGGCAATCTCCAAAGCCGACCTGGACGAGTACATAGCTCAGCAGATCCGGGTTCATCAAGCGACTGAAGCAGCGGGTCAGGTCGTAAAAACGGGGCGACCGTATCCGGGCTGGTACGACCAGATCAAGTACCCGCCAGGTTATACGATACCAAAATTCCATGTGTATAAGGGGACTGGCAATCCCCACCAGCATGTTGCCCAGTTCAGGGCACTTTGCGACAACACCGGCGGTGATGACAAGTTTTTGCTTCGCCAGTTTGTTGGAAGTTTGTCAGATACAGTGTTCGAGTGGTACTCTGAGCTCCCGAACGACTCTATCAAGACCTTCGCTGAAATGGAATTGCTGTTTACGCAACGTTTTGCGAGTGCCAGCGAGTGTACCCCGATAACGGCATTGATTAATGCCAGGGTGAAGCCGGGCGAGACATGGGTCCAATATGCTATACGGTGGCGTAATCTATGGTCAAAATGTGAGCAGCGCATAGAAGAAGCTCCTGCAGTGGGTATGTTTGTGGGAACCCTCGATCCGCAAGCAACCATTTTGCAATTTATGATATTCTTCAAGCCAACCACCTTCCAGGCACTAATCGACAAGCTGGCGCAAATGGATCAAATGGGCCATAAACCTCCTCTTCCAAAGCCGGACTCCCGAAATGAGAAGGGAAAGGGGAAAGCGATCGTTGTCGCTAATGCTCAGCAACAGCCGAACAACCCGAAGCCGGTCGTTCGTCAAAATAATATGCGCCCGTACGTACCCCTTGAGGATAGGATGGGACGTCCTTACTCGTTTCCCCGAGATAAAACGAGAAGGTTATTCGAGCTGGCGTTGCGCAACTGACTCATAAATCTGCCGGATCCAAAACGTCTGTCACAACCAAGTGATGTTAATGAGCCCAACATCTGTCCTTATCATCGAGTACTGGGTCATCCGATCGAGGATTGCTACGTCTTCAAAAATTGGCTTGAAGACCAGTACCGACAGGGCAAGTTTGCATTGTCCGACAAATGGAAGGTGAATCCACGCAGCCCCATACCTCTAAGGGAATGAATACGCCGGAGGCAACATGCTCTGTCGTTGAGCAAGCTCCTTGGGAGGTTGTATTATCAGCCAAGACAAAGAGGATGCTAAATGATCTTCAAACATGCCCAGCGATCAAGTGGAAGAACCCGTTGGAGCCGCAGATCATTGAAGGGATGTTGAAGCCTCGTCCAACTCAAAAGATTGATGGAGGTGGCCCAAACATTCATAACCAGCCGTCGAAATCTTCAAAGAAGAAGAAAAAGAAATCAAAGAAGCCCGTGAAGCCTGGCGACAAGCGCTCGGACTTGCAAAAACAAATTGACGCGCTGGAGGAATATAACCAGAAGGCACGGAACCCCATTACACTCCAAGAGTTCCTCAATCACGTCTTTCAAAAGGAAGATGAGGGAGAAAGTTCATCTGATGAATCTGAAGAATACGTAGCGAGCTGTCATGTGATTTCCCATTCGTTCATGGGCGATGAGAAGACTCCTTGCACTGAAACGCTGGGGGCAGATACCGAATCAAAAATCCTGGGGCCGTCGGATGAAGTAATTGACGCATTCCTCAATGAAGCTCGGTTGAAAAGTAAAGCTGATCGAGAACGCGAGGCGGTTATATTTGAAAGGGCCAAACACCAGCGACTTGATGAAAGAGCTGAGACGATCCCGCTGGAGCAAAATGCCTCCACCATCGACAAAAGCCAATTCAAGATGAGGAAGAGGTTTGCTAAAGCCGTGTCAATGGGTATGAAGCTACCATCCTCCGGAGGAAGCATTACTGGTAAAGCGAAAATGCACCCCTCCTACTGCTTGCATCATCAGAAGATTTCGCACCCCACTGAAGAGTGCAAAGCTTTCGATAGATGGTGGCAAGGATATGTTGCTCACCGGCAGCATTTTAAGCGGGAAAAGCGCAAGACTCGCCGAGAACGGAACGATACGACCGAAAGGCTTAACAAAACCACCGGCAATTGTCGCATGGTCAATGCCGGAGGATCACAAGTACTCACATTCGGGAGCGATTCTGATGAGGAGTTGGAGCTTAGCCCCCTCTTTAAAGAGTCCACTTCGGGAAAAGAAGAAGAGCCGAAGATTTGCGAAAATATCCGGCTGCGTAATCGCACATTGCCCGAAAAGAATCTCGGACCCCCAAACAAGAAAGATAAAGGGAAAGAGAAGGTCTCCGAGGATATCGCCCTGGATGATCAAGTCATGGAAGAGCTAGCTGCCAAAGACCCGCCAAAGAAAAATAAGGTGGATTACAATATCTTAGCGCATCTAAGGAAGCTACCCTCGCAACTCAGCATTCTTGATGTCCTTTTACTATCAAAGGAGGCGAGAGATTCGTAGATTAAGGCACTACAGGACCCGGAACAGTTCCAAGCTTTCCTGGACGAGAAAAAGATGAAGGATGAATTGGAGGAAGTGCACACGGCCGATGTAGCTTTTGGTGATGAAGACCTTCTCCTTGGGACGTGCGAACACAATCGCCCCCTTTATATCTCAGGATACTACTACGATATAAAGATAGGCAAGATCCTGATCGACAATGGATCATCTGTTAATCTCCTTAACGTGCGGGTGTTGAAGGAAATCTGCATGAGCATCTAGCACCTTGCTCGGGACAAGATCACCATCTCCGGGTTCGACTCCCAATCATCAAAGACTCTTGGATCTGTGATACTGACGCTACGCTTTGGGCTACTCGTCACGGACATTAAATTCCATGTCATAGATGCCAAGACATGCTATAACGCTCTACTCGGCCGACCGTGGTTACACGAGTACAACATCATTCCTTCTACACAACATCAGTGTATGAAGTATTCTAAGGACGGTCTCGAGTATACTGTGGCGGGAGAACTAAACCCGTTCTCCGTGAACGAGGTCCGCAAATACGAAGATGCCAAATACTTCTTACCGGATTTCGAAGACACGGAGAGATGTCACAAGCCGGAGAATAAAGCTAATGCCACCATCCCTGTCTTCGGCAGTGATACCGAGGAGGAAGAGGAGATAGTGTATTCGGGTCCGCCCCAATACAACAAGCCAGGGCCACCTGCTCCTACGTTGATCTTTGGTAGTGACTCAGAAGATGAGGTCCACGCTGTATTCCCCGCTCGACCCTCAATACAAGCGTCCGCTGATGAAGAGCAAAGTCTACAAGTTGCTATCGTACCGCTTAAACACCGTAAAGAACTGGATGCACTTGATATTTACAAGGTAGGATAGCTGCAAACGTTCTATATCCCTCCCAGGCGAGAAAGCGAAAAAGCAATTTTATTCTACCGCTCTGAAGAAACCAAAGTGGAGAAAGAAATCTGGCATGACGCGGATCCTACGCTTGATAGGCTTCAGCCCATCCGTCTCCCCAGATATTATACAGAAGGCCTGAAGAGGCTGCTGAAGCGTCAGGGGATATCCTTCAAGCAGACCGTTCGAAAAGCCAAGTTCTATGACAAAGTCTGGAACGTTCCTGGGACTCAACGCAAACTGCCTAATGGGAGAATGGAAACAAAAGGGCTTGGATACATCCGGTCAAAGAAGCGAGAATTACTACACGGCTGCTACGTCGTGTATGACTTTGATGAAGAAGCGGATGCTCAATGGGAGGGCGCTAATCCCGAATCAGTGAAAGTTCCAGATGCAAAAGTGCTCAATCCGTCGTTCGAAGAACAAATGGACAAATTTATAAGGAAGCAGGTCAAAGAGTCCGAGACGACCATAACCACGAAATGGCCATCTACAAGAAAGCCAAAACGCATCGCCTCCTTCAACAGGCCGTGAAAGACGAAAATGCCACCCCCTGTCAACCTGTTATAAAAAAGGCTCGACGCAGAGGCAGAAACAAGTCAAAAGGCCAAAAGGGCGCTCAACAGCAACAAAGCGGGGCTAAGAAGCCACGTAAACGGGAGTCGAGTATTATTGATCTATCCATCATGAAGAAAATGGGTCGAGCGTACTCGTTTCCTCGGGACAAGACGAAGAAGATACTTGATCTTGCTCTAAAACATCAAATGCTTACACTACCGGAGTCCAAGAACCCCGAACAAGCAGGCGAAGCCTCTGACCTAAATTATTGCTCTTACCATCAAGTAACAGGGCATCCTCTCGAAGACTGCTTCACCTTCAAGAATTGGGTCGAAGATCAGTATCAGCTTGGCAAGTTCGCTCTGTCTGACAACTGGAGGGTAGCACCGCCGCAGAAGCACGAACCCAAAGCCACGAGAACAGAACCAACTCCACATTGGGATTGGAAGCGGATTCGCACCTGTCACATGATAACAATATTAAAAGAAGAGCCCGAGAACATGGACGGCCTTCCCTGGGGCTTCGAAAACAGCAATGATGAGATGATCTCAGAATTTCCGCCAGCTCCGAAAGAACTGGAGGATGGAATAGATACCACTGCAGATAACCTCAAGAAAATTGAGTTGGGGACGGCGGATGATCCTCGACCGACATTTGTCAGCGAGCTGCTATCTGAAGAAAGGGTGGCTGTGTTGAAAGACGTCCTTGTACAGCATAAAGATTGCTTCGCATGGAACTATTCCAAAATGCCGGGACTAGATCCAGAAATTGCTGTGCAAAAATTGGCGATATCTCCGGACGTTAAGCCAGTCAAACAGGCGTCGAGAAGAATGCGGCTCGAGCTTGAGATGAGTATCAATGCTAAGGTCAAAAAGCTGATCGACTCTGGCTTATCCAGGAGGTTCAATATCCTGAATGGATCGCCAACATCGTCCCGGTGATGAAGAAAAACGGGACGGTGCGCATATGCGTGGATTTTCGGGATCTCAACAAAGCCTGCCCGAAGGATGATTTCCCGGTGCCAGTCACCGAACTGATGATAGACAATACGTCCACTCATGAGGTTTTCTCCTTCATGGACAGCTCATCAGGGTATAATCAAATAAAGATGCATCCCGAAGACCAGAAGCACACCGCCTTCAGGACTCCTTTGGGTATATTCTGCTACAAGGTGATGCCCTTCGGTTTAAAAAATGCCGGTGCTACTTATCAGAGAGCCATGACGCGAATCTTTGATGACCTTATACGCGAATCTTTGATGACCTTATACACGAAATCGTCGAATGCTATATCGACGATCTCGTGATTAAAAGTAAATCATACGAGGAACATCTCGAGCATCTGAAGACCGTATTTCACCGCCTTCGGCAATACAACTTGAAGATGAACCCTCTTAAGTGTGCATTCGGAGTTTCCTCGGGCAAATTTCTGGGATTCATCGTCCCACACCGAGGTATTGAAATAGATCCGTCTAAGATCAAGGCGATCATGGAAATGCCTCCGCCGAGAACCCTCAAACAGTTGCGGTCTCTCTAAGGGAAGCTCGCATACATACGGCGATTTATAGCCAATCTTTCAGGTAAGTGCCCTCCTTACAGCCACCTGATGATGAAGGGAACTCCATTCGTCTAGGATCAAAAATGCCAGGGCGTGCTGGACGAGATTAAACAGTACCTGCAGAACCCGCCAGTATTGGCTGCTCCAGTTAAGGGAAAGCCTCTCATTCTTTACACGACCGCCCTCGAAAGTTCTTTAGGCACATTATGGGCCCAAGAGAACGACCAAGGGAAGGAAAGAGCACTCTACTACTTAAGTCGAGTTCTGCTGGGGGCAAAAAGCAATTACTCTCCCATTGAGAAGCACTGGCTGGCGTTGATCTTTGCGATAACAAAGCTCAGGCACTATGCATTGGCGCATGAGGTCCGTCTCATTTCGAAGGTGGACCCTCTTAAGTATTTAATGTCAAAGGCCATATTGACGGGGCGACTCGCTAAATGGGCCCTGCTCTTGATGGAGTTCTCGATAACCTATCAACCTCTCAAGGCAGTGAAAGGCCAGGCCATCGCCGACTTCCTCGCTGAGCATCCGATACTGGCTGATTCTCCTCTTAATTGCGATTTGCCAGAAGAACATGCGTTTGACGCGATCGATAGAGACGATACCCGATGGGAACTCTATTTCGATGGAGCATCTTCCATGAAAAAGCGCAAACAAAGTACCCCTATAATCAAATCGGGGGTAAGCCTTATCTTCGTGACTCCACAAGGAGGGATAATGCGCTTTGCTTTCTCCTTGACAGAACCGAGGACAAATAACGAAGCCGAATACGAAGCCTTGATAGCAGGCCTCGAAATCGCCATCGACATGGGAATTGAAAACCTCCTCATATATGGAGATTCCCTGCTGGTCGTTAGTCAAGTAAACGGTGACTACCAAACGTGCAAGCCAGAGTTGGTAAAGTACAGTGAAAAGGTGCAACAACTGTTGACCCAAATTCCCTCCTATACTTTGGAAAGTATACCGCGCGCGGAAAACAGCAAAGCAGACACGTTGGACAAACTTGCTAAAGAACTGGCTGACGAGAACCTCGATGACGTTAGAATCATGGTACTAAGTCGTCGGGTGCTTGCCCCAGTAGAAATATCTCCAGACTCATCCGAAGAGAAGGGAGCGATTGAACAGACGACCTTGCAAATAGAAGACCGGGAAAAGGCTGAGGATTGGAGGGAAGTCTTCATAGACTACTTTAAGTCCCACCGAATGCCTGAAGAAGCGTCCACAAGACATCAGCTCATGAAACGAGCTCTGTCTTTCGCCTTCGTCAACAACACTCTGTATAAGAGGTCGTTTGATTCTCTGTGGCTGAGATGCCTAGGGCCTGACGAAGCGGAAAGGGTCGTTCGGGAAGTTCATGACGGACTCTGTGGTTCTCACCAAGCGGGCCCCAAGATGAAGTTGAAGATCAAACGGATGGTCTACTACTGGCCCACGACGATTCAGGATTGCCTCGAATATGTGAAGCATTGCCACTCATGCCAAATCCATGGGGACTTCATCCACCAACATCTAAATCCACTACATCCAACGGTGGCTAGTTGGCCGTTCGAGATGTGGGGAACTGACATAGTCGGCCCCATCGAACCAACATCGTCTAGAGGACATCGTTTTATCCTGGCGATGACTGATTACTTCTCCAAATGGGCAGAAGCAGTACCGTTGAGGGAAGTGAAGACGGAGAATATCCTCCATTTCTTCAAGACGCACGTCATATACCGGTTTGGAACGCCAAGACGGATCATCTCCGATAACGGGCCAGCCTACAGAAGCCACAAGATCAGTCGCTTCGCACAGCAGCATAATATAGATTGGAGATATTCTTCAGTTTAAAATCCGCGAGCTAATGGTCTAGCTAAAGCCTTCAACAAGACCCTGACGAAGATCATGAAAAAGAGGTGTCCCGAAATAAGAAAGACTGGCACGAGAGACTACAAGAGGCCCTTTGGGCGTATCGAACTATGTTCAAGACAGCCACGAACACAACGTCGTACGCGTTGGTATTTGGTACGGAAGCAGTACTCCCCCTCGAGATAGAACTACCCTCTCTGCGAGTGGCAGTCCACTACGTGTTGACGAATGAAGAAAATGCTCACCTTCGGCTTGAAGAGCTTGATGCCCTTGAAGAAACACGGCTCATAGCGCAACAAAATCTGGAAGCTTATAAAACAAAGATGACGCGCTCATATGAAAGATTGACCCGACCGAGGACATTCCGCCAAGGCGAACTTGTGCTAGTAGTCAAAAGGCCTATGATCCCCAATCACGCCAAGTGGGGAAAATTCGAGCCAAACTATGAAGGCCCGTACATCATAGACAAGGTCTACCAGGGTGGGGCCTATCTACTCATGGATATGCACGGTGAAAGGCCTTACAGGCCAATAAACGGTCGCTTCCTAAACAAATACTACGCTTAATGAACCACTGCCTAGGTCAGTGATAGATGACGACGACTATGTCCGCTCGCTATCTTCCTAAGCTCAAACTCTATAAGCAGTTGCCAGCCTTCTCCATGACGGACCGAAACTTCCTTAAACTAATGACGGACCGAAACGTCCTTAAACTAATAGTGGACCGAAATATCCTTAAACTAATACCGCAGCATCCGTAGGCTGACGAGATAAAAAAAAAGAGAAGAAGAAAAAATATCATAAATAAAACGATATGTCCATAAGCAAAAAGGGCACGGATGAAAACCCGAAAGGGCTCCGTGAGTAAAAACAGCAGGACTACCGGCGAGTGTTCGTGAAAACCCGAAAGGGCGCGACCTCGTAAAAAAAAAGAAAATAAGAAAATAAAAAGAATAAAAAAAACGGTATGTCCATAAGCAAAATGGGCACGGATGAAAACTCGAAAGGGCTCCGTGAGTAAAAACAGCAGGACTACCGGCGAGTGTTTGTGAAAACCTGAAAGGGCGCAACCTAGTTGAAAGACACTTATAAGGTTCTCTCAACCTTGTAAGGAGAAACCACCCGCGTGAGATCCTTACGACTCACAAGGAAGCAACACACTTAGGGATCCTCACGATTCCTAAGGAGAAAATACACTTGCGAGATCCACGGGCGCGAATAAACATTTTCCTAACCAAGTCCCATCCGAGACTGGGGATATGTTCGCATGGTGAACAACCCTTCTAAATCCTCTCGATTTACAAAGAGAAAACCCTCCTGTAGGATCCTTACGACTTACAGAGGAACAAACACTTAGGAATCCTCACGATTCCTAAGGAGAAAATACACCTACAAGATCTTCAAGACTTGCAGGGAGAAATACCTTTGTGAGACCCTTACGGCTCATGAAGTCAAAAGCCTTAGTCGACAGGACCTTAACCCTGTTCGCTAAGCTGTTAGTTATATGTATGCCCTAGAGGCCATTACTGTGCATAGGATATATATTGTAGTGGATGCTGGGACATATATAGGGAGGACTTTCTTGCTCGACATGATAGTATGCTATCTGGTTGATCTTTACCTTAACGTGTATAATGATTGTCTCTCTGTTACATGTTGGTAAAGCCCTTAGGATGTGTACTTGACTACCTGGACTATGATGCCGATCATACTAGTGGGGACATGGTAGTCCATAAGTACATCCTTCAAGGTCCCTAGTCGTGGGTGTATCGAGACGGGGCATCGATATACCAGAGTAGACTAGCGTATACCTTCTCGACCCATACAGATGGGCGATGGATGATCCCATATCCATTGGTGTTTAACATCAGAGATGATATACGGGTGCTCAGTGGAGACTGGGTACACTGGACGGACTCGCCGAGAACTCCCAGATGGTATTATACCTTACGTCAGATGGCAGTTCTATGGTGACACTGGTACAGAGTAGTCTGTTGACCCGAGATCGTCATAGAGTCTTGTGTGGTTCCCACTGTGCTTTGATTTCCATCTTACCACGTCTAAGAGGGCGTGCAAAACGGTGGTTTTTTGGTACAGTCCCGAGTCACATGGAGGCAATGAGCGATAAGAGGGGATTCGTCTCTCCCGGTATAGGGAGTTGATGTTGCGCTGTGTTCGATTGGCTATAATAGGAAATCCCTGGCCAGGGTTGCTGAGATTTACTGGTAAGTGTTACCAGTAGTTTCTCGAATTGTTATAGACCTCATATCGACATGACTTATCGAGCTATTAGGGTCTGACGTTTACCACCCCTAGGCAAGATATGCGACATATCAGACGATCAGACCGGACTGTACGGTAGTGTTACTGGTTGGATTCACTGGAGTGTGAGCGGGCTTGCTCGTCGATCTTCTGATCGCTCAATACCCGGGTGGCCGTTACGTTTAGCAGACCGCTTGCGGCTTGCGGGTGTTTGATATGATCATCATCTGCTGCCGGCGTATTGACGAGTCTTTAGAGTCCTACACAGAGCTTTCCTGGCTCAAGCGAAACGAAATAGGAGCGCATATGAGATATGTGCGGGACCGAGAATAATGCGTGTTTGTGATACCGTATTTTATTCTCGCGATGAATGTATCGAATGGTTATATGCGATATAACCTAGTTATCGAATCGAAGGTTGATTCGATAAGCCGATACATTGGATACTAGCCGGTTATATGCGATATGACCGGATCGTTAAATCAAGTGTTGATTTAATGATTTAATGCATAATTATATATTTGATATATTACTTTGCATTAACTAGTATCGGTTCACTTTTAAATGGATTTTCTCACTTGTTTGTGCACATTGTATATATGATATATTTTTTGTGCACAAGATTGTATCATGTTTGATGATACATGCTAGTTTGGGTTTGTGTAAAGAATTAAACCATGGTTACTTAAGTGGTTAGGGTTTCATTTCCTTTTCTCATTTATTTATCTATTTATTCTTTTTGGAAAAATATTTAGCATAATGCAAAATGGTGGCTTTCTTTGGATGCATGTTGAAGCTTCATGAAGCTTTGACCAAGTGACCATTTTGTCTCCATGCTTAACCCTAACCATTCCCACTAACCATGATTTATTCTCTACACTTGACCATGGTTATGATTATGATAAGTATTCATTTACTTTTTTTTTTAAATTAACTTATCATAATATTATCATCTTCTTCTTCTTCTTCAAGAAGAAAACCTAGACTTCATCAATGGTGATTGATGAAATAGAGTGAGAAATCCAATTCTAAAGTCTACCAACTTCCTATTTCTTCATCCTTTACCTCTTGCCAAGTAGTATAGGGTGTTTCCTTCACAAGTTTTCTTGACTTGGTGAAGTTGGAGCTTGATCTAGCGATGCCTCGACGTAGATCATCTTCGGCATCGTCGTCGATGACCTAGCCCGCTTTTTCTCCGATGAAGCCGACGCTAGAGCGCAAGATCCGATTTGTACAGCGAGGAGACATCATCGCGGAGCCATGGAGGTGGAGAACTGGATCTATAAAGGTTGTATTTCCGTTCACTTAGTTAAGTTGTTAACTAGTTGCATCTTTCGCCTAAAATTCTAGTTAACGATCCGTATTAGGGTTTTTCGGCACTTGTAAAATTTGAAATTGGCATGGTTGATGCCTTGTGAGACCTCATTAGCGTGCCTAGGAACCCTACAGTGGTATCAGAGCCTAGCTAGAGCCTTAGGCGATGCGTAGACGGAGTTTGAAGTCCGATTAAACCGAAACCCTAACACAAATTTGCTCTCTGGACTTTTTCCAGAAATTGGGTTTTTTTCCAGATTAAAAATATGCAGAAAATTCAGCAGGAAATTCTAAGAATTACGGTGCAAAAATTACCTAATGATCTTTCTAAAGTACGGCGGAACCGCGGCATTAGCGTGCTAATGCGGCTGTTCCGCGGCCATTTTGTCTCTTCTCCCATTGAATTTTGCACAGTAATTCCTATTTTGCAGTGTTGGTTTTCCTGGGATATTTTTTTCTGAACTCAAGAGTTGAGTATTTTGGGTTGTATTGGGGATTCGATGATTCGATCGGATTATCAGATTTTGTCTATGTGGATTCCGGATAATTTTTGAATATGTTAAAAAAGTTCGACCGGATAGAAATACCCATCTTTTCCCCAGTCGGGAAATTTCCAAGTGTTGGATTTTTCTGTGGTTTAAAGACGTTCTAAGTAGTGCAAGTAACGCGATGGTCCCTCTAGAAGACAACAAACCTTAACTCGATTATGTGACCGTCTTGAACTGCCCTTTGAACCTTCGGATTTAGGGCAGTACGGCGTGCCACATGTGAGGCGTTGGCTTGACCCTTCTACGGCTGGACCGTTGGTACTGAGGCACGAACTGAATGTTTTTAGACTTGTTTCATGTGTTGAGCTGTATCGGGAAAACTTGGGTGTTTGAATGTTCGATCGGAAATTTTAACATTTTCTATTTATCCGGAATGGGATACAATAATTAGAATTCACAATAAGTTATGAGATAACTGAATGAATGTTATAAACATAGCAGTTTAGTCTCACTTGATCGGTTGCCACGGAATTTTGATGTGATCAAAAGTCCGTCGCAATCACGTAGCGTACGCGGATACTCGCCGGGTAAACTTAATAGACAGCCTCGCTCCATAGCCCCGACCAAGTGACTGTAGGAGAACCCCGTCGCCGAAAGCATCCGTTCGGGTGCTCGCGGCAGCGGTGTTCCGCCTTGGTGCACTTTGTCGACGGCGTCGGGGGTGCGGCCGCCTACTGAAGTTTGCGACGAGCATTCGATCAGGATGTCAGGAATCTTGTTGAATTGCCCGACTTGATATTGAAAAGAGTTTTCGATAATGAGACTAAAATACGGGGTTTATAATTGTTAGGCATGTGATGTCTAAGTAATTCATTTGATTAGGCATGCGATGTCTAAACAGGTTGCGGATTCCAACTGTTGTAGTTTTACACTTTCTTTTCTGTGACCGTAAGTGTAATATGTGATATCGCCGGTTTCGTTGCTATATGTCAACGACAATTGGAATGCGCATATTTACTTACGTTGATGACATGTGATGTTATGTGTTGCTGGATATGTTATATTGGATCGTCGTGTTTGAATAGCCGGGGGTTTTTATGTGAGATGAGTGTTTTTCAATTTCATTCATGTAAAAACTTGTATGTAATATTCTTTTATTGGGGCACTTCCAGGTTGCGGAAGTTGTCACCCTTTGTATATTATTTACTTTTCCGCACTAGGATAGACCCAAGGAGGAGGGCACAAGCAACCGGGTTCTGGAGTCCAGTGGGAGACCAACTCGAGGAGTCGAGTCCGGGTCTCCTAACTCTAGAATTGGTAGGGTTGCTTGCCGCTCTCGTAGGGGTCTAGGGGTGTGGGGTTGGCTATTCATCGCGACCGTGGAATCCGTGTTTTATACTGGCTCGTATTGAAAACACGGACGTCCTAGTATATCCAATATTTCATATGTTTCTTCTGCTGCGATATCTGTGATGTGATCATGTGATGTTCTGTGATAGATACTGTATATAGTATATATGATATATTATATAGATGTTACTTATGTTTTACACCCGCGCTAGGCCTGCCCCGCTCTGCCGTTAGTTACCTAACCTAACGGTGCACGAGGGGACATCGAGGCAAATGCGGATGGCATAAGTGTACGTCGTATTTATCTGTGATGTTTAGGTAATTAAATGATGGGATTTCATTAATGTGATTAATGAAAGTAAAAGAAACCTAAGATGTTGTAGAATTGAATTTCAAAATAAAACAGGTAGCTACAGTTCTTGCTTTGCACAGCGGTATATATGATATATCCTGCACCTTATTCGATGAGGAAAGGACCGAGATCCCTTCACCGGGAGTGACTCCTTTAGCAATAACTGGCAGATGCTACACACTCGGTTTGACTTTTGATTGCTTTCAAGAGTTTTTGCTTTGCGCAGTGATATATATGATATATCCCGCACCTCATTCGACGAGGAAAGGACCGACGATCCCTTCACCGGGAGTGACTCCTTTAGCAAAAAAAGCCTCAAAAACGCTCCATTTTAAAATTCATTCGATCCTACAACGATATCAAGTTCATTACGCAATAGGTTTTCAGAAAAACCTGTCGTAGCCCTCCGTCATTTCAGATAAGTAGTAGTTAGAATTCGTGCTGCGTTTGTTGGCCTTTGTCAAGGCGTAGTGTGCGGTAGCTGACTGGTGCTTATCTGCTTATGCATATGATGCAGATTGGATTAGGGTAGTCGTACGACCTTGTTGGCCTTTGTCAAGGGCCGTGCGGGTGGGTTTATTTCAATCAAGAAATTACGGGTTGAACTTGACTAGCAGCCTATGATTTGTTGGCCTTTGTCAAGGTCATAGGAGGCTTGGGGCAAAAATATTATCGGGAATTTCAAGTGTTGAAATTTGCAATGAGATTGCATACCTTCTATGAGATAGTTGGATCCCGATACCCGCTGCGAGTAAGAGTTACTCCTGGGAGAGTTTTACACATTACAATTAGCCGATCAAGTAGGTGTCTAGAAAGGTGTCAACGGGGTTACGTCTCTGGGAAAACGAGGTTTACTGTAATTAGGTTCGTACGAAAGCACGGGGGACCTCCCTCAAAGTACCGACACTGGCCTGGCTGAAAGATTGGCGAACTTGTAGTGTGTAATTAATCCCGGCTAGTCTTTCCTTTTAGGGTTTGAAGGAAGATTTGATAAAAAGCAGTGGGAGCCATCCTGATTAGATAAAATAAAAACCAATCTATTCTTGCAAGAGCACACGCTGAGTGTTTTCTTCTCTCTCTCTCCAGGTAGCGACCATATCACGCCGTAATCAAGATAATAATACGGATAATTGACTGAACCCGCTTGTTATACTGAGCTGGGGAACATTGGTCCCGCTCCAACTTATAATTGTTATAAGACAGAGCAGGAAATTGGGGATTACCAGAATTCCCGTACCGTCCAAACGAAGAGAGTGCATGCTGATGCATCATCTTCGGGTGTGTTCATAACAAGAACTGTTTCTCAGTATCCTCTACGTCCTGGGTATGTGATACCAGATCAGGATCCCAGATATGTAATCTGTTACATAGGGCTACAGAAAGGTAGAGAACTGAGAACGGGTGATAAGTTTCATGAGGCAGAAAACGGGGCAAGAGTTGCAGCCAAGTCTGTTGGTCACTGTCACCCTGTATTACCAATACATTGATTCTGAACGAATGTTATTAGATACCGAACCTGATATACAAAATCATATCAGTCTCTTTATTAGTAAAGAAATGATAAAATTTTGTATAATTGGATAATGTTTTGAACATTTCCTATATCAAAAGTTGATCGGTTCAGGCACGTTATCTAAAAGCATTAATGTTCTAAATCAAACTACAGTTCTTTAGTATACTGAACACACAAAAGAGGAAGAGTTCAGAAATGAACGAATCCTTCTTGAGGCATTGTAGACTAGGTCATATCAATGCGACCCGACTAGCTGAAGTTACATGTAGATGCATATTTAAATCAGTTTGAATCTATATCTTGTGAAACTTGCCAGTCATGTCACAAAGATATAACGACACCAGCTCTGTTTATTGGAAATAGAGAAAGAGTTAGTGAACTCTTGGGATGATACATGTTGATGTATAAAGGTCCCCTGTCTACACATGCCAAGACCGGTTCTTTGTACTTCATTACGTTCTCTGATGATCTCTCGAGATTCAGACATATGTTCCTGTTGAAACACAAGTCCGAACCTTTTGAGATATTCACAGAATATAAGTTAGAAGTATTGAACCAAAACACGGGTATAAGTATTATGTCCTTTGATGAGATCAAGGAGGAGAATACTTGAGCACGGAATTCCTGGACTTTTCTAAAGGAGAATGAGATTCTCTCTCAGCATTACTCCTCCGTATACACCATAGCACGATGGTATATCGGGGCGGAGCAATCACACCCTATATGATAAGGTGTGCTCTATGATGAGTACTACTGAGTTACCTATTTCCTTATTGGGAGTTATGCACTTGAGAAGTTGCATACCTATTGAATAGGGTTCAAATCAAATCAGTTGCCTACCATTTCATATGTGATATGATAAGGGAAGAGCCCATATCTTAAGTAGGTTAAGATTTGGGGTTGTCTGGGCTATGTCTAAAAGCAAAATCCGGACAAGCTCGAGGTAAGGTCTGTAATATAGAACTGGAAAGGTTCCAGCTATACAAACTACAGCAGATGATTTGATAAAACCAAAGGATTCAATAGTTACCAACGAACCTCAGCCTCTCCGCCAATCTAGTAGGGTTCCTCACCCACCTGAGAGATATTTCGGTTTCTCTATGACAGTGGGAGCGAGGATTGCATCATGAGATGATGACCCAACTAGTTTCGAGCAGGCCATCGAGAGTACAGACTCTGTAAGAATGGCTGGATGCTTAACGATCTGAGATGGAATCCTTATACACCAACAAAGTATGTACTTTAGTTGCAATATCTGAAGGGTTAAATCCCCATCAGGAGCAAGTATATCTTGAGAAGATTACTTGGTGTAGATGGAAAAGTTGAGACTTTCAAAGCTAAACTTGTTAAAGGTTTTCGTCATCGACCAGGCGTGGTTAATGATGAAACCTTTTCCAGTGGCTGTGCTTAAGTCTATCCAGATCCTACTTGTCACGGCTACATACCATGACTACGATATCTGGTGGTTGGGTGTCATGACAGCTTTTCTAAATAATGTTTTGGAAGAGAGCGTCTATAAGTACACAGCCAGAGGGCCTCATAGACAGTGGGAGCAGTGGAAACGTGTGCAAGATGCTTTATAGGATAAAGCTGTTAGTTATATGTATGCCCTAGAGGCCATTACTGTACATAGGATGTATATTGTAGTGGATGCTGGGACATATATAGGGAGGACTTTCTTGCTCGACATGATAGTATGCTATCTGGTTGATCTTTACCTTAACGTGTATGCTGATTGTCTCTCTGTTACATGTTGGTAAAGCCCTTAGGATCTGTACTTGACTACCTGGACTATGATGCGGATCATACTAATGGGGACATGGTAGTCCATAAGTACATCCTTCAAGGTCCCTAGTCGAGGGTGTATCGAGACGGGGCATCGATATACCAGAGTAGACTAGCGTATACCTTCTTGACCCATGTAGATGGGCGATGGATGATCCCATATCCATCGGTGTTTGACATCAGAAGAGATATACGGGTGCTCAGTAGAGACTGGGTACACTGGACGGACTCGCCGAGAACTCCCAGATGGTATTATACCTCACGTCAGATGGCAGTTCTCTGGTGACACTGGTACAGAGTAGTCTGTTGACCCGAGATCGTCATAGAGTCTTGTGTGGTTCCCACTGTGCTTTGATTTCCATCTTACCACGTCCAAGAGGGCGTGCAAAACGGTGGTTTTTGGGTACAGTCCCGAGTCACATGGAGGCAATGAGCGATAGGAGGGGATTCGTCTCTCCCGGTATATGGGGGTTGATGTTGCGCTGTGTTCGATTGGCTATAACAGGAAATCCCTGGCCAGGGTTGCTGAGATTTACTGGTAAGTGTTACCAGTAGTTTCTCGAACAGTTATAGACCTCATATCGACACGACTTATTGAGCTATTGGGGTCTGACGTTTACCACCCCTAGGCGAGATATGCGACATATCAGACGATCAGACCGGACTGTACGGTAGTGTTACTGGTCGGATTCACTGGAGTGTGAGCGGGCTTGCTCGTCGATCTTCAGATCGCTCAATACCCGGGTGGCCGTTACGTTTAGCAGACCGCTTGCGGCTTGTGGGTGCTTGATATGATCATCATCCGCTGCCGGCGTATTGACGAGTCTTTAGAGTCCTACACAGAGGTTTCCTGGCTCAAGCGAAACGAAATAGGAGCGCATATGAGATATGTGCGGGACCGAGAATAATGCGTGTATGTGATACCGTATTTCATTCTCGCGATGAATGTATCGAATGGTTGTATGCGATATAACCTAGTTATCGATTCAAGCGTTGATTCGATAAGCCGATACATTGTATACTAGTCGGTTGTGTGCAACAAGACCGGATCATTGAATCAAGTGTTGATTTAATGATTTAATGCATATTTATATATTTGATATATTTCTTTGCATCAACTAGTATCGGTTTACTTAAGATGGATTTTCTCGCTCGGGTGTGCGCATTGTATATGCGATATGTTTATGTGCACATGTTTGTATCATGTTTGATGATGCATACCACTTTGGTTAAGTGTAAAGTTTGAACCATGGTTGTGTTTATGTTTAGGGTTTTATTTTCTTAATTATTCATTTATTCTTTTTGATAAATGAATAAAAGAAAGTGAGAAAAGAAAATGAGAAAAGAATGGTGGCTTCTTTTGTTGTTTAGTTGAAACTTCATGAAGCTTTGACCTAAGTCCACCATTCTTATCTCATTCTTAACCCTAACCATACAACTAACCTTGGTTAACTCTCTACACTTTACCATAGTTAGAATTATGATAAGTATTCTATTTTTTCTATTTTCTAAAAACTTATCATAATACTAGTTTCTTCTTCTTCCTCCATTTCTTCAAGTGAAGAAAGCTTGCCCCATCAATGGCAAGTGATGGAAATGAGTGAGAAATCCAAAACTAAAGTCTACCCACTTCCTATTTCTTCATTCTCTACCTCTTGCCAAGTAGTAGAGTGTGTTTCCTTCACAAGTTTCATGACTTGGTGAAGGTGGAGCTTGATTCATCGATGCTTCGACGTAGATCATCTTCGGCATGGACATCGACGACCTAGCTTGCCCATTCTCCGACGAAGCCGACTCTAGAGCCCGGATTTAATTTGGACAGCGGAGACGACCTCGTTGCGGAGCCGTGGAGGTGGAGGACCGGATCTACAAAGGTTGTATTTCCGTATTCTCATTAGTTAATTTGTTAACTAGTTCTTTTCGCCTAGACATCTAGTTATCGATCCGTAGTTTAGGGTTTGTAGGCACCATAATTTTTGAAATTGCCATGGTTGATGGCTTGGGAGACCTCACTAGTGTGCCTAGGAACCCTGCAGTGGTATCAGAGACTAGCTAGAGCCTTAGGCGAAGTCCAGACGGAAATTGAAGTCCGAACGAACCCGGAACTCCAAATCAAACATGCTCTCTGTACAATTTTTAAAATCTGGGATTTTTCAACATTAAAAATATTCAGAAAAATCAGCAGGAAATTCTAAGAAATACTGTAAATTTCGTGCACTCAATTCCAACAGTGCGCCGCGCTTCCGCGGCACGAGCCTGGCTCGTGCGGCGCAAGCGCGGCCATTTTGTCGTTTATGGCATCCAACTTTCTACAGTAATTCTTATTGTGCTGTGCTGGTGTTTCTGGGAATTTTTAATATTTTTTCCAGAGTTGAATTTTTCTGAGTTGATTTGGGGATTCGGTGTTTCGATCGGGGAATCAAATTTTGTCTGTTTGGCTTTCCGGATAAATCTTAGAATATGTTAAAAAGTTCGACCGGATATAAATACCCAATTTTTTCCCCTGTCGGGAAATTTCCAAGTGTTGGATTTTTCCGTAGTTTACCGACGTTCTAAGTAGTACAAGTAACGCGATGGTCCCTCTAGAAGACACAAACCTTAACTCGATTATGTGACCGTCTTGAACTGCCCTTTGAACCTACGGGTTTGGGGCAGTACGGCGTGCCACATGTGAGGCGTTGGCTTGACCCTTCTACGGCTGGACCGTTGGTACTGAGGTACGAACTGAATGTTGTTAGACTTATTTCATGTGTTTATCTGTATCGGGAAAACTTGGGTGTTAGAATGTTCGATCGGAAAGTTTAACATTTTCTATTTTATCTGGAATGGGATACAATAATTGGAATTCACAATAAGTTATATGATAACTGAATGAATGTTATAAACGTAGCAATTTAGTCTCACTTGATCGGTTGCCACGGAATTTTGATGTGATCAAAAGTCCGTCGCAATCACGTAGCGTACACGGATACTCGCCGGGTAAACTTAATAGACAGCCTCGCTCCATAGCCCCGACCAAGTGACTGTAGGAGAACCCCGTCACCGAAAGCATCCGTTCGGGTGCTCCCGGTAGCGGTGTTCCGCCTTGGTGCACTTCGTCGACGGCGTCGGGGGTGCGGCCGCCTACTGAAGTTTGCGACGAGCATTCGATCAGAATGTCGGGAATCTTGTTGAATTACCCGACTTGATATTGAAAAGAGTTTTCGATTTTGAGACTAAAATGCGGGGTTTATAATTGTTAGGCATGCGATGTCTAAGTAATTCATTTGGTCGGGCATGCGATGTCTGAGGTGGTTGTGGATTCCAACTGTTGTAGTTTTACACTTTCTTTTCTGTGACCGTAAGTGTAATATGTGATATCGCCGGTTTCGTTGCTATATGTCAACGACAATTGGGATGCGCATATTTACTTACGTTGATGACATGTGATGTTATGTGTTGCTGGATATGTTATATTGGATCGTCGTGTTTGAATAGCCGGGGGTTTTTATGTGAGATGAGTGTTTTTCATTTTCATTCATGTAAAAACTTGTATGTAATATTCTTTTATTGGGGCGCTTCCAGGTTGCGGAAGTTGTCACCTGTTGTATATTATTTACTTTTCCGCACTAGGATAGACCCAAGGAGGGGAGCACAAGTAACCGGGTTCTGGAGTCCAGTGGGAGACCAACTCGAGGAGTCGAGTCCGGGTCTCCTAACTCCAGAATTGGTAGGGTTGCTTGCCGCTCTCGTAGGGGTCTAGGGGTGTGGGTTTGGCTATTCATCACGACCGTGGAATCCGTGTTTTATACTGGCTCGTATTGAAAACACGGACGTCCTAGTATATCCAATATTTCATATGATTCTTCTGCTGCGATATCTGTGATGTGATCATGTGATGTTCTGTGATAGATACATTATATAGTATATATGATATATTATATAGACGTTACTTATGTTTTACACCCGCGCTAGCCCTGCCCTGCTCTGTCGTTAGTTACCTAACCTAACGGTGCACGAGGGGACATCGAGGCGAATGCGGATGGCATAAATGTACGTCGTATTTATCTGTGATGTTTAGGTAATTAAATGATGGGACTTCATTAAAGCGATTAATGAAATTAAAAGAAACCTAAGATGTTGTAGAATCGAATTTCAAAATAAAACAGGTAGCTACAGTTCTTGCTTTGCATAGCGGTATATATGATATATCCTGCACCTTATTCGATGAGGAAAGGACCGAGATCCCTTCACCGGGAGTGACTCCTTTAGCAATAACTGGCAGATGCTACACACTCGGTTTGTCTTTTGATTGCTTTTAAGTGTTTTTGCTTTGCACAGTGATATATGTGATATATCCCGCACCTCATTCGACGAGGAAAGGACCGACGATCCCTTCACCGGGAGTGACTCCTTTAGCAAAACTAGAAAAGCCTCAAAAACACTCCATTTCAAAATTCATTCGATCCTACAACGATATCAAGTTCATTACACAATAGGTTTTCAGAAAAACCTGTCGTAGCCCTCCGTCATTTCAGATAAGTTGTATATAGTATTCGTGCTGCATTTGTTGGCTTTCGTCAAGGTGCAGTGTGCGGTAGCTATATGCTGCTTATCTGCTAGCATACGATGCGATTGGATTAGGGTAGTCGTGCGGCTTTGTTGGCTTTCGTCAAGGGTCGTGCGGGTGGGTTTAATTCGATCAAGAAATGTACGGGTTGAACTTGACTAGCGGGCTATGGTTTGTTGGCTTTCGTCAAGGTCATAGCACGTTAGGGGCAAAACATTATCGGGAATTTCAAGTGTTGAAATTTGCAATGAGATTGCATACCTTCTATGAGATAGTTGGATCCCGATACCCGCTGCGAGTAAGTGTTACTCCTGGGAGAGTTTTATACATTACAATTAGCCGATCAAGTAGGTGTCTAGAAAGGTGTTAACGAGGTTACGCCTCTGGGAAAACGAGGTTTACATTAATTAGGTTCGTGCGAAAGCACGGGGGACCTCCCTCAAAGTACCGACACTGGCCTGGCTGAAAGATTGGCGAACTTGTAGTGTGTAATTAATCCCGGCAAGTCTTTCCTTTTAGGGTTTGAAGGAAGATTTGATAAAAAGCAGTGGGAGCCATCCTGATTAGATAAAATAAAAACCAATCTATTCTTGCAAGAGCGCACGCTGAGTGTTTTCTTCTCTCTCTCTCCAGGTAGCGACCATATCACGCCTTAATCAAGATAATAATACGGATTATTGACCGAACCCGCTTGTTATACTGAGCTGGGGAACATTGGTCCCGCTCCAACTTATAATTGTTATAAGACAGAGCAGGAAATTGGGGAATACCAGATTTCCCGTGCCGCCCAAACGAAGAGAGTGCATGCTGATGCATCATCTTCGGGTGTGTTCATTACAAAGAACTGTTTCTCTGTATCCTCTACGTCCTGGGTATGTGATACCAGATCAGGATCCCAGATATGTAATTTGTTACATAGGGCTACAGAAAGGTAGAGAACTGAGAACGGGTGATAAGTTTCATGAGGCAGAAAACGGGGCAAGAGTTGCAGCCAAGTCTGTTGGTCACTATCACCCTGTATTATAATACATTGATTCTGAACGAATGTTATTAGATACCGAACCTGATATACCAAATCATATCACTCTCTTTATTAGTAAAGAAAGGATATAATTTTGTATTGTTGGATAATGTTTTGAACATTTCCTATATCAAAAGTTGATCGGTTCAGGCACGTTATCTAAAAGCATTGATGTTCTAAATCAAACTACAGTTCTTAGTATACGCAACACACACAAGAGGAAGAGTTCAGAAATGAACGAATCCTTCTTGAGGTATTGTAGACTAGGTCAGATCAATGCGACCCGACTGGCTTGAGTTACATATAGATGTATATTTAAATCAGTTTGAATTTACATCTTGTGAAACTCGCCAGTCATGTCACAAAGATAAGATGACCACAGCTCTGTTTATTGAAAACGGAGAAAGAGTTAGTAAACTCTTGGGACTGATACATGTTGATGTATGTAAGGTCCCCTGTCTACACATGCCAGGACTGGTTCTTTATACTTCATTACGTTCTCTGATGATCTCTTTAGATTCAGACATATGTTCCTGTTGAAACATGAGTCCGAACCTTTTGAGATATTCACAGAATATAAGTTAGAAGTAGAGAACCAAAACGGGTATAAGTATTATGTCCTTTGATGAGATCAAGGAGGAGAATACTTGAGCACGGAATTCCTGGACTTTTCTAAAAGAGAATGAGATTCTCTCTCAGCATTACTCCTCCGTATACACCATAGCACGATGGTATATCGGGGCGGAGCAGATACACCCTATTTGATATGGTGTGCTCTATGATGAGTACTACTGAGTTACCTATTTCCTTTTTGGGAGTTATGCACTTACGAAGCTGCATACCTATTGAATAGGGTTCCAATCAAATCAGTTGCCTACCATTCCATATGAGATATGGAAAGGGAAGAGCCCATGTCTTAAGCTTGTTAAGATTTGGGGTTGTCCGGCCTTTGTCTAAAAGCAAAATCCGAACAAGCTCGAGGCAAGATCTGTTATGTACAACTGGAAATGTTCCAGCTATGCAAATTGCAGGTGATGATTTGATAGAACCAAAGGATTCAGTAGATTCCAACGAACCTCAGCCTCTCCGCCGATCTAGTAGGGTTCCTCACCCACCTGAGAGATACTTCGGTTTCTCTATGACAGTGGGAGCGAGGATTACATCATGAGATGATGACCCAACTAGTTTCGAGCTGGCCATCAGGAGTAAGACTCCGTAAGAATGGCTGGATGTTTAGCGATCTGAGATGGAATCCATGTACACCAACAAAGTATGGACTTTGGTTGCTATATCTGAAGGGTTAAATCCCCATCAGGAGCAAGTATATCTTGAGAAGATTACTTGGTGTAGATGGAAAAGTTGAGACTTTCAAAGCTAGACTTGTTAAAGTTTGCATCATTGACCAGGTATGGATAATGATGAAACCTTTTCAAGTAGCTATGCTTAAGTTCATCCAGATCCTACTTACCACGGCTGCATACCGTGACTACGATCTCTGGTGGTTGGGTGTCTTGACTGCTTTTCTAAATGATGATTTAGAAGAGTGCGTCTATAAGTACACAGCCAGAGGGCTTCGTAGACAGTGGGAGCAGCGGAAACGTGTGCAAGATGTTTTATATGATAAAGCAGGCATCGCGGAGTTGGAACATCTGTTTTGATGAATTAGTCAAAGAAGTTGACATCATCAAAATGGTAGATGAACCTTGTATAAACAAGAAGGTAATAGGGAGTATGGTGACGATCCTCGTAGAGTATGTGGATGACATACTCTTGATAGGGAAGGAGTTTCCTATGCTACGATCGATCAATCTCCGCTTATCACAATGATTCTCCATATAGGATCAAAGTGATACCTACTAACTCCTGGATTTTGGATCTATGAGATAGATCTAAATGGATGTTAGGATTCTCACTAGTTGTAGTGAGATGGTATCAATCGATCCTGGGGAGAATCACTGGAAGTGTTCCAGAGTGATAAAGACGACTGAATGTCAGTCGCAGGCATTGTCTTTACCCTCAGTAAAGGGACGGTATGTTGGAAGAGTTCCAAGCTAGATACCGTGACATACTAGACGATAAAGGCTGGATACATCGCTACTTAAGATGCTACCAAAGAGGCTGTTTGGGTGTATAATGGTTCATGAGATGAACTTAGTTCCTCCCATTGTGTGACAATGGAGTTGTGGCTTATGCCAAGGAACGCCGGTCCCATCAGTGATCCAGACATATCCTAAGGCAGTATCACCTGATCATGGAGATGATTGATCTCCAGGGTGATCGAGGTTAGGAGAGTAGACTCAGAGGACAACACAGCGGATCCACTCACAAAGGCCTGTTCCCAGAGAGAGACTTTTATGGGATGGTTGAGTATGAGATACTGCAACCACTGCTACAGATGGCCCTAGTGCAAGTGGGAGATTGTTAGTTATATGTATGCCCTAGAGGCCATTACTGTACATAGGATGTATATTGTAGTGGATGCTGGGACATATATAGGGAGGACTTTCTTGCTCGACATGATAGTATGCTATCTGGTTGATCTTTACCTTAACGTGTATGCTGATTGTCTCTCTGTTACATGTTGGTAAAGCCCTTAGGATCTGTACTTGACTACCTGGACTATGATGCGGATCATACTAGTGGGGACATGGTAGTCCATAAGTACATCCTTCAAGGTCCCTAGTCGAGGGTGTATCGAGACGGGGCATCGATATACCAGAGTAGACTAGCGTATACCTTCTTGACCCATGTAGATGGGCGATGGATGATCCCATATCCATCGGTGTTTGACATCAGAAGAGATATACGGGTGCTCAGTAGAGACTGGGTACACTGGACGGACTCGCCGAGAACTCCCAGATGGTATTATACCTCACGTCAGATGGCAGTTCTCTGGTGACACTGGTACAGAGTAGTCTGTTGACCCGAGATCGTCATAGAGTCTTGTGTGGTTCCCACTGTGCTTTGATTTCCATCTTACCACGTCCAAGAGGGCGTGCAAAACGGTGGTTTTTGGGTACAGTCCCGAGTCACATGGAGGCAATGAGCGATAGGAGGGGATTCGTCTCTCCCGGTATATGGGGGTTGATGTTGCGCTGTGTTCGATTGGCTATAACAGGAAATCCCTGGCCAGGGTTGCTGAGATTTACTGGTAAGTGTTACCAGTAGTTTCTCGAACAGTTATAGACCTCATATCGACACGACTTATTGAGCTATTGGGGTCTGACGTTTACCACCCCTAGGCGAGATATGCGACATATCAGACGATCAGACCGGACTGTACGGTAGTGTTACTGGTCGGATTCACTGGAGTGTGAGCGGGCTTGCTCGTCGATCTTCAGATCGCTCAATACCCGGGTGGACGTTACGTTTAGCAGACCGCTTGCGGCTTGTGGGTGCTTGATATGATCATCATCCGCTGCCGGCGTATTGACGAGTCTTTAGAGTCCTACACAGAGGTTTCCTGGCTCAAGCGAAACGAAATAGGAGCGCATATGAGATATGTGCGGGACCGAGAATAATGCGTGTATGTGATACCGTATTTCATTCTCGCGATGAATGTATCGAATGGTTGTATGCGATATAACCTAGTTATCGATTCAAGCGTTGATTCGATAAGCCGATACATTGTATACTAGTCGGTTGTGTGCAACATGACCGGATCATTGAATCAAGTATTGATTTAATGATTTAATGCATATTTATATATTTGATATATTGCTTTGCATCAACTAGTATCGGTTTACTTAAGATGGATTTTCTCGCTCGGGTGTGCGCATTGTATATGCGATATGTTTATGTGCACATGTTTGTATCATGTTTGATGATGCATACCACTTTGGTTAAGTGTAAAGTTTGAACCATGGTTGTGTTTATGTTTAGGGTTTTATTTTCTTAATTATTCATTTATTCTTTTTGATAAATGAATAAAAGAAAGTGAGAAAAGAAAATGAGAAAAGAATGGTGGCTTCTTTTGTTGTTTAGTTGAAACTTCATGAAGCTTTGACCTAAGTCCACCATTCTTATCTCATTCTTAACCCTAACCATACAACTAACCTTGGTTAACTCTCTACACTTTACCATAGTTAGAATTATGATAAGTATTCTATTTTTTCTATTTTCTAAAAACTTATCATAATACTAGTTTCTTCTTCTTCCTCCATTTCTTCAAGTGAAGAAAGCTTGCCCCATCAATGGCAAGTGATGGAAATGAGTGAGAAATCCAAAACTAAAGTCTACCCACTTCCTATTTCTTCATTCTCTACCTCTTGCCAAGTAGTAGAGTGTGTTTCCTTCACAAGTTTCATGACTTGGTGAAGGTGGAGCTTGATTCATCGATGCTTCGACGTAGATCATCTTCGGCATGGACATCGACGACCTAGCTTACCCATTCTCCGACGAAGCCGACTCTAGAGCCCGGATTTAATTTGGACAGCGGAGACGACCTCGTTGCGGAGCCGTGGAGGTGGAGGACCGGATCTACAAAGGTTGTATTTCCGTATTCTCATTAGTTAATTTGTTAACTAGTTCTTTTCGCCTAGACATCTAGTTATCGATCCGTAGTTTAGGGTTTGTAGGCACCATAATTTTTGAAATTGCCATGGTTGATGGCTTGGGAGACCTCACTAGCGTGCCTAGGAACCCTGCAAAAGCAGGCATCGCGGAGTTGGAACATCTGTTTTGATGGATTAGTCAAAGAAGTTGACATCATCAAAATGGTAGATGAACCTTGTATAAACAAAAAGGTAGTAGGGAGTATGGTGACGATCCTCGTAGAGTACGTGGATGACATACTCTTGATAGGGAAGGAGTTTCCTATGCTACGCTCGATCAATCTCCGCTTATCACAATGATTCTCCACATAGGATCAAAGTGATACCTCCTAAATCCTGGGTTTTGGATCTACGAGATAGATCTAATTGGATATTAGGATTCTCACTAGTTGTAGTGAGATGGTATCAATCGATCCTGGGAAGAATCACTGGAAGGGTTCCAGGGTGATATGGACGACTGAAAGTCAGTCACAGGCATTGTCTTTACCCTCGGTAAGGGACGGTATGTTGGAAGAGTTCCAAGCTAGATACCGTGGCATACTAGACGATAAAGGCTGGATACATCGCTATTTGAGATGCTACCAAAGAGGCAGTCTGGGTGTATATTAGTTCATGAGATGAACTTCGTTCCTCCCATTGTGTGACAATGGAATTGTGGCTTATGCCAAGGAACGTCCGTCCCATCAGTGATCCAGACATATTCTGAGGCAGCATCACCTGATCATGGAGATAGTTGATCTCCAGGGAGATCGAGGTTTGGAGAGTAGACTCAGAGAACAACACAGCGGATCCACTCACAAAGGCCTGTTCCCAGAGAGAGATTTTTATGGGATGGTTGAGTATGAGATACTACAACCACTGCTATCAGATGGCCCTAGTGTAAGTGGGAGATTGTTAGTTATATGTATGCCCTAGAGGCCATTACTGTGCATAGGATGTATATTGTAGTGGATGCTGGGACATATATAGGGAGGACTTTCTTGCTCGACATGATAGTATGCTATCTGGTTGATCTTTACCTTAACGTGTATAATGATTGTCTCTCTGTTACATGTTGGTAAAGCCCTTAGGATGTGTACTTGACTACCTGGACTATGATGCCGATCATACTAGTGGGGACATGGTAGTCCATAAGTACATCCTTCAAGGTCCCTAGTCGTGGGTGTATCGAGACGGGGCATCGATATACCAGAGTAGACTAGCGTATACCTTCTCGACCCATACAGATGGGCGATGGATGATCCCATATCCATTGGTGTTTGACATCAGAGATGATATACGGGTGCTCGGTGGAGACTGGGTACACTGGACGAACTCGCCGAGAACTCCCAGATGGTATTATACCTTACGTCAGATGGCAGTTCTATGGTGACACTGGTACAGAGTAGTCTGTTGACCCGAGATCGTCATAGAGTCTTGTGTGGTTCCCACTGTGCTTTGATTTCCATCTTACCACGTCCAAGAGGGCGTGCAAAACGGTGGTTTTTGGGTACAGTCCCGAGTCATATGGAGGCAATGAGCGATAGGAGGGGATTCGTCTCTCCCGGTATAGGGAGTTGATGTTGCGCTGTGTTCGATTGGCTATAACAGGAAATCCCTGGCCAGGGTTGCTGAGATTTACTGGTAAGTGTTACCAGTAGTTTCTCGAATTGTTATAGACCTCATATCGACACGACTTATCGAGCTATTGGGGTCTGACGTTTACCACCCCTAGGCAAGATATGCGACATATCAGACGATCAGACCGGACTGTACGGTAGTGTTACTGGTTGGATTCACTGGAGTGTGAGCGGGCTTGCTCGTCGGTCTTCTGATCGCTCAATACCCGGGTGGCCGTTACGTTTAGCAGACCGCTTGTGGCTTGCGGGTGTTTGATATGATCATCATCTGCTGCCGGCGTATTGACGAGTCTTTAGAGTCCTACACAGAGGTTTCCTGGCTCAAGGGAAACGAAATAGGAGCGCATATGAGATATGTGCGGGACCGAGAATAATGCGTGTATGTGATACTGTATTTTATTCTCGCGATGAATGTATCGAATGGTTATATGCGATATAACCTAGTTATCGAATCGAGGGTTGATTCGATAAGCCGATACATTGGATACTAGTCGGTTATATGCGATATGACCGGATCGTTAAATCAAGTGTTGATTTAATGATTTAATACATAATTATATATTTGATATATTACTTTGCATTAACTAGTATCGGTTCACTTTTAAATGGATTTTCTCACTTGTTTGTGCACTTTGTATATATGATATATTTTTTGTGCACAAGATTGTATCATGTTTGATGATACATGCTAGTTTGGGTTTGTGTAAAGAATTAAACCATGGTTACTTAAGTGGTTAGGGTTTCATTTCCTTTTCTCATTTATTTATCTATTTATTCTTTTTGGAAAAATATTTAGCATAATGCAAAATGGTGGCTTTCTTTGGATGCATATTGAAGCTTCATGAAGCTTTCACCAAGTGACCATTTTGTCTCCATGCTTAACCCTAACCATTCCCACTAACCATTATTTATTCTCTACACTTGACCATGGTTATGATTATGATAAGTATTCATTTACTTTTTTTTTAAATTAACTTATCATAATATTATCATCTTCTTCTTCTTCTTCTTCAAGAAGAAAACCTAGACTTCATCAATGGTGATTGATGAAATAGAGTGAGAAATCCAATTCTAAAGTCTACCCACTTCCTATTTCTTCATCCTTTACCTCTTGACAAGTAGTATAGGGTGTTTCCTTCACAAGTTTTCTTGACTTGGTGAAGTTGGAGCTTGATCTAGCGATGCCTCGACGTAGATCATCTTCGGCATCGTCGTCGATGACCTAGCCCGCTTTTTCTCCGATGAAGCCGACGCTAGAGCCCAAGATCCGATTTGTACAGCGAGGAGACATCATCGCGGAGCCATGGAGGTGGAGAACCGGATCTACAAAGGTTATATTTCCGTTCACTTAGTTAAGTTGTTAACTAGTTGCATCTTTCGCCTAAAATTCTAGTTAACGATCCGTATTAGGGTTTCTCGGCACTTGTAAAATTTGAAATTGGCATGGTTGATGCCTTGTGAGATCTCATTAGCATGCCTAGGAACCCTACAAAAGCCACCTTTGTTCGACATCGACAGAGGCAAATGATGATTCGCTCCTGGCCATATCCCAGTTGTAGCGGTGCTGATGCCGAAATCGGTGTCTGATTTCAGGTTTACGGCGAAAAGCCAGTAGGCCGCACATGCATATGAAATAACCGAAATGATGGGGCAGCTTGCAATAAAAAGCAGCAAGTAAAGAAAATGTATGCATGGAAAATAGCCGAAATGATTGGGCAACTCGCAATAAAAAGCAGCAAGTAAAAATATAATAAATAGCCGAAATGATTGGGCACCACGAAAAAATAGCCGAAATGATTGGGCAATCACGACCTTCGCGTTATAAAAGCTGAAATGATAGAGCATCGCGGAAATAAAACAAAAAAAAAGAAATGATGAAACTTTGGCCCTACAGTTGAGATCACATCGATCCCTGTATACAATCCAAGGGCGCAAATAAAGAGGGAACCATACTTTCCCAACAGGCTTCGCCAGAAAACGAAGTCAAATCTCAATAGTTTGTTCCAGTTCCGAAGAAACCAGTGTCTTCGGCAAATACTTCGACTCAGGGAAACAAACAATCCTTAACGAGAGCCTCCTGATTCGCGTCGACTCGCAGAGCAACCAGTGTCTCCGTGGGAAATTCTCGATCCGTGTCAACACCAAGGAAACAAATAATCCTTGGCGCTAGGGAAACAAATAATCCTTAGCAAATCCTTCGACTCAGGGAAACAAACAATCCTTGATGAGAGCCTCCTGATTCGCATCGACTCGCAGAGCAACCAGTGCCTCCGTGGGAAATTCTTGATCCGTTTCAACACCAGGGAAACAAATAATCCTTGGCGCTAGGGAAACAAATAATCTTTAGCAAATACCTCAACTCAGGGAAACAAACAATCCTTGACGAGAGCCTCCTGATCCGCGTCGACTCGCAGAGCAACCAGTGCCTCCGTGGGAAATTCTCGACCCTTTCAACACCAGGGAAACAAATAATCCTTGGCGCTAGGGAAACAAATAATCCTTAGCAAATATCTCAATTCAAGGAAACAAGCAATCCTTAACGAGAGCCTCCTGATCCGCGTCGACTCGCAGAGCAACCAGTGCCTCCGTGGGAAATTCTCGACCCGTTTCAACACCAAGGAAACAAATAATCCTTGGCGCTGGGGAAACAAATAATCCTTAGCAAATCCTTCGACTCAGGGAAACAAACAATCCTTGACGAGAGCCTCCTAATTCGCATCGACTCGCAGAGCAACCAGTGCCTCCATGGGAAATTCTCGATCCATTTCAACACCAGGGAAACAAACAATCCTTGTCGCTAGGGAAACAAATAATCCTTAGCAAATACCTCAACTCAGGGAAACAAAAAATCCTTGACGAGAGCCTCCTGATCTGCGTCGACTCGCAGAGCAACCAGTGCCTCCGTGGGAAATTCTCGACCCGTTTCAACACCAGGGAAACAAATAATCCTTGGCGCTAGGGAAACAAATAATCCCTAGCAAGTACCTCAACTCAGGGAAACAAACAATCCTTGACGAGAGCCTCCTGATACGCGTCGACTCGCAGAGCAACCAGTGTCTCCGTGGGAAATTCTCGATCCGTGTCAACACCAAGGAAACAAATAATCCTTGGCACTAGGGAAACAAATAATCCTTAGCAAATCCTTCGACTCAGGGAAACAAACAATCCTTGACGAGAGCCTCCTGATTCGCATCGACTCGCAGAGCAACCAGTGCCTCCGTGGGAAATTCTCGATCCGTTTCAACACCAGGGAAACAAATAATTCTTGGCGCTAGGGAAACAAATAATCCTTAGCAAATAGCTCAATTCAAGGAAAAAAACAATCCTTGACGAGACCCTCCTGATCCGCGTCGACTCGCAGAGCAACCAGTGCCTCCGTGGGAAATTCTCGACCCGTTTCAACGCCAGGGAAACAAATAATCCTTGGCGCTAGGGAAACAAATAATCCTTAGCAAATACCTCAATTCAGGGAAACAAACAATCCTTGACGAGAACCTCCTGATCCGCGAGCAACCAGAGCCTCCGTGGGAAATTCTCGACCCGTTTCAACACCAGGGAAACAAATAATCCTTGGCGCTAGGGAAACAAATATTCCCTAGCAAGTACCTCAACTCAGGGAAACAAACAATCCTTGACGAGAGCCTCCTGATTCGCGTCGGCTCGCAGAGAAACCAGTGTCTCCGTGGGAAATTCCCGATTCGTCTCAACTTGCAAGATGAAGCCTCAGGCAGCAGGAATTAAAAAACTTGCTTCCTGAGCAATGGGACCCTGCAAGTTGATCTAAAATGGTCTCTTACATACTATTCACGGGTCTCACTCTCCAAAATCGAGTTTCGACAAGGAGGGAAACAACTGCTTATGAGTCCTCTCGACTCGTAAGAGGGAAAAATTCTCTTATAGGATCCTTACGACTTATAAGAGAAAACCACACTTGGGAATCCTCACAATTCCTAAGGAGAAAATCCACCTATGAGATCCTCTCGATCCGTAGAGAGAAAAGTCTCTATGAGACCCTCACGGCTCATAGAGTTGAAAAGTCTTAGGCGGCAGATCTGAACCTGCAGCCTAAGCCATCGCTATCTCGTGAAGAAATCAAGGTGCTTATTTTATTATCTGCCAATTATGTTTATCAAGACAGCATGCTGATAATAAGAGAGTAACAGAAAGAACATCCGATTTACATTTGATCAAGCGTTCAAGACATACTCATTCATGCATGTGCAAACGGTTCAGAACGAGGAATAAGACAAGCTGAAATGGAAATTTTCTATTCACATCATAAAAAGGGGTTCTTACAATCACGGAGAAATAAATAATAACATTATTAAAATGTTTACAAAGGTATAACCTCGGATCCAGGGCACGGATTGAGGAATTCAAAAGTAAGGCCATCCAGAGTTCTTCTGGCCTTTCTGATTATTCTTGTACGCAGCCTCTCGCGCTCCTGTGTGTCAAGATCCTCAGCAAGCCCATCCAGCCTTCGGTAAGCAGCAACTATCGTCGTCTGATAAAAATTTTGATGTAGGATGTCGATGAGGCTGTCCCGCCGTTTCTTCGAGATCAGCCCCGTCAGGTACACTGAATGCACCTTGTCTTCGGCATCATCCAGCGCATTGAGCGGTAGGGCCTCGTGAAACCCCGGAAGTGCTCTCCATATTGCTCCCAGCACGACCTTCAAGAGAGCTGAACGACGAGGAAGCAGCCAACCACCGCTTGCGTTGAGGCGACCCATGACCTCCGCACACTGGGCGTCCGTAAACTCCTGGTTTTGATGACGGCCATGTGCGCGGATATCGTCGTAGGAGATGAACTCGTGCAAACTGTATAGACGCACCGCTATTATGCCTGGAGGAAATACCACAGGAAGATTAGCGATAAAATATATATATATACATACAGAGAGTTAAAATCCTCGAGAGCAATGCTCTGCAAACAGGATTGACTACCAAGATCCTAATAAGGGGAATTTAAATAAATCCCCCGAGAACTCTAAGATCGTTACTATTAAAAGATGATATAATCCATTAAATACAAAACTCCATTTTTAATTTTCATTATCCACATTCAAACTCTTAAGAGTTCTTTTTTTTAGATCAAAGAGATCTATGTTTTGCCAAAGATGTAAAGTTCTATTCATGGGTTAAGAAACCCTGAAACAGATTCTTGAGAGCAAAGCTCTATTAATTAAAATTGATTTAATTCAAGATTAATTCTTACCTAAAAAGTTTCTTTTAAAGAAAATCTAACTCAGGGAGTTCTTGAAGGCAAGAGCAAAGCTCTGAAGTTTTTTGAAAGTAAAAATCTTAAAGATGACAGTCATCTGTGAAGGACCAAGGGTCCTATTTATAGGTATCAAGTGCCCTTTCAACATCCAAAAGCAGCCGCAACGGTTGGAATTCTGCCACCGTTGCGCTCGCGTTTGGGGCTACGCAAACGCAACGGTGGGGGGGCATTTGTTTACCCCAATCAGAGCAAAGCTCTGTTCAAATTCCATGGCGGGAAATGAAGCAACGCTTCATCTTCCCCCAATCAGAGCAAAGCTCTACTTTGTAAATTTAAACTTTAATAAATGAAGCTACGCTTCAGATCCTTTGAGCTGTGCGCAACGCGCCACGTGTCTGGCGCAGATGCGTCAGCGCAGCGCTCAAGGCAGCGCACCCAATCAGAGCAAAGCTCTGTTTAAAGTAAAATCAAAGGAAGCAACGCTTCAGTTGCGCAACCGATGCGCTGCGCGACACATGTCACGCGCTGGGGCGTTTGCTCCAAACAGAATCAAGGTTCTAAAGAAATCTTTCTGTTCTTGTTAAAACAAGAAGATTTTCTTCTGTAAAACAGAAGCCCTTGGATCAAAGATCCAACGATGGGGGAAATTCCCCAAATCACTCAGAGAAAGATCTCTCTAACAAATTTAACTAATTTATAAGCACTATAAAAAGACCCCTAGACCTCAATTCAAAGGCATGAACATTTTGTGAGAAATTAAACAGAGAGAACTCGGAAGAATTGGAGAGAAATCCTCAAGAACAAAAAAGGTAAAAAGCCTTTAGAAAAAGAGAAAATTCTCTTATGAACAGATCATTGATCTAAAAACAACATCAATGATCTTTAATAAAAAACAAAATAAAAAGAGTGCTTTGCACTTTTTATGAACCGCTGGTTCCTGAAATAAGAAAAAGCTTGTTTTTCTTTGATCTAAATTAGATCAAGAAATCAAATAGTGCTCTGCACTTTCTTTATGAACCTTTGGTTCTTGAATCTAAAAGATTCTCAAATTAATAGTGCTTTGCACTTATAAATCTGCACTGTTGCTCTCTTGGGCTGGCGCAAGCCACCAGAGAGCGCCACGTGTCAGCATCTGAACCAGTTGCGCTACGCGCTTTTGAAATAGAGCTTTGCTCACTGAAATTGGCCCAACTCACCAGAGCGCGCCACGTGTCAGCAGCGCTAGCGCAGCGCACTAGCGCAGCGCACTGCGCTGTATGACACGTGTCATCATCATAAGCGCTTGCGCTCTTTGATTCTTGGCGCAAAGCGCCTGAAAATGCAATGCATTTCCTCTGCTAAAAGGCCAGGCCCAAGTCAAAATGACCTAACAGGCCAAAATAAATTGCAAGGCAATAAATGGGCAGAGCCCAAATAAATTGATGCTTTGCATCTTTTATACAAGGGCAGAGCCCAAGTAAAATTGGTATTCTGCATCATCTGTAAAATGAGCAGGGCCCAAAATAAATTGATGCACTGCATCCTTTATGGGCAGAGCCCAAACAAAAAAACAAATAAAGGTGTTGAACTTTTTAATTGGACTTAGACCAGTCATGGTCATAAGTCCTCAAATTAAATTGACTGAGCACGGCTGCTCCTAAAATCAACTCTGATTCAAGGGTACATCTCCGAACTCCTCTGACACTTCTCGTTGTAATCCTTCAACGACGTCGGAGAGGCGACGGGTCCCAACGACCACACATGAATATGGACTGCGGGGTCCTTAAACTCGTGGACCGAAACGTCCTTAAACTAATATTGGACCGAAACGTCCTTAAACTAATATTGGACCACCACGTCCCTAAACTGGCGATGGACCACCACGTCCCTAAACTGGAACATGGACCACCACGTCCCTAAGCTGGAGCACTAGAGCCCCCAAATGCTCTTTTTTGCCGGATCCAAACGATCCCGTTTAAGTTGATCTTAGCCCCAATCACGGCTAACGTATCCTTAAACATTCAAATGGACTATAAAACTCCAAATCAACTCTGGTTCAAGGGTACATCCCCGAACTCCTCTGACACCTGTCGTTGTAATCCTTCAACGACGTCAGAGGTAACGAGTCCCGATGGCCATACATTAAATGGATCACCACGTTAAGTTGATCTTAGTCTAAAACAAGACTAGCGTATCCTTAACGGACGTTTAAGTTGATCTTAGCCTCAATACGGCTAACGTATCCTTAAACTAAAAACACCAAACCCAAATCTAAGTAAATACGGATTTGGACTAATCCACGTCCTACGGGCGACGGCATTACTTAGTCACCGTATACAATCTACGGGCATCCACAAACAAACAAACACATACACGACACGAAGTGAAATTCTGGAGAAGGAGAAAGTTGTTACCGCGACGCGGTAGCGTAATTAACTGCAGGGGCTTGCGCCTGCAGGGAAGAGCGTCCCCACAATTAAAACCCCTCAAGCGAGGGGGAATCTGACGAAGTCTGCTACATCGGCCGCATCCGTATAAACCTCCGATATACAGTGCCATAAATCAACTTGGCATCTTCGAAGAGTTAGACGGATAAAACCATATAGCATCTACCCCGAATCTCAGGCCAGACGTCCTCGCATCATCGCCGTCCTTCGAAGGGGAACATACCCAGTCTCCGCTGAGCACCCGTATACCTTCTCTGATGTCAAACACCAATGGATGTGGGATCATCTATCGCCCATCATATAGGTCGAGAAGTGTATACGCTAATCTACTCTGGAGTATCGATGCCTCGTCTCGATACTCCCTCGACTAGGAACAATTATAGGGTGTACTTATGGACTACCCTTGGCCCAACTAGTATGATCTACATCATAGTTCTGGTAGTCAAGTACACATCCTAAGGGCTTTATCAACATGTGGGAGTAAGACAACATCACTTATACAAGTCAACATGTTAAGACAAAAAGCAACCAGATTGCATACTATCATATCGAGCAAGAAAGTCCTCCTTATATATGTCCGAGCATCCACTACAATATACATCCCATGTACAGTAATGGCCTCTAGGGAATACATATAACTAACAATCCAAACCACTCCAAGGAGCTCGCACAGGTGACGAGGACAGTGAAGAGAAGAAGGACCGGTTACGTGAGGTATAACTTCTGTTCATGTAGTGTATACTTCATTTACTATATGCTAGTTAAGGTTTAGATACGATCTTGGCGGTTTGTCGATACTACGAAGTATATAATTTTCGTATTTTATAGTTTCCGCCTCCCCGCGATCCCGCGGGGTGCGTAGCATGGACTTACATACACTAGTCTACTCTGGGGAATCGATGCCCTGTTTCGATATCCCCTCAACTAGGAAATTTAAGGATATGCTTATAGACTATCTAGGACTCACTAGTATGATCTGCATCATAATCCTGGCAGTCAAGCAAAGATCCTAGGGCTTTATCAACATGTATTAGCGACAGTAATAACAAGTAGAACCATACACTTGAATGATAAAGCCAAACCAAATAGCATACTATCATATTGAGAAAGATTATCCTGTAGATATATACATGTCCAACAATTACAATAATTGCCTCTAGGACATACATATCTAACAATCTCCAACTTGCATTAAGACCAATTATTGGCATATCTCATACCCAACATCTTAAAAAGACGCTCAAATTGCACCAGTGGAAGGGCCTTGGTGAGTAGATCCGCAGTGTTGTTTTTCATGTCTACTCTCCGAACTTCGATCTCGCGGCAATCAACTATCTCCTGGATCAAGTGATATCGCCTCAGGATATGTCTGGAACGCTGATAGGACCTGGGTTCCTTGGCTAATGCCATAGCCCCATTATTATCACAATATAAGGGTATTGGACCAATAATGGTTGGAACCACTCCAAGCTTTAAGATGAACTTCTGTATCCAGACTGCTTCCTTGGCAGCATCATTTACAGCAATGTACTCATTTTCCATCGTTGAGTCTACAGCGGTGTCATGTTTGAAACTTTTCCAACAGACCATCTCTCCATTGAGGGTAAATACAAAACACGAGATAGACTTTTTTTCGTCCTTGCCACTCTTGAAGCTAGAATCGGTAAAGGTCCCTATTTGGAGATCCCCGTTACCATACACCAAGAATATTTCTTTAGTCCTTCGCAAGTACTTAAGAATGTTCTTCATAGTTGTCCAGTATTTCTCCCCTGGATTGGATTGATACATGCTTACTACACTCAGTGCATGTTCATATCAGAATACTGCATTTTTTACCGCCCATTCTTATGCTCGTGTGTTTATAGGTAGGTGCTTTTAATCCGTGTTTGTTACATGTTTACAGATTTCAGGTTTTCAGTCCAAATATTGTAAATCAAGATAAAATCTCCACAGTTACGCCAAATGCAGAACATCTGTCGACAGCAGATAAAAGCCGGGTTCCGGTCATCCATATCCGTCCAGTGCCGAGTACCGGTTCCCGATACAAGACATGTGACAGTGGTCATTCATGTCTGGGACAAGCACAGAGCACGAGGTGGGCTGCACAAGAATCAATGGGTGCGCGGAGCTCGAGGGAGAGATAAAGTCAAAAGTGAAGAAAAGAAAGCAATCTTGGACTTAGAATTCTGAAAATATTCTGGAAAGATTATAAGAAAATATATGTACCAAACAGCTGTAAACACCAAACCAGGAAAGTGCCCAAAACCCGAGGAGCCAACTCCACTACTTGGCCGCGTTTCCGCGGCCATTGATCGCACGCCGATGGCGTGTCGGATGTTCAAAGAATTAAAGTGTAACCGCGATCAGGACGGTGTCGCTATGCGGCTAGCTGGTGAGCACGGGTCGGTCCACAGGGAGATGGTGGTATCTTACCTTCTTGTCTTAGACGAGTCAATAAAGAATCTGTATGTTTGTTCATTCTAACCTATGTGTTTATTTGCAAGTATAAAGTTGTTAAGAAAAGATACGAGATTGTAAGCTAAGAAATCCGTACTCAAAACCTTTGAGCCGAGTCTTGACCAATTGAAGCTAAGCAATTGGCAACAACGTGGATTAGGGGATTTAAGCGCGGTATTCGTGGAATCCGGCTTATTTACCCTTGTCCTTCCGTTCTTGTCTCTTGCCTTCGCCTCCGGCCAAACCGAACGCAACCGGTCGCGGTTAGGAATCACCGTTACCTTGTCAGGGTAGGGTGCCTAACGGAGCGCTTGCGTATGGTTTGGGCGAAGTTCAAATGGAAAATAACGGGAAAAGGAATTGGCAAAGAAATGTTAACTTATAATACCGTATTTATTCTTAACAATAATAATTACATCATTCACAAAATGAATAAAAGAGAACAAAAAGAAAAGAACAAAGAAAAGAAAAGATTACAAATAATTAAGTGCACGAAATTTAAGTGCATGAAATAAATTGCAAGTAATAAAAAGCAAGTAATAAAAAGCGAGTAATAAAAAGAACAAGAAATGAAAAATGCAAGAAAGTAATTACAAGAACCGTAGAACTCAAAACAAGCATGGGATCAATAGCCAACCCTTAAACTTGCAAGCTCAATTAAGAGGTTGCAAGATCAAGGGAAGGGTAGAGAACGCATGTGAATTGAAGTACTAAGGAGTGAACAAAATACGACCCTTGAGATCAATAACTAACCCTTAACCATTCAAGCTCAATGAAGAGGTTGAATGATCAAGAGAAAGCAAGAATCTTAAGGGGAAGAAGAAACACAAGAGAATGATACAAAACCCTCATCTTCATTGATCTCCCACTCAAAAGTTCTCACTACAATTTCATGGAAAAAGAATGAAGAAGAAGAAGAAGAACTATACAAAAAACTAAAAAGAGGCTACAAGAATGAACACCAAGGTTGGGCTCATATCTGCTGTATTTATAGGCAGGAGAATGGAGTTCTAGGGCAACCACCAGACCACATGGGAAGTACCCAAAATAACCCCAAAAGATTGCGCAGAGAGGCCACCGTACGGCCGCGTTTCCGCGGCCAATACCCCCTATTGGCCGCGGAAACACGGCCAAGTAGTGGAGTTGGCTCCTCGGGTTTTGGGCACTTTCCTGGTTTGGTGTTTACAGCTGTTTGGTACATATATTTTCTTATAATCTTTCCAGAATATTTTCAGAATTCTAAGTCCAAGATTGCTTTCTTTTCTTCACTTTTGACTTTATCTCTCCCTCGAGCTCCGCGCACCCATTGATTCTTGTGCAGCCCACCTCGTGCTCTGTGCTTGTCCCAGACATGAATGACCACTGTCACATGTCTTGTATCGGGAACCGGTACTCGGCACTGGACGGATATGGATGACCGGAACCCGGCTTTTATCTGCTGTCGACAGATGTTCTGCATTTGGCGTAACTGTGGAGATTTTATCTTGATTTACAATATTTGGACTGAAAACCTGAAATCTGTAAACATGTAACAAACACGGATTAAAAGCACCTACCTATAAACACACGAGCATAAGAATGGGCGGTAAAAAATGCAGTATTCTGATATGAACAGTGCATAAGCTATATCTGGACGAGTACATAACATCGCATATATGATAGACCCTACAGCAGAAGCGTGGGGTATAATACTCATGTGAGCCCTCTCTTCATCAGACTTTGGACAGAAGTCTTTGGAGAGGGCGATTCCGTGACAGGCGGGTAAATTACCTCGTTTGGAATCTTCCATACAAAACCTTTTTAGTATGGTGTCTATGTACCTAGATTGGAACAATCCTAATATTCTCTTAAATCTATCTCTATAGATCTTAATGCCTAGAATACTCGACGCATCATCCAGGTCCTTCATGGAGAACCTTTGTGATAGGAATAGTTTGACCGATTGTAGCATAGGAATATCATTTTATATCAATAGATTGCCCTCCACGTACAATATGAGGAATGTGACTATGCTCCCTACAATCTTCATATAAATGAAAGATTCATGTACGTTTTTTATAAAATTAAACTCTTTGATCGTATCATCAAAGCAGATATTCCAACTACGTGATGCCTGCTTTAATCCATAAATGGATTTAAGCAACCTGCATGCATTTTTGCTGCTTCTACTGTCAATGAAGCCCTATGACTGATCCATAAAAATGCATTCTTCTAAATCACCATTTAGAAATGCAATTTTAACATCCATCTGCCAGATTTCATAGTTGTAGTAAGCAGCAATAGCAAGTAGGATTCGAATGGATTTAAGCATAGTTACTGGAGAAAAGGTCCCATCATATTCCAATCCTGGTCTTTGACGAAAACCTTTCGCTACAAGTCTAGCTTTATAGGTCTCCACCTGCCCATCCACACTAATCTTTTTCTTAAAGATCCATTTGCACCCTAAGGGGCCTACAAGTCCAGCCATTTCACTTAGTCACTGCTCATAATAGCCTGTTGAAAACTAGTAGAGTCATCATCTTCCATGATGCAATCTTCTCTATCACCATCAATGAGGAAACTGTAGTATCTCTCTGGTGGGTAAGAAGACTTACTAGATCTATCACTACTACAAATAAGAGTTTCCCCTACGGATTTATCCGTAGGGGCAACCCACTGCCCCTACGGATAAATCCGTAGCGGCGAAAAAATACCCCGTAGGTGCAAAGGCCGCAGGTGCAAGTTGAAGCCTTGAACTTGCCCCTACAAGCAAATTCTTTCCCCTACGGATTTCTATGTAGGTCCTGTTGCCCCTACGGAGTAGACCGTAAGGTAAAAAAAGTTATATTATTTACGGTTTTTTTAATATATTAAATGTACCTACGGACATAACCGTAGGGCCATATACTACCCCCTACGAATATCTACGTAGGTACGTATCCGTAGGGGCAAAATATCAGGTTTTCTGATATTTTGCCCCTACGGATAACGCCGTAGGGGCGAGGCCGTGGCCCTTACGAATATGTCCGTAAGGGCACTCCCAACCCCCTGGTACTGAAATCAGGGGGGAAATATCAGTTACTACTGATATTTTGCCCCTATGGATATAGCCGTAGGGGCAACATGTGTACCTACGGATTAATCCGTAGGTACATATTATCTGTATTTTTTTTTAAAAAAAGGGTTTCCTGATTTTTTTCCCGCCCTGTGCACAATAATATATACATCAATCAAATATAAAATTAATCATCACACAACATATATCGCAGTATTCATAATCACATCTCACGCATATATATAATATACAAAAGAAACCCAAAAACTGAATATGATATAAATATAAACCAATATCAATATCGTTTCAAAATGTAGTACAATGTGTATGATATAAATAAATACATGTTTCAAAAAATAAGAACCAAAAAGCTACCCTAGTTCGATCCAGCTCCACCTCTGAATAACGATAGAATAACGCACGCCTGCTCCTCGGTCAATAAACTCTGCAATTCGGCGCGAGCGGGAGTCTGAGCGGCCTGTGGAGCTGGCGATGTGATCTGCGCAACCGCCGTCGAGGTAGTCGCTTGCGGAGCCGCGGCTGCGGGAGTCTGAGCGGGCGGTAGAGCTATAGGAGCTGTCTGCGGAACCGCAGCCGATGTAGTGGCTTGCGGCGCCGCAGCCGAAAGAGATGCATATGGAGGCTCGGCCGATGTACCATGTCGCGTCTGGACCTAACGTGTGTAATAAGCGTGTAAGAACTGTGTATTATTCGAATTCGTATCATTATTAAATTATTTCGAAACCCCGTTTGGATATCTAGTTTGTTGTTTAGTTTAATTACATCTGTATGTATGATTAATCAAACTTAAGTCTAAAACCAAATAAGCTCAAGCTACGTACTAATTATGGATATGTTGATATCTATATAATATGACATGATATTTTACTATAAAGTAGTATACATACCAGCATCTCCTTCAACTCCTGAACGATGGCCCTCAAGCTCTCCAGTTCCTGATGGACACGTCGGTCACTGGAGACGGAGGAAGTAACCGCCGGGATGGAGTCCAACCTCATATGGGCCCTGCTAAGGCCCAGTCCCCGGCCTCTCTCCCAACCTCCGTGGTGCCCTCCGTGTGCGGCGTCCAGAACTGGGGTCAGCAGCCTTGGATCGCTCTGTCCGGTAAAATCGATCCCCGGGGCCTGGGCCTGCTCAACCACTTGCTCCTACACCCACATTAAGCAATAAAGTATAAGTATAAAATTTAAACTTGAACCTTCCAAAACTAAAATTTCAAATTTGGGTAGAAAAAATATTAACACTTACGTTGTACTCCTGGGTAGCGACGTCGGGATATCGAAGCTCGCCCGTGGCGGGATCTGTCGAGGTGCCATGGACGGCAAGATATGAGGACAGCACGCTCGGTGTACCACCTGACGCCACGGTCCGAGATGTCTGCAATATTAGAAAGTAACTCTTAATATTAGAAATATTAGAAAATAACTCTTAATATTGCAGAATATCACAAAGGTCGATCTATTGTAATTTACCGATAACTCCATGACTCGAGTAATGTTCCTCGAGCCACCTGTGTAAGTGGGGCGACCCCTCTTCGCCGACTTCCTGTTCTCTGTATTCTGAGCGGCCTGTTTCTGCACAACGCATTAACATTTAGTTTTCTAATTAAGGAACACAAAGAAATAAATTATATCATAAATAATGAATTACATTTAAAATACATACATGTTTGCGTTGGGAGTCGAAATAAGCGCACAATATAGGCCATGTCTCTACATCGACTCTCGCAAACACCGGAGTAGATAGGAGGGCCGCTCTCTCTGCCTCGGGGGTCGCCATCTACAGGGAGTAGCAGTCGGCCTTCAGCTCATTCCTGTTGTATCGGACCTTGGCCTGCATGTTCTTCATCAGTCCATTGTACAGAGCATGAAGATCGAGCACCCTCCCCGGGTGATCAGGGTCGGCTACAGGCTGAAAATCGTAATCCAACTGAAAATACAAAAAAAAACATTGTTATTAGATTGCAAGTGTTAATAATAAATATATTGGATAGATCAAATGAAAATATATATTAATACATACCCGAGCCTGATCAAAGAAGAGGGCGAATGAGCGCTGGTGCTGCTCGCCCCACTCAACATGAAGTGGATAGTTCTTCACGAGCCGACTCTCGTCCCCCATATACCGGCCGAACCTCTCGGCATGAGGACCGGTATAGCGATAGTCAAGGGTAAAAAAAAGGGGGAATGCTGCCTCCCTCCTAGCTCTGTCAGGCCTCAGCCTATGGGACTGATTCGGGCCTCGAGTCCCCCTCTGAGGATGGGGAGGCCCTGCGTCTGCACGAAATATCAAGACAATCAATAATAAGACAAAGTTGTATTAAGAAATCAAGGTTAAACGAAAATTCAAGTGTGATATATACCTACGGTGACTATCGCACGAGCCTGGGCCCGGGCAGCAGCACGAGCGGGACGATAGTTCCTCCGGTGAGGAACAACCGGGGTCCCGGATGAGGACGCATCCCCTCCAACTAGAAAATAAACATCGATGCTAAATTTCCATGAAGTTCATATTTATTCTATAGAGCATATGTAAAATGAATAAATATTTTAAATTTATTCATACTAACCTGCAGACGATGCGGAGGGTATGGAAGCGGCAGGAGTGGCCCCTGCGGAAGATGTGGACGCACCACCTATAATTAGACAATTAAAAATAGATTATATAAGTAATTGCAAAAAGAATGTGTAGATCAATAATATAACATTCTAAATCAATATGCATGCACTATAGGATATATAAACATACCCGCAGGTGCGGTGGTGTCACCACCTACTGTTGGATATATGTATGCCCTAGAGGCCATTATGTGATAGTGGATATATCTATACATGTATATATATTCAGTATGCATTCTTGCTCGACATGATAGTATGCTATCTGGTTCTTCTTTATCTGACATGTTGATTTGATCATGCTTATTATTCACTCATACATGCTGATAAAGCCCTGAGGATATTGGCTTGACTGCTCTGATTATGATGGAGACCATACTAGTGGGACATCTGTAGTCTATAAGCATATCGTGGAAAGTCCCTAGTCATAGGTATATCGAGACGGGGCATTGATATACCAGAGTAGACTAGCATATATGATACTAGACCCATATGATGGGCGATGGATGTTCCCACATTCATCGATGTTTGACATCAAGATCATATATGGGTGCTCAGTGCTGACTGGGTACACTGGACGGACTCACCGAGAACTCCTATATGGAATTATATCTATCGTCGGATAGCATTTCTCAGGTGACACTGGTGCAGGTTAGTCTGTAGACCCGAGATCGTCATGGAGTCTTGTGTGTTCTCCCACTGTACTTTGATTACCACCCTACCACGGCTCTACTGAGTCGTGCAAACAGGTGGCCGTTGGGTACAGTCCCGAGACACACGAAGGAAATGAGCGATAGGAGGGGTTTCGTCTATCCCGGTATTGGGAGTTGATGCTGTACTGTGCCCGACTGGTTATATCAGTAAGTCCCTGGCCAGAGCTGCTGAGAATTGCTGATAAGTGTTATCAGTAGTTTCTCAATCTGTTATAGACCATTCACCGGCACGACTTATTGAGTTATTAGGGTTGACGTTACCATCCCTAGGCTCGATATGCGGCATATCTGACGAAGAGATCGGACTGTACGGTAGTGTTGCCGGTTGGCTCGACGGGAGTTGTAGCAGATTCGCTTGTTGTCTTCTGATCGCTCAATACCCGGGTGGCCGTTACGTTTAGCTGACCGCTTGCGGCTTGGGGGTACCTGATATGATCATCACCCTCTGCCGTCGTATTGACGAGTCTTAGAGTCCCACAAAGGAGTTACCCAGTCCAGGCGAAACGTTGTGGTGCGCGTATGCGATATGCGCATGCACCCGATTAAAATGTGCGTATATGATACCGAACATTGATCGGGTGGCCTGCTTTTGGTGGGGTCATATGAGATATGACCGGATTGATAAATCAAGTGTTGATTTATCATCTAACCATTAGTTTTCTCACTTGAAACCTTTCTAGAAGATGATGGATGTATGCATGCATGCATGTGTTTCTTTCTTTCATTCTAGTTTCATGCACATGTAGATGTGCATACATGCATACATACATACACCCATCTATCATGGTTGTTAGCACATGGAAATGGTGGCAATATAAGACTCACACCATGGATTAAGTAATGGATTTTTATTTGATTTTGTATTTAAAACAAAATTGAAAAGAAAAGGATAATCTTTACTAGCTTCTACATTCTTCTTCTAACCTAACCAAGCTCACCTACTTCTAACCTTGGGTTATCCTTCTCTTTATCATTTAAAACTCATGTTAAATTATGTCTCCATCACTTAACCATGGTTGGTCATGATAAGAAATAAAATATATATATAGATATATTTCATTTCTTTTCTAGGTTATCATATTTACCCTTGTTAAAAAGAAAGCCTCCATCTTCATCCTCCTTCTTTCTTTTGCTCTCTAGTTTTTTCTAGTGAGTAATACACACTTAAAGAAAGGTTTTTGAAGTGAGATTCTAAACCACAACATCATTCTATGCAAGTTTAGCCAACTTGTTTAGAGTGTTCTCTTCGGTTTTACGAAGTTGCGAGCTTGGACGGGGAACTTCGGGTGGATCGTCGTAGACGCAAGAGGACTTCAAGAGGACCTCCATTCAACACCCTAGAGACCAAGGAGTCCAGCGAAAGGGAGCTACAAAGGTTGTAGTCTCGAAACCCTAGTTTTGTTCGCTTTAAATTACGAAACCCTAATTTTCTAGGATCGATTCCTTTGCATGCTTGTTTAGCACCATCAAAATTAAAACTTTAAGGCATGTGATGCTTCAAAACTCTTCATAGGTTGCTAGACAAACCTTACATTGGTATCAGAGCCGACCTAGAACATTAGGCGACGCTTTTACGAAGTAAAAATCCCGATCGGACAAAAATACGACACTTTTGGACCCTCTCTGGACAAATTTTAAAATTTGATGTTTTTCAGAATTAAAAATACTTAAAAAATACAGCAGGAAATTCTAAGAATAACAGTGAAATTCGATGACCTGAACAGTGTAAACCGCCGTGGAACCGCCGCATTTCCTGGCTTAGGTCGCGTTTCCGCGGCCGTACGGAGGCATCATTGCATGAATTTTACACTGTTATTCTTAGGTTTTCTTGTACAGTGTTTTAGGTATGTTTAATCTGAATATTGTACTGTATTTTCTGGAGATGGCTTTCGACGCGCAGATTTGATCGGTATTTTCATTTCGTAGCTTTTCCGGGTAAATTAGAAAGTATTGAAGTGTTTGAACGAGTATCATTTGCTCACTATTCACGGGGTTTAAATATTTTGGAGCTACGTGCAAGTTTTTTTGTGGTGGTCCCTCTAGAAGACAACAAACCTTAACTCGATTATGTGACCGTCTTGAACTGCCCTTTGAACCTTAGGGTTTAGGGCAGTACGGCGTGCCACATGTGAGGCGTTGGCTTGACCCTTCTACGGCTGGACCGCTACTACTGTGTCACACTCCAGGTGTTTGAACTCTGCTCAAGTGTTGGGCTTTAGTGAATCCTGGGTATTTGATCGTTCGTTCGAAAACTTCAATACTGTCTGTTTATCCGGAATGTGATGCAATGTGTGGAATTCATATTACTAGACATGAAATACGGAATATGTGATATTTCGCATTTGTGATGTCTAAAGCGAATGTGGATTCCAGATATTGCAGTTTTACACTTTCTTTTCTGTGACCGTAAGTGTAGTATGTACGATATCGCCGGTTTCGTTGCTATACATCAACGACAATTGGGGTATGCATACTTACTTACGTTGATGATATGAGATATTATGTGTTGCTGAGATATGATGTGCAGGATTGTCGCGATTGAATAGCCGGAGGTTTTTATGTGAGATGAGAGTTTTATATTTTCATTCATGTAAATTCTAATGTAATGTAATATTCTTTTATTTGGGGCACTTCCGGGTTGAGGTTGTGTTACCAGTTTGTATATTATTTACTTTTCCGCATTAGGATGGACCCAAGGAGGGGAGCACAGGTGACCGGGTTCTGGGGTTCAGTGGGAGGCCATCTCGAGGAGTCGAGACCGGGTCTCCTAAACTCCAGAATTGGCAGGGTCACTTGCCGCTCTCGTAGGGGTCCAGGGTATGGGCTTGGCTATTCATCACGACTGTGGAATCCGTATTTTCTATTCTGGCTAAATACTAAATACGGACGTCCTAGTATATCCCACGTTATATCTATATTTCTGCTGCCTGTGTTCTGTGATATCTGAGACGAATGACATATTACATATATGATATATAGTAGACGTTGCTTATGTTTTACACCCGCGCTAGTCCCGTCCCGGTATGCCGTTAGTTAAGTAACCTAACGGTGCATAACGGAACATTGCGGCGAATGCGGATGGCATAAGCGTACGTGTTATTTTCGTTTCTTTTCTGTGATTGGCTTAAGGACTTAAATGATGGGATTACATTAATGTGATTAATGTAAAGAAAATAAACCTAAAAAGATGTTGTAGAATCGGATTTGAAAAACCACTCGGCTTTTTACGAAAAAGCTATATTTCAAAACTGCGGAGCTTAAGCCACTCCTTTTGAAAACCATTTGATTCTACAACGATATCAAGTTCAAAGCGTTAAAGATTTTCTTAAAAATCATCCGCAACCCTCCGTCATTTTAGGAAGTAGAATACTTAGTATTCGTGCTACGTTTGTTGACTATAGTTAAGGCGTAGTGTACGGTAGCTAAGTGATGTCTTCCTACATTGCATATGATGCAGATTAATTAGGACATTCTTATGACTTTGTTGACCTTAGTTAAGGGTCATATGAGTGGGTCTAATTAATCAAGAAATGACGGGTAGAACTTGACTGGTGCTTATGATTTGTTGACCTTAGTTAAGGTCATAAGTGCCAGGGGTAAAAACCACATCGGGAATTTCAATAGTTGAAATTTGCAATGAGATTGCATACCTTCCATGTGATGGTTGGATCCCGATCCCACTGTGGGCAATAGTTGCTCCTAGGAGAGTTTTACAATTTACAATTAGCTAACTCATTAGGTGTCTAGAAAGGTGTTAACGGGGCTCCGCCTCTGGGAAAACGAGGTTTACTCTAATTAGGTCCGTGCGAAAGCACGGGGAACCTCCCTCAAGTACCGACATTGGCCTGGCTGAACGATTAGCGAAGTTGTAGACTGTAATTAATCCTGGCTAGTTTTTCTTTTTAAGGTTTGAAAGAAAAACTCGATAAAAGCAGTGGGAAACATCGATTAGACAAGATAATAACCAATCTGATCTATGCAAGAGCTTTCGCTGAGTGTATTCTTTTCTCTCTCTTAATGGCAGATACCCATGACTGGACTCAAGCTTTTACTAGATAAAAACAAACTGAATGGGACCAACTATAAAGACTGGCTGAGGAATCTGAAAATCGCCTTGACTTATGATAAAGTATCATATGTCCTCACGGCTTCAGCCCCGCCCGTCCCTGGTCCAAAATCCTCAGTTGCGGACATTGAAGTCCGCAAGACATGGGACGCTGACTGTGCCACGGCCACATGCCTCGCGCTTGCATCGATGAATAACACACATCAAAAGTAGCACGAGGACATGGACATTCACGGTATATTGCTCCATACAAAGGAGTTGTATGGGGAGCAATCCCGCGTATTACGATACGAAGCATCAAAGAAATTGTTTCAGATGCGAATGGCCCCTGGCACACCAGTAGGAGACCATGTTCTGAAGATGATAGCTCTTATAGAAGAGCTTGAGGACCTTGGATGGACGATGGACAATGAACAATATATAGATATTATTCTGCAGTCCCTCCCCTCCACCTTTGCTCAGTTCATAATGAACTTCAACATGCATGGCATGGAGAAGGATCTCCCTGAACTCTTTAATATGTTAAGGAGTGCAGAGAGCACTATGAAGTTAGCAAAAACTCCCGTTATGACTATTGGACAGTCTTCCTCTTCTCGCCCGAAAGCCAAGGCCAAGGGAAAGAAAAAGAAGAAACCCACTAATCCTAAGGGCGGAGTTAAAAAGGTGAAGGGAAAGGGAAAGTCCAAGGCTGGAGACTCGGGGAAGGGCGAATGTTTTCACTGCCACAAGACAGGACATTGGAAGCGCAATTGCACGGAGTACTTAAGTCTCAAGAAGAAGCATGGTGATATTTCTGCTTCAGGTGCGTTTGTGACTGAAAACTGTTTTTCTATAAACTCTCCTTCCTGGGTATTGGATACCGGTTCAGGTTCTCACATTTGCAATTCTATGCAGGGGCTGAGAAATAGCAAGGTTTTGAAGACAGGTGACCATACTCTCCACGTTGGAAATGGTTCCAATGTACATACAGTCGCAGTGGGAGAGTATCACTTGGGGTTGCCATCTGGATGTATTTTGGTTTTGAATCCATGTTATTTTGTACCTAGTATGCTTTGTAATATAATATCCGTTTCTTTGTTGGACAATGAACGATATAATTTTGTATTGCAGAATAATGTTGTGAACATTAACCTGAATCAAATGTTGGTTGGGTATGGTACGCTTAACAATGGAATATATGTCCTAAATCAACACACAGTTTTCAGTATACAACACACTAATAAAAGAAAACTTTCAGAATTAAATGAAGCTTTTCTTTGGCACTGTAGACTTGGTCATATTAACGAAACAAGACTGAACAAGTTACACAAAGATGGATATTTAAATTCTTTTGAATATAAATCTTATGCGACTTGCCAGTCTTGTATCAAGGGTAAAATGACCAAAACTCCGTTTACCGGACACGGAGAAAGAGCTACTTATAAGTCCACGTTGCGACCCCCGGTTCTTACGGGGAGGCGGAAACGGTATAAAAATCAAATTATTAGCGCAAGGGGCAACATGGACTAAGCAAAGTCGGGATCTTTGACTAAACTAAAACTAGCATACTTAGCTAAAGAGAGTTAGCTACTCGGATGGAGATGGTTATACCTAAACTTGAACTCCTTCGTCTCCGAGCTCCGATGGTGGTCCGATGGCTCCTTCTCGTCGTCTCCGTACGCCGAAGATAGATCCACCTGAAAGCTCCAACCTTTAGCTCCTTCTTCGTTCTTTGAAGAAACTAGTTCACTTGGTTTGCTAAACCTAGTGAACTAGAATGAGTAGAGAAGATTTAGAATGGGATTTTATCTATGGTTCTTGATTCTCAACTCATGAGACAAGAGAACCATAGATCAAGAGAGGGAGCAAGAGGTTGAGGGTGAGAGCAAGAGGAGAGCTCAAGAACAAGAGAGAGAATGAGCAAGAAAGAATGAGGCTCTCTTTTGTCTCTCACCCTCTCATAATCCAATGTAATCATAACTCATCATATCAATAAAAGTCTTATGTGATGGTTGAAGCAACCATAACCTTATCATGTCATGCACTCATTTTACTCAAATGAACAAGCAAGTAAAAGTCTTTGGCATGAAATGATAACCATGGTTATCATGATGGTCAACTAGTCAAGCCTAGTCAACCGGTCAACAAAGTCAACAAGTCAACAAAGTCAACAAAAGTCAACAACCAAGTCACCATAATACTTAATTAATATAATAGTTAATCGCATATCATATTCTCATTAGGGTTGAGCAAAAAGTCAAAAAGTCAACGGTCAACTGTCAACAACCCTAATGAGAATCCGCTGTCTGTGCCTCCCTGTCAACTGTGCATACACACCCGCATCCGCGTTCCGAGGAACACGAATGCAAACTGGATAAATCCAATCCCATAAGATACACTAGGATCTGGCTTAAACCAAAGCCCGCTAGTGTAAACTGTCCGGACACTGTACGTGCACAAGTGCACGGATGTGACCAAAACCTTGTCGCAAAACCATGCGACCTGTCGCAACACCATGCGACCTCTACTCTTTTGCCTAAAGGCGAAAATCTTTCTGTGTGGGACTCTAAAGACTCGACACTACGCTGGCAGTGGGTTTAACCACAGACCGCAAGCGGCACTAGCTGTGCGTAACGGTCCCCAGGTAATGCCGACAAGAAGACCGACGAGGCGAAACCCATCTGAACTCCTACTGAGCCTGAGTGTGACATTCTCCGTACAGTCCGGTCTGTTCGTCTGATACATCGCATGGCGGGCCTGGGGGGCGGTAAACGTCAGTCCCCCAATAGCGGTACAAGTCGTGCCGGAGCGAAGCCCAAAACACCCTGAGATAACACTGGAAACCTACCAGTATATCTCGTTTGCCCTGGCCAGGGACTACTCGTGTAATGGCTCTCCTAGACACAGCGCGATGTCAACCCCCAATACCGGGAGAGACGAATCCTGTCTAACCGTCACTGCCTCCAAGTGCTTCGGGACTACACCCAACCACTACCTGTTTGCACGACTCCTTTGAGCCGTGGTAGGGTAGTGATCAAAGTACAGTGGGAACACACTCGAGGCGGAGTGACAGTGTCAAGTCAGCGGACTAAGCTGTACTCATGTCACCTGGGAACTGATAACTGACGATAGGTATAAAACCAACTAGTCAGTTCCCGACGAGTCCTGTCCAGTGTACCCGTAACCTAACGAGCACCCGCATACTATCTCAAGTACGACGTACTGACGGCTGTGGGACAGACCGTCTCCCATACTGGGATGAGAAGCGCATGCGCTGGTCTACTCCGGAGTATCGATGCCCTGTCTCGATAGTCCTGCGACCAGGGACCTGCATAAGAATGTGCTTATAGATTACCCAGCCCCACTAGTGTGACGGCCATCACATCGCTGGTAATCAAGCAAAGATCCTAAGGGCTCTACTAATGTGTATAGGCGATATACAAAAATAAACACATGTACACATTGAAATAGAAACAAACCAAGTAGCATACTACTATTTTGAGCAAGATTGTATATACAAGGTGAATATCCCAAGCATCCATTAAGTAATATACAAACTAGTATGATACAGTAATGGCCTCTAGGGCATATACACTAACAATCTCCCACTTGCACTAAGGCCATGTACTGGCGTATCGAAGACCTATCATCTCGATCAGCCGCTCGAACTGAGTCTGGGGCAAGGCCTTGGTGAATGGATCTGCAGTGTTGTCTTCTGAAGCGACTCTCCGAACCTCGATCTCCTGGCGATCCACGATCTCCCTGATCAGGTGATACCGCCTCAAGATGTGCCTGGATTTCTGATGGGACCTTGGTTCCTTCGCTAAAGCTATAGCCCCGTTGTTGTCGCAATACAGAGGTATTGGATCAACAATGGACAGAACCACCTGAAGTTCTTTCAAGAACTTCCTCATCCAGACAGCTTCTTTTGCGGCATCAGATGCAGCGATGTATTCCGCTTCCATCGTCGAGTCTGCAACGGTTTCCTGTTTGGAACTCTTTCAACACACCGCCCCTCCATTGAGGGTAAAGACAAAACCCGACATGGACTTGGAATCATCCTTGTCACTCTGGAAGCTGGAGTCAGCAAAGGCCTCGATCTGGAGGTCTTTTCCGCCATACACCAAGAACATCTCCTTAGTCCTTCTCAGGTACTTGAGAATGTTCTTTACCGCTATCCAGTGTTTCTCCCCAGGGTTAGACTGATACCGGCTTACCACACTCAGTGCATAAGCTACATCCGGTCTGGTACACAACATCGCATACATTATAGAACCTACCGCAGAAGCGTAGGGTATAATAGACATGCGATCCCTCTCCAAATCAGTCTTGGGAGACATCTCTTTAGAGAGGGTGATCCCGTGACAAGCCGGTAGGTTACCGCGCTTGGAATCTTCCATACTGAACCTCTTCAGTATGGTGTCGATGTACCTGGACTGTGAAAGTCCTAATATCCTCTTGGATCTGTCACGGTAGATCCGGATACCCAGAATGTATGAGGCATCACCCAGGTCTTTCATGGAGAACCTGTGTGACAAGAACCCCTTGACAGATTGTAGCATAGGAATGTCATTTCCTATTAAGAGAATGTCATCCACGTACAAAACGAGGAATACTACAGTTCTCGCTACAAATCTACTATAGATGCATGGTTCATCTGGATTTTTGATAAAGCCAAATTCTTTGACCGTCTCATCAAAGCAGATGTTCCAACTCCGCGATGCCTGCTTTAGCCCATAGATGGACTTAAGCAACTTGCACACCTTTCCGCTGCTCCCACTCTGAATGAAACCCTCTGGTTGGTCCATATAGACACACTCCTCTAAATTTCCATTTAGAAAAGCTGTCTTTACGTCCATTTGCCAGATCTCATAATCGTGGAAGGCAGCAATGGCAAGAAGGATCCGAATGGATTTCAGCATGGCTACTGGAGAAAAGGTTTCGTCGTAGTCCAAGCCAGGTCTTTGACGAAAACCCTTTGCTACCAGCCTAGCTTTATAGGTCTCAACCTGTCCATCTACACCAATCTTCCTTTTGAAGATCCACTTGCATCCTACGGGTTTTACCCCGTCTGGAGCAATGTCCAACGTCCATACCTTGTTGGTGTACATGGACTCCATTTCGGTCCGCATTGCATCCAGCCATTTCACTGAGTCAACGCTCTGAACGGCCTGCTGGAAGCTAGTAGGCTCATCATAATCTATGATGCAATCCTCTCTATCCCCGTCTATGAGAAAACCGTAGTATCTCTCGGGCGGATGAGACTGCCTACTACTTCTGCGGAGCGGCGTAGGAATGTCCTGTTCTGTTGAACCCTCTGGTTCCACTAACCTTTCAGTAATAGTCTGTGGTTCTGGAATTTCTTCCAGTTCTACTACGCTCCCACTCATCTCCTTTTCCAAGAACTGGTGTTCTAGAAAGTGGGCATTACGAGAAACAAGGACTTTTTGTTCCTCTGCGTAGTAGAAAAGATACCCCCTGGTGTTCTTTGGGTATCCCACAAACTTGCACAGTACTGAGCGTGCCTCGAGCTTGTCCGCATGCTGCTTTTTGACAAAAGCCGGACATCCCCAGATCTTCAGATATTGAAGATAGGGTTTCTTCCCACTCCACATTTCATATGGTGTGGTAGGCACAGTCTTAGTTGGAACTCGGTTCAAAAGATATGCGGCTGATTCTAGCGCATATCCCCAGAATGATCACGGCAATTCAGCATTACTCATCATGGACCGCACCATATCCAATAGGGTGCGATTCCGTCTCTCCGATACACCGTTATGTTGCGGGGTGTATGGAGGAGTAAGCTGAGAGAGAATTCCGTTCTCTTTTAAATAGTCCAGGAACTCGGCACTTAAGTATTCTCTACCTCGATCCGATCTTAGAATCTTAATACTTTTGCCGGTCTGTTTCTCTACTTCATTTTTATACTCCTGGAATTTTCCGAAAGCCTCGGACTTATGTTTCATTAAGAAGACATAGCCGTACCTTGAGAAGTCATCCGTAAAAGTAATGAAGTAAGAATGTCCGCTTCGGGCATGTGTAGACATTGGACCGCACACATCACTGTGTACGAGTCCCAAGAGCTCGCTCGCTCTTACTCCTTGTCCAGTAAATGGAGTCTTTGTCATCTTTCCTTTGAGACAAGATTGACAAGCGGCATACGATTGATATTCGAACGCATTCAAATATCCTTCTGCATGTAACTTAGTCAACCTTCTCTCATTGATGTGACCCAATCTACAATGCCATAAGAAAGTCTGATTTATTTCTGGAGACTTTCTTTTGTGTGTATTCTGGACATTAAAAATCTGCGATTGGTTTAACACGTATATACCATTACTCAATGTACCTGACCCAATCAAAACTTGATTAAGGTGAATGTTTACAACATTACTTACAAACGCAAATTCATAACCTTCTTTAGAAACTAAAGATACAGAAATGATATTACAAGTTGCGTTGGGTACAAAAAAGCAATTACGCAAAACCAAAACATGTCCATCTGACATTCCCAGGTGATAGTCCCCCACGGCTTTAGCATCCATGCTAGCTCCGTTTGCAACTCTGAGGGTCATGTCACCTGCCTTCAAAACCCTACGGTTTCTCAACGCCTGCAAAGAATTACAGATATGAGATCCTGATCCGGTATCCAATACCCAGGAAGTAGAGTTTATTGAAAGACAGTTTTCAATAACATACACACCTGAAGCTGAAGCTGCAACTTGCTTCAATTCCTGTGTTCTGGCCTTCCAGGCCCTGCAATCATTCTTCCAGTGTCCTTTCTTATGACAATAGAAGCATTCTTCCTTATCCACAAGCTTCCCCGCTATCTTTGATGCTTTTGCTTTTCCCTTCGTATCCACTTTACTAACACCGCCCCTTGGTTTGGCGGGGGCTTTCTTCTTCTTTCCCTTGGCTTTCGCCTTGGACCTAGAAGAAGACGATCCTCCTACAAACAAAGTGGATGTTTCCCTACCTTTCTGTAGGGTGCCCTCTGCGCTCCTCAGCATGTTGAGGAGCTCTGATAGTTCAACCTCTTTTTCTTGTAGGTTGAAGTTCAGTGTAAACTGGGCGTAAGTGGAAGGAAGGGACTGGAGAACTATATCCGTATATAGCTCACTCTCCAATGTGATCCCTAGGTCAGCGAGCTCCTCAATGTAGCCGATCATCTTTAGCACGTGCTCGGCTACTGATGATCCGACGGCCATTCTTGTCGAAAATAACTTTTTCGACGCTTCGTATCTTGCGATACGTGATTGCTCTCCATACAGTTCTTTTGTATGGAGCAATATGGACTCCATGTCCATATTCTCATGCCTCCTCTGATGTTCGTTGTCCATCGAGGCAAGCAGGAGGCACTTGGCCTTCGCGCTATCAATCTCCCAAGTCTTGCGGATTTCCTTATCCGCGACACTGGAAGTTGGACCAGGGACAGGGGGAGCTTTGGTGGTAAGAAGATACCCCAGCTTGTCATAAGTGATTGCTATCTTGACATTCCTGAGCCAATCTTTGTAGTTTGGCCCTGTCAGTTTGTTTTTATCTAGGAGTAACTTAAGTCCAGTCATGTTGATTGGTCGCTGCAATTAGGAGAGAGAAGAAGAAACACTCAGCATGATGCTCTTGCAAGTTTAGAGTGGTTTTTAGTTTGTCTAAACAGGATGGCTCCCACTGTTTCTCGAATCCCTCCTCAAACCATAAAGGAAGAATTAGTCAGGATCAATCCCACCGTACAATACTTGCTTAACCGTTCAGCCAGGCCGGTGTCGGTACTTCGAGGGAGGTTTTCCAACGCTTTCGCGAAGTTCCTTAATTAAAGAACCTCTTTTCCCTGGGGGCGTAGCCCCGCTAACACCTTTCTAGGCACCTACTAGGTTTATAGCATTGATCGTTAAGTGAAAAATTTCCCGAGGAGTAGCATATACTCACAGTAGGATCGGGATCCAAATATCATCACGTGACGAAACTGAAGGAATCCTACCAGAATCATCACACTCCAAATGGTATGCAAATCTAGCAAGTTTCAGTACTTATGAAACTCCCGATGTGGATTTTTGCCCCATGCTCTTATGACCTTGGCGTGAGGTCAAAATGTCATAAGTCACATGTCAAGTTCGTCCCATCATTATCCAGGTTAATTTGAACCCACCCGTACATACCCTTGACGTAGGCCAAAATGGCAGTACGACTGTCTTAAACCAACGCATTCTATCTATGCAATAGATAAATATCCGGCAGCTACCAATCACTATGCCTTGGCGTGAGGTCAAAATACATAGCTTGAATACTACCGAATATTTAACTGAAATGATGGAGGGCTACGGATGGTTTTGGCAAAACCGTGAACGTAGTGAACTTGATTTGGTCGATGGAACGAGATAGCTTTTAAATGGAGTGGCTCAAACTCCGTATTTTAAAAGTTTGTTTTGAAAAGAACCGAGTGGTTTTTCGAAAGTGTTCCAACGACTTTAACTTGGTTTATTATCTTGCATTAGTTCTTTTAATGCGTGATATTCTTGCATTAGTTCTTTTAATGCGTCCCATCATTTAATCCTACCATTGCAGAAAACAACCAAAATATGACGTACGCTTATGCCATTCGCATTCGCCACGGGGCCCCGTCATTACCCGTTAGGTTACTTAACTAACGACAGAGCGGGGGCTGGGCTAGCGCGTCTGTAAAACATAAGCAACGCCTAAATAATATCATATATAGATATACTGCAATGATAAACATTTCAGATCACAGATGAATACATTGGATATACTAGGAATATTGTACTGTATTTTCTGGAGATGGCTTTCGACGCGCAGATTTGATCGGTATTTTCATTTCGTAGCTTTTCCGGGTAAATTAGAAAGTATTGAAGTGTTTGAACGAGTATCATTTGCTCACTATTCACGAGGTTTAAATATTTTGGAGCTACGTGCAAGTTTTTTTGTGGTGGTCCCTCTAGAAGACAACAAACCTTAACTCGATTATGTGACCGTCTTGAACTGCCCTTTGAACCTTAGGGTTTGGGGCAGTACGGCGTGCCACATGTGAGGCGTTGGCTTGACCCTTCTACGGCTGGACCGCTACTACTGTGTCACACTCCAGGTGTTTGAACTCTGCTCAAGTGTTGGGCTTTAGTGAATCCTGGGTATTTGATCGTTCGTTCGAAAACTTCAATACTGTCTGTTTATCCGGAATGTGATGCAATGTGTGGAATTCATATTACTAGACATGAAATACGGAATATGTGATATTTCGCATTTGTGATGTCTAAAGCGAATGTGGATTCCAGATATTGCAGTTTTACACTTTCTTTTCTGTGACCGTAAGTGTAGTATGTACGATATCGCCGGTTTCGTTGCTATACATCAACGACAATTGGGGTATGCATACTTACTTACGTTGATGATATGAGATATTATGTGTTGCAGAGATGATGTGCAGGATTGTCGCGATTGAATAGCCGGGGTTTTTTATGTGAGATGAGAGTTTTATATTTTCATTCATGTAAATTCTAATGTAATGTAATATTCTTTTATTTGGGGCACTTCCGGGTTGAGGTTGTGTTACCAGTTTGTATATTATTTACTTTTCCGCATTAGGATGGACCCAAGGAGGGGAGCACAGGTGACCGGGTTCTGGGGTTCAGTGGGAGGCCATCTCGAGGAGTCGAGACCGGGTCTCCTAAACTCCAGAATTGGCAGGGTCACTTGCCGCTCTCGTAGGGGTCCAGGGTGTGGGCTTGGCTATTCATCACGACTGTGGAATCCGTATTTTCTATTCTGGCTAAATACTAAATACGGACGTCCTAGTATATCCCACGTTATATCTATATTTCTGCTGCCTGTGTTCTGTGATATCTGAGACGAATGACATATTACATATATGATATATAGTAGACGTTGCTTATGTTTTACACCCGCGCTAGTCCCGTCCCGGTATGCCGTTAGTTAAGTAACCTAACGGTGCATAACGGAACATTGCGGCGAATGCGGATGGCATAAGCGTACGTGTTATTTTCGTTTCTTTTCTGTGATTGGCTTAAGGACTTAAATGATGGGATTACATTAATGTGATTAATGTAAAGAAAATAAACCTAAAAAGATGTTGTAGAATCGGATTTGAAAAACCACTCGGCTTTTTACGAAAAAGCTATATTTCAAAACTGCGGAGCTTAAGCCACTCCTTTTGAAAACCATTTGATTCTACAACGATATCAAGTTCAAAGCGTTAAAGATTTTCTTAAAAATCATCCGCAACCCTCCGTCATTTTAGGAAGTAGAATACTTAGTATTCGTGCTACGTTTGTTGACTATAGTTAAGGCGTAGTGTACGGTAGCTAAGTGATGTCTTCCTACATTGCATATGATGCAGATTAATTAGGACATTCTTATGACTTTGTTGACCTTAGTTAAGGGTCATATGAGTGGGTCTAATTAATCAAGAAATGAAGGGTAGAACTTGACTGGTGCTTATGATTTGTTGACCTTAGTTAAGGTCATAAGTGCCAGGGATAAAAACCACATCGGGAATTTCAATAGTTGAAATTTGCAATGAGATTGCATACCTTCCATGTGATGGTTGGATCCCGATCCCACTGTGGGCAATAGTTGCTCCTAGGAGAGTTTTACAATTTACAATTAGCTAACTCATTAGGTGTCTAGAAAGGTGTTAACGGGGCTCCGCCTCTGGGAAAACGAGGTTTACTCTAATTAGGTCCGTGCGAAAGCACGGGGAACCTTCCTCAAGTACCGACACTGGCCTGGCTGAACGGTTAGCGAAGTTGTAGACTGTAATTAATCCTGGCTAGTTTTTCTTTTTAAGGTTTGAAAGAAAAACTCGATAAAAGCAGTGGGAAACATCGATTAGACAAGATAATAACCAATCTGATCTATGCAAGAGCTTTCGCTGAGTGTATTCTTTTCTCTCTCTTAATGGCAGATACCCATGACTGGACTCAAGCTTTTACTAGATAAAAACAAACTGAATGGGACCAACTATAAAGACTGGCTGAGGAATCTGAAAATCGCCTTGACTTATGATAAAGTATCATATGTCCTCACGGCTTCAGCCCCGCCCGTCCCTGGTCCAAAATCCTCAGTTGCGGACATTGAAGTCCGCAAGACATGGGACGCTGACTGTGCCACGGCCACATGCCTCGCGCTTGCATCGATGAATAACACACATCAAAAGTAGCACGAGGACATGGACATTCACGGTATATTGCTCCATACAAAGGAGTTGTATGGGGAGCAATCCCGCGTATTACGATACGAAGCATCAAAGAAATTGTTTCAGATGCGAATGGCCCCTGGCACACCAGTAGGAGACCATGTTCTGAAGATGATAGCTCTTATAGAAGAGCTTGAGGACCTTGGATGGATGATGGACAATGAACAATATATAGATATTATTCTGCAGTCCCTCCCCTCCACCTTTGCTCAGTTCATAGTGAACTTCAACATGCATGGCATGGAGAAGGATCTCCCTGAACTCTTTAATATGTTAAGGAGTGCAGAGAGCACTATGAAGTTAGCAAAAACTCCCGTTATGACTATTGGACAGTCTTCCTCTTCTCGCCCGAAAGCCAAGGCCAAGGGAAAGAAAAAGAAGAAACCCACTAATCCTAAGGGCGGAGTTAAAAAGATGAAGGGAAAGGGAAAGTCCAAGGCTGGAGACTCGGGGAAGGGCGAATGTTTTCACTGCCACAAGACAGGACATTGGAAGCGCAATTGCACGGAGTACTTAAGTCTCAAGAAGAAGCATGGTGATGTTTCTGCTTCAGGTGCGTTTGTGACTGAAAACTGTTTTTCTATAAACTCTCCTTCCTGGGTATTGGATACCGGTTCAGGTTCTCACATTTGCAATTCTATGCAGGGGCTGAGAAATAGCAAGGTTTTGAAGACAGGTGACCATACTCTCCACGTTGGAAATGGTTCCAATGTACATACAGTCGCAGTGGGAGAGTATCACTTGGGGTTGCCATCTGGATGTATTTTGGTTTTGAATCCATGTTATTTTGTACCTAGTATGCTTTGTAATATAATATCCGTTTCTTTGTTGGACAATGAAGGATATAATTTTGTATTGCAGAATAATGTTATGAACATTAACCTGAATCAAATGTTGGTTGGGTATGGTACGCTTAACAACGGAATATATGTCCTAAATCAACACACAGTTTTCAGTATACAACACACTAATAAAAGAAAACTTTCAGAATTAAATGAAGCTTTTCTTTGGCACTGTAGACTTGGTCATATTAACGAAACAAGACTAAACAAGTTACACAAAGATGGATATTTAAATTCTTTTGAATATAAATCTTATGCGACTTGCCAGTCTTGTATCAAGGGTAAAATGACCAAAACTCCGTTTACCGGACACGGAGAAAGAGCTACTTGTAAGTCCACGTTGCGACCCCCGGTTCTTACGGGGAGGCGGAAACGGTATAAAAATCAAATTATTAGCGCAAGGGGCAACATGGACTAAGCAAAGTCGGGATCTTTGACTAAACTAAAACTAGCATACTTAGCTAAAGAGAGTTAGCTACTCGGATGGAGATGGTTATACCTAAACTTGAACTCCTTCGTCTCCGAGCTCCGATGGTGGTCCGATGGCTCCTTCTCGTCGTCTCCGTACGCCGAAGATAGATCCACCTGAAAGCTCCAACCTTTAGCTCCTTCTTCGTTCTTTGAAGAAACTAGTTCACTTGGTTTGCTAAACCTAGTGAACTAGAATGAGTAGAGAAGATTTAGAATGGGATTTTATCTATGGTTCTTGATTCTCAACTCATGAGACAAGAGAACCATAGATCAAGAGAGGGAGCAAGAGGTTGAGGGTGAGAGCAAGAGGAGAGCTCAAGAACAAGAGAAAGAATGAGCAAGAAAGAATGAGGCTCTCTTTTGTCTCTCACCCTCTCATAATCCAATGTAATCATAACTCATCATATCAATAAAAGTCTTATGTGATGGTTGAAGCAACCATAACCTTATCATGTCATGCACTCATTTTACTCAGATGAACAAGCAAGTAAAAGTCTTTGGCATGAAATGATAACCATGGTTATCATGATGGTCAACTAGTCAAGCCTTGTCAACCGGTCAACAAAGTCAACAAGTCAACAAAAGTCAACAAGTCAACAAAGTCAACAAAAGTCAACAACCAAGTCACCATAATACTTAATTAATATAATAGTTAATCGCATATCATATTCTCATTAGGGTTGAGCAAAAAGTCAAAAAGTCAACGGTCAACTGTCAACAACCCTAATGAGAATCCGCTGTCTGTGCCTCCCTGTCAACTGTGCATACACACCCGCATCCGCGTTCCGAGGAACACGAATGCAAACTGGATAAATCCAATCCCATAAGATACACTAGGATCTGGCTTAAACCAAAGCCCGCTAGTGTAAACTGTCCGGACACTGTACGTGCACAAGTGCACGGATGTGACCAAAACCTTGTCGCAAAACCATGCGACCTGTCGCAACACCATGCGACCTCTACTCTTTTGCCTAAAGGCGAAAAGCTTTCTGTGTGGGACTCTAAAGACTCGACACTACGCTGGCAGTGGGTTTAACCACAGACCGCAAGCGGCACTAGCTGTGCGTAACGGTCCCCAGGTAATGCCGACAAGAAGACCGACGACGCGAAACCCATCTGAACTCCTACTGAGCCTGAGTGTGACATTCTCCGTACAGTCCGGTCTGTTCGTCTGATACATCGCATGGCGGGCCTAGGGGGCGGTAAACGTCAGTCCCCCAATAGCGGTACAAGTCGTGCCGGAGCGAAGCCCAAAACACCCTGAGATAACACTGGAAACCTACCAGTATATCTCGTTTGCCCTGGCCAGGGACTACTCGTGTAATGGCTCTCCTAGACACAGCGCGATGTCAACCCCCAATACCGGGAGAGACGAATCCTGTCTAACCGTCACTGCCTCCAAGTGCTTCGGGACTACACCCAACCACTACCTGTTTGCACGACTCCTTTGAGCCGTGGTAGGGTAGTGATCAAAGTACAGTGGGAACACACTCGAGGCGGAGTGACAGTGTCAAGTCAGCGGACTAAGCTGTACTCATGTCACCTGGGAACTGATAACTGACGATAGGTATAAAACCAACTAGTCAGTTCCCGACGAGTCCTGTCCAGTGTACCCGTAACCTAACGAGCACCCGCATACTATCTCAAGTACGACGTACTGACGGCTGTGGGACAGACCGTCTCCCACACTGGGATGAGAAGCGCATGCGCTGGTCTACTCCGGAGTATCGATGCCCTGTCTCGATAGTCCTGCGACCAGGGACCTGCATAAGGATGTGCTTATAGATTACCCAGCCCCACTAGTGTGACGGCCATCACATCGCTGGTAATCAAGCAAAGATCCTAAGGGCTCTACTAATGTGTATAGGCGATATACAAAAATAAACACATGTACACATTGAAGTAGAAACAAACCAAGTAGCATACTACTATTTTGAGCAAGATTGTATATACAAGGTGAATATCCCAAGCATCCATTAAGTAATATACAAACTAGTATGATACAGTAATGGCCTCTAGGGCATATACACTAACAATACTCAGCTCCTGGGCCTCATACATAGTGATGTATGTGGGCCTATGTCTACACAGGCTAGAGGCGGTTTTTCATATTTCATTACATTCACTGATGATTTCTCAAGATTCGGTCATGTATTTTTATTAAAACACAAGTCCGAAGCTTTTGAGAAATTCATTGAATATAAACAAGAAGTAGAAAAACAAACCGGCTTGAGTATCAAGATGCTTCGATCAGATCGAGGTGGTGAGTATCTCAGTACAGAATTTGCAAACTTCTTGAAAGAGAATGGGATTCTCTCTCAGCTCACTCCTCCTTACACACCACAGCACAACGGTGTGTCAGAACGAAAGAATAGGACCCTATTAGATATGGTCCGGTCCATGATGAGTGACGCTGAGGTACCCGTCTCGTTTTGGGGGTATGCATTGGAGACTGCAGCGTTTCTACTAAATAGGGTTCCAACCAAAGCCGTGTCTACCACACCATATGAGATATGGCATGGAAAGAGACCATCTCTTAAGAGAATTAAGATTTGGGGTTGCCCGGCCTATGTTAAAAAGCAGAATCCGGACAAACTCGAGACACGGTCAGTCTTATGTAACTTTGTGGGATATCCAAAGAATTCTTATGGATATCTATTCTACCACAAAGAGGAACAAAAAGTATTTGTTTCTCAGTATGCCACATTCTTGGAAAAAGAGTTTTTCACAGATAAAGATAATGGCGAGGTGGTAGATCTAGAAGAGGTTCTAGAGACACAAACTACAAATGACGATTTGGTTGAACCAGCTGTTGCAACAGAAACTGAAGAACCTCGGCCACTCCGTAGGTCTGGTAGGACTTCTCGCCCACCGGAGGGTACTATGGTTTCCTCATTGATGGTAACGGAGAAGATTGCATCATGGATGATGATGATCCTACCAGTTTTCAGCAAGCTATCACGAGTAAAGACTCTGTGAAGTGGCTGGATGCCATGAGATCCGAAATGGAGTCTATGTACACCAACAAAGTGTGGACTTTGGACGTTGTACCCCCTGGGGTGAAACCTGTGGGGTGCAAATGGATCTTTAAAAGAAAGATTGGTGTAGATGGGCAGGTGGAGACCTATAAGGCAAGACTTGTGGCGAAGGGTTTTCGTCAAAGACCAGGTATGGACTATGACGAGACATTTTCTCCCGTAGCCATGCTTAAATCCATTCGGATCCTACTTGCTATTGCTGCTCACTACGACTATGAAATCTGGCAGATGGACATTAAAACCGCATTTCTAAATGGAAATTTAGAAGAATACGTTTATATGGATCAGCCAGAGGGTTTCATTGACAGTGGGAGCAGCGGGAAAGCATGTAAATTGCTTAAATCCATATATGGGTTAAAGCAGGCATCACGGAGTTGGAACATCTGTTTCGATGATGTCATCAAAGAGTTTGATTTCATCAAAAATCCAGATGAACCTTGTGTTTATAAGAAGGCTGTAGGAAGAGCTGTCACATTCCTCGTATTGTACGTGGATGACATTCTTCAGATAGGAAATGATATTCCTATGCTACAGTCGGTCAAATCTTTCTTATCACTGAGGTTCTCCATGAAGGACCTGGGTGATGCCACATACATTCTGGGCATAAGGATCTATAGGGATAGATCCAAAAGGTTATTGGGATTGTCCCAAACCAGGTACATTGACACCATCCTAAAAAGGTTTAGTATGGAAGACTCCAAGCGGGGTACCTTACCTGCTTGCCATGGGGTCACTCTCTCCGAGGATTCTTGCCCAAAGACCGATGAAGAGAGAGCTCGCATGAGTATTATACCCTATGCTTCGGCAGTAGGATCTATAATGTATGCGATGTTATGTACACGCCCAGATGTAGCTTATGCACTTAGTGTTGTAAGCAGGTATCAATCCAACCCAGGGAAGAATCACTGGACAGCTGTGAAGAACATTCTTAAGTACTTGCGAAGGACTAAAGAATTGTTCTTGGTGTATGGTAATGGAGATCTCCAAATGGAGGCCTTTACCGATTCGAGCTTCCAGAGCGATAAGGACGACAGCAAATCTATCTCTGGGTTTGTATTTACCCTCAATGGAGGGGCGGTGAGTTGGAAGAGTTCCAAACAAGATACCGTTGTAGACTCTACGATGGAAGCTGAGTACATTGCTGCAAATGATGCCGCCAAGGAAGCCGTCTGGATGAAGAAGTTCGTCTCGGAGCTAGGAGTAGTTCCAACCATTATTGATCCAATACCTTTGTATTGTGACAATAATGGGGCTATGGCATTAGCCAAGGAGCCCAGATCCCATCAGCGGTCCAGACACATCCTGAGGCGTTTTCATTTGATCCGGGAGATTGTAGATCGCCGCGAGATCGAGATTAGGAGGGTAGACACAAAGAATAACGCCGCGGATCCATTCACCAAGGCCCTCCCTCAGCCGCAGCATGAGCGACTTTTTAAGATGTTGGGTATGAGATACGCCAATAACTGTCCTTAGTGCAAGTGGGAGATTGTTGGATATATGTATGCCCTAGAGGCCATTATGTGATAGTGGATGTATCTATACATGTATATATATTCAGTATGCATTCTTGCTCGACATGATAGTATGCTATCTGGTTCTTCTTTATCTGACATGTTGATTTGATCATGCTTATTATTCACTCATACATGCTGATAAAGCCCTGAGGATATTGGCTTGACTGCTCTGATTATGATGGAGATCATACTAGTAGGACATCTGTAGTCTATAAGCATATCCTGGAAAGTCCCTAGTCGTAGGTATATCGAGACGGGGCATTGATATACCAGAGTAGACTAGCGTATATGATACTAGACCCATATGATGGGCGATGGATGTTCCCACATTCATCGATGTTTGACATCAAGATCATATACGGGTGCTCAGTGCTGACTGGGTACACTGGACGGACTCACCGAGAACTCCTATATGGAATTATATCTATCTTCGGATAGCAGTTCTTAGGTGACACTGGTGCAGGTTAGTCTGTAGACCCGAGATCGTCATGGAGTCTTGTGTGTTCTCCCACTGTACTTTGATTACCACCCTACCACGGCTCTACTGAGTCGTGCAAACAGGTGGCCATTGGGTACAGTCCCGAGACACACGAAGGCAATGAGCGATAGGAGGGGTTTTCCCGGTATTAGGAGTTCATGCTGTACTGTGCCCGACTGGTTATATCAGTAAGTCCCTCGCCAGGGCTGCTGAGAATTGCTGATAAGTGTTATCAGTAGTTTCTCAATCTGTTATAGACCATTCACCGGCATGACTTATTGAGTTATTAGGGTCGACGTTACCATCCCTAGGCTCGATTTGCGGCATATCTGACGAAGAGACCGGACTGTACGGTAGTGTTGCCGGTTGGCTCGACGGGAGTTGTAGCAGGTTCGCTTGTTGTCTTCTGATCGCTCAATACCCGGGTGGCCATTACGTTTAGCTGACCGCTTGCGGCTTGGGGGTACCTGATATGATCATCACCCTCTGCCGGCGTATTGACGAGTCTTAGAGTCCCACAAAGGAGTTACCCAGTCCAGGCGAAACGTTGTGGTGTGCGTATGCGATATGCGCATGCACCCGATTAAAATGTGCGTATATGATACCGAACATTGATCGGGTGGCCTGCTTTTGGTGGGGTCATATGAGATATGACCGGATTGATAAATCAAGTGTTGATTTATCATCTAACCATTAGTTTTCTCACTTGAAACCTTTCTAGAAGATGATGGATGTATGCATGCATGCATGTGTTTCTTTCTTTCATTCTAGTTTCATGCACATGTAGATGTGCATACATGCATACATACATACACCCATCTATCATGGTTGTTAGCACATGGAAATGGTGGCAATATAAGACTCACACCATGGATTAAGTAATGGATTTTTATTTGATTTTGTATTTAAAACAAAATTGAAAAGAAAAGGATAATCTTTACTAGCTTCTACATTCTTCTTCTAACCTAACCAAGCTCACCTACTTCTAACCTTGGATTATCCTTCTCTTTATCATTTAAAACTCAAGTTAAATTATGTCTCCATCACTTAACCATGGTTGGTCATGAGAAGAAATAAAATATATATATAGATATATTTCATTTCTTTTCTAGGTTATCATATTAACCCTTGTTAAAAAGAAAGCCTCCATCTTCATCCTCCTTCTTCCTTTTGCTCTCTAGTTTTTTCTAGTGAGTAATACACACTTAAAGAAAGGTTTTTGAAGTGAGATTCTAAACCACAACATCATTCTATGCAAGTTTAGCCAACTTGTTTAGAGTGTTCTCTTCGGTTTTACGAAGTTGCGAGCTTAGACGGGGAACTTCGGGTGGATCGTCGTAGACGCAAGAGGACTTCAAGAGGACCTCCATTCAACACCTTAGAGACCAAGGAGTCCAGCGAAAGGGAGCTACAAAGGTTGTAGTCTCGAAACCCTAGTTTTGTTCGCTTTAAATTACGAAACCCTAATTTTCTAGGATCGATTCCTTTTCATGCTTGTTTAGCACCATCAAAATTAAAACTTTAAGGCATGTGATGCTTCAAAACTCTTCATTGGGTGCTAGACAAACCTTACACCTACAGCTAGACAATAATAAAAATTGCTAAGTAAGAGCAAAAGAAATGTGTGTATTTATGATATAGCATTCTAAATCAATATACATGCACTATATGATATATAAACATACCTGGAGGAGCGGGAGTAGCCTCTGTCCCAGATGTGGACGCATCACCAACAACTAGACAATCAAACATTGACAATATAAGTAATTTTGACATAAATAGGCATGAATATCTGTAATATTACATTCAAAATGGATATGCGTGCAGTATACCTGGAGATGTGGCAAAATCCACACGGAAGGAGGCATCCGAAGGGGTCTCCGATCTGGGTGCAAGACTGGCCCTCTGAAGCTCCCTACGGAGCTCTCCGGACGGCAGAACCGCTCTGCCTCTGCCTCTGCCGCGGCTGGAGCTCCTGCTGCCCCTCGCTGCTCCCGACATCGTCATCAAATCTAGATAAACGGTTCATGGACGCATTAGACAATCATTAAAAGTATTGACTATATATGTATAGAGCGTAAAATGTGAAGTAATAATATAACATTACTGATAACCTTTTTCGTTTCGTGGGCGCATTATACATATCTACTTGAATTTCATCATCGATGTCATTTCTAAACCACGTAACTTCATGATCGGTCGAAGACAACCCGTCCTTCGCAACAGACGGTCGGAGCACTTTAAGCCTTCTCTCTTCTTCGTCCTCATCGTTGTCCTCGTATTCTGGGACATCGTAGACATCTCTGGGTTTCCATCGGCATACAACACTCCATCCCGGATGCTTCAAACACTGTGAATAGTATACTTGGAACGCTTGGTTCGGAAAGATAAACAGATCGTCCTGACCGTAAAATCGAAGTGTGTTCACACTGGTCAATCCATATTCATCTTTCCAAGTCCCAAGACTGCTTCTCCACCTGTCCGTATTGGTTCACGGATCGTACCAAGTACACTGGAATATATAAAAAGGTTCTGATCGTCCGGGATAGTGGATGCCGAGTATACAATTTAAGTACCCATAGTAAATCACACCATCCGATCCTACCGTCGCAATCCCACTATTCTGAGTGGTTCTAGATGTTTCTATGTCCTTAACATCGAATTTGTATCCAAGGACACCAAATCCTTTGTAATATGCAACCTCCATACTAGGAAATTGAGCTAAACATCTTGAATCACTCTCAAATGATGTAGACAAGTTCAGATCGTGGATCTAACAAAATAAATTTTATGACAAATACATAACGATACAAGTTTAGATTAAAACTGATAGCAATAAAATGTTATTCGAATAACTTACATAATCTGTGACCCAATCACAAAATTATCGTGATGGTATTTTTCCAAACGTTCTTCGTTCCAATCTGGATGCCCCTCACGTACCTCGTTAAAATGAATTCTGTTTACGACAAATAATTGTGACATTAATATTATATCATTTCATACACACACAAACACAGATATAACAATTAATCCAAAAGAACTTACTCTCTAATTTGTTCAAGACATGCGCAATTAAGCAAGATAAACCGGTATATCTTGTTGATAAACATAGTGTCTACCCTCTTATACTCGGCTTTACCATATGGCCCGTCTTGAATTCTTCGTGGTCGGTTAAGCCTTGTCTCAATGTTCTCGTCCAGATAGCGGGAACAAAATGTGGTTGCTTCATCAAGAATATAACCTTGCATGATAGAACCCTCTGGTCGATTTTTATTGTGTATATACTTCTTAAGAGTGTAGAGGTACCTAATGAGAATATGTTGAATAAATAAATACGGGCATACAGGAAAACAATAAATTTATAAATTGCGCGAAACGAAAAATTACACGTACCTCTTGACGGGATACATCCATCGATATTATACCGGTCCGGCTAACTTCGCCTCAGTTGCAAGATGAACCGTCAAGTGTATTATGATATCGAAGAATGACGGTGGGAAAATACGCTCAAACTTGCAAAGTATCAACGCAATAGAATTTTCTAGTTTATCCAGCGTCGCAACCTCCAGTGTTTTAGCACACAACTCCCTGAAAAAACAACATAGGTCGTTGATTACTAGACCAACCGAGTCGGGAAGAGAAGTCCTGAGGGCTAATGGAAGAAGGTGCTCCACGATAACATGGTGATCATGACTTTTCAGCCCCTCGATCTTGCCCTTCACAATTTTTATTTTCTTGCTGAATGATCCTGAGAAACCTGTGGGGACTTTCAAATCATGCAACACCTGCAGGAATCTTTTCTTCTCCGGTTGTGACATATGATAAGCGGCATTGGGAAGTACAAACTTGCCCGGTTTACCCGCTACCGGTCTAGGGTGCAATTCACTTCTTATTCCTGTAAGTCGATGTACTACACCCCAGAACTTGTGGGGAGGCGGAATTTTCAAAAACGATCTTGTTTAGTGAACGAACATCGACTAACCGCTTAAATCGAAGCTAAACTATAAATAACCGTACACAAAGCGTTTCTAAACTATTGTGTTTAGGGATTATACCTATTGAACCAACTCCTTCGTCTTTACGATCTCCTTGTCCTCCTCGGCCTTCTCTAGGTAGTAGACGATCCACCCGAGAGCAAAACTCCAAGCTAAACCTCTAAACTTGAGGCAGCTAACCTTCTTGAATTGCTAATCAAAGAAGATAGAATGAAATAGAGTGATGGTTATGGATTGATTAGTCTTTCTAATCCTTTGATCTCAACACATGAGGTGTAAGGATTAGGGTTTGAAGATGAGAGCTTGAGGAGAGAGAATGTGAGAATGATCATGATGAATAAGTTATGAGTATCATAATAGATATGAAGCATTTTCTAATAATAAGAAAAGAATAAAGAGTGATGAATAATCATGCTTCATAAAATATCAAGTGGTGATTCATTAGCATGAGTCATTAAGCAATAAATGTGCATTAATGAGATGAATGAATCACCACCATGACTCATATAACTCATTCAATGTATATGACACATAACCCTCCTTAGTCACCATCTTCTAGAAGCTTCTCGTACAATTACGAGAACGTCCCTCCAATCCGCAAAAATACGGAAAAACTTTAGACTGTAAAAATCCAATAACCGGATACCAGTAACTGGCTTAAACCAAAGCCGACTGGTAAAAACTGTCCGAAAGTCGTACGTGCGTAAACACACGTATGCGTCCGAACCTTTGTCGTAAAACCATACGACCTCTATATCGTTTCGCCTGGAATAGGAAACTCTCTGTGTGGGACTCTAGAGACTCGACTACTACGCTGGCAGTGGGTTTAACCACAGACCGCAAGCGGCACTAGCTGTACGTAACGGTCCCCAGGTAGTTGTCGATAAGAAGGCCGATGAGGTAAATCATCCGAACTCCCACTGAGCCTGATGTGACAATCTCCGTACAGTCCGGTCTGTTCGTCTAAGACTATCGCATATCAAGCCTAGAGGGCGGCATGCGTCAATCCCCTAATAGCTGTATAAGTCGTGTCGGAGCGAAGCCCATTACGCCCTGAGAAGCTACTGGAACCTACCAGTATATCTCGCTTGCCCTGGCCAGGGACTTTGCGTAATGGCTCTCTGACACAGTGCGATATCAACTCCCAATACCGGGAGAGACGAATCCTATCTAACCGCCACTGCCTCCAAGTGCTCGGGACTGCACCCAACTGCTACCTGTTTGCACGACTCCTTTGAGCCGTGGTAGGGTAACAATCTAAGAACAGTGGGACACACTCGAGGCTAAGTAGCACTGTCAAGTCTGCGGACTATGTTGTACTCATGTCACCTGGGAACTGATAACTGACGATGGGTATAATACCAACCAATCAGTTCCTCGGTGAGTCCTGTCCGGTGTACCCGTAACCTAACGAGCACCTGTATACTATCTCTAGTACGACGTGCTGATGGCTGTGGGACAGACCATCTCCCCAACTGGGATGAGAAGCGTATACACTTAGTCTACTCCGGAATATCGATGCCCTATCTCGATAATCCAACGACCAGGGACCTGTATAGGATGTTGCTTACAGACTACCCAGCCCCCACTAGTGTGATTGCCATCACGACGCTGGTAATCAAGCAAAGATCCTATAGGCTCTACTAATATGTATAAGTGATACGTTACAAGAGACATATGCACATATTAAAGTAGACACAAACCAAGTAGCATACTACCATTTTTAGCAAGACTGTATATCTAACTGTGAATATCCCAAGCTTCCATTAAGTAATATACAATCTAGTATGATACAATAATGGCCTCTAGGGCATATACACTAACAATCTCCCACTTGCACTAGGGCCATGAGTTGGCATATCGTAGACCTATCATCTCGAATAGCCTCTCGAACTGCGTCTGAGGAATGGCCTTTGTGAATGGATCAGCAATGTTATCCTCCGTCTTTACTCTCTTCACCTCGATCTCCCGGCGATCTATGATCTCCCTGATCAGGTGATACCGCCTTAAGATGTGTCTGGACTTCTGATGGGACCTGGGTTCCTTCGCTAAAGCAATAGCGCCGTTGTTGTCACAATACAGAGGTATTGGATCAACACTGGTAGGAACCACCTGAAGTTCTGTGAGGAACTTCTTCATCCAGACTGCTTCTTTTGCGGCATCGCAAGCAGCTATGTACTCTGCTTCCATCGTTGAGTCAGCAACGGTCTCCTGTTTGGAACTCTTCCAACAGACCGCCCCTCCATTGAGGGTAAAGACATAACCCGACATGGACTTGGAGTCATCTTTGTCACTCTGGAAGCCGGAGTCGGCAAAGGCCTCTATGTGAAGGTCTTTTCCGCCATATACCAAGAACATCTCCTTAGTTCTCCTCAGGTACTTGAGAATGTTCTTTACTGCTATCCAGTGATTCTCCCCTAGGTTTGCTTGATACCGGCTTACTACGCTCAATGCGTATGCTACATCTGGTCTGGTACATAACATCGCATACATTATAGAGCCTACCGCAGAAGCGTAGGGTATAATTGACATGCGATCCCTTTCCAAATCAGTCTTGGGAGACATATCTTTGGAGAGGGTGATTCTGTGACAAGCCGGTAGGTTACCGCGCTTAGAATCTTCCATACTGAATCTCTTCACTATGGTGTCTATGTACCTGGACTGTGAAAGTCCCAATATCCTCTTTGATCTATCACGATGGATCCGGATCCCCAGAATGTAGGTGGCATCACCCAAGTCTTTCATGGAGAACTTATGTGACAAGAATCTTTTGACTGACTGTAACATAGGAATATCATTTCCTATTAGGAGAATGTCATCCACGTACAAGACGAGGAATACTACAGCTCTCCCTACAATCTTACTGTATATGCATGGTTCATCTGGATTTTTGATAAAGTCAAATTCTTTGACAGCATCATCAAAACAGATGTTCCAACTCCGTGATGCCTGCTTTAGTCCATAAATGGACTTAAGCAACTTGCATACTTTACCGCTGCTCCCACTCTGAATGAATCCTTCTGGCTGATCCATATAGACGCTCTCTTCCAAATTACCATTTAGAAAGGCCGTCTTTACGTCCATCTGCCAGATTTCATAATCGTGGAAGGCAGCAATAGCAAGAAGGACCCGAATAGATTTAAGCATAGCCACTGGAGAAAAGGTTTCGTCATAGTCCAAACCAGGTCTTTGACGGAAACCCTTTGCAACAAGTCTAGCCTTATAGGTTTCCACCTGTCCATCTACACCAATCTTTTTCTTGAAGATCCATTTGCATCCTATGGGTTTTACCCCATCTGGAGCAATGTCCAAAGTCCATACTTTGTTGGTGTACATGGACTCCATTTCGGTCCGCATTGCATCTAGCCATTTTACCGAGTCACCACTCTGAATGGCTTGCTGGAAGCTAGTAGGCTCATCATAGTCAATAGTGCAATCCTCTCTATCCCCGTCTATGAGAAAACCGTAGTATCTCTCGGGCGGATGAGATTGCCTACTACTCCTGCGGAGTGGCGTCGGGATGTCCTGTTCTCCTGAACCCTCTGGTTCTACCAAGGTTTCAGTAATAGTTTGTGGTTCTGGAATCTCCTCCAGTTCTATTGCGCTCCCACTCTTCTGATTTTCTAAAAACTCAGTTTCCAAGAAGCGGGCATGTTGAGAAACAAAAACCTTTTGTTCCTCTGCGTAATAGAAACAATATCCCATGGAGTTCTTTGGATAACCCACAAACTTACACTGTACTGAGCGTGCCTCAAGCTTGTCCGCATGCTGCTTCTTTACAAAAGCTGGACATCCCCATGTCTTAAGATACTTAAGACTAGGTTTCTTCCCACTCCACATCTGATATGGTGTGGTAGGCACAGTCTTGGTTGGAACTCGGTTCAAAAGATATGCCGCTGATTCTAGCGCATATCCCCAGAATGATCGCGGTAACTCAGCGTTACTCATCATGGAACGAACCATATCCAATAGGGTTCGATTCCTCCTTTCCGATACACCGTTATGTTGTGGTGTGTACGGAGGAGTAAGCTGAGAGAGAATTCCATTCTCTTTTAAGTAACCCAGGAACTCGGCACTTAAGTATTCACCACCTCGATCAGATCTCAGTGTTTTTATACTCTTGCCTGTTTGTTTTTCTACTTCATTCTTGTATTCTTGGAATTTTTCGAAGGCCTCGGATTTATGTTTCATTAAGAAGATATATCCATACCTAGAGAAATCATCCGTAAAAGTAATGAAGTAAGAATAACCACTTCGCGCATGTGTAGACATTGGACCGCACACATCACTGTGTACGAGTCCCAAGAGCTCGCTCGCTCTTACTCCGTGTCCAGTAAACGGAGTCTTTGTCATCTTTCCTATGAGACAAGATTCACAAGTAGCATAAGATTGATATTCGAATGGATTCAAATATCCTTCTCTATGTAACTTAGTCAACCTTCTCTCATTGATGTGACCTAGTCTACAATGCCATAAGAAAGCCTGATTTAATTCCGGAGACTTTCTTTTAAGTATGTTCTGGACATTGAAAATCTGAGCTTGATTCAATACGTATATTCCGTTTTCTAATGTACCTGACCCAATCAAATCTTGATTTAGGTGGATGTGAACCACATCTCTTGTAAAAGCAAAATCATATCCTTCCTTAGAAAGTAAGGGTACGGATATGATATTACAAGTCGTACCTGGTACATAAAAACAGTTACGTAGAATCAATATCTGCCCAGTTGTCATTCCAAGATGATATTCCCCTACGGATTCAGCGTCCATGCTCATTCCGTTAGCAACTGTGAGGGTCATATCACCTATCCCGATAACCCTACGATTTCTCAGAGCCTGTAATGAATTACAGATGTGAGTTCCTGATCCGGTATCCAATACCCAGGAAGTAGGGTTAACTGACATACAGTTTTCTATCATAAACACACCCGAAGTCGAAGCCACAACATGTTTTGTATCCTGGCTACTGGCTTCTAAAGCCCTGTAATCACTCTGCCAATGCCCAATCCTATAGCAATAGGAATTTCCCTCAATAGGGTGGTCCAGCTTGTCATAGGCAATGGACATCTGGACAGACTTTTGCCAGTCATATAAGTCAGATTCAGTCAAATTATTATCTAGATGTAACCTATGTGTGGTCATAGGGTCGCTGCAATTTGAGAGAGAGAGAAGAAGATACTATTAGCATGATGCTCTTGCAAGTTTAGAGTGGTTTAATTTATCTAAATAGGATGGCTCCCACTGTTTCTCGAATCCCTCCTCAAACCATAAAAGAAGAATTAGCCAGGACAATTCTCACCGTACAATACTTGCTTAACCGTTCAGCCAGGCCAGTGTCGATACTTCGAGGGAGGTTTTCCAACGCTTTCACGAAGTTCCTTAATTAAATAACCTCTTTTCTCTGGGGGCGTAACCCCGCTGACACCTTTCTTGGCACCTACTTGGTTTATAGCATTGATCGTTAAGTGACGAATCTCCTGATAAGTAACATGTACTCACAGTAGGATCGGGATCCAAAATATCATCGTATGATAATGTTGAAGGAATCCTACAAACATTCATCAAACTCCAAAATGATATGCACTCTCTGCAAATTCCAGTTTCTTTAGAAATTCCCGATGTGGATTTTTGCCCCATGCTCTTATGACCTTGACTTTAGTCAACAAATCATAAGTCACATGTCAAGTTCTACCCGTCATTGTCCAGGTTAATTTGAACCCACCCGCACATACCCTTGACTTTAGTCAACAAGGTAATACGACTGTCCCAAACCAACGCATCTATCTATGCAACATATAAATATCCAACAGCTACCAAACACTGTGCCTTGACTTTAGTCAACAAACACAGCTTGAATACTATTGACTATCTATATGAAATGACGGAGGGCTACGAATGGTTTTGGCAAAACCGTAAACGTAGTGAACTTGATATAATCGAAGGAACCTGATACTTTTTAAAAGGAGCGGTTAAAGCTCCGCAATTAAAAAATTCTGCTCTTTTAAAATAACCGAGTGGTTTCTTTTAAATTTGTTCCAACGATTTAAACTTTGGTTTATTTTCTTTGCATTATAGATAATGCGTCCCATCATTAACCTATCATTGCAGAAAACAACGAAAATACAACGTCCTCTTATGCCATCCGCATTCGCCACGGGGTCCCGTCATCACCCGTTAGGTTACTTAACTAACGACAGAGCGGGGGCTGGGCTAGCGCGGGTGTAAAACATAAGTGACGTCTAAATAGCTATCATATATATAGATATTTTACATTCGTCTGACGCAATGATATACATTCCAGAACACAGATAAACAATATTGGATTTGCAAGCAATCTGTATTTCTTTTGAGCCTGCAAGAAAAGACAGATTACACAGTTGTGATGAATAGCCGTTACCCCACCCTCGACCCCTACGGGTACGGCAAACTACCCGCCCGGCAGTTTGTGTACCCCACCTTGGGTCAGTCCTAGGAGCAAAAACAGTAAAATGAAATAATACAACGGTGGCTACAATCGCAACCTGGATGTGCCCCGCAAAAAATAATATTACAACAAATTACATTTACAACAAATGAATTAAACAATAACCCATTGCTAAACCCCGGCTATACACCACAACAGTCCAATACAGTTCATATGCACAAACAGATATAACCATTACAGAAATGTGCAACCCCCTGCCAACCGACATACTAGCAGTTAGGGGAGGTTTACGAACACATTAAACAATCACAGATATAATCCAATATGCAAATACTGTACAATTTCGATCGATTAAACATCTTTAATATTGCTCCAAAAACTGCTCTGTAAACTGGAAACTTGAGCAAAATTAAAATATACCAGAAAACACCAAATACCAGAGAGGACCCACACATGAAAAATGAGTCCATGACTCGGCAACTCGGCCGCGGAACAGCGGCGGCTCAGTAGGGAACCGCCGCGCTTCCGCGGCTCTTTAGCCGATTCATGGGCTCAAATTTCATGGGTGTTCTCCTGGACCCTTTTCAAGCTTTCTGAGTGACCCTGAAAAATTTTTAGACTTCATTTTAATTTCGACAGAAACTTGACAGATTTAGGGTTTTCCGGCTTCGTTTTTCCGTTCGAAATTCGTACAAATTTGCAATTAAGTTATTTATTGTTTAGCGAGGCTCTGATACCACTGTAAGTCGATGTACTACACCCCAGAACTTGTGGGGAGGCGGAATTTTCAAAAACGATCTTGTTTAGTGAACGAACATCGACTAACCGCTTAAATCGAAGCTAAACTATAAATAACCGTACACAAAGCGTTTCTAAACTATTGTGTTTAGGGATTATACCTATTGAACCAACTCCTTCGTCTTTACGATCTCCTTGTCCTCCTCGGCCTTCTCTAGGTAGTAGACGATCCACCCGAGAGCAAAACTCCAAGCTAAACCTCTAAACTTGAGGCAACTAACCTTCTTGGATTGCTAATCAAAGAAGATAGAATGAAATAGAGTGATGGTTATGGATTGATTAGTCTTTCTAATCCTTTGATCTCAACACATGAGGTGTAAGGATTAGGGTTTGAAGATGAGAGCTTGGGGAGAGAGAATGTGAGAATGATCATGATGAATAAGTTATGAGTATCATAATAGATATGAAGCATTTTCTAATAATAAGAAAAGAATAAAGAGTGATGAATAATCATGCTTCATAAAATATCAAGTGGTGATTCATTAGCATGAGTCATTAAGCAATAAATGTGCATTAATGAGATGAATGAATCACCACCATGACTCATATAACTCATTCAATGTATATGACACATAACCCTCCTTAGTCACCATCTTCTAGAAGCTTCTCGTACAATTACGAGAACGTCCCTCCAATCCGCAAAAATACGGAAAAACTTTAGACTGTAAAAATCCAATAACCGGATACCAGTAACCGGCTTAAACCAAAGCCGACTGGTAAAAACTGTCCGAAAGTCGTACGTGCGTAAACACACGTATGCGTCCGAACCTTTTTCGTAAAACCATACGACCTCTATATCGTTTCGCCTGGAATAGGAAACTCTCTGTATGGGACTCTAGAGACTCGACTACTACGCTGGCAGTGGGTTTAACCACAGACCGCAAGCGGCACTAGCTGTACGTAACGGTCCCCAGGTAGTTGTCGATAAGAAGGCCGATGAGGTAAATCATCCGAACTCCCACTGAGCCTGATGTGACAATCTCCGTACAGTCCGGTCTGTTCGTCTAAGACTATCGCATATCAAGCCTAGGGGGCGGCATGCGTCAGTCCCCTAATAGCTGTATAAGTCGTGTCGGAGCGAAGCCCATTACGCCCTGAGAAGCTACTGGAACCTACCAGTATATCTCGCTTGCCCTGGCCAGGGACTTTGCGTAATGGCTCTCTGACACAGTGCGATATCAACTCCCAATACCGGGAGAGACGAATCCTATCTAACCGCCACTGCCTCCAAGTGCTCGGGACTGCACCCAACTGCTACCTGTTTGCACGACTCCTTTGAGCCGTGGTAGGGTAACAATCTAAGAACAGTGGGACACACTCGAGGCTAAGTAGCAGTGTCAAGTCTGCGGACTATGTTGTACTCATGTCACCTGGGAACTGATAACTGACGATGGGTATAATACCAACCAATCAGTTCCTCGGTGAGTCCTGTCCGGTGTACCCGTAACCTAACGAGCACCTGTATACTATCTCTAGTACGACGTGCTGATGGCTGTGGGACAGACCATCTCCCCAACTGGGATGAGAAGCGTATACACTTAGTCTACTCCGGAATATCGATGCCCTATCTCGATAATCCAACAACCAGGGACCTATATAGGATGTTGCTTACAGACTACCCAGCCCCCACTAGTGTGATTGCCATCACGACGCTGGTAATCAAGCAAAGATCCTATGGGCTCTACTAATATGTATAAGTGATACGTTACAAGAGACATATGCACATATTAAAGTAGACACAAACCAAGTAGCATACTACCATTTTTAGCAAGACTGTATATCTAACTGTGAATATCCCAAGCTTCCATTAAGTAATATACAATCTAGTATGATACAATAATGGCCTCTAGGGCATATACACTAACAATTCCCCACTCTTGTAGATCCATCCGAGCATTCATGTTGTCTTTCGATTTCCCGTCTTTACAAAGAAGCAAGTTAAGTATGTGCTCTGATACTCCCTTCTCTATATGCATGACGTCCAGACAATGACGCACTGAATTTGTAGTCCAGTACGGAAGCTCGAAGAAAATGCTTAACTTGTTCCAATATTATGGTTTGACCTGTTTCGTCGGATCCATCCCGAAGGTCACGTTATTGTAACCATCCCATTTAGCAGTCACGTCCTCTCCGGACAATGGGGATGGAGGTCCAAGAAGCTCCTGATGACCATCAAAGTGAACCGTATCTAACCTATAGGAATAGTCTGGAGGCAGGAAACGTCGATGGCCGCAATAACAAACCTTCCTGCTAAAATTCAAGAATTTTGATATTATGTGTTCATGGCAATGAGGACATGCTTTGTGACCATGTACGGACCAACCTGATAGCATTCCATACGCAGGAAAGTCATTAATTGTCCACATTAAAGCCGCACGCAGTATGAAGGTTGTATTTGTGTTTGAATCATATGTCTCTACACCATCAATGAACAAAGATTTCAACTCCTCGATCAGAGGTCGGAGATAGACGTCGATATTGTTCCCCGGTGAGTTTGGTCCGTCGATAAGAAGAGGCATCATAAAGTATGATTGGTTCATAGCCAACCAAGGCGACAGATTATAAATTATCATTACAACGGGCCATGTGCAGTGACTTCCAGCCATATAGTTGAATGGGCAGAAGCCATCAGTAGCCAGTCCGAGCCGGACATTACGAGGATCGCTACTGAATATTGCGTGCCTCCTATCGAAATCCTTCCATGCCGGTGAATCTCTTGGATGGCTCATTTTTCCATTTTCGCTTGGAGGAGCACGGTGATGCCAAATCATTGCCTCGGCTGTTTTCTTGCATCTGAATAGCCTCTGTAGCCTCTGTGTTATGGGAAAGTATCATGCTATCTTCACAACTATATCAGGCTTCTTATCAGAATCTTTCGGCTTATACCTGGCCTCTCCGCATGTTGGACACTCTTTCAAATCTGAATTCTCTTTCCGGTACAACACGCAATTTTTAGGACATGCTTGAATCTTCTCGCACTTTAGACCCAAATCAGACATCATCTTCTGGGCTTCATACCAGCTGTCGGGCACATTATTTCCCGGAGGCATAGAATCTTTCAAGAACGAAAGAAGCATTGTGAATGACTTGTTGCTCCATCCATTTAGGCACTTAATCTGGAAAAGTTGGACGAACCATGAGAGGGTGGAATACTTCGCATTCTCATAAATTGGTTTCGTAGCATCATTCATGAAATTTTCATATTTATCCGCATGCGGTCCTTGACCGGAAGGAATGTCATCTTCGGTACGAATAGATTCACCTAGGGCAGCCTCTACCATATCCTCTATTTCTTCTGATGGAAATAAATTTCCGTCTCCTGCCGCATTACCGAATTCTTCTTCCTCTCCTGCCGCATTATCGTGTTCTCCTTCTTCTTCTGCCGCAGTACTGCATTCTTCTCCTTCCCCGTGATATTTCCAAGTTGTATAAAGTCTAGTAAACCCATGTTTTACAATATGAAGCTCTGCCAATTCTACCTTTTGCCAGTACTTATTGCCACATCTATCGCACGGACAGAGAATCTTCTCTATTATGATCTTATTATGTGCGCGTGCAAATTCAAGGAAAGCAGCAACTCCTGCGACAAACTTAGGTTGCATACGTTGTTTCCAATCCACATACATCCAGTCCTTAACTCTGACGTACTCATGGGCCATGTTAGACTGTATAACATATAAATTGTAGGTTATGCTGACTATATTAAGAAATATAAGAACGGGATAGTTACTGACAAAGGAGAAAATCCGTGTATATGCTTTGTGTGTGCGTTTGTCGTTGAAAAGAATAAATTATCGCACGTATGTTAACCGATAGACGGGGACTAAGTGGCGCTTTTAGTTTCATATATGAGTATCGATGGGAATATGAAGGTTTCATATTATCATATATCGGTTTTAACTTGAACATCTCGAATCGCTCTCTAATTATGCGTTTGTTGTGTATTCTTGTTGTATGTGTGTGTTTCGGCTGTCGGGGGTAGGCTTCTATCCCATTAAGAATGTATAGAGCGAACGCCCATCACTTGTGCTTTCAACCGTTTCGAGTAAATTTCGGCAGCACCTCCCCGTTGTTCTCCGAATACACAGTAATAGAATAGATAATCATTTCAAAGCTGTGAAACAACGTTGAAATGAACATCTAATCTATCTTTGTACACGGAGAACCAGCGGAAAGGTACCGACGAAATATCTCGAAACGGATGAAAACACAAGTGAATGAAGGCGTTTGCTTTATACATTCTTAACTTGTCCACACGGGACAAATCTATGGGTTACCATACGATTGAATTTTCTCATCGCGTAGACTATACGACGGTTGTTAGTATCGAGCTATACTGTCTGATATTTAACAACCTTTGTATAGTTCTAGGTCACGACGAGCATCGCACGTATGTTAACTGATAGACGGAGACTAAGTGGCGCTTTTAGTTTTATATATGAGTATCGATGAGAATATGAAGGTTTCATATTATCATCGAGTATCGGTTTTGACTTGAACATCTCGAATCGCTCTCTAATTATGCGTTTGTTGTGTATTCTTGTTGTATGTGTGTGTTCTGGCTGTCGGGGGTAGGCTTCTATCCCATTAAGAATGTATAGAGCGAACGCCCATCACTTGTGCTTTCAACCGTTTCGAGTAAATTTCGGCAGCACCTCCCCGCTGTTCTCCGAGTACACTGTAATAGAATAGATAATCATTTCAAAGCTGTGAAACAACGTTGAAATGAACATCTAATCTATCTTTGTACACGGAGAACCAGCTGAAAGGTACCGACGAAATATCTCAAAACGGATGAAAACACAAGTGAATGAAAGCGTTTGCTTTATACATTCTTAACTTGTCCACACGGGAAAAATCTATGGGATACCATACGATTGAATTTTCTCGTCGCGCAGACTAAATGACGGTTGTTAGTATCGAGCTATACTGTCCGATATTTAACAACCTTCGTATAGTTCTAGGTCACGACGAGCATCGCACGTATGTTAACCGATAGACGGGGACTAAGTGGCGCTTTTAGTTTCATATATGAGTATCAATGAGAATATGAAGGTTTCATATTATCATCGAGTATCGGTTTTAACTTGAACATCTCGAATCGCTCTCTAATTATGCATTTGTTGTGTATTCTTGTTGTATGTGTGTGTTCCGGCTGTCGGGGGTAGGCTTCTATCCCATTAAGAATGTATAGAGCGAACGCCCATCACTTGTGCTTTCAACCGTTTCGAGTAAATTTCGGCAGCACCTCCCCGCTGTTCTCCGAGTACACTGTAATAGAATAGATAATCATTTCAAAGCTATGAAACAACGTTGAAATGAACATCTAATCTATCTTTGTACACGGAGAACCAGCGGAAAGGTACCGACGAAATATCTCGAAACGGATGAAAACACAAGTGAATGAAGGCGTTTGCTTTATACATTCTTAACTTGTCCACACGGAACAAATTTATGGGTTACCATACGATTGAATTTTCTCGTCGCGTAGACTATACGACGGTTGTTAGTATCGAGCTATACCGTCCGATATTTAACAACCTTCGTATAGTTCTAGGTCACGACGAGCATCGCACGTATGTTAACCGATAGACGGGGACTAATTGGCGCTTTTAGTTTCATATATGAGTATCGATGGTGTTAGTTATATGTATGCCCTAGAGGCCATTACTGTACATAGGATGTATATTGTAGTGGATGCTGGGACATATATAGGGAGGACTTTCTTGCTCGACATGATAGTATGCTATCTGGTTGAACTTTACCTTAACGTGTATACTGATTGTCTCTCTGTTACATGTTGGTAAAGCCCTTAGGATGTGTGCTTGACTACCTGGACTATGATGCGGATCATACTAGTGGGGACATGATAGTCCATAAGTACATCCTTCAAAGTCCCTAGTCGTGGGTGTATCGAGACAGGGCATCGATATACCAGAGTAGACTAGCGTATAGCTTCTCGACCCATACAGATGGGCGATGGATGATCCCATATCCATCGGTGTTTGACATCAGAGATGATATACGGGTGCTCAGTAGAGACTGGGTACACTGGACGGACTCGCCAAGAACTCCCAGATGGTATTATACCTCACGTCAGATGGCAGTTCTCTGGTGACACTGGTACAGAGTAGTCTGTTGACCCGAGATCGTCATAGATTCTTGTGTGGTTCCCACTGTGCTTTGATTTCCATCTTACCACGTCCAAGAGGGCGTGCAAAACGGTGGTTTTTGGGTACAGTCCCGAGTCACATGGAGGCAATGAGCGATAGGAGGGGATTCGTCTCTCCCGGTATAGGGGTTGATGTTGCGCTGTGTTCGATTGGCTATAACAGGAAGTCCCTGGCCAGGGCTGATCAGAGAATTGCTGGTAAGTGTTACCAGTAGTTTCTCGAACAGTTATAGACCTCATATCGACACGACTTATCGAGCTATTGGGGTCTGATGTTTACCACCCCTAGGCGGGATATGCGACATATCAGACGATCAGACCGGACTGTACGGTAGTGTTACTGGTTGGATTCACTGGAGTGTGAGCGGGCTTGCTCGTCGATCTTCAGATCGCTCAATACCCGGGTGGCCGTTACGTTTAGCAGACCGCTTGCGGCTTGTGGATGTTTGATATGATCATCATCCGCTGCCGGCGTATTGACGAGTCTTTAGAGTCCTACACAGAGGCTTCCTGGCTCAAGCGAAACGAAATAGGAGCGCATATGAGATATGTGCGGGACCGAGAATAATGCCAGTATGTGATACTGTATTTGATTCTCGCGATGTGACATTGATCGGTTATATGCGATATAGCCGGGTTATCGGATCAAGTGTTGATTCGATAAGATGTTACTAATGATACCAGTCGGTTATGTGCGTCATGACCGGATCGTTAAATCAAGTGTTGATTTAATGATTTAATGCATAATTATATATTTGATATATTACTTTGCATTAACTAGTATTGGTTCACTTTAAATGGATTTTCTCACTCGGATGTACACATTGTATATGTGATATACTTTTGTGCACTTGATTGTATCATGTTTGATGATACATGTTTGCTAGGGTTTTTGTGTAAAGATCAAACCATGGTTACATAATAATGGTTAGGGTTTTGTTTTATTCATTTATTTGTTTGTTTATTTCATTTTGGTAAAAGGAAAATGGTGGCTATTTTTGTTCTTTGTTGAAGCTTCATGAAGCTTTGAATAAAGTCCACCATTTTTGTTTTATACCTAACCTAACCATTAACCTAACTATAGTTTGCTCTCTACACATAACCATGGTTGGATTATGATAAGTTTGGATTTTCTTTTCTAATTTAAATCAACTTATCATAATACTTATCTTCTTCTTCATCTTCTTCTTCTTCACTTCAAGAAAGAAGCTTGCATCCATCAATGGTGATTGATGAATTAGAGTGAGAAATCCAATTCTAAAGTCTACCCACTTCCTATTTCTTCATCCTCTACCTCTTGCCAAGTAGTAGAGTGTGTTTTCTTCACAAGTTTCTTGACTTGGTGAAGTCGGAGCTTGATTTAGCGATGCCTCGACGTAGATCATCTTCGGCATGGACATCGACGACCTAGCTTGCCCATTCTCCGACGAAGCCGACGCTTGAGCCCAGATTTGATTTGGACAGCGGAGAGGACCTCGTTGCGGAGCTATGGAGGTGGAGCACCAGATCTACAAAGGTTGTATTTCCGTATCTTGTAGTTAAGTGTTAACTAGATTGTTTTTCGCCTAGATTTCTAGCAAACGTTCCGTTGTTTAGGGTTTGTAGGCACCGTAAAATTTGAAATTGGCATGTTCGATGCCTTGTGAGACCTCTTGGGAGTGCCTAGGAACCCTACAGTGGTATCAGAGCCTAGCTAGAGCCTTAGGCGAAGTCTAGACGGATTTTGAACTCCGAACGAACCCGAAATCCCAATACACCCTTGCTCTCTGTCCTTTTTTGAAAACAGTGAGTTTTTCCATATTAAAAATATTCAGTAAAATCAGCAGGAAATTATAAGGGATACTGCAAAATACGTGTTACTGATTCCATCATTGCGCCGCGTTTCCGCGGCACGAGCACGGCTCATGCGGCGAAAACGCGACCGTTTTGTCGTTTGTGGCAACCAAATTTGTACAGTAATTCATAATATGCAGTGCTGGTTTTCCTGGGTATTTTTGATATTTTTTCAAGAGTTGAATTTTCTGCAGTTGTTTTGGGGATTCGGTGTTTCGATCGGGGTATCAAATTTTGTCTGTGTGACTTTCCGGATAAATTTTAGAATATGTTAAAAAGTTCGACCGGATATAAATACCCAAATTTTCCCCTGTCGGGAAATTTCCAAGTGTTGGATTTTTCCGTAGTTTAACGACGTTCTAAGTAGTGCAAGTAACGCGATGGTCCCTCTAGAAGACAACAAACCTTAACTCGATTATGTGACCGTCTTGAACTGCCCTTTGAACCTTCGGGTTTGGGGCAGTACGGCGTGCCATATGTGAGGCGTTGGCTTGACCCTTCTACGGCTGGACCGTTGGTACTGAGGTACGAACTGAATGTTGTTAGACTAGTTTTATGTGTTGATCTGTATCGGGAAAACTTGGGTGTTAGAATGTTCGATCGGAAAGTTTAACATTTTCTATTTATCCGAAATGGGATACAACAATTGGAATTCACAAAAGTTATGTGATAACTAAATGAATGTTATAAACATAGCAGTTTAGTCTCACTTGATCGGTTGCCACGGAATTTTGATGTGATCAAAAGTCCGTCGCAATCACGTAGCGTACGCGGATACTCGCCGGGTAAACTTAATAGACAGCTTCACTCCATAGCCCCGACGAAGTGACTGTAGGAGAACCCCGTCGCCGAAAGCATCCGTCCGGGTGCTCGCGGTAGCGGTGTTCCGCCTTGGTGCACTTCGTCGACGGTATCGGGGGTGCGGCCGTCTACTGAAGTTTGCGACGAGCATTCGATCAGGATGTCGGGAATCTTGTTGAATTGCCCGACTTGATATTGAAAAGAGTTTTCGATTTCGAGACTAAAATGCGGGGTTTATAATTGTTAGGCATGCGATGTCTAAGTAATTCATTTGGTCAGGCATGCGATGTCTGAGGTGGTTGCGGATTCCAACTGTTGTAGTTTTACACTTTCTTTTCTGTGACCGTAAGTGTAATATGTGATATCGCCGGTTTCGTTGCTATATGTCAACGACAATTGGGATGGACATATTTACTTACGTTGATGACATGTAATGTTATGTGTTGCTGGATATGTTATATTGGATCGTCGTGTTTGAATAGCCGGGGGTTTTTATGTGAGATGAGTGTTTTTCATTTTCATTCATATAAAAACTTGTATGTAATATTCTTTTATTGGGGCGCTTCCAGGTTGCGGAAGTAGTCACCCGTTGTATATTATTTACTTTTCCGCACTAGGATAGACCCAAGAAGGAGGGCACAAGTAACCGGGTTCTGGAGTCCAGTGGGAGACCAACTCGAGGAGTCGAGTCCGGGTCTCCTAACTCTAGAATTGGTAGGGTTGCTTGCCGCTCTCGTAGGGGTCTAGGGGTGTGGGTTTGGCTATTCATCACGACCGTGGAATCTGTGTTTTATACTGGCTCGTATTGAAAACACGGACGTCCTAGTATATCCAATATTTCATATGATTCTTCTGCTGCGATATCTGTGATGTGATCATGTGATGTTCTGTGATAGATACAGTATATAGTATATATGATATATTATATAGACGTTACTTATGTTTTACACCCGCGCTAGCCCTGCCCCGCTCTGCCGTTAGTTACCTAACCTAACGGTGCACGAGGGGACATCGAGGCGAATGCGGATGGCATAAGTGTACGTCGTATTTATCTGTGATGTTTAGGTACTTAAATGATGGGACTTCATTAATGTGATTAATGAAATAAAAGAAACCTAAGATGTTGTAGAATCGAATTTCAAAATAAAACAGGTAGCTACAGTTCTTGCTTTGCACAGAGGTATATGTGATATATCCTGTACCTTATTCGATGAGGAAAGGACCGAGATCCCTTCACCGGGAGTGACTCCTTTAGCAATAACTGGCAGATGCTACACACTCCGTTTGTCTTTTGATTGCTTTTAAGAGTTTTTATTTTGCACAGCGATATATGTGATATATCCCGCACCTCATTCGACGAGGAAAGGACCGACGATCCCTTCACCGGGAGTGACTCCTTTAGCAAAACTAGAAAAGCTTCAAAAACACTCCATTTCTAAATCATTTGATTCTACAACGATATAAAGTTCATTACGCAAAAGGTTTTCTTAAAAACCTGTCATAGCCCTCCGTCATTTCAGATAGGTAATAGTTAGTATTCGTGCTGCGTTTGTTGACTCAGTCAAGACGTAGTGTGCGGTAGCTGATTATTGTTTATCTGCAAAGCATATGATGCGATTGGATTAGGGTAGTCGTGCGGCCTTGTTGACTCAGTCGTGGGTCGTGCGGGTGGGTTTAATTCAATCGAGAAATGACGGGTTGAACTTTTCTTGTGGTCTATGATTTGTTGACTCAGTCAAGGTCATAGATCGCTTGGGGCAAAATATTATCGGGAATTTCAAGTGTTGAAATTTGCAATGAGATTGCATACCTTCTATGAGATAGTTGGATCCCGATACCCGCTGCGAGTAAGAGTTACTCCTGGGAGAGTTTTATACATTATAATTAGCCGATCAAGTAGGTGTCTAGAAAGGTGTTAACGAGGTTACGCCTCTAGGAAAATGAGGTTTACATTAATTAGGTTCGTGCGAAAGCACGGGGGACCTCCCTCAAAGTACCGACACTGGCCTGGCTGAAAGATTGGCGAACTTGTAGTGTGTAATTAATCCCGGCTAGTCTTTCCTTTTAGGGTTTGAAGGAAGATTTGATAAAAAGCAGTGGGAGCCATCCTGATTAGATAAAATAAAAACCAATCTATTCTTGCAAGAGCGCACGCTGAGTGTTTTCTTCTCTCTCTCTCCAGGTAGCGACCATATCACGCCTTAATCAAGATAATAATACGGATTATTGACCGAACCCGCTTGTTATACTGAGCTGGGGAACGTTGGTCCCGCTCCACCTTATAATTGTTATAAGACAGAGCAGGAAATTGGGGAATACCAGAATTCCCGTGCCGCCCAAACGAAGAGAGTGCATGATGATGCATCATCTTCGGGTGTGTTCATTATACAGAACTGTTTCTCAGTATTCTTTACGTCCTGGGTATGTGATACCAGATCAGGATCCCAGATATGTAATCTGTTACATAGGGCTACAGAAAGGTAGAGAACTGAGAACGGGTGATAAGTTTCATGAGGCAGAAAACAGGGCAAGAGTTGCAGCCAAGTCTGTTGGTCACTGTCACCCTGTATTACGATACATTGATTCTGAACGAATGTTATTAGATACCGAACCTGATATACAAAATCATATCTGTCTCTTTATTAGTAAAGAAACGATAAAATTTTGTATTGTTGGATAATGTTTTGAACATTTCCTATATCAAAAGTTGATCGGTTCAGGCACGTTATCTAAAAGCATTGACGTTCTAAATCAAACTACAGTTCTTAGTATACGGAACACACACAAGAGGAAGAGTTCAGAACTGAACGAATCCTTCTTGAGGCATTGTAGACTAGGTCATATCAATGCGACCCGACTAGCTGGAGTTACATAAAGATGCATATTTAAATTAGTTTGAATTTACATCTTGTGAAACTCGCCAGTCATGTCACAAAGATAAGATGACCATAGCTCCGTTTACTGGAAACAGAGAAAGAGTTAGTAAACTCTTGGGACTGATACATGATGATGTATGTAAGGTCTCCTGTCTACACATGCCAAGACCGGTTCTTTGTACTTCGTTACATTCTCTGATAATCTCTCAAGATTCAGACATATGTTCCTGTTGAAACACAAGTCCGAACCTTTTGAGATATTCACAGAATATAAGCGAGAAGTAGAGAACCAGAATACGGGTATAAGTATTATGTCCCATGATGAGATCAAGGAGAAGAATACTTGAGCACGGAAATACTGGACTATTCTAAAGGAGAATGAGATTCTCTCTCAGCATTACTCCTCTGTATACACCATAGCACGATGGTATATCGGGACGGAGCAGATACACCCTATTTGATAAGGTGTGCTCTATGATGAGTAATACTGAGCTACCTATTTCCTTTTGAGTGTTATGCACTTGAGAAGCTGCATACCTATTGAATAGGGTTCTAATCAAATCAGTTGCCTACCGCTTCATATATGATATGGAATGGGAAGAACCCATGTCTTAAGTTAGTTAAGATTTGGGGTTGTCCGGCCTATGTCTAAAAACAAAATCCGGACAAGCTCGAGGCAATGTCTGTAATGTAGAACTGGAAAAGTTCCAGCTATACGAACTACAGCAGATGATTTGGTAGAACCGAAGGATTCAGTAGAAACCAACGAACCTCAGCCTCTCCGCCGATCTAGTAGGGTTCCTCACCCACCTGAGAGATACTTCGGTTTCTCTATGACAGTGGGAGCGAGGATTACATCATGAGATGATGACCCAACTAACTTCGAGCTGGCCATCAGGAGTAAGACTCTGTAAGAATGGCTGGATGCTTATCGATCTGAGATGGAATCCTTATACACCAACAAAGTATGGACTTTAGTTGCTATATCTGAAGGGTTAAATCCCCATCAGGAGCAAGTATATCTTGAGAAGATTACTTGGTGTAGATGGAAAAGTTGAGACTTTCAAAGCTAGACTTGTTAAAGGTTTGCATAATTGACCAGATATGGATCATAATGAAACCTTTTTCTAAGGATCTATGCTTAAGTCCATCCAGATCCTACTTTCCACGGCTACATACCATGACTACGATCTCTGGTGGTTGCGTGTCTTGACTGCTTTTCTAAATGATGATTTGGAAGAGAGCGTCTATAAGTACACAGCCAGAGGGCCTCGTAGACAGTGGGAGCAGCGGAAACGTGTGCAAGATGCTTTATAGGATAAAGCAGGCATCGCGGAGTTGGAACATCTGTTTTGATGAATTAGTCAAAGAAGTTGACATCATCAAAATGGTAGATGAACCTAGTATAAACAAGAAGGTAGTAGGGAGTATGGTGACGATCCTCGTAGAGTACGTGGATGACATACTCTTGATAGGGAAGGAGTTTCCTATGCTACGCTCGATCAATCTCCGCTTATCACTATGATTCTCCATATAGGATCAAAATGATACCTCCTAAATCCTGGATTTTGGATCTATGAGATAGATCTAAATAGATGTTAGGATTCTTACTTGTTGAAGTGAGATGGTATCACATGATCCTGGGGAGAATCACTGGAAGGGTTTCAGGGTGATAAAGACGACTGAATGTCAGTCACAGGCATTGTCTTTACCCTCAGTAAAGGGACGGTATGTTGGAAGAGTTCCAAGCTAGATACCGTGACATACTAGACGATAAAGGCAGGATACATCGCTACTTAAGATGCTACCAAAGAGGCTGTTTGGGTGTATATTGGTTCATGAGATGAACTATGTTCCTCCCATTGTGTGACAATGGAGTTGTGGCTTATGCCAAGGAACGCCGGTCCCATCAGTGAACCAGACATATTCTAAGGCAGTATCACTTGATCATGGAGATGGTTGATCTCCAGGGAGATCGAGGTTAGGAGAGTAGACTCAGAGGACAACACAGCGGATCCACTCACAAAGGCCTGTTCCCAGAGAGAGACTTTTATGGGATGGTTGAGTATGAGATACTACAACCACTGCTACAGATGGCCCTAGTGCAAGTGGGAGATTGTTAGTTATATGTATGCCCTAGAGGCCATTACTGTACATAGGATGTATATTGTAGTGGATGCTGGGACATATATAGGGAGGACTTTCTTGCTCGACATGATAGTATGCTATCTGGTTGAACTTTACCTTAACGTGTATACTGATTGTCTCTCTGTTACATGTTGGTAAAGCCCTTAGGATGTGTGCTTGACTACCTGGACTATGATACGGATCATACTAGTGGGGACATGGTAGTCCATAAGTACATCCTTCAAAGTCCCTAGTCGTGGGTGTATCGAGACAGGGCATCGATATACCAGAGTAGACTAGCGTATAGCTTCTCGACCCATACAGATGGGCGATGGATGATCCCATATCCATCGGTGTTTGACATCAGAGATGATATACGGGTGCTCAGTAGAGACTGGGTACACTGGACGGACTCGCCAAGAACTCCCAGATGGTATTATACCTCACGTCAGATGGCAGTTCTCTGGTGACACTGGTACAGAGTAGTCTGTTGACCCGAGATCGTCATAGAGTCTTGTGTGGTTCCCACTGTGCTTTGATTTCCATCTTACCACGTCCAAGAGGGCGTGCAAAACGGTGGTTTTTGGGTACAGTCCCGAGTCACATGGAGGCAATGAGCAATAGGAGGGGATTCGTCTCTCCCGGTATAGGGGTTGATGTTGCGCTGTGTTCGATTGGCTATAACAGGAAGTCCCTGGCCAGGGCTGATCAGAGAATTGCTGGTAAGTGTTACCAGTAGTTTCTCGAACAGTTATAGATCTCATATCGACACGACTTATCGAGCTATTGGGGTCTGACGTTTACCACCCCTAGGCGGGATATGCGACATATCAGACGATCAGACCGGACTGTACGGTAGTGTTACTGGTTGGATTCACTGGAGTGTGAGCGGGCTTGCTCGTCGATCTTCAGATCGCTCAATACCCGGGTGGCCGTTACGTTTAGCAGACCGCTTGCGGCTTGTGGATGTTTGATATGATCATCATCCGCTGCCGGCGTATTGACGAGTCTTTAGAGTCCTACACAGAGGCTTCCTGGCTCAAGCGAAACGAAATAGGAGCGCATATGAGATATGTGCGGGACCGAGAATAATGCCAGTATGTGATACTGTATTTGATTCTCGCGATGTGACATTGATCGGTTATATGCGATATAGCCGGGTTATCGGATCAAGTGTTGATTCGATAAGATGTTACTAATGATACCAGTCGGTTATGTGCGTCATGACCGGATCGTTAAATCAAGTGTTGATTTAATGATTTAATGCATAATTATATATTTGATATATTACTTTGCATTAACTAGTATTGGTTCACTTTAAATGGATTTTCTCACTCGGATGTACACATTGTATATGTGATATACTTTTGTGCACTTGATTGTATCATGTTTGATGATACATGTTTGCTAGGGTTTTTGTGTAAAGATCAAACCATGGTTACATAATAATGGTTAGGGTTTTGTTTTATTCATTTATTTGTTTGTTTATTTCATTTTGGTAAAAGGAAAATGGTGGCTATTTTTGTTCTTTGTTGAAGCTTCATGAAGCTTTGAATAAAGTCCACCATTTTTGTTTTATACCTAACCTAACCATTAACCTAACTATAGTTTGCTCTCTACACATAACCATGGTTGGATTATGATAAGTTTGGATTTTCTTTTCTAATTTAAATCAACTTATCATAATACTTATCTTCTTCTTCATCTTCTTCTTCTTCTTCACTTCAAGAAAGAAGCTTGCAACCATCAATGGTGATTGATGAATTAGAGTGAGAAATCCAATTCTAAAGTCTACCCACTTCCTATTTCTTCATCCTCTACCTCTTGCCAAGTAGTAGAGTGTGTTTTCTTCACAAGTTTCTTGACTTGGTGAAGTCGGAGCTTGATTTAGCGATGCCTCGACGTAGATCATCTTCGGCATGGACATCGACGACCTAGCTTGCCCATTCTCCGACGAAGCCGACGCTTGAGCCCGGATTTGATTTGGACAGCGGAGAGGACCTCGTTGCGGAGCTATGGAGGTGGAGCACCGGATCTACAAAGGTTGTATTTCCGTATCTTGTAGTTAAGTGTTAACTAGATTGTTTTTCGCCTAGATTTCTAGCAAACGTTCCGTTGTTTAGGGTTTGTAGGCACCGTAAAATTTGAAATTGGCATGTTCGATGCCTTGTGAGACCTCTTGGGAGTGCCTAGGAACCCTACAGATAGGAATATGAAGGTTTCATATTATCATCGAGTATCATATATTGGTTTTAACCTGAACAGCTCGAATCGCTCTCTAATTATGCGTTTGTTGTGCATTCGTGTTGTATGTGTAACATGATTTTAAACCATTGAGATCAAGATTTGAGAAATTTTATAAGTGGCCGTTAACATGATAACAATCATCTCTTCATATCGGTCCATATCTGAATTCTAAAGGGCGGTATATTTGCTATTAAAAGATCATGTTCAACTCTAAAGCAAGGGGAAAACAGAGGAATATAGATCTATTAAAGTCAAGCCATAAAGCTAATCACATATTTACAACATTGCAAATACATTAACACAAAACATAGTTATGATGCTTTAAAAGAATCAATTATCAAGGATGAAGAGAGCTTGTGATAAAGCAATCAAATTTAGCTTTTGCATTAAAATGGTTTATGATAAAACTTTTGAGATCCTTCAAGAAAGTTATGGCACTGTGAGGTTCCACAACCTATCATAACCAATCGCAAATTTTCATGGTTCTTTACTGGTATAAGACTTGTACTTGTATGAGGCGGAGTAAATAAATTTGTCGAGAGCTCGTGATGCATGTGTAATGATAGAATCCAACAAAAATTATTCTCATGTACTAATAATAGCATCCCAATTGCAACTTTTTTATTCAATAAGATAACACATTTGCAAGAGTGCATCATTTACATTATGTTTTACTCCCTCCAGGGCCACCAAAATATACGGTATCTATAGGATGGCTATTGTCAATGGAGTAACAGTCGGGTCTAACTTGGCCAATTTGAAAATCATTATCTCGTTGTTTATATAGATTACCGCTATTGTTTGTAAATCGTATATTGCTTATATATGCTAAGCCTCCGGCTGCAAAACGGCCGCTCTCCATTGGCGCACTCAGTTCACCATTGTTAAAGCTCACTACTCCAATATTGATACGGATTAATCTCTTGAAGAGATTTTTTGGCCAATATCCCTAACCCTAACCGAACCCTACCCCCAGCCCCAGCCCCAGCCCCAGCCCAACCGAGCCCCAGCCCGAGCCCCAGCCCAGCCCCAACCCCAACCCCAACCCTAACCAAACCCTAGCCCCAGCCCCAGCCTAACCCCCAGCCCCAGCCCAGCCCCAACCCCAACCCCAACCCCAACCCCAACCAAACCCTAGCCCCAGCCCCAGCCTAGCCCCAGCCCTAGCCCCAACCCCAACCGAACCCCACAACCTAACCCTAACCCTAACCCTAACCCTAACCGAACCCGACCGATGCCGACGCCGACGCCGATGACCTCACCCCAACCAAACCCTAGCCCCAACCCCAGCCTAGCCCCAGCCCTAGCCCCAACCCCAACCGAACCCCACAACCTAACCCTAACCCTAACCCTAACCCTAACCGAACCCGACCGATGCCGATGCCGACGCCGATGACCTCACACCTACCCGAACCTGGCCTGAACCCTAGACTACGTCAAAATTAAAAATTATTTAAGAATTACTTACAGGTGTGTGAGCGGTGGAGGAGACGGTAGAAATTGGTGGTCGCCGACGATCGTCGAAGGTGGCGATGAGGCGCGGGAAGTCGACGAAGGTGTGGGGAAGACCAACGAAGCTGGCGCAGGCTCGCGAGCGCGGTGGCGACGGAAGGCGGGAACAGGCGACGAGATCGCGGGAGGTCGAGAGAGAAATTTGGGAACGAGATGAATATAATTTTTCTGTGCTTTTTTTTATTAATAACCTATGTAGATGCCCCTACGGACATAACCGTAGGTACCCGGCTTGCGGCTCCGTAGGGCAAAAGGGAAAATTAGAACGTGAAGCACCGTAGGGACAACGATATGGCCCTACGGATAAATCCGTAGGGACAAGAAATATTTGCCACTACGGATTTCTGGGTCCGTAGGGGCAACCCCATATTGTAGTAATGTATGGAGTGACTGAGGCTCGCTGGGTTCTATTGAAGCTTCAGGTTCAATCAAATCGTCGGTAGTTGTTTGTGGCTCTGGAATTTCTTCCAGTTCTACAGTATTGCCAATAGTATCATTTGTAAAAAACTCATTTTCTAAAAATGTGGCATATTGAGAAACAAACACTCTTTGTTTCTCCTTGTGGTAGAATAGATATCCATATGAATGTTTAGGATATCCTAAAAACTTGCACAAAACCGATCTTGTCTCGAGTTTGTCTGAATTCTGCTTTTTAACAAAAGCAGGACAACCCCATATTCTAACTCGTTTAAGAGATGGTCTCTTCCCACACCATATCTCATATAGAGTGGTAGGCACGAATTTGGTCGGAACCCTATTTAATATATATACTGCAGTCTCTAATGTATACCATAAAAAGAAAGTGGTAACTCAACATCACTCTTCATGGAGCGTACCATATCTAATAGGGTATGATTCCTCCGCTCTAACACACTATTGTGCTTGGTGTGTACGGAGGAGTAAGCTGAGAGAGAATTTCATTCTCTTTTAAGACATTAAGGAACTCTGTACTTAAGTACTCTCCTCCATGATCTGATCGAAATTTTTTGATGCTCAACCTAGTTTGTTTTTCTACTTCAATTTTATACTCCTTGAATTTTTTGAAAGCTTCAGACTTATATTTCAGCAAGAACACATGTACAAATCTCGATAAATCATCAGTAAAGGTTATGAAGTATGAATAACGGCTTCTTACATGCGTAGACATTGGTCCACATACATCACTATGTATGAGGCCTAAGAGTTCAGTAGCTCTTTTCCGTTTCTGTCACGACCCGATAATTTGGCCCGTGACCGGCACTTAGCCACGTAACGTCTACAGGCGTAACGCTACTAAATAAGCCGAAACCCAGAAATCAAAACCATTAAATATAGAGTGATTAAAAGATTTTTTGTAAAAACAGTTATACATGTCTAAGAAACTTTAATTAATTTAGTAGAAATCCTTTTTAAGTTCAAGAGTTATATTTTAATAATTTTGGCAACATTTCCTTTATAAACATTTGGCCCGCAAGTCGGGTAAAGGCAAGGTGTAGTAGAAATAACATGTGAAATGAATAGAGCATCAGAATATGATATACGACGCCGTAGCAAAGAAGAAGCAGTAAGGCAAGGACAAATATCATAAAAGGTAAGACTGCATAAAATAAAGTCGGCTCACATGCGAGCTCGACACCAGAGTACAACATCAAATACATCGTCCTCACAATTGTCTCTAAGTCAATACAGGAAGGTAGATGGAGAATACTAGATACATCAATATACAACTGAATGATAAACAGATACCGTACAAAACCCACCTAATAACAAAAGGGCTAACACGCCTCAGAAATGGTATCTGTGCCAAAAGATGCGGTAAATAGCCAGCCGCGACTACTCCCAAGGGCAACCTGCAAACACTGTGGCACAACGGGGGTGAGTTGCCAACTCGTGAATAGTAGATAATATATAAAGGTAATCGCGAGTATGCACGTGCTGCGATACTCTAACCTATGCCAACTAATAAACATCTATATGATGAACTGGATGCTCAATATCATGCAACAAGTGCTATCTAATAATCATCTCTATATGATGAGCAAGATATGTGATAATCAGGCATGGCGATGCAATCTAACAACCATATATATGATGAGCATGGTACGCAATAATATGCAAGCATGTGTACTCTATCAGGTATACTAGCTACAGGATGAGATGTCAAGTACTGAATGCTGAGTATGGAAAGGAATAATATCTACACGGAATATCAACGTGGAAAATAACTGGTGTCTATCAATACACCAAAAACCCAGTACAACTTAAGCGTCGTCATCCACATCGGTCCTCAAATCCTGTAATCTCATAAAATCGGGAGTGCCCATCACCGGCACTCAAAATATCATAAAATCAGCCGTGTCCAGCATCGACACGCAAATCCTCCAATATGGGGCGTCCGTCCATCGGATCTGCCTACGGGCTCCGTCTGCGGAATCGGCCCTCGGCCCCGGCAGTACGCGTCGTCCCGTATCCATCAAGCTACTCTGGTCAGTATCCTCCGGATAACCGCCGGGTCCAACCAATCACCGGTAGGTAGTAGTCCCTCCGACGGGCTCACCGTCTAACAATACGAGTCTTCTCGCCCCGGGGTACCGTACCGGGTCCACCATGTACCCGCAATCGGTGCCTACCTCTCCTCGAATCGGGTATACTCACACAAGCTCTCTGGAACCGAGAAAACTCATGGTGGACGCACTAAAATATCATATCAAGGGAAACCGGGTTTTCAAACAGTGCGAATTTTCTTAAAACAGTACTCCGGTTCCCAAATCCAGAAATCACAGAAATCAAATCCAATGCGTAAATCCATGCAATGTGTCGTATGACACTACAAGTAAAAGAAAGGGAGAACCGCTCTTTTTAAAAGATCCAGTTTTGAAAATATCGTTTGCGGTCCCTTAGTTTTAAATCAAGTCAATATCATCCATGTATGTAACGTATGAATGTGGTATAGGTATGGATGTGCGAATGGATAAGTACGCAAAGTGAATATAGCAATGTACATGTGCACTAATGTAGACATATGATGTATATGCGCCCGAGTATGAACATATGTAAGGTATATGGCACAAGTATGAATATGTGAGGTATAAGTCACAAGTTTGAATATATGTGATGTATATGTCACAAGTATGAATAGGTGAGGTATAAGTCACAAGTATGAATATATGTGATGTATACAGCAAATCATGTCAACGTCAAATAAGCAGAATCAATATAATATGCGGTTTATAGCAATCCTACATCGTGAGTGGCATGGCAATCACTAACGGTGTGAGTATAGCATATAAATCGTGCTCGTGCAACTTGGACCGTTAGTGATAGTGCAGTGTTCTATAATACCAGTATATCTATATGGACACTCATGACTACAAATCCTATTACGCCCTGACGCTTAACGCAATACAGGAGATTTTCCCGTAGATGTTAAATCTACTCACCTGGTCGCGTGCTAAGTATAGCCGACCACCTGCTTCCCTTTCCTGGCGACGTCTGACGTGCTCGCCTGTGAACCTGGAATTTACACAAGGAATCCAATTATATAAGAAAAAATCTCGCAAAACGCGATATCGAAACAAAACGTGAAACTCGCGTCGCGAATCAACGCGCGTGTGTGCGATACGCTGAAACGTGTGTGCACGCGTCTACGACTCAGCCCGACACGCCGCGATACGCTGAATCACAAAACCCACTCGCGTATCGCGCGTATCGCGCAAACCAAAAACACTAGAAAACGACATATCGTCCCAGATTCTACCCAGGTTACAATAATACAAAACTATATACACCAAGGACCTACAGAACATAGCAGACACCCACCCTAAAAACCCTAGCTCCTATCTCCCTTCTCTGGCCCCAATTTGCGGCCAGATCGATTATTTCGGCGGCCTGAAGGTTGGCTGGTGGGGTCGGGCTCTGGTGGTGGGGTCAGGGTCTCTCAAGTATGCTACAGTCCACTTAATATTAATCTGAACTCACTGGGGTAACAGCAGATATCAAAAAGCTAAGTTTTTGCTTAAAAAGTCACATTTTGCACAATTTGCAAACTTAGGGTATATCTGTGTAATCTGGGGTTTACCTAGGGTTACTTGGCCTCAATAGCACCTAACTAACTTAGTCTAACCAAGACTAACCTTACCTAAGCAAAATTTACACTAAACACCACAATTATCACTAATAACACATAATCTAGCACTAACAACCACAAATTTACACTAATAAGCTAAACCGACACACAAGTCAAGCACACATGCGAGTGAATCTCAGAGTTTATACCTAACTTGACCCTACAACGCTGGGTCAGAAGAAGAAGAGAAGAAGAAGAAGCTTCCTCTCCTGTTGCTGCTCCAGATGCTGTTTCTGTTGTTACTGCTACTGCTGATGCTGCTGTTTGTAGTTGTTGTTGATGATGTTGCTGATGCTATGCTGAAGTTGTTGGGCTGAAGCTGGTGTTGCTGGGGCTGCTGCTACGTATGGGGCTGCTGCTGCATGGAGCTGCTGCTGCTGGCAACTGCTGCTGAGGCTGAAGCTGGTGTTGTTGATGCTGTTGTTGTTGCAGCTGCTGCTTGTTCTGCTGGGGCTGAGTGTGTGTGTGTGAGAGAGTGAGAGAGTGAGTGAGATATGAGAGAGTGTTGCAACAAAAGAAATAATGATGCATAAGGTCAAGCCCCCCATTCTCCCTCTCTCTCTTGCCACATTAAATGCAAGCATGGGCTTGCAATGATGCACCCATCTCTCTCTCTCTCTCTCAAGTCAACCAAATACATTTTAAATCCCTTTTTCATTTAAAAAAAATACCCTAAATAAAAAAAATCATTTTAACTTAATAATAGGGAGGTTTAATCCACCATGGTTGTTAAACATGGTTTAACTCAAATTTTTAACCCTAGTTTACATGCACAAGTTTGTGCAAGCTTGGCAAAATTTTTGAAAAATATTTATTAAATTGGAAAAATTATTTGAAAATCAATTTGGTAAACTTTTTATTAAAATCACATATTAAAATATAATTAGCCACTAAACACATCCTAGGGTGTTACAATCTCCCCCCCCCCTAAAGAAATTCGTCCCCGAATTTACAATATAAAGCAACGCATACCTTCAAAGAGATGAGGGAACTTCTTCCGCATCTCTCCCTCGGCCTCCCAAGTGATCTCATCACCATTCAGGCTGCACCAAAGCACCTTTACTGATGGCAAGTCCTTCGATCTAAGTTTCTTCACCTGCCGGTCCAAGATCACGACTGGCTACTCGGTGAACGTAAGATCGCGCTCGAGCTGAACGGCCTGATGCTGAATCATGTGCGAAGGGTCATGCAGGTATCTGCGAAGCATCGACACGTGGAATACGGGGTGAACATCTGGGAAGTCGGGTGGAAGAGCCAAACGATAAGCTACTGCGCCCACACACTCGAGGATCTCAAAGGGACCTATGAATCTGGGGCTAAGCTTCCCCTTCCGTCCAAACCTCATCACTCCCTTCATCGGAGAGACACTCAGAAACACGTGATCGCCAACTGCGAACTCTAGTCTACAGCGGCGCCTGTCAGCATACGATCTGTTCCTGCTCTGAGCTGTCCTCATCCTGTCTCGAATCAGCTGTATCTTCTCAGTCGTCTCCTGTACGATCTGTGGCCTCAAAATACTGCCCTCGCTGAGCTCTGTCCAACAGACAGGCGATCTACATCTCCTTCCATACAAAGCCTCGAAAGGTGCCATCTGAATAGTATCCTGGAAGCTATTGTTGTAGGAGAACTCTATCAAGGGTAAATGATGATCCCAGCTACCACCAAAATCTAAAACGCAAGCTCGGAGCATGTCCTCGAGAGTCTGAATGGTCCGCTCTGACTGTCCGTCTGTCTGGGGATGGAATGCCATGCTGAAACTCAAACGAGTGCCCAAAGCCTCCTGAAGTCTCTGCCATAGTCGGCTGGTAAACTGGGTGCCTCTGTCGGACACAATACATGTCGGGACCCCATATAGTCGTACAATCTCATCGATATAAATCTGGGCGTACTGCGCAAATCCGAAAGTCGTCTTCACTGGAAGGAAGTGAGCCGCTTTAGTCAGACGATCCACGATCACCCAAATGGAGTCATACCCTCGCCTAGTCCTGGGTAGGCCCACCACGAAATCCATCGAAATCTGTTCCCATTTCCACTCCGGAATGGGTAATGGCTGTAGCTCTCCTGCGGGCCTCTGGTGCTCGGCCTTGACTTGCTGACAAGTCAGGCATCTCGATACGAACTCCGCGATGTCCCTCTTCATTCCGTCCCACCAGTAGGTTCTTCTCAGATCATGGTACATCTTGGTGGAACCGGGATGGACACTGTACACCGATCGATGTGCCTCCTCAAGAATATCGCGTCGCAATCCCGCAGCATCTGGTATGCACAGTCTCGACCCAAATCGTAACATCCCCTGATCATCAATCACAAACTCGGAGAATCTGCCCTGTCCAATCTGTGTCATGATCTCTGAGCAACGGTCATCCCTGCGCTGTGCCTCATATATACGGTCAAGCAACTGTGGGCGTGCACGAACATATGCGAGCTGTCCCCCGATCTGCGTGAACTCGAACTGCACTCGGCTGTCGTATAATATCTGCCAATCTGCCGACGACTGCCTCTGTACTGCACTCAAACACGCTAGACTACCCTCGGGCCTCCTACTCAAAGCATCTGCTACTACGTTAGCCTTGCCCGGGTGATATAAGATCTCGCAGTCGTAGTCCTTCACTAACTCCATCCATCGGCGCTGTCGGAGATTCAGGTCTCGCTGCTGAAATATGTACTTGAGGCTCTTGTGATCAGTGAATATCTGGCACGACTCGCCGTATAGGTAATGTCACAAGATCTTAACTGCAAAGACCACAGCGGCCATCTCCAAATCGTGAGTATGGTAGTTCTGTTCATGTTTCTTCAGCTGTCGCGAAGCATACGCGATCACCCTGCCATGCTGCATCAATACGCACCCTAGCCCCACTCTTGAAGCGTCGTAATAGACTGCAAATCCGCCTGATCCTGAAGGCAGCGACAATACCGGCGCCGTAGTCAAACAGGTCCGTAGCTGCTGGAAACTGTGCTCACAATCCTCTGTCCAATCAAAGGGAACTCCCTTCCGGGTCAATCCGGTCAAGGGTGCAGCAATACGGGAAAAATCCTATACGAATCGCCTGTAGTAACCGGCCAATCCTAGAAAACTACGTATCTCAGTGACGGATGTAGGTCTGGGCCAACTTTGAATGGCTTCAATCTTCCTTGGGTCCACACATATACCATCCCGTGTAATCACGTGACCCAAGAAGTCTACGCTGTCGAGCCAGAATGCGCACTTGGAAAATTTTGCATAAAGCTGGTGCTCCCTCAAGGTCTGCAGTGTAATCCGCAGGTGCTGCTCGTGCTCCTCTCTGCTCTGGGAATACACCAATATATCGTCAATGAATACGATGATGAACAAGTCGAGATACGGCCGGAATATACGGTTCATCAAGTCCATGAAGGCTGCTGGCGCGTTGGTGAGTCCGAACGACATCACCAAAAACTCATAATGGCCATAGCATGTACGGAAAGCTGTCTTCGGAATGTCCTCCAGTCGAACTCGTAGCTGATGATAGCCCGATCGCAAATCGATCCTCGAAAAATATCCTACCCCCTGAAGCTGGTCGAACAAATCGTCGATACATGGCAAAGGATATCTGTTCCGCACGGTCATCCGGTTCAGCTGCCGGTAGTCTATACACAAACGAAAGCTTCCGTCCTTCTTCTTGTCAAACAGAACTGGAGCACCCCAAGGAGAAACACTGGGTCGAATAAGTCCTTTGTCCAGCAAATCTTGCAACTGACTCTTCAACTCACTAAGTTCCGCCGGGGCCATCCGATAAGGCGGTATAGAAATAGGCCCCGAGCCGGGAATCAAATCAATACAAAAAGCAATGTCGCGCTCAGGCGGTAGCCCAGGAAGCTCGTCAGGGAACACATCAGGGAACTCACACCCAATCGGAACCTGCCCCAACGGAACATCTGTGGCTCTAGTGTCACAAACATAAGCTAGGAATCCCAGACATCCCTTCCTCAAAAGCTGTCCAGCGTGAAGAGAAGAAATCAAAAGATGAGGAGTGGCACCACTGTCACCCTGCACGACAAAGGACGACTCGCTTGGAAAACAGAACCTCACTGTCTTCTCGCGGCAGTCCACAGACGCATAGCACGTGGCTAACCAATCCATGCCGAAAAGAACGTCGAAATCCAACATCTCAAGGAGGATCAAATCGACAGGCAGATCTTTATCGCCAATACGGACGACGCAGGATCGGAACACGTTCCTAGCAACAAACGACTCTCCCACGGGAGTGGTCACAACAAGCGGCTGATCAAGCAAACCGGACTCTCTACCCAAACTCGGCACGAAGTGTGTGGATACGTACGAGTGCGTGGATCCGGGATCGAACAACACGTGTGCATCAACAGAACATACTGATAAGATACCTGAGACCACCGCATTGGACGCCTGCGCGTCCTGATGCGTCAAAGCGAAAACTCATGCCTGTCCTCCACCTGCAACTGGCGGTCCCCTACTAGCAGCTGGCTGTACTCTGCCAGTGGCTGGCTGTCCCCTGCCTCGACCTCCTCACCCTCTAGGAACAAACCCTCCACGACCACGGCCTCTCTGTGCCTACGTCTGACGCGGAGTAACTGTGGGTACAATGGGCAACGCCCTCTGGGGTGGAGAAGGTGGAAGTGTGACACGCGGTACGGCTGGCTCCCTCTGACGTGTCTCGGTACAATCTCTGACGCGATGATGAGGACTACCACATCCAAAACATCCACGGGATGACTGCTGACCCTCCTGGGGGTATGAGCTAAACATCTGACCTCGCCCCGAATATCTGCCACCGGTACCACGTCTATCACGGCGTCTGAATGGATGTCTCTGAGCTGCTGTGTCGGTACGAACCTTCTTCGGCCCTGGAACTTCTGTAGTCTCGGCAAGGCGCTCCTCGACCAATAGGGCTGCATCTACCGCTGCGGCGTAGGTCTCGTAATGCTGGGAGCTGATCGCAAGGAATAGCAGGGTAAGCAAGCCTCGGACAAATCTCTTGACTCGCATCTCCTCAGTAGCTACTAGGTACGGAGCATAAACTGATAGCTCGATGAACAGCACATCGTACTCTGCCACTGTCATCTCTGGCGTCTGGCGCAAGGACTCAAATCTGCGTGCTCGGGCATCCCTAACACTCTGGGGAAGGAAGCGGGCAAGGAACACCATCACGAACTCCGTCCAGGTCATAGGAGGAAGACCTGCTGCTCTGCCCTTCTCAACTGATTCGCACCATTTCTGGGCAAGACCTTCCAGGCGAAAGCTCGCGAACTCGACCCATCTCGCATCTGCGCATCGGAGGGAATGGCATATCCGGGCCATCCTATCAATAAAAGACTGCGGGTCCTCGGCTGCATCTGTGCCTGTGAAGACCGAAGGCTTCAGCCTCATGAACTCTGATAGCGATACTGTAATCACCTCCGTGGCTGCAGGGGCAACTGGCCGTACGGTCGTTACCATCGCGGTCCCTGTGACTGGTGGAGCTACCTCTGGTCGCAGCGCTCGAAGCGTCTCAACTAGCGATCCTATCATCTGGCGCATCTCCTGCATACTGGATCCCACCGTCTGGCGCATCTCCTGCATACCAGTCCCTAACGTGGCGATCTCATCTTTCATGGGAGGAACAGTCTGGTCGGGTACAACGGGTGCACTGCCCGGATCAGTCCTCGTCTCGGACGAGTCAACACGAATCTCGGCCCTCGCGGCCGCTCTCTGCGCCCTAGTAGTCTTTGGCGGCATAGTGGCTGAAAAGGAAAGTAGGATTCGATAAGGATACTGAAATCGAATCGCAAGAAGGTATGCAAAAATGAAGGAATTTCAACCAATAAGTCCTAAGGTCGCTTAGGCGGAGTACCGTGTCGTGAGTATGCCGCGGAACATACGCACGCTACGCCACTCTGCTGCAGCTACCTACTCCATCATACCAGGGTCATCCTACACTCCGAAGGTAAAACCTACGCTCTGATACCAACTTTGTCACGACCCGATAATTTGGCCCGTGACCGGCATTTAGCCACGTAACGTCTACAGGCGTAACGCGACTAAGTAAGCTGAAACCCAGAAATCAAAACCATTAAATATAGAGTGATTAAAAGATTTTTTGTAAAAACAGTTATACATGTCTAAGAAACTTTAATTAATTTAGTAGAAATCCCTTTTAAGTTCAAGAGTTATATTTTAATAATTTTGGCAATATTTCCTTTATAAACATTTGGCCCGCAAGTCGGGTAAAGGCAAGGTGTAGTAGAAATAACATATGAAATGAATAGAGCATCACAATATGATATACGACGCCGTAGCAAAGAAGAAGCAGTAAGGCAAGGACAAATATCATAAAAGGTAAGACTGCATAAAATAAAGTCGGCTCACATGCGAGCTCGACACCAGAGTACAACATCAAATACATCGTCCTCACAATTGTCTCTAAGTCAATACAGGAAGGTAGATGGAGAATTCTAGATACATCAATATACAACTGAAAGATAAACAGATACCGTACAAAACCCACCTAATAACAAAAGGGCTAACACGCCTCAGAAATGGTATCTGTGCCAAAAGATGCGGTAAACAGCCAGCCGCGACTACTCCCAAGAGCAACCTGCAAACACTGTGGCACAACGGGGGTGAGTTGCCAACTCGTGAATAGTAGATAACATATAAAGGTAATCGCGAGTATGCACGTGCTGCGATACTCTAACCTATGCCAACTAGTAAACATCTATATGATGAACTGGATACTCAATATCATGCAACAAGTGCTATCTAATAATCATCTCTATATGATGAGCAAGATATGTGATAATCAGGCATGGCGATGCAATCTAACAACCCTATATATGATGAGCATGGTACGCAATAATATGCAAGCATGTGTACTCTATCAGGTATACTAGCTACAGGATGAGATGTCAAGTACTGAATGCTGAGTATGGAAAGGAATAATATCTACACGGAATATCAACGTGGAAAATAACTGGTGTCTATCAATACACCAAAAACCCAGTACAACTCAAGCGTTGTCATCCACATCGGTCCTCAAATCTTGTAATTTCATAAAATCGGGAGTGCCCATCACCGGCACTCAAAATATCATAAAATCAGCCGTGTCCAGCATCGACACGCAAATCCTCCAATATGGGGCGTCCGTCCATCGAATCTGCCCACGGGCTCCGTCTGCGGAATCGGCCCTCGGCCCCGGCAGTACGCGTCGTCCCGTATCCATCAAGCTACTCTGGTCAGTATCCTCCGGATAACCGCCGGGTCCAACTAATCACCGGTAGGTAGTAGTCCCTCCGCCGGGCTCACCGTCTAACAATACGAGTCTTCTCGTCCCGGGGTACCGTACCGGGTCCACCATGTACCCGCAATCGGTGCCTACCTCTCCTCGAATCGGGTATACTCACACAAGCTCTCTGGAACCGAGAAAACTCATGGTGGACGCACTAAAATATCATATCAAGGGAAACCGGGTTTTCAAACAGTGCGAATTTTCTTAAAATAGTACTCCGGTTCCCAAATCCAGAAATCACAGAAATCAAATCCAATGCTTAAATCCATGCAATGTGTCGTATGACACTACAAGTAAAAGAAAGGGAGAACCGCTCTTTTTAAAAGATCCAGTTTTGAAAATATCGTTTGCGGTCCCTTAGTTTTAAATCAAGTCAATATCATCCATGTATGTAACGTATGAATGTGGTATAGGTATGGATGTGCGAATGGATAAGTACGCAAAGTGAATATAGCAATGTACATGTGCACTAATGTAGACATATGATGTATATGCGCCCGAGTATGAACATATGTAAGGTATATGGCACAAGTATGAATATGTGAGGTATAAGTCATAAGTATGAATATATGTGATGTATATGTCACAAGTATGAATAGGTGAGGTATAAGTCACAAGTATGAATATATGTGATGTATACAGCAAATCATGTCAACGTCAAATAAGCAGAATCAATATAATATGCGGTTTATAGCAATCCTACATCGTGAGTGGCATGGCAATCACTAACGGTGTGAGTGTAGCATATAAATCGTGCTCGTGCAACTTGGACCGTTAGTGATAGTGCAGTGTTCTATAATACCAGTATATCTATATGGACACTCATGACTACAAATCCTATTACGCCCTGACGCTTAACGCCATACGGGCGATTTCCCCGTAGATGTTAAATCTACTCACCTGGTCGCGTGCTAAGTATAGCCGACCACCTGCTTCCCTTTCCTGGCGGCGTCTGACGTGCCCGCCTGTGAACCTGGAATTTACACAAGGAATCCAATTATATAAGCAAAATTCTCGCAAAACACGATATTGAAACAAAACGTGAAACTCGCGTCGCGAATCAACGCGCGTGTGTGCGATACGCTGAAACGTGTGTGCACGCGTCTACGACTCAGCCCGACACGCCGCGATACGCTGAATCACAAGACCCACTCGCGTATCGCGCGTATCGCGCAAACCAAAAACACTAGAAAACGACATATCGTCCCAGATTCTACCCAGGTTACAATAATACAAAAATATATACACCAAGGACCTACAGAACATAGCAGACACCCACCCTAAAAACCTAGCTCCTATCTCCCTTCTTTGGCCCCAATTTGCGGCCAGATCGATTATTTCGGCGGCCTGAAGGTTGGCTGGTCGGGTCGGGCTCTGGTGGTGGGGTCAGGGTCTCTCAAGTATGCTACAGTCCACTTAATATTAATCTGAACTCACTGGGGTAACAGCAGATATCAAAAAGCTAAGTTTTTGCTTAAAAAGTCACATTTTGCACAATTTGCAAACTTAGGGTATATCTGTGTAATCTGGGGTTTACCTAAGGTTACTTGGCCTCAATAGCACCTAACTAACTTAGTCTAACCAAAACTAACCTTACCTAAGCAAAATTTACACTAAACACCACAATTATCACTAATAACACATAATCTAGCACTAACAACCACAAATTTACACTAATAAGCTAAACCGACACACAAGTCAAGCACACATGCGAGTGAAGCTCAGAGTTTATACCTCACTTGACCCTACGACGCTGGGTCAGAAGAAGAAGAGAAGAAGAAGAAGAAGCTTCCTCTCCTGTTGCTGCTCCAGATGCTGTTTCTGTTGTTACTGCTACTGCTGATGCTGCTGTTTGTAGTTGTTGTTGATGATGTTGCTGATGCTATGCTGAAGTTGTTGGGCTGAAGCTGGTGTTGCTGGGGCTGCTACTACGTATGGGGCTGCTGCTGCATGGAGCTGCTGCTGCTGGCAACTGCTGCTGAGGCTGAAACTGGTGTTGTTGATGCTGATGTTGTTGCAGCTGCTGCTTATTCTGCTGGGGCTGAGTGTGTGTGTGTGTGTTTGAGTGAGAGAGTGAGTGAGATATGAGAGAGTGTTGCAACAAAAGAAATAAAGATGCATAAGGTTAAGCCCCCCATTCTCCCTCTCTCTCTTGCTACATTAAATGCAAGCATGGGCTTGCCATGATGCACCCCTCTCTCTCAAGTCAACCAAATACATTTTAAATCCCTTTTTCATTTAAAAAAAATACCCTAAATAAAAAAAATCATTTTAACTTAATAATAGGGTGGTTTAATCCACCATGGTTGTTAAACATGGTTTAACCCAAATTTTTAACCCTAGTTTACATGCACAAGTTTGTGCAAGCTTGGCAAAATTTTTGAAAAATATTTATTAAATTGGAAAAATTATTTGAAAATCAATTTGGTAAACTTTTTATTAAAATCACATATTAAAATATAATTAGCCACTAAACACATCCTAGGGTGTTACAGTTTCCAGTAAACGGAGTTTTGGTCATTTTACCGTTGATGCAAGACTGACAAGTCGCATAACATTTATATTCAAACGGATTCAAATATCCATCTTTATATAGCATGGTTAGTCTTGTTTCGTTAATATGACAAAGTCTACAATTCCATAAGAATACTTCTTTCTGAAGTCTTTCTTTTGTTTGTGTGTTGGATGTTGAAAACAATGTGTTGATTCAGGACATAAATTCCGTTATTTAGTATACCATACCAAATCAACTGTTGATTTAGGTTAATTTTCATAACATTACTTTGCTACACAAAATGATATCCTTCATTTTCTAACAAATATACAGATATGATATTACATAACATAGCCAATACAAAGTACCAGGGATTCAAAATCAATATACACTATAAAGGCAACCTTAGGTGATACTCTTCCACTGATGCAGCATCAACATTTGAACCATTCCCAACATGGAGAGTATGATCACCTTTCTTCAAAAGCTTGCTATTTCACAACCCCTGCACAAAATTACAGATGTGAGAACCGGAACTGGTATTTAATACCTAGGATGCAGAGTTTATTGAAAAACAGTTTTCGGTGACAAACACACCTGAAGCGGAAGCATCAACATGCTTCTTCTTCTTGAGATCGGCGAGGTACTCAGTGCAATTCCTTTTCCAATGCCCCATCTTATGACAATAGAAGCATTCACCCTTCCCTGATCCCGCAGCCCCAGATTTGTCTTTTCCCTTCGTCTTTTTAACTCCACCTCTCGGCTTGGTGGGTTTCTTCTTCTTCTTTCCCTTAGCTTTTGGTTTTGGGACAGAGGAGGAAGATTGCCCAATAAATAGAGCGGGAGTTTTCACCATTTTGAGCGTGCTCTCTACACTCTTAAACATATTGAGAAGTTCAGGAAGTGATTTCTCCAAGTTGTGCATGTTGAAGTTCACTACAAATTGAGCATAAGCGGGGGGGAGACTGTAGAACGATAACAATATATTCTTCATTCTCCATGGTCCATCCCAGGTCTTTAAGCTCTTCAATAAGGCCTATCGTCTTTAGGACATGATCTTCTATAGATGTACAAGTAGCCATCCTCATTTGAAACAATTTTCGTGAGGCCTCGTAACGAAAAGCACGAGATTGCTCCCCATACAACTCTTTTGTATGGATAAAGATGGATTGCACATCAATCTTCTCATGTTGCTTTTGATGTTCATTGTCCATCGAAGCTAACGTGAGGAACTTTGCTGTGGCGCAGTCGATATCCCATGTCTTGCAAATCTCCTTATCCGCAACAGAGGAATCAGGGCCTGGGATGAAAGGGGCTTTGGTAGTGAGGACGTATGCAACCTTATCATAGGTAAGGGCAATGTTCACGTTTCTTAACCAGTCTTTATAATTTGGTCTCGTCGGTTTGTTTTTCTCTGATAGAAGCTTATGTCCCGTCATTGGTATCTGCCATTAGGAGAGAGAAAAGAAAACACTCGGCATAAACTCTTGCATGATTAGATTGGTTATTATCTTATCTAGTTGATATCTCCCACTGTTTTTATCAAATTTTCCTTCAAACCCAAAAAGAAAATTAGCCAGGATTTAGTTACACTCTATAAGTTCGCTAACCGGTCAGCCAGGCCAATGTTGGTACTCCGAAGGAGATTCCCTGTGCTTTCGCATGGACCTAATTAAAATAAACCCCGTTTTCATAGAGACATAATTCCGTTAACACCTTTCTTAACACCTACTGGATTAGCTAATTGTAAAGTGTAAAATTTGTAAGCCCGCGGGGGCGCCCCGGCCGTCGATTCGACGCCGGAAAACGCGGAAACAAAAACTTTGCAAAACTTGCAACCGGCACCACCGCGCACTTTTCACCCGGATCGTGCCATTAACCTAGCTAACTAGCAAATAAAAATACGGGTAGAGAAGTATACCAAGCGATCCGTGTCCTTCGGTCTTTGTCTCCACTCCGATCTCCCGCGGATATATCGTCCGTCACCTCCTCGTCGAAACGGGCACCACATAGCCGGAATCTTTTACGGGCTCCCACCTCTTGACCGAGGCAACTCGGGTGCGAAGTTGGCTAGCCGACGCGTCCAAGACTTGCTATAGATATAGTGTAGAAGCTTGTCACTTTGGGGTTAAGAGGTTGCCATGTATGGAGGAATTTTGCACAATGAATTTTCATGGATCAAAGCTTGATGAAGAATGGATCATCCAATCAAAGAAAATGAGCACCTCTTTTAAAAAGAGCTCGGCCAAGAATCCCTCACTGGAAAATGGATGTGTGAAGTGTATGTATATAATTAAAACCATGCCAAAAAGGAATAATTAATTCATCATGACCAATGAATGAATCAATCCACACCCACTATACCACTCCCTCAAAATCAATCAAAAACCCTTGCTGGAAAATGTGGCCGGCCCATTAGAAAAATGGGTGTGGGAAATAAAATCAATTAATAAAGAAAAGATAAGAAAGGGAATGAATGAAGGAGAAATAAGTCACACCAATATACAATTCAATCCAATCACAAAACCATCACAATAAATGCAATGGAATGACCATAAAAGAATCTCATGATTATGAAGCCACACTCATGCAAAGAAACCCCTCACAAAATGTTAATTGCAAACTTGCAATTAACCCCCTCCAACGAAAAGTCCGACCGGGAAGGAAAAAGAGAAAACCGGCCGGAACGGAATGCAAACTGGCAACCCCAGAAAAACCGATCCCGTAATAAATTACAGGAAAACCCCGCAACTGCAAATACATGCCCGCATTTGTATTCCCGCTGAACACAAATGCAAAGAGACAAAACTACACTATCTAAAACTAGAATCCGGCTTAAGCCAAAGCCGGCTCGTAAAATCTGTCCGATCACGATCCGTGCAATACCGCACGTATCTGATCGAACCCTGCCATATCTCCATACGGCCTCTACAGCGTTTCGCCCGAAACTTGAGTAACTGTCTGTGTGGTGGACTCTAAAGACTCGTCAATACTATGGCTGTGGATTTAACCACCAGCACGTCAGAGGTATTAGCCATACGTGACGGGCCACCAGCTATTGACCAAAAGGGACGTCGATGAGCGAACTCATCCTGACACCCTACTGAGCCTGTCAGTGACAATATCCGTACAGTCCGGTCCGTTCGTCTATGAGCATCGCATGGCGGGCCTAGGGGGTTGGTAAAAGTCAGACCCCCAAAAGCGGTACAAGTCGTGTCGGAGTGTAGCCCAGAACACCCTGAGATACTACTGGAATACCTACCAGCAAATCTCCTGCCTTGGCCAAGGACTTTTCATGTTCTGGCTCTCCTAGACACAGCACGACCTCACCCCCAATATCGGGAGAGACGAACCCCTGCAGATCCGCTCACTGCCTCCATGTGGCTCGGGACTGTACCCAACTAAAACCTGTTTGCACGACTCTTTTGAGCCGTGGTAGGGTAGTAATCAAAGCACAGTGGGAACTCACACGAGACAAATGACGGTCTCAGGTTGATGAACTAACCTGTACACATGTCACCAGGGAACTGCTATCTGACGTCTGGTATATTCCCAACTAGCAGGTTCCCGGCGAGTCCTGTCCGGTGTACTCATAACCCAATGAGCACCTGTATACATCTTAGGTGAACCAACTGATACCAGTGGCTTGTGAGACCGGCCACCGCCCCTCGTCGGGGTCTCGACTGTATACACTAGTCTACTCTGGAGAAACGATGCCCTGTCTCGAATCTCCCATGACTAGGGACCTTTTAAGGATGTGCTTGTAGACCCCAGCTCCCACTTATATGATCGCCCTCATACTGCTGGTGGTCAAGCAAGAATCCTAGGGGCTCTATCAACGTGTAATAGCGACTTGTCAGGTCACCTAAAGCAGTACACGATGATAAAGATAAACCAGATAGCATACTATCATCTCGAGTAAGACTGTCCTACCGGGATAGGTCCTCCCCTCAATCATTGCAATCACGTGCCTGTGATCCAATAATTGACTCTGAGGGCACTATCTCCAACAAAATTCTCCCGGGAGTAACTATTACTCACAGTGGGATCGGGATCCAGCTATCAAATAGAGCGTATGCAATCTCATTGCAAATTTCAACACTTGAAATTCCGGATATAGTTTTTACTCCTGGCGACCTATGATCTTAACTATGGTCAACAAATCATAAGCGCTAGTCAAGTTCTACCCGTCATTTCATGATTGATTTAGACCCATTCGTATGACCCTTAACTATAGTCAACAAAGTCATACAAATGTCCTAGTCGATCGCATCATATGCTTTATAGAAAGAAATCACTTAGCTACCGTGCAATATGCCTTAACTATAGTCAACAAGTGTAGCTTGAATACTAAGTACTATACTTTCTTAAATGGTGGAGGGCTACGAATGATTTTGATGAAAACCTTTAACTTATTGAACTTGATATCGTTGTAGAGCCGACTGATTTTTAAAGGAGTGGATTAAGCTCCGCATTTGAAATAATTGCTTTTTCATGAAAAAGCCGAGTATCTTTCAAATTTGGTTCTACAACATCTTTAGGTTTCTTTTCTTAATATTAATCTTATTAATACCGTCCCATCATTTAAGCTCATAATCATCACAAAAGAAATGAAAATAAAACACGTATATGCCATCCGCATTCGCCATAGGGACCCGGGTCTTCACCGTAAGGTTACTTAACTTACGGCAGGGCGGGGTCAGGACTAGCGCGGATGCAAAATATATATAGTGTCTACTAGTATATCATATATATATATATATATATATATATATATATATAAGTAGCATTCATCTCACGCGGTTATATGATCACATCATAGCACAGCAAAAGCATGTATATGAATTATAGATATACTAGGAGATCCGTGTTTTAGATTAAGCCATTAACGAAAAACACGAATTCCACGGTCACGATGAATAGACAAGTCCACACCCCTAGACCCTTACGAGAGTGGCAAGAAACGCTTCCAATTCTAGAGTTAGGAGACCGGTCTCGACTCCTTAAGATGGCCTCCGATTAGACTCTATAACCCGGTTACTTGTGCTCTCCGCCTTGGGTCTATCCTAATGCGGAAAAGTAAATAATATATATCGAATGGAGACAACAATCTCAACCCGGAAGTGTCCTAATAAAAGAATATTATATACAATTATTTATATGAATGAAAATTAAAACTCCCATTTCACATAAAACCCCCGGCTATTCAATCACGACGATCCAATATAACATATCGATATAGCAACACAATAATATCACATGTCATCAACGTAAGTAAATATGTGTATTCCTAATGCAGTTGACGTATAGCAACAAGATCGGGGATACTGCTATATATTACACTTACGGTCGCAGAAAAGAAATGAAAACTACAATAATTAGAATCCGCATCTATAGACATCATAAACCCGGATTATCACATATTCCGAATTTCATGCCTAATGCTATAAACCTTACATTTAAGCCTCAAATTGAAAACCCTAATCAAAGATTAAGCTGGGCAATTCAACAAAATTACCGGTTAAAAGATCGAAGGCTCGTCGGGAACTTTAGTGGACGGCCGCACCCCCGAGGGCATCAACGAAGTGGACTTTGGTGGAACACCATGGCCGCGAGCACCCGAGTGGATGCTCTTGGCCATGAGGTTCTCCTATAGTCACTTGGTCGAGGCAAAGGGGCATGGCTGTCTACCAGTATCTCCCGACGAGTATTCGCGTACGATACGAGATTACGACGGAGTTTCGATCCAAATCTAAACTCCATGGCAATCCATCAAACAAGTCTAAAATGTGAGATTTGTAAATCGATAACTAGTTTTCGCAAAAGTAATTAATATAGATTCTAATATAGATTCTAACCATTGTATCACACTTCCAAAACACTTTAGACGATGTTAACATTTCTATCGACATTCTAATCAACAACAATTCAGAGAGACCTCAACGACTTACGACTCATCAAAAATATCCAGAAAATCCAAAAGGTGCAAATGAAGCAGCATAAGAAAATTGGAGTTCTAACTCCACAAGTGCGCGGCGGAACCGCGGCCAAGACATGGTCTAGGCGGCAGTTCTGCGGCCACTTGATGGAATTAGAAGCTCGAATTTCTTGTTCCTCCATAGAAAAGCCTGCTGAATTTTATGAGAATTTTTAATCTTGAAAAAATCGAATTTTGAAAAATTGGACAGAAACTTGCAAAAGTCGGGTTTAAAACGTTGATCAAACACTTTAACTTCGTCTAAACTACTCCTAAACCTCTAGTTTGGCTCTGATATCATGCAAGTTGTTCTTATCACCTCTACTAGGGTTTTAACAAAAGCAAGTAAGAAATTTTTTTAAAATTCTAGAGGGCTAAGACTACTAAATAAGAATCGAACTAAAGATTAGGGTTTTTTAACAAAACAAATTAGAGATTAAAACTAAGTGAATGGAAACTACAACCTTTGTAGTCTTGTCCTTCACTTCAATTAATCCGAGTAGTAGTCCTAGAACTCTTCTTCGAATCCACTTGAAGGATGGAACGATCTTGTTCGAAATCTTCGTCCTCAAAGATGATCCACCTCGAAGCTTCTCACGCTCAAGCTCACACTTCACTAATCTATGAATTAGTGAAGATAACAACCTATACTAATTTGCTAGAGTGGTGTAGTTTAATGAAGTAGGGATTTTTCTCATTAAAATTCTTTCTTTTCTTTTCTCTTTTTCAACCTGAAAAACACTACAGAGGAAAATGAAGAGGATGAACTCGGAGATGAGAATGAACCTTTAGGGTAAGATGAGCTTGAGAAAATCATAAATATGAATGCATAAAACAAAGGAAAACAATGAATCATGGTTCTTAGCACCTTGGAGAACATCTTAGAAGCCATGACTCATTTCTTCCTTTTGTTTTATTCATATATAAGTAAATCATTTTCTTTATCTTTTCCTCCAATGTGATTCTCATATAGCTATGTTCTATGTATCATCAACCATGATACAAATTGTATATATCAAATATATAATGGGAAGAAAAGAATTAAAATGAGTATTATATTAGTTAATTATTAAATCAACACTTGATTCAATAATCCTGCTATATCATATATAACCCGGCTAATATCAAAAACGCTATATTAGAATATGGTATCATATGCTCGTATTTAATCAAGCTCCCGTACATATCTCCATACGTGCCCTATTTCGTTTTGCTTGAGCTAGAAAACCTTTATGTGGGACTTAATACAATAGCAGTAGGTAATGATCACATCAGATACCCATAAGCCGTCAGCGGTACAAGCTGGACGTAACGACTACCCAGGTATTGAACGAATAGAAGATCAACAAGCAAACTTGTTCAAACTCCCGTAGAGCCTATAAGCAACACTTACCGTATAGTCCGGTCTCTTCATCTGATATGTCGTATATCAAGTCTGGGGTGGAATCGTCAGACCCCAATAACTCGATAAGTCATGCCGATGTGTGCCTATAACCAATCGAGAACCTACTGATAACACTTATCAGTAAATCTCATCAGCCCTGGCTAGGGACTTGCAGTTATAGCCAATCATGCATAGCACAACATCAACTCTCAATACCGAGAGAGACGAAACCCCTCTTATCGCTCACTGCCTCCATATGACTCTGGACTGTACCCAAAAACCACCTATTCACACGACTCAGTAGAGCCGTGGTAACATGGAAATCAAAGCACAATGGGAACCACACAAGACACTATGACGATATCGAATCTACAGACGAACATGTATATGTGTCACCAGAGAACTAATATTTGACGATAGGTGTGATACCATCTAAGAGTTCTCGGCGAGTCCGTTCAGTATACTCAGTCTTTAATGAGCACATGTATACAATCTTTGATGTCAAACACCAATGGATATGGGATCATCCATCGCCCCAATACAGGGTCAAGAAACGTATACACTAGTCTACTCTGGGACATCGATGCCCTGTTTCGATATCCGCTCGACTAGGAACATTTAAGGATATGCTTATAGACTACCTAGGCCCCACTAGTATGATCTGCATCACAATCCTGGCAGTCAAGCAAAGATCCTATGGGTTTTATCAACATGTATTAGCGACAGTAATAACAAGTAGAACCATACACATGAATGATAAAGCCAAACCAAATAGCATACTATCATATTGAGAAAGATTATCCTGTAGATATGTACATGTCCAAAAATTGCAATAATTTTCTCTAGGGCATACATATCTAACAACATATATATATATATATATATATATATTAATTTCGCCACCCTATGTTACGGGTGAGATGATGTTGATATTGCATATGTGGATTAATATGTTGCTAGGTGTGTTTTGTTGGTAAATTGTTTAGGAAAAGCAGAATGTTTATATATATATATAGAGAGAGAGAGAGAGATTAATGGAGGAAAGAGGCCATAGGAGGGGATTTCCTCCTATGGCGTGAAAAAAATACAACCTCGACCATTTTTTCCGACGATCGGCACCCATCATCATCATCGTTATCATCTAAGATATGCGTACACCAAATTTCATGTGATTCCATAACCTTTTCACCGCTGATTTAGTGGGTTCAAAATTAACGGTTTACCGACAATAGAACTTTTTACATTGCTAAATCAACGGTGAAAAAGTAGTAGAATCACATGAAATTTGGTGTACCCACATCTTAGATGATAACGATGAAGATGATTGGGGCCGATCGTCGAAAAAAATGGTGGAGGTTGTATTTTTTTCACGCCATAGGAGGAAATCCCCTCCTATGGCCTCTTTTCTCCATTATTCTCATATATATATATATATATATATAAGCGATTATATATGTATATATACCCAATATTTCTATATAGGGAAACTTGGGCCTGAAATTACGTTTCGTAATGATACAACGATCTGTTCATATCAGATTTTTGCATTTTTATACCGCTCATTCTTGATTACATTGCATATAGGTAGGTACTCTTGATCCGTGTTTTCTAAATAATTGTAGCTAACAAGTTCTCAGCTCTAAACAGTAAAAATAGGGAAAGGCGCAACAAATTCAGGACTACTGCCAACCACAGATAAAATACGGGTATCCGCTCACCATCCGTCAGATACCGTATACCAGTTCAAGGGACAAAATGGCAAATCATTGGTCATTTCATGCACAAAGCACAAGAGGCGGCACAAGATCCAAGATTTCAACGCGGAGCTTAAGAAAACCAAGGCAAAAGTCCACATCATTTCACCTTTTTGGACTGCTGAAAATCTAGAAAACAACTGAAGAGATTCTGAGAAACCAAGTGTACCAAACAGAAGAGAACAACAACATGGAAAACCCTAGAAAATACGGGTCTGCAATTCAACAAAATGGCCGCGGATCCGCGGCCAATATGGCACTTATGCGGCGGGTCCGCAGCAGAGTCAACTCAGTGTTGACTCGTATTTTCAGGGTAGTTTTGTAATTGTGTTTGGGCTCAGATTGTATCCCTAGGGTTTCATTTATCCGCCTATAAATAGCCCAGTTCTAAGCTAAGTTAGGTGTGCTTTTCTTTGTATTAGATTTTAGGATAAGAGTTTGTAGTTTCTTCTTCCTCTTCGTCTTTCTCCATTGATATTGTAGTGAGCTTCATGAGTGATGATAAATAAAAGAAGAGTTCTTTTTATTAACTTGCATGTCTTATAATTGTGTTATTATATTTTCTTGTAATTTTCATTTTTTAAACTAGTTATTGTTATTTGTTTGTTGCTTTCTTTCTTTTTCTCTTTTCCTTTATCCTTATAACAATGATGCTTAAGTAGGATCCTTGCCAAAGTGAGGTCTCAATTAGCTAGTCGTGACTTTCTAAACTCATTTCTTTCTATCTTCCTTCTTTGTTTTATTTTCTTTTTCTTTTTAATGGGTGAGTAGTTTCTCACTTGTTAGGGTAGGATAAGGAAAGTTTGAGAGAAGGAAATCTCTCTCACTCTTTTCTTTGCCCAAAATCTTGATTCGGACTCCCGTTAATTGAACCACAATCCGCTCCCTACGGCACCCTATCCTACATGATAGCGGTGATTCCCTAGTGAGACTGGTTGTGGTTGAATTAACTGGAGGTTAAGGCTAAGAGACAAGAACGGACGGACAAGGACCAAAAGAAAAGAACTAAGCGTTGGAAAACCTAGCTTATACTCGCAAGTTTCCTTCCTAGTCGTGCTAATCCTCGTTGTTCCCGATTACCGTAACACCGAGATTAAGAGTGGCAACGAAAGAAGTGAGCGACTCCTAACTGAAACTAACCTAATCCTAACCCTAACAAACTCTCTTTATACATATTTTAGCACATAGTGAAACTAAACAAACCTGGACAAATTGGACTTAACTCGTTAAAGCACTAAGAAAAATATTCTCATCTCTCCATGGACCGACCCGTACTCAACCGGCGAGCTACCAAGCGAAACCGTCTTGATTGCGGTAACTAAAACTAAGCACGCAAAATCTCTAACAATCAAATGGTGCCGTTGCCGGGGAGACGGTAGTTTATTTCTTTATGTAATTTCGGGTTAATTTAGGAATATATATATATATAACCAAAAACAAAAAAATATATACTGTAAAAATCATCTTGTTATTTTTTATTCCTTTTTGTGCAAGTGTGTAGGATAGGAAGAAGGTCAAGTTCAGTGCCAAAGTCATGGGGAGTTCGACCCATATCTCGCGACTACACCGCGGCGGATCAAGATAGAACCACGGGTTGCTGTAAAATTCTAAAACAAATTCAGTGACCAAATCAAGATTCAGGGGTTCTAAACAAGAAGAGGAGACTTCACTTAGCACAGAGAATAAATTTGAAGTTCCAACTTGACTGTATAGCCGCGGAACCGCGGCGGAAGCGCATGTTTGACCGCGGAACCGCGGTCAAACTCTGATGTCAGCAACCAAAAATTCTCTGTGAGTATTCCAAAACTCTTCTCCCCTCCTCTGAACTCCACTGAACTATTCTTTCTGCAGCATTCTTTGCACAAACTCTCTTCCTCTCTCCAATAAAATTGTTTTTGTGCAGGATTCTTTGCGCCACTGCCAAATAAATTTTTTGCAAGTGTTTTAGATTTTTGTTTGTTACTGTCTTGCATAAATAATACGGACTTTAAGGGGATATAATACCAATTCAGATTGGGTGGGGATTTCATCACCTTTCCTAAGACCCCAAAAATCACTAAAAGCATAAACATTACCCTTGAGCTTAATAAAAAATATTTAGACTCGGCCAACTAAGGACTGTCGTGCTCAATAGGACATAGGAAGGTTGTGGGCATTCGATCGTTTATCTAAACTTGACTTTGTGGTGCCTATGCTAGACAAGTGAGAAAGGTAATTTTAAAAGGCCCGTCTCACGGTGATTCGTGAGCGGAACTCTCCTTACCTCACTTGTGCTTACCTGGCCACAATTGGCAGTGAAGAGACGATTTGAGGGTTATCTCACAACCTGTCACTTTGGAACAGTTAGGAGCAGTCTAGTGGACTTTGAAGACCATAGCTCTACATATGATTGTGCATGTTTTGACTGGGATTGTTTGAAGTTGTGCTATAAGTCCGTACATATGTTTGCAAAACTCTTTCTAAAAAAAACAAAACAAAAACTTTTATAAAAACTTGCCCTTTGTCGCCAGAAATCCATTACACCTACCTTTCATCCACATTTCTCCATTAACGTTTTCTTACCCTCACTTTCTACGCTTTGACTATACTAAACTCGTTTAGTGTATGTCCGGTTGGACTCGGGACACTAGTGCCCGCTTAGTCCACGTTACGTTAGTCGCTACCGACTACGCGATCAACTCCGATGTCGAAACTCCCTCCACATCTCTTTCACTCCTACCTTTTCCGGCCAACTCCAACGTTGACCGGGATTCTGTTCATACATCCTCACCTTCACCATCACCATCACCAAATTCTTCTTCTGAGATGTCAGGATTTCCGCCTAACATCCCTTTTCCTCCCCGGGACCATTCCATCTCATTTGGGTGCGAATAACCCTCAACCACCTCCTGTTGAAGCACCACAGCGAATCGCGCTCCAGGATCGTTTCTATCCTACCCGCTCTGCACTTCCTGCCTGTCTTTCACTTCCGCCGGCCAATGGGGATAATTTCGAAATTAAACCCCACTTCATCAACATGTTGCCCAAATTTCACGGGCTGGAATCCGAAGATGCCTACATCTTCATCAACAAGTTCCAGAATGTCTGTGCATTGATGAAGACAACCCAACTGTCCGATGATGCTATACGGCTACGAGTCATTCCTTTCATTATGTGTGACCTTGCTGAGAAGTGGCTGTATAGCACCGCATCGCATTCCATAACCAGTTGGGTTGAGTTTGTAAAAGCATTTCTTAAAAAATTCTACCCAAATCACAAGACCGCGAGGATCCGAAACGAAATTAACCAATTTTCCCAGCTTCCTACCGAACCTTTTTGGAAGTGCTTTGACCGATACAAAGACCTTCTTGTTCAGTGCCCTCATAACGGTATTGAGATATGGCAACTTTGCCAGACCTTATACGAGGGCCTGAATCCAGCAACTAAGTAGTTGTTGGAAATCATTTGTCAAGGCCATTTCCTATCCAAATCTGACGAGGAACCTTGGCAATTCTTCGACGATCTTGCGGAACAGACGCTTCAGTAGGAAAGCACCAGACCGAACACTTCTTCTTCTACTTCTTCTTCCGGTCTCCCTAGGGCAGGAGTTCATCAACTCGACATCTCAATTGCAATGAAGGCCGAGATGGCAGCAATCACACGAAAACTGGAAGCAATTGAGAGCAAATTCTCATCTCTTTCTCTTGCCCCTGCTCTTCCCCCTCGTACCATCTGCGCTTGTTGTTCTGATCCATCCCATTTGACCGAAGAGTGTCCTTACAACCCACCTTCTCAAGGACAAGATCAGATCAATGCTGCATTTTAGCAAAGACCAAGAAATAATACATACTCTTCCACTTACAATCCCGGTTGGAGGAACCACCCCAATTTTATCTGGAATCAGAACCAGCATCAATTCCAAGGACACAACAACTTCCAGAGGTCTCCTCCTCCTCAACAACAAGCTCAGCAACAAACTCAACAGCATTATCAGCAGCCCTTCCAACCCCAACCTTTTCAAAATCCGACAAACAACTTTGCACCCAACAATTCTTTTCCTCAAAACAACTTTGTTCCGTCAAACAACGATAAGGTTTCTTCACTAGAATGGAGTCTGGAGGCGTTTGTAAAGCAATCGACTCAATCCACCACCAACATCCAGTCTTCTATTTAGTCTTTGGTGCAACACACTGCTGCACACGGGCTAAGCATCAAAACCATCGAAGCCCAGATTGCACAACTGAATGCGGCCTTAAGCGAACGAGAGAGAGGGAAGCTTCCATCTCAACCACTCCCAAATCATGGTCACCCACATAATGTACATATTGCCTTTGAACAAGAGAACTATAATGTGAGTACCGTGACTACGTTGAGATCTGGAAGGATGCTGCACAACAACATTGGCACGCAGATAAGTGATGACACTCCGGCCGCTTCTTATTCTTCTTCTTCTTCGTCTTCTGAGCCTATTCTCCATTCTTCAAAAGGCTCTTCTTCTTCCGCTGCTCCGAACGGACCCACATCTCACTCCACTAAAACTCCAGCTTTAGGATCCGTTCCAACTCCATAATCTCCTCCACAAGTATTGGACTCAACCAATTTCAAAATATTCCATTTCCAAACCGGCTGATGTCCAATAAACAAAATCCATAAATGGAAAAGATTCTGGAGTTGTTTAAACAGGTTAACATCAACATTCCCCTCTTAGACGCAGTTTAACAAGTCCCTTCCTACGCAAAAATCTTGAAGGACTTGTGCACTAAGAAGAGGAAATCTCAGGTTCCCAAGAAGGTTTTCTTAGCTAATGCCATGAGTGATGCTCTTACCTAAACTTTATCTCAAAAACGGAAGGACCCTGGCTGTCCTACGATTTCAATAACCATTGAGGATAAGAACAACAACCACGCACTTTTGGATCTTGGTGCCAGTGTTAACCTGCTTCCGTATTCGGTATATGAGCAACTAGGTGTAGGAGAGCTGAAACCCACACACTGTACTCTCCAAATGGTCGACCGATCTATCACCCAACTTAGGGGTGAGCTAGAGGATGTGTTAATAAAAGTAGGGGACTTCATCTTCCCCGTTGACTTCATTGTTTTAGACACAACCAGATTCCCATCACGTGCCGAAAGTATACTGTTTTCTGGATGGGAAAACTGTTTTCTGGACGATATGCAGTTAAGGGCATGCGACGATATGCAAACGTGCCGAAAGTATACTGTTTTCTGGACGGCTACTCTGGCTACAACCAGATTCCCATCACCGATAAAGACCAGGACAAAACCACGTTCACCTGTCCTTTCGGCACGTTTGCATATCGTCGCATGCCCTTTAGGTTATGCAATGCTCCCGCTACCTTCAAGCGGTGTATGATGGGAATTTTCTCTGATATGGTTGAGAAATTCTTGGAGATATTCATGGATGATTTCTCCATCTTTGGCGATTCCTTTGACGAGTGTCTGCAACATCTCGACGATGTCCTTACCCAATGTAAAGATAAAAACCTCACTTTAAATTGGGAGAAATGACACTTCATGGTGCGTGAAGGTATTGTCTTAGGACATATCATTTCACAAAATGGCATTGAGGTTGACAAAGCGAAAATTGAGGTCATTTCCAATCTCCCTCCTCCCAGATGCGTCAAAGACATCCGAGCTTTCCTTGGCCACGCCGGTTTTTATAGACGGTTTATCAAGGAATTTAGCAAGATTGCTAGACCCTTAACTCTTCTGCTGGCCAAGGATGCCACATTCGAATTCAACTCGAGTTGTGTGACTGCGTTCGAATCACTGAAAAGCTCACTCACCTATGCTCCCATTCTTTCTTCACCTGACTGGACGTATCCCTTTGAGATTATGTGCGATGCATCTAACTTTGCTATCGGTGCGGCCTAGGACAGCACATCGATAAAATGCCGCACGTAATCTACTATGCTAGCCGGACCCTGAATGATGCCCAACTGAATTACACAACAACCGAGAAGGAATTCTTGGCTGTTGTGTTTGCTTTAGAAAAATTCAGGCTTTACTTCATCGGCTCTCCAGTCATTGTCTACAAAGACCATTCAGCTCTGCGACATCTTTTTGCAAAGAAGGACGCAAAATCTCGGTTGATACGTTGGATCCTCTTACTTCAAGAATTTGACCTTGTCATTAAGGACAAAAGAGGATGTGAAAACGTAGTGGCCGACCATCTTTCACGACTTCCTTCTTCGCCGGTGCTTCCACTTCCAATCAACGACGTTTTTCCTGATGAACAACTCTTGACAGTATCGTGCGAACCCTGGTTCGCAGATATTGTGAACTATTTGGCAACAGGATTACTACCAAATGAATGGTCAAGTCAGGACAGACTTAGATTTCTATCCTAAGTAAAACACTTTTACTGGGACGAACCGTACATGTTCAAGTACTGTCCCGACCAGATTATTCGTCGATGTGTTCCTGACAATGAGTTCAAGAGTGTGTTGTCGTTTTGCCACGATCAAGCGTGTGGCGGCCATTTTGGCCCAAAAAAGACAGCCGAGAAAGTCTTGCAATGTGACTTCTACTGGTCTCAACTCTTTAAAGATGCTCATGATTACTGCAAGACTTGCTCCTGGTGCCAACACTTAGACCGGATATCCAGGAGAAACGAGATGTCGCTCCAACCAATCTTGGTTGTCGAGATTTTCGATATTTGGGGAATTGATTTCATAGGGCCGTCTCCCAGCTCTTTTGGGAACCTGTATATTCTCCTAGCTGTTGATTATGTTTCTAAATGGGTCGAGGCCGTGCCAAGCCGAACGAACGACAACATGGTTGTCGTTAGATTCCTTATGGAACACATCTTTTCCCGGTTCGGGCACCCCCGCGCGATCATTAGCGATAATGGAACGCATTTTTGTAATAGGACTTTCGAGGCCTTGATGCGGAAATACTCCATTAATCATAAGCTATCCACGCCCTACCACCCCCAAACATGTGGGCAAGCCGAAGTTTCAAATCGGAAAATCAAGCAGATATTGGAGAAAACGGTTTTTAAGAACCGTAAGGATTGGTCTTTGAAACTCACTGATGCCCTTTGGGTATTTCGAACTGCTTATAAGACTGATCTTGGCATGTCTCCTTATCAGCTTGTTTACGGAAAGGCTTGCCACCTTCCTGTAGAAATCGAGCATCGCGTATTTTGGGCGATCAAAGAGCTGAATCTAACCCTTGATGATGCGGGCAGCTATAGGAAGCTGCGGCTCAACGAACTGAACGAGCTTCGGGATGAAGCTTATGAAAACGCGGTTGTCATTAAGAACCAAACGAAGGTATTTCATGATAAACACCTTACGTGCAAAACTTTTACATCTGGACAACAGGTGCTTCTTTACGACACCCGACTACATTTCCATCCCGGTAAGCTCAGATCTCGCTAGAAAGGATCTGTTTTGTGCGGACTGTATATCCGCACGGTGCGGTGGATTTGGAAAATCCAGAGGACGGTTCACTATTCAAAGTGAACGGACACAGGGTAAAACCGTTTCTCACCGCAGACCCATCGGAGGAGCTCCTGATGTTGCAGGAGCCGGTTTACATTGACTAAACTTCCTTCGCTTACCACCAGACTTCGGTTATCCATCCATAAACAGTGGAAACACTATTTCAAATAAGTTTGGGGATATGTATATACTATTTTGTTTTTTGTTTTTTTGTGCCTGGTGAAATTCCCACTTGTAATAATTTGTAAAATAAAACAAAAAAAAATTTAGGGGGGTGTTTTTTGTAAATATTCATAAATAAAATGAAATAAAAATTAAATAAAATTCTTTTTTTTATTCTTTTTGGGGGGCTTTTGTACAAATAACCAACAGCCCCTATAAATACATCTCGATCCCTTCTCTGCATTCCCAAGCCCTAATTCTTTCTCAAACACAAAACCCTAGCCGCCACAGAAGTTTCTGCCGCCGATCTCCTCCTCTCGCTGCCCAACCGCCGTCGTTTGTTCCCTTCTGCCACGCAACCGCCGCCGCCTAGTGTCCTCTCCCTCTGAATTTTTCAGAGGAGGTTTGCATCTCTGATTTTCCTCTCTGTAAATTTACAGCATTCTGCATTTTATTTATATAGCCCCTACATTGCAAATTGAACGGGATTTCTCCCACTTATTCACCCATGATATTTACTGTAGCTATTTCGGCGACGAGATCCGAAAACGCGGACGAAATTTTCTGTTATTTAACCATCCAAATGCGTTCGCGATTCAGGATCTCGTTGCTCGTTTCTTTGAAAGTGTGGAGGAGGGGTGTTTAGCACAACACGGGTTCATACAATTACTATGGGGGGATCGGGAAATAATTATCGATAGGGATTTCATTCACGAAGTCACTTGAATACTACGAATCCCCATACACGATCAACCCCTCCGCTTTGAGGACTACCTGCCATTAATGGGTGATATTTTTCTAGGGAGCCTAGGAAGGGCATTGAGGCTCGCACGCTATATGCGAACGTTTTAACTGTGTGCCATTGGACACAAAACAACATTTTCGGAAGTTCGTACAACACCTCATTTTTTACCCCATCCCTACACATAGTGCACACATTAATGACCAGAAACCCTAGCTATGACATGTGCACTGTGTTACTACATTCGATTGGCGCCGGTAAGGGGGCTGCCAATTACCCATGCCCGATATTAGTGACACAACTGTATCGCTATTTCCTTCCTGTTGAGGAATTTGACAGTTACATGCTTGGTGGGGTTCCCATTCGACCCTTTCTTGAAGGTGTCTCCACATCCTACACACGACTTCATGGATTATGGTCGCGCACCGAGCCGGACGAAGATGTGATGGACAAGACACCCAGCTCCAGCTCCACAGCGAGCGATGAAGATCTAACCCCCGCTGCGCAAGCACGCTTAATACAACGAACCCATAGGGGGGTAGAACAAGTGTTAGGGATGCTGACAAACATTGATCAGCGGTTGACGAGTCTGGAATAAAGAATGTCCACCCTACAGGCAAGAGAGGAACGAGCACGATCGAGGGGTCGGGGACGAATAAGGATGAGGCGGGAACAAGTGATGCTGCATTTAGGAGACGCCGTAGGCAGCAGTAAGGGCACTGCTGTCGGTCAGTTTGGGGGTAGGGTTTGGTTGTAATTAGATATCCTTGCATCTGCATGTTTTTTTTTATTTTTTGTAAATATTTGTTTTGCATGTTTAAATTCCGCATCGCATTTTTTCCCGCATTGCATAAAAAAATTAAAAAATTAAAAATATATATAATAAAAAAAATGATAATTTCAATATTGGCCATATTTGACTCGAGTTCGACATGACAGTTGACTAGTTAGAAAAAATTAGATCCTAAACTTAGTAAATTAAAAACCCTAAAAATAACCTTCCTTAAAGTATAACTGTAGAAAATATTCATCCTTGCAGTTTATTTAGAAATAAGCAATTTTGAGTTCAGTTGTTGGGCTAAGTTGAAATGAGTGAAGAGTATTGAAAGCTCTATTTGAAAAATAAGTCTGAAAAATAATTCCGAACCTTAGTCCAAATTCTGGAAATATATACCCTACAAATCGCACATACACGCACCTTGAAACTTGGGATAGTAGAGGATACCTAGAAATACTCTTGCCTGAAATCCTAATATGAAAGAAAAAACGGCATTTAAAGCTAACCACCATAAGAGCATCATTGAAAAATATATCCGGTCTTGAAATAAAAAATAAAAAAATAAAAAAAGAATAAAATACAAGACCTGAAAACTGCTATTTACGCTTTAAGCTCAGAGATTCGGTAATCGGATGTTAGTGCCTCAAGAAGTATTAATAGTCGCATGAAAGGTGTATGAGCAAAACCGTCCATCATTAATGAAAAGTAGTACTAGGTATTAAAGCAAGGGTATTATAGCTTGAATTGAATTTCCAAGTGTAGGGGTGATAATTACACACACGTAGGGGTATATGATCAGAGTTTGGAGGAGAGATAAGAATGAAAAATATGGCTTATATCTTCAGTAGAGATGATAAAAATTCCAGATTTGAGATTACGTTTTAGAAGGAAAACTCAATACATGCTGAGAGCTTTATAAACTGGCAAAACGTATAGGATCTTAAGTTAAATGAAAAGGAAGTGTGAAAAATACGGGTTGATGATTTCTAAGTTAAAGATAATAGAGTTCTTGCTAGATGCTGAACTGTAGAATTAGAGTCAACAACCATTTTGATCGGATTTTGTGGGTAGTATCCGCTGAAAACCCTCAGAAGACAACACTCCTCCTCTAGAGCAACCAAGAGATTTAACGGCTTGTTTCACAAGCTCAGTGCAATTGCGTTCCCTGTGAAAGTGAGATTAGGACTTTTTGTGAATAAAATGGCTTTGCTCGGGACGAGCAAAAGATAAGTTTCGGGGTATTTGTTCATATCAATTTTTTGCATTTTTATACTGCCCATTCTTGATCGCATTGCATATAGGTAGGTACTCTTGATCCGTGTTTACTGAATAATTGCAGGTTACATGTTCTCAGCAATAAACAGTAAAAATCAGGGAAAGGCGCAACAAATTCAAGACTATTGCCAACCACAGATAAAATACGGGTATCCTCTCACCATCCTTCAGATGCCACATACCAGTTCAATGGACAAAATCGCAAATCATTGGTCATTTCATGCACAAAGCACAAGAGGTAGCACAAGATCCAAGATTTCAACGCGGAGCTCAAGAAAACCAAGCCAAAAGTCCACATCATTTCACCTTTTTGGACTGCTGAAAATCTGGAAAACAACTGAAGAGATTCTGAGAAACCAAGTGTACCAAATAGAAGAGAACAGCAACATGGAAAACCCAAGAAAATACGAGTCTGCAATTCAACAAAATGGCCGCGGATCCGCGGCCAATATGGCACTTATGCGGCGGATCCACAGCCGGTCAACTCAGTGTTGACTCACATTTTCAGGGTAGTTTTATAATTGTATTTGGGCTCAGATTGTATCCCTAGGGTTTCATTTATCCGCCTATAAATAGCCCAGTTCGCGAGCCAAGTTAGGTGTGCTTTTCTTTGTATTAGATTTTAGGATAAGAGTTTGTAGTTTTTACTTCCTCTTCATCTTTCTCCATTGATATTGTAGTGAGCTTCATGAGTGATGATAAATAAAAGAAGAGTTCTTTTTATTAACTTGCATGTCTTGTAATTGTGTTATTATATTTGCTTGTAATTTTCATTTGTTAAACTAGTTATTGTTATTTGTTTGTTTCTTTCTTTCTTTTTCTTTTTTCCTTTATCCCTACAACAATGATGCTTAAGTATGATCCTTACCAAAGTGAGGTCTCAAATAGCTAGTTGTGACTTTCTAAACTCATTTCTTTCTATCTTCCTTCTTTGTTTTATTTTCTTTTTCATTTTAATGGGTGAGTAGTTTCTCACTTGTTAGTGGTAGAATAAGGAAATTTTGAGAGAAGGAAATCTCTCTCACTCTTTTCTTTGCCCAAGATCTTGATTCGGACTCCCGTTAATTGAACCATAATCCGCTCCCTACGGCGTCCTATCCTACATGATAGCGGTGATTCCCTGGTGAGACCGGTTGTGGTTGAATTAACCAGAAGTTAAGGCTAAGAGCAATGAACGGACGGACAAGGACCAAAAGGAAAGAACTAAGCGTTGGAAAACCTAGTTTATACTCACAAGTTTCCTTCCTAGTCGTGCTTAATCCCCATTGTTGCCGATTACCGTAACACCAAGATTAAGAGTGGCAATGAAAGAAGTGAGCGACTCCTAACTCAAATAACCTAACAAGCTCTCTTTATACATGTTTTAGCACATAGTGAAACTAAACAAACCTAATCCTAACCCTAACAAGCTCTCTTTATACATATTTTAGTACATAGTGAAACTAAACAAACCTGGACAAATTGTACTTAACTCGTTAAAGCACTAAGAAAAAGATTCTCATCTCTCCGTGGACCGACCAGTACTCAACCTGCTAGCTACCAAGCGAAACCGTCTTGATTGCTGTAACTAAAACTAAGCATGCAAAATCTCTAACAATCACAATCGCTCTGCCGTAGTTAACTAACCTATGGTGCATAAGGTCTTCCCGTGGTCACTTACGAAACTCATAGTTTGAGTTAAGTCGGATTTATATATTGTTTTCTCTTAAGAGTGAAATCTGTTTTTCTTGTTGTAGGATGTTTTTCGTCACCCCATTGAGATGGGAATACGTGCGCGCTTGTCAGGAGCATTACAGATTTTCCTTGTCTAGAGTAGGCTGAGATTTATTGATTGTGGGGATCCGAATCTCCAGCAACCGTGGACTAAGCTGTCGTTAATTACCCCTCGCCTTTGGAGCGAGAGAACCTCCGATTGACAGGTCAAACAGGTCATTGCGAACTCAATATGCAGTGTTGTGTTTTGAAGGGATTTTGGATATATCGGGGGCCCCGCAGAGTTTTACGGAGGTCCCGCTATCCAGACAGCAGACTGGGGGTCAAGGAGGCTAGCAGCCCCCTTGCGGGGTGCGAGGCAGCGCCCCGTTAGAAATTTTTTCTAACAGGGACAGTGTCGTGGAGAGTGTGTGTATCTATATATATATATATATATATATATATATATATTATATATATATACACACATATATATATATAAGAAGGAGAAAAAGTGTCCAAAGGATGCATGGAGGCCAGCGCATCACGTGCGTGGCACGCAGGTGCTGGGCACGGGCGCCTCACGTGCTTAGCACGTGGGTGCATGGCACGCGGGCGCTAGGCGCCGGCGCCCCATGTGCATGGCCCGTTGGCGCTGGGCGCCGGCGCCCCCACGTGCTTGGCATGCGGGCGTTGGGCGTCAGCAGGAAAAGGGAATCGGTCCCTGCACTGGGAGTTGTGCTCCCAATTTGACTTATAGAGTTGAACTCCCAACAGAAAGTGGGCTTAGCCCCTGCACTGGGAGTTATACTCCCAAAAAGAAATATTTATTATTTTGTGTGTGTGTGTGTGTGTGTATATTGAGGAGTTAAACTCCTGAGATGATTTTGGAGTTAATGAAAAGGGCTTCTCCCTTGAGCCATGGATCTTCCCCAAAGTGGGATTTTTGGAGATGGGTCTCTTTCTTCTTCCCCTCTGTTGGCCAGATCTTGGATAAAAAGGGGGTGAGATTTAAAATCTCCCATTTTTGAGATCTGATGGTTGTGGGTTTTGTGGTGAAAAACTATTTATTTTTGGAAAGGGAAGAGTGAAACTCTTGATTTAATTCAAAAAAAGGAGAAGGTTTAGAACCTTGAGGAAGAAGAAGGAGGCACAAAAACCCTAGATTTTAAGGGGAATGAAAAGTTCTTCTTTATTTCATCATCATGTTGCCTTATATAGGCTTACACATTTACATATAGCCCCTTGGGTTTTACAAAATGGCATTTTGCCCATCCTATGTCTCATGTGCTCATTTCTTATGCACATAAGCCATGGGCGTTACAGAAATTTGGCTTTATGCCCATTTTCTTACATTCATACATAAAAAATTACATCAAAATTATTTATTACATGATTTTTTATTTCGGCATGGGGGAGGCCGGCCGCGGGGCTCGACTTGTGCATGAGCCTACCTGCTTGGGCTTGGGCCAGCTTACTTGGGGTTGACCTTGACTTTGACCCGGTCAACTGGGGTGCAAATTTTGACCCCAACAAAGTTCCCCCCACATCAATAAATGCACACCGCGCATATAAGTTGTGTGCGTGAAATTGATGGATCTTGAAGTTGGACTTCGAGGTGGAACATCATTCCGGGGGCGGAGCATCCCTCGGGGAGCATCATTCCCGGGGATCGGAGCATCATTCCGATTTGCGGAGCATAATTCCAGTGTCGGAGTATCATTCTGAAGAGTCGGAGCATAATTTTGTGCATAATTCCGACGAGTAGAGGCATGATTCGAGGGATCAAAGCATGATTCCAATGAGCGGAGCATGATTCCAAAGGGGGTCGGAGCATAATTCCGACGGGCGGAAGATAATCTGACCGAAGCATAATTTCGATGCAGAGATTGATTCCCAGACGAAGCATAATTCTGACAGGGAAAGAAGATACTCCGAGGCGAAGCATGATTTCGACACGGGGTACATTCTGAGACGAAGCATGATTTCGACATAGAGCTTATTAGTCGACTTGATTCCAAGGCGAAGCTTAATTCCGATGGAGAGGTCGTTGGTTGACTTGATTCCGAGTCGAAGCATAATTCTGACAGGGAGGTCGTTGGTTGACTTGATTCCAGGACGGAGCATAATTCCAACGAGGAGGCCGCTTGTTGACTTGATTCCAGGGCGGAGCATAATTCCGACGAGGAGGTCGCTTGTTGACTTGATTCCAGGGCGGAGCATAATTCCGACGAGGAGGTCGCTTGTTGACTTGATTCCGAGTCGAAGCATAATTCCAACAGGGAGGTCGCTGGTTAACTTGATTCCGAGTCAAAGCATAATTCTGACAAGGAGGTCGCTGATTGACTTGTCCCCGGCACGGAGTGTCACTGGTTTTGATGTAGAGGCCGATTCCCAGGCGAAGCATAATTCTGATAGGGAAGGTAGATACTCCGAGACGAAGCATGATTTCGACATGGGGTACATTTTGAGACGAAGCATGATTCCGCCGCAGGGGTTGTTAGTTTGATTTGATTTGGGTTGACATCAGCACCGCTACACTGTAATATGGTACCAGGAGCGAATCATCATCTGCCATGACAGGATTTGGGGATTTTGGTTTTGGTTTGGCATCAGCATCGCTTTACTGGAATATGGTACCAGGAGCGAATCATCATTTGCCATGAGGAGATTTCCCTCGTTCCTATTTTAACGACTTAGGGGTCATCTGTTTCCAGTTTAACGACTCACTACTACAAATAGGGGTTGCCCCTACGGATAAATCCGTAGGAGCAATCCACTGCCCCTACGGCTATATTCGTAGGGGCACAAAATTACACCGTAGGTGCAAACGCCGCAGGTGCAAGTCTTAGCCTTAAACATGCCCCTACGGAGTAATAATTGCCCCTACGGCTTAATGCATAGGTCCATATGTCCCTACGGATTAAGCCGTAGGGACAAAATATTTATTTAATTTATCGGTTTATAAAATAAAATAGTTGCCCCTCCGGATAACTCCGTAGGGACAAATACATGCCCCTACGGATTAATGCGTAGGTCCATATTTATGCCCCTACGAATAAATGTGTAGGGGAAAAATATCAGGTATCCTGATATTTTGTCCCTTCAGATAAATGTGTAGGGGTAAAGTTTATACCCCTACGGATTAATCCGTAGGGACAAGGCTAAAACTTGTGACTGAGTCCATAGGGACAAAATATCAGGTATCCTGATATTTTGTCCCTACGGATAAATCTGTAGGGGCAAAGTTGGACCCTACAGATTAAACGGTAGGTGCAACATTTGTCCCTACGTTTTAATCCGCAGGGACATATTATCAGGGTTTTTTTTTAAAAAAAAGGCTGTCTGTTTTTTCCTCGCCCTGTGCACAATAATATATACATCATATATGAAAGTAATCAACAAGCAGAATATATACCGCAGTATTCATAATCAACATCTCACACAAAATATATAAAAGAAATCAACAAGCAGAATACGATATCAATCTAAATCAATATGAATATGCAAACACCACCAATATCGTATATACAATATGTATCATATAAGTAAATACATGTTTAAAATATAAAAATCAAAAAGCTACCCTAGCTCGGTCCAGCTCCACCTCTGATAATCACCGTAATCTGGCGCATCTGCTCCTTGGATAAACCCTGAGTCAACAGCTCGAGCAATGCGGACTGTGCGGAAGTCTGAGTGGGCTGTGGAGCTGTAAGAGTGGTCTGCGCAACCGCAGCCGAGATAGTAGCTTGCAGAGCCGCAGCTGCGGGAGTCTGAGCGGGCTGTGGAGCTATAGGAGTGGTCTGCGCAACCGCAGCCAAGGTAGTGGCTTGCGGAGCCGCAGCCAAAGGAGATGCATGTGGAGCCGTAACCGAAGGATATGCATGTGGAGTCTCAGCCGAAGTACCCTGTCGCGTCTATTCAGTTTTGTGTGTAATAAACGAGCAAGAACTGTGTATTCGTCGAATTCGTATCATTATCAGGTTATTGCGAAACCCCAATCTATGAATACTAAGGGACTTAGGCCTCGTTTGGATATCTAGTTTGGAAAACCGTAGTTTATTTTAATTAGACAGTTCTATGTATGTATGATTAATCAAAGCTAAGTCTACAACCAAATAAGCTCAGGCTACGTACTAATATTGGATATGTTACTATCTATAATATGATATAATATTTTACTATTAAGTAGTATACATACCATTATCTCCTTCAACTCCTGGACGGTGGCCTTCAAGGTGTCAAGTTCTTGCTCTAGACGTCGCTCACGAGAGATAGAGGAAGTAACCACCGGAGTGGAGTCCAACCTCATATGGGCCCTGCTGGATCCAGTCCCCGGCCTCTCTTCCAACCTCCATGGTGCCCTCCGTGTGCGGTGTCTAGGACTGGGTTCAGCAGCATCGGATCGTTCTGTCCAGTAAAATCGATCCCCGATACCTCCGCCTGCTCAACCACCCGCTCCTACACCCACATTAACCAGTAAAATACAAGTATATCATTTAAATTTGAACTTTTCAAAACAAAAATATCAAATAGGGGTTGAATAAATATTAACACTTACGAAATACTCCTGGGTAACGGTGTCGGGGTATCGAAGCTCGCCCGTGGCGGGATCTATCGAGGTGCCATGGACAACAAGATACGCGGACAGCACCCTCAGTGTACCACCCTGCGCCAGGGTCTGAGCTCTCTGCAATTCGCAAAAAAATTACATATATTATAAAATAACTCTTAATATTACACTATATCACAGTAGATCTATTGTAATTTACCGATGCCTCCATGGCACGTGCAATATTCCCCGAGCCACCTGTATAAGTGGGACGACCCCTCTTCGCCGACTTCCTATTCTCTTTATTTTGATCCGCCTGTTTCTGCACAACACATTCAAATTTAGTTTTCTAATTAAGCAATATAAACAAATAAATTATATACTAAACAATGAATTACATTTAAAATACATACCTATTTGCGCTGAGAGTCAAAATATTGGCACAATAGAGGCCATGTATCTACGTCGACTCTCGCAAAGGCTGGAGTATGTAGGAGGGCCGCTCTCTCTGCCTCGGGGGTCGCCATCCACAGGGAATAGCAGTCGATCTTCAACTCGTTCCTATTGTATCGGACCTTTGATTGCATGTTCTTCATCAGGCCATAGTACAGAGCGTGAAGATCGAGCACCCTCCCAGGGTGATCAGGGTCGGGTACAGGCTGAAAATCGTAATCCAACTGCAAATACAAAAAAAATGTTATTAAATTGCAAGTGTTAATAATAAATATATTGGATAAATCAAATGAAAATATATATTAATACCCGAGCCTGATCCCAGAAGAGGGCGAATGAGCGTCGATGCTGGTCGTCCCACTCAACGTGAAGTGGATACTTCTTCACGAGGCGGCTCTCATCCCCCATATACCGGCCGAACCTCTCGGCATAATCGCCGGTATAGCGATAATCAGGGGTAAAGAAGAGGGGGAATGTTGCCTCCCCTAGCTCTGTCGGGCCTCAGCCTGTAGGACTGATTCGGGCCTCGAGTCCCCCTCTCGGGATGGGGATGCCCTGTGTCTACAAGAAATATCAAGACAATCAATATTAAAACAAAGTGGTATTAAGAAATCAAGGTTTAACGAAAATTGAAGTGTGATATATACCTCCGGCGACAGAAGCATGAGCCTGGGCCCAGGCAGCAGCACGAGCGGGACGATAGTTCCTCCGGTGAGGAATAGCCGATGACCCGGACGTGGACGCATCTCCAACTAGAAAATAAACATCGATAAAATTACATGAATTTCATGTTTATTCTTAAAGGATATGTAAAATGAATAAATATTTTATATTTATTCTTACAAACCTGCAGACTGAGCGGAGGGTATGGAAGTGACGGGAGTGGCCCCTGCACCAGACGTGGGTGCACCACCTATAATTAGACAATCAAACATTGACTATATAAGTAATTGCAAAAAGAATGTGTATATTAATAATATAACATTCTAAATCAACATGTATATACTATAGGATATATAAACATACCCGCAGGTGCGGTGGTGGGCTCTGCCAGAGATGTGGAGGCACCACCTACAGCCCGAGATGTAAGTACATAAGAGCAAAAGGAATGTATGTGTATTTATAATATAGCATTCTAAATCAATATGCATGCACTATATGATATATAAACATACCTGGAGGTGCGAGAGTGGCCTCTATCCCTGATGTTGACGCATCACCAACAACTAGACAATCAAACATTGACAATGTAAGTAATTTTGACATGAATATGCATGTATATCTATAATATTACATTCAAAATGAATATGCGTGCAATATACCTGGAGGTGTAGCAAAGTCCACACGGAAGGAGGCATCCGAAGGGGTCTCCGATCGGGGTGCAAGACCGGCCCTCTGAAGTTCCCTACGCAGCTCTCCGGGCGTCAGAACCACTTTGCCTCTGCCTCTGCCGGTGCTGCGGGTGGAGCTCCTGCCGCCCCTCGCTGCTCCCGTCATCGTCATCAAATCTTGATAAAACGGTTCGTGGACGCATTAGACAACCATTACAAACATTGACTATATATGTATAAATCGTAAAATGTGAAGTAATAATATAACATTACTGATAACCTTTTTCGTTTCGTGGACGCATTAAACATATCTACTTGGATTTCATCATCGATATCATTTCTAACCCACGTAACTTCATGATCAGCCGAAGACAACCCGTCTTTCAAAACAGACGGACGGAGCACTCTAAGTCTTCTCTCTTCTTCATCCTCATCGCTGTCCTCGAATTCTGGGACATCGTAAACATCCCTGGGTTTTCAACGGCATATGACACTCCATCCCGGATGCTTCAAATATTATGAATAGTATACTTGGAACGCTTGGTTCGGAAAGATAAATAGATCGTCCTGACCATAAAATCGAAGTGTGTTCACACTAGTCAATCCATATTCATCTTTCCATATCCTGAGATTGCTTCTCCACTTATCCGTATCGGTTCGTGTATCGTACCAAGTACATTGAAATATATAAGTCGGTTCTGATCGTCCGGGATATTAGATGCCAAGTATACAATTTAAGTATCCATAATAAATCACACCATCTGATCCTACCGTCGCAATCCCACTATTCTGAGTGGTTCTAGATGTTTCTATGTCCTTAACTTCGAATTTGTATCTAAGGACACCGAATCCTTTATAATATGCAACATCCATACTAGGAAACTGAGCTAAACATCTTGAATAACTCTCTAATGATGCAGACAAGTTCGGATCGTGGATCTAACAAAACAAATTTTACAAAAAATACATAACGATATAAGTTTAGATTAAAACTGATTGCAATAACATGTTATTCGAATAACTTACATGATCTGCAACCCAATCGCAAAAATTATCCTGATGATATTTTTCCAATCGTTCATCGTTCCAATCAGGATGCCCCTCACGTACCTCGTTAAAATGAATTCTGTTCTCGACAATAAATTATGACATTAATATTATATCATTTCATACACACACAAAAATAAATATAACAATTAATCCAAAAAAACTTACTCTCTAATTTTTTCAAGACATGCACTATTGAGGAGGATAAACCGATATATCTTGTTGATAAACATAGTGTCTACCCTCTTATAATCGGTTTTACCATATGGCCCATCCTGAATTCTTCGACGCCGGTTAAGTGTCGTCTCAATGTTCTCGTCCAGATAGCGGGAAAAAAATATGTGTTAGTGATATATATGCCCTAGAGGCCATTATTGTACATACGATGTATATTGTGGTGGATGCTTGGACATATATAGAGAGGACTTTCTTGCTCGACATGATAGTATGCTATCCGGTTGCACTTTATCTTAACATGTACTCTGATTGTGTCTATGTTACATGTTGATAAAGCCCTTAGGATGAGTACTTTACTACCAGAACTATGAAGCAGATCATACTAGTGGGGACAGAGTAGTCGCTAAGTATATCCTTCAAATGTTCCTAGTTGTGGGAGTACCGAGACAGGGCATCGATACTCCAGAGTAGACTAGTGTATGCGCTTCTTGACCCATATGATGGGCGATGGATGATCCCATATCCATTGGTGTTTGACATCAGAGAAGGTATATGGGTGCTCAGTAAAGACTGGGTACACTGGACGGACTCGCCGAGAACTCCCAGAAGGTATTATACCTCACGTCAGATGGCAGTTCTCTGGTGACACTGGTACAGGTTAGTCTGTAGACCCGAGATCATCATAGAGTCTTGTGTGATTCCTACTGTACTTTGATTTCTACCTTACCACGTCCAAGGGGCATGCAAAATGGTGGCTTTTGGGTATAGTCCCGAATCACATGGAGGCAATGAGCAATAGGAGGGGTTTCGTCTCTCCCGGTATAGGGAGTTGATGTTGCGCTGTGTTCGATTGGCTATAACTGGAAATCCCTGGCCAGGGTTGCTGAGATTTACTGTTAAGTGTTATCAGTAGTTTCTCGAATTGTTATGGACCTCATATCGACACGACTTATCAAGCTACTGGGGTCTGACGTTTACCACCCCTAGGCGAGATATGCGACATATCAGACGAAGAGACCGGACTGTACAGTAGTGTTACTGATTGGGTTCACAGGAGAATGTACAGGCTTGCTTGTTAATCTTCTGATCGCTCAATACCTAGGTGGCTGTTACATTTAGCTGACCGCTTGCAGCTTGTGGGTGTTTGATATGATCATCACCTACTACCAGCGTATTGACGATTCTTTAGAGTCCTACACAGAGGTTTCCTGGCTCAGGCAAAACGGAGTAGGAGCACATATGTGATATGTGCGGGACCGAGAACAATACGTGTATGTGATACCGTATTTGATTCTCGCGATATGTGATATCGGCCGGGTATATATGATATAGCCGGGTCATCGGATCAAGTGTTGATTCGATGAACTGATACAGATTATATTAATCGGTTATTTATGAAATAGCCGGATTATCGGATCAAGTGTTGATTCGATAATTTAATGAATAATTATATATTTGATATATTATATTGCATTAACTAATATAAGCTCACTTAAAGATTCTTTTTCTCACTTGGATAATACATTGATATATATGTGATATATGTTAATTGTATTATTTTATTTTGTTACAAAATATATTATATATGTGATATATAATATTGTAACATGTTAGGGTTACAAATGCAACATGTTTTGTGGAGTTTAAACATGGTTAGGGTTTGGATTAGGGTTAAGCTTTCATGAAGCTTCTAGAAGCTTTATTTTGTTTTAAGCTTAGATATTTTGTGTTGATATTTTGTGAAGATATTTATTAACCCAACCCAAATCTTAGCCTCTAGTTAATTCTCTACAGGGGTTAACTATATGTTTCTTAACCCATGGTTGCAATTCTAACCTCATACAATAATTTATTATTCATCACAAAAGATATTCTTCTTCTTCTTCCTTCTTCTTTTGATGAAAAAGCTTTCTAGCTTTTTCATAAGTGATGAAAATGAGTGAGATAAAGAAAACAAATGAGAGCTAAATTCCTACTTCATCATCCTCATCTATTCTAGACACTTAGATTAGGGTGTTAGCTATGCTAATACTTGATTAGTGAAGCATGAGCTTGGGTTTGAGATTCTTCAAGGTAGAACATCTTAGTTGTTGAAAATTGGAAGCAAGTTTGCATCTTTCTCTTCATGGAGCCTCTCTAGAGTCCGGGTACATGATGATCACGGCGAAGGGACCTCAACACGGAGCTTATGAAGCGTAGGAACGGGCTACAAAGGTTGTAATCCCAAACTCTTAGAAGTAAAGTTGTTTACTTGCTATGTTTATCCTAAGTCTCTAGTTAAGATCTTGGTTAGGGTTTGTTTATTACCCCAAAAATTTTAAAGTAGCATGATTGATGCTTACCAAAACCTTCACAAGGTGCTATGCCATCCCTACAGTGTTATCAGAGCCAAGCTAGAGCATTAGGCGTTGTCTAGACGAAATTTGAAGTCCGATCGAACTCCGAAACCCCGATAAATCCTAGTTTCTGGAAAAAATTTCAAAAGTTGAAATTTTTCAAATTAAAAATGCTCAGAAAATCATGCAGGGAATTCTAAGAATTACTGTGAAGTACAAAGCCATAAATCCATTAAGTCACCGCGGAACCGCGGCCAAACCATGCGTTTGGCGGCGGTTCCGCGGCCAATCTTGGGAGTTGGGGACTAATATTTCAGGGGTTTATTCTTGGGTATTTTTTCATGCTTTTAGGAATTTTTAATTCTACTCAAGTGTTGAGCTTCCTGAGATTTATTGGGAACTCATTGATTCGATCGGAAAGTTTAACTTCGTTTATGTTTTTCCGGGTAATTTAGAACGTGTTAAAAAGTTCGAACGGATATTAATGACTCACTTTTTCTCCTGCCGGAAAATTTCCAAGTGTTGGATTTTTCCTTAGTTAAAGAACATTCACAGTCATGCAAGTAACGCGGTGGACCCTCTAGAAGAACTAAAACCTTAACTCGATTATATGACCGTCTGAACCGCCTCTAAACCTTAGGGTTTGTGGCAGTAAGGCGTTGCCACATGTGAGCCGTTGGTTTGACCCTTCTATGGCTGGACCATTGGTACGTGGCATGTGATGGATTCTTTTAAACTAATTTCAAGTGTTGAGAACTAAAGGGAAATCTTGGGTGTTTGTTTATTCGATCGGAAAGTTTAACATTGTCTATTTATTTGGAATGTGATACAATATTTGGAATCTACAAGTAGTTATGAGATAACTAATTTGAATGCTATAAATCTAGCAGTTTTTAGTCTCAATTGATCGGTTGCCACGGGATTTTGATGTGATCAAAAGTCCGTTGCAATCACGTAGCGTACGCGGATACTCGCCGGGTAAACTTAATAGATAGCCACGCCCCATAGCCCCGACCAAGTGATTGTAGAAGAACCCCGTCGCCAAAAGCATCCATTCGGGTGCTCGCGGTAGCGGTGTTCCGCCTTAGTGCACTTCGTCGACGGCATCGAGGGGTGGCCGTCTACTAAAGTTTCCGACGAGCATTCAATCAGGATGTCGGGAATCTTGTTGAATTGCCCGACTTGATATTGAAAAGAGTTTTCGATATTGAGACTAAAATGCGGGGTTTATAATTGTTAGGCATGCGATGTCTAAGGAATTCATTTAGTTAGGCATGAGATGTCTAAGAAGGTTGTGGATTCCAACTGTTGTAGTTTTACACTTTCTTTTCTGCGACCGTAAGTGTAATATGTGGTGTATCACCGGTTTCGCTGCTATACATCAACGACAATTGGGATACGCATATTTACTTACGTTGATGACATGTGATGTTATGTGTTGCTTTGATATGTTATATTGGATCGTCGTGTTTTGAATAGCTGGGGGTTTTATGTGAGATAAGAGTTTTTATTTTTCATTCATGTAAAATTCATTGTATGTAATATTCTTTTATTAAGGCACTTCCGGGTTGAGGATGATGTCACCGTTGTATATTATTTACTTTTCCGCATTAGGATAGACCCGAGGAGGGGAGCATAAGTAACCGGGTTCTAGGGTCCAGTGGGAGGCCATCTCGAGGAGTCGAGACCGGGTCTCTTAACCCTAGAATTGGCAGTGTTGCTTGTCGCTCTCGTAGGGGTCTAAGGATGTGGGTTTGGCTATTCATCGCGCCCGTGGAATCCATGTTTTATATAGGCTCGAAATAAAACACGGACGTCCTAGTATATCCAATATTTCATATGTTATCCTCTGCTGCAATGTTCTGTGATGAGATCATATTACTGCCTAAGATGAATGCTTATATTATATATATATGATATATATTATATATTGTTGATTTCGTTTCATATTTGATACTTGGGAAGCATAATAAATGGGACTTCATTAATGAGATTAATGAAACTAAAAGAAACCTAAAGATATTGTGGAATCGAATTTTCAAAAAAAACAGGTAGCTCTAGTTGTTGCTTTGCATAGCAGTGTTCCTTGTAGAACATCCAGCACCTTATTCGATAAGGAAAGAGCCGAGATCCCTTCACCGGGAATGACCTCTTTAGCAATAACTGGCAGATTCTACAAACTCGGTTTTTCTTTTGATTGCTTTTCTAGTTCTTGCTTTGCATAGCGGTATTTGTGAAATATCCTGCACCTTATTCGATAAGGAAAGAGCCGACGATCCCTTCATCGGGAGTGGCCTCTTTAGAAAAACTAGTAAAGGCCTCTAAAACACTCCATTTAAATCATTTGATTCTACAACGATATCAAGTTCATTACACAAAAGGTTTTCTTAAAAAAACCTGTCGTAGCCCTCCGTCATTTTAGGAAGTAGAGTACTTAGTATTCGTGCTGCGTATGTCGACTATAGTTGAGGCGTAGTGTACGGTAGCTAAGTGATGTCTTCCTACACAGCATATAATGCGATTAATTAGGATAGTCATGTGATTACGTTGACTATAGTTGAGGGTCATATGGGTGGGTCTAATTAATCTTGAAATGACAGGTAGAACTTGACTAGTGCTTATGATATGTTGACCATAGTTAAGGTCATAAGTACTAGGGGCAAAATATTATCGGGAATTTCAAGTGTTGAAATTTGCAATGAGATTGCATACCTTCTATGAGATAGTTGGATCCCGATACCCACTACGAGTAAGAGTTACTCCTGGGAGAGTTTTACACATTACAATTAGCCGATCAAGTAGGTATCTAGAAAGGTGTTAATGGAGTTACGCCTCTGGGAAAACGAGGTTTATATTAATTAGGTCCGTGCGAAAGCACGGGGAACCTCCCTCAAAGTACCGACACTGGCCTGGCTGAAAGATTGGTGAATTTATAGAGTGTAATTAATCCCGGCTAGTCTTACCTTTTAGGGTTTGAAGGAAGATTTGACTAAAACAGTAGGAGACATCCTGATTAGATATATTAATAACCAATTTATTCTTGCAAGAGCATACGCTGAGTGTTTTCTTCTCTCTCTCTCCAGGTAGCGACCATGTCACGCCTTAATCAAGATAATAATACGGATGTATTGACCGAACCCGCTTGTTATACGGAGCTAGGGAACGTTGGTCCTGCTCCAACTTATAATTGTTATAAGACCGAGCAGGAAATAGGGGATTACCAGAATTCCCGTGCCACCCAAACGAAGAAAGTGTATGCTGATGCATCTTCTTCGGGTATGTTCATTACCGAGAACTGTTTCTCAGTATCCTTTACGTCCTGGGTATGAGATACCGGATCAGGATCCCGCAAATGTAGTTTGTTACATGGGATAAAGATAGGTAGAGAACTGAGAATGGGTGATAAGTTTCAAGAGTTGGAAATGGTGCAATTGTTGCAAGCCAAGTGAGTTGGCAGTTATCACCCTGTATTACCAAATACATTGATTCTGAATGAATGTTATTAGATACCGAACCTGATATACAACATCATATCAGTCTCTTTATTAGTAAAGAAGGATATAATTTTGTATTATTGGATAATGTTTTGAACATTTCCTATATCAAGAGTTGATCGGTTCAGGCACGTTATCTAAAAGCATATACATTCTAAATCAAACCGTGGTTCTTAACGTACAAAAACATACACAAGAGGAAAAGTTCAGAAATGAATGAATTCTTCTTAAGGCATTGTAGACTAGGTCATATCAATACGACCCGACTAGCTAAGTTTCATTTAGATGCATATTTAAATCAGTTTGAATTTACATCTTATGAAACTTGCCAGTCATGTCACAAAGATAAGATGACCATAGCTCCGTTTATTAGAAACAGAGAAAGAGTTAGTGAACTCTTGGGATTAATACATGATGGTGTATGTAAGGCCCCCTGTCTACACATGCCAGGACCGGTTCTTTGTACTTCATTACATTCACTGATTATCTCTCAAGATTCGGACATATGTTCCTGTTGAAACACAAGTCTGAAACTTTTGAGAAATTCAATGGATATAAGTTAGAAGTAAAGAACCAAAAAGGGTATAAGTATTATGTCCTTTGATGAGATCAAGGAGGAGAATACTTAAGCACGGAAATCCTGGACTATTCTAAAGGAGAATGAGGTTCTCTCTCAGTATTACTCCTCCGTATACACCACAGCACGTTGGTGTATCGGGCGAAGCAATCGCACCCTATGTGATATGGTGTGCTCTATGATGAGTACTGCTGAGTTGCCTATTTCCTTTTGGGTGTTATGCACTTGTGAAGCTGCATACCTATTGAATAGGGTTCCAATCAAATCAGGTGCCTGCCACTCCATATGTGATATGGTATGGGAAGAGCCCATCTCTTAAAGATGTTAAGATTTGAGGTTGTCCGGCCTATGTCAAAAGCAAAATCCGGACAAGCTTGAGGCAATGTCAGTTATGTGGAAGTTTGTTGGATATCCCAAGTATTCGCAAGGGAATATCTTCTACCACACCGAGGAACAAAAGGTGTTTTATTTTTCGGCATGCCACGTTTTTAGAAAAAGATTTTCTTATGAAGAAATTAGTGGTCATGAGGTAGATCTGGAAGGAGTTCCAACTATACAAACCACAGCTGATGATTTGGTAAACCCGGAGGATTCAATAGTTTCCAATGAACCTCAGCCTCTCCGCCGATCTAGTAGGGTTCCTCACCCACCTAAGAGATACTTCGGTTTTCTCAATGATAGTAGGAGCGAGGATTGCATCATGAGATGATGACCCAACTAGTTTCGAGCAGGCCATCAGGAGTGGGGACCCTGTGAGAATGGCTGGATGCTAAGCGGTCTGAGATGGAATCCTTATACACCAACAAAGTATGGACTTTGGTTGCTTTATCTGAAGGGTTAAATCCCCATCAGGAGCAAGTATATCTTGAGAAGATTACTGGGTGTACATGGAAAAGTTGAGACTTTCAAAGCTATGCTTAAGTCCATCCAGATCATACTTGCCACTGCTACATACCATGACTATGATATCTGGCGGTTGGGTGTCATGACTGCTTTTCTAAAATGATGATTTGGAAGAGAGCGTCTATAAGTACACAGACAGGGCTTCGTAGACAGTGAGAGCAGTGGAAACGTATGCAAGATGTTTTATGTGATAAATCAGGCATCGCGGAGTTGGAACGTCTGTTTTGATGTGGTAGTCAAAGAGTTTGACTTCATGAAAATGATAGATGAACCTTGTATATACAAAAAGGTAGTATGGAGTATGGTGATGGTCCTCGTATTGTACGTGGATGACATACTCTTGATAGGAAATGAGTTTCCTATGCTACGCTCGGTCAATCTCCTCTTATCAGAAGGATTCTCCAAAAATGATCAAGTTGATACCTGCTAAATCCTGGATTTTGGATCTATGAGATAGATCTAATTAGATGTTAGGATTATCACTAGTTGTAGTAAGATGGTATCAATCGATCCTGGGGAGAATCACTGGAAAGGTTCCAGGGTGATAAGGACGACTGAATGTCAGTCACAGGCATTGTCTTTACCCTCAGTGGAAGGACGGTATGTTGGAAGAGTTCCAAGCTAGATACCGTGACATACTAGACGATTAAAGGCAAGATACATCGTTACCAAGGATGCTACCAAAGAGGCAGTCTGGATATATATGAGTTCATGAGATGAATTTCGTTCCTACCATTGTGTGACAATGGAGTTGTAGCTTAGGCCTAGGAACCCCAGTCCCATCTATGATCCAGACATATTCTTAGGCAGTATCACCTCATCATAGAGATGGTTGATCTCCAAGGAGATCGAGGTTAGGAGAGTAGACACAGAGGACAACAACGCGGATCCAACCACAAGGGCCTATTTCCCAGTAGAGACTTTTATGGGATGGTTGAGTATGAGATACCTCAACCACAGCTGATTGTTGGGTATGTGATACCACAACAGAAGGCCCTAGTACAAGTGGGAGATTGTTAGTGATATGTATGCCCTAGAGGCCATTACTGTACATACGATGTATATTGTGGTGGATGCTTGGACATATATAGGAAGGACTTTCTTGCTCGACATGATAGTATGCTATCTGGTTGCACTTTATCTTAACATGTACTATGATTGTCTCTATGTTACATGTTGATAAAACCCTTAGGATCAGTACTTTACTACCAGGACTATGATGCAGATCATACTAGTAGGGGCAGAGTAGTCGCTAAGTATATCCTTCAAATGTTCCTAGTCGTGGGAGTACCGAGACAGGGCATCGATACTCCAAAGTAGACTAGCGTATGCGCTTCTTGACCCATATGATGGGCGATGGATGATCCCATATCCATTGGTGTTTGACATCAGAGAAGGTATACGGGTGCTCAGTAAAGACTGGATACACTGGACGGACTCGCCGAGAACGCCCAGATGGTATTATACCTCACGTCAGATGGCAGTTCTCTGGTGATACTGGTACAGGTTAGTCTGTAGACCCGAGATCGTCATAGAGTCTTGTGTGATTCCCACTGTACTTTGATTTCCACCTTAGCACGTCCAAGGGGCGTGCAAAACGGTGGATTTTGGGTACAGTCCCGAATCACATGGAGGCAATGAGCGATAGGAGGGGTTTCGTCTCTCCCGGTATAGGGAGTTGATGTTACGCTGTGTTCGATTGGCTATAACTAGAAATCTCTGGCAAGGGTTGCTGAGATTTACTGTTAAGTGTTATCAGTAGTTTCTTGAACTGTTATGGACCTCATATCGACACGACTTATCAAGGTACTGGAGTCTGACGTTTACCACCCCTAGGCGAGATATGCGCCATATCAGACGAAGAGACCGGACTGTACGGTAGTGTTACTGATTGGATTCGCAGGAGAATGTACAGGCTTGCTTGTTGATCTTCTGATCACTCAATACCTTGGTGGCTGTTACGTTTAGCTGACCGCTTGCAGCTTGTGGGTAATTGATATGATCATCACCTACTGTCGGCGTATTGACGATTTTTTAGAGTCCTATACAGAGGTTTCCTGGCTCAGGCAAAACGGAGTAGGAGCACATATGTGATATGTGCGGGACCGAGAACAATACGTGTATGTGATACCGTATTAGATTCTCGCGATATGTGATATCGGCCGGGTATATGTGATATAGCCGGGTCATCGGATCAAGTGTTGATTCGATGAACTGATACAGATTATATTAATCGGTAATTTATGAAATAGCCAGATTATCGGATCAAGTGTTGATTCGATAATTTAATGTATAATTATATATTTGATATATTATATTGCATTAACTAATATAAGCTCACTTAAAAATTCTTTTTCTCGCTTGGATAATACATTGATATATATGTGATATATGTTAATTGTATTATTTTATTTTGTTACAAAATATATTATATATGTGATATATAATATTGTAATATGTTAGAGTTACAAATGCAACATGTTTTGTGGAGTTTAAATATGGTTAGGGTTTGGATTAGGGTTAAGCTTTCATGAAGCTTCTAGAAGCTTTATTTTGTTTTAAGCTTAGATATTTTGTGTTGATATTTTGTGAAGATATTTATTAACCCAACCCAAATCTTAGCCTCTGGTTAATTCTCTACAATAGTTAACTCTATGTTTCTTAACCCATGGTTGCAATTCTAACCTCATACAATAATTCATTATTCATCACAAAAGATATTCTTCTTCTTCTTCCTTCTTCTTTTGATGAAAAAGCTTTCTAGCTTTTCCATAAGTGATGAAAATGAGTGAGATAAAGAAAAAAATGAGAGCTAAATTCCTACTTCATCATCCTCATCTATTCTAGTCACTTAGATTAGGGTGTTATCTATGCTAATACCTGATTAGTGAAGCATGAGCTTGGGTTTGAGATTCTTCAAGGTAGATCATCTTAGTTGTTGAAGATTGGAAGCAAGTTTGCATCTTTCTCTTCATGGAGCCTCTCTAGAGTCTGGGTACATGATGATCACGGCGAAAGGACCTCAACACGGAGCTTATGAAGTGAAGGAACGCACTACAAAGGTTGTAATCCCAAACTCTTAGAAGTAAAGTTGTTTACTTGCTATATTTATCCTAAGTCTCTAGTTAAGATCTTGGTTAGGGTTTGTTTAGCACCCCAAAAATTTTAAAGTAGCATGATTGATGCTTGCCAAAACCTTCACAAGGTGCTATGCCATCCCTACAATGCGGTTGCTTCATCTAGAAGATAACCTTGCATGATAGAACCCTCTGGTTGATTTCTATTACGTATATACTTTTTAAGAGTATAGAGATACCTATGGAAAAATATGTTAAATAAATAAATACGGGCATACAGGACAATAATAATTTTACAAATTGCGCGAAACGAAAAATTCCACATACCTCTCGACGGGATACATCCATCGATATTGTACCGGTCCGGCTAACTTAGCCTTAGTTGCAAGATGAACCGTCAGGTGTATTATGATATCGATGAATGACGGTGGGAAAATATGCTCAAACTTGTAAAGTATCAACGCAATAGAATTTTCTAGTTTCTCCAGTATCACAACATTCAGTGTTTTAGTGCATAGTTCTCTGAAAAAACAACATACGTCATTGATTACTAGACCAACCGATTCGGGAAGGGAAGTCCTGAGGGCTAATGGGATAAGGTGTTCCATAATAACATGGTGATCATAACTTTTCAGCCCATCGATCTTCCCTTTCACAATTTTTATCTTCTTGCTGAATGATCCTGAGAAACCTGTGGGAACTTTCAAATCATGCAACACCTGCAGGAATCTTTTCTTCTCCAGTTGTGACATATGATATGCGGCATTGGGAAGTACAAACTTGCCTGGTTTACCTGCTACCGGTTTAGGATGCAATTCACTTCTAATTTTCCAGTCCTGTAGATCCATCCTAGCATTGAGGTTGTCTTTCGATTTCTCGTCTTTACAAAGAAGTAAGTTGAGTACGTGCTCGGATACTCCCTTCTCTATGTGCATGACGTCCAGACAATGACGCACTAAATTTTTTGACCAGTACGGAAGCTCGAATAAAATGCTTAACTTGTTCCAGAATGGTGGTTTGACCTATTTTGTCGGATCCATCCCGAAGGTCATATTATTGTAACCATCCCACTGAGCAGTCGCGTTCTCTCCGAACAATGGGGCTGGAGGTCCAAGAAGCTCCTGATGACCATCAAAGTGAACAACGTCTAACCTGTAGGGGTGGTCTAGAGGCAGGAAACGTCGATGGCCGCAATAACAAACCTTCCTGCTAAAATTCAAGAATTTCGATGTTGTATGTTGATAGCAATAAGGACATGCTTTGTGACCATGTACGGACCAACCTGATAGTATTTCATACGCAAGAAAGTCATTAATTGTCCACATTAAAGCCGCATGCAGTATGAAGGTTGTATTTGTGTTTGCATCATAAGTCTCTACACCATCAATGAATAAAGATTTTAACTCCTCGATCAGAGGTCGGAGATAGACGTCGATATTGTTTCCCGGTGACTTTGGTCCATCGATAAGAAGAGGCATCATAAAGTATGATTGGTCCATAGACAACCAAAACGACAGATTATAAACTATCATTACAACGGGTCATGTGTTGTGGCTTCCAGCCATATAGTTGAATGGGCAGAAGCCATCACTAGCGAACCCGAACCTGACATTGCGAGGATCGCTACTGAATATTCCGTGCCTCCTATCGAAATCCTTCCATGCCGGTGAATCTCTTATATGACTCATTTTTCCATCTTCACTTGGAAGAGTACGGTGATGCCAAATCATTGCCTCGGCTGTTTTCTTGCACCTGAATAGCCTCTGCAGCCTCTGTGTTATGAAAAAATATCGTGCTATCTTGACAGGTATATCAGGCTTCTTATCAGAATCTTTCGGCTTATACCTGGCATCTCCGCATGTTGGACACTCTTTCAAATCTGAATTCTCATTCCGGTACAACATGCAATTTTTAGGACATACTTGAATCTTCTCACACTTCAGACCCAAATCAGACATCATCTTCTGGGCTCCGTACTAGCTGTCGGGCACGTTATTTCCCGGGGGTATAGAATCTTTCAAGAACGAAAGAAGCATTGTAAATGACTTTTTGCTCCATGCATTTAGGCACTTAATCTGGAAAAGTTGGACGAACCATGAGAGGGTGGAATACTTTGCATTCTCATAAATTGGTTTTCTAGTATCATTCAAGAAATTTTCATACTTATCCGCACGCGGTCCTTGACTAGAAGGAATGTTATTTTCGGTACGAATAGATCCACCTAGGGCAGCCTCTACCATATCCTCCACTTCTTCTCCTAAAAAGAAATTACCGTCTTCTTCTTCTGCCGTATTACCGTCTTCTCCTTCTTCTTCTTCCGCATTACCGTCTTCTCCTTCTTCTTCTGCCGCATTACTGTGTTCTTCTCCTTCCCCGTGATATAGCCACGTTGAATAAAATCTAGTAAAACCATGTTTAACGATATGAAGCTCTGCAAATTCTACCTTCTGCCAGTACATATTCCCACATCTATCGCACGGGCAGGAATCTTCCTTATCACAATCTTATTATGTGCGCGTGCAAATTCAATAAAAGCAGCAACTCCTGCGAAAAACTTAGGTTGCATACGTTGTTCCCAAGCCGCATGCATCCAGTCCTTAACTCTGACGTACTCATGGGCCATGTTAGACTGTATAATATATAAATTATAGGTTATGATGACTATATTGAGAAATCTAAGAACGGGATGGTTACTGACAAAGGAGAAAATCCATGTATATGCTTTGTGTGTGCGTTTGTCGTTGAAAAGAATAAATTATCGATAATCAAAGTTAGATTTGAGGATACCCATGTATGAGTTGTATTTTATATATGTGTGTTTCAATTTATGATTTCGCTTAAGTGTAGGGTTGTTAGTGTGTATGTGTTGTGTGTGCGTTTGTTGTGTATTCGTGTTGTATGTGTGTATTTTGGCTGTCGGGGGTAAGGATTTTATCCCATTAAGAATGTATAGAGCAGATATCCATTCGCTTGTGCTTTCAACCGTTTCGAGTAAATTTCGGCAGCACCTCCCCGCTGTTCTCCGAGTACACTGTAATAGAATAGATAATCATTTCAAAGCTGTGAAACAATATTGAAATGAACATCTAATCTATCTTTGTACACGGATAACCAGCAGAAAAGTACCGACGAAATAACTCGAAACGAATGAAAACACAAGTGAATGCAGATGTTTGCTTTATACATTCCTAAGTTGTCAACACGGGACAAATCTATCGGTTATCATACAATTGAATCTTCTTGTCACATAAACTACACGACGGTTGTTAGTACCGAGCTATACCGTCCGATATTTAACAATCTTCGTATAGTTCTATGTCACGATGAATATCGAACGTATGTTAACCGATAGACGGGGACTAAGTGGCGCTTTGAGTTTCATATATGAGTATCGATGAGAATATGAAAGTTTCATATTATCATCGAGTATCATATATTGGTTTTAACTTGAACATCTTTAATCACTCTCTAATGATACGTCTGTTATGTATTCGTGTTGTATGTGTGTGTTTCGGCTGTCGGGGGTAAGGCTTCTATCCTGTTAAGAATGTATAGAGCATACACCCATTCACTTGTGCTTTCAACCGTTTCGAGTAAATTTCGGCAGCACCTCCCCGCTGTTCTCCGAGTACACTGTAATAGAATATATAATCATTTCAAAGGTGTGAAACAACATTGAAATGAACATCTAATCTATCTTTGTATACGGAGAACCAGCGGAAAAGTACCGACGAAATAACTCGAAACGGATGAAAACACAAGTGAATGTAGGTGTTTGCTTTATACATTTCTAACTTTTCCACACGGGATAAATCTATCAGTTATCATACGATTGAATCTTCTTGTCACATAGACTACATGACGGTTGTTAGTACCGAACTATACCGTCCGATATTTAACAACCTTCGTATAGTTCTATGTCACGACGAACATCGAACATATGTTAACCGATAGACGGGGACTTAGTGGTGCTTTGAGTTTCATATATGAGTATCGATGAGTATATGAAAGTTTCATATTATCATCTAGTATCATATATCAGTTTTAACTTGAACATTTAACATGAATAGGTTTTACATTTACGTTTCGTTATTAAGGGTTCGAAATTTCAAGTTTAGGGTAAATTTTTCTTGCGTTTACGGTAAAATTGTACGTTTACGTTATCATCGAGTATCCTACTGAATGAACTAGTGCACCCTAATTAGACCCTAATCTTAAATAACCCAAATTAACTTAATTAACCACAATTAACCATAATCGTTACCCTAACACAAATTATCCCTAATTAATCCAAACTTAACCCAATTTACCCAAATTAACCTAATTAACCCTAATCAACCTAATTAACCCTAATCAACCCAAACTTAACCTAATTTACCCAAATTAACCTACTTAACCCTAATCAACCCAAACTTAACCCAATTTACCTAAATTAACCTAATTAACCCTAATCAACACCCTAACCCTTTCAAATTATCAATAATTAACCCAAATTAACCTTAGCCTCTAACCCTAAACCTGAACCGAACCCTAACTCTAAACCCTAACCCTAACCCTAACCCTAACCCTACTTAACCGAACCCTAACCCTAACCCTACCCTCAACTGAACCCTAATTAACCAACTGAACCCTCAACTGAACCCTACCCTCAACTGAACCCTAACCCTCACCCTAACCGAACCAAAACCCTGACCTGTAGCTAGGCCGGAGCAACCCAATAATCAACAAAAAGAGAAATAAAAGCATAATTAGAACCAAAACCCTAACCTGTAGCTAGGCCGGAGGAGACCGGAGACGGTCGACGATGCAATCGGCGACGAGTCGCGGGCGGTGGCAACGAGGAAGTCGACGGTGATGTCGGGGATGACGATCTACGCATGGGAGGGCAGTGGCGATGAGGTGCGGGCGGTGGCGACAAGGCCCGAGCGGTGGAGACGAGAGGCGCGCGCGGGAGATCGATCGATGAGAGAGAGAAATGTTTTTGCGGTCAAGGACTTTTCTGTGCGTTATTTTTTTATTAATAACCCATATACATGCCCCTACGGATTAACCCGTAGGTCCTTCTTTTGCAGCTCTGTAGGGCAAAATAACAAATTACGTTTTAATATTTTTAATTTAATTCGTATGGCACCGTAGGGACAACCATGGGGACCTACGGTGTAATCCGTAGGGGCAAACCTTTATTGCCCCTACGGATAAATATATCCGTAGGGGCAACCCCTTATTGTAGTATTGATTTAGAGGCCATCTGTTTCCAGTTTAATAACTTAGAGGTCTTCTGTTTCCAGTTTAACGACTTAGAGGTCATATGTTCCCAGTTTAAAGACTTAGGGGTCTATTGGATCGGAAGCTTGGAATTTTGGGGTAGGGGTCGGCATCAACGTTGCTAACACTGAAGCATAGGTGCCAGGAGCAATTCATCATTTGCCTTTGCCTGTTGGGGAGCGTTGGCTTAGGAGACAAGTTTAGGTTCCTATCACCTAAGACTTTTCAATTTTATGAGCCGTACGAGTCCCATAAAAGTATTTTCTCCCTACGAGTCGAAATGATCTCATATGTGTACTTTCTCCTTAGGAGTCAGGGGGACTCCTAAGTGTGTTTTTCCTTTGTGAGTCGTAAGGATCCCACGAAGGTGTTTTCTTACGAGTCGTGAGGATCCTGTAAGTTTTGTTCTCTTCATGCGTCGTGAAGACGCATGAGTGGGTCTTCCCAAATGGATCATAATTCCAACGGCGAAGACCGGCCGCTGGACTGTTGATTACGATAGGGTATGGGTATGATGAGAATTATTTGAGCCCGTGGATTGTATACGGTAGTCAGTTCGGGGACCAACCGTAGGGCTGGGGGAATTTAGGAAAATTGGATTTTGGTTAGCGTCTGCATCGCTGCACTGGAATATGGTACCAGGAGCGACTCATCGTTCACCATTAGGACATTCAGAGTTTGGTTGGCGTTTGCATCGCTGCACTGGAATATGGTACCAGGAGCGACTCATCATTCACCGTTGGGGATTTGAGTTTTGGTTGGCGTCTGCATCGCTGCACTGGAATATGGTACCAGGAGCAACTCATCATTTGCCATTTGGATATTCGTAGATTTGTGTTTTGGACGGCGTCTGCATCGCTGCACCGGAATATGGTACCAGGAGCGACTCATCATTCTCCATTTTTTTTACCACGATTGCTCTATCATTTCAGCTTTTCTTTTCGCGAAGGTCGCGAATGACCTATCATTTAGGCTATTTATTCGCAGTCGCCCCAATCATTTCGGCTTTATTTTCATCTTTATTTTTACTCGCTGATTTTTATTGCGAGTTGCCCCATCATTTCAGCTTTTTTTTATTTTTTATTTACACATTTTTACATCCCCGGTTTAACGACTTAGAGGTCGATTGTTCCCAGTTTGGTGGTCAGCTGTTCCTACTTTAACGACGTGGTGGTCAATTATTCCTAGTTTAACGACGTGGTGGTCAACTGTTTTTAGAGAAAAGAAATGTCTAAGAGAATCAGTTTCACGAAGGACTTCGGTCTCCGTTTGTATGAAATTGGTGGTCGCAGCTTGACCGTTTGTTAACACGCCTTTAGTCAGTTCTATCTCTCCTGCCTTGTATTGCTTTTTGACCCAATCTTTGAAGACGAAGCAATCCTCAATGGCATGACCTATCACTTTGTGATAAGGGCAGTATTTGGGGTCGTCGGTCATATTCGCTTCTTGCGGTCTTTTTGATTCTGGCAATTATAGACCGTTTCTTAGGGCGTCCTTGAATATCTTGTGGACTTTGTCCCTTCTGAAGAAATAGACTTTATCCAGCTTCTCTTTCAGTGGAGATCTCCTCCCTCTTCGAACACTGGATTCTGAGGCTGGTTGGCATTAGGCCCGCTCATCCCTCGCCTATTTCGGTTAGCCGAAGTGTTAAAAGATTCAACATCGTCAGAATTTTCGCCTTTGCAATTATCGTCTTTTCGGTTTCTCCAGGACCTATTGCTATTTTGGGAATCAGATGAAAACTCCTGTTTTGAGCGCTCCAACATCTGAACTTTCCTGGTCAGCTCCTGGAATGTTTTATTGGCGGTTGAAAGAAACGGGGTCATCCAATTATTGAGATTTCCGATGAGGAGGCTGACAGATTGGTCCTATTCTATTGGCGGTTCACATTTGACTGAGAGATTGCGCCATCGGGTTATAAAATCTGTGTTGCTTTCGTTGTTGGTTCGTTTAGTCCTTACGAGGTCGGCAATGGTGATCTTATCACTGACACTCATGAACTTTTTTCGGAATAGAGATTCCATTTGGACGAAAGTAGTAACGAAGCCATCCGGTATGCTCGCGTACCAGTCGAAAGCGACATCGGTCAAGCTATTAATGAACTGGCGTATGAGAAGCGCATTGTTGTCCCCAGTATTCCTACATAAGGCTTTAAAATGAGGGATGTGCTGATTTGCATTTCCCGTCCCATCGAATCTTCCGAATTTAGGGATGACATAGCCGCTAGGAAATTCTACCGGATCATATTGAGCAGGATATGGTCTCCCACTACTGCTGATATCTTTTTGCGCTTCGGCTTCGGCTACTAATGTTTTGACTTTGTTGGCAACCAAATCCATGATTTGATCTTGAGTTAGCGAGATACCGTCATCGGTAGCCAAGATATTTCCCGAGATAGGATGCGACTGACTTTCATGCGGTCCGCCCACCTTTGGATTTGAGGGAATAGGCGTCGGCTGTCTCGGGATACCGTTTCCCGGTTCATGAGCAGAGCCATGTGCTTGATTGAGCGGCTGAGAGGAAAGTTGGGCCATGAGCTGTAAGACGACGTTTGTCAAGTCGTCAATATTTTATTAGAGCTTGGCCATCTCCTTGTATTTGTTTTTGAGCTGCTTTCGGAGCTCCTGGAGAAGTTGCTGCTCTGCGGTCTTAGGATGGAAAGTTGGCTCATCTTCGCTTTCCGAGCCCGACTCCTCATGAACTGAGGGCTCTCTCTGCTTATCAGCCTCACTGGAAGGGTCTTCATTACCTTCCAGAGGAGGCTGGTCTTGGAATGTGGCAGCCATATTCACACCAGATTGGATTTGAGATGTAGTAGCCCCGTCCTTGCTCTTGTTGCGCATGCCCACCATGTAGACAGTATGGACCACATATCCAGTCGTCTCTTTATCTTTGGCAGGGTGACCCTGTTCATGGAACCTCATGAAGTTCAGTATAGCATGAGTCCTAGCCCTTTTGTTCGCTCTATATCTAAGTCTTTTCTATCTTAGCTTCTCGATTTTGAGGGCTTGGCGGGCATCCGTCATCCAGGAAGCCATCGTGAGCCGATTAACGGGGAGCTTAAAGAAGATACCCAATTGAGCAGTTGTCAGGGATGCCATTGGAGCTTGCCTGAGATGCATTGTTGCTTTGTTGGTGTTGATGGCCTTGCCCCTAGCTGAGGCCAAGGAAATTCGTTCAAACATCAACTTGCATTTGGGTAGTGGTGTCCTCGAGATCACCACATTTGGCATCTTGCCTTTCGAGGCCGGTTTATCTGTTACCGGAGCTTGAGGAGATGGGATGGCGTTAGCTGACACGAACAGAATAGATCCAAATGGTAGCGGTGGTTCCTCCCATTGTCGCCCGAGACTGGCCGGGAGGACCGTCCTGGCATCCATCTTCATCATGTAGGAGATGAGAGCTGTGTCGAGAGCTGAGATGATCCTTAGAGACATTTTGTTGCATCTGGAGATTGCAATTTCAAATTGTTAACCTACACAAAGAAGCATGATTTCAGTACAGGCAATCAATGTATATGTTGATTGAGTTCGCATGGATATTTAACCCGAAATAAGGCGTGAGAAATCCCATTGTCCCACCAGGCATGCCAGAATCTGTAGGATGTTTTTCGTCACCCCATTGAGATGGGAATAGCGTGCGCTTGTCAGGCACATTACAGATTCCCCCTGCCTAGGGTAGGCTGGGGTTTATTGATTGTAGGGATCCGAATCTCCGGTAGCCGCGGACTAAGCTTACGTTAATTACCCCCACCTTTGGAACGAGAAAACCTCCGATTGACGGGTCAAACAGGTCATGCGAACTCAATGTTCAGTGTTGTGTTTTGAATGGATTTTGGATATATCGGGGGCCCCGTAGAGTTTTTACGGAGGTCCCGCTACCCGGATAGCAGGCTGGGGGTCAAGGGGCTAGCAGCCCCCTTACGAGGTGCAGGGCAGCACCCTGTTAAAAAAAATTCTAACAGGGACAGTGTCGTGGAGTGTGTGTGTATCTATATATATACATATATACATATATATAAGAAGGAGAAAAAGTGTCAAAAGGACGCGTGGGGGCAAGCGCCTCACGTGCGTGGCACACAGGTGCTGGGCACAGGCGCCTCACGTGCTTGGCACGCGGGCGCTGGGCTCCGGCGCCCACGTGCTTGGAATGCGGGCACTGGGCGTCGGCGCCCCATGTGCATGGCACGCGGGCGCTGGGCGCTGGCGCCCCACGTGCATGGCACGCGGGCGCTGGGCGTCAACAGGAAAAGGGACTTGGTCCCTGCACTGGGAGCTGTGCTCCCGATTTGACTTATGAAGTTGAACTCCTGATAGAGAGTGGACTTAGCCACTGCACTGGGAGTTGTACTCCCAAAAAGAAATATTTATTATTTTGTGTGTGTGTGTGTGTATTTGAGGAGTTAAACTGCTAAGATATTTTTGGAGCTGATGTATGGGGCTTCTCCCTTGAGCCCTGGATCTTCTCCAAAGTGGGATTTTTGGAGATGGGTCTCCTTCTTCTTCCCCTCTGTTGGCCGGATCTTGGATGAAAGGGGGTGAGATTTAAAATCTCCCCTTTTTGAGATCTGATGGAAAATTTGAGTTCCCCTTTGTGGGTTTTGTGGTGCAAAACTATTTATTTTTGGAAAAGAAGAGTAAAACTCTTGATTTAATTCAAAAAAAGGAGAAGTTTTAAAACCTTGAGGAAGGAGAAGAAGGCACAAAAACCCTATATTTTGAGGGGAATGAAAAAATCTTCTTTATTTCATCATCATGTTACCTTATATAGGCTAACACATTTACATATAGCCCCTTGGGCTTTACAAAATGGCATTTTGCCCATCCCATGTCTTATGTGCTCATTTCTTTTGCACATAAGCTATGGGCTTTACAGAAATTTGGCTTTATGCCCATTTTCTTACATTCATGCATAAAAAAGGACATCAAAATTATTTATTACATGATTTTTTATTTCGACATGGGAGGTTGGCCGTGGGGCTCGACTTGGGCATGGGCCCACTTGCTTGGGCTTGGGCCCGCTTACCTGAGGTTGACCTTGACTTTGACCCGGTGAACTGGGGTGCAAGTTTTGACCCCGGCACTTGTTTGTTGGAAATTATTTTACACCTGGCTTCAATTAGACATAACTCCTAGCTCTGATGTTCAAATTGAGAAAACTCAAGTTTTTGGGACATCTACGGAGAAAAGGCTATAATTTTCTCCTAAGTTAATTTCCCTGAAAACTGACGGAAACCATCTTGAAACACGTTTTAAAAATGTGTTGAATCTAGATAATGGCAAGAACTATTTGCGTGGTTGTAGTAAAATAGACATAACTCCCTACTTGATTATCACAATATGGATTTTCTTATTGGAAATCGTTCACAACACCCTGCCTCTTAATTTTTGTTTTATATGCGAAATTATAAACTGAACATAAACTTCCCGAAAATACAAAATACCACTAGTGCATGCATTCTGAAATCTGCACAGGCTTGCTCTACGCAGCGTTAAGAAAACACCCGTAACTCTCTCACCAGGAACTCGATTGAGGCAAACTCGGTATCGTAATTTACAAGACACTCTGAACTACAACTTATTTCCTGTGTAAGATTCCAAATTTCAAACCAAAACTACTCTTTTCTGCATGTGAACTTATGATTGATTTATGGCCTCTGTGATGATTGTATATTTATGCTACGTGAATATATAAATGCTTTGTATTATATCATGAACTTGATATGACTCCATGTATACATGTAACCATGGACCTGTATTGATCTGTAAATAGTTTGACTCTTTGAATACCTGACTCCGTGATTGCTTATGTCTTGAACCTGTATTACATCTATGATTAGTTTGATCAATATTTGCCGGGGGTGTTGGGGTAGTTAAGGATGAGTAGTTCAGCTGTTTCGAAGTCCCATGCCTGTAATCTTGTACTCATGTACTCCTGTAATCATGTATAAATTCTCATAAAGTGGTTGAACACCATACATTAACTTACGTTATAAATGGTCATAACCGATATTTACCGGGGGTGTTGAGAGTTGAGAATGTGTCATCCAGTTGTGTCGGGGTTTCCGCATTCCTATACTCTACCATCTTATATAAAAATAAACCCACGACGCAGTTGGATGCCATGCCTTAACTTGCGTTAGGATAGAAAACCTATACATTAAAGATACTATCATCTTCCTGTATTCCTGACATGTTCTATGCATACTTGTATATGAATTTCCAGACATCTATTGTCATTGTTTATATGTACCATCATATGTTTGATCACCATACCTTGTTATTTGTTTATGATCTGTTTTCTTTTCTATGATAGTATGTTAAATCCCCGACATGTATCATCATGTCTATGCTAATGTCATATTCTTCATTAACATGCGTTCATAGTACAATATTTTGTTTTATTATTGTTTCCTCTTGTCTACGTTACCTTCTTTTATGTCTTTAGTTATTAAACGTATGCCTTACTGTTTTCATGTAATGTATTACCGTCTCTTAAATGTTTACATTATACGTTTTTCAAATATAAATTTTTTTATAATGAGGGACCTATCAGGCACAAGTTCGTTGAAAGACATTCATTTTTCTTGTTTTCTTTCCTCTTGAGAATGTCTGTTAGGAGGTACAGATAATGAGACTCGGTACATGATCGAGCCGAGTGAGGGGGAGTTTGTCAATTAACTTCACAGCAAATTCTTGGTCCCTTCCCGATATGCTCTATTTCGAGGATCTTCACAGCCTTTATGTCTTTTATTTATCTTTTAACACTTATGTCCGCTTGGAATAAACTTGTAATAATTATTGTTGGATTTATTTGTTCAATATTCCTTTTTCTTATGCTTTAAATTCTTGTATTATTTTTCCTATTACTGCTTAACGTTTAGCGTCTTCATATCGGGAAGGAGTGCTTCTCAGTATGAATACATCGCGGGCTTGTCAGCTCTCACTCCTCGTCTTTTAGAAAGTGGGGCATAACAGCTTTAGTCATGGAGAGCGATTGTTCTACTTGCGGTATATGTGAGTGTGGGTCGTCTAAACCTTGCAATTGCTCTCTTTTACCTACGGCCGGTACTGCCCTTGATGTCTCCGTCAGGGTTCGTACTTAAGCTGCGACGATTTCCAGGGTTCCTGTTAGGTCTGTAATCTAACCTCGCATGTCCTGGTATTAGAGATTTTGTTTCTGACCATGATGTCTCGAATCTTCCAAAGAAGTTTCATTGTTATCGTCGCTATCTTCTAACATGTTATGTTCTGATGGAGGTGGAAGGTTTCCCGACGCCTCACCTTCGTTTGTCTGAACTGCTGTGTACGAATGTGTTTGCGTAGGGATTCCTCCTGAGGGAATCACTCTGTTACGCAAAGCTATCCCTGGTGGGTTACCTTCACTTTGAACGTGAGCCACCATCCAACAAGTATGGATCCTTGAAGAAGGAACTCACGTCCTAGGAGCCATCAGCCTTTCATGGAATGGACGGTTCTTAGAGACTACTAATCGGAGCTATGGCTCTTCCAAAAGCCTCTTCAATATTTGTCGTTCCTCACGGTAGAACGTTCAGGGAGAAACAGTCCTCTGGAGGGTCTTTTCCCGTTTGCAGGCGATGTAGATCTTTAGGTTGGCTGTCTTTCCGCGGCGACTGTTAGGTTCTCTGTCGAACGTTGAGGCGTCTATCTGGATTAAGAGCCTTTGGAAAGGTGATTGGCTCAAAAAAGTATGTCTATTTATGTTCCTAAATACCACAATCAATAACGGTGTCGCAATTGCTAGACGATAGTGAGTACAAGTTGTCCACAGGAAAATGATGAATTACTTATCTTGTTTTAGACGAATTGATAAAGAAAGGTGGGATTTTTATCGTTTTATACTAGGAAGATTTGAAAATTTATAAGAGAAGAGCTTGTAGGGTTTATAGGATTTAGTAGTTAATCGATGGAGTTTTAAAAATAATTCTTTTTATCTTTTAATTATTTAATACTAGAGAAATAGCAATGAATGTGGATTAGGGTTCTTGGAGGGATTAGGGTTTCCCTGTACTGACCCCTGTCCTTCCATTGATCTCTATTTATCTCAAGCTCTTAAAAAAGAAAGTATTAACGAATCTCAAATCGTGCTCGTGACTATCATGAATTGATAGCACGCCCGATAAGAGGGTTAATATTCATTTTGCTAAAATTTATAAAAATTAAAACTTAAAAACAAGTTAATGATCTTGATCATCCATTATACTACCCTATCCTACAAACCCTAACAAGCGAGAATTTACTCGCTCGTTGAGATAAAAGAAGTAAATAAAGAAAGATTAAAAATTGATGAACCCATAAGAAATAACAAGATTAAAATTGCGGAAAGAAATTGCTTAAAGTAAATGCAGAAAGTAATTGCGGAAAGTAAATGCGACAAAATTATATTAAAAAAAAAAAAACTACCTTCTATTGAATAAAACTATTTCATTACAGAAGTTGCTCGCTGAAAAAACTAAATTACAAAACCCTAGTTTTCTCGAGATATCTAGATTGCTTGATCGGTAGATCAGTCCATTGATAGTTCGATCCCCCTCATTCTAATTGCTCACGGTCATTTATATAGGATCTAGAACTTGAAACCCTAGACATCATATTGAAGTGTGTGCAAAGAAGATCAAGCCCCTGAATTTTTATATCTAACGGCCACAAAACGACCGCGGAACCGCCGCCCTTTACACCCTTTAGCCACGGTTCCGCCGCCTTCTGGTAAGTTTGCGTCTCCGGATTTCTCGTGCCTTGCTCTCTCGATATTTGGAAATATTTCTGATAAAAATATTCTGAAAATATCTCTTTCTCTCTGTTGTTGCGAGATTTTTCAATTTGCTCCTAACATTCGGCAGATTTGGTTTGGTAATTCGATTTGATATGGATCTTCTACTTATATTTCAGACCGGAACTAATTTATTATAATACATGCATAATATCTCAAATCAAATTGTTAGTAGTATTTGTTTTATTTGATATAATATTCCAACCAATTAATGATATCTTAACAATATTAGTTAAGAATATTTGATATGACATGGTATGCATATTTTAATAATTAATAATATCATGGATATATGCATAATTCCACAATTATATTAACTATAAATTAAGAAACATATGACAATAATCTTTTTACAAATAAACCCACATATGTTCTTTATTTATAATTAACACCTTTTAGTAATTAAAAATAATAGGGAAAATGACCGTAAAAATATGCAATAAATTTGACTGATCAAATACCCCTAAACTTATCTCTCATCGTCCCGAGCAAACTATTTTATTTTCACAGAAAAAGAAAAACCTAGCACACTTTCGTAGGCAACAAGATTGCACTTAGCTCGTGCAACAAACCTTTAAATCTCTAGGTTTTCCTAGTAGGAGGAGTGTTATCTCCTGAGGGGTTTCAGCAAATTACAACCACAAAATTTAGAAATTAAAGGAAAGAAGACGAAAATTACATGCAAAGATAAGAAACATATAAAAGAAAAAACTTGAAAAGAAGATTTTCAAACTACATTACCTTTTTAGTTGTCATGAACCATATCTTAATGGTCTTGAAAAGATGTCAGAAATCACATCATCCCTCAATAAAACATCGTCTTTAGTCTTCCTCCCTACCATTCTCCAAATATCGATCATATACCACTACGTGTGTGTAAAAGTCATCCCTGCACTTGGAGAATTCAATTCAATCTATCATACCATTTGTCCATATTCCTTAGTACTTTTTAGTCGGTGATGTTTTAAATGAATTTGCTCACACATTCTTCATGTGACCGTTAATACTTCTTGAGGAACTAACTAACCGATTACCGAATTTGCTCACTTATTAAGGTGTAATTAGCAATATCCTAGTCTTGCAACACTTAAGTCTTAGCAGTGACTCTCAAACCAGTTGGTCTAAGGCACTAGATGATAAAACACTCTCGCTATATTTTTTTTATACTGCCTTAAGTAATTACAAAACCAGTGTTCATTTTTCTGCACCATTTATCTTTTGTTAATTTATATTTTTTTCCTTCATACTAAGGCTTCTAAGCAAGAGTATTTCAAGGTATTCTCTACTATCCCGAGTTTCAAGATGTGTTCAAGTTCATATAGTAGGGTATCAACGTTCAGAATCTTGGACACAAGAATAGAGACTATTTTTCAGACTTATTTCTATCTACAAATTAGTGACTTCTTCATTTTACTAACCCTTGGGACAACAGCTCATGACTACGTATTACTAGTTTTGTTCTAAAATATCTAATTTTCTTAGATCTCTTCCTTTCTTTCATATGTATTTTTCACTTTCTAAATTTTATTTTCAAAATTTATGCAATGCAATGTTTACATATGATGCGTACAAATCATCCATGCAAACCATCCCCCCAAACTTGTTTACAGCAGTGTCCTCACTGATGTTGTCCTGTAAGCTCAAAACCTGAAGACTAGAAAGAACAGTTCAAGAAGATGGTATAAAGAAGGGGTCAAGAGTGAATGACAGTAAAATCCTCCCCCAAACTTGTTCTTGACTCACAATCGTGCAAAAATTTCCTTTCTTTCAAGAGCCATTTTAAAAATATTTTTCTTCTTCCCTCCCCCCCCCTCCAAAAAAAAAATTGGTTAAAACAGTGTTTTCATTACTAAACATTGAAATTCAATATAAGAGGGGGGTAAATATTATCGGTCTACACAAAGATTTACAAAGAGCAAAAGCTAAAACCAACCATTCAAATATTTTATCAAGGTAACACCATGGTTGGTGAAAGATCGTGTAACGGATAGACATGATGAAGACTCAAGACTGTATAAAAATAGAGGTTGTATCATGTCTCAAGTAGAAGAAACAAAAATGAGAGCAACGATAAGAGATGATGTAGGGGGAAAATAAGAAGTGTAATCGAAAGGTTTTATGTCTCGGTTGGTGAAGACGAAAAAGTGAATGTGAATGAAAACAAGAATGTGAATGATAAGGAATGGGTGGAATAGTCGCATTCTCATATGTGATAAGAAGAAGGGGGTGGTTCAACTTCTTCGGCCTCAAAGGAAGGTGCACGAGTTTCCAGTGGAAGTTGATTCATCACAGCATCCAAGTTTTCAAGGAACGTGATTTCTTTGGCGAAAATACTTTCAAAACTTTCATTGATATTCCAATTGATGATCTTATCAGAAAGAAAGGAATCTTTATCTATATCAGTGGAATAGACAGATCCACTAAAAAGGTTGAAAGTTTCAAGGTCAATATGTTGCGCAGTAGAATTCAAAACACTCGATTTGTCAGAAATTATAGAGGCAGGAGATTCGAAAAGCTTGTCTACCTTATCCTTAAAAGAGTCTAAATTAAGTGGTCTTTCAAGAATCATAGAACTTGAAATATCGGAGTGTGGTTCATCAAACCTCGGTGGAAGTGAAAGAAGATGAGAAGAACCAAAGAAAGTATATAATGAAATGGGTAAACGAACTTGGGTGTCGAGTATTATTGAACTAGATGTGGGAGATGAAGGCTGAATATCATTTTGCATATCAGATAGGTTGGTGGTAAGAATAGGATCAGTTAAATATACAGGAAGATGTTCACATTCAATGGAAGGGACATGATGGGTCGGGGAATCCAACTCATCCAACATAGTGAGTTCATCTTCAAAGATATTCTCAACACCGATCTTACTAGTACCTTTAGTCAAATCAAACGAATAGTTATTTAAAAATTCATCAATTATATTATCCTCAATTGATGGATCACTAGGTTTACTTGATGGAATTGGAAAGTTTGAAATGTCTAGTTTAGTCGGATAAGGATCGGTTTGATTTGGAATGGTGTAAGGGTCTCTTTCACACTCATGATTGGAAAAGTAATGTTATTCTCGAGTACTTCATCAATTAGATTATTAAGCGGTTGATCATCAAATACATTCGGTTGGGGTTCAGGATTGAAGGTGTCAAGATCAAAAGAATTGGTTCTAGTTTGACTTGAAGAGATCCCTGGTTCTTTCTGACTACTCAATTCCAACTCTACTGCAAGACTAGACATGGTTTGTGAAGAAGTTTCAATGAAGGATTCTCTTTGAACCGTGGAACTTCCTAATTGATGTTCAGAAGCACTATCTAGATAAGGTGTAACAGTGAGTATGGTTGGAATGTGTTTAATTGTTGGCTACGGGCGAGTTCAATGTGTTCTACAATAGAAATGGATTTACGAATTGCCACATTAGCCTCAAAAGAAGTATCAACATGAGAGAGTGAAAGTTTGGTACTGTTGATAAAAGTTAGATGGTTGTATCCAATTTTCATAAACAGGATTAGGATTAACATTATGATATGAAGAAGATTGATTGAATTGTTGGCGACTGGCTTTTGCAATTTGCTCAGCAATGGTCATGAGTGTAAAAGATGCAATATTTGCCTCAAAAGGAGTATCAACATTTTCATATGGAAATGATTGTAATTGTTGTCCTAACGGTTTTGGAGCAATGAAAGGTATGAAACATTGGCCACGGGCTTTCGCAATATGCTCGGCAATGGACATGGGTTTAGAAGTTGCCTTGCTAGCCTTAAAAGGATTATCAACATAAGAAGTTATTGAATTTTGACATGGTTGATAGGAATTTGAGTGGGTGTCCAACTGTTATTTCTAGAGCCCTCTATCCTATTCCTTAAAGAAATGGTAGGGTCGGAAGTTCTACCAAAGCAATAACGATATAAAGAAATATCTGGTTATGTGTAGTAAAGCTCGCGAAAAGTTGGTCGGTTTGGGTTACCCATCATAAGAGGATGAAAAGAATTGGATGGTGAAATGGTAATTTTGTTTTTAAGCCCTTTTTTAGATTTTAGAAATTGTGTTGCTTGGAAAGAGGGACTCGACTCAACCAATCACAAACGTGCACAAACAATCCCTAGAGCTAGGATCATCTAGGTCAAATCATTAGACCGCTCCTAGACTTCCAAAGAACAAGATGTAGGATAAATTCTCTATCATCTCCTTTTCAATCTTGCAGCCAGGTAAGTGGGAGGTATCCGCTATACGAATCACCGAAAAAGCGGGCCTAATTAAGTAAACCACTTTCCTTAGTCACACTTGCCTTAGACACCATAAGAAAAATACGGAAAAGCAATAGATTACCCAGGACCCTCCCTTATCCTAATTGAGCACGATTGTCCTTAGAGACATGGTCTAGATATTTTTTATTAATGTAGGGTGATACGTATGCTTGTTTGTGATTTGTGGGGCCTAGGAAGAGCGATGAAATCCCTACCTAATCTGAATTTAGGTTTCTTGCCTTTTACTGTCCGTTTTAAATATACAAAACAAACTAAAATCTAAAACACGCAAAAAGATTTTTTAGCGGCGTTGTTTGCAAAAAATCCTGCAAGTAAAAATAGTTTATTAGATCTTCAGAAAAGATAGGAAGATGATAAAATAGTACCAGAAAGATTTAAGGGCCTAACTCCCCAAGATGGCCGCGCTTCCGCCGTCTTATGATGGAGTCTCATCTCCAAAAAATTTCACAACATTCCAATGCTTCTCTGCTCCTATTTGACAATCTCTGAATCTCTGTTGGTTCAATCCAAGTGCTCCAGATTTCTCGCAAAACTCGCACAAGAATCATTAAAAACACAAGATGTGGTTTTTATTTTTATTTTTTCTGGTTTTTGTTTAGAAATCAACTCGAATAACAAGAAAAATATTACGACTGTTTTCCCGGCAACGGCGCCATTTGATTGGTTCGAAAAAGTGTGTCTATGTATGTTCCTAAACACCATAATCAATAATGGTGTCATAATGCCAGCCGATAGTGAGTACAGATCGTACACAGGGAAATGGTGAATTACTTATCTTGTTTTAGACGAGTTGATAAAGAAAGGTTGGATTTTTATCATTTTATACTAGGAATTTGAAAAGTTTATATGAGAAAGGCTTGTAGGGTTTATAGGATTTAGTAGTTAATGGATAGAGTTTTAAAAATAATTATTTTTATCTTTTAATTATTTAATACTAGAGAAATAGCGATAAATGTGGATTAGGATTCTTGGAGGGAATTAGGGTTTCCCTCTAATGATCCATGTCCTTCTATTGATCCATATTTATCTCAAGCCCTAAACAAAGCAAGTATTAATGAATCTCAAATCCTGGTCGTGACTATCGTGAATTGATAGCACTCCCGATAAGAGGGTTAATATTCATTTTACTAAAGTTTATAAAATTTAAAACTTCAAAAGAAGTTAATGATCTTGATCATCCATTATACTATCATATCCTACAAACCCTATCAAGCGAGAATATACTCGTTCGTGGAGATCAACTACGTAAAGGAAAGGTGGAAGAATACGGAACCCATAAGTTAAACAAAAATTAAAATTGTGGAAAGTAAATGCAGAAAGTAAATGCGGAAAGTAAATGCGACAAAATTAAAAGAAAGAACTACTTTTTATTGAATAAACTATTGCATTACAGAAGTTGCTCGCCGAAAAAGTAAATTACAACCCTAATTTTCTCTAAATTACTTGATCGGTAGATCAGTCGATTGATTAGGGGATGATGATAGATAGATAGCACTCGATCCTTTTATAAACTCTAGAACTTGAAACCCTAGACGTCATATTGAAGTGTGTGTAAAGACGATCAATCCCCTGAAGTTTCATATCCTACGGCCACCAAAGAACCGCGGAACCGCCGCCTTTTACCCCTAACGGCCGCGGATCCACCGCCTTCTGATGAGTTTGCGTCTCCAGATTCTTCGTGCCTTCTTCTCTCGATATTTGGAGATCTTTCTGATAAAAATATTCTGAAAATATTTTTTTCTCTACCGTTGTGAAATTCTTCAAATTGATCCTAACATTTGGCAGATTTAGTTTGGTAATTCGATTTGATGTGGATCTCCTACTTATATTTCAGAACGGGACTGATTTATTATAATACCTACACAATATCTCAAATCAAATTATTAGTAGCATTTTTTATTTGAGATAATGTTCCAACCAATTAAATGATATGATATCTTAACAATATTGGTTAAGAATATTTGATATGCATATTTTAATAATTAATAATCTCATGGATATTTTATTTAATTATGATATATATATATATTCCCCTATTATATTAATTATAAATTAATAAAAAAATGACACTAATCTTTTTATAAATAAACCCGCATATGTTCGTAAATTACAAATAATACATTTTAGTAATTAATAGTAGTAGGGAAAATGACCGTACAAATGTGCAATAAATATGACTAATCAAGCGGTGAGAAAGAACTCAGGGGCATCATTGGTATTTGGCAGTGATCCTCTTCGTTTTTAGGGGCTTCTAGGATTACTTTGGCCCGTTTTGCTGCTCGGCGCCCACTATTCCGGGATCTTCTTTGACCAGAGGAAGAAGGGTGGTTGAAGCGGTCATCAGCGAACATGGCGTCGTTATGGTCGTTAGGGGTCTATACTTTAGTCACAGGATATACCAACCTCTCGAACGTTGATTTTATTTTAGATCCAGTCATGGGAAAAGGGAAAGCGATAGGTTGTCCTCTGTAGATCATAGTAGCGTCGGAGATGAACATCTCCCCATTATGTATATAACGAGATGACCTTCGAGTTGTTGGGCGGGGAACCGTCTTGAGTGAAGTAGTGGTTATCTTAGTCACTTCTTTGCCCCAGTCTTGGATAACTGCTGGCGCATCTGGAGTGAGGGCATCGTTAATGGTTTTGAACGGACACCTTTTTGGGTCGAAACCTCATGCCAGTAGCTGGGAACGAGATGGTTGGACTGCCCCCGTGATCAAGACCTTGTATTTTGCTATCTTAGAGGTGGCCATTAGATCTTCAGCAGTGGGTGAATTGAATGCCATGATTGGTAGTGATGTCTCATACAAAGGAAATCATCGCAACATTAGGACCACTTTTGTTCACGAAACGGGCTTGAAGTGATATATAGCGTCGTATATTGACCCTCAAAAGGTCCCGTAATGTCACATTAGTGGTATAAGGACCAGGTCCTCTTTCGGGACTCGGGAGGTCCGTGTCACAATGAATATTTATTTTTCCAATCTCTTTGCCAAGACTCGTCAACCGGGGACACCGGGACGAGGCGGCCAAATGATGTGATTCAAACTGGCTCGGGTGGAGTTAGCAAATGTCCCCAACGGAATCGCCAATCTTTTGTTCACCCATTTTTTAAGCCCGTAATGTGCAAACGTTCAGAACGAGCGAGGTGTGAAACAAAAGCGAAGTTGTGAGGGCAGTAGCCTTCTTTCGAAGGATTTGGATTTTTCAGCCAAGAAATTAGGGGTTTGACACTCCTGATAAGCGCAAGCACTTACCGTTAATTACTCCCTATTGGTCTCGGGTCAAGCTCTGACCGGGATATCTGGGAATCACATCGTATAATCATATAGCAAAAAGGAAGGAAAATAAATACTCAAAGAAGCTCAAATTTATTGAATAACTTTCATCGTTTACATTGTTCTCCCATACAGTTACATATCTTGTTTGTAAACTACACATTATACAAGTAGAGGGTGTCATAAACCTGGTAGAACGAGTTTTTTCAAAGAATAGGGTGGATCCCCTACTCACGGGGTATCCACCGGTCATTCAAAGGGATCAGATATCCTGTCCATGGGTATCCGCCGGTCTCTTATAGGAGGGGCAGGGATCTCATTTTGGGGATTCTTCAGTGATTTTGTTTTGTTAATTTGTTGAGTTATTTTGGTTCCATATGCGGAGAATGGGGTTTCCTCTCATTCTCGAGATTTAGTCCTTTCAGAGTCACAAATCTATTTTCAGTATTTCGGCTACATAGACCCACTTCACGGCTTTGTTTGAAACTTGTCATTTAGGACTTATTTCAGAAAGTTAGCTTTTTGGCTTATTTCCCATGCCATGAAGAAGTAGGCTACCCCAATTTGTATAGAAAGGAACGTGGATTTTCCTCCGGGTTCCGGCCACGAAGAACACACTTTTTTATAAGGACTCGTTTGAGTTTTCTTTAATGGTCTATTTCGGGCCAAGAGATACTGGATGTCGTAAAGGGATAAGCTTGTTTTTCTTTTCTTTTTTCTGAAGTTCTCACCTTGTTTTTCTTTGAAATATTGTGGGAAATCGTAGGTAGAAAGATCCTTGGATTCTTTCTAACTATTGAGATTTAAATCTTCTGTTGGATTTTTCTTGTGATTGTAAGTTGGAATTTTTGGAACCTTGGAACTTCTTTTTCACTTGCTATGGGGCTTGTTTTTTATAGGGTAATTGTCATAATGAATACCCTACTCCTTTATACTTGTAAAAGTACATTTAGAGGCACTAAAATGGGGTACTTTATCTTGTGAACGGCGCCCCTCCTATTGTACTTGCATGGCGGTGAGTCCTGTCAGAGAGATACCTGCCGCCTTATTTTTGGTAGGCACCCCAAAGGCAGCCGCCTTTGCTTAGCATGGGCGGACACCCCCTTGAAGCGAGTGCCTGACTTTGGAACGCTCGCTTAGGGTGCCCACCGGTGAGGAAGCCAATATTTTCTTGGTCATCGCTCTCAGGAATCTCCTTTATTGCATGGCACGCCTTATTTTCAGACCTGTTGACTGCTTTTCTTCGTTTTAAATGGGGGAGTGCCTCCCTTCCCCTTCATTTCCTCAAGGATCCATGTCGGATATCGAGTCCGTCGGTTCTTCTCAACCGAAGATGATCCCATCAGGGAAATTGTTCCTCTCGACACCGTTCATCTCTTTTACTAGGATTTTAGCGAAGCCTGGTGTAAGGGATTTTTGGCCCAGCTAGAGGGTCACGTTGGGAATGTCCTCCCGTTGCCTTCTTGGTTGCTGGTTTTGATTTTCTCTTCTATCCTCCATGTTATTCCAGATACCCTGTCGTGATGACCCATCAGATACTTTATGATGCTGAAGAGAAGATTTGATCCATTCATGGAGCGGGTTTGATTGAGAGATGGCTGAGGGATCATTACCTCCGGATGTTGAGTCATATCTTTCGGAAGCGGACGTTTTTGTTCGGTGTCCCTATGGTGCCTGGTGTTGTTAGAGGTCCAGAGACGCTTCGTTTAGAGCATTTTCTTGAACAGTTAGAAGAGACTGGGAGTATCTTTTTGTACGCACGTCTTCCTAAAAATGTACCTGACCTTAGTTATTAATGAGATTATTTCATTATCTTTTTCTTGTCTTTGGAAATGATGTCCATATCATTTTGTCTTGTTTTATTTGCCCGTTTAGGAATCTTGGAATTTTGGGGGCGGATATCCTATTCAAGGATATTCGCCGCTCCCTTTTTAGTGGGGCGGATACTCCCTTTTTAGTCCTTTTTCTTAAAATCTAGGTTTTTATATGTTCAAAAAGTAAAATAGAAAAAGGAGGAACTTACAAAAAAGAAGAACTTAATCTCTTATATCAAGTCACAACGTGGTAGAGGGAGCCTTGAAAATTGATTTCAAGACTTCCGATGATGGTTGATGGGCCCGTCTCCTTCGCTTGGTTCCTTTTAAGGATGGGAGATATATAAAAAAAATTATAGATGAGAGAAAGAAAAGAGACAGAGAAAAGGATGAATTAAAAATTAGGATTTGAAAGTTCTATAGTTTATATATAGAACCATGGATAAAGGTTTTATAGACCAAAGGTTAGGATTAAATTGGACTATATCCAACGGCTCAGGGGTTCTTAAAGAAAAGAGTTCTAATAAACATATATATATATATATATATGAATATGCTAGAAAAATAAATTTTTGAGTCTGATAAAAAAAATTTATATAACCACATATATCTTATCATAAATCCTAACAATTCAAATATATTATAATTTTGTAGTATATTTAAATTTTAAAGACTTTGGATTATCCAAATCCTAAATTGTATCTCAACATATATTCCTTCTCTCTTTAAAATACTACTAAATATTTTTATTCTTTTGAAAAAATTCTTTTCTCTAATAAAAATTTTCTTTTCAAAAATCTAATAAGATAAAATAAAAAAACTATTTTTTTCTCTTTTAAAAACATGATTTTATAATGCAAAATAATGAAAATAAGGAATTAAATAATTTGAAGAGGTTTAGGTTTGAACTCGAGACCTGTGGAATAACAATGTAAGATGATAATCAATAAATACAAAAATGTAACATGTATCTAAATAGAAAGAAAATTAATTTATATACAATTAATTCAATGAAAAGGGATTTATTAAAGAAGAAAAATTATAGAGAAAGTACATGGATTTTGCGGTTGTTACAAGTACGGTTACTGAATTTATGAGGTATTCTATTTAGAATATAACATGCGGATAAAAGGGCTTTTCCCCACAAATTCTTAGGAACATTGGAACTTAGTAACATTGAATTTATCATGTTTATTAATATTCTATTTTTACGTTCCGTTACGTCATTAGATTGAGAAGAGTAATGTGCAGTGAGGAAATCTCGGAAATGGGTTTGGAGATATAGAAATTCAAGGATGAGAAGTGGAATTAGAAGAAAGAAGATTGAAAGAGATGATGGAGAATTGAGAGTGAAACTGTAGATTTGGAGGAGGAGATGATGAATTGAAAGTGAACATGAAAAAAGAGACATTGCTCGAACTGCAAAGACACTCCCCCACTTGGTGGGAGATCTTGGATTCAAAACCCCCCAATTGCAATGGCAAGGGAGATTTTTCGACCGATTATGTGGAAAAAGTTCGCATGGTCCAGAGGTCCAACCCCCTTCTTCAAACCCTACGGGCTGTAGCAAAAAAATAGGTGAAAATGAAAAAATAGGGACCAAATTTAAAAAAGGAGGGGGGCAATAGGCAGTGAAGATCGAAAATTTTGAAAAAGGTAATGCCACATTGGGAGAGGAACAAGAGAGGAGATGAGGAATTTTGGCAATGAGCACGAGAAAGGAGAGGAGAGTGAAAAGAGAGGATAGCCAGAAGTATATATGCCTCAAGGGTAAATTCGGCATCTAGAAAAAAACAACCGGAGAAAAAAATAACCGGAGTATTTTACATGTTATCTATTTTGGGTCTTTAAAATCTATATTTTATAAGTATTGGATTTTTTTCACAATTTTGAAAATATGGGTTTTAAAATAAGCCACTCTTAAAAACTGTGCTTAAAAAACAATTTTCTCTAAAGAGAAATAATAAAGAAGCCCTCGAAAACTATAGGTATATGATCAAAATTCTTATATTCTAATATCTTGGGCAATCCAAAAAATCCCATATTTTAATATCTTAGAAAATATTTAAAAACTATTATAAGCGATGCATACATAAATACGTATATAAATGAGGGTTTGAGTTTAAAATTATGTCAAAGTATATTTTTGGATATTTTCATAATTTTGAAATTTCTTGGGTTTAAAAATAAATCATCTCTCTAAACCAAGAAACAATTTTACCTTTTCTTTATTAACTTCCTAAAATACTTCAAAATTTAGCATTTTGTTAAGAAAGCTTTATAGAAATAAGAGAGAAATATAGAATATCAATATAGAGAAAGTATTTGTTTATTCTTTTTGTATCCAATGAATTTTACAATATCTCTATTTATAAGCTCATGAAATGAGAAATCAAGAATCATAAGTTATAAAGAGTTATCATCCACTCTCTCCACTTTCTCCATTATCTCATATATTGATGACAAGTCATAAGTACAAAGAGTTAATTTCTTAGGTTATGGTAACCAAAAGATATCCACTAAGTCATAATAATATAATTCATAACACTCCCCCTTGGATATCCATTTTGCAAAGATATTCCTCATTAAAACCTTACTGGGGAAAAATCCTAGCTAAGGAAAAAAAGTACATTATACTTTGCATTAGATAATACGAACAAATTGATGCCTCGTTTAAAACCTTGTCAGGAAAATCCAATGGGAAAAATCGTGGACAAGGGAAAAAGAGTGCAACGTGTTTTATCTCCCCCTGTTAGTAATATCTTTGAGCCAGCGCATTCTAATATTATAAACCAATTTCTTAAATGTTGAAGTAGGTAATGCCTTGATAAATAAATCAGCTAGATTATCACTTGAACGGATTTTTTGAACTTTAATTTTGCCCTTTTCTTGAATGTCATGCGTAAAAAAACTATGGTGAAATATGTTTCGTTCTATCTCCTTTAATAAATCCACTCTTTAGCTGGGCAATGCAAACGGCATTATCTTCATATAAAGTTGTTGGAATTTCTTTATATGAACGTAAACCACAAGTTTCTTGGATATGTTAAGTCATCGATCTTAGCCAAATACATTTCCTACTTGCCTCATGAATTGCGAATATCTCTGCATGATTTGAAGAAGTGGTAGCTAACGTTTGTTTCGTGGAGCGCCAAGATATTGCTGTATTACCATATGTGAATAATTAACCTGTTTGAGATCGAGTTTTGTTCGGGTCAGATAAATATCCTGCATCTGCATAACCAATTAGTTGAGATTTCTACATATTCGAATAAAACAAACTTATATCAATCGTTCATTGGAGATATCGAAATATATGCTTAATTCCATTCCAGTGGCTTCGGGTTGGATAAGAACTATATCTTGCTAATAAATTAATAGCAAACGCTATATCAGGTTGTGTATTGTTAGCAAGAAACATCAGTGCTCCTGTTGCACTAAGGTAAGGTACTTCAGGACCAAGTAATTTTTCGTTATCATCTCGAGGCTGGAAAGAGTCCTTATTCACATCAAGTGATCGAACAACTATTGGGGTACTCAAGGAATATGCTTTATCCATGTAGAATCATTTTAGGACCTTTTCTATATAAGTTGATTGATGAATAAAAACTCAATCAGCTAAATGCTCGATTTGTAAGCCAAGACAGAACTTTTTTTTTCCTAGGTCTTTCATCTTAAACTCTTTCTTTAAGTAATCGACTGCCTTTGGAAGCTCTTCAGAAGTTCCAATAATATTTAAATCATCAACATATACGGTAATTATAGCAAATCCAAATAAAGATTTCTTTATAAAATCACATGGGCAAATTTCGTCATTTATATAACCTTCTTTTAATAAATATTCACTAAGGCGATTATACCACATACTTCCAGATTGTTTTAATTCATATAAGAATTTGTATAATTTGATCGAACAAACATCCTGGGATATTGAACCACATGCTTCTAGCATCTTAAAACCTTCTGGGGATTTTCATATAAATATCACTCAAGGGATCAATATAAATAAGCTGTGACTACATCCATCATACGCATATCAAGTTTTTCTTGTACTGCCAGACTGATAAGATATCGAATTGTAATAGTATCCACCATATGAGAATATATTTATTTAAAGTCAATACCAGGTCATTGGGAAAAACCTCGTGCTACAAGTCGTGCTTTGTATCTAACAACTTCATTTTTCTTATTTCGTTTTCGTACAAATACCCATTTATACCCCACTGGTTTTACACCTTCAGGTGTTCGAACTACAGGTCCAAAAACCTCACGTTTTGCAAGTGAATTTAATTCTTCTTGTATTGCGTTTTTCCATTTTGGCCAATCATTTCTTTGTCGACATTCATCAGCTGATCTTGGTTCAAAATCCTTTCTCTCTTTCATAATATCTAGCGCTATATTATAAACAAAAATATCATCGATGATTGGTTCTTTTCGGTTCCATCTTATTCCAGTAAAGATATAATTTATTGAGATCTCTTCATTTTCACTATCTTCATTATTACTAGGTACCTGAACCTCTTCTGGGGTTTTATCATCAATTATGTTTTGGGTCTCTTCATAAGTATATGCATCCTCAATCTGGGCATTTTGATTATTTGCTCTTTTTCTTTTTCAAGAATTTTTATCTTTGCAACAGACTAGTCTACCACGCTTTAGACGTGCCGTAGACTCATTTGCTGCAATATTCAGCGATCCACCTCACGAGACATCAATCCTAACTGGAGTATTAACAGCAAGAATATGTGATTTGATTACTTTATTTAGGTCAATAAAGGCATCTGGCAGCTGAATTGCTATAGATTGCAACTGTACTATCTTTTGAAGTTCTGGTCCATGTTGTCTTGTGCGATGATCAAATTTAGATAAAAATAACACATTCCATGTAAGCTCTTTTTCCTGCTCATTTTCTCCCCCTAATGTTGGGAAAACATTTTCATTAAAATGAAAGTCGGCAAACCATGCCGTAAACATATCCTGTCAATGGTTCAAGATATCTAATTATGCAGGGGGCTTAAAACCAACATATATTCCCTGTCTCCTTTGAGGACTCATCTTAGTGCGCTGTGTTGGAGCAATTAGAACATAAACCGCACACCTAAAGATTCTTAAATGGGAAATATTTGGCTCTTGACCAAAAGCCAATTGTAAGGGGGAGAACTTATGATAACTTGTTGGTCTGATGCGTATAAGTGCTACTGCATGCAAAATAGCATGCCCCCATATCAAAATTGGGAGCTTTGTTCTCATAATTAATGGTCCGGCTATTAATTAGAGGCGTTTAATAAATGATTCAACTAAACCATTTTGTGTATGAACATGAGCAATAAGATGTTCAACAACTATCCCAATTGACATACAGTAATCGTTAAATACTTGAGATGTAAATTCACCAGCATTATCAAGACGGATTATTTTAATTGCATATTCTGGAAATTATGCTCGTAATCTAATTGTTTGAGCAAGTAATCTTGCAAAGGTAAAGTTGAGAGTTGATAATAAATACACATGTGATCATCTTATAGATACATCTATTAAAACCATGAAATATTTAAATGGTCCACATGGTAGGTGAATAGGCCTACATATATCACCATGAATTCGTTCCAAAAATGCAGGAGATTCAATTCCAACTTTAGATAGTGATGGTTTAACGATAATTTACCCTGAGAACATGCAGCACATGAGAATTCATTACATTGAAAAATCTCCTGGTTCTTCAATGGGTGCCCGTGTGAATTCTCAATGATTTCTCACATCATTGTTGATCCGGGATACCCCAGTCAATCATGCCGAATAATAAAAATATTTGGATCAATGAACTTCCGGTTTACTATAGCATAGGTTTCAATTGTATTAATATTTTTGTAATACAAGCCAGAAAAGAATGTTAATAGTTTTTCAAGTACGAATTTCTTACCCGGGGCAAAAGTTGTAATATATAGATATTCATTTTTTTCTTTTACAGTCTCAATATGGTATCCGTTAAGACGAATATCTTTAAAACTTAACAAGTTTCTTTGAGACTTACTTGAGAATAATGTGTTATTAATAAAAAAAAACTTTGTTTCTTTAGGTAATAATATATTTTCTCTTCCAGAGCTTTCGATTAGTTTTGTACTATCACATATCGTGTTAATATTAGCTTCAACCATTATTAGATAGGAAAATTATTTCATATCTTTAAGTATCGTGTGTGTTGTTGCACTATTTACGAGACATACATCTTCATCATTAATCTTGGATCCGACTAAAGATTTCGAAATATCCATATTCTTCATTTAAACGAAACAAAATACATTATAAGAAACACTGCAAATTTAGAAGGAAAAAAAAGGATTACATATGAAATTAAAAAGACAGATACTTAAAAAAGAAACATAAAAGTGCTAAAGGAGAATTTTAGTTATTTGGGATAATCCGATCATTGTTTAAATTTTCAGTTCTCGCTTCTGGATCTTCGAGAAAGTTCGCTACATCAAAATGTGTCATACCAACAGATCCAATGTCGAAATCATCATTTTGGAATATAAGATTTCCCTCTACATTTTTTTCTATTCTTCACTGATACTTGATAAAGTTCAACAAGGTGTTTCGGCATACGACAGATACGCGACCAATGCCCATTCATGCCGCGCCGATAACAAATATCTTCTAAATTCTTGTCTTGTCCACTTTTGTTCTTTTCTTTTCCATAATTATTTTTCATCTTCTAGTGATGATTTTTGTTCTTAAAATTAGAAAAGTTTTTTTGTAACCATCACGACCACGATGATTATTACGACCACGGCCACGATCCCGTCCACGCCAATAATTATTAGAAAATGTCGCATTCACTTTAAGGAATGGAGCAGAACCAGTAAGACGAAATTCATGATTTTTCATTAATAGCTCGTTATTTTGTTCAGCTACAAGATGCGATGAAATTAATTCAAAATATTTTTTAAAACCCTTTGTACGATACAGCTGCTATAGGAGCACATTCATGGTATGACAAGTAAAATATGTTTTTTCTAAAAAGTCTACATCAGTAATATTCTCTCCATATAATTTTAAAGTAGAGCTAATTTTAAAAACTGCGCAAAGTTGTACTCACTGATTTAAAATCCTGAAAATGTAAATGAAACCAGTCATAACGAGTTTTAAGGAGAATTACTGTTTTTTTTTGTGGTCAAACCTTTCTTTTAAATTTTTTCCAAAATTCAAGTGGATCTTTTAATTTAGGTACTCACTTTTTAATCATTCGTGCGGATGATGACAAAGAAAAATCATTGCCTTCGCTCGAGACTGTATAGCTTTTTCGTTCTCTTCTCTAATCGTATTTTCAAATCCCATCGATTCTAGATGAATTTCAGCATCTAATATCCACGATAAGTAGTTCTTGCCTGAAATGTCAAGGGCCATAAATTCTAGTTTTGTAAGATTGGACATGATAAAATACTATAAAAAAAATTGCATGTTAGATCATGATGACGATAGTTATATTTGTAAGGCAATTTAAACATTTAACAAGTCAGTAGAATTGATATATGTTGAGATAAAAAAAAAAGAGGTACATGGAGAGAAAACCAAGTTATATATATTTCATGAAAATTAGAGAAACTGTGAAATAATCAACTCTTGTTATTTTATTATTAAAATGATCAATTGATAACTAATTAATATGAAATTGGATATAAACAACAATTAAGCCTTTTATCCCATGCATATGGGGTAAGCTACATGAACCAACATGAGAATCACGCCGGGTCCAGCACATGAATCCTCCGCCTCCACTCACTTCAATCGAACAATATACTTTCATTAAGGCCTTTGGAAACCATATCTTTTCGTATCACCTCCATCCATATTTTCTTCGGTCTCCCTCTCGTCTTTTTTTACATTGCCTATATCGATAGTATCCATTCGTCGAACCGGTGTTTTCATAGGTCAATGTCGCAAATGACCAAACCATTTTAGCCAGTTTTCTCGCATCTTCTCCTCCACGTGTGCTACACCAACTTTTGCACGAATATCCTCATTTCGTATCTTATTTTTTCTGATGTTACCACACATCCAACGAAGCATGCGCAACTCCGCTACGTGCATCTTCTGTGTATGATACTTCTTAGGAGCCCAGTATTCTGTACCATACAATAAGGTAGGCCGAATAGCGCTCCGATAAAACTTCGCCTTCAAACTTAACGAAAAGTTACGATCGCACAAAATCCTTGTTGCATAAAATCCTAACATTATGTACCATATGCATGTCAAAATAACAAAAGAGATTATCTAAAAGAGTTACCTTAGCTCCTAAAGATGATGACACTCGTACTGATAATGTGTTCAGAAAGGTTTATAGAGATAAGAAAGAAATATAGAATATCAATATAGAGAAAGTATTTGTTGATTCTTTGTTGTATCCAATGCATTTTATATATCTTTATTTATAGGCTCATGAAATGAGAAATCAAGGGTCATAAGTTATAAGTAGTTATCATCCACTCTCTCAACTTTCCTCATTATCTCATATATTGATTGCAAGTCATAAGTACAAAGAGTTAATTTAGGATAACCAAAAGACATCCATTATGTCATAATAATACAATTTATAACACGTTTCTATTTTTACCAAATAAATAAATAAATTGGAATGTTTCAGGTTCATCTTTGGATCCGATTTCATTCCGCATCGCTCGTTGATTCCAGCCATATTTGATTTGAAATAACTTAATCATGCCATGTAAGATTTAAGCATGCTAACACAGGATTTTAAAGACTGTGTTCTACCTAACTGAACTAATCATCTAAAGTTTGGATCTACCCAAATTTTCAAGAAGATTAATTGAATCAATACTCATGTTTTTTTAGTATTTTGATTGATGGGACTTTGTCAAGTAGATCGTGGAATGCATCATCATGACTCATTCCTAAACTGTTTTTAGAAAATTGATTTCTTGATGATATATTTGCAAAGGGCCAAGAAGTCTTCAAAAATTGAAGAAGGCCCATGCATAATAGGCTTAATTATTTGCATTAACTACCTCCTTGATGCCTTGATAGGGCATATTATTTCTTTTAAAATGTCCACATAATTTTTCCACAAGGAAAAAAGGGTAAATTGTAAGAAAAATCATGGCCAACTTTTCCGCAGTAAAAAAATAGAAAAAAAACCTTGACGCGGAATCTGGCCAAACCCACCCACCTGGCCCCATTCACTCACGGTCAAAATCCCCCTTGCTGCGATAAGTGTATAGTTTTCTACAATATCTAGTTAACTTTCATATTTGTATGGTTTCTAGAATATGTATGCAGCTAACCAGATAGTGCATGAAACTATACAGATATGAAAGTTAACTAGATATCATAGAAAACTATACAGTTATTGCAACTAGGGGGGTTTTGATTGTGGGAGAATGGACAGGGTGTGTATTTTGTTGAGATTCTTAAAGGGTTTTTTACAGTGAGAAAGTTGGCCAGGTTTTTTCATTTCTTTTTTGACAATTTCACCGAGAAAAAATGCTTTTCTGAGTAAATCATCTTTTCACAAATTACGATTTAGATACTATCATCTCATGTTCTCCAGATGATACGCAAGCAACACAAAAAAAAAGGAAGAGAAAATTGACGGTATGTAAAGATAGAATCAAGCAAGTCATGTATGAGTCCAACCTTCCATCTAAACGAAAACTAAGAAAATAAGAAAGATGAGTAGAAAAATCACACAAGCTCTTTAAAAGAACTGAAAATTGTTTTCTTACCCAGTTTGGAGATATAGGTTATTTTGAAACCCGCCAAAATTATTGAAAAAACCCAAAAATATATATACTTTGAGATTATTTTAAACCCAAAATCATGATTTGTATATGTTTTTATATATGCACTATCTAATTCCCTTTTAATATTTTGTAAGATATCAGAACATGGGTTTTTTGGATTTCCCAATATATTAAACATGATATTTTCGATTATGTATCTATAGTTTTTGGTGGCTTCTTTATTATTCTATGTTTATCATTGATTGAACTAATTTCTTTTCTAAATTCATATTCTTTATTATTATTTAACCTAATTTCTGACTTCTTTGTTATTTTCTCTTTATTATTGATTGCCTTAGTTTCAGCCGGGAGTGGAGATGGGGGAAACGGGAGAGAATATTGGAGGATTGGGGTGGACATAAGGAAATCAAGGAAATTTGATCGAAGATTAAAGATTTGAAATAGAAGATGCAGAAATTAAAACCGAAGATGGAAGAATCGGAGGAATTGGATTGGAGATGAATAATTAGAAAATGAAGTTGCAGATTTTGGAAGAGGGGATTGGAGAGAAAAATGGGGAATTGGAAGAGAAGCATTGATGAAGGAGCAAAGTATAGTAGTCGTGAGAGAAAATCATACGAATAATTTTTTTGAGAGAGAAATAATATGTGAATTTGATTAAAAACAATGAGGGTGGACATGAAATTTTTACAAAAATACCATAAGTATAACACACAATTAATCTATTTTGGGTTTGGAACAGCCCTATTTTTTAAGTACTTATTTTAACAATTTTGAAAATACATGAGCTTAAAAATAAATCTATCACTTCAAACTGGACCGGAAATCCCAATAAAAAAAAATTGATCGTCAAATCCACATGTCAAATACATTGATAGTTTAATGCATTTCACTTTCTAAAAAGTCTCTAAAAGGCTAAGAGCTCAAACTGGAATGAGAACAAAGTCTCAAGTTAGTGAGCATAAAACCTAACTCTCAATGGCCACCAAGTCACTAACCTCAATGGTTTCATGGCTTTCAAATAATGTCAAAAAGCATGTCTTGATACTGAAGCCCCTTTAGAAGACACTAAAACTTATTATTTTCTCAACTTTATCTTTTAATAAGCATCCATTGTCGGGGGCTCTTGAAATATAAATACAACAAAGTCATAAAAGGAAGCATTTAAATTAGTATAAAATAAATAATGATAGATGTCCATCATTTATAGTAAGAAAAGGAAATTTTATTGTAGAAGATTATGTCACAAGAAACATCTGGAGTGATACTAAAAATAAAATTCGGCGCATCGGTTTCAATAACTATATACGAACAACCTAAGTTTGTTGGCAAAAATATAGATTAATATCCATGCATAATAGTCTTAGGATCATTCTCCATAATACAGTTTAAACTTATAATACTAAATTGACATTCTTTTTTTTTGGTTTTTTTTTTTCCTAAGCAAGGAATTAATTCTCTCCCAACTATGGAAAAATTATACTTCTCCAACTTATAAAAGTCAAACAAAAATATATATTATAATATAGCCTTTTGATTGTCAGTTTGCATAAAGAGAAAGAGATGTTGTGAGATATATAATTTTTTGTTCTCCAGTTGCAAAGTGGTAAATAGGGTTTTGTTTTAGTTTGAAGACAAGGTCCCCACAATTGGTATATTAAAGAGACAGTCATATATATGGGGCCAGAGGCGTTACTATCTTTAGCTCAAGAACAAAGACATAATAATTGACACCCTCCATTCTCTTTCTATTTGATGGAGTAGTAAATTAGAAACGCTAGCTTTATGTCCTACTCGTAAATCTCTTTCATCGCATCAATGATTCATCAAGAATTTAAATCCATTTAATTACTATCAATGATATATAAGGGGTTAAAGTTTGAAATATATATATATATACATATATATATATATATATATATATATATATATATTTTTTTTTTTTTCTTTCCACGCCATAGGAGGAAATCCCCTCCTGTGGACGGTTAATTTTGAACCCACTAAATCAACGGTGAAAAAGTTGTGGAACCACATGAAATTTGGTGTACCCACATCTTAGATGATAACGATGAAGATGATGGGGGCCGATCGTCGAAAAAATTGGTGGAGGTTGTATTTTTTCCACGCCATAGGAGGAAATTTCCTCCTATGGCCTCTTTTCTCCATTATTCTCTGTCTCTCTCTCTCTATATATATATATGAGAATAATGGAGGAAAGATGGCATAGAAGGGAAGTTCCTCCTATGGTGTCGAAAAAATACTCCCTCCCTCATTTTTTTCGACGATCGGCACTCATCATCTTCATCGTTATCATCTAAGATATGGGTACACAAAATTTCATGTGATTCTACAACTTTTTCACTGTTGGTTTAGTGGGTTCAAAATTAACGGTTTACCGACAATAGAACTTTTTACACTGCTAAATCAACGGTGAAAAGGTTGTAGAATCACATGAAATTTGGTGTACCCACATCTAAGATGATAACGATGAAGATGGTGGGTGCCGATCGGCGGGAAAATGAGAGAGGATGTATTTTTTCGACGCCATAGAAGGAAATTCCCTCCTATGGCATCTTTCCTCTATTATTATTATTATTATTATTATTATTATTATTATTATTATTATAATAAAGAGAGAGAGAGAGAGAGCGCGAGCGCGATAGAGCAAAGAGGCCCTAGAAGGATTTTTTCCTTAGGTGGCGCAAAAAAATTTCACCCTCCACCATTTTTTCCGACAATCGGTATTCGTCATCATCATCTTTATCATCTAAGATGTTGATACACCAAATTTCATGTGACTCCATCACTTTTTCACCGTTGATTTAATGGATGCAAATTTTACGGTTTACCGACAATACAACTTTTTACATTGCTAAATCTACGTTGATTAGGTGTTGGAATTACATGAAATTTGGTGTATCCACATCTTAGATGGTAAAGATGGTGATGATGGGTGCCAATCGTTGAATAAAATGGTGAAGGGTAACGTCACCTAACGAAAAGGTCTTTTAAGGTCTCTTTCCAATATATATATATATATACATATATATACATATATATATATATATAGTTCGACTAGCATCCTATTGGAAGGATTTGAAAACAAATTCTTCCCATTTTTTCACCATTAAATTAACTTTAGAATTTGTACATTCAACTATATTATGTTTGATAATAAATGAAAACTTTTATTCATAATTGTTAGCACACATACCAAAGTTGATCTAATGGTGAAAATTGTGAAGGATTTATTTCCAAATGCTTCCGATAGGATCCTAATCGAACTATATATATATATATATATATATATATATATATAAGAAGTTGATTTTATGAGGCCAGACCTCACTTCTTATTTTGAAGCCAAACCTTCTAACGCACAACCCGCCATGTTTTTCATCGATCTGTACCATTCATTTCGATTTATATGTTTTAGATAGGTTGTGTATAAAATTTCATGAGATTTGACGACGTTTAACACATTCATCAAGTATACCTCGGTGAATGAAAAATGTGATCGCTTGATGATTGTGTTAGAAATTTTCATATCTCGTGAAATCTTGTATACAACCAATCTAAAACATATAGATCGAAGTGAACGGTATGGATCGGTGAAATACACATTGGGTTATGTGTTAGAAATTTTGGCCTCAAACTAAGAAATGAGTTCCGGCTTCATACGATCAGCTTATATATATGTGCGTGTAAGAGAGAGAGATAGAGAGATTAATGGAGGGAAAGTGTCATAAGCGAGAATTTCCTCTTGTGGCGTCGAAAAATATATTATCTACGATTTTTTTCGACGATCGGCGCGCTGATCATCATCATCTTTATCATGTAAGATGTTGAAACACCAAATTTCATGTGATTCCATCACATTTTCAACTTTGATTCAGTGGATGCAAAATTAACAGTTTACCGACAATATAACTTTTTGCATTGTTTATTCAACGGTGAAAAAATAGTGGAATCACATGAAATTTGGTGTATCCACATCTTACATGATAAAGATGATGATGATAAGTACCAATCGTCGAAAATAATCGTGGAGGGTATAGTTTTTCGACGCCACCTAACGAAAATCCTTCTACTACCTCTTTTCTTCATTATTCTCTCTATATATGTACACACACTGTGTGTGTAGAGTAAGAAACTTGTCATCTACTGTTTATACTTTTATATTATATGATTGAGATTACTGATTATGGTTGTATTGTACTATAGAGGTGTTGGGGTCAAAAATTACACCCCGGTTGACTAAGTACAAAATCAAAGTCAACCTCAAGTAAGCGGGCCCAAGCCCAGATCAAGTGGGCTCATGCCCGAGTCGAGCCCGAACATGAAGCGGCCGGTCTCCCCCATGCCAAAATAAAAATTATGTAATAAATAATTTTGATGTAATTTTTTCATGCATGAATGGGCATAAAGCCAAATTTTTGTAAAGTTCATAGCTCATGTGCAAAATAAATGAGCACATGAGATATGGGATGGAAAAATGCCATTTTGTAAAGCCCAATGGGCTATATGTAAGTTTGTAAGCCTATAAAAGGCAACATGATAATAAAATAAAAAGAACTTTTTCATTCTCTCAAACTCTAGGGTTTTTGTGTTTTCTTCTCCTTCCTCAAGGTTCTAAGCTTTCTCCCTTTTTCAATTAAATCAACAGTTTTACTCTTCCTTTTCCAAAAAGAAATAGTTATCCACCATAAAACTCTTGAAGGGGAACGCGGATCTTCTTTCAGATCTAAAAAAGGGAAGATTTTTAAATCCCACCCCCTTTTCTCCAAGATCCGGCCAACCGAGAGGAAGAAGGAGACCCCCCTCCAAAAACTCCACTTTGGGAAAGATCCAGGACTCAAGGGAAAGAAAGGAGTCCCCTTTCATCAGCTCCGAAAATATCTTAGGAGTTTAACTCCTCAAAAAATATATATATTTATTAAATAATAAATCTTTCTTTTTTAGAGTAAAACTCCCAGTGTAGGGGCCAAACCCACTTGTCCTTTCTGTCAGGAGTTCAACTCCATAAGTCAAATCGAGAGCACAGCTCCCAGTGTAGGGACAAAGTCCATTTTCCTGCTGGCGCCCAGCACCCGCGTGCCAAGCACGTGGGGTGCTGGCGCCCGCGTGCCATGCACGTGGGATGCTGGCGCCCAGCGCCCGCATGATGCACACGTGAGGCGCTGGCCCCCACGCGTCCTTTGGACGCTTTTTCCCCTTTTTACCTATATGTATATATGTGTATATATATATATACCCACACACTCCACAACACTGTCTCCGTTAGGAAAATTTTCTAACGGGACACGGTCCCGCACCCCGTAAGGGGGCTGCTAGCCCCCTTGACTGTCACGCCCCGCTTCCCAGAGTACGCAAGATTTGGGCACGTGACATAGCCAACCATGCTACCTGTGGGTAGGAAGTATCCATCCACAGTCACATTACGGTTGTAAGGATATCAAGAACAAGATAAAATAAGCTAAACTAATACATGTCCAAATCCATAATAACAAGAATCAATAAACAATAAGTGCGGAAGCTAATGATCCAATACAATGAATAAACAGTATGTCCCATAATGCGGGCTCACATCTGGAAATGAAATGACAGAAATAAACTAACTCTAAAGAACTCACAGTTCAGCCTGCTGGCTGAAGTACTCCTGCTCGGTCGACGACGAAGGTACGGAATCTGGGCCATGCAAAACCCAGACGTCAGCGCGTCATGATATCAAGTATACAGTATAAACATGGTAATAAACAATGCAAGCATGAACATGAATAAAGCAGTAATAAGAGGTAACAAGCAGGGTAATGTGCAATGGTGACTAACTGTCCTATCAGGTTTTCTACTCTATAGTCTTTGAAACCAATTGATGAATCGTCGATGTAACTCAATAGTATCCCGTGCGTGCCCGGGACCACGGTCATGATTCTCGGGGCTGAATCCGAGACGTGCCGCTAAGCAGTAAAAGGTAGTAGGATAGATGAGTGATGTCAGCATCAACACTCCGGAGCTGGCCAAGCCCGTAAGACTGATCAGAACAATGTATCGAACTGTTGAGTTACAAGTCGGTTTCACCTTTGATTTCCCCATACCCCCAAACTATGTATGTCAGTCAGGTATTCAGTGGTCAAGGACTAATGCCAACACAAGTCAAGTAAAGGTAGGTCTGTCTGGATCGACAGCAGGAATGGTTAGGTTTGTCGGCATTAGGCATGAGATCAGGTAACAGGTCAGGTTACTTTCAACAGGTAGAGTCGATATGTACAGGGTGTTGTGTCCGGTGTATCAGTGCATGTGTCAGGTGTATCAAGATCAGTCAATATGTAACGCAATCAGGTATATGATGATAACCGGTATAGTAACAAATAATGAACAGTAGCAGGAAACAGTAAATAACAAATATAAATCTAGGTAAACACAGTGATGTTCCATATTCTCTTATTAATCCGTTTCACGCACCTTTGAGGTGCAAAAGCCACAAGACGAACAATATCGATAATATACGTAATGGAGTTACATGGATCTGAACTAAGCACAATAATTGTCTCATGAGTGATTTTAACAAATGAATTGGGGATGATCTACTTGGTTTGATTAGTTAAGTATGACTTAATAGCAGACCGGTTAAAGCGAGCGATGATTTTATTGATTTAAAGTTACGGATAATCGTGGCTAGCAATTCTAAGTTATAACAGGTATCGATGTTATATTAGTTGTGTGGTTATAATATGATGATTAAGTTGTAGCATGTTAAGCAAGTATTCAGATACTTGCCTCGGCGGTTCCGCGAACCGAAACACGGATGCGATGTCGGCAGAAACGCGATATGAAAGCACGGGCCACGGATCAGGTCTCAACAGAGGTCAACGGAATCACACGGACCAGGGGGCTTCGCTGGAGCGTCGGGTTCGTCAGACGGCACGGTCGGATCCGGCAGCAAACAGAACAACAAGGTTAGCAAACAAACTACGCATTCCCGATACGGACCAGCGGGGGTTACACCAAAAGGAAAGAGAAGGAACTTACAGGGAGACACCAGGGGGTGACCACGGCGGGTTCGACGGCACTGGAATGCCGGCGAGGCCGCGACGGTGGCTGTGAAGGCTGGAACAGCCGTTGGACTTGCTGGAGAGGGGTGCGACGAGTGGAGGAGGGTGGTGGTCGGCTCAGGTGATCGAGGGGGAAAAGGAGGTGGCGCGGGAGACGTCGACGAGGGTCGTCGGCGCGATTTCCGGTGACCTGGAGATGGTGCAGGTGTTGGGCTCGGGTCTGAAGGTGGTCCGGCGAGGAGAGGAGGGGGTGATGTCGAGGTCTCGACGAGGAGGGTGAGAGGGAGTCGTGAGAGGCTTCGACGGTCGGAGGCGACGTCGACGGCGAGGTCTGCGAGGGGATGGAGGCGTCGGGGAGATGGGTTGCAGGCGCGGGAAGGAGCGGGAGACGTGAGGAGGAAGGTAGGTGGGTGCGGTGGAAGTCGTGGTGGTGAGGGCGGCGACGGCGGGGTCTCGAGGAGGCCGGCGGTGAGACTGCGTGAGCTAGGGTTAGGGTTTCGCGTGGGTTCGCTCGCGAGGAAGAGGACGTGGGGCGGCTGTTGCATGGTGATTATATAGAGGAGAGAGAGAGAGAGATTGGAGATAGAGAGAGAGAGAGATTGAGGGAGGAGAGAGAGAGACTGAGGGAAAGAGAGCGGGGTCCACACGGGGAAACCAAGGCTCGCGATTGGTTGGGGATGTTAGGAAAAGGAATTTAAAAGATTTAACGAAGAGATTTGCTGTTAGGAAATGAAGATTAGGATGTATATATAAATTCGATATTAAATTTAAATGGGCCCTTTTTGGCGTGAAATGAAACATTTCCAAATCGCGCCCGGGTTGCGCCCAAAAGTTCCAAATTCAAATTGTAAGATTTTAAGCGAGTTCCAAATTTTGAAAATAGGTGTTTAATGATTAAAATGCATGCCCCCAAGTCGGACACTTGCACGCGCGCGTAGTCGTCCAAACTTGCCTGTTTAGCCAAACGGAACGGAATCTCGACACGCGGACGCTACCACGCGACTAGTGGCGACGAGTAGGCTAACATGGACATCTTAAATTTCATTTTCGGAGTTAAAATTTGTTATGTGCCAAAATGACTTAACCGGGTAAAATTTAGCAATAAACACCAGAAAATCAGGAAAATTGGAAATGAGCAATATAACCCTAAACTAGTAATATACATAGTATTATTGGGCTCGGGTGTTACATTGACCCCCAGCCCGCTATCTGGGTAGCGGGACCCCCGTAAAAACTCTGCGGAGCCCCCGATATATCCAAAACCCCTTCAAAACACAATACTGTACATTGAGTTCGCATGACCTGTTTGACCCGTCAATCGGAAATTCTCTCACTCCAAAGACAAGAGGTAATTAACGACAGCTTAGTCCGCGGCTGCCGGAGATTCAGATCCCCACAATCAATAAACCCCCACCTACCCTAGGCAGGGGGAATCCGTAGTACGCCTGACAAGCACGCGTATTCCCATCTCAATGGGGTGACGAAAAACACCCTATAAGAGATTGCAATGATCCAAGCTTACGTAATTCTTGTTGATGCTTGGATTTAGGTACCGTTGCCAAATAAGACGTACGTACTCGCATATGCACCTACGATTCATTTTCTTTGTCCTAATGAGCATAATTGGTTCGGAAAAGTTGGGGTTGAAACGATCTACATGTGCATGTACCACCATTTACTATTGCTGAAACCACGGATTATCGAATTCTCAAATTAGGGTTGTGTAGTTGAATGTGGTTGGATCCACATGAATTTTAAGTTAATCCGAGATTAATGTAAATTCAAGTGTTTGGTTTCAAGGGTTTCGTTGCTCTAAACAAATAGTAATTAGAGCTACAGTTCATTAAGAAACAGTTAAAGCTATGTTCAAACCGAATGCCTTTTCACTTACCAGTCGGAAACATAGAAAATAATGAGACAAAGATCAGTTATTCTTGACAATTGTGTTGGATTTTTTGTTGCTAAAATAAGGAATTATTAAAAGAGAAAAATAAAGTATAGTTGGTCTCAGAATAATCATACAACGCACTGCCCTAAAGGAATCATCGATCTCAGACCATCAACCTAAACAGATGTGCTAGTTAGCGCTATATATCATATCGATATTCTTTGATATGCTACGACCGTACATCAAAGGCATAGACCTCGAGCAAAAAGCCATGTTTTTTTGAAGGAAAAAAGCAGGACAAGACGTCCTACTCAATAAAATAAAATCTTTACAAGACAAAACATTTGTGCATCCAGATAAACCATAAGTGTTTGAACTAATATCTTATGATTTTATTTATGGAAGAATAACATTCTTTATCTTTCACACAAATGCAACCACAAGGCATAAATTCTAAAGCTCCCAAAACCATCTTTAAAATTTTAGATAAGAAAAATGATGATTTGGATATCTTTGGAAATCACAAGTGTTTGAACTAATATCTTATGATTTTATTTATGGAAGAATAACATTCTTTATCTTTCACACAAATGCAATCACAAGGCATAAATTCTAAAGCTCCCAAAGCCATCTTTAAAATTTTAGATAAGAAAAATGATGATTTGGATATCTTTGGAAAGTGCATGTGCATGGAACTGAAGGGGGAGATTAAGATACAAGGGCATGTTTGGATACACCCTTTCTTTCGAATTAAAAGCACAGATTCCTTTAATCCACTGGATTATAGCAATTCTAAATTTAGGCCTGTTTGGATGGCCTTTTTTTAGTATTAATCCAAAGAGACAAAATATCCCAAATAGACTTATTCCACAAGATAATAAAAATCAGCTCAGACTCAATTATATTTTTCCTGGACTTTCTTTCTCTTCTCTCCGCAAACAACATGTCTTTCTCCTTCTCCTTCATTTCTCTATGCTATTTTTTCTCTCATCCATCCAAATAGGCATCTCTTTTCACTCACAAATACCCCAAATAGACTCATTCCACAGAATAATAAAAATTAATTCAGACTCAATTATATTTTTCATGAACTTTCTTTCTCTTCTCTCCTCAAACAACATGTCTTTTTCTTTCTCCTTCATTTCGCTTCTTTTTCTCTCTGTTATTTTTTTTCTCTCATCCATCCAAATAGGCATCTCTCTTCACTCACAAAGAACACATCCATGGCCTCTTCTCCACCACCACGCTCTTCGAATAAGATCCATGCAATTTAGAGTGTTCTCTATTTCTCTCATCTCTCTCTCTCTCTCCAAATCCTTTTTTCTTTTTCTTAAAACTTAATAAACCCTAAATTTCCAATTTGAAGATGTCACGCCTCGCTTCCCAAAATACGGAATACGGGGGATTGACAAGGCCAGCCATGCTTCTACGGTCAAGGAAATATCCTGCCGTAGTCACACTTCGGCTTCTAGCTTTACGTGGTAATCAGTAATACAATGCACAGGTAATGAGAAATGCAGTAACTGAAACAAAACAAATACAAGAACTAACCTGAAGGAGATCAAAAGAGTATAGCTCTGGATAGCTGATCAAGATGGCCGCGATGTACGTCTGGTCCTGGTCCAAGCTAGATCCACATCTCACTCTGAGCATGCATACTCAGGTCGTCAGAGCGACACGATAGTAATATATACATAGGTGCAAGTGGTAACTCATACAGTAATAATGAATATATAACAGTAAATCAAGACAGTAAAGATGTGAACATGGAGTAACCAATGCGGTGTCTAATAGAGCAGGTGAACAGTAAAGCAGTAAAATAGTATGTCAGGTGTGTCAATACAGTAAGTAATGCATATCAATGTCACTATCCCTATCAGTCTCTAAGTCTCACTGTACAGGTTACTAAGCCTATCGTCAGTCCAAGTGTGAGAGTCAACCACTCGTGTGTATCCCCCATCCAAGGGTAGGACCCAAGGGCAAGGGACCACGGGCCCAAAATATAACGCATGGTAATAATCATGTAATATCCCTGTAAATCTCCATATATCTCCATATATATATGCCGGCATGTGGCTCCCGAGATTCTGTTGAACTCACACTCAAACTACCCCACACCCCGTGGTCTACATCAAACGCCAACCATAACCTTAAATACCGGTCGGTCCATGACAAGTCTGCGCGAGAACTGGAGACAGGATCTCCATCAAGCACGTCTCGACTGATACCCAAGATAAATGGACAGTATTTGGTGCCTTACCTGTGACACCCATACAAGTGCTTCCATAAGTGTCTCATATCACTTATAGTCACACTTATATACGTCCCACAGACGTCGACAATGCAATAGAACAATAGGGTCCACTGATTGTGTACAAGTACGTGTCACTTTCACTTATCCAATCATGCTCAAACACTGACGTACTTGCCACAATCACCACTAAGACCTAACACTGGGTAAATCACATGATCACTAGGTTACCAGTGCAATGACATATATATGATGTGATGAGAATACAGTATGTAAAGCATGATTAAGATGTCATAAGTCGGTATCCTACCACTTGCATAATTTATCATAAATTAGGTATGCATAATTTAGCGAAACTATGAACAGGGGATAAGTAGTATGTTTGATTATCTAACCAGAAAATTTAATTTCACGTCAATCGGATTTCGGGATCACTAGATATGGCCATTTCATTTTAAGCGTTCACTGCTGTAAATCCGGTTTCAGAATCGAAAGTCCGTTTCGCAACGCATTTTAATCCCAGTTGGGATCAGAATTTAGCAATGCTACAGTTGAATGAAATTTAGGGTTTTCAATGAGGTTTCTAACGCACCAGACGGATTCTCAATCGCATCTCTATGTCAGAAGTTACGTACTGTTCAACACTAGGGTATCAGTCCTGTTTCTGTTTGGGACTGCTATACGTCCCGATCTTTTAAATTGCAGTTTAAATAGTAAACGACGATAAAATAGGGTGAAATTACTTGCGTTATTTAGCTAACAGATTCATATTCAATAAGGTGCAGGGTTCTGCAACATACGAGCTCAGACAGCAGGGTAGTAAAGATTACGGGACAGAAAACAATAACCAGAGTCGCCCTGGACTGCAATCCAGAGCTGCCCTCCGAACCAATTCTAGTCAAAATTTCAGTACATAAACAATTAAGAACTAGCATAGGGTTACAGGTCGTCGAGTCAGCTTCGATTTGAGCCCTCAAACGCCTCATTTCAATATGTTCACAATTAATGGTGATTTTAACAATTTTCAGGTGCGGGAAATTCCTAGTTTTTACGGGTGTAGTTGGGGGTGTTCGTTTAAGTTGTTAACAGTCATATTTTTCAGTGAAATTTCTACACAGTGTTCATTATCACATGGGCCAGCATATGCAATCAAATTCCGTCAAATCATTGGGATCTTGCATCGAACAGTTGCGTCATATAAGTTATCGTGAATTGTAAACATGGAGTTAATATGATTTTAGTTTGTAACGGATTTAATCTAGCATGTAGCAAGTAGGGTACTTGCCTGGAGACGTTTTGGCGACGCACGGCAGCGGCAACGGCACGAACGCGTGACGAACGGCGCGGCTAGGGTTCGCGGCCTCGGCTCGCGATCGGGTTCGACGTCGGAGTTGTCCGGGGATGCCTTGCGTTCGCTGGATGTGGAGTGGGATGCTCTGTCAATCTCCTGGGATGTGCTGGGGTCGACGATGGTCTGCGTGGTCGCTCTCCGGCGGCGGCGGCAGAGGGTATTTGGGGCTCTTAGTGGGGGGTTTAGAGAGAGAGAGAGAGAGCAGTGGGGCTCGGGCTTGGAAGAGGTGGTGATGCTGCTGGGGTGAAAAGGTGTCGACTGAGGCGGTTCAGGTGCAGTGGGGGCTCGCCGGCGTCGAGGGCACAGGTGGTGGCCGAGGTGGTTGTGCAGGGAAGTTCCATCTCGAGTGAGGGGTGCTCGGTTGATGGAGGAGGAGGCTGCAGTGGTAGTGGTGTTGGTAGGGGAGAAACGAGGGAGGAGGACAAGGTGGTTTAGTCGGCGGCGGCGGCGGCGGTGGTGCAGGGATGAAGGCAGCAGGTTTGGTGTTTGAGAGAGAGAAGAGGTTTGAGAGTTGGAGAAGGAGAAAGGAGTTGGAGACGAGAAGAGGTTGGGGAACTCAAGAGAGTCGTGGTCGAGGTCGCGGGGGCGTGGGCAACGGCGCGGCGACGTGGGCGCGTGGGTCGGCGACGTGGGCAAGAAGCAAAAAATCGAGCGGGAAATTTTAGAAGAGAGGAAGGAGAAAAGGTTTAGGTGCGGGTCGGGTTCAGTGAAGGCGGGCGCTGTGAGAGGAAGGGGCTGGGCTTGGGCCAGCAAGGTATACTAATTAAATTGTTTATTTAAGTTGGGCTGAGGAAGGAGATAATTAATTTATTAGAGGAAAAAGGAGTGGGCTGTGGGGATTTTGGAAGGGAAAAAAATATCAAAGAAATAGATGATAGGGTTTTGGGTTGGTTTAGGGAAGAAGCAAAAAGGGAAACGGGATTGGAAAATGGGAAGTAAAAATAAGATGAAATAGGGTTTAAAGGAAATAAAAATGAATATAAATAAATTTTGTAAATAATATATTATGAAAAATACGGATTGTGGTGTACAAAAGGACTGGGTATTGCATCATACCACCCTTACAAAAATTTCGTCCTCGAAATTTAAAATGAACAATAACTTATAACACAATAAGCGAAAAACTACCACATCGAACACTAACACATAGTGATTTACGTAAAACAGATGGATAAAATTTTGAAGGCCTATATATGTAAGAATAACACAACTAAAAGGATAGGTCTAAATAAGTATAAGGCAGAAACAACTATAAGGGCAACCTATATGTACAAAAATAGAATAGCAATAACGAATAATAACATTCGAGGCGTGCTAGATAAAATCGAAATCCTAAACATGTGCACACCTCGCATATCAAAAGTAGCGCAGCTAAATTAATAAGTATAAGGCATAACCATTTATAATAGTAACTATAAGCACAATACCCGGGAAAATAAAGTAACAACAATAAAACGGTGAAGGAATTGCCGATAGGTTAAAATATTTTAGGATAATATATCGATCAAAAAGTTTTAAAAATAACTTAGGAAACCCACATAGTGAAAATAAGAAATATGGAACAAAATATGCGCGACATATGGTTTCGCTATTGAAAATGTGAAGGATAGTAAACCATTTAACACGGGTAAAACGGAAGTAGTCAATAACACGCAAATTTTTGATAAATACAAAATAGTGAAAGCTAAGTTTTCAAATAACAATATCCCTAAATATAGTCAGGGTAATAGGAGGTAGCACAGAGATGTATTGAGCTAGCCAGGGTAGGGATTACGATGGAATTTGGCTCACTCAAAAGGTCGGAGTGTGACATTTTAAACTGAAGGTCGGAAAGACCGAGGTCGGATTAGCCCAATGTAAGGGTGAACAGTAATGAACCTCAGGAGGGGAAGGATGTATGGGAAGGAAAATGGTCGATATATCATGCGAATCAAAAAAAAATCCGAAGGATTAGCTAACTCGGAAATTTCACTATCAATTTCTCCTCCAGAAAGATCTCAAACGAGGCACATACGAAGGATGAAGGGTGGCCCATTCAAAAAATCGGGGTGCGGTACTTTTTAATCCAAACGAGGGTCAAAACAGCACAAGGTGCAGGGTGGACAGTCAGGGATCTCAGGAGGAAAATAAAGGTATAGCGGAATCAGTCAAGCATCATGTGAACCAAAAATCGAAGATTAGCAAACTCAACAATTTATTTCATTTCAGAAAAGTCCGAACAAGGCATCCACGACGAAATAAAAGATAGCCCTAAACTATACACAGCTTTATTTGGCCAGAGGAGACAAAACTAAATCACGTCAGTCGTGGTTGTGGAGGTCCAGCAGGTTACGGCAGGCTCGCGCGCTCGGATAGGGGCGTCCATTCCCATATCGCCTCGCAGGGATCGGTTCTTCTGTCGCGGGGTCTTGTTCTTCTGGTCCTTCTGTCTCGACTGGAGCTTCTTCATCGAGGTCCGTTTCCATGTGATTCTCTCCTTCTGGATTCTCCCCAAGGTTTTCCCCTTCTGGATTTCCTTCTATCGGGTCCTCCTCGGAATCTTCCTCTAATGGGTCTTCTCCGAGGTCCTCCTCTTCGTCGTCCGAGTCGCTGATCAAGTTAACTTCTGGGGTAGAGAATCCCTCACCCTCGGAATCGTTGTTCCCAAAAATAACCTGTGGACTGTTGATCTCGCCATATGAACTCACCAGCATGCAGTCCAAGGAAACGCACGACCGCGTGTCCTCATCTAGAGACAGTGCTTCTCCAAAGTGGGCCATGACCTGAAAAGAGAGAGTCGTGATTAGACGGTGGGGTACGTTAAGAAGATACCCAAGGATACGGTGGCACAGGGAGGATATGCTGTAGGCAAGGACTGAAAAATTAAAATGTAAAAATTCTGATGCAATGAATAGTAAAAATAAAGTGAGAAGCAAGAGAACGATACATACATCATACTCAGAGTTTTATTGCATTCAACTAAAAGTTCGACGGATACAAGATTTCAAACGAAAAGAAGTATTTACAAAAAGTGACAACATCTTTATTGAAAGCAGAAAACGTGATAATTCTTCTTGGATTTCTAGACCGCTGCAATCTCGTCATGCGAGTTGAATCCTACGCTGGGTCCGTACTGTTCTTCGACGCTCGAACTACGAAATAACCATCACTTAGCCGAAGTGGAGAGCGTGGACGAACCACCTCTTTGTAGCTCCTTCCTATTAGGGCAACTATTGATAAAGTGTTCGCTGGATCCGCAAATCAGGCATTTCCCTTTGGCGCGGCGACACTCCCTCTGAAGGTGTCCTGGCTTCTTACAGTATCCACAACGTTGGGTCTTCTGCTGCTTCTGTCGCGGGGAAACAAGTGGGCGCTTCATCTTCACCTCTTTTCCTCGTCTAACAGGGATCCTTTTACGATTGGGGACTTCCGCTGGTGCCTGAGTCATCTGCCTTCTCAGTCCTTCAGCTAACAGGTCGTTTGTTCGATCCTGGGCTTCCTTCAGACTTTGCAGTGCATTCAGAATCTCTACGGTCTGATTCTGGTGAGTGGAGATAGATGAAGGGTCGTTGGAAGACATGATCCTGAAACAACAATTTTAGGACGGCATAAGATACAGGGGAAAAATCAGAACAAGATATAAAATCGACAATGAAACAAGAATATCGGGTGAGGTGAAACTCATTCAAGCGGTAAAACAAATGTAGAACTCCGAATTACCCAATAGAGTACAGTATTGTAGCTATGCTGCAGTTCATAATTACAACCATGTAACTCTACCAAGTCACCCAAAACTCTAACGGATGGAGTCAAAATATGGCATGACGAATAATAAAGATTCAAGTCAAAGATAACAGTTCACAATCTGGACCGAAAGAGCGACTTAAATTGTCAAGCTCTACATCGGAAACTGCAATCCCAATATAGCAAAACCTGGCTCTGATACCAACAAAACCATGTCACGTCCCGCTTCCCAAAATACGGAATACGGGAGGTTGACAAGGCCAGCCATGCTCTTACGGTCAAGGAAATATCATGCCGTAGTCACACTTCGGCTTCTAGCTTTACGTGGTAATCAGTAATACAATGCACAGGTAATGAGAAATGCAGTAACTGAAACAAAACAAATACAAGAACTAACCTGAAGGAGATCAAAAGAGTATAGCTCTGGATAGCTGATCAAGATGGCCGCGATGTACGTCTGGTCCTGGTCCAAGCTAGATCCACATCTCACTCTGAGCATGCATACTCAGGTCGTCAGAGCGACACGATAGTAATATATACATAGGTGCAAGTGGTAACTCGTACAGTAATAATGAATATATAACAGTAAATCAAGACAGTAAAGATGTGAACATGGAGTAACCAATGCGGTGTCTAATAGAGCAGGTGAACAGTAAAGCAGTAAAATAGTATGTCAGGTGTGTCAATACAGTAAGTAATGCATATCAATATCACTATCCCTATCAGTCTCTAAGTCTCACTGTACAGGTCACTAAGCCTATCGTCAGTCCAAGTGTGAGAGTCAACCACTCGTGAGTATCCCCCACCCAAGGGTAGGACCCAAGGACAAGGGACCACGGGCCCAAAATATAACGCATGGTAATAATCATGTAATATCCCTGTAAATCTCCATATATCTCCATATATATATGCCGGCAAAGGAATCCCGAGATTTTGTTGAACTCACACTCAAACTACCCCACACCCCGTGGTCTACATCAAACGCCAACCATAACCTCAAATACCGGTCGGTCCATGACAAGTCTGCGCGAGAACTGGGGACAGGATCTCCATCAAGCACGTCCCGACTGATACCCAAGATAAATGGACAGTATTTGGTGCCTTACCTGTGACACCCATATAAGTGCTTCAATAAGTGTCTCATATCACTTATAGTCACACTTATATACGTCCCACAGACGTCGACAATGCAATAGAACAATAGGGTCCACTGATTGTGTACAAGTACGTGTCACTTTCACTTATCCAATCATGCTCAAACACTGACGTACTTGCCACAATCACCACTAAGACCTAACACTGGGTAATGCACATGATCACTAGGTTATCAGTGCAATGACATATATATGATGTGATGAGAATACAGTATGTAAGGCATGATTAAGATGTCATAAGTCGGTATCCTACCACTTGCACAATTTATCATAAATCAGGTATGCATAATTTAGCGAAACTATGAACATGGGATAAGTAGTATGTTTTATTATCTAACCATAAAATTTGATTTCACGTCAATCGGGTTTCGGGATCACTAGATATGGCCATTTCATTTTAAGCGTTCACTGCTGGAAATCCGGTTTCAGAATCGGAAGTCCGTTTCGGAACGCATTTTAATCCTAGTTGGGATCATAATTTAGCGACACTACAGTTGAATGAAATTTAGGGTTTTCAATGAGGTTTCTAACTCACCAGACAGATTCTCAATCGCGTCTCTACGTCAGAAGTTATACACTGTTCAACACTAGGGTATCAGTCCTGTTTATGTTTGGGACTGCTATACGTCCCGATCTTTTAAATTGCAGTTTAAATAGTAAACGACGATAAAATAGGGTGAAATCACTTGCGTTATTTATCTAACAGATTCATATTCAATAAGGTGCAGGGTTCCGCAACATACGAGCTCAGACAGCAGGGTAGTAAAGATTACGGGACAGAAAACAATAACCAGAGTCGCCCTGGACTGCAGTCCAGAGCCGCCCTCCGAACCAATTCTCGTCAAAATTTCAGTACAGAAACAATTAAGAACTAGCATAGGGTTATAGGTCGCCGAGTCAGCTTCGATTTGAGCCCTCGAACGCCTCATTTTAATATGTTCACAATTAATGGTGATTTTAACAATTTTCAGGTGCGGGAAATTCCTAGTTTTTACGGGTGTAGTTGGGGGTGTTCGTTTAAGTTGTTAACAGTCATATTTTTCAGTGAAATTTCTACACAGTGTTCATTATCACACGGGCCAGCATATGCAATCAAATTCCATCAAATTAAATGATGGTTTTCATTGGGATCTTGCATCGAACAGTTACGTCATATAAGTTATCGTGAATTGTAAACATGGAATTAATATGATTTTAGTTTGTAACGGATTTAATCTAGCATGTAGCAAGTAGGGTACTTGCCTGGAGACGTTTTGGCGATGCACGGCAGCAGCAAGGGCACGAACGCGCGACGAATGGCGCGGCTAGGGTTCGCGGCCTCAGCTCGCGATCGAGTTCGACGTCGGAGTTGTCCGAAGATGCCTCGCGTTCGCTGGATGCGGAGTGGGATGCTCTGTCGATCTCCTGGGATGTGCTGGGGTCGACGATGGTCGGCGTGGTCGCTCTCCGGCGGCGGCAACAGAGGGTATTTGGGGCTCGCAGTGGGGGGTTTAGAGAGAGAGAGAGAGCAGTGGGGCTCGGGCTTGGAAGAGGTGGTGATGCTGCTGGGGTGAAGAGGTGTTGACTGAGGTGGTTCAGGTGCAGTGGGAGCTCGTCGGCGTCGAGGGCACAGGTGGTGGCCGAGGTGGTTGTGCAGAGAAGTTCCAGCTCGAGTGAGGGGTGCTCGGTTGATGGAGGAGGAGGCTGCAGTGGTAGTGGTGTTGGTAGGGGAGAAACAAGGGAGGAGGACAAGGTGGTTTAGTCATCGGCGGCGGCAGCGGCGTCGGTGCAGGGATGAAGGTAGCGGGTTTGGTGTTTGAGAGAGAGAAGAGGTTTGAGAGTTGGAGAGGGAGAAAGGAGTTGGAGACGAGAAGAGGTTGGGGAACTTGAGGGAGTCATGGTTGAGATGGCGGGGGCGGGGGCAACGGCGCGGCGACGTGGGCGCGTGGGTCGGCGACGTGGGCAAGAAGCAAAAATCGAGAGGGAAATTTCAGAAGAGAGGAAGGAGAAAAGGTTTAGGTGTGGGTCGGGTTCAGTGAAGGCGGGCGCGGTGAGGGGAAGGGGCTGGGCTTGGGCCAGCAAGGTGTACTAATTAAATTGTTTATTTAAGTTGGGCGAAGGAAGGAGATAATTAATTTATTAGAGGAAAAAGGTGTGGGCTGTGGGGATTTTGGAAGGGAAAAATATCAAAGAAATAGATGATAGGGTTTTGGGTTGGTTTAGGGAAGAAGCAAAAAGGGAAACGGGCTTGGAAAATGGGAAGTAAAAATAAGATGAAATAGAGTTTAAAGGAAATAAAAATGATTATAAATAAAATAAATAAATTTTGTAAATAATATATTATGAAAAATACGGATTGTGGTGTACAAAAGGACTGGGTATTACAGAAGATCTTATCGATCAAGGTAAATTTCATAAGTACTATGCAAATCCTAATTCTCAAAACATAACAAACCCTAATCTCGTATTTTATTTATATTATGATTTCTTATAAATTCAAATACCTTATTTTCTCTTTTTGTTGCTCATTTGGGTTTGGATTTCATGCTTGTGTTGGATGATATTTTTTATGGTGGCCAAATAAATAAAAAAAACCTATATACAATCATTTTCTAATCAAGTGAGAAAAAAATAAATCAAATAAAATTGTCATAAGATTATATAGATAAAGTGTTCATTAAAAAAAAGCTTTCTTGGAAAACCCTTACTCCCAAAACCATCCAAAAATGCATTAGTTAAACTAAAATCTTAGGAATTCAACTTTAGAAATGCATGTGCATTCTAGGATATTTTATTCCCAATTTAAATCCTATGAATTTTAATTCTAATTCTAACCATCCAAACATGTCCTAAATGTTTAAGAAGATAGGTTATCATCAATTGATAACATGACCTACCCCATAAGAATTTGATTAAGAGTAGAGATTTATCTATCTCCACTATTATAAATCCAAACTCAAAAGGTCAACGTGTCATTCTCTACACACGCGCGTGACACACACACACACACACACACACACACACACACATAAGGGAAGTGTTTATAAGGTGACACCTTACTCTAAGAATTGAGGTGTCGTCTTAAAAATTAATTATTCATCCATCTTGTTTTCCATGGTGTAAAATATAGGTACAGTAAGTTTCATGCGATTTCGATTATATTTACCCATGGATCTAACTTTATCAAATGTTCTATTGTCCGAAAACTGTTGATTTTACAACCATCTAGTGTGAAGGTAAAAATTATCGAAAACATATGAAATTTGGTCTACCTATAATCTAGATCATGAAGATAAAGTTGAACAGTGTCGAACATCGGAAAATATGGTGGAAAATTAACTTTTAAGTCGACACCTCATTTATGCCACCTCTAAACTCTTTCCTATATATATAAAGAAGGGGGCCTAGGAGGCTTTTTGAGTTAGGTTGTGGCACAAGGTACGCCCTCCATCATTTTATTCGACGATCGGCACCTTCCAACTTGATCTCCATCCTCTAATTTGTCGATACATCAAATTTCATATGATTACAACACCATTTCACCACTGATTTAACAATGTAAAAATTTCTATTGTCAATAAACCGTTAATTTTGCACCCACTAAATCAATGATGAAAATGTGTTAGAATCACATAAAATTTGGTGTATCGACATATTAGACGATGAAGATCAAGATGGCCGGTGCCGATCATCGAATAAAATGGTGGAGGACGTGTTTTGTGCCGCCGCGTAATGCAAAAAGCATCCTAAGGCCTCTTTCCTCCATTATTTGATTTATATATATATGTAAAAGCTTAGAGTTTATAAAGTGGCACCTTATTATTAGAAATGAGGTATCGCCTTAAAATTTGACAATCCACGTATTTTGTGAATGATTCGCACCATTCTTCTTGTTCACCATGATGTAAAACATAGGCACACTAAGTTTCATGTGATTTCGATAACATTTGCCAATTGTTCAAGTTTTGTCAAATGTTCTATTGTCGGAAAACCGTTAATTTTGCCACCTCTCGATACGAGGGTAAAGTTTATCGAAAACATATGAAATTTGGTATACCTAAGATCTAGATCTTAGAGATAAAGTAGAACGATACCGATAATCGAAAAATTTGACAGAAAGTTGACTTTTAAGGCGACGCCTCATTTCTTAGAATAAGGTCACCTCATAAACACTTTCCTCATATATATATAGTCATGCCCCGCTTCTTAGAAGAATGGTAATGGATACGTGACGAGACCCGCGACGTATTTATTCCAAAAAACTCCTTTTTTTTAACAAATACGTTAAGATTAAATAAGCAATATAAAATATGACAAGAATAAACAAGACAAATAAAACCCAACTACTGATTATTACATTTTTAAAGTTCACAAAATTCAACAGTGACATAAAGTCTGAAAACAAGATACAATAATATGACAAGACCTTAGTAAGGGGCATACTGAAAATAAAAAATGAAATGAAACTAAAAGTCCGCCTACGACAATAATTGATTGTACTCCTTTTCCGCCGGTTCAATTTCTTTCGTCTCTAAGTCATCTGACGAACATTACCAAGATAGAAAAGAAAACATGGTGGAATACCCGTCAGCGAACTTGCGCTCAGTAAGTCCCCAATAAAGTGTGATTATAAGTATAAGTGTATAATGACAAGTTATATAAGTGGGAATGAAAATCATGAAGCAGCGAACAAATATGATATGGTAATTAACATGGTGATTAAAATAAGCATAGCAATTCTATATAATATTGCAGTGTAGGATAGCCATAGTGTTGGTTAACATAAGCAAATGATGAGTAAAAGTGTTGAACGTGAAGTAAATGACAATGTGTCTTAAGAGATCTCTATAAGGGTAAACTAACCTAAGGACAGTTCAAGTGTGAATGTCAACCAATCTCAGAAGTATTCTCAAACCCAAGAATGTAATCCAGGGGTAAGGAAATACATGCCCGGATCAAGAAAGTGTTAGTAACGGGACTCCAACCGTCGTTGGTGTATTCACGAACCCAAGGCTATAATCCAGGGGTAAGAAAATGTGGGGCCCTCAAGAGTGTTCATGTGTTAGTATTCAAAGATTCATATATTAGAGGGACTCCTGGGATTTTATTGAACTCACAACCCAAACTACCCAACACCCCGTGTATTCTAAATTATAGATAATGTCACAAGCCATGATCGAATCTGTGAATATATGAGAGTGTACAAGTTCAATGTCAAGTTTCAGGGCCGAGTTCATGTCAAGATCAAATATTTATGGTTCGAATCAAGATAAGTTTAGCATGTAATAGATTTATCATGCGAGTCAGGGAAATTTAACAATTAAACATGAGATGAGACCATTGTAATATCAAAAGTGTTAATATGTATGCCCTAGAGCCCATTATTGTATATTATAGTGGATGATTGGACATATATATATATATATATATATATATATGACTTTCTTGCTCGACATGATAGTATGCTATCCGGTTGCTCTTTATCTTAACATGTACACTTATATTATTATGTCTCTCTGATACATGTTAATAAAGCCTTTAAGATGTTAGCTTGACAACCAGGACTATGATGCAGATCATACTAGTTGGGTTTGTGTAGTCCGCAAGCACATCCTTAACAATTCCTAGTCGAGGGGATATCGAGACAGGGCATCGATATTCCAGAGTAGACTAGTGTGTATGTTTCTTGACCTTGTATGGGGGCGATGGTTGATCCTACAACCATTGATGTTTGACATCAAAGATTGTACACATGTGCTCATTAGAGAATGGGTACACCGAACAGGACTCGCCAAGAACTCCTAATTAGTACTATACCTATCGTCAGATAGTAGTTCTCTGGTGACACATGTACAGGTTAGTCTGTAGACCCGAGATCGTCATAGAGTCTTGTGTGGTTCCCACTGTGCTTTGATTTCCTCCCTACCACGACTCAAAGAAGTCGTGCAAACAGGTGGATTTTGGGTACAGTCCCGAGTCACATGGAGGCAATAAGCGATAGGAGGGGTTTCGTCTCTCCCGGTATTGGGAGTTGATGTTGCGCTATGCTTGATTGGCTATAACAGCAAGTCCCTGATCAGGGCTGATGAGATTTACTGATAAGTGTTATCAGTAGTTTCTCGAACGGTTATAGGACACACATTGGCATGAATTATTAAGTTACTGGGGTCTAACGATTCCACCCCTAGACTTGATATGCAACATATCAGACGAAGAGACCGGACTGTACGGTAAGTGTTGCTTATAGGCTTTGCGGGAGTTTGGACAGGCTTGCCTGTTGATCTTCTATTCGTTCAATACCTGGGTAGCCGTTACGTTCAGCTAGTACCGCTGATGGCTTGTAGAGGACTGATGTGATCATTAACTACTGCTGGCGTATTGACGAGTCTTTAGAGTCCCACACAGAGGTTTTCTAGCTCAAGCGAAACGAAGTAGGGCACATATGTGATATGTGCGGGGCCTTGATTAAATACGTGTATGTGATACCGTATTCTAATCTCGCGATATATTATATCGGTCGGTTATATGTGATATAACCGGGTTATTGAATCAAGTGTTGATTTAATAAATTGATATACATATAAATGATATTAGTCAGTTATATATATGATATAGCCAGATTATTAAATTAAGTGTTGATTTAATAATTTGATATATATATATGTATGTATGTATGTATGTATGTATCATTATACATAAAAGCAAGAGAAGAAAATCATTAGTATAATTATATATGTGATCATTCTCTTACTTTTATGTATAATGATATATATATATATATATATATATATATGTTTATTTATATATGGATTACTATTGTGTCATGCTAGATGATACATAGGACAAGGGTGTATGAGACTAACACTATGGCTTAGGATAATATTCAGGATTTATTTTTAAAGTAAATAAAAAATGAAGTGGAAATGAGCATGGCTTAAGATGTTTGTGGAAGCATGTAGAAGCCATGACTCATTCCGCTAATTTTTGTTTTACTTTAAATATTTTTAAACCTAACATTTATCCTTAGCCATGGTTAACTCTCTACAAGTATCACTTATGATATTTTCTTCACCCTAGTTCTTCACAAGCTCATCATCTTCCTCCTCTTGTTTTTCTTGAGAAGAAAAAGAAAAAAGAGAAAAAGAATTCCAAAGTGAGCAAAATTCCTACTTCATCAAGCTACTCTCATCTAGCCCATTAGTGTAGGTTGTTTGCTTCACTAATTCCTTAATGAGTGAAGAGCTAGCTTGAGTTAAAGTAATTTCAAGGTGGATCATCTTCGGCCTCGAAAATCCATGAGCAAGCTCGTTCCTTTGTTCAAGTGGAGCTAAGAAGAGTTTTAGGGACCACTACTTGGAGCATAGGAACTACTACTTGGAGCTTTAGAAGTGAAGGACTTGGTCTACAAAGGTTGTAATCCTCTTCACTTAGTGTAAAACTTGTTTACTTGCTTTATAAACCCTAATTCTCTAGTTCTATTCTAGGTTAGTATAGCTTAGCCCACTTGCATACTTGATGCCTCTAGAAACCTAGTAGTGGTGTTAAGACATACTTTCAAAAAGCATGTCAGGCAAGTAATCAGTTTTCGGATCAGGTTGAGATGGCTCATAAATTCTTGATCCAGCTCACAAGTCATCTGTATTAATGATTTGGATCTCTGCTTGCAAGAGACGGCCCAAAAGTTATTGAGCCGACTCGACTCCTAGTATGAGACGACTCAATCTATATTGAGACGGCTTAACAATGCTTAGGAGCCCATATGTTCTCTCTGTCTCCTGTTGACCTATGAATGTCTTTATATTTTGATTATTTTACAAAACCATATTTTAAATATACTGTATGTTACTAATAATGTCAGACGAGTCAAAATGATATACAACTGGAGTTATTCAAGCATAAGGACAACAATATTGCTACTGACAACTCAAAAATAATATTGGCAAAGATCGGTAAGACTCGGAAGATCTCAATGCACATTTAAATGATATAACGGAGAAGTCGCACATCGGAAATATTCAAGACTTTTCTACTTTATTTGAGTCTAAAGTCGAGTCGATCTCAAATGGTTAGAATCAAGTTTTCTATCCTATTTCAATTCAATTCTCAGAAACAAAATTTTCATTTTTAATTTTATTTTCAAAAACAGGGGCCATATCTGAAATATCAGTAAAATAGACGTCCCTCATGGACGTCCCTAAAACGTTTATGATATACGTCTATAACAGTTCATAAATAGGGGATGTATTTGAAATATTAATAAAATAGACGTCCCTCATGGACATCCCTAGGACATCTATGATAAACTTCTATAACAGTTCATAAATTTTCAAAATTTGAATTTTGGTGGGATTTTTGAATTTCCAATGGCCAATTATTGTCCTATAATTTAGGGATAGCTATTATAACTGTCCTAACTGATCCACATGGCCTCTCTATATATAGGACAAGTTTCCAAGACTTTTTCACTAACTTTTTAATCCGATTTTCATTTTTTTTTCAAGTGTTTGTGAAAACTTTGTCTCTCTTTGCTCTTAAGTTCTGCACTACTCTTTTCAGAGAGAAGAGATCTTTCTAACGCCCCTAAACTTTTCTATTCTTTTAGAAAAGAAAAATCTCTAAAAGTTTCGAAAAAGCGATTGTTTTTAAAACTTGGTTAATCTTTAAAAAAAACTTCTTCGATTTGTTTTTAAGCTTTTGTCAATCTCCAAAATACAATCACTCATCTTCTTGATCGAAAATTTGATTTATCTTTTGAGAGCGTTAGCATTGTTAAAGTTGGTTTGTAAAGATTTATAAAAATATTATTTTGTATGACCTAATAAAGAAAGATCTAAGATCTTTCCATTATAAAGGTTTCGGACTTGTGCCTTGGAAAAAGTCTAGGTGTTCACCACTTGCAAGTGTAAAAGATTTCGGACTTGAGCCTTTGATAAAAAAATATAGGTGTCCACCGCCTTTAAATGTAAAGATTCAAAAATCTGAATCTGGTAAAAGATATAGGTTTCTCCACCCGCAAGGAGTCACTGGATAGTATTTGAATTCTAAGCAGGAGTTCTCAGGCGGGGATTAGCTATAGAGTTGGTGAATCTCAATAACAATCCTTTGTGTCCATTTATTTTTCTATGATTCTGTGTTGTCTCTGTGATTCTGTATTGTGATAGTATTTGTATTTTAGACTCTGATTTTATATTCCGCTGCATAATTTTTAAATTGTTACAAATCACGTTGAGTTTGCCATAAAATCTTATTCACCCCCTCTAAAGTTGTTTTCAATTGGTATCATAGTAAGGTTACTCTGTTTGTAAGATTAAGCCCTTGAGTTTCTGATCTTATGACAAAACATATGGAAGGACAATCCACTAACCGCCCTCCTCTTTTCAATGATACTAACTACCAATTCTAGAAAACCAAGATTAGAGTTTTTCTTCAGTGTATAAATCTAGAAATCTTAGAAATTATAGAAAAACTCTTTGTCATCCCTACCATAATTCCTTTATCCGATGCCAACAAGAGATCGATGACATTGAATGTCAAGGCAATGAATGCATTTCATTGTTCTTTGAATTCTGAAGAATCCACTAGAATCTCTATGTGTCAAACAGCAAATGAGATTTGGACTACTCTCCAAACTGCCTATGAAAGAGTCAGTCATGTTAAAGAGAGTAAGATCAACCGTCTCATGTACGAGTATAAGATATTCTAAATGAGAGACGATGAGACCATTGACTCTATGTATTCTAGGTTCAAAAATATCATTACAGAGATTTTCAATCTAGGAAAGAAATTCGATGAGAAATAAATATGTTATAAGTTGCTAAGATCTTTAACGATCTCTTGGCAACCCAAAATCACTGCTAGCGAAGAAGCTAATAATATGACAACGTTGAAGGTCGATTCCTTAATAGGCAAGTTGAAAACGTACGAAATGCAACTAGAGAATCTAAAGTAAAAACAAGAAAATGACACTCAAAAGAAAAATATCGCACTTAAAACTTCTACCAGTAAGTGTAAGCCTAAGAAAACATCTAGTGATGAAAGAAATGGCCGACATTGCAAAACACTTCAGGAAGTATCTGAAGTCCGTAAAATTCTCTTCGAAAAAAAGTACATATTAATTTAATAAAGGTTTTAATTCTAATGAAATTTTTCGGTGTTTTGAATGCAATAAGGAAGGCCATATCATGTCGGAGTGTCCTACTCTCAATAAAAATAAGTGGAAGTCAAAAAAAGAATCAGAAAAACGTTCGTTTCAAGTTATTTGGGACGATACAGATTCCAGAGACTCGGAAGATGAAAAAGTCACTAATATGTGTTTCATGGTACAAGACGAAGAGGTAATTGACGATGACTTTGATATAAAATCTCTTAGTAAAGTAAATTTAATAAGTCTTTGTCAATATCTTAAGGACAATTATGATAATGTAAATTCAAAATTATCTGCTAGAAATAACTTAGAAGTATCAACTCAAGAAAAACTAAAGGAGATTAAAATAGAAAATGAAAATTTAAACGATAAAATAAAATTCATAACATTAACTAAATAAAAGTTAGTTAAAACTAATAATACATTAAATTTTGAAATATTTGATCTTAAAAGAAAAGTAGAATTAAAAGATAAAATACTTTTAAATTTTACCAAAACTAAAAATAACTTAGATATTATATTAGGACAATCTATAAAATATTGTAAGAAAGAAAGTATAGCTTACGACAAATATTTTGAGCTAGTGCTTAAAACCAAATATTTTAGACATAAATATTATTATAAATATGGTAATAAATTCATCCACTACGTGTGACTATTATTTCACTTTAGGGCATATTTCACAATATTGTAATATTAAAAACAAATCAACTTACAAATATTACTTTACTCTTAAGACTAACCTAAATGAATCAAAAATAGTATGGGTTTCTAAGGTTAACAATAATCAAAAACAAACTTTAATTCAAGAAAGTATACATGACCAATTTAATGAAATTAACTCCATTAATCCTAATAAAGACAGTAATGATTATAACATGTTAATAAGTTTAGATAATTTATTAAGAGACAAAGATATTGAAACCAATAAATTGGAACTACAAGAGAAAGTAGTTGATATTTCTTTTCCAAAATATTGCCAACTCAACAAAAATCACCCTAAGAATTTAATAATAAGAGAAATTAATAAAGGAGTAATTACCAGGTCAAAGAAATTAAAACTAATCAATTGGAAGAACAAGAAAAAGTAATTCAACAAAAATCATCCTAACGAGTTATAATAGAAAATATAGATAAAGAAATTATATGTTTTAATTATTGTATTTGTATTATTACTTTAGTATGATTGTTTAATTATATATCTACTATCTTTTCTTTTTTAATTCCTCCTCCATATTTTTAACTTTTTGATATTTCCAAAAAGGAGGAGAATTAATATGCATATATTTGGGGGGAGCATTTATATATATATATATATTTGAAATAATTATTATGTATATATTAAATTATATTAATTAAGTTTTGTAAAATATCAAAAAGGGAGAGATTGTTGACCTATGAATCTCTTTATATTTTGATTATTTTACAAAATCGTATTTCAAATATACTATATGTTACTAACAATGTCAGACGAGTTAAAGTGCTGCACAACTGGAGTTATTCAAATATAAGGACAATCAATATTGCTACTGACAACTCAAAAATAACATTGGCAAAGATCGGCAAGACTCGGAAGATCTCAATGCATATTCAAAGGATATAATGAAGAAGTCGCACATCGGAAATATTCATGACTTTTCTACTTTATTTGAGTCTAGAGTCGAGTCGATCTCAAATGGTTAGAATCAAGTTTTCCATCCTATTTCAATTCAATTCTCAGAAACAAAAATTTCATTTTTAATTTTATTTTCAAAACAAGGGTTGTATTTGAAATATCAGTAAAATAGACGTCGCTCATGGACGTCCCTAGTATGTCTATAATAGATGTCTATAACAGTTCATAAACAAGGGCGGTGTCTGAAATATCAATAAAATAGTTATGATAAACGTCTATAACCGTTCATAAATTTTCAAATTATGAATTTTGGTGGGATTTTTGAATTTCCAACAGCCAAAAACGGCCAATAACTGTCTTATACTTTAGGGGCGGTTATTATAACTGTTCTTACTAATTCAAATTGCCTCCCTTCACTAACTTTTTTACCCGATTTTCATTTTCTTTACTTTCAAGTGTTTGTGAAAACTTTGTCTCTCTTTGATCTTAAGTTCTTCACTACTTTTTTCAAAGAGAAGAGATTTTTCTAGTGCCTCTAAATTTTTCCATTCTTTTAAAAAAGAAAGATCTTTAAAAGTTTCAAAAAAGCAATGTTTTGAAAACTTGGTTAATCTTTAAAAAAAACTTCTTCGATTTGATTTTAAACTTTTGTCAATCTCCAAAATACAATCTCTCATCTTTTTGAGTCGAAAATTTGATTTATTTTTTGAAATCATTAAGATTGTTGAAGTTGGTTTGTAAGGATTTATAAAAATCTTGCTTTGTACGACCTCTTGAAGAAATGTCTAAGATCTTTACATTGTAAAGGTTTCGGATTTACGTCTTGGAAAAATCTAGGTGTTCACCACCTACAAGTGTAAAAGGATTCGGACTTAAGCCTTTGGTAAAAAGTCTAAATGTTCACCGCCTGTAGGTGTAAAGCTTCTAAGATCTGAGCCTGGTAAAAGATATGGATTTCTCCACCCTCAAGGAGTCACTGGATAGTATTTGAATTCTGAACAGGAGTTCTCAGGCGGGGATTAGCCACAAAGTTGGTGAATCTCGATAACAATCCCCTGTGTCTATTTACTTTTCTGTGATTCTGTGTTGTCTCTGTGATTCTGTGTTGTGATAGTATTTGTATTTTAGACCCTGATTTTATATTTCGCTGCATAATTTTCAAATTGTTACAAATCACTCTGAGTTTGCCATAAATCTTTATTCACCCTCCCCCCTCTAAGGTTATTTTCATCTCCATGAGATGGCTTACTGTTATGCTAAGCCGGCTCGACCATGACTTGAGACGGCTCAAATCCAAATTTGAGCCGACTCACGACATGTCTAAAGATGGGTTTTATATCTATGTGTGTATAAGACAGCTCATATTCTGTTGAGCCGGCTCAATGCATTATCGTTCAGACGATCAGGTTTAAGGTTTCGAAATGTTATACACATAAAATGCAGTATTGGTTTATGTTCATTTCGTAGCGTCAAGAATTTGTGTTTTCTGGATCTATGGCATGAAGCTTTTGTTATAACATGGAAACAATATGCGCTCTTAAATACGAAAAAACAACGACTACGTGTTAACAACATATATACGTCTAATCTATGTCTATAAGAAATATATCATGGGGAACTACAACGATACGGGGACAGTGGATTTTAACAAAGAGAGAGAGAAAGAGATGGAAAGAGAAAGAAGGAGACGAAGAGAGAGATTAAGAAAAAGGAAGAGAACTTACTCACGATGTGAGTCGGTCTAACAACTGGCTCACTGATAGTTTCAATTAGGTTTGAGCGAAAATCCTTGATCTCCTATGATAAGTTGATCCTCAAACAGGACTTAGGAGGAATTGGAATTTGGAATTTTCAGAAAGAAATTATGTTTTTGATAGCCAAGGAAATGAAGAAGAAAGGCAATAAAAGGATGATTAGGAGAATTGATGACATTAAAAGAGAATTAATGATAGGAATGAAGAGTTGGGGTTTTCTGAATTGAAGTGGCGGTTTAGAATGTGAAACGAATAGTCACGAGGCTAAAGAACCCGTCTCCTGGGTTGGGCACGAGTAGGCCCAACCAGGAACATTTCTGGATCGAAAGAGGTATGAGCCAGCTCAAGAGTAGCTTGAGCCGTCTCATACTGTAACAACCGAGCCCAATGCTACTAGTTTCTGTTACCGTATGAATGGTGTATGATATTTATTTCATTGATCCTACTTGATTGATGTTAGTTATAAATTTTACCCGACAATTAATTTCTGCATATAACAATTTAAGGCATCTAAAATAAAATTAAAAATATTCGTCATGGCATGCTTGACACCCCTAACCCTGTAGTAGCGTCCGTGCATCGTGTTCTCGTCCCGTTCAGTGAAACGGGCGAGTTTGGACGGCTACGCGCACGTACGTGTGTCCGTTTTGGGGGTATGCTTTTTGACTGTAAGATACTTCATTTTAAATTTTGGATCCCGTCTAAAATTTTCTTATTTCAATTTCAAATTTTTGGACCCGACCCGGGCGCAATTTGGAAATATTTTACATTTGCGCCAAATCCCAATTTCTATTATTTTTTAACCGTCGAATATATATATATATATATTTAACCCATATATTATTTTTCCTATTTCCAAAAATCTTTCACAATATTTTATCCCAACCAATCACATTCTGTTTTCCCTGGGCCCCTCTCCCCGTATCTCTCTCTATCTATCTCTTTCTCTCTCTCTGGCACGTAGTGCCAAGTTTATCTCTCCTCCCCGATTCTCTCTCCTCTCTATCTCTCTCTCTCCTCTCTCTCTCTCCCCGTCCTTCTCTCTCTCTCCTCCATATATTTCCTCCTCCTTTTTCTTTCACGTAACTGAACCCACCCTCGTGAAAACCTAGCCGCCTCGTCCTCCCTCGTCTTCGCCCCAACGCCGACGCCCTCATCGCCGGCCTCCTCGCCTCCTCGCCCTCGTCACATCCACATCCAACTCTTCTTCCTCCTTCATCAACTCCCCGTGCACCCTGCACCGGCAACCGCGGCCACCTGCACACCGCCTGCACCTTGTGGGATCGCCGCCGGCGATCTCGATTCGTGCCCCTAGCCCTCGCGCACACCCCTCCGTGAGTGATGCTCCCTCTCCTCTTCTCCTTTCTTCTTCTTTCTCCCTGCTCATGGTTTCTTGATCTACAGTTTCTGTCGCCGTCATCGTAGGCTGACCGCCGGAGCTCCGTCGACGTGATCGGCGATCACAACCCCTCCACGGATCATCGTGAGCACCCTCTTCTCAGATCCTCCTTCCTTTCTTCTTTATTTTTCTTTTCCCTTCTTGTTTGAATGTCTTGATTGTTCACTGTTCTGTACTTGGCCGGAATCCGGTGATGCCGACGACGTGTCCCGACGATCCAGCGAGGTACCCTGACCTGTGTGGTTCCACTGTTCGTCGTTTGGGTTCATTCCGTGAACCGTGCGCCCGTCGCGAGTTTCCCCGCCGACGTTTTACGTTCCGTTTTCCCGATTCGCGACCCGTCGAGGCAAGTACCCCTTGCTACATGCTAAATAATATTTACATACACAGTGATAACACCCTAAACCTGCAGTTTAACCTTAGGACAATATTTTCCCATTTTCGTGTGCAATGTCGTGTTATATCATTTTATCTTCCAAGCTTGAAACCTACCGTCTGCAATTACTATATTAAACCTAATAACCACATTTGCATGTTTTAATCACACTTTCACTATTGACATAGCCTATGGCACTTTCTTTATAGTTTTACTTCATTCGGACACTCGTGTACATTTAACCTGTATTAACTGTGACTTCATCCATTGAACCTATATATATATATATATCATTGCATCCATAAAATTCTTAAACTTGTTAATATGATTTAACGGCCATAAATGTCTTACTGTATTCTTATAATGTTGATGACACCTCTGAAACACAATTGATAACTGTGCTGCTAATTAATTAAAGCTTCTTTATTGTTTAATTCGTTACTTAGATTTATGTTGTTGATGACCATGCTTGATTATGTAACTGAGTATGAGCACACCTATGATATCGTTTACATCTTGACCTGACTTGCTACATACATATTGATTGATCCGACATGGTACCGTGTACTGCTTGACTTGACCTGATGTACCATGACTTGACTCGTTACTTGATCTTGTGTCTAATGCCAACAAACCCGACATGTAGTCCTCATGGACCGTTCCTGTTGTCTATCCAGACAAACCTGTTTACCTGATCCTGTGTTGGCATTCGTTCTTGATTACGGGATACCTGACTTGACATACACATATAACTTGGGGGTATGGGGAAATCAAAGGTGAAACCTGACTTGTAACTCAACAGTTCGCTACTTGTTCTGATCGGTTTTAGAGGCTAGGCCAGCCTTGGAATGATGCTGCTGACATCATTCATCTGTACACATTCCTGTTTAGTGCCTAGCGGCATGTCTCGGTTTCAGCCCGAGAATCTGGGCCGTGGTCCCGGGTATGTACGGGATACTATTGAGTTACATCGATAATTCATCAATTTGGTTTCAAAGACTTTAGAACAGAAAACCTGATAGAACAGTTTAGTTACCCACTGCACACTACCCTGCACTGCTCTGATTTATATTATTGTTACCCTTGCTTTATTCATGTTTATATTCGCATTGCATGTTACCCTGTTTATATGTTATTACTTGATGACTTGACGCGCTGACGTCTGGGTTTTGCATGGCCCAGATTCTGTACCGCTGTTGCAGTCCGAGCAGGAGTACTTCAGCCAACAGGCTGAGCTGTGAGTGTCAGCAGTAGTTAGTTTTTCTTTCCTGCATTTTTATTCCTGATGTGAGCCCGCATTATGGGACATACATTCCAGTTATTTTGTATTGGATCTTTCGCTTCCGCATTTTTATTATTCTTGACTCATGTTATCTTGGATTATGGACATGTTTTAGATAGTTTTATTTTGTTCTTGATACCTCTACAGCCGTAATGTGACTGTGGATGGATACTTCCTACCCACAGGTAGCATGGTTGGCTATGTCACGTGCCTATTTTAGCGTACTCTGGGAAGCGGGGCGTGACATGGTTCTTTTGGTATCAGAGCGTAGGTTGGTCGGGTTGATTCTTTTGTAGTTGGGTATTGTACCCAATACACGAATCAGAATACCCGTGTTTAGAAAACATGTCCTGCCACCTTGTCGTTTACTGTTCTTGAATCAAGCTTTTCCTGGTTATATCTTCTACGATGTGCAAACTTCCTTTGCATATCGACTCGAAACCTGATTCCTTATTATCTCTAAGACTTAGGCGACTTGGGTGGAGTTATGTAATTGTGGCTATGATATCGCGGCATAGTTACAATGCGGCACTCTATTTAAGTAACTTGGAGTTCCAGCCTTGATCTATATTTTGAATCTATCATCATGCTAATGTTGGGTGTTTGATTTCAGGAATATGGCAGGTAAGAATTTGAAGACGTACCAAAGGCGTGTGGACGAAGCCGCCATGCTCGGAGTGATAAGGGGAATGCTGGAGAATCAAAAGAAGCAGACTGAGCTGATCCAGCAGCAAGCGGAATCGTTTCAGGAAGGTTTGTAGATCATTCAGCAGTCTGTGAACAATGTTGGAGCTAAACCAGTTGACCGAGTAGGGACCGTAGCAGATTTCAGACGTTTGGGTCCGTCTACATTTACTGGTTTGGAGGAGCTGTTGCCAGCGGAGCAGTGGCTAGTTGACACAGAGAACTTGCTTATTGCGGCACAGATTCCAGATGAGAAAAGAGTTGATGTGGTACGCATTCAATTAGCGGACTACGCCCGAGAATGGTGGCTTGTGGAGGAGAACCGCTTGCCCAAGCCGATCAAGTGGGCGGATTTTTCGAAGAGTTTCCTAGAGAAGTTCTTCCCGCGAACTGCACGGGAGGAAATGAAAGAGAAGTTCATCGGGCTAAAGCAGAAGGGAGCACCCGTAGATGTGCATGCGGCAGAATGGACAAGACTCAGTAGATTCGCTGGACCTTTAGTTGCCAACGATGCAGACAGGGCACGGAGGTTCATGCGCGGCTTGGATGTGGACATCCAGAGGCAGATTGTCTCCCTGGATTTAACCACTTTCTCATAAGTACTTGCGGCAGCCCGAGAGCAGCAGATTTTATCTGGGATGAAGGGGAGTTTGCAGCAGACAGCAGTTGCGGTAAGGAAGCCAACATTTGTACCAAACCGGGCTCATGGTCGCAGAGGTATTCCAGTGGACCGTCGAGGTATAGCACCCATGAAGAAGCCTGTTGTCGTCGATCGAAGAAAGAGCATGACTTGTAACTACTGCAATTTACCTGGCCACGTGCAAAAGGATTGTCGAAGAAGGCTGGGACTCTGTCTAGTTTGTGGAGCGGCAGATCACGCTGTTAGCGCTTGTCCGTCGAAGCTTCGTACGAGAGATGATATTTAGAAGCCTCTGCAGAGACCGTTCCAAGAAAAGAAATAGCTGACTCAAGGACCTAATCAGGCTCGAGCTTTTACCTTGACAGCTGAAGAAGCTAAAGCGTCAGGAGAAGTTGTTTCAGGTACTCTACTCGTTCATGGTTTTTCCGCATTAGCGCTATTTGATTCTGGTGCATCCCATTGTTTTATGTCATCCAAGTTTATAACTACACACTCGATTGCCTGCACGACCCTGTCTAGTTTCTGGGACATACACACTGGGAATGGGAAAATCATAGCTAGTAGGGAATGTAAAGATTGTGCAGTTGTTGTGTGCGGACGGGAGCTTTTTGCAGATTTCTTGGTGATTGATATGGGCAGCTACGAAGTCGTCTTGGGAATGGATTTTCTTGGCACTTTCCATGCTCACATTGATTGTAGGGCAAGGAAAGTAATTTTCCAGATTCCCGGACATCCCGAGTTTAGCTTCACTGGAGGAAGCAGTTCTGTCGGGCCGGTCGAGTTTAGGGCTAGGCCGAAAAACAATATTCTTGCATCAATGGAAGTTGATAAAAGTGAAGAGCCAGCTGTTGTTCGTGACTATGGACGTGTTTGAAGATATATCGGGATTACCGCCGAAGCGAGACGTGGAGTTCGCAATTGATCTCATTCCTGGTGCAGCGCCAGTTTCTAAAGCGTATTATCCAATGGCACCAATGGAGTTGGAAGAAGTCAAGAAACAGGTTGCTGAATTGCTTGAGAAGGGTTGGATTCGAAGCAGTAACTCGCCTTGGGGAGCTCCAGTTCTTCTAGTAAAGAAGAAGGATGGCACAAGAAGGATGTGCATCGACTATCGAGAATTAAACCGGGTGACTATTAAGAACAAGTACCCGATCCCTCGCATTGGCGAACTTTTCGAGCAGCTTAGTGGCGCGAGGGTATTCTCGAAGCTGGATTTGCGATCCGGATATCATCAGGTCCGAGTGAAAGCAGAAGATATTTGCAAGACGGCGTTCCGAACTCGGTATGGACATTACGAATACTTAGTGATGCCCTTCGGAGTAACGAATGCACCGGCAATATTCATGGACTTGATGAACCGAATCTTTTCACCATTCTTGGACCAGTTTATTGTGGTGTTCATTGACGATATTCTGGTTTACTCAAAGAGTTTTGAAGAGCATACTGAGCATTTGAAGATCGCGCTGCAGACGCTGAGACAAGAGAAGTTATATGTGAAGATGAGTAAGTACGAGTTTTGGCTGGAGGAAGTAAAGTTTTTGGGGCATGTTGTGTCTGGCGATGGAATCGCCGTCGATCCCGAAAAGATTGCAGCAGTTCGTGATTGGCCAATTCCAAAGAATGTTGCGGAGATAAGAAGCTTTCTTGGACTCGCCGGATATTACAGGAGATTTGTGGAGAACTTTGCTCGTCTGGCGGAGCCGTTGACCAAGCTTACGCGCAAGGAGGTACCTTTTGTATGGACGGATAGATGTGCGTTAGCTTTTGAGACGTTGAAGCAGAAATTGATAACCGTCCCTATTCTGACCGTGCCAGACAATTCCGGAGGATTGGTGATTCACAACGACGCATCTGGGAAAGGATTGGGATGTGTTTTGATGCAGCATGGGAAGGTTGTAGCGTACGCATCGAGACAGTTGAAGACCCATGAGAAGAATTACCCAACTCATGACTTAGAACTTGCGGTTGTGATTTTCGCTTTGAAGATTTGGAGACACTGCCTTTTAGGCGAAAGGGTCGAAGTTTTCACGGATCATAAGAGCTTGAAGTATGTGTCCACGCAGAAGGAGCTTAATATGAGGCAACGTAGATGGTTGGAGCTGATGGCTGACTACGATCTTGATCTTAAGTACCATCCGGGGAAGGTTAATGTCGTGCCGGATGCGCTTAGTCGGTTACCAGCAATTCAGATGTTAACTACGCAGAAGGAGCTCGTTGAAGATTTTCGAAGATTTGACTTGGAGGTTGTGCTACCGCATTCTTCGGGACAGTTGATGCAACTGCAAGTACATTCATCGTTGATCGAGAATATTAAAGCGGCGCAATCGCAGGATCCTAGACTGCAAAAGTTTCGAGAACAGGTTGAAGCCGGACTACGAACAGATTTATTGATCCACGAAGATGGTTCGTTGAGGTATGGTAGCCGTTTGTGTGTGCCAAAGGGAGATATTCGTGAAGAGCTTATGAAAGAAGCACACAGTTCAGCTTATTCTGTACATCCAGGAGGCACAAAGATGTACCGAGATATTCGACAGCATTTCTGGTGGGAAGGCATGAAGCGGGAGATTGCTCGCTTTGTGGCAAAGTGCTTGGTGTGTCAGCAAGTTAAGGCTGAACATCAAAGGGTTGCTGGTTTATTGCAACCACTTCCGATTCCTCAGTGGAAGTGGGAACATATAACCATGGATTTCGTGACGGCTTTACCGCGAAGTCCAAAAGGCAACAATGCTATATGGGTGATTGTTGATCGTTTGACCAAGGCAGCTCACTTTATCCCTTTTCAGGTTGGCCAATCAACAGAGACTTTGGCAGAGCGGTACATGTAGGAGATTGTAAGATTGCATGGAGTACCGGTAAGCATCGTGTCCGACCGTGACACTCGGTTTTTATCACACTTCTGGAGGAGTTTACAGGAAAGTTTGGGGACTCGATTGAAGTTTAGCACAGCTTATCATCCTCAAACTGATGGTCAGTCCGAGAGAACGATCCAAACTCTTGAAGATATGTTGAGGGCATGCATGTTGGACTTCAAGGGTTCTTGGGAGGATCACCTACATTTGGTGAAGTTTTCTTACAACAACAGTTTTCAGGCCACTATCCAGATGGCTTCATTTGAAGCTTTGTATGGTCGTAAATGCGGTTCACCTGTTTGTTGGGACGATGTCGGTGAACGAAAATTGTTGGGACCAGATTTGGTTGTGCAGACAGTTGAGAAAGTTACTACCATCAGGAGTCATATGAAAGCAGCTCAAGACCGACAGAAGAGTTGGGCAGATACGTCGAGAAGACCTCTAGAGTTCGCCGTGGGTGACTTGGTATTCTTGAAAATATCACCGACTAGAGGGGTGATTCGTTTTGGAAGTCGAGGAAAGCTTAGTCCTCGATTTGTTGGACCCTTTAAGATCTTGGAGCGTGTTGGTGAGGTAGCATATCGTTTGGCGTTACCGCGATCCTTGGCGAATGTGCACGATGTGTTTCACGTATCTCAACTCCGAAGGTATGTTCGAGATGAAACGCATATATTGGATCATTCGGAGCTAACAGTACGAGAAAACTTGACTTTTGAGGAGCGACCGATTGAAATTGTGGATCGAAGGGAAAAGGTTCTTAAGAACAAGGCGATCACTCTTGTGCTTGTTTCTTGGGGTAATCGCTCGCATGGAGAGTCCACTTGGGAATGAGAAGATGAAATCCGGCAGAAGTTTCCTCATCTTTTCTTATAGTTAGTTGTTGTCTATCTTTGTGTTCTTGGAATTTCGAGGACGAAATTCTTTTTGTAGTTGGGTATAATGTAACAACCGAGCCCAATACTACTAGTTTCTGTTACCGTATGAATGGTGTATGGTATTTATTTCATTGATCCTACTTGATTGTTGTTAGTTATAAATTTTACCCGACAATTCATTTCTGCATATAACAATTTAAGGCATCTAAAATAAAATTAAAAATATTCATCATGGCATGCTTGACACACCTAACCCTGTTGTAGCGTCCGTGCATCATGTTCTCGTCCCGTTCAGTGAAACGGACGAGTTTGGACGGCTACGCGCACGTACGTGTGTCCGTTTTGGGGGTATGCTTTTTGACTGTAAGATACTTCATTTTAAATTTTGGATCCCGTCTAAAATTTTCTTATTTCAATTTCAAATTTTTGGACCCGATCCGGGCTCAATTTGGAAATATTTTACATTTGCGCCAAATCCCAATTTCTATTATTTTTTTAACCGTCGAATATATATATATATTTAACCCATATATTATTTTTCCTATTTCCTAAAATCTTTCACAATATTTTATCCCAACCAATCACATTTTGTTTTCCCAGGGCCCCTCTCCCCGTATCTCTCTCTCTCTATCTCTTTCTCTCTCTCTCTGGCACGTAGTGCCAAGTTTATCTCTCCTCCCCGATTCTCTCTCCTCTCGATCTTTCTCCCCTCTCTATCCCTCTCCTCTCTCTCTCTCCCCCCCCCATCCTTCTCTCTCTCTCTCCTTTATATATTTCCTCCTCCTTTTTCTTTCACGTAACTGAACCCACCCTTGTGAAAACCTAGCCGCCTCGTCCTCCCTCGTCTTCGCCCCAACGCCGACGCCTTCATCGCCGGCCTCCTCGCCTCCTCGTCCTCGTCACATCCACATCCACCTCTTCTTCCTCCTTCATCAACTCCCCGTGCACCCTGCACCGGCAACCGCGGCCACCTGCACACCGCCTGCACCTTGTGGGATCGCTGTCGGCGATCTCGATCCATGCCCGTGGCCCTCGCGCACACCCCTCCGTGAGTGATGCTCCCTCTCCTCTTCTCCTTTCTTCTTCTTTCTCCCTGCTCATGGTTTCTTGATCTACAGTTTTTGTCGCCGTCATCGTAGGCTGACCGCCGGAGCTCCGTTGACGTGATCGGCGATCACAACCCCTCCACGGATCATCGTGAGCACCCTCTTCTCAGATCCTCCTTCATTTCTTCTTTATTTTTCTTTTCCCTTCTTGTTTGAATGTCTTGATTGTTCACTGTTCTGTACTTGGCCGGAATCCGGTGATGCCGACGACGTGTCCCGACGATCCAGCGAGGTACCCTGACCTGTGTGGTTCCACTGTTCGTCGTTTGGGTTCATTCCGTGAACCGTGCGCCCGTCGCGAGTTTCCCCGCCGACGTTTTACGTTCCGTTTTCCCGATTCGCGACCCGTCGAGGCAAGTACCCCTTGCTACATGCTAAATAATATTTACATACACAGTGATAACACCCTAAACCTGCAGTTTAACCTTAGGACAATATTTTCCCATTTTCGTGTGCAATGTCGTGTTATATCATTTTATCTTCCAAGCTTGAAACCTACCGTCTGCAATTACTATATTAAACCTAATAACCACATTTGCATGTTTTAATCACACTTTCACTATTGACATAGCCTATGGCACTTTCTCTATACTTTTACTTCATTCGGACACTCGTGTACATTTAACCTGTATTAACTGTGACTTCATCCATTGAACCTATATACATATATATATATATATATATATATATATATATATATCATTGCATCCATAAAATTCTTAAACTTGTTAACATGATTTAACGGCCATAAATGTCTTACTGTATTCTTACAATGTTGATAACACCTCTGAAACACAATTGATAACTGTGCTGCTAATTAATTAAAGCTTCTTTATTGTTTAATTCGTTACTTAGATTTATGTTGTTGATGACCATGCTTGATTATGTAACTGAGTATGAGCACACCCATGATATCATTTACATCTTGACCTGACTTTCTACATACATATTGATTGATCCGACATGGTACCGTGTACTGCTTGACTTGACCTGATGTACCATGACTTGACTCGTTACCTGATCTTGTGACTAATGCCAACAAACCCGACATGTAGTCCTCATGGACCGTTGCTGTTGTCTATCCAGACAAACCTGTTTACCTGATCCTGTGTTGGCATTAGTTCTTGATTACGGGATACCTGACTTGACATACACATATAACTTGGGGGTATGGGGAAATCAAAGGTGAAACCTGACTTGTAACTCAACAGTTCGCTACTTGTTCTGATCGGTTTTAGAGGCTAGGCCAGCCTTGGAATGATGTTGCTGACATCATTCATCTGTACACATTCCTGTTTAGTGCCTAGCGGCATGTCTCGGTTTCAGCCCGAGAATCTGGGCCGTGGTCCCGGGTATGTACGGGATACTATTGAGTTACATCAATGATTCTTCAATTTGGTTTCAAAGACTTTAGAACAGAAAACCTGATAGAACAGTTTAGTTTACCCACTGCACACTACCCTGCACTGCTCTGATTTATATTATTGTTACCCTTGCTTTATTCATGTTTATATTCGCATTGCCTGTTACCCTGTTTATATGTTATTACTTGATGACTTGACGCGCTGACGTCTGGGTTTTGCATGGCCCAGATTCTGTACCGCTGTTGCAGTCCGAGCAGGAGTACTTCAGCCAACAGGCTGAGCTGTGAGTGTCAGTAGTAGTTAGTTTTTCTTTCCTGCATTTTTATTCCTGATGTGAGCCCGCATTATGGGACATACATTCCAGTTATTTTGTATTGGATCTTTCGCTTCCGCAATTTTATTATTCTTGACTCATGTTATCTTGGATTATGAACATGTTTTAGATGGTTTTATTTTGTTCTTGATACCTCTACAGCCGTAATGTGACTGTGGATGGATACTTCCTACCCACAGGTAGCATGGTTGGCTATGTCACGTGCCCATTTTAGCGTACTCTGGGAAGCGAGGCGTGACACATACAAACAATGAAGAGAACAATTTTTCAAACGAGTCTTGAGCCGGCTCAATTATTGTTGAGCCATCTCAACCTAATTATCAAGCATAAATATAACTAAATATTCGAAAGGAAATGGCATTTTATTTATGACGAATATTACAAAAGAGTAAATGTAACAACCGAGTCCAGTTCTACAAATTTCAGTTACCGTATCTATGGTGTGTGGTATTTATTTCATTTGTCTTGCTTGATTGTTGTTGGTTGTGATTTACCCCGACAATTCAAATTCTTGCATATACCAATTTAAGTCTTTTAAAATAAATTAAAATAATCGACATGGCCTGCTTGACACACCTAACCCTGTGGTAGCATCCTTGCATCAAGTTCTCGTCCCGTTCAGTGAAACGGACGTGTTTGGACGGCTACGCGCACGTACGTGCGTCCGTTCTTGGGGGTATGTTATTTCTTTACTAACGCGTTCATTTTAATTTTTGGAACCCGCTTGTAATTTTCATATTTTTAAATTCAAATTTTTGGACCCGATCCGGGCGCAATTCTGAAATATTTTGTATCCCGCCAGATTATGATTTTTTTTAATAATTCATTTTACCTAAACCTATTTTCTTTTACCAGCCTGAATATATTTTTACAACCTAATAAAATCTTTTAAGCCAACGCTATATTTGTTTACACCCCACAAATCTTTCACATTTTTTATTCCCAACCAATCACAATCCCCCGTTTCTTTCCCCGGGCCCACAGCTCTCTCTTTCTCTCCCCTTTTCTCCTTCTCTTTCTCTCTCTTCTCTCTTTCTCTCTCTGGCGAATACAGCCAATTTTATATCTCCCCACTGTTACTCCCTCTCTCTCTCACTCCTCTCGCAACTTTCTCTCTCCCCTCGAATCTCTTTCTCTCCCCCCCCCGTTATATATTCTTCTTCTCTTTTTTATTTCTCCAGCGAAAGAAAACCCAACCCCTGAAAACCCTAGCCGCCTCATCTCCTCTCGCCGTTGCCCTAGCGCCGACGCCTTCGTCGCCGTTCATCGCCGCTGTCACCCTCATCGCCTCTACCCTCTCTCCTTCCTCCTCTCCCCGAGCACCCTGGATCTAGCAGCCGCGCCCCTGCACTTTTGCACCGCCAGAATTGTCGCCGCCAGTGACCTCGTCTCCGTGCCCCGGCCTTCGTGCAACCCCAGTGAGCATTACCTATCCCTCTTCTTCCTTCTTTCCTTCTTCTTTCTTTGTTCATTTTTAATAGAATTTTTTGTTGATTGCCGGGTCCTCTGCAGTTCGTGCACCGGAGCTCCGTCAACGCAGTTGCTGATCACAACCCCTCTGCAGATCAACGTGAGCACCCCCTCCTCAATCCTCCTTCCCTTCTTTCTTCTTAATCTTCTTTCTCTTTTCTTTCATGCATTCTTATATCTTTGATGTTCACTGTTTTGTCTGTTCGCCGGAATCTGGCGGTGCCGACGACGTTTCCCGACGACCCAGCGAGTACCTCCGACCCGTGTGACTCCACTGTTCGTCGTTTGGGTTCTTTCCGTGAACCGTGCGTGCGTCGCGATTTTTCCCCGCCGACACGTAACGTTCCGTTTTCCTTTTCGCGACCCGTCGAGACAAGTGAGACTTGCTACATGCTATTTTAAACTATTCGTATGGTAAATTATTTATTTCCTGTTAAATCTCTAAATAGAATCGAAAGAAATGGATTTCAAGTTAACCGTATAGAGTTCTGTTTCACATTTTATTGTCCCGAACTTGAAACTTAATTTTGCATCTAACTATTTATACCTAGTAATTACCTGTAAGTGATAGACCACATGATCGCATTTGTTTATAATCATGATACCTCTTTTATCCAGTTTTAACCTATCGGACATCCATGTGTTACTTTAACCGGTTTAATCACAACTGATAACTGTATAGCTAATTAATTAAATCTGCTTTATTGCTTAACTTACTGCTTAGATTGCGTTGTTGATAACCATGCTTGATTATTTATAACCAAGATTATGCTAGCGGTTTATGAGTACCCACATGTTATCTTTTACACCCTGGCCTGAATTGCTACACACATATTGATTGACCCGAGATGGTACCGTATACTACTTGACTTGACCTGATGTACCATGGCTTGACCCGTTACCTGATCTTGTGTCTAATGCCAACAAACCTGACATGTAGTCCTCACGGACCGTTCCTGTTGTCTATCCAGACAAACCTGCTCTTACTTGATCCTGTGTTGGCATTAGTTCTCGATTACTGAATACCTGACTTGACATACATAACTCGGGGGTATGGGGAAATCAATGATGAAATCTGACTTGTAACTCAACAGTTCGATACCTATTCTGATCGGTCTTATGGGCTAGGCCAGCCCCGGAGTGATGATGCTGACATTACTCATCTGTACATGCTACCTTTTACTGCCTAGCGGCACGTCTCGGATTCAGCCCGAGAATCTTGACCGTGGTCCTGGGCACGCACGGGATACTATTGAGTTACATCGATGATTCATCAAATTGATTTCAAAGACTTTAGAGTAGAAAATCCAATAGAACAGTTTAGTTTACTCACTGCACACTACCCTGCACTGCCTGATTTATTTTACTGTTACACCTGCTTTTCATTCATGTTTATATTTGCATTGCCTGTTACTCTGTTCATATTTTATCACTTGATGACATGACGCGCTGACGTCTGGGTTTTGCATGGCCCAAATTCCGTACCTTTGCTGCAGTCCGAGCAGGAGTACTTCGGCCAGTAGGCTGAGCTGTGAGGTGTCAACAGTAGTTAGTTCTTTTATTTTCTGCATTTTATTCCTAATGTGAGCCCGTATTATGGGACATACATTCCAGTTATTTTGTATTGGATCTTTGCTTCCGCACTTTTATTATTCTTGACTCATGTTATCTTGGCTTATGGACATGTGTTAAATAGTTACATTTTGTTCTTGATATCTCTACAGCCGTAATGCGACTGTAGATGAATACTTCCTACCCACAGGTAGCATGGTTGGCTATGTCACGTGCCAAATTTAGCGTACTCTGGGAAGCGGGGCGTGACATAGTTCTTTTGGTATCAGAGCCATAGGTTAGTCGGGTTGATTCTTTTTGTAGTTGGGTATTGTACCCAATACACGAATCAGAATACCCGTGTTTAGGAAACATGTCCTGCCACCTTGCCGTTTTACCGTTCTTGAATCTAAGTTCTTCCTGATTATATCTTTTGCGGTGTGCAAACTTCCTTTGCATATCGACTCGAAACCTGATTCCTTGTTATCTCTAGGACTTAGACGACTTGGGTAGAGTTATGTAATTGTAGCTATGATACCGCGGCATAGTTACAATGCGGTATTCTATTTAAGTAACTTAGAGTTCTAGCCTTGATCTATAATTTGAATCTGTTATCATGCTAATCTTGGGTGTTTTGATTTCAGGAGAATGGCAGACAAGAATCTGAAGACGTACCAAAGGCGTGTTGACGAAGCCGCCATGCTTGGAGTGATACGGGGAATGCTGGAGAATCAAAAGAGGCAGACCGAGCTGATCCAGCAGCAAGCTGAATCGTTTCAGGAAGGTTTGCGGACCGTTCAGCAGTCCGTGAACAATGTTGGAGCTAAGCCAATTGATCGAGTAGGGACCGTAGCAGATTTCAGGCGTTTGGGTCCGTCTGTCTTTACCGGTTTGGAGGAGCCGTTGCCAGCAGAGCAGTGGCTAGTTGACACGGAGAACTTACTTATTGCGGCACAGATTCTAGATGATAAAAGAGTGGATGTGGTGCGCATTCAGTTAGTGGACTACGCCCGTGAATGGTGGCTTGTGGAGGAGACCCGCTTGCCCAAGCCGATCAGGTGGGCGGATTTTTCGAAGAGTTTCCTGGAGAAGTTCTTCCCGCAGACCGCACGGAAGGAAATGGAAGAGAAGTTCATCAGTCTAAAGCAGAATGGTGCGGCCGTAGATGTACATGCAGCTGAGTGGACATGGCTCAGTAGATTCGCTGGACCTTTAGTTGTCGACGATGCAAACAGGGCAAGGAGGTTCATGCGCAGCTTGGATGTGGACATCCAGAGGCAGATTGTCTCCCTGGGTTTGACCACTTTCTCACAGGTACTTACGGCAGCACGAGAACAGTAGAGCTTATCTGGGAAGACTGGGAGTTCACGGCAGACAGCGGTTGCGGTAAGGAAGCCGGCATTTGTACCAAACCGAGCTCATGGACGCAGAGGTATTCCAGTGGACCGTCGTGGCGTAACACCGATGAAGAAGCCTGTTGTCGTTGATCGAAGAAGGAGCATGATTTGTGACTACTGCCATTTACCTGGACACGTGCAAAAGGATTGTCGAAGGAGGCAGGGACTCTGTTTAGTTTGTGGAACGGCAGATCACACTATTAACTCATGTCCGTCGAAGCTTCGTACAAGGGATGATATTCAGAAGCCTCCGCAGAAACCGTTTCAGGGACAGAAGCAGCTGACTCAAGGACCTAATCAGGCTCGAGCTTTTACCTTGATGGCTGAGGAAGCTAAGGCTTCGGGAGAAGTTGTTTCAGGTATTCTACTTGTTCATGGTTTTCCCGCATTAGCGTTGTTTGATTCTGGTGCATCCCATTGTTTTATGTCGTCCAAGTTTATAGCTACACACTCGATTACCTGCACGACCCTATCTAGTTTCTGGGACATACACACTGGGAATGGGAAAATCATATCTAGTACAGAATGTAAAGATTGTACAGTTGTTGTTTGCGGACGGGAGTTTTTTGCAGATTTCCTGGTGATTGATACGGGCAGCTATGAAGTCGTCTTGGGAATGAATTTTCTTGGCACTTTCCACGCTCATATTGATTGTAGGGCAAAGAAAGTAATTTTCCAGATTCCCGGACATCCCGAGTTTATCTTTACTGGAGGAAGCAGTTCTGTCGGGCCAGTCGAGTTTAGGGCTAGGCCGACAACTAATATTCTTACATCAATGGAGGTTGATGAAGGTGAAGAGCCAGCTGTTGTTCGCAATTTTATGGACGTGTTTGAAGATATATCGGGATTACCGCCGAAGCGGGACGTGGAATTCGTAATTGATCTTGTTCCTGGTGCAGCGCCAGTATCTAAAGCGTATTATCCAATGGCACCAGTGGAGTTGGAAGAAGTCAAGAAACAGGTTGTTGAATTGCTTGAGAAGGGTTGGATTAGAAGCAGTAACTCGTCTTGGGGAGCTCCAGTTCTTCTAGTCAAGAAGAAGGATGGCGCAAGAAGGATGTGCATCGACTATCGAGAATTAAACCGGGTGACTATTAAGAACAAGTACCCGATCCCCCGCATTGGCGAACTTTTTGAGCAGCTTAGTGGCGCGAGGGTATTCTCGAAGCTGGATTTGCGATCCGGATATCATCAGGTCCGAGTGAAAGCAGAAGATATTTGCAAGACGGCGTTCTGAACTCGGTATGGACATTACGAGTACTTAGTGATGCCCTTCGGAATTACGAATGCACCGACGATATTCATGGACTTGATGAACCGAATCTTTTCACCATTCTTGGACCAGTTTATTGTTGTGTTCATTGACGATATTCTGGTTTACTCGAAGAGTTTTGAAGAGCATACAGAACATTTGAAAATCGCACTGCAGACGTTGAGACAGGAGAAGTTATATGCGAAGATGAGCAAGTGCGAGTTTTGGCTGGAAGAAGTAAAGTTTTTGGGGCATGTTGTGTCTGGCGATGGAATCGCCGTCGATCCAGAAAAGATTGCAGCAATTCGAGATTGGCCGATTCCAAAGAATGTTGCGGAGATAAGAAGTTTTCTTGGACTCGCCGGGTATTACAGAAGATTTGTGGAGAACTTTGCTCGTCTGGTGGAGCCGTTGACCAAGCTTACGCGCAAGGAGGTACCTTTTGTGTGGACGGATAGATGTGCGTCAGCTTTTGAGACGTTGAAGCAGAAATTGATAACCGCCCCTATTCTGACCGTGTCAGACAATTCCGGAGGATTGGTGATTCACAGCGAAGCATCTGGGAAAGGATTGGGATGCGTTTTGATGCAGCATGGGAAGGTTGTAGCGTACGCATCAAGACAGTTGAAGACCCATAAGAAGAATTACCCAACTCACGACTTGGAGCTTGCGACTGTGATTTTCGCTTTGAAGATTTGGAAACATTACCTTTTGGGCGAAAGGGTCGAAGTTTTCACGGATCATAAGAGCTTGAAATATGTGTTCACACAGAAGGAGCTTAATATGAGGCAGCGTAGATGGTTAGAGCTGATGGCTGACTACGATCTTGATCTCAAGTACCATCCAGGGAAGGTTAATGTTGTACCGGATGCGCTCAATCGGTTACCATCTATTCAGATTTTAACTACGCAGGAGGAACTCGTGGAAGACTTTCGAAGATTTAATTTGGAGGTTATACTACCGCATTCTTCGGGACTGTTGATGCGGCTGTAAGTACATTCGTCGTTGATCGAGAATATTAAAGCAGCGCAATCACAGGATCTTAGATTGCAAAAGTTTCGAGAACAGGTTGAAGCTGGACTACGAACAGATTTATTGATCCATGAAGATGGTTCATTGAGATATGGTAGTCGTTTGTGTGTGCCAAAGGATGATATTCGCGAAGAGCTTATGAAGGAGGCACACAGTTCAGCTTATTTCGTACATCCAGGAGGCACGAAGATGTACCGAGACTTACGACAGCATTTCTGGTGGGAAGGCATGAAACGGGAGATCGCTCGCTTTGTGGCAAAGTGCTTGGTGTGTCAGCAAGTTAAGGCTGAACATCAAAGGGTTGCTGGTTTGTTGCAACCACTTCCGATTCCTCAGTGGAAGTAGGAACATATAACCATGGATTTCGTGACAGCTCTACCGCGGAGTCCAAAAGGCAACAATGCAGTTTGGGTGATTGTTGATCGTTTGACCAAGGCAGCTCATTTTATTCCTTTTCGGGTTGGCCAATCAACAGAAACTTTGGCGGAATGGTACATGCAGAAGATTGTAAGATTGCATGGAGTACCATGGGTATCGTGTCCGATCGGGACACTCGGTTCTTATCACACTTCTGGAGGAGTTTACAGGAAAGTTTGGGGACTCGATTAAAGTTTATCACAGCTTATCATCCTCAAATGGATGGCCAGTCGGAAAGAACGATTCAAACTCTTGAAAATATGTTGAGGGCGTGCATGTTGGACTTCAAGGGTTCTTGGGAGGATCATCTACATTTGGTGGAGTTTTCTTACAACAACAGTTTCCAGGCAACTATTCAGATGGCTCCATTTGAAGCTCTGTACGGTCGCAAATGTCGTTCACCCGTTTGTTGGGACGATGTCGGTGAACGAAGATTGTTGGGACCAGATTTGGTTGTGCAGACAGTTGAGAAAGTTAACGCTATTCGGAATCATATGAAAGAAGCTCAAGACAGACAGAAGAGTTGGGCCGATACGTCGAGAAGACCTCTAGAGTTCGCCGTGGGTGATTTGGTATTCTTGAAGATATCACCGACTAGAGGGGTGATTCATTTTGGAAGTCGAGGAAAACTCAGTCCTCGATTCGTTGGACCCTTTGAAATCTTGGAGCGTGTTGGTGAGGTAGCGTATCGTTTGGCGTTACCGCAGTCCTTGGCGAATGCGCACGATGTGTTTCACGTATCTCAACTCCGTAGGTATGTTCGAGATGAAACACATGTGTTGGATCATTCGGAGCTGACGGTACGAGAAGACTTGACTTTTGAGGAGCGATCGGTTGAAATTGTGGATCGAAGGGAAAAGGTTCTTAAGAACAAGGTTATCCCTCTTGTACTTGTTTCTTGGGGTAATCGCTCACATGGAGAGTCCACTTGGGAACGAGAAGATGAAATCCGGCAGAAATTTCATCATCTTTTCTTGTAGTTTGATTTTCGTCTATCCTTTGTATTCTTGGAATTTCGAGGACGAAATTCTTTTTGTAGTTGGGTATAATGTAACAACCGAGTCCAGTTCTACAAATTTCTGTTACCGTATCTATGGTGTGTGGTATTTATTTCATTTGTCTTGCTTGATTGTTGCTAGTTGTGGTTTACCCGACAATTCAAATTCTTGCATATAACAATTTAAGTCTTTTAAAATAAATTAAAATAATCGACATGGCCTGCTTGACACCCCTAACCCTGTGTAGCATCCTTGCATCGAGTTCTCGTCCCGTTCAGTGAAACGGACGTGTTTGGACGGCTACGCGCACGTACGTGCGTCCGTTCTTGGGGGTATGTTATTTCTTTACTAACGCCTTCATTTTAATTTTTGGAACCCGCCTGTAATTTTCATATTTTTAAATTCAAATTTTTAGATCCGACCCGGGCGCAATTCTGAAATATTTTGTATCCCGCCAGATTATGATTTTTTTTAATAATTCATTTTACCTAAACCTATTTTCTTTTACCAGCCTGAATATATTTTTACAACCTAATAAAATCTTTTAAGCCAACGCTATATTTGTTTACACCCCACAAATCTTTCACATTTTTTATTCCCAACCAATCACAATCCCCCGTTTCTTTCCCCGGGCCCACAGCTCTCTCTTTCTCTCCCCTTTTCTCCTTCTCTCTCTTCCTTTCTCCTTCTCTTTCTCTCTCTTCTCTCTTTCTCTCTCTGGTGAATACAGCCAATTTTATATCTTCTCACTGTTACTCCCTCTCTCTCTCACTCCTCTCGCGACTTTCTCTCTCCCCTCGAATCTCTTTCTCTCTCTCTCTCCTCCCATTATATATTCTTCTTCTCTTTTTTCTTTCTCCAGCGAAAGAAAACCCAACCCCTGAAAACCCTAGCCGCTTCGTCTCCTCTCGCCGTTGCCCTAGCGCCGACGCCTTCGTCGCCGTTCATCGCCGCTGTCGGCCTCATCGCCTCTACCCTCTCTCCTTCCTCCTTCCTCCTTTCCCCGAGCACCCTGGATCTGGCAGCCGCGCCCCTGCACTTTTGCACCGCCGGAATTATCGCCGCTAGTGACCTCGTCTCCGTGCCCCGGCCTTCGTGCAACCCCAGTGAGCATTACCTATCCCTCTTCTTCCTTCTGTCCTTCTTCTTTCTTTGTTCATTTTTAATAGAATTTTCTGTTGATTGCCGGGTCCTCTGCAGTTCGTGCACCGGAGCTCCGTCAACGCAGTCGCTGATCACAACCCCTCTGCAGATCAACGTGAGCACCCCCTCCTCAATCCTCCTTCCCTTCTTTCTTCTTAATCTTCTTTCTCTTTTCTTTCATGCATTCTTGTATCTTTGATGTTCACTGTTTTGTCTGTTCGCCGGAATCCGGCGGTACCGACGACGTTTCCCGACGACCCAGCGAGTACCTCCGACCCGTGTGACTCCACTGTTCGTCGTTTGGGTTCTTTCCGTGAACCGTGCGCGCGTCGCGATTTTTCCCCGCCGACGCATAACGTTCTGTTTTCCGTTTCGCGACCCGTCGAGGCAAGTGAGACTTGCTACATGCTATTTTAAACTATTCGTATGCTAAATTATTTATTTCCTGTTAAATCTCTAAATAGAATCGAAAGAAATGGATTTCAAGTTAACCGTATAGAGTTCCGTTTCACATTTTATTGTCCCGAACTTGAAACTTAATTTTGCATCTAACTATTTATACCTAGTAATTACCTGTAAGTGATAGACCACATGATCGCATTTGTTTATAGCCATGATACCCCTTTTATCCAGTTTTAACCTATCGGACATCCATGTGCAACTTTAACCGGTTTAATCACAACTGATAACTGTATAGCTAATTAATTAAATCTGCTTTATTGCTTAACTTACTGCTTAGATTGCGTTGTTGATAACCATGCTTGATTATTTATAACCATGATTATGCTAGCGGTTTATGAGTACCCACATGTTATCTTTTACACCCTGGCCTGAATTGCTACACACATATTGATTGACCCGACATGGTACCGTACACTACTTGACTTGACCTGATGTACCATGGCTTGACCCGTTACCTGATCTTGTGTCTAATGCCAACAAACCTGACATGTAATCCTCACGGACCGTTCCTGTTGTCTATCCAGACAAACCTGCTCTTACTTGATCCTGTGTTGGCATTAGTTCTCGATTACTGAATACCTGACTTGACATACATAACTCGGGGGTATGGGGAAATCAATGATGAAATCTGACTTGTAACTCAACAGTTCGATACCTGTTCTGATCAATCTTACGGGCTAGGCCAGCCCCGGAGTGATGATGCTGACATTACTCATCTGTACATGCTACCTTTTACTGCCTAGCGGCACGTCTCGGATTCAGCCCGAGAATCTTGACCGTGGTCCCGGGCACGCACGGGATACTATTGAGTTACATCGATGATTCATCAAATTGATTTCAAAGACTTTAGAGTAGAAAACCCAATAGAACAGTTTGGTTTACTCACTGCACACTACCCTGTACTGCCTGATTTATTTTACTGTTACACCTGCTTTTTCATTCATGTTCATATTTGCATTGCATGTTACTCTGTTCATATTTTATCACTTGATGACATGACGCGCTGACGTCTGGGTTTTGCATGGCCCAGATTCCGTACATTTGCTGCAGTCCGAGCAGGAGTACTTCAGTCAGCAGGCTGAGCTGTGAGGTATCAACAGTAGTTAGTTCTTTTATTTTCTGCATTTTATTCCTGATGTGAGCCTGTATTATGGGACATACATTCCAGTTATTTTGTATTGGATCTTTTGCTTCCGCACTTTTATTATTCTTGACTCATGTTATCTTGGCTTATGGACATGTGTTAGATAGTTACATTTTGTTCTTGATATCTCTACAGCCGTAATGCGACTGTGGATGGATACTTCCTACCCACAAGTAGCATGGTTGGCTATGTCACGTGCCAAATTTAGCGTAGTCTGGGAAGCGGGGCGTGACAGTAAATGACATTTAGGGTCATTATATATATATATATATGAGTGATCCATTGCAAATCGGTCCGCGTTTTTTTAAAATGGGAACTCTCGGTCTACAGCATATTTTAACAATTCGAACCGTTCAAATTGATCATCATACTCTTAAATGTATGTGTATGAAAAATCAAAGGATTTGAAACCCTCTAACCTATGGATCGATGGGTGCAAAAATGAACGTCTTTCAATAATGCAACATAAACGTCATCCGATGCATGGGTGAGAAACCTTCAAATCCTTTGATTTTTTATACATAGACATTTGAGATTATGGTGATTAACTTAAATGGCTCAGATGGTTAAAATATGTCATAAACCAAGATTTTCCGTTTTTAAAAAACGTGGACCGATTTGCAATGGATCACTCTATACACACACACACACACACACACACACAGAGACACAGAGAGAGATAGAGAGTAATGTAGGAAAGATGTCTATTGCGTCGAAAAAATACACCCTCTACCATTTTTTCCGACGATCGGCACACTTTATCTTCATCATTATCATCTAAGATATGGATAGACCAAATTTCATGCAAATCCACCGCTTTTTCACCGTTGATTTAGTGGGTGCAAAATTAACAGTTTATCGACAATAGAACTTTTTACATTGTTAATTCAATGGTGAAAGGTTGTAGAATCACATGAAATTTGATGTATCCACATCTTAGATGATAATGATGAAGATGATGGGTTCTGCTCGTCGGATAAAATCGTGGAGTGTGTGTGTGTGTGATGAAGATGATGGGTTCTGCTCGTCGGATAAAATCGTGGAGTGTGTGTGTGTGTGTGTGTGTGTGTGTGTGTGTGTGTGTGTGTGTGTGTGTGTGTGTGTGTGTGTGTGTCTATATATATATATATATATAGAGAGAGAGAGAGAGGGGCCCTAAAAGACTTTTTGCGTTAGGTAACGGAAAAAATTATGCACTCCACCATTTTATTTGAACATCGGCACCTTCCAACTTGATATCCATTCTCTAATTTGTCGATACACTAAATTTCATATAATTAGAACTCCATTTCACTGTTGATTAGTGGGTGCAAAATTAACGGTTTACAGACAATAGAACTTTTTACATTGCTAAATCAAATGTGAAATAATGTTGTAATCATATAAAATTTGGTGTATCGACAAATTAGTAGATGGATATCAAGTTGGAATGTGTCGATCGTCGAATAAAATGGAGGGCGTATATTTTGCTGCCACTTAACGCAAAAGGCCTCCTAAGGTCTCTTTCCTCCATTATTCTCATGTGTGTGTGTGAGCTGGCAGCCTTTTTTTTTCCATAAAAATGAGCTCTTGTCCCAACACACATACCCCCGTGTAATTAACCAATCCAAATCAGCTATCTTGATCTATGTATAATGAAACCCTCATGTACAAAAAATCTCGTGATTTAAAGATCTCTAACGCGTTCATCAAGCGACCGTAATTTTCCTATACCAATAAGCCGTTGGTTTTTCTATCTGCTTGATGAACGTGTTAGAAATCTTTAAATCCTAAGATTTTTTGTACATATGGGTTTATGATACGTGGATCAAGATAGCCTGTTTGGATCAATGAAATATGGGGATGTGTGTTTTGAAACGAGAGCTCATTTTTAAAAGATGACCACCGGCTCATTTTTAAATCCCGAGATTTTTTTACACAGGGGTTTCATCATATCCCTTTTACTATATATATATATATATATATATATATATATATATATGAGAAAAATTCTGTAATTTCTAAAGTTGTCTGTATCATCTTTCCCTCTCTCACACACACATCTAATTTTATAAAAAAAAATTATGCTCAACTCTAGGTAAATATATAGGCGCATCGAGCGCATGAGAACATCTAGTATTTGGTAAGAGCATGTCAAATGAGTAAAGCTATATACGGAAAGCCAAAGAGCTTTTGCTCGAGCGAGAATGACAACCCCCAACTTGGTGGGAGGTCTTGAGTTCGAAACCCCTACTTGCAGCGGTAAGAAGGATTTTCAACCAATTATGCGGATTGAGAAAAAGTTACATTAGGTTTGGAGACCTAAAACCCTCTCTTCCAAGCTTACGGATCGTTGCAAGAAAAAAAACTATATAGGGAAAGTTTTAATGTAGCAACTAATTAATAATCCAAAAATTAATTAATTAGGTATCTTTATGTATGTCCCTGCAAAGTACGTACGTCCTTGAAGTTATCAGAGCCCACATGCATATATGCATCGAATCATTATGGTTACGAGCTAGTAGCTACTTTCAAGTACAAGTATATGTTATTGTTCCAAATCTACGTCGAATGAAAAATTAATATATATCACTGCCATATACAACCACACGTCCATTAAATGCTAGACACTATTGCTATATATATAGGCGTTAAGTTAATTATAGCTAGGCATAATTAACGATATAGAAAATTAATATATTTAAATAAATTTGGAGCGGAGCTTGAGAAGGAGCTATGTAGATATTTTTTTGAAGTGATCAGGAACATACAGGAGTATGATATTAATGTGTGAACTCATTGCATATCATTAATAAGATGTGTGAATGATAATTAATAATTAGATGCTATATTAGATTCATATATGTATGCATGGATCAAACAACTTGTAATATATAGCAAGAAATAGATTACAATTAATATTCTACACGGTATTATATATAACATGCACCCAAAACAACATAAACAAAAACAATGGTGGAACTACTCTCTCTCTCACACACACACATATATATATAACATAGAGAGAGAGAGAATAATGGAGGAAAAAGGTCATGGGAGGGAATTTTCTCCTATGGCGTCGAAAAAATACACCCTTCCTCATTTTTTCCGACGATCGGCATCCACAATCTTCATCGTTATCATCTAAGATGTGGATACACCAAATTTCATGTGATTATACAACTTTTTCACCGTTGATTTAGCAGTATAAAAAGTTCTATTGTCGGTAAACCGTTAATTTTGAATCCACTAAATCAACGGTGAAAAAGTTGTACAATCACATGAAATTTGGTGCACCCATATCTTAGATGATAACGATAAAAATGATGGGTGCCGATCGTCGGAAAAAATGAGGATGATGTATATTTTCGACGTCGTAGAAGGAAATTCCCTCCTATCGCATCTTTCCTCCATTATATATATATATATATATATATATATATATATATATATATGAGACTAATGGAGAAAAGAGACTTCCTTCTATGACGTGGAAAAAATACAACCTCCACCAATTTTTTCGACAATCGGCCCTCATCATCTTCATCATTATCATCTAAGATGTGGGTACACCAAATTTCATGTGATTCTACAACTTTTTCACCGTTGATTTAGCAATGTAAGAAGTTCTATTGTCGGTAAACCGTTAATTTTGAACCCACTAAATCAACGGTGAAAAGGTTGTGGAATCACATGAAATTTGGTGTACATACATCTTAGATGATAACGATGATGATGATGGGTGCCGATCGTCGTAAAAAATGATGGAGGTTGTATTTTTTCCATGCTATAGGAGGAAATCCCCTCCTACTCTCTCTCTCTCTCTCTCTCTCTCTATATATATATATATATATATATATATATAAAGTAATGATACCAAACTAGAGAAAAGTAATCACCCCAATGAATACAAAGTATGTTATTGTACGTACGTAATCTATATGTATATATCTTGTATTATTCAGTAATACATATTCAAACCTGATCTCATGCACATGCATTGATCGATCATGCATGGTATCTCATGGCATGCACTTGGCCCTCGACACCCGCATGGGATAGCTGAACGAGTTCGCGTACTGGAACGACACAGCCTGCCCCATCGGGATCGGACGTCCGTCGTTGACGAGGCAGTCGTCATATCCGAGGCGGCGGAAGATCCTGGGGTTGACGAGGCGGGCAGAGCTGTACCAGCCGCAGGCGACATGGATGTTGCCTATGCGACATTCATCGCCCAGGCATTGGTTGATGATGTTGACGGTGTAGGTCGGGATGCCGTTGGGCAGGGGGGCCGTCTGCACCTGCTGGATGGTCAGGTCCGACGCGGAGCAACTTTCTCCCATCCTGGTGGGTAGTAATTCATGTTCTACTGTTATGTTTGCGTATCCTTGAAATATAGCCAAATGCAAATAACAATTAATTAATTCTCTGGAAAGATATGCAAATACAAGTTTATTTAATTAATGACTTAATTATTATAGATTAGACGTCCATAATAGGTAGAATATCTATGAAAAATCAACTGGATTGCCTTATTGATTAGTGAATATTTTAAAGTATTTCAAAGATAGTTACAAACAGTGATGTGATCAACATATCTGGGAAACTTAGGTATGTGATTGTGGATGGCAGATATAAATAGTAATCAAAATCAAAAATCAATATATGTAATTGGTAAAAGTCGGATAGGGATATGAAACGAATATTAGAAGAACTATATCCATTTCAAATACCGCAAATTATTCTTGTCTGTTATACTTGCATATTTAAGTGTGGATATATACAGAATGGATACAGATATCATTATATTCTTATCTAGTGGTTTTGATATGATGCGGATACGCATACTCACTATCATCGAAAATCAAAATTATTAAATACAATCAATATGGAGTCATCATCTCGGATTATCCCAGCCGGCCCCTCTTAACGTCCCTTGCTAATATTGAAGGCTAGCTTTTGGTGGGGACCACTGGAATCCTACAAGCTCAACTACAACCAATTATAAATTAAGGCTCCATCGTCCCATCAAAAAAACGTGCCACGTGTACAATAGAACCATAGGGTCGAGACTCACCGTCTTCTAGAAGCTTCCGGTTACCGATTGCACTCCGAAGCATTGGGCGGCCCAACCGACGCGGAGGAAATCCCGCTGTAATAATAGAAATAAAAAAATAAAAAAGAATAAGTGCAAATCCGACCGAGGTCTGAAGTGTGATTTGCTAAAAATAATATACTGATAGTTTACATAAAAATGAAAAAAGAATCAAAATAAAATTATCTTTTGAAAAACTGAAGCAATAGAATTTAAAAGAAAAAAAGAAAAAACAGAGAGATAGAAACATACCAAAAGATGAAAAGGCCAAGATGACGAAAAAGGACGCAGCGATCAGAAGAAAGAGCTGCAACACACTCGATAAAGCTGCCATTTTTACACCGCTGATCACAACCAGTCAAAACCTTGAGCACTCGCCAAACAAAAAAAGATCTCTCAAAATCGAAGAAGCCTGCATTTTTTTAAAAATTGTCAATTTTTGAAATCAAATCTCACAAACGATTCAAAACTGAAATAATTACGACAAATGTGGCAACTGAAGCGTTTCGATTTCCTCTCGAAAAAACAACGAGATCGAGATCACTAACCTGAAGAATCCCCAATCGCTTCGAAATTCGTGCTTAGCTCTCGCTCTCTCACCATAAAAAGAAGAGAAAAAAAATCTAGAGACGAAAGTGGTATATAAATCGGCTGGGCCTATCGTTATTATCTTGATCGAAGTGGGCATTTTAAGTGCTCGGATATTTAGTTGCTACTGTGGTGATTACTGTTACAAAAGGAATATATTTAGGTGGCGAGGCGCTGATGACGTCACAGCTTGCCCCTTTGCTGCGCACGTGAGATATTTGATTCATTTGACCGTATATTTTGCCGATTTAGTCGTTAATCTTCTTATATTATTAGTGTATAAACATTAAATCCTTTTCCTTGTATTAGTGAATAAACAGTAGACATGCAGGTTCCATTTATTTCAAGAGTTTCCAAACTAGTAAGAAAAAAATACACATGCAGTATTAAATTAATATCGGCTGATATACACTGCATCAATGTGAATTTCATAAACATTTAGTTATTAATTTTCTTATATTAAAGAATTATAATAATCGACACAAGTTCAACTTATTTCATAATTTTCAGAATCGAAAATTTAACGAACAAATGGAGTATCAAGTGTTGGAAATACAGCTTTACCAGAACCAAAATGAAATTGCTCTTTACCGACCGGAGTGTGCACCTTGCCCTGCCTTTCAAAGAAGATCCCGATGTAAAAGACTACGGAGGTCAAATTCCCAAGGTAATCCGGTATCTTCACCGCAAGTGTACACTCACCACGACGGTAGGTTCAAATACTTGCCAAACGTCTTGACGATTAGTCAGTACTTTTGGCAAGTTCTCTTGAAAACACTCAATAAAACGGTCAAGGATTTTCAAGAGATTCTCAATAATTTATTTTAAACAAGTACTCTAGGCCAACGAAAATTAGATTAGATCGGGCCAATTTAGGTAGAGATTCATTGTTATATATAACATCAAGTTCCGGTATCATTCTGGAATGAATTTGAAAATAGTTAATATTCAACTGCTTGATATCAGTCTTGGGAACAGTATAATAGCAAGAAATTTAACTTCAAGGATCAAAATTGTGAAGCCACTTTAAAATGAAAAAAGAAGGGACCAAAATAATGGAAATGGAAAAGGTAACCACAAAGACAACGACCCGAGCAATTTATCTCAAACTTCTTTCAAAACTAAATTATATATTTGGAGTTCGATGATATTGACTGCACGAAAAAAAGAAGAGGCAAAAATAAAAATAAAAAAAACGAACACAGTAATTATACAAAGAAGTGGGGAAAAACCCTTAAGCTTTATATACAAAACTAAGTTGCATCTGATAAAACTGCATGAGAAGTACATACTAATAAGCTACATTAAGTTACATTCTGATTGCTAAGTGACACAAGGAAGATAAATTAGACAATACAACCTACTTCACATTAGAGAGAGCACCAAGTATGTTAAACTGGAGACGCATGAAATCAATAAACCATCTAAAACAAATAAAATAAAATAAAATACAACAGAGGCCTTGATGATTTCTCATGCCAGCCAATTAGTCAGTACGGCTCAAGTTCAGCTTCTCCAGCAACTCTTTTATCCTATGAGAAGCATCCTTCAAACACGAAGAATTTAGGGTAGATTACATGAAAAAAACACAAAGTTTGGGTAGATTCATGAAATAACATTGAGTTAGTACAATTTTTTTCATAAAAAAAACATAAACTGCGGAAAAATGCAAATACCGCCACTGGTGTGGTCTTTAATGAACCTTTAAATGGTGTTTAATGTATTTTTAGGTGTCCAGGGCCCTTTAAAGCAATTTTTAAAGATTAACAGTGTTCTGAGGAAAAACACAAGTTTCAATGGGGTTTCATGTGATTTATCCAAAATTTTACAAATGAACACATGATTTGGTCAGTTTCAACTTTCAACTTTCAACTTATCAACCTTCAACCGGTTTATTAGCACTGGCACCTCGAGTTCAACAACTATGATGTCAAAATTTATTGTTTGTTGTTATCGAGACTGACCCAAGGGGTGTTATATGCTAATAAATCAGTTGGAGGGTACTAAATGCGAAATGAGAAACAGATTAGGGTTTTATATCCAATCAAACCTTAAAAATATTAAAAATAAGAAAAGACTAAGATTCCTCACCATCAATTTCTTCCTCAAACTATTCTCCTCTTTCTCTCGGCGGTTTCTTTCTTCCGAGAAAATGTCGACCAAAGCTTCCTGTTCTTTGGTTGCCTCTTCCAACCTCTGTTTCGCAGCTTCAAGCTGCTTATATCCACAACATTAAACAGTTCGGATACTAAATTCCTAATACAGTGGGACTCCTAGACACAAGACAGGGCTGGTGGAAACTCTTCAGCTTTTCATTATCACAATATAGACGTTCACTTGTAATGAGCCAATGATGGAACATTTATATGCAAGATCGATATCTTAATTGCTTTTGATGGACTTAAAAATTTATTTTGGACTTTTAACTGGTTAAGCGTATTTAAAAACATTCATGACATAGTAGCATTCGAAGCTATAACGTGTTTCTTATGATGTGTTTTTTCCAAAGATTCTCATTTCAACTCAATAGATTGCCACACTATGTGAAATGATGAGGCCAAATAGGACCATTAAGGACCACAAAATACCATATTGAAATTCAAGGGTTGAATTTTTATTTTTTTTCAAGTAAAAAATGATGAACAAAAGGTTTTTGAACCATTAAGTACCACAAAAATACCAGATTGATCTTCAAGAGTTGAACTTTTATTTTTATTTTTTGAAAGAAAAAAATCTACGAACAAAAGGTGTATAGCTTCTTAAGTGGCATGTGACCAGAGTGCATAGGCCCGCACTGCGGAAACCGAAAATGATCATGCAAGCCAAGGCATAATGTTTGAATTTCTAAAGTTGATGTTTTTTGGGAGATCATCTAATCTAGAGGTGGAGTTCAATGTAACCAAACATCAAACTGAACACAAGGAGCCCAAATAGAAGTGAAATGCACTATATAGTAACAAAACGAGGCAGTTAAGATTATAAAAATCGATAAGCTTACTTGCTCAGTTAGCAATGCATTCTTCTCCCTCTCTTTCTGCAAGTCACTTGACATTGTCTCCTCCATTTTCTTTATCCTACAAAAGTTTACTTTCCATGATTAATTAGTATCGAAGCACTAAGAAGCAACTTCCACATAACGTTTATAACTACCTTTCTTTTAATGTTTTGTTTTCGTCTATTAATTGATTGATGTGCAATAGAGAATCTTCATGATTGGGTCCATTACATGTAACTGAGACTCCCTGCAGTCGAATATTAGTAACTCTAACGATGTACTATGCACAATATAAACATGTATTCTCACAAAAAGGAAAAAAGGGAAATTACTTCTTAAAGGTTCTGATCTTTTCATGGAACATAATGTTGGGGATTACTATATTCTAGAAACAGAAAAATCATTCCTCTGTTTCAATTGACTTATCCTATTAAGCTTGCTTTATTTGTTTCCAATCACTAGTCCTTTTAAAAAATCGAGAGGAATTTGCAAGGATCTACTTCTATAACTAATGCAATTTTGTTTTAAATTATCAAAACTAACCCTCTACTTTTTGGAACAAATAAAACCATATTTGATCTAGTTCAATAAAAAGTGGGAAAACTCTCCGAGGGAAAAATAGAACTTTAACATTTCTATCATCCTCAATTGAAGAGAATATCCATGCTTAATTTAGATATATGGTCCTGAGAACATGTTTAGAAAATATTTCCTGAGAACGAAGTAAAAGATCAATATATATAATTTTTTTGGATAACAACATCCTTCATGGCCGAATGCATGGGCACACCAACTTTCATGTAATTTGGATACTCTTTACCCATTTGATCTAGAGGTGTGACATGTTCTATAGATGAAAAACCATCAATTTTGCCACCATCCAATACAATAACAAAATATATCTAAACCACATGAATATTGTACACAAGCATTAAGTAATGGAGACCAAGATAAATGATGTCGATCATCCAAAACAATGGCTGATTTATTAAGTCATTCTAGGAAATCTTTTCCCAAAAACATTCTGAACGATAAGTAAATTGAAACAAAGGGGTACATAATGGGGAATGCGTGTGCTTAGGACAAAATGAACTACACGTTTTGGTATAGGATCTCTTTGGAAAGATAAGGGCATTCGATTTAAAGATTACCTTGGACTGTGATCCGGTAGCGATTACATCCGGAGAATGATTTATTTCAGATCTCTTATTTACAGAAAAGGGGGATGTAGACAAAGATGGGCGAGCACTATCATTTTTAAAAGATTTTTGAGGAAACAGTTTTGGGCCAATTGATTCGTGAATGATGGATCTTCTACTTGGGCGGTACTCGATATCTGAATCACTGTCGACATTTAATGTTGACCCATGAAGTCTTGATTGATGAGATCTTTTAGATTTTTCAAATTTGTCAAGTGGAGTGCTAGGTTTCCCTCTCTTGTTAAAGCATGGAGACTTGTCCATATAATTAGATTTGCCGCCTTTAGAAGCATCCTTAGCAGAAAGATGAGAAGATGGAGGGGCTTCAGGTGAGCTTTCTGTCAAAGAAAATAACGGGTAAACACCACTAGGAATACAGAATAGGTTAACTTACACCAACATACCCTTAACCTTAACAACCACTTTTTTCAGGAAACTACCTTTTAAGGGTTTTTTTTAAAATAGTTTACTGAAAAACGGCGAGGGTATTTAAGTGTGATTTAGCCAGGATATTAACATGCAAAATCAATGCAACAATTTCTGATGTAAAATAACAAAGTGACGTTCAGGTACCCCTTTCTTCTGATTCAATTTGTTTCTTATTACGCCTCGGAGCATAGCCGATTTTATGACAGTTCGTTGACCTGAATTCACCACCAAGTAAAATCACATTATATGAAACAAACTCCACATGATTGCTAAACATCTTTTACAAAGCAAAGACAAGGAAACAATTAAAAAAACAAACCAATATGTTTTCTGCATCTGAATCAGTCGAGATTCGAGTCTAGAAAGAACAGTAGTCCGTTCAAAACCCTGCTTATCATGGGCTGGTTCGACAAAATTGGCCTCCAAAACACCTGTAGTTAATATTGCCGGAAAGAAATTCATTTCTCCATATGGATGGAACAAACAGAGAACCAATAAATTATTTACCGATAACTCCACGCCCATCACTTCCAGCAGCATTCCAAACCCTCCAGAATGGCTTGACAAGGACAGAAGACGAGTAGAATATAAGAAAAATTACGCAAAAGTAGTAGTAATATATTATAATAATAAGGTTAAATTGGGATTACAATATCCCTGTAGGTACATGGCATGTTCTTTTTGGCTTTGCATTGTGTTTAGCACTTATGACATCCCTCAATTTCCCCTCATATTCCGCAAAATGTAAGAGTCAGGTGCAAAACAAAACGCAAAGTCCAATAAACACATGCCACATGCTTCTCAACATGGTGCTACCTACACGGATGATACAGTGAAGAATGTTGGTTTCTCGTAATTTTATCTGCCACGGCCCATTGTATTGAATATACAAAGAAACATGAAATAGCAGGCTATATGCGCTAAGTGATACCTAACAACAAATTTACGACAACTCCATGTTAAAATCAGAAACAGTGACTTCTATAAAGCTAAGAAAATTTTACAAAAAAAAAAGTAGATATATACCTTTATTAGCCGATTTTTGTGATAAACATTAAATCCTTGAACATCAATGTGATGTTTCGCATCCTTCACAAAGCCCATCGTAACGATAGCAACCAACTAGTAAATAAATAACAGTACAGATTAATACATTGTTGCAGATTTAAAAGCCCTCTTGAGAAAATGAAACGAAATATTTTTTGTAACAGAATTACATTTGGATCTTTTGGAACTCCATCGGTACCAGGTTGTGGCCTGTAATAAACCGTGCCTTTTAACATCATGTCATTCACAACGTTGTGGTGTTCAATCTCTTTGCCACGGAGAATCATTCTGAACCCATGTGGAAGCCTAAGATAGAGAATTGAGGCATAACTCTGCATAAGAACGGAAATTAGATTATGCTCAAAAAAAGAGCAACAGTCAATGCCAAAGTATACACCAATTTATCTCTACTATTATAACTACAATTCTTAGGGCAGTTGCAATTGGAATTTCAAATTGGACTAACAAGCAACATATGGATGCCATGTGGAATTTTAATAAAATTTGAAACAAAAAAAATGAGAAAAAATAAAAACATAAAAGTAGAATGGAATCATGAACTACCTAGATTAGGCAAAATAGGATCAAAACAAAAAATGGGAAAAAATGGTTGAAAAGATTAATAAAGATTTTTAAAGAAATTTAATTAAGATAATAGATTAGAGACTTTTAGTTAAGATAACAAGAATATACACATAAAAACCTTATTTTACTATACACATGCATCGCACGTGCAGTATACTAGTAAGAAGAACCTCGCAGAAAGGCTATAACCGAGTTTACAACTACTTGACACTAAATCATTGACATGTTAGTGATGGGTTTAGTTGAAATGAGAGTGGGGGAAGAGAAAAAGGAAGAGTCTGTGTGGTATGGGAAAGGAAAGAATAAAGAGAAAATGAGATGGTTTCTTTGAATTGAAGAAAGAGAGGGAGAGAGTGGAGAGCTGTCATGATTTTCACTTGAATTTGTTAGGGCTTGGAGGAGAATGATGGGTTTCTTCAAATTGGAGGGGGAAGGAGGGACAGAGAAAGGAAATGTGTTCAAATCTTATCAGAATTTGGACAAGAAGGAGAATTGGACTTAAAAGAAGCTATGGTATTTTTGTCAAAAATTGCTGTCATTAACGTCGTCAAAAATTGCTGTCGTTAACGTCGTGATAGGGTCAAATGAAAAGCAAAAAATTCATTGGTTTAAGTTGTACTTTCCAAAGTTCAAAGGGGTTATTAAGAAATGCTGAAAACTTGATGGTGTTTAATAAATTGTGCCCTAACATTTATTAAGATTTAGATTTCCTTTTGTATGTTAATTATTGTAGATAACATTCAGCAACTGGCTTGATTCTTCCATCAGAATGATCCATAATCGAATTTGTGGTAAAGCATCCATGGTACTTGTACAAGATTCTTGCTTCAGTGCAAATATATACTAAGAATACAATTCTATTTCTCGATGAAACAAAGCTAATCTCATTCCTGCAAAGAAATAGCTAAATATACACAGTTACCCGAAGAGAATGACGATATGTCAAGAAATGCCTGGAGTTTGGAAACTGAGTGGCCATTTCAATTTTTTTCTCATCCCGGTTGACACCTCCAAGCTGAATATCCTGCCACCTCAAAAATCAATACAAGTCAGTGTTTAAAATAAACTAATGATTAACCAAGAAGAGAGATGCAGTTGAATAACTGTAGTAGAAGTCAATAGCAATCTCAATATATAAATATTAATAAAGGCATCTATGAAACAGATATAATCTCAATATGTACAAACATAATTCCTAGCATAAGATGCAACAACACTCTTACATTTTTGTCAGTATCAAAATCAAGCTCCAGGTCCCCTTGATCATCCTCCCATAGATTGTATATGACTATTTGAGTTCCCTGGTCGCTCATTGAATTCAACTAAAAATGGTAATAATAACACTTAGTAATAGTGATAACAAAATTAATACTAGAGACAAGTGTAGGATATGAACAGCTATAACTGTTCTTAATACAAGGTAGAATCATCAAAGACTAAGATTAGGGCATCCTACTATGCAGCAACGACCCAGACTTTCAAAAGATGGAGGGAAATACCATCTTGCTGATGCATACAGACACCATCTACCACACTATCCAATCACTTTGTACACATTGCAATCAAATAGAACCCTACATATAAGGAAAAGGTATACTCCCATTTCAAGAGTGGTTTAATCTACCAAATAAGTCAAAAGCCATCGAGATGTGATTCCCTTAAACTGCTAGGAACAAAACCATGCATTAACCATGAAACTAAAGAGTAGATTTAAATAATTAAATGTTCCCACAGGCGGTGCTATAGAGTGAAATGGTTTTTGTTTGATTTCTCTCCGTTTAAGAAGAGTGGAACCTTAGTTTAGTACATGTACCGTGAAGTACAGAGCAATTATTTCCTTTTGCTTCACATTGGGACTTCGCAGCAGGCTAAACTGGTACCCAAGGTCTGTTGTACATGCTTTTACAAATATTACAGATTTGTCTACAAATTTGTATCGGCGCTACGCAGAATATTAGGTAGACAAGAAATGGCACCGAAGCAGGACTGATAGCTCAAGCCTTAAACAATGTGATTATTAATCATGTATATGGGAGCCATCCCTTGAATGATTAAGAAATATTAGCTTGATAATTCTTTCTGTCACTGTAAAAGCTTCCAAAGGGCACTATCTAGATTTAAGGCTCTTAGTCAGAACCAAATATAAATTGCATCAGATAAAGAAAGCATGTATAAAAAAACACAATATATAAAGAAGTGCAAAGTGCAGCCGTCATATAAATTAGCAATGCATCTGAAACTGGATATTAGAAAATAGGTTAGACGAACGAAAACAAGGTGATGTAGTCAATCAAAGCATGCAAGTTCTTCGATGTGTGGAGATATGAGAAAAAAATCCTGAAGCAAATGGGCAAAACAAATTCCAATGGAAGTGCATTGCAAATAGAAAAGTATTAGCATTGCTATCCACAGAAACAAGGTTACAGCAATTATTCACCAAACTTCCCTTACCTGCTCAAGTAATTCGGTTTCACTTGAATATGGAGACCACTGGACAATGGTTTCTACATTTATATTCCAATCAACCGAAGGTGACCGTGTCATCTTATGCCAAGCATGTCCAGATTTCTCATAATCAAGCTGCAAAATCAATTTAAGCTCAAATGGCATCATCTCTTGCAAAATTCTATTAAGAGTGAAAGCTGTCATTAGGAGTATGTATAAAGTACTGTAATTCAGATACATTTAACAAATGAATTATCTATCCAAAGAAGTATACTTGATTTGTCAGTTGGAGAATTCTCTTTGTTGGAGTCGGTAGTCACTTGGCTATTACCAACATGTAGATGGTGGTCCATAGCGCCTTGACTAAGATTTTTTACTTCCATTTGAAGCTTTGTAATTTATCAAATTTTTTCTAAAAGCTAAATTAAGAACTTGATGGTTCTCACAATTTGTAGTACCAACTGGAAGTAGATATCTTCAAGTACAATGCTCACAGGACCAGAAATTGGTGTATCTAATAAGTCAGGAATCATGATATTGTACAGTATAAACGATAATAGACATGATGGATAGAATACATTGGGTAAAGGTAGTATTGATCACTGTATATAAAGCATGTCAAAGTATATGCCATTCTCCAATCAAATAAGGGAGTAACAGTAGTAAAAAGGGACATGTATGCCCAGTCAATAGAAACATCTACAGAATAACAAGAACAGCAAGTTGTTCTGCATTGCTCCCAAAAGTTTGCCCTTGTCCTAACTAAGGTAACATATCAAGTCAAAATTCTTTAACGCGCAGTAATTAAGTAGTTCATGATATAACAATCCACCAGAATCCACTACATGCACAAAATTCTTTGTGCCACAAAACAGAAAGGAAAAAAGAAATACACAAGGCTCTCCAGACTCTGCGGAGCTTGATGTATTATAAACCAAGCAGAAATACATCATATTGAAGCATTTACAATTGGGCATCAAGAAATCCAAATGTATGCTATCATTCAGATATATCATAAAAGTGATGCAGAAAATATAAGGTAAACTTACCATTGGAACTACAATGTCTTCTTTCCCTGTGTTCTTCAAAAATGTATAGGACAGCATTCCAACACTTTGTGTTGCGCTGAACAGTATACAGATTAGTTAATTTTTGCCAAATGCAAGAAAGTACAAGCAATAACACAATTTCAACAAATAATGTGAACTACCATGGACCAACAACCCTACTGCATCATGCTACAAAAAACTAGATCAGGCAAATATTTAAAATTTAAATTATTTAAAATACACCTGAATAGACATAGGAAAAATAAGCAAAAGTCAGATTAAGAACAAAAGTGGAATGATGTGAAACAGGATTTACCTACATATTTTTCAAGGTCATTCAATAAAAACAGGTAAATATTGAATTACTTTACAGAATGCAAGCCAATGCAAATATCATTTACAACAGTTAATCAGGAAACTAATATGTAAATTATGGCCTGAAACTATTCTAGATTAATTATATAAGAGCATAGAAAGCTCTTCCACACAACCACATACATGCAAGCAAAGTCATGTAGACATAAGCACCATATGTACCAAAACACACATAAAAAAAGCATACAGACAGGGATTTAAAAAATTACCTTTTTCCATCTTTCCCATGACTTCGTGAGAACACAACAACATCTGCCCCTAGTCTCATGGTACTAGTCTTAAAACCATTTCCATCTAATGTATTTACACGGATAAAAAGGAAATTAACAATATAACATAAATTCGAAAAAGAGAAGAGCAGAAGAATAAAACTTTGCTTGAGAACAATAGTGACTCACATTGCCCAATTGTATTTGCAATTTTACTTTTTGCGGAATAGCCCAAAGACATGCATTTTCGCATTTTATCTGGGTCCATTCCTCCACCGTTATCTGTACAGAAATGTAGAACAGGAACACTTGATATTAACTTAACCCAAGCAAAAATTAGTAGAATCTCAACTCTCAAAATATATTAACCGGGGACTTTAAGTCAGGCGCACGCGCGCACCTAAAAATAAACTACAGATATAAGGTTTGATATAATCTGCGAAAATCCATACTGTATAAAAAAATTTATAAAAAAACATTAGTGTTCCAGTATTTTTACACAGTGGGGATATTATAAATATTCCCTTCAATTCAAAGAAGAATTTCAAGAGGCGTGCCAGTACAATCCTGTTAATTAGTTTTGCTCAAAGAGGAGATGTGACAAAAATTGGAAACCAAACAAACTGAACCGATCTCCAACAATCCAACTCACCAAGCAACAAAACCAACATTAAGTAAAATCTTCTTTGCATTTGTCACTAAAAAAGCCTACAAAGAAAAGATGCTCCACACCTTCGATCAGCAGCATTCTAGTCCCATCTTTCCTGTTCTGAACCATGTCTATATTAACGAATGTAGCTCCATAGCAAACCTGGAAAAATGGTAGAAGAAGAGTTCGGAATAATATGGCAAAGGTGGTTGCATGCCAGATTAATTTAACACAGAGATAGATACCTCATCAAGAGAATTATCCAAAAGCTCAGCAAAAGCTAATTTAAGAGAAAAAAGAAAGTGTAATCAACTAAAGGATCAAATCAATTTGAGAAATTGAAGAGTCTGCCCTAACGGAAAAGTACACGGGTATTGCATAAATAATATTTTTAACTATAAATATCAATTAGGAAAAGCAGTAAAGCACAATTAACAATGGTTGCAAAGAAAAGAGCTTACCTCCCAAAGCCCATTTGTGACTAGTAGCATTTGAATGCAGAAACTTAGGGTGAACCCTCACATGATCCATGCCCGCTCCTGAATCCAAGCAATGGGAAGTAGGAAAAAATTAAAAACCATAAATCTCCCCCAAGAAAGAAAATAAATCTAAATCACAACTTGAAAAAGAAATTTATGATTAAATAAATATAGCAAATATTAAAAGAGCAAGCTAGTTAACTAGATACAAATACTGAAATGGAACACCTTTGATCACAAAATATCATAGTAGAGCACCATTCAGTCTCATTTCTTGTGAGGAATCAACAAAGCCCTTTCAGCTATTTCCTGGTATCATGATCATAATCTTAGCCGCTTCCCATCAAGTGAGGTCGGCAATGGAGCACAGGGCTTTATGAAAGATTTGACATAATTTTACAATCAGCTATATACCATTGTGCATCCTCTGTAATTTAATGTCTAGTTCTAAAATGAGAAAAATATGGACATGGGGCTATTCATAATTCAAGAAGAGCATTTCCCAGCCTCCAGTAATTTCTAGGCTAGAAAAAATTCTAGATAATGGATAAGATGATAGATTAGCCGTAGGAAGTTACACTAATACATCTCAAGCAAAATACATGCCCGACAACTGTTTCCCGAGGTACAAATATAAAATTATCAGCCTCACTATCAACAATCCTTCGTCCCAAACTTTTGGGTTTCACAATTAAAATCATTTTCTTCCATTCAACTTAATTAATGGGCATCTCCTTGATCAAAATAACATGTAACAAAATTTCTTATTGAAAGTAACAACTGCATCCATCCATGTTAATTTAGGCCTGCCTCCAATATCGTTGCTCTATTGACTAAAACTCTTTTCGCTCCTAATCGACACACTTATCAACCTCCATTGTCCGTGCCCAAACCATCTCAAGCTATACTCCCATTGTATCCAACAATTTCTTTTTCTATCATGATTGATTATTTATACTCGTTGTAAACTCATATATTAGAAAGACTGCTGAACCAAATTAATTGCATTGATCAAAAAGTGCATGTATGTTAAGGTTCTATAAAAGAATCACAAAAACTAGTGTAACATTTATACAATAAAGTACAATTAGCGTGTTCTTGGCCATTCCATCTTACCCAGTATGCTAGGTTCTACCCAAAACAACATCAACTTCAAATTCACGAACAATTTCAGCATGCATGGTAAAATATTCACATAACAAACAGCAAAAAGATTTTTTTAAAGAAACTCACTATCCAAAGGCAAGGTATCATCAACAATCGGGCTCCCATCATAATCCCCGGCCTTCCAAAACTGCCTGCTCCCCTCAATCCTCGCCGCCGCCGTCGACGCCGACGCCGACGCCGCCGCCTCCGTCGACGCCTCATCAACCGGCGGCAGAGGATCAAGAAACCCAAGCGGCAGCGGTCCTGCACTAGATTTACACTTCTTCCACCCCATCTCGCCCTTATCGGATCCTCCCCCATCCGAAACCCTAACCCGCTTCCCTAACCCCGAACCGGCGTCGTCTCCGCCCCCGTCCTCTACCTCGGAGTCGCTGCTGCTGCTGAGGTCGATCACGACGGTCGCCGCCGACGAAGGGTTAGGGTTTGGGTTAGGGTTAGGGTTTGGGTTTGGTCGCTCGACAGCCTCTTGCTTCACTGTTGCAGCTTCCATTTTAGAGGGAAAGAGAGAGGAGAGTGAGAGAGTGAGAGGGGTTGAGTTTGTAATAAGAGAAGGAAAATAAAAAGGGAAGGAGGTTTCGATTTGGAAGGTGAAGGGGAAAGTTTGCGGTTTGCGTTTTTTTGGGGGATGCGAATCGGTCCTTATTCTGAGAGGATGTCAGACAAGCCCGTGATTGGGTAAGGTTTTCCAAAAACACCCCTGCTATGAACATGCCTTCGGAGGCCCAAAGTCAAAACAAAAGCCCCACATAGAAACGTGATGGGCCTTTATCCATTTATCTTTCGGATACACCCTTATGCTCTAGGCTATCCTTTTCAGCATTTACACGTGTTTAGTAAAAATGAGATAACGAAACGAGAAACAAAGGAAATAGCTGATTCTTTGTTATGGTTTGCGAAAAGTAATATGCACTCGGTTTTGGCCGCACCGTCCATTTTCTGGAATCTAAACTCTAAAGGAAGCTGATCATGTTTAGTTAATGGAAAGTAAAATGAGCGTTGGCATGGGAGAGCACTTTCCAGCGTATGAAAAATTACTTTTCATGTTAACTTAAACTTTTACTCGCATGTTGTCCAAAAAATAAAATCTATGTACTCTATGTATAGCACTAATGTCTAGATGATGTGAGCTCCATACTCATATCCGTTGGGTGCACGTGGATACGAAATAAAAATGGGTAGGTAAAGTATTATTATTTGGATGTACAAGAAAGAGAATGAAGACTGCCTTTTGCTTTCTTGCCACATAGGATGTTTGGGATGTCTCGCTTTCTAAACAGAACCTTTGAAAGCGAGAAGAAAGTGGAATAAAGTGCGTAGTTCATGCTGTTTTATACTCGTTTTTTCCTATTTCTTTCTCGCTTCTCCGTCATTTAAATCAAACAAGTGAAGTTTATTTTTCAATGCCACATAAATATCAATTCAGCTTCTTTCCTGCTTTTTATTTAGCAAAACAAAACAGAACAATCAGGAGAACTAGCGAATTGACTCAACAGTAAGATTTGGCCAAAAAAGAAAGGACTCGGCTATACAAGTTATGATAAGTTACATCATACGTGTATACATGTGAGTTTAGTATGGCTTACCATCACCTTCACAAAAGACATAACAAGATTGCACCTACAAATATTAGCATCCGATAGCTAGGGCACAACTAGGGCACCGCTACAACAAAGCAACAATGGCAAACAAATTCAAGGGCTACAAAACATAAAAGTTTTCCAAATGAAATTTCTCATCCTGCTGGAGCTTTGGATCTCCTTCAGATGTTGACTTCCAACGATCTACCGTTGGCACCAGCAGAAAGCTGAGGTTGTACTTGAGGACGATCTTCTGAGGCGTGTGGATCTCAATGAGTTTGGTTTGACGTGAAGCCGAGCTACCTGTAAGGAAGTCCCGGGATGGTCGTACCACCATGGACCCTCCGACGATCAAGTTAGTCGAGATATTTGGGCGGAGTAGCGGCCTATTGGATAAGAATTACCTTACCTAAGTCGTCTGAGAGGGGGTTTATATAGTGGCAGCCATGGGCTGGCGGGTGTGAGATTTACGCCGGCCGTTACGCCCTTGGAGTTACGCCTGCGCGAATGGCGGGATCCTCCATTAATGGCGAGATACGCCTATTAACGGGGGAACGCGATGGCGTAGAACGCAGGATCATGGGGCGGCGGATATCTCGTATATGGAGAGATTCGTGGAGCCATGGCGGGGACGCCTGTGATATGTGTTCTGGGTCGATCGGTGAAACCGATGAGGCTTAGCTCGGTGGGAGGCCTACAGAAGGCAAGAGGCCGAGCTAGTTCGGTTCTGTGATAGCTCGGGGGCGAGCTGGGAGGGCTGAGAAAGCCCAGTGCGTAGGAGGGCTGAGGAAGCCCAGTGCGCAGGAGGGCTCAGAGGCGAGCCAACGGTTATTCGTAAGACGAGCATAGGAGTGTTCTGGGAGGTCATCGAAGGTCGAGAACATCTTCCGGTCGAAGGCCCGGGGTACGCCTTCAATGTACCGTTCTTACTCATTTCCTGTAAGCCTCAGGACACGTCATCTGCCACGTGTTGTGATCTGGGAGTTCTCAGTACCAAGCATCATCATTAGCCCCCCACTTTCATCCCGACCTATTTATGGATCGGGGCCGAGAGTGGTCCGATCGGTTACCCGGGCTAAGTTCTGAGTTGAAGATATCGTCGGCACGAATTCCCGGGCAGTTAGTCGTATCTTTTGACGACGTCAATGAATCAGAGAGGAGATCGTGCATTAAAGGAGAAGCGTCGATTCGATCGTACAGTCGTTGAGGCGCTAGGCCACGTGCCCGACGCTGGTTGGCTGACGTGACAGGCCGCCGGTGTCCTTTGCGCTTGAGGGGACGCATCTAACGCTCTTGAGACACGTGGAACGTTGATGGTCGTCGAACGCGAAGCGTTGTTTTGGCGGGAGATGATCGGCGCCGTTGGATGCGCTTGCCAAATGCTATAAATAGAGGTGGGATCCCCCCAGGGTCCACACTTCGCTATCATTTCCTCATCGCTGCGTGAGTTAGCTCGGCGCTCTTCCCTTTAGGTCGGATCTCTCGCGCGCTCTCCTTTAGGTCGGATTTCTCGCGCTCTTTCCTCGGATGAATCCTTCCTTTGCTCTGCTCAGGTTAGATGTCTTCTTCTGGGGAGTCGGTTGAGATAGTCAGGGCAGAGTCTAGGGAGTCTTCCACCGCTTCTTCTTCTTCTTCTTCCTCTTCTTCTTCTTCCTCTGCTTCTTCTGAGTCGGGTTCCCCCCGGGGAGTTAGGGTCACCCGTGCTTCTTATGGTCATGCGACGGGGATGGTCCCGAAAGCGCGTATCAAGAGTGCTCGCGACGCGCCTTCCCTCCTGAGGAATGTGGACAAGCTCACCACAATCCGGGCTCGCTTCCATATTCCCCCTAACTATTCGCTTCACTTGGCTGGGGAGGGAGGGAAGGAGGACCAGGTGCGGGGTAAGGAGGTCGCCTTGTACTTGGATGCCTTTTGGGCTGGAATGCGTCTGCCCTTTGCCCCCGAGGTTAGCGCCGCGCCGTGTTGTTTTCAACTAGCTCCAAGCCAGCTAGTACCAAACTCGTGGAGGATTCTCCTCAGATTCCTGGTCCGGTTGAGACTACAAGAAATCCCCTTCAGCTTGACCCTTCTCATTTCCTCCCTTTGTTATAAAAATCATCTCGGCACCTGTAAGGACGAGCCGAGCTGGGTATATGTTTCCTTTAGAAAACATAGGGGAGGGGCGACCGGGTCGGGGGTCGTAGCAGTTCCTTCTTCCATCCACGAATGGAAGGAGAAGTTCCTATTCGTCGGGCCACCCGAGGTTGAGGATTGGCCTGTGCCTGTTCAGTGGCACAGGGTCGGCTGCCCGCGGGTGAGGCAGTCGTCCTCTCCCGAAGCAAGGGCGGTGTCGGCGTGGGAGCCCATCCGACGGGCCGACGTTCTGCTTTCTGAGCAGGCCCTTAGTTGAGCCAGGCTCAGCCCCGCTCAGTTCCTGGGTAAGTTAAGAGCCTAGGCGACCTGTTTAGACTTACATATTTTTCTTCTATTCTTTCCGGCGTCACTAATTCCCATTGTGTATTTTCCTTTTTGTTTGTAGAACTGATGGACCGATCCAAATTCCTGGCTGCCATGGCCGAGAAAAGGGGGAGGAAGGCCGAAGGCGCCGGCCCGTCACGCCCAGCCACAAGCCCGGCCCCGTCGGTGGTCGCATCGGCTAAGCATTCCACCACGCCTCGGGATATGGAGACCAGCCGCGGGGAGAGCCGTAAACATGCCCGGGAGTCGGAGCCCCGGGTTTTGGAGGTGGCGGATGAGGCTGATCCCCCTGAGGCCCTCCTCAAGCGACATAAAAGGACGGTATCCCGACCTCTGTCTTCCCCGGTCTTGGTGCAGGAAGGGGACCTTTGCTTCGAGGTGCCCTCGGGGCTTTCTGTCGCTGATAGCTTGCTCTCGGAGATGGAAAGATCGGCCGGGGGCAAAATCCCCCGGGGGACCCTCAAGGCCCAAATCGCGGCCATAGCTCAGGAGGCCGTACAGGTCAGTGTCCACCTCCCGTTCGGGTCTTCATTAAGCCTCTTTTGTTTATCGGATCGGATACTTTTTAACCCCTCCTTTTGTTTTCCTCAGGTCCTCCAGCACTGTGCCCTCGCCGCCAACATGGAGCATGAGGAAATTGCCCCAGCGATGCAGATGGCAGGCGAGTCTTCCTCGCGGGAAGAGAGCCTGGTCCGGGAGCTGCACCAGGTGAGGGAGAGGATCGCCGTCCTCGAAGATTGGGTGGCCGCCGAGGAGGCGGTGAACTTCAACTGCAGGAAGTCCATCCGAATTTTGAAGGAGTCCAACAAGATCGCTGGGGCCAAATTGGAGGAAGCCATGGTGCTCAACGCCACTCTGAAGAAGACGCGGGATATCTTTAAGAGGGAAAACGAGGCGGCGAAGGAAGGGATGAAGCACGCCGACCTCCGGGCTGCGAAGGCGGTGGAGAGCTATAAGACGTCGGATCAATTCTACACCGACCTTGCTGATGTCTCGGCCCTCGTCTAGCATCAGGCCCTCGATGCCGTCAAGACGTTAAATGCCGGAGTTTCCCAACGGCGGGCTTCAGCTCGAGTACTCCCTAGAGGATGAGACGCAGAAGGACGCCGCTGGAAGTGCCGCTGGGGGGAAGGCTCCTGGTGGGAGCGTTGGGGATAAGGAGATCACCCCGGCTCCCAATGCCGAAGCCCCCGTTGAGGGCGCCGACCCTAAGGCTGCCACCCCGGCTTCCGACGCTAGCGCGGAGCACATCGAGGTCTTCTCCGGCCCCGAGGCCTGAGCCTCTCTGCCTTCTTCCTTTTTTTCTTCTTTTTTTTTGTTTCGGAATTTTGTAAGCCTTCGGGCAATTTTGTAAGGCCGAGGAGCCTACAATACCTTTGTAAAGACTCCCGAGTAATGAACAAAGCCATTTTGCAGAAATCTTTGAATGGTAATGTTTTTGTTTTCCTCGCCTAATGAGCCATGCACTAGGTCGGTGACCGGTCCTTTAGTTGGCAATTGCGCGTCGAGTTAAATCCAATTATTTGTTAAGTGTACGAAGGCCGGTGTAAGGTCAGCGTCCTCATGGCCCCGAAATCGAGATGGCGATCGCTCGCTTAAGGTATGTCGGTTGGAACCTCCGAGTAGAAAGGTGTAGATTTGCCCATTCCCTCGAGTTGGACCGCCGACCACCTCTCTTAAGATTGGTCAGAGTCCTCTGAAGTTGAGGGCTTCTAATCCTTAGGACAGATGGGTAGGGAGTTACCCACTAAGGATAGACCGAGTAGGGAAGCTGCTTGGTGACCTCTTGAGGAGGGATTTGGATCCTTAGCGTAGATGGGTAAGAAGTTACCCACTGAGGATGGACCGAGCAGGGAAGCTGCTCGGTGGCCTTGTTAGTGTTTATGCCCTAGAGACCATTATTGTATCATACTAGATTGTATATTATTTAATGGAAGCTTGGGATATTCACGGTTGTATTGACAGTCTTACTAAAAATGGTAGTATGCTACTTGATTTGTTTCTACTTTAATATGTGCATATGTTTCTTTTAACATATCGCTTATACATATTAATAGAGCCCTTAAGATTTTTGCTTGATTACCAGCATTGTGATGGCAGTTACACTAGTGGGGGCTGGGTAGTCTATAAGCAACATCCTATACAGATCCATGGTCGTAGGATTATCGAGACGGGACATCGATACTCCTAAGTAGACTGGTGTATACGCTTCTCATCCCAGCATGGGGAGATGGTCTGTCCCACAGCCATCAGTACGTCGTACTGGAGATAGTATGCAGGTGCCGTTAGGTTACGAGTACATCGGACAGGACTCGCCGAGAACTGCAGGTTGGTACTATACCCATCGTCAGATTGCAGTTCCCAGGTGACATGAGTACAGCTTAGTCCGTCGACTTGACATTGCTACTTCGCCTCGAGTGTGTTCCCACTGTACTTAGATAACTACCCTACCACGGCTCAAAAGAGTCATGCAAACAGGTAGTAGTTGGGTGCAGTTCCGAAACACTTGGAGGCAGTGGCGGTTAGACAGGATTCGTCTCTCCCGGTATTGGGGGTTGATATCGCGCTGTGTATGGAGAGCCATTACGCAAGGTCTCTGGCCAGGGCAAGCGAGATTTACTGGTAGATGCTCCAGTAGTTTCTCAGGGTATGATGGGCTTCACTCCGACATGACTTATACCGCTATTAGGAGTCTGACGTTTACCGCCCCCTAGGCCCGATATGCGATAGTCCTAGACGAACAGACCGGACTGTACGGAGATTGTCACATACAGGCTCAGTAGGAGTTCGGATGGGTTTACCCATCGACCTTCTTATCGACATCTACCTGGGGACCGTTACGTACAGCTAGTACCGTTTACGGCCTGTGGTTAAACCCACTGCCTGCGTAGTGTCGAGTGTTTAGAGTCCCACACAGAGACTTTTCCTGCACCGGGAAAAAGGTGTAGAGAACCACAATCACTTACGTACACTTGTGCACGTACTATGATCGGGCAGATAATACTAGTGGGCTTTGGTTTAAGCCGGATCCTAGTATTATACAGATAGATTTATTCAGTCTCAGTTTATCCGTATTTTCGGAAATACGGATGGGAGGGGCAGTCTCGTAATTTGTCGGGAAGTTTCTAGATGGAGGTGACTCATTTGTGTTTATTTCTTTTTAGATTTAAACTAAATGAGGTGGAGGAGATGAGGTGTTATTATCATTAATTGCACCATGACTCATGAGATAATTCATCTCAAGAATTAAATGAAGCATGGATGATATTTGTACAAGATATTTTTTATGCTTCATGATAATTCAAATTGAGTCAAGGTTCAATTCATTTTCACAAAACACTTCTCTCTCCTCAAGTCTTCATCTTCTTCCTCAAACCCTAAAAGCTCTCATAAGTTGAGAATCCTAGGCTTTAAAGTGACTAAGTAATTCATCTAAATACTCTACACTCTCTAAGACTTCTAGATTAGCAAACTAGAAGCCTTAATTATCTCAGATTCGAGATAGGAGGTCGGACTATAGACTCTCGGGTGGATCGTCTTTGACTCGAGGAGGCCATTGAGGTACCTATGTTCCATAGAGCCGACGAGGTGTGGAGGACAGCGATGAAAACTCGAAGGACAAGTAACGTGAGGTATAACTTCGAATCAGAGTAGTTAAACCTCTCGTAGTTTGCTAGTAATGATTTAGACACGATCCGTGTGCTCAAGTCCGTGTTACGAAACTTTGATAATTGTTTTTCATATATTCCGCCTCCCCGCGAACACGTGGGGTGCGCGACATGGACTTACAGTGGTATCAGAGCCTACTAAACCTTTCCTAGCTTGTTAGCAACTTATTAGAACTTCGATCGTAAAACACGAAAACTTAACCCCGGACCCTTCAAGTTTCTGTCGATTTTAAACCTGTCGAAAAAATTATTTCAGAGGCATGAAAATTCACAGCAGGGAATTATAAGAATACTGGAGAAATATGAAACCCTAACTCGGTTAGATGACTACGGAAGCACGGCGAGTTGGTGCAATTCGCCGCGGATCCGCGGCCTGGTCAACTCCGAGTTGACTCGTATTTACACAGTTTGTCTTATTTTTGGGTGTTCTGTTTTCCTGTATATTTTGTTTCTGTCCAGGTTTTTTCAGTGCTGGCTTGCATTTGGGGCAGACACGGAAAAAGGTTGTCGATCGAAATTCCAAGTTATTTGCTAATCAGGTTTTATCTGTGATGTTTAATATGTTCGTAAACCTCCGCTAATTGCTAGTATGTCGGTTAGTTGGGGGTTGCACATTTCTGTGATGGATATTGGTTTGTGTATATGAACTCTATTGGATCGTCGTGGATGAATAGTCGGGGATGTGAGATGAGGGTTTTTATCTTTCATTCGATGTAAATTGTAATATATTGTAATATTCTTTTGCGGGGCACATCCGGATTGAGGTTGTAGCCACCGTTGTATTATTTCATTTACTGTTTTATGCTCCTAAGATAGACCCAAGATGGGGTGCACAAACTACCGGGTACTTTGAAGTGTTTAATGGCCTACTCACGTCGTTGAGGGAGACTGTTTCACTTCTGGTACTAGACGGGTAGTTTGCCGCACCCGTAGGGGTCTAGGGTGGGGTTTGGCTATTCATCACGACCGTGTAATCCGTCTTTTGTTGTAAGCTCGAACGAAACGCGGATTCCTAGTATATCCAATATGTTCATTTGTGATCTGGAATGCCTATTATTGCGTCTGACGAATGTACAATATCTATATATGATATCTAGTAGGTGTTGCTTATGTTTTGCATCCGCGCCAGCCCAGCCCCCGCTCTGTCGTTAGTTAAGTAACCTAACGGGTGAATGACGGAGCCCAATGGCGAATGCGGATGGCATAAGCGGACGTTGTATTTTCGTTGTTTTCTGCAATGATAGGATAAATGATGGGACACATTATTTTAATGCAAAGAAAACAAACCAAAACTGAATCGTTGGAACAAATTTAAAAGAAACCACTCGTTTGTTTTAAAAGAGCAGAATTTTTAATTGCGGGGCTTTAACCACTCCTTTTAAAAAGCTATCAGGTTCCTTCGATTATATCAAGCTCACTACGTTCACGGTTTCGCCAAAACCAGTCGTAGCCCTCCGTCATTTCATATGGATGGTCAGTAGTATTCAAGCTATGTTTGTTGGCCTTTGTCAAGGCATAGTGTTTGGTAGCTACTGGGTATTCATATGTAGCATAGATAAATGCGTTGGTTTGGAACAGTCGTATTACTTTGTTGGCCTTCGTCAAGGGTATTTACGGGTGGGTTTAAATTAACAAGGATAATGATGGGAAGAACTTGACATGTGACTTATGATTTGTTGGCCTTCGTCAAGGTCATAAGAGCATGGGGCAAAAATCCACATCGGAAGTTTCTAAAGAAACTGAAACTTGCTGGTGTTGCATACCATTTGAAGTTTGATAATGTTGGTAGGATTCCTTCAGCATTATCACACGATGATATCTGGATCCCGATCTTACTGTGAGTATATGCTACTCATCAGGAGATTCGTCACTTAACGATCAATGCTATAAACCAAGTAGGTGCCTAGAACGGTGTCAGCAGGGCTACGCCTCCAGGGGAAGGAGGTTATTTAATTAAGGAACTTTGCGAAAGCGTCGTAAAACCTCCATCGAAGTACCGACACTAGCCTGGCTGAACGGTTAAGCAAATATTGTACGGTAAGATCAGTCCTGACTAATTCTTCTTTTATGGTTTGAGGAAGGATTCGAGAAACAGTGGGAGCCATCCTGTTTAGATAAACTAAAAACCAATCTAAACTTACAAGAGCATCATGCTAAAGTGTTTTCTTTTCTCTCTCAACTGCAGCGACCCTGTGACCATGACTAGGTTACATCTAGATAACAAGTTGACTGAATCTAACTTTTATGACTGGCAAAGGTCTGTCCGGATGTCCATTGCCTATGACAAGCTGGACCACCCTATTACTACTCAATCCCCCGCCATCCCAGGTCCAGTTTCCACCGTCACGGATATGGATATCCGTCAGACAAGGGAAAAGGACAGTGCGAATGCCAAGTGCCTCATGTTGGCTTCAGTTGATGGTGTATATCAGAAGCAGCACGAGAAGATGGACTTAGTTTCCATCTTCCTCCATAACAAAGATTTATATAGAGAGCAATCTCGTATCGCAAGATATGAGACCTCGAACGAATTGCTTCAAGCGAGGTTGGCTGTCGGGTCATCTGTAAGGGACGACGTCCGTACGATGACTAGCTATATTGATGAGCTCACGGACCTGGAGTCCACGTTGGGAAACGGATCATATGCTGACTTATTTCCACAGTCCCTACCCTCTACTTACACCCTGAAAGAAACCAGGGAGACACCCGCTTTGCTTAATGGGGGACCTTCTTCTACATCCAGGGTGAAAGCAAAGGGTGAAAAGAAGAAAACCTCCACAAAACCGATATACGGTGTCAGTGAAATAGAAGGAAAGGGAAGAGCAAAAGTTTCGGGACTTGGTGTAGGGAAGGAGGGATGTTCCTATTGTTATGGGAAGGGGCATTAGCAGAAAGATTACAGGGCTTTGGAAGCCAGTAGCCAGGATTCGAAGCATGTTGTGGCTTCAGCCTCGGGTGTGTTTGTAATTGAGAACTGTTTGTCAATTAACTCTACTTCCTAGGTAGTAGATACCGGATCAGGATCTCATATCTGTAATTTGTTACATGTTTTGAGAAACCGTAGAGTTATCAGGGTAGGTGATATGTCTCTCAGAGTTGCGAACGGAATGAGCATGGACGCTGAATCCGTAGGGGAATATCGCCTAGGACTGACAAGTGGGCAGATATTGATTCTACGTAACTGTTTGTATGTACCTAGTTTGACTTGTAATATCATATCAGTATCCTCACTTTCTAGAGAGAGATATGATTTTACATTCGTAAGCGATGTGGTAAACATCCACCTAAATCAAGTTCTGATTGGGTCTGGTACATTAGATAACGGTATATACGTATTAAATCAAGCTCAGGTTTTCAATGTCCAGAACACACTTAAAAGAAAGTCTTCGGAAGTAAATCAGGCTTTCTTATGGCATTGTAGACTATGTCACATCAATGAAACACGGTTGACTAAGTTACATAGAGAAGGATATTTGAATCCGTTCGAATATCAATCTTATGCTACTTGTGAATCTTGTCTCATGGGAAAGATGACAAAGACTCCGTTTACTGAACACGGAGTAAGAGCGAGCGAGCTCTTGGGATTCGTACACAGTTACGTGTGCGGTCCAATGTCTACACATGCAAGAGGTGGCCATTCCTACTTCATTACTTTTACGGATGATTTCTTTAGGTATGGACATATCTTCTTCATGAAGAATAAATCCGAGGCTTTTGAGAAATTCCGGGAATACAAGAATTAAGTGGAAAACCAAACAGGCAAAAGTATCAAGACACTGAGATCTGATCGAGGTGGTGAATACTTAAGTGCCGAGTTCCTAGGATACTTAAAAGAGAATGGAATTATCTCTCAGCTTACTCCTCCATACACACCACAACACAATGGTGTATCGGAAAGGCGGAATCGAACCCTATTGGATATGGTTCGTTCCATGATGAGTAAGGATGAGTTACCGCGATCTTTCTGGGGTTATGTACTAGAATCAACTGCATATCTTTTGAACAAGGTTCCAACCAAGACTGTGCCTACCACACCATATCAGATGTGGAGTGGGAAGAAACTCTATCTTTAGTACTTGAAGACATGGGGATGTCCAGCTTTTGTTAAAAAGCATAATGCGGACAAGCTCGAGTCACGCTCAGTACAGTGTAAGTTTGTGGGATATCCAAAGAACTCCAAGGGGTATTATTTCTATTACGCAGAGAAACAAAAGATTTTTGTTTCTCGTTATGCCCACTTCTTGGAAACTGAATTTTTAGAAAATCAGAAGAGTGGGAGCGCAATAGAACTGGAAGAAATTCCAGAACCACAAGCTGTTACTGAAAATATGGTAGAACCAGAAGTTTCAGAAGAAAGGGACATCCCGGCGTCTATCCGTAGAAGTAGTAGGCAGTCTCATCCGCCCGAGAGATACTACGGTTTTCTTATGACGGGGATCGAGAGGATTGCATCATTGACAATGATGACCCTACTAGCTTCCAGCAAGCCATTCAGAGCGGCGACTCAGTAAGATGGCTGGATGCAATGCGGACCGAAATGGAGTTTATGTACACTAAAAAAGTATGGACTTTGGACATTGCTCCAGATAGGTTAAAACCCGTAGGATGCAAATGGATCTTCAGAAGGAAGATTGGTGTAGATGGACAGGTTGAAACCCATAAGGCTAGACTTGTTGCAAAGGGTTTTCGTCAAAAACCTAGTTTGGACTATGACGAAACCTTTTCTCCAGTGGCTATGCTCAAATCCATTCGGGTCTTTCTTGCCATTGCCGCCTTCCACGATTATGAGATCTGGCAGATGGACATAAAGACGGCTTTTCTAAATGGTAATTTGGAAGAGTGCGTCTATATGGATCAGCCAGAGAGATTCATTCAGAGTGGGAGCAGCGATAAAGTGTGCAAGTTGCTTAAGTCCATTTATAGATTAAAGCAGGTATAACAGAGTTGGAACATCTGTTTTGATGATACTGTTAAAGAATTCAACTTTATCAAAAATCCAGATGAACTATGCATATATAATAAGATTGTACAGAGAACTGTAGTATTCCTCGTCTTGTACGTGGATGACATTCTCTTAATAGGAAATGATATTCCTATGCTACAGTCAGTCAAAGGATTCTTGTCACAGAAGTTCTGCATGAAGGACCTGGGTGATGCCACCTACATTCTGGGGATCCAGATCTATCATGATAGATCAAAGAGAATGTTGGGACTTTCGCAGTCCAGGTACATAGACATCATATTGAAAAGATTCAGTATGGAAGATTCTAAGCGCGGTAACCTACCGGCTTGTCACGGAATCACCCTCTCTAAAGAGATATCTCCCAAGACTGATTTAGAAAGGGCTCGCATGTCGATTATACCCTACACTTCTGCGGTAGGCTCTATAATATATGTGATGTTATGTACCAGACCAGATATAGCATACACATTGAGCGTTGTAAGCCAGTATCAGGCAAACCCAAGGGAGAAGTACTGGATAGCAGTAAAGAACATTCTCAAGTACCTGAAGAGGACTAAGGAGATGTTCTTGGTGTATGGCGGAAAGGACCTCCAGATCGAGACCTTTGCTGACTCCAGCTTCCAGAGTGACAAGGATGACTCCAAGTCCATGTCGGGTTATGTCTTCACCCTCAATGGAAGGGCGGTCTGTTGGAAGAGTTCCAAGCAGGACATCGTTGCTGACTCGACGATGGAAGCAGAATACATAACTGCTTACGATGCCGCAAAAGAAGCTGTCTGGATGAAGAAGTTCCTCACAGAACTTTAGGTGATTCCTACCAGTGTTGATCCAATACCTCTGTATTGTGACAACAACGGCACTATAGCTTTAGCGAAGGAACACAGGTCCCATCAGAAGTCCAGACACATCTTAAGGCGGTATCACCTGATCAGGGAGATCGTAGATCGCCGGGAGATCGAGGTGAAGAGAGTAGATACGGAGAATAACACTGCTGATCCATTCACAAAGGCCATTCCTCAGACGCAGTTAGAGAGGCTATTCGAGATGATAGGTCTGCGATATACTAGTACACGGCCCTAGTGCAAGTAGGAGATTGTTAGTGTTTATGCTCTAAAGGTCATTATATTATTGTATCATAGTAGATTGTATATTACTTAATGGAAGCTTGGGATATTCACAGTTGTATTGACAGTCTTGCTAAAAATGGTAGTATGCTACTTGGTTTGTTTCTAATTTAATATGTGCATATGTTTCTTTTAACATATCGCTTATACATATTAGTAGAGCCCTTAGAATTTTTGTTTGATTACTAGCGTTGTGATGGCAGTCACACTAGTGGGGGTTGGGTAGTCTATAAGCAACATCCTATACAGGTCCCTGGTCATAGGATTATCGAGACGGGGCATCGATACTCCCTTGTAGACTGGTGTATACGCTTCTCATCCCAGCATGGGGAGATGGTCTGTCTCACAGCCATCAGTACGTCGTACTGGAGATAGTAAGCAGGTGCTCGTTAGGTTACGAGTACACCGGACAGGACTCGCCGGGAACTGCAGGTTGGTACTATACCCATCATCAGATTGCAGTTCCCAGGTGACATGAGTACAGCTTAGTCCGTCGACTTGACATTGCTACTTCGCCTCGAGTGTGTTCCCATTGTACTTAGATTACTACCCTACCACGGCTCAAAGGAGTCGTGCAAACAGGTAGTAGTTGGGTGCAGTCCTGAAGCACTTGGAGGCAGTGGCGGTTAGACAGGATTCGTCTCTCCCGGTATTGGGGGTTGATATCGCGCTGTGTATGGAGAGCCATTACGCAAGGTCCCTGGCCAGGGCAAGCAAGATTTACTGGTAGGTGCTCCAGTAGTTTCTCAAGGTGTAATGGGCTTCACTCTGACACGACTTATATCGCTATTAAGGGTCTGACGTTTACCGCCCCCCTAGGCCCGATATGCGATACTCTTAGACGAACAGACCGGACTGTACGGAGATTGTCACATACAGGCTCAGTATGAGTTTGGATGGGTTTACTCATCGACCTTCTTATCGACATCTACCTGGGGACCGTTACGTACAGCTAGTACCGCTTGCGGCCTGTGGTTAAACCCACTGCCAGCATAGTGTCGAGTCTTTAGAGTCCCACACAGAGAGTTTTCCTGCACCGGGCAAAAGGTGTAGAGGCTGTATGGTTTTACTGTAGGGCCATGATCACTTACGTACACTTGTGCACGTACTATGATCGGGCAGATAATACTAGTGGGCTTTGGTTTGAGCCGGATCCTAATATTACACAGATGGATTTATTCAGTCTCAGTTTATCCGTGTTTTTCGGAAATACGGATGGAAGGGGCAGTCTCGTAATTTTTCGGGAAGCTTCTAGATGGAGGTGACTCATTTGTGTTTATTTCTTTTTAGATTTAAACTAAATGAGGTGGAGGAGATGAGGTGTTATTATCCTTAATTGCACCATGACTCATGAGATGATTCATCTCAAGAATTAAATGAAGCATGGATGATATTTGTGAAAGATATTTTTGATGCTTTATGATAATTCAAATTGAGTCAAGGTTCAATTCATTATCACAAAACACTTCTCTCTCCTCAAGTCTTCATCTTCTTCCTCAAACCCTAAAAGCTCTCATGAGTTGAGAATCCTAGGGTTTAAGGTGACTAAGTAATCCATCTAAATACTCTACACCCTCTAGGACTTCTAGATTAGCAAACTAGAAGCCGTAGTTATCTCAGATTCGAGATAGGAGCTCGGACTATAGACTCTCGGGTGGATTGTCTTTGACTCGAGGAGGCCGTTGAGGTACCCATGTTTCATAGAGCCGACGAGGTGTGGAAGACGGCGATGAAGACCCGAAGGACAAGTAAAGTGAGGTATAACTTCGAATCAGAGTAGTTAAACCTCTCGTAGTTTTCTAGTAATGGTTTAGACACGATCCGTGTGCTCAAGTCCGTGTTATGAAGCTTTGATAATTGTTTTTCATATATTCCGCCTCCCCGCGAACACGTGGGGTGCGTGACATGGACTTACAGGCCTCTTAATGAGGGCTTTGTATCTTTAGCGTAGATGGGTAAGAAGTTACCCACTAAGGATGGACCGAGCAGGGGAGCTGCTCGGTGGCCTCTTGATGAGGGCTTTGGATCCTTAGCGTAGATAGGTAAGAAGTTACCCACTAAGGATAGACCGAGCAGGGGAACTGTTCGGTGGCCTCTTGATGAGGGCTTTAATCCTTACCGTCGGTGGGTAGTAAACTACCAGCCATGGATTGACCGAGAAGGGAAGCTGCTCGGTGGCCTCTTGAGGAGGGCTTTGATCCTTGGCGTCGGTGGGTAGTAAACTACCAGCCATGGATTGACCGAGCAGGGAAGCTGCTCGATGGACTCTTGTGGAAGGCTTTGATCCTTGGCGTCGGTGGGTAGTAAACTACCAGCCATGGATTGACCGAGCAGGGAAGCTGCTCGGTGGCCTCTTGAGGAGGGCTTTGATCCTTGGTGTCGGTGGGTAGTAAACTACCAGCCATGGATTCACCAAGCAGGGAAGTTGCTCGGTGGCCTCTTGAGGGGGGATTTGATCCTTGGCGTAGATGGGTAAGAAGTTACCCACGAAGGATGGACCGAGCAGGGGAGCTGTTCGGTGGCCTCTTGATGAAAGCTTTGATCCTTGGCGTCGGTGGGTAGTAAACTATCAGCCATAGATTGATTGAGCAGGGAAGTTGCTCGGTAGCCTCTTGAGGAGGGCTTTGGATCCTTAGCGTAGATGGGTAAGAAGTTACCCACTAATGATGGACCGAGCAGGGGAGCTTCTCGGTGGCCTCTTGATGAGGGCTTTGATCCTTGGCGTCAGTGGGTAGTGAATTAACAGCCATGGATAGACCGGGCAGGGAAGCTGCTCGGTGTCCTCTTGATGAAGGCTTTGATCCTTCGCGTCAGTGGGTAGTGAACTACCAGCCATGGATGGACCGGGCAGGGAAGCTGCTCGGTTTTGCAACCTTCCTCGATGTATGAAGATCTGGAGGAGCGACTGTCGCGGGCGACACATGGTAGGAACACACAGGTGAGGCGAAGCATTCCAAGATCTGTGTCGTTCTGACTTCTGTTGGCCGAGAAATATGGGATGCCCGCCACGTGGTGGTGCGGTATTGGAAGAATTGAGAAAATCCCAGGATTCGCGCGCACGCGCGCGCAAATTTGGGCCCTTGAGGATTCTGTTGAGGCTATAAATAGAGAAGGGGATGGGTTTGTTTCAGCCTTGCTTTTTCAAGATGGCCGGGCGTATCTACACGATTGAAGAGATCATCACTCCCGATGACGTCAACCTGTATGATCAGTTCATTTTCGAGGAGATGTACCGGGGTGTGGTATAGTGCATCGAGCCCACTTCGGCCGTCTACTTCCTCGTCGGTCGTCCCTTCTCTAATTGCTGATGTACGCAATCTGGAGGAGGTCTCCGGGGTTGCACAACCCCTTCTCCGAGGAGCTGCTGAACGAGGCTCTCGACAAGATGCGTACGATCTATGTGCTCGGCCTCATCTCGAAGAACAGGCATGACTGATCTTTGGCCCTTATTCCGGAGTGCTTCGAAAAGAGACAAGTCGCAAGCCAAGGCTCGGTAGATAGGGGGCCCGGTGCTTCCGTGGCGTCGTGGGTTCATGGGCAGCATCAGCAGGAGCGTGCTGAAAAGGCCAGGGCTCAGCTGGCGGAGATCTCCATGGAGTATCACCAGCAGTGCTTCCTTGACCCCATACCCCCTGTTGTAATTTTAATCTTTATGTAAGGCTGAGGAGCCCATAATACCTTTTGATAAATAAATAAAGCTATCTTTTTGCGACTTTCTGTTGTTTCCTGTTTTGCCTTCTAGGTGCATTTGAGTATTTTCACGAAATGAAATCCATGACCTTTGAACCGAGGAAGAGGGAAACATATAGGAGAAGTTTCTTCTTATTATTAAAAAAACATAGAAAAATTTACATCGCTTTGTCAAAGAAGAAACATATACTCATATATATGCTTTTTAGAGGTATAACTTGAGCTTTTCGGCATTGTAGGGCCGTGGAAATTTATGACCCACTGTGTCTTGTAAGCGATTGGCCCTGCCGGGCAAGGCTTCGTAGACGAGGAATGGGCCATCCCACTTCGGAGAAAGCTTGTGCAACTTTCCCTGGTCAATGAACTCGTTCCGTCTTAGGACCAAATCTCCAGTCTTGAAGGTGCGTAATTTGACTTGTGCGTTATAGTAGCGGGCAGTTTGCTGTTGGTAAGCGGCAGCTTTAATCTTTGCCCAGTTTCGCTTCTCCAACAAGACGTCCAAATTAGTCCGGAGGGCCACGGTGTTTGCTTCATCGTTGAAGTGCTCGACCCTGTAGCTGGGTAGCCCGATCTCTGCTGGGACCATTGCCTCGGTGCCGTAGCAGAGGCTGAATGGGGTTTCTCCAGTGGGGGTCTTCTTCGATGTGTGCAGGGCCCATAAGACCCGGGGTAATTCTTCGACCCAACTACCATGCCGTCTTTCCAGGCGAGTTTGAAGACCTCGAATGACATCCCGGTTAGCGACCTCGGCCTGCCCGTTGCATTGAGGATGCGCGACCGCGGCAAACTTCATCGGTATATGATATTCGCTGCAAAATCCCTTGACTTTTTCATTTTCGAAGTTCATCCCGTGGTCGGTAACGATGCACCTCGGGATCCCGAACCGGAATATTATGTTGTTCTGCAGGAACTTGATGGTCGTGGTGTCGTTCAGTTTTCTGATGGGGACAGCCTCGATCCACTTTGTGAAGTAGTCCACCGCGACGAGGATGTATTTATGCCCGCCCATACTAGTAGAGAGCTAGCCCACCATGTCAATTCCCCATTAGGTGAATGGCCATAGGGAGGTCAGGGTCGTTAGCTCGGTAGCCGGAAGGCGGGGTATGCTGCCATGGAGTTGGCAGCTCCTGCACCTTCTGACGAGCTTCTGAGCATCCTGGTGGATGGTCAGCCAATAGTATCCTTGGAGTAGCATCTTCTGGACTAAGGTGCGGGCCCCTTGATGTGCTCCGCCGACCCCTTCGTGAAACTCGCGGAGGACGTAGTCGGCTTCGTGGGGATCGACGCACCGAAGTAGGGGTTGAGTGAAGGATTTCTTATAGAGGTTTCCACTACTCCAGACGAAATGGCGGGCTTTGGCTCAGAGGCAGCGGGCTTCCCCTCGATCTTCTAGGAGCGTACCCTCCTTAAGGAATTCTACTAGGGGCTTACTCCAATCCCGGTCTTCTTCCCGGGCAGCGTAAACTTGAAGTGTTGTCGCTCTGTCTTCCACGCTGGGCCGTGGCAAGACCTCGAAGAGGATATTTCTCTTGTTGTTGATCGTATAGGAGGAAGCTAGTTTGCTCAGAGCGTCGGCTTGGGCATTTAGGTGCCGGGGGATCTGCTCTACTTGAACTTCATCGAAATCTTTTCGCAGTCTTTTTACCTCGGCTAAATATTTCACCATCAGAGGTTCCCGTGCTTCAAACGGCTGGCCACTTGGCCAACGACCAGGGCGGAGTCACTGCCGATTCGGATCGTCCTCAGCCCCACTCCGGAGGTGATTCGTAGCCTAGCTAGCAAAGCCTCGTACTCCGCGGCATTGTTTGAGGCCTTGAATCTGAGCTTCAAAGAATACTCCATCTCTGCCTCGTTCGGTCCTCGAATGATGAAGCAAGCACCACAGCCATCATCGGTTGATGATGTAGGGTTCCTAGGCACACCCATGAGGTTCTACAAGTGATCAAACATGGCCAATTCAAAATTTTCATATGCCAAAGAAACCCTAACGCTAGATCGTTAACTAGAGGTAAGGCGATGCAAGCAAGTCAACAACTTTAACTAAAGGGAAAATGACTACAACCTTTGTAGATCCGGTCCTCCACCTCCATAGCTCCACGATGACGTCCCTCCGCTGCGATCATCGGATCCCGGACTTTGGCGATGGTTTCGTCGGAGAAATGATCGGTCTAGGTCGTCGACTTCGATGCCGAAGATGATCTACGTCGAGGCAACACAAGATCAAGCTCCAACTTCACCAAGTCATGAAACTTGTGAAGAAAACACCCTATACTACATGGCAAGTGGTAGAGGATGAAGAAATAGGAAGTGGGTTCACTTTAGAATTGGATTTCTCACTCTTTTTCTCAAGTCACCATTGAAGCTAGCAAGCTTCTTTCTTCTTAAAGAAGAAGAAGAAGAAGAAGAAGAAGAAAAAGAATATGATAAGAATAATGAAAATAGAAAACAAAATGATTCTTATCATATAGCAACCATGGTTAAGTGTAGAGAATAAACTAGGGTTAGGTTTAATGGTTAGGTTAAGGCTAAGAAACAAAATGGTCAAAGCTTCAAAGCTTCATGAAGTTTCAAGAAAGAAACAAAGTTAGCCACCATTTTATTCTTGCCAAAATAAATGAATAAAAGAATAAATAAATAAGTAAAGATCAAAAAACCCTAACCATTAACCTAAACAAGGTTTAAAGCATACACATACCCAAGTTTGCATGTATCATCAAATTTGATACAAACTAGTACACAAAACTATATCATATATACAATGTGCACTTCAAGTGAGAAAATCTATCTAAAGTGAATAAATACTAGTTAATGCAAAGTAATATATCAAATATATAATTATACATAAAATCTTTAAATCAACACTTGATTTAACGATCCGGTCATATCGCATATGACCGACTAATATCCGATGTATCGACTTATCGAATCAATCCTCGATTCGATAACTAGGTTATATCGCATACAACCAATCGATACATTCATCGCAAGAATAGAATACAATATCACATACACGCATTTTTCTCGGTCCCGCACATATCTCATATGAGCTTCTATTTCGTTTCGCTTGAGCCAGGAAACCTCTGTGTAGGACTCTAAAGACTCGTCAATACGCCGGCAGCAGGTGATGATCATATCAAACACCCACAAGCCGCAAGCGGTCTGCTAAACGTAACGGCCACCCGGGTATTGAGCGATCAGAAGATCGACGAGCAAGCCCGCTCACACTCCTTTGAATCCAACCAGTAACACTTATCGTACAGTCCGGTCTGTTCGTATGATATGTCGCATATCTCGCCTAGGGGTGGTAAACGTCAGACCCCAATAGCTTGATAAGTCATGCCGACGTGAGGTCCATAACAATCGTGAAACTACTGATAACTGTTACCGGTATATCACTACAACCCTGGCCACGAATTTCCAGTTATGGCCAGTCGAGCATAGCGCAACATCAACCCCCAATACCGGGAGTGACGAATCCCCTCCTATCGCTCATTACCTCCATGTGAATCGGGACTGTACCCAAAAACCACCTGTTTACACGACTCAGTAGAGCTGTTGTAGGGTGGAAATCAAAGCACAGTGGGAGACACACAAGACTCTATGACGATCTCGGGTCAACAGACTAAGCTGTACCAGTGTCACCAGAGAACTGCCATCTGACGTGAGGTATAATACCATCTGGGAGTTCTCGGCGAGTCTGTTCAGTGTACCCAGTCTCCACTGAGCACCCGCATACCATCTCTGATGTCAAACACCAATGGATATGGGATCATCCATCGCCCATCACATGGGTCGAGAAGATATACGCTAGTCTACTCTGGAATATCGATGCCCCGTCTCGATATTCCCACGACTAGGAACAAGGAAGGATGTACTCATTAACTACCCAGGCCCCACTAGTATGATCTGCATCATAGTCCTGGAAGTCGAGTACAGATCCTAAGGGCTTTATCAACATGTAACAGAGAGACAGAAAGTATACATGTTAAGATAAAGAGCAACCAGATAGCGTACTATCATGTCGAGCAAGAAAGTCCTACCTATATATGTCCCAGCATCCACTACAATATACATCCAATGTACAGTAATTGCCTCTAGGGCATACATATAACTAACAATCTCCCACTTGCACTAGGGCCATCTGTAGCAGTGGTTGCAGTATCTAATACTCAACCATCCCTTATAAGTCTCTCTCTGGGAATAAGCCTTTGTGAGTGGATCCGCCGTGTTGTGCTCTGAGTCTACTCTCCTAACCTCGATCACCCTGGAGATCAAATATCTCCATGATCAGGTGATGCTGCCTCAGAATATGTCTGGATCACTGATGGGACCAGGGTTCCCGGGCCAAAGCCACATTTCCATTGTCACACAATGGTAGGAACCTAGTTCATCTTATGAACCAATATACACCCAAACTGCCTCTTTGGTAGTATCTTTAATAGCGATGTTACCAGCCTTTATCGTCTAGTTTGCCACGGTATCTAGCTTGGAACTCTTCCAACATACCGTCCCTTTACTGAGGGTAAAGACAATGCCTGCGACTGACACTCAGTCGTCCTTATCACCCTGGAACTTTTCCAGTGATTCTCCCCAGGATCAACTGATACTATCTCACTATAGTTAGTGAGAATCGTAACATCCATTTAGATCTATCTCATAGATCCAAAACCCAGGATTTAGGAGGTATCACCTTTATCCTATTGGAGAATCCATGTGATAAGAGGAGATCGACCGATCGTAGTATAGGAAACTCTTTCCTATCAAGAGTATGTCATCTACGTACTCTACGAGGATCACAACCATACTCTCTACTACCTTTTTGTATATACAAGGTTCATCTACCATTTTGATGAAGTCAAACACTTTGACTATCACATCAAAACAAACGTTCCAACTCCGCGATGCCTGCTTTATCATGTAAAGCAACTTGCACACGTTTCCGCTGCTCCCACTGTTTACGAAACCCTCTGGATGTGTTCTTATAGACGTTCTCTTCTAAATCATTATTTAGAAAAGTAGTCATGGCACCCAACCACCAGATATCGCAGTCATGGAATGTAGCCGTGGTAAGTAGGATCTGGATGGACTTAAGCATAGCCACTGGAAAAAGGTTTCATCATTATCCACGCCTGGTTGATGACGAAAACCTTTAACAAGTCCAGCTTTGAAAGTCTCAACTTTTCCATCTACACCAAGTAATCTTCTCAAGATATACTTGCTCCTGATGGGGATTTAACCCTTCAGATATAGCAACCAAAGTCCATACTTTGTTGGTGTACATGGATTCCATCTAAGATCGCTAAGCATCCAGCCATTCTTACAGAGTCTCACTCCTGATGGCCAGCTCGAAACTAGTTAGGTCATCATCTCATGATGCAATCCTCGCTCCCACTGTCATTGAGAAACCAAAGTATCTCTCAGACGGATGAGGAACCCTGCTAGATCGGCGGAGAGGCTGGGGTTCGTCGGGAACTATTGAATCTTTTGGTTCTGTCAAATTATCAGCTGCAGTTTTGTATAGCTGGAACCTTTCCAGTTCTACATAACTGACCTTGTCTCGATTTTGTCCGGATTTTGCTTTTGACATAGGCCGGACAATCCCAAATCTTAACTTACTTAAGAGATAGGCTCTTCCCATACCATATCTTATATGGAGTGGTAGGCACGGATTTGATTCGAACCCAATTCAATAGGTATGCTGCTTCTTAAGTGCACAACCCCAAAAGGAAATAGGTAACTCAGTAGTACTCATCATAGAGCATACCATATCTAATACGGTGCGATTGCTCCGCCCTGATACACCGTTGTGCTGTGGTGTATTCAGAGGAGTAATACTGAGAGAGAATCTCATTTTCCTTTAGAATAGTCCAAGAATTCCATGCACAAGTATTCTCCTCCCTGATCTTATCATAGGACATAATACTTATACCCGTATTTTGGTTCTCTACTTTCAACTTATATTCTGTGAATACCTCAAAAGCTTCGGACTTATGTTTCAACAGGAACATATGACTGAATCTTGAGAGATTATCAGAGAATATAATGAAGTACATAGAACCGGTCCTGGCATGTGTAGACAGGGGAGTTTACATACATCATCATATATCAGTCCCAAGAGTTTACTAACTCTTTCTCTGTTTCCAGTAAACGGAGCTATGGTCATCTAATCTTTGTGACATGACTGGCAAGTTTCACAAGATGTAAATTCAAACTGATTTAAATATGCATCTAAAATGTAACTTCAGCCAGTCGGGTCGCATTGATATGACCTAGTCTACAATGCCTCAAGAAGGATTTGTTCATTTCTGAACTCTTCCTCTTGTGTGTGTTCTGTATACTAGGAACTGTAGTTTGATTTAGAACGTCAATGCTTTTAGATAACGTGCCTGAACCGATCAACTTTTGATATAGGAAATGTTCAAAACATTATCCATCAATACAAAATTTTATCATTTCTTTAATAAATAAAGAGATTGATATGATTTTATATATCAGGTTCGGTATCTAATAGCATTTGTTCTGAATCAATGTATTGGTAATACAGGGTGACAGTGACCAACAGACTTGGCTGCAACACTTGCCCCGTTTTCTGTCTCATGAAACTTATCACCCGTTCTCAGTTCTCTACCTTTCTGTAGCCCATGTAATGGATTACATTAACGGGATCCCGATCCGGTATCTAATACCCAGGACGTAGAGGATACTGAGAAACAGTTCTTTATAATGAACACACCCGAAAGAGATGCATCATATGCACTTTCTTCATTTGGGCGGCATGGGAATCCTGGTATTCCCCTATTTCCTGCTCTGTCTTATAACAATTATAAGTTGGAGCGGGACCAACGTTCCGCAGCTCAGTATAACAAGCGGGTTCGGTCAATACATCCATATTATTATCTTGATTAAGGCGTGATATGGTCGCTACCTGGAGAGAGAGAGAAGAAAACACTCTGCGTGCGCTCTTGCGAGATTAGATTGGTTATAAATTTTATCTAATCAGGATGGCTCCCACTGTTTTTATCAAATCTTCCTTCAAACCTTAAAAGGAAAGACTAGCCGGGATTAATTACACTCTACAAGTTCGCCAATCTTTCAGCCAGGCCAGTGTCGGTACTTTGAGGGAGGTTCCCCGTGCTTTCGCACGGACCTAATTACAGTAAACCTCGTTTTCCCAGAGGCGTAACCCCGTTGACACCTTTCTAGACACCTACTTGATCGGCTAATTGCAAAGTGCAAAACTCTCCCAGGAGTAACAATTACTCGCAGTGGGTATCGGGATCCAACTATCATATAGAAGGTATGTAATCTCATTGCAAATTTCAACACTTGAAACTCCCGATAAAGGTTTTTACCCCTAGCACTTATAACCTTAACTATGGTCAACAAATCATAAGCACTAGTCAAGTTCTACCCGTCATTTCGTGATTAATTAGACCCACCCACATGACCCTTAACTAAGGTCAACAAAGTCACGCGACTGTCCTAACTAATCGCATCATATGCGGTGTAGGAAGACATCACTTAGCTACCGTACACTGTGCCTTGACTATGGTCAACAAACACAGCACGAATACTAAGTACTCTACTTCCTAAAATGACGGAGGGTTGCGAATGGTTTTTATGAAAACCTTTAACGCTCTGAACTTGATCTCGTTGCGGAATCAAATGGTTTTAAATGGAGTGTTTTTGAGGCTTTTCTAGTTTTGCTAAAGGGGTCACTCCCGGTGAAGGGATCGTCGACCCTTTCCTCGTCGAATGAGGTGCAGGATATATCATATATATCACTGTGCAAAGCAGAAACTATAGAAGCAATCAAAAGACAAACCGAGAGTTGTAGTATCTGCCGGTTATTGCTAAAGGAGTCACTCCCGGTGAAGAGATCTCGGTCCTTTTCTTATCGAATAAGGTGCAGGATGTTCTACAAGGAACACCGCGATGCAAAGCAAGAACTGTAGCTACCTGTTTTATTTTGAAATTCGATTCCACAACATCAATTAGGTTTATTTTCTTTCATTAATCTCATTAATGAATATCCCATCATTTAAGTCCACCTAAACATCACAGATAAATATAACGTACGCTTATGCCATCAGCATTCGCCTCGATGTCCCGTCTGCACCATTAGGTTAGGTAACTAACGCCAGAGCGAGGCAGGGCTAGCGCGGGTGTAAAACATAAGCAACGTCTATATAATATATCATATATACTATATACTATATCTATCTGAACAAATCACATGATCACATCACAGATAACGCAGCAGAAAAATATCATATGAAATATTGGATATACTAGGACGTCCGTGTTTTTAATACGAGCCAGTATAAAACACGAATTCCATGGTCGTGATGAATAGCTAATCCCACACCCCTAGACCCCTACGAGAGCGGCAAGCAACCCTACTAATTCTAGGGTTAGGAGACCCAGACTCGACTCCTCGAGATGGTCTCCCACTGGACCCTAGAACCCGGTTACTTGTGCTCCCCTCCTTGGGTCTATTCTAATGCGGAAAAGTAAATAATATACAATGGTGACATCTTCCGCAACCTGGAAGTGCCCCAATAAAAGAATATTACATACAAGTTTTTACATGAATGAAAATGAAAAACACTCATCTCACATAAAAAAAACCCGGCTATTCGAACACGACGATCCAATATAACATATCCAGCAACACATAACATCACATGTCATCAACGTAAGTAAACATGCGTATCCCAATTGTCGTTGACATATAGCAACGAACCCGGCGATATCACATATTACACTTATGGTCACAGAAAAGAAAGTGTAAAACTACAACAGTTGGAATCCGCAACCTCTTTAGACATCGCATGCCTAATCAAATGAAATACTTAGACATCGCATGCCTAACATTTATAAACCTCGCATTTTAGTCTCATTATCGAAAACTCTTTTCAATATTAAGTCGGGCAATTCAACAAGATTCCCGACATACTGATCGAATGCTCGTCACAAACTTTAGTAGGCAGCCGCACCCCTTGATACCGTCGACGAAGTGCACCAAGGCGGAACACCGCTACCACGAGCACCCGAACGGATACTTTCGGTGACGGGGTTCTCCTACAGTCACTTGGTCGGGGCTATGGGGTGAGGCTGTCTATTAAGTTTACCCGGCGAGTATCCGCGTACGCTATGTGATTGCGGCGGACTTTTGATCGCATCAAGATTCCGTGGCAACCGATCAAGTGAGACTAAAGTGCTATGTTTATAACATTCATATCAGTTATCTCATAACTACTTGTGGATTCCAAGTATTGTATCACATTCCAGATAAATAGAAAATGTTAAACTTTCCGATCGAACAATCGAACACCCAAGTTTTCCCAAAACAGCTCAACACATGAAATAAGTTTAAAAACATTTATTTCGTGCCTTAGTACCAACGGTCCAGCCGTAGAAGGGTCAAGCCAACGCCTCACATGTGGCACGCCGTACTGCCCCAAACCCTAAGGTTCAAAGGGCAGTTCAAGACGGTCACATAATCGAGTTAAGGTTTGTTGTCTTCTAGAGGGACCATCGCGTTACTTGCACTACTTAGAATGTCATTAAACTACGGAAAAATCCAACAATTGGAAATTTCCCGACAGGGGAAAAAGTGGGTATTTATATCCGGTCGAACTTTTTAACATATTCTAAAATCATCCGGAAAAACACATAGACAAAGTTTGATAATCCGATCGAATCTTCGAGTCCCAATACAACCCCAGAACACTCAAATCTTGAGTCAACATTAAAAATTCCCAGAAAACTCAGCAATGAAAGAAAGAAGTTACTGTGCAAAAAGTAATGCAAAAGGTGACCATACGGCCGCGGAACCGCCGCACGAGCCATGCTCGTGCCGCGGTTCCGCGGCGCTTTAATCGATTCAGGGGATCGTTTTGCACAGTATTTCTTAGAAAACCCTGCTTATTTTTCTGCATATTTTTAATTCACAAAAATCCAAAAATCCAGAAAATGTCCAGAGAGTGGTTTGAGATTAGGGTTTCGGGTTCGATCGGGTTTCTAACATCGTCTACGCATCGCCTAAGGCTCTAGCTAGGCTCTGATACCACTGTAGGGTTCTTAGGCACACCCATGAGGTTCTACAAGTGATCAAACATGGCTAATTCAAAATTTTCATGTGCCAAAGAAACCCTAACGCTAGATCGTTAACTAGAGATAAGGCGATGCAAGCAAGTTAACAACTTTAACTAAAGGGAAAGTGACTACAACCTTTGTAGATCCGGTCCTCCACCTCCATAGCTCCGCGATGACGTCCCTCCGCTGCGATCATCGGATCCCGGACTCTGGCGATGGTTTCGTCGGAGAAATGATCAGGCTAGATCGTCGACTTCGATGCCGAAGATGATCTACGTCGAGGCAACACAAGATCAAGCTCCAACTTCACCAAGTCATGAAACTTGTGAAGAAAACACCCTATACTACATGGCAAGTGGTAGAGGATGAAGAAATAGGAAGTGGGTTCACTTTAGAATTGGCTTTCTCACTATTTTTCTCAAGTCACCATTGAAGCTAGCAAGCTTCTTTCTTCTTGAAGAAGAAGAAGAAGAAGAAGAATATGATAAGAATAATGAAAATAGAAAACAAAGTGATTCTTATCATATAGCAACCATGGTTAAGTGTAGAGAATAAACTAGGGTTAGGTTTAATGGTTAGGTTAAGGCTAAGAAACAAAATGGTCAAAGCTTCAAACCTTCATGAAGTTTCAAGAAAGAAACAAAGTTAGCCATCATTTTATTCTTGCCAAAATAAATGAATAAAAGAATAAATAAATAAGTAAAGATCAAAAAACCCTAACCATTAACCTAAACAAGGTTTAAAGCATACACATACCCAAGTTTGCATGTATCATCAAACATGATACAAACTAGTGCACAAAACTATATCATATATACAATGTGCACTTCAAGTGAGAAAATCCATCTAAAGTGAACAAATACTAGTTAATGCAAAGTAATATATCAAATATATAATTATACATCAAATCATTAAATCAACACTTGATTTAACGATCCGGTCATATCGCATATGACCGACTAATATCCGATGTATCGACTTATCGAATCAATCCTCGATTCGATAACTAGGTTATATCGCATACAACCAATCGATACATTCATCGCGAGAATAGAATACGGTATCACATACACGCATTATTCTCGGTCCCGCACATATCTCATATGAGCTCCTATTTCATTTCGCTTGAGCCAGGAAACCTCTGTGTAGGACTCTAAAGATTCGTCAATACGCCGGCAGCAGGTGATGATCATATCAAACACCCACAAGCAAGCGGTCTGCTAAACGTAACGGCCACCCGGGTATTGAGCGATCAGAAGATCGACGAGCAAGCCCGCTCACACTCCTGTGAATCCAACCAATAACACTTATCGTACAGTCCGGTCTGTTCGTCTGATATGTCGCATATCTCGCCTAGGGGTGGTAAACGTCAGACCCCAATAGCTTGATAAGTCATGCCGACGTGAGGTCCATAACAATCGTGAAACTACTGATAACTCTTACCAGTATATCACTACAACCCTGGCCAGGGATTTCCAGTTATGGCCAGTCAAGCATAACGCAACATCAACCCCCAATACCGGGAGAGACGAATCCCCTCCTATCGCTCATTACCTCCATGTGAATCGGGACTGTACCCAAAAACCACCTGTTTGCATGACTCAGTAAAGCCGTGGTAGGGTGGAAATCAAAGCATAGTGGGAGACACACAAGACTCTATGACGATCTCGGGTCAACAGACTAAGCTGTACCAGTGTCACCAGAGAACTGCCATCTGACGTGAGGTATAATACCATCTGGAAGTTCTCGGCGAGTCCGTTCAGTGTACCCAGTCTCCACTGAGCACCCGCATACCATCTCTGATGTCAAACACCAATGGATATGGGATCATCCATCGCCTATCACATGGGTCGAGAAGATATACGCTAGTCTACTCTGGAATATCGATGCCCCGTCTCGATATTCCCACGACTAGGAACAAGGAAGGATGTACTCATTGACTACCCAGGCCCCACTAGTATGATCTGCATCATAGTCCTGGAAGTCGAGTACAGATCCTAAGGGTTTTATCAACATGTAACAGAAAGACAGAAAGTATACATGTTAAGATAAAGAGCAACCAGATAGCGTACTATCATGTCGAGCAAGAAAGTCCTACCTATATATGTCCCAGCATCCACTACAATATACATCCAATGTACAGTAATGGCCTCTAGGGCATACATATAACTAACAGATGATCCATCGACGTAAAGGACCCAATCGGGGACGGAGATGGGCCTCTCTTCGATCGAGGGTTGAGATCCGGAGGCCGGCACTGACACTGCCTCCTTGCTGGGGATAATACATTCGACAATAAAATCGGTCAGGACTTGTGCTTTGATAGCCTGCTTTGGGCGGTACTTGATGCCGAATTGAGATAACTCCCACCTCCACTTCTCCAAGCGACCAGAAGACTCGGGGGAGGCGAGAATAGCCCCCAAAGGACGCTCGGTGAGAACGAGGATGGTGTGTACCTGGAAGTAGTGCCGTAGTTTCCTCGAGGTCATGATAAGCGCCAAGACGATCTTTTCTATGGCCGGGTACCTTGTTTCCGTGTCTTTAAATGCGTGACTTATATAGTAGACCGGCTTTTGGACTCCTTCGACTTCTCGGACAAGCACCGAGCTGGCAGCCTGATTAGACACAGCTAGATACAGTGATAGCTCGTCTCCCTCAATCGGTCGGGTGAAGAGCGAGGGAGTCGCCAGGTGTGCTTTTAGTTGATCGAAAGCGATCTGACACTCCTCCAACCATTCGAACCTTGGGATTTTCCTCAGGGATTTGAAGAATAGGAGGCACTTTTCCCCGGACCTTGACATGAAGCGACTCACAGCGTCTACTCTCCCCGTGAGCTGCATGATTTCGACGTTGGTCTTTGGCGCGGTCATGTTGAGAATGGCGTTGATTTTCTCCGGGTTAGCCTCGATTCCTCGGTGGGTAACCATGAATCCAAGGAACTTCCCGCTAGTGACCCCGAACGCGCACTTGGCGGGATTCAGTTTCATTTTGTATTTGCGGAGTATGTCGAAAGTCTCGCCAAGATCTTTGGTGTGCTCATCTGACGATGTCGATTTAACGAGCATGTCATCGACGTAAACCTCCATGTTCCTCCCGATCTGTGGTTTGAACATCTTGTTGACCAAGCGTTGGTAAGTAGCTCTGGCGTTTTTGAGCCCGAAAGGCATCACTTTATAGCAGTATACCCTCCGGTCCGTTGTGAATGCAGTGAGCCCTTCGTCTGCTGGATTCATACAGATTTGGTTGTAGCCAGAGAAAGCATCCATGAAGCTGAGTAACTCGTGGCCTGCCGAACTGTCGACGAGCTGATCTATCCGAGGGAGGGGATAGTTGTCTTTCGGGCAAGCCTTATTGAGGTCTGTGAAGTCGACGCACATTCACCACTTCCCGCTCGTATTTTTAACCATTACCACATTCGCCAGCCATTCTGAGTAGGCCACGTTTCGAATGAAGTTGGCTGCGAGCAACCTGTCAACTTCGTCCTCGATCGCCTTTTGTTTGATCGGAGCGAAACTTTGTTTCTTCTGCCTGATGGGTCGGACCGTCGGGTCGACCCCGAGCTTATGTGATATTACTTGGGGGTCGATCCCGGGCATGTCAACGGGCGCCCAAGCGAACACGTCCGAGTTTCCTCTGAGGAAGTGGACTATGTCATCGCGCCGGGCCCCCGTTAAGAGTGACCCAATTTGGACGGTTCGTTTATTGTCCCCTTCGACGAGGGGGACCTCTGTTAGCGGCTCCATCGGGGCTCCTCGGATTTCTTTTTGCTCATCCCGAGTGTCCAAGGACCCCCTGAAATCATCCGTGCTTTCAAGGTCATCGCTTCGCTCCTCGGGCATAGATGTCGCTGTGAAGCAAATCTTTGCGATTTGTTGGTTCCCGTAGGCTCGGCCTATTCCGCCTTGGTCGAGTTGAAACTTCATCGTGAAGTGGTAGGTCGATATCTGGTCCTGAAGGGAGTTTAGCGTCGGGCGTCCCAGGAGGATATTGTAGGCCGATGGAATTTTGGCGACGATGAACTCCACAGGTATGGTACGCGTGCAGCCTGCCTCTCCGATGTTAAGTAGGAGGGTGACCACTCCTTCTGCTGGGATGGAGTGGTTAATAAACCCCGACAAAACGTAGGTGGTCGGCCTCAGGTCCGACGGGCCGAGCCCCATACGTAGGAAGCAGTCGTAGAAAATGATGTCTGCCGAGCTTCCCGAGTCGACCAGTATCCTTTGAACCTCGTAGCGGTGGACTCGTGCTGTAATCACCAGAGGGTTGTTGTGAGGCAAGGATATCCCATGTAGGTCCTCGTCGGTGAAAGTGACGGGCTCGTTTGCTTTGCTCTTTTTCCAGGGATGGCTGCTAGTCCCCTCGACCGGCAGGAGGCGTCGAATCTTGCCAGCCCCAGGCGCATTTCCTATTGACATGACCATGATTTGGCCAATCGTCAGCAAACCGGGAGGGGATGGTTCTCTTGTTCCCGATCGGCTTGTCTCTTTTTCCGCAAGTATTTTGCCAGGTGTCTCGAGCGAATTAACTCCTCGATGTAGTCGCGGAGCTGTTTGCAGTTCTCGGTGGGGTGTCTCTGTGACCTATGGAAGGCGCAGTAAGAGCCTCGTGTCCATTTGGCTGCCCTATTGGTGACCGGAGGGAGTTTGAAAAATCGCTCGCCCTTTGCCTCCTCCAACAGCTCTGTCTGGGAGATGTTGAGCGGGATATACTCCTGGAATTTCGGGGGGTATGGCTTTGGGCGGTCAATCTTCTTTTTCTTTTCTCTGGCTCTCTTCCTTTGATCGGCCTGGTCGGTCCGGGGTAGGTTCGCGTATACCTCGGACTCGAACTGAATCTCATGCTCGGTCCAGGCTTTTACCTCGGCCATGGTCTTAGGTTGCGCTAATGCAAAGGAGCGGAGCCACTCCTTATGCCTAAGACCCGACCTAAGGACCGTGATGACCGTCTCGTCCCGGTGCTCTGCGACTTCAAGAAAAGCGTTGTAGAAGCGGGTGACGTATCCCTTGAAGGATTCCTTGTCCCCACTCTTTATAGTGAGGAGGTAATCGACGGTCCACTTCTATCGTCTGTTCTGGACGAAATGGCCGAGGAATTGGGCGGCCGGCTCATCGAAGGTAGAGATGAAGCGTGACATGAGTCCTCGAAACCAATCTCGTCTGACACAGACGAAAGTGGCGGGGAACGCTCGGCATTAGGCGGCGTCAGAGTTGTCCTAGAAGCTCATCCCTGCCGTGAACGCGTCCAGGTGGTCTTTCGGGTCGGACTTTCCGTCAAAGAGGGATACCTTTGGAGGCTTGTTCCTGGAGGAGACTCGGACAGCAAGTAGCTCTTCGGTGAAGGGCTTCGTAAGCGAGTCGGCGACATATCTAGCCCCTTTGCTTGAAGGACGACTCTCCCGATGTATACCTTCGATCTTCTTTTCGAGGGCATCGAGTTGGTCGTGGTATCCTGAGGATTCGGCATACCCGGAGTTATGGCCCCTCCCGCTGGCGGCCTGCACTTGGTCGCGGTTCCAGTTCCGTTCTATGAGGTTCCTTAGGTCCCCTGGCGAGGTTGTTTTCGAGATACCGTGGTGAGTGCCGTCCGCGCGACCCTGTCGAGGGAGAGGGTGCCGGCTATGCCTGGGAGCAGGCGAGCTGACCGACACCTCCTCGGGAGGGACAGGAGCGCGATGGGCCTCGAGGCGAGGTGCTCGGGCATGAGACCTAGGCGTTGAGCCGCGAGGTGCCTAGCGGGTCATTGAATTGGTCGCCACGGGGGATCTGTGGCCGTCGGAAATAGCGAGGCGCTGTTCGGTCGTGCTAGCGTGGGCAGTGTCTTCCCCACCTCTGCGGAGGTCCCAATCCCGAGGTGGGGGAACGACAACCTGTGTGTCTTGCCCAGCTGTCTGGTCACGGACAAGGGCATCCACGATAGACGCGAGCCTGTCGATCCGTGCAGACAAGGCATGAACGGCGTTCGGGAGAGGAGGGGATCCGTCCGCACCTCCATTATGGGGAGGACGGCGCTAGTGCTGGGATCGTCGCAATGATCACTCGCCATCAGCTTGAGATCGGGAGATCAACTTTCGATGAGTGGAATTTTCGAAGTTCCCAAAGACGGCGTCAACTGATGGAGCTCTGGATCTTCTTCAGATGTTGACTTCCGACGATCTACCGATGGTGCTGGCGGAAAGCTGAGGTTGGGTTTGAGGACGGTCTCCTGAGGCATGTGGATCTCAATGGGTTTGGTTTGACGTGAAGCCGAGCTACCTGCAAGGAAGTCCCGAGGTGGTTGTACCACCGTGGACCCTCCGACGATCAAGTTAGTCGAGATATTTGGGCAGAGTAGCGGCCTATTAGATAAGAATTGCCTTACCTGAGTCGTCTGAGAGGGGATTTATATAGTGGCAGCCATGGGTCGGCTGGCGCGAGATTTACGCCGGCCGTTACGCCCCTGGAGTTACGCCTGCGTGAATGGTGGGATGCTCCATTAATGGTGAGATACGCCCGTTAACGGGGGAACGCGATGGCGTGGAACGCGGGATCGTGGGGCGGCGGATATCTCGCGTATGGCGAGATTCACGGAGCCATGGCGGGGACGCCTGTGATCTGTGTTCTGGGTCGGTCGGTGAGACCGAGGAGGCCTAGCTCGACGAGAGGCCTACAAAGGGCGGGAGGCCGAGCTAATTCGGTTTTGTGATTGCTCGGGGGCGAGCTGGGAGGGCTGAGAAAGCCCAGTGCACAGGAGGGCTCGAAGGCGAGCCAACGGTTATTCGTAAGACGAGCATTTGAGTGTTCTGGGAGGTCATCGAAGGTCGAAAACATTCTCGGGTCGAACGCTCGGAGTACGCCTTCAATGCACCGTTTCTTCTTCTTTCCCGTAAGTCCCGGGACACGTCATCTGCTACGTGTCGTGATCTGAGGAGTTCTCAGTACCGAGCATCATCACACCCCCTCCTTCTATCTTTCATGTGTGAATGTGTGTTGGGAGGGAGGAGGGAGGACGGGCGAATCTCTTTCATAAGATTCATATAAATATCTAAAGATCATTTAAAAATAAAATAGACAAATACATGCACTTTTTTTCTTCTGCAATTGTTTCTCTACAGCAATATTATAACCAGCTTTGATAAATTGAGAAATTTAGCATACCTAAATTACAATGAATAAAAAAATCAAGCTTTACTTTACACCTAAGTATTGATAATATGTGTCGTCAATTTAAGGTTTTGTACTCTTTATGAATAATTTTTTTTTTTTTTTAAAATTTCATATGCAATGCAAACTTCTTTCATTCCACAGGAATGGCCCGTGCATAAAATATCTAATTTCTAAAGTTAGAATTTGGTATGTGGATGTGAAGATAAATAGAGTGAGATAATCAAGGGCCCATTTTCACTGGCTGCCTTGAAAGCTGGAGTTTTTAAATGCTTATGAAGTCGAGGGCTCCTTCCACTTCAGAAAAATCTAATATGGAATGGCTTATATGGTGCAAATCCTTGTATAATTCTTAGATGGGCTTCTTTTTTGTGCAAGGAAAGCCCATCCAAAGGCTCTAAAGGGGCTTGCACCATACAAGCCCTTCTAGAATAGATTTTTCCTTTCCCCTTCCCCTTTCTCTCCCCTGCACACACCAAAAAGATAAAGTAATATATAAATAAATAAAAAGAAATGTTTTCCCAATCCGCTTTGCAAACATCTTTTTTCATGTATTATCATTTAATTCTAAACCAATGTTTTGCATGTGTGATATGAATGTATAAGCAAAAATATATTGCTCTTATCAAAAGATATTGCACAAAAAATACGGATGAAACTAATTCTTGATGTAATCTTATGATGCACATTAATTGTGTCTCAACCGACATAAGGCAATTTCAAACTTATCTTTTTATCAAAATAAATCGTCTTTGTTAAATATCAGTTGATTCCACAATGTCATGGTACCTGTTGTCTTCAGTTTTAACATGGATTCATTCATAATCCTAAAATAGAAAATTAAATAAAATCAATCAAAAATTAATTAAAGGGACAGACAAAGCTGCAGGTGCAAAGTTGAACCCCGAAAAACTGTGAGCATGATAGAGAGAAGAACAATAGATGGCTTGAAGGAGTTTACATGTGGATAAGTATTTTTGGGAGTTAATTTTTAGGATTAACCGTTATTTTAATGAGGAGAAAATTGTGTTTTGTTCTGCATAATGAAAAATAGAGAGAGCGTTTTAATTTTGAAAGTTGAGAGGGAGCTAGTTACTATTTTGATAATTTGTGATAGAAAATTGTTATGAGCATGACATGAAAATTTATATTTTTTTCTTTATATTTTTTGAAAGAAGAGGATGCCAATTAAGCAATCAATTTAGAAAATTTTAGACCCTTTCCTTTTAGCATTACAATAGCAGAGACAAAGTCTAATCACCATCTTCACTTGCATGATAATGTCAGAATATAGATAAAAATGAGTGCACAATTGTATAGATTTAAGCCAAGCTTGTTTTCCTAACATGCTATAGGATTTGTTATTAGATGAAGAATTGGAACATACAAGTTTTTAAAAAAGACTAAAGATCCCTAAACACCCAATGCATTTAGCCATATCCCAGAAAACTCAAAAAAAATTTGATCGGTATAGAAAACCCCCAAATATAACGGTGACTGGTTAACGGTGTTAAGCAGGGATTAAAATGACGATTTTGCCCTTTTAAATAAACATAGTTAATTAAATTATTAATTAATAATATTAATTTTATTATTAAATTATTAATTATGTTAAGAATAAGATATAGATTTAGATTTAATCAGATCAGTAAGATTTAGATTTAATTAGATTATTTGTATTTTCTATTATTAGAAAAGCAATAATATATATATAGAGAGAGAGAGAGAAGGGGGGGGGATTTTTTAGTAACTTCATAATTTTTCTTAAAAAAAATTCCCTTATATATTGTATCAGAGCCCCATATTCCTAACACTTAGCCCCTCACCGCTCACCACCGCCGCTGCAACCAACCTCGTCCTCCCTCACGCCCTCACCCTCGCAACCATCACTGCCACTGCCCCTTCGCCTTCGCTGCCCCTCGACGACCTCAACCCTCGTCATCGCTACCTCCTCCATCACCCCCGCTGCCATCAGCCGCCACCATCCTCGCAACCATCACCACTGCTGCCATTTTGCCCTTGCTTGCCCATCACCCCTCGATGACCTACCTTCGCCACCGTCATCGCAGACTCAACCGATCCAGATCTGACACCACGCATCATCTCCTACGCCTTCGCCACCACCAATAGCCCCACGCCGCCGTTGGCCACCATCGAGAGTATTATTTCTTAACTTTTATGGATTAAGAGTTAGATATTTGATGTAATTTGTTATTGGATTTGTGTTGGTGATTGGTTGGTGTTTCGGGTTCAAAATAAAAAACAAATTTGTCGTTTTAATGATTAAAACCCACCGTTACCGGTCCCAAGTCCGGATGAGAAAGGGTGAGGGTTGTGGTAGGCTTGTGACGGCCAACGAAAAACTTTGTCACATTCTATGACATGAACCATAATAAGAATATCGTTAGGGCGTCCCCTACTCAACTACGCGCTACATCGGATCCCGGGTGTAGTGTTAAGTATGCAAGGGCTTCTAGGTCGTCGTCCAGAAACGGCGCGCTACATCGAACCCCGGGTATAGTGACAAATAAGCAAGGGTCGTCATCCAAAAACGGCGCGCTACATCGGACCCCGGGTGTAGTGACAAATAAGCAAGGGTTTCATAGGATCCGTCTAACTTCCTGGAACATAGGTTCCCTTACGGGTAGACTAATAGAATTAGTGGAGGTGATGATTAGGAGGAGAGTTGGTATTATGTGTTTGCAAGAAACTAAATGGGTAGGTGAAAAGAGTAGAGTTATAGAGCCTTGGGTTATAAGCTTTGGTATGCAGGTAGAGAAAAAATCGTAATGGGGTAGGCATAATCATAGATAAACGGTTGCTTGAGGATGTAGTTGAGATTAGGAAAAAAAGGTGATAGAATTTTACTGGTTAAGCTTATTCTAGGTGGAGAGATCCTTAATATTATTAGTGATTATGCACCACAGATAGGTCTTGATAACGCTAGTAAGAATCTATTCTGGGAGGATTTAGACGAGATTGTGCAAAGTATACCTAGTAGAGAGAAGTTATTTATTGGTGGTGATTTTAATGGACATGTAGGTACTAGTCGTAGTGGGTTTGATACTATCCATGGAGGTTTTGGTTTTGGACAAAGGAATGAAGTAGGTGACTCGATTCTAGATTTTGCCTTATCTTATGACTTGATCTTAGCAAACACATGGTTTAGGAAAAGAGAGTCCCACCTTATCATTTTTAGGAGCGGATCAAGTGCTAATCAAATAGACTTTTTTCTGACGAGAAGAATAGATAAAGGTTGTTGTATCGACTGTAAGGTAGTGCCAGGTGAGAGTGTAACCACTCAACAGAGACTTTTAGTTCTAGATTTTCGATTTAGAAGAGGACCTAGGAAGATTAGATGTAAGGTAGAGCCTAAAATTAAATGGTGGCAATTGAAAAAAGGTAACCAAAAGGCTTTTATAGATCGTGTAGTCCAAGAAGCGGATTGGCAATCGGAAGATGATTCAGACAGAACATGGAACAAAATGGCTAGTTGTATTAAGAAGGTAGGTAGAGATCTACTTGGTGAGTCGAGAGGTGGTGCTCCACCATCTAAGGACACATCATGGTGGAATGAAAAAGTAAAGGCTGCTATTAAAATTAAAAGGGATTCTTATAAAAATTTGAAGAAAAGTAGAGATTTGGAGAGATTTGAGAAGTATAAAATGGCTAAAAAGGAACTTAAGAAAGCTGTTCGTTAAGCTAAATCTAAGGTCTATAAGAAGGTGTACGAGAAATTAGACACTAAAGAGGCTGAAAATGATATATACCGGATTGCTCGGATGCGGGAAAGGAAGACTAGAGACTTATGTGCGATGAAGTGTGTCAAAAATTAAAATCAGAAGGTTTTAGTTCGAGATGAGAATATCAAGAAAAGATGGAGAGATTATTTTGACAAATTGTTCAATGAGAGCTTTACTAAGAATTTGGATGGACTTGTCATTCAATCTCAAGATATAAACCGTGATTTCATGCATAAAATAAGACTACCTGAGGTTAAAGAAGTTTTGAACAGAATGAGGTTAAGAAAAGCGGTTGGTCCTGACGGGATTTCTATCGAGATTTGGAGATACTTAGGAGAAATAGACGTTAAATGGCTGACAGATCTTTTTAATAAGATTTGGCAGACAAAAAAGATGCCAAATGAATGGAGGAAAAGTATCCTTATACCTATCTACAAGAACAAGGGTGACATTCAAAGTTGCTCAAACTACCGTGGAATAAAAGTTATGTGTCACACCATGAAACTTTAGGAGAGAGTGATTGAAGACAGGCTAAGAAAGGATAGTAAGATAACAAAGAACCAGTTTGGGTTCATGCCTGGACGATCGACGACAAAGGCTATTCATTTGCTTCGTCAACTTGTCGAGCGTTTTCGAGAGAGGAGAAGAGATTTGCATATGATATTTATTGATTTAGAAAAAGCGTATGACAAGGTACCTAGAGAGGTATTATGGGGGACAATGATGAAGAAGGGGGTCCCCGTCAAGTATATTGACATAATCAAGGATATGTACGATGGAGTAGTGGCAAATGTCAGAACTTGCGGTGGCTTAACGAGTGATTTTCCGATTACAATTGGTTTATATCAAGGATCTGCATTAAGTCCATTCTTGTTTACCATCGTGATGGATGAGCTTATTAAAACTATCCAAGATGAGGTACCTTGGTGTATGCTATTCGCTGATGATATTGTTCTAGTAAATGAGACGAAAGCAGGGGTTAATGCCAAATTGGAATTATGGAGGCAAATATTGGAATCTCGGGGATTCAGATTGAGCAGGTCCAAGACAGCATATATGCATTGCAAATTTAGTAACCAGAGAAGTCAAAACCATATTGGTATAACATTGGAAGGGCAAGAGATATCACTGAGCGACCAGTTTAGATATATAGGTTCCATCATCCAAAAGAATGGGGAGATCGATAGTGATGTTAATCAAAGGATCCAAGCTGGTTGGTTGAAATGGAAGAGTGCAACAGGGATTTTGTGTGATCGTAACTTTCCATTAAAATTGAAATGGAAGTTTTATCGGAGCGCTATTCGGCCTGCCTTATTATATGGTTCAGAATGTTGGACTCCTAAAAAGCATCATACACAGAAGATGCACGTAGCGGAGATACTCATGCTTCGTTGGATGTGCGGTAACACTAGAAAAGATAAGGTACGAAATGAGGATATTCGTGCAAAAGTTGGTGTAGCACCTGCGGAGGAGAAGATGCGGGAAAACCGGCTAAGATGGTTTGGTCATGTGCGACACAGACCTATGAAAGCACCGGTTCGACGAATAGATACTCTCGATATGGGCAATGGCAAAAGGGCAAAAGGGAGACCGAAGAAAACATGGATGGAGGTGATACGAAACGATATGGTTGCCAAAGGACTCAATGAAAGTATATTGTTCGATAGGAGTGAGTGGAGGCGGAGGATTCATGTACTGGACCCGGCGTGATTCTCAAGTTGGTTCATGTAGCCTACCCCATATGCTTGGGATAAAAGGTTCAGTTGTTGTTGTTATTGTCGTCTTATTGATTATTGTGAAGTTGTTAGCACTCTTTGATCACGAGTGATAAAGAGAAAGTCTCTAAAGGATATACTAATATTTCATATCCTAATTTTATTATAAGAACCCGATTGAACACCGACAGCTATTCTTGATGGAAAAAGACTGTGGAAATGTTTGCTAAGCAGCATAGGTCGACGAAGTATCTCATTGAGCCACCTCCTTCCAATCCTTCTGAAGACCGGGTATCACATGATGTCATATTGCATCGCTTGATAACTGACGCCATGGAGAAAGAGATTGTGTTGCAAGTATTCAAATACTCAACCGCTTACTCTTTTGGAGTTATCTGACAGAGATATTTGAAGGAAAATTTAATACTACTAGGGTTTTTGATGCTTGGAGAGCTCTAAATAAACTTGAGCAAGAGAATAAATCTGTCTCCTTTTATTATGGTGAATTCAAGAAGCTTGAAATAGAACTCATTTCGATTTATCCTATTGGTAGTGAAGAGAAGGGATGGAAGATATATCATGATTATATGATGGTGATGACATTTCTTGCTGGTCTTGGTCCCGAATTTGATAGTATACTTCCACAAATTTTAGGAGGATCAGAGGTTCCTCTCTCGCGGATGCTTATAGGGTTGTTCTTCACGCCTAACCTTCTTATGTTGTAACGACTCTGAAATCTCTGTACAAAATTAACTTGTTTAATGTATAGAAAGGATATTTCAGCCTGATTATGAGTTATAAGTTATTTTTGTTCAATAAAAGTAAGAAGCAACCTGTAGCTCACTGGTAAAATCTCTACATTGCTGTGGCATAATCTACGTGTTCGATTCCCATCAGTCTCAATTATTTTAAATATTTTTCTTTTTAAGTTTTCGGAAGCCCCAGAGTTGCACGTGTGCAATACACTGATAAATGAAAAGTTTCAGAAAAATCAAACGGGATAAATGAGGAGTTAAGAACAAATAACACACATGGCACAAATCTTGAGACAAGTGGCGCAAATCTAACCACCAGAAATCGCCCCAAAACCGCTACCGGCGGTCTGATCTTACCCATTCGACTCCATTCTTTGCCCATGCACCTCTTCAACTCCCCTCTACTCCACTGTATTGTTTGATTACTCTGAAATTAACCAGAGACCTTTCATTTCCCTCATTAATCTTATTTTAATTATTTTTAATGCAAATTCTTTTACTCACACACCCTCACTTCTACACTATAAATACACCTTATCCCCTAGCTCTTCCCATTCTGAAAATCTCTATAAAAAATCCTCAAAATTCTCTAAGTTCTATGAAGAGTTAAGGCTAGTCAAGTGGAGTTAGCGATCGATCTCATTCCGTTGAAGACCGGAGCCACTCCCGATGATACCACGATGCCTCAAAGAACCTCTCCCTTTTTTTCACTCCATTCTCAATGCTACACAAACTCGTAAGTCTTTTCTTCGCTCTCTTCCGTTTCATCTCAAATCGTTTCTTAAAAACAATATCGGTAAAAAGAAAAGGTGGAGTTAACTTAATAACACTCTCCCCATAATATTTCTACTATCATTATCATGCTACATAGATCACAAATAACTTGTAACCATAACCTTAAAATAATTTTCATATAATTAATTTTGCATATGTTTAGAATTGCTCGTTAAATAGAACGCATATCAAATTTTACACAAAACTACTATGAACTTTACCTATACCCTCATATCGATATCATGACCTATACCTCTAGAAAACTCATGGGGTAATAACATATCCCATCACATACACTACGGGTTGATACCACGAAGTTTTAGATGTAAGGTTAATTTAAAGAATACAGTTTTTAATAAAATACCATCGCTTTTACAAATAAATGTTTTTTAATCGATATTTTTGGATTTTTTGCAATTGCGCCTCTACAACCCTTTTAGGAGAACCCATCTACGGATGGTGCGGGTTATCACACGCCCTTGGGATAGTAGAGCGAGATATAGAACTCTTCACGGAGAATTCGGTCTCGAAAGGAAATAAAAATACGATTTAAAGAATACGACTGTCACGCCCCACTTTTCAAAAGAAAGTGAAGAGTGACGTGGCACGGTCCGCAACCTAACTGTATTGAATATGGTCTATTCAATACAGTTACGTTAAGCGTAAGAATATCTAGTATGCTATGTGTGTACCAAAATAAAACAATAAAAGCGAAATGCATTTATTTCCATTAACCAAATTTTATTACATTCCAAGGGAAAGAGTAAAGTAAACTAAATTGTTTAATTATATCAAAAGAAACAAAACCCTAAACAAGTGGGCGACGAAGAAAACTAGTTAATCCTCTGACATCAACTCTGCATAATCTTCGTTAGTCGGCTCCACACCTAGATCTTCATCATAAAACTCATTCCCATCTAATGGACATTCCAAAAAGGAAAAAGAAGGAAAGTCCGTCAGCGAGTTATACTCGGGTAGGATTGCTTCATAAGGAAGTAAGAGTGTAGGATCGAACATGTGTATATAAGAGTATGATGTATGCATGCCGACATGAAGTAAGGGGTGTAAAGGTATGAAATGCACAAAATTAAGACATTTTGAAAGGGGGTATATGTGAGCATGAGTATGTTGTATGTTGTATGAAGGCATGTGGTAGGAAGTATAAGTGAAGGTAAAAGTTCGTATTAGTTTGTTAAATAAGGGTCCGGATACTCGCGATTATTCCGTTGTGGCCACGGAACAACAGCTTGGGAAGTGAAGTGTACCGTTTCACTTTCCGTGGTCATGATCGAGTAGTAGGGGAATCTGAGTTCTGCATCTCCTTGCCTAATCAAATTACCCATCCCCGTTATTCAGTGTAAAGGTTTTGACGAATTAGAGTCAGTGCGTATATATCTAGGCATGGAATTTCCACATTGTATGTCATCCACATATTGGATCATTCACCCTCAAATAGGGTTAGTATTCGCCCGAATATCGGGTTAGTAGTTGTCCACACATTGGACCATTCACCCCAAGTAGGGTTAGTATTCGCCCGAATATCGAGTTAGTAGTCATCCACACATTGGACTGTTCACCCTGCCTGCAGAGATCCTCATATATAAATATTCTATACCTAGGTCCGCGGATTCTAACCCTAACCGTATCATGTGTCATGTATGTCGTAAACTTGTATTTCAAAGTTGATCTCATTTAACATGGCTTTCCACAACCACTCATTTTATCTTGTTATCTTTTAAAGTTTGTAATGTACTTCGTATCATCTTATAGAACACTTAGTTAATAAAGGATAATAGTGTTTGATTATATTTATTTTTTTATAAGAATACCAAGATGTTTGGAATATTTATCATTTTGGAAAACCCATAATATTTTACTGAGAAAATATCCTTTTAATAAAAGGTTAAAGTTTTAGATATTCTTTTGGAAAATATCATTTATAAGGGTTATGGTCTTTGTTGAAAATAGCCTTTTAGTAAAAGTCAAGGTATTTAAATGAAATTATCTCTTTTTTGGATGGATTGAGGTATTTTATTGTAAATAAAAATTTTATGAAATTATAGTGTTTTAAGTTTGAGGTAATGTTTTAGAAAATACGTTCGTGTTGGCAACTGCTGCACATGGACGACAGGATTTGTGTTCTTTTCAGGGACTATTGCCTATCAACCACGAGGTATTTACGTAAAACATTACCCTATTATTAGGGTAATCTATTAGAGGTGCTATTCTACAAGAACGACTCCGCGTTGACAACCGCTGCACATGAGCGGCAGGATTTGTATCATTTTCAAAGACGATTGTCTAGTAACCACGGGGTGATTCAGGTAAAACATTCCCCTATTAGGGTAACTCATTAAACTTTAGTTAACATTTTAAGAAGAATTTATATAAAAAATACCCTTTTGAGTGAAAAGGGTTAAGTTGGAAAAACCATATGCCGTTATTTAGATTTAGTATTACCCCCTTTCAAAAGGTAAGGGATTTAACAAAACTAAAGTAGTTGGTGGATAAAAGTGTAAGTAAAACATATATATCATATCTAAAACATTTATTCCAAATATCTCTTCTCACGTGGATATTTTAAACAAATACAACTTTTTTTTAATAAACGAGGGTATTTTGTGGAAGTAGCCTATTTCGAGATCATATTGGTTGTATGGGTAAGTGTGGGCATATAAGGGATGAATTGATACCCCGTGGATTATAACATTGAGCATATCACCTTCCATGTAGTACGAGGGTGTAATATTTTTGCATATAGGAGTGATTAAAGAAGCCATTTTAAACATGGGTTAATATTATCTTCATTTAGAGGTACCAAAAATAAGCATGCAGAAATTTTTTTAATATCATTTTAATATGAGATTAGGGATTAGGACTGGAAACCAAGATCATTATGAGAAAGAAGGCGAGAGACAAGTGGAGAGAGACGGATCTGTTCCCCTCCGAACGGCGGCCGGGACGCGGGGACGTCCATGCATGAGGTTCGGGGCAGATGCTAATTGGTGCTATCCGTCCACCTCTCCGAAGATGCCAAGTTGATTTATGGCACCATGTATCGAAGGTTTAAACGGATGCGGCCGATGTAGCAGACTTCGTCAGATTCCCCCTCGTTTGAGGGGTTTTTGATTGTGGGGACGCTCTTCCCTGCAGGCGCAAGCCCCTGCAGTTAATTACGCTACCGCATCGCGGTAACAACTTTCTCCTTCTCCAGATGGTCACTTCATGTCGTGTGTGTTTATTTTATGTTTTGTTGCTCGTGGATTGTTTACGGAGACCGAGTTATGTCGTCGCCCGTAGGGCGTGGACTAGTCCAAATCCGTGTTATCTTAGATTTGGGTTTGGGGGTTTGGTTTGAGGATACGTTAGCCATATTTGAGGCTAAGATCAACTCAAATGCTTATTAAGGATACGTTAGTCTAGTTTAAGACTAAGATCAACTTAACGGGATCGTTTAGATCCGACAAAAGAACGTTTGGGTTCTATTGTTCCGGTTTAGGGACATAGTGGTCCATTGAAATGTGTGGCCGTCGGGACCCGTCACCTTTCTGACGACGTTGAAGGATTACAACGACAGATGTCAGAGGAGTTCAGAGATGTACCCTTGAGCCAAAGTTAATTGGGGGAATCTATAGTCCAGTTTGAGATTAAAGTCTGTTTGAAAGGTTTAAGGATACGTTAGCCACATTTAAGGCTAAGATCAACTTAAACGGGATCGTTTAGATCCAACAAAAGAGCGATTGGCTCTATTGTTCCAGTTTAGGGACATAGTGGTCCATGGGTAGTTTAAGGACATTGCGGTCTATGGGTAGTTTAAGGACATTGCGGTCCAGGTTAAGGACGTCGTAGTCCATGGGTTTAAGGACCCCACAGTCCATTGTTAGTTTTAAGACATCTCGGTCAAGGTTAAGGACGTCGTAGTCCATGGGTTTAAGGACCCCACAGTCCATTGTTAGTTTTAAGACATCTCGGTCGAGGTTAAGGACGTCGTAGTCCATGGGTTTAAGGACCCCACAGTCCATTGTTAGTTTTAAGACATCTCGGTCGAGATTAAGGACGTCGTAGTCCATGGGTTTAAGGACCCCACAGTCCGTATCAATGTGTGGTCATCGGGACCCGTCACCTCTTTGAAGACGTTGAGGGATTACAACGCCAAGTATCAAAGGAGTGAAGAGATGTACCCTGGAACCGGAGTGGATTAAATAGTCCTTGGCCCAATTTGGGATCAAGACCAATTAATTATGTTATGAGCCCATTAGCCCAGTTAATTACGAATTGAGGACTTATGGCCAGCTTGGGCTAAGTCCAATCATGTCTGGAATATTGGCTTCCTGTTGGTCCATTGAAAGAGAGACTTTGTCTCTGGCTATTTAGCCAATTGGGCCAAAGCCTAGTGTTAAACACTACAGACCAATCAGTGTTGAACACTGGGAATGAAATTGACAGGTTAGTGTTTAACACTAAAAGATAATTGGTGTTAAACACCAGCAACAAGGCTTTCAAATTAGCATTAAACACTAAAACAGATCAGTGTTAAACACTGGCAACGGAGATCTCAAATTAGTGTTAAACACTAAGGTAATCAGTGTCGAACACTGCAAGTAAAGTTCTTTGATTAGTGTTGAACACTAAGGCCCAACAATGTTTTAACACTGGATTCAGGAGTTCCAATTTAGTGTTAAACACTAAGGCAAGAGGGGTCACGTGGCAACACGTGAGAGCGCCCTCCCTTCATTTGTTCTTCTGAGGAGATCGCATTTTTGGAGCATCACGTGTCATCACGTGACGGGTGTTTAAATGAGGTATGTTAAAGCTTCTGTCAAGGGTCACGTGGGTCACGTGAGGCACTACTTCAAAGGGCTTTCTGTAGATCTTTTGGGGGGGTCACGTGGTGACACGTGACCCTTCTTTTCTGTAGTTGTTTAGAAGATCTGATAATCCCTTTCAGGAATTGAATTCCTCGTAGGGTTGAACCCTGACAATAATTCCAGAGGAATTAAATTCCTAGTTCCTTTTGAAGAGTTGAACCCTGAATTTTCTATAGAAATTAAATTCCTCATATATATGAAGAACTGAATAGGGTTAAACCCTAATAAAAGCTTTAAGGAATTAAACTCCCACTCTCTGTTAGAGAATTATTCTGGGGAGTAAGATTAAGGGAATTACGTTCTTGTTGTTTTAACAGAACTAAGTTCTTAATTAGGGTTAAACCCTGTTTCTTTTTATTCTGAAGGAATTAAATTCCCATGACACAGGGTCAAACCCTAATTTTATTTTAAAGGAATTAAATTCCTATAGTTCTGTGAGAATTAAATTCTCGTGCTTCCATTCCCTCTCTATGCTTTGGATCTGCATGGCAGGATCTCAACCCATTGAGAATTAAATTTTCAACTTCAAGGGGAGATGTGCGCTTTACAGATCCTCCATCTAAGAGAGAAGAAATATGTTCTTCTGTTTTACATCAGAGTTGAACTCTGTTGAGGATTAAATTCTCTTTCTTTCAAAAAGCCTTCCCTTTCTTACCTAGGGTTTTCTTTTGCAGAAGATCCAGATTCCTCAAAGTATCAAGGCTCTCTCCCTTTTCTTCCCTCTGCGTGTATATCTCTTTTTTTGTGTGTCTCGGCTCCTATTTATAGGAGAAGCAGCCGGGTCAATTAGTTTTTTGACGTATCTTCATTGAGAGATTTGATTTGCATCCATCATTCGTTCTGGACCTTTGGATTATTAGGTGAATTTTATTCACCATTAGATTTCAAATCCAGCGATTCTCCTTTGTGATTTCTGTTAGATTTAAAAGGGAAATCTTCCCAAATAGATAGATGATATTTAATCACTCTAAATCTTTAATTCAATCGGTTGCTTTTGGAAAGACTTGAGAGGTCTTTTCTCAGAATTTAATTCTGTTTAACAAATGGGCTTTGAAAGCTGGTCACGTGCGGCCACGTGACCCTTGGTCACGTGCGGCCACGTGACCCTTGGTCACGTGTGGGCACGTGACCCCCTTGTAACGAGCCATTTTCTTCTTTTGCACTCTGCCTTCTTCTGCTGCTTAGCCGTCACGTGCCACCACGTGACCCCTGGTCACGTGTGAGCACGTGACCCTCGTCTGGAGTCTTTTTCTTGATTTAACCGGAGAATGAGTCTGATGTTTTGAGCGTCACGTGCCAACACGTGACCCTGGTCACGTAGGAGCACGTGACCTCTTCTGAAGCCTTTTCCTTGATTTGATCAGGGAACCAATGTGCCTATGCCGCTTGCTTTTAAATGTCACGTGCCGACACGTGACCCTGGTCACGTGGGAGCACGTGACTCTTTCTGAAGCCCTTTTCTTCGATGTAGTTGGGAAACTGAACTTGTCTTGCTGATGCTTTTAGGTGTCTCGTGCCAACACGTGACTGCTGGTCACGTGTAAGCACGTGACCCTTTTCTGAAGCTTTTTCCATAAGCTTTTCTGATTTTAAATCAGGAAACAAATGCCCCCACAGCGTTGTTCTCACGTGTCAGCACGTGAGTGCAACGCTGTCACCTTTTGTGACCGTTGGATTCCTTTAGGGATTTGAGGAGATGAAGCGTCTCCATAACATCCTATAAATGTTCATGTCCCTTCCGAAGAGCCTTCACTTTGCTCATCTCCTTCTTTTGAGAACTTTTTCTGAGAATTTAATTCTCTTCTTCCAGAGCTTAGTTCTCTGCCTTGAAATATTTTTAGAGTTTAACTCTGTTTAAAAGGACTCTTCCTCCTCAGGTAATGGTAATCGAAGCACCTTCATTTTGACAAAACTCTCTAGATTTTAAATCCATATCAAGGATTTCACAAAGAACCCATTTCTCTTCAAGTTCTTTAACCAAAATATGAGACCACTTAACCTCCCACAGTAGATCTCTTAGGGTTTAGATGATCCTTAGGGAGATGATGATGGCGGTTCAAATCCATGGAATTTAATTCCATCCCAAAAATGTATCTGGGAATTTAATTCCCTTCTCTTAATAAGGAATTTAATTCCAATGAAGAACTCAATTTCTTCACACGGAGGCTTCTTGGGGTCTCTTGGCCCGAGGTTGTTCTTCTGCAATTAATGAAATGGGGGCTTTGTAATGATGTCTTCTGTGGGAATTTAATTCCTTTGATCTTGTTGGATTCATCGTAGAGCCCGAGACAGATCCTGTTGGGAGGGATGTGCATGGTCATCATTCTTTATTAAATGAGGATATTCCCTTTGTTTTATTGTAACTATTTGGTCTCATTATTAATGAGCCGTCATCCGGATTCTGTGGGGCCCATGTGTTTTGTAGCCAATGGTCCCAGAAAATTCTGCTGTTGCTTTCTTTAACTAGTCTTCATGTTCATGCATGAATATATATATTGCCGACTTTTCTTTTAACGGTCTTCCTTTATTGGATTTCAGGTGCGATGGCTTCTGTTCCACGCTTTCCTTTTTCTCGCTCGGAGGCTGCTTTTCCTCAGTCACCATCTGATGAGGAAGCGATGGCGATGATTCGGGCCCATGACCCGAACTGCACCAACCTTCTTCAATGGGGATCTTGGTATAGTCAGATTATTCAGGGTCGCCGGAGTTTTCTTTGCGCGGTGCCGACGGAGCCCACTTTCCCGTTCTTACCGATGGACCCTCCGAGGACGGTTTTTGCTGTGGAAATGCCCAACTGGACTCCAACGGGGAGGCTGGAGCCTTCGACGACCGGTATTCCGAACCATCCGATCCTGGCCATAGACATCTTGGGACGGCGTATCTGCCAGGGTGAGGCCCACCCGTGGGGGCAAATTTATAAGATAGGGCTCACTCCTAGGCATCCTACGGGCTACCTTCTCTGGGCTCGCTACATCCTTTCTACCCATCGTGCGCGGTTGCAGAAAGTCGGGCCTTATCAGGCCATATACGCGTCACTCTTCCATTATAAGTCTCCGCATGCCTGGTGGGTCAAGGCGTTTTTGAACCAATGGAATCTTCCCACCAACACTTTCATTCTAGGAGATCGCGAGGTCTCGATCTCTCTGGCCGAATTTTATGACATCTCGGGGTTGCCAATCAGGGGTAGTCTATACGAGGAGTTGCTGCCTTCTGACGAGTATATTTTTGAACCCGAGCCCGCCCCAGTTGACGGCCTGTCTGCTGAGAATGCCGTCCGTCACAAGCGTCCCAGTTTAATCAAGGCGCTAGGTATCTTCGACCGATTATTCACCGAATCCGAAGAGCAGGGTGTTACTTTCAAGAGCTTCATTGCTCGTTTCCTTCGCGAGGACGCCCTATCGAAGACGGCTCCGAAGTTTGCCAATATTGGAGACCCCTTTGGGTTCGGTCCGAAGAAGCTGCCGACCACTGAATCGGACTTACCTCAGTACTACATCCCTATTATGTCACCGACCTCTTTTGAATCCATCGCTGTTCCTGGCATGGACGAGGAGACGTTCTTCGTGGAGTTTGTTAGTGTCTGGCTCAGTTGGTTCGTTATCCCCATGCATCGCCGCTTTATGAGAGCCTCGGTCATCTACCCGGCTCATCGTATTGCTGAGGGGACGCGGTTGGCCATCGGCATCCCGGCTTTGGCGCACCTTTATCATGGGTTAGGCACCGCAGCTAATGCCTCTACACCCGGCGTGGATGTAGTGAACTTTTCGCTTCATTATTTCACGTCCTGGGTCGAAATGCATGTGCTGGGGGCTTTCGCTATGCATCAGAGGCCCGCGTTTTACGACGCCTATCCCTTCCCGCAACTTATGCGATTGGTGGGTGCTTCTGCTGCTGACCCGACTCAATTCGGGGCTATTCGGGTGCTGATTTCTCCTCACGCCGCCTCTGGCGGGCTGGTTTTTAATGATCGGGTCTTGTCTACTCCCTCGGGTCCAGTTCAACAACTCTGGGACCAGTCGAAAGACAACGCACCTTCTTTGAAGCCCCGGGAGGCCGCGCATTTGTATACAATTAGACCGGGCTACTTGGTGTTTCGCCAAGACAGTGCAGCTCTTTTTATGCGGTACAATCCGCATCGATTCGCCCGGCAGCTTGGATACGACCTGGGTGTTCCTTTCGAGGCTTTTATAGTCGCCCCGATCCCTTCGCTCGATGCTGTTCGCGATGCCGCTCATCATTTCATGAGGCTGAACACCGGCTCCCGTTTCATGGTCCTGTAAGTGCACGGCGGCGCCCCGGCCGTCAATCCGACGGCCAAATGCGGAAGCGGTGATAAACTTTAAATTTTACTTGAACTGGCAAACCGCCGCGCACTAATACCCAGATCGAACCATTAACTAGTCCTAGCTAACTACAAGAAAGGGAAGAGAGATATACCGACTGATCCAAGTCCTCCGGTCTTCTCGTCGTCGTCCCGATCTCCTGCGGAATGTCCTGTCTCCACCTCGTCGCCGGAAGTGCACCACATCGCCTACTTCTTTTACGGGCTCCCACCTCAATGCCGAGGCAACTCGGGCACGAAGCTGGCTAGTCGACGTGCCCAAGATTTGCTGTAGAATATAGTGTAGAGGCTATGTCTCATTTTGGGATTCATGGAGGTGCCATTTTGGTGGAGGGATGATACAAGAATTATGTGGAGAAACTAGGGGATTTTTGGAGCATGAAATGAACAAAATTCCACACTCCAAAAATTTGGACAGCCCACCTTCATGGTGGCCGGCCATGACAATGTGGGGAGGGTGAGAATGAGAGTGTCACAAAAATAATGGGAGCAAAAAACTCATATCATGCAAGAGAGAGAGAGGAATCAAATGTGATCATGAAAGAACATGATTACCAAGAAACACCAACACTCAACAACCAAATCATCTCCCATCATCAACACAAAGTCAAGGTATGGTCCACCCATCATGAACCATCATGGAGTCAAAAGGTCAAAGAAGAGTTGTCATGATAAAACAATATGCAAAGACCCCCTCCACAAATACTTATTTGCAACAATGCAAATAAGCCCTCCTCCACCAATCTTCGGCCAATGAACGATACAAAGAAAATTGGCCGAAACGGAAAGCAAACTGGCAACTCCAGAAAACTGGTCCCGTAATAAATTACAGGAAAACTCCGATACTGTGCATACATACCCGCATTTGTATTCCGACCGAAATACAAATGCAATGAGACAAAATCTACACTTTACCATACTAGGATCCGGCTTAAACCAAAGCCGGCTAGCATTATCCGTTCGATCCTGATCCGTGCAATACCGCACGTATCTGATCGAACCCTGCTATATATCCATACGGCCTGTAGTACAAACTATCCGATCCTGATCCGTGCAATACCGCACGTATCTGATCGTACCTTGCCATATCTCCATACGGCATCTAGTACAAACTGTCCGATCCTGATCCGTGCAATACCGCATGTATCTGATCAGACCCTGCCATATCTCCATACGGCCTCTACAGCTTTTCGCCCGAAAGCATGAGTAACTTAATGTGGGGGACTCTAAAGACTCATCAACACCTTGGTTGTGGATTTAACCACTAGCACGTTAGAGGTATAAGCCAATACATAACGGGCTACCAGGTATTGACTAAAAGGGACGTCCGTGAGCGAACTCAACCTGACACCCTACTGAGCCTGTCAGTGACAATATCCGTACAGTCCGGTCCGTTCATCTATGAGCATCGCATGGCGGGCCTAGGGGGTTGGTAAAAGTCAGACCCCCAAAAGCGGTACAAGTCGTGTCGGAGTGTAGCCCAGAACACCAGAGATACTACTGGAATACCTACCAGTAAATCTCCTTGCCTCGGCCGAGGGCTTTGTGTAATGCTCTCCTAGACACAGCACGACCTCACCCCCAATACCGGGAGAGACGAACCCCTGAAGATACGCTCACTGCCTCCATGTGGCTCGGGACTGTACCCAACTAAAACCTGTTTGCACGACTCCTTTGAGCCGTGGTAGGGTAGTAATCAAAGTACAGTGGGAACTCACACGAGACAAATGACGATCCCCAGGTCGATGAACTAACCTGCACACATGTCACCAGGGAACTGCCATCTGACGTCTGGTATATGACCAACTAGCATGTTCCCGGCGAGTCCTGTCCGGTGTACTCATAACCCAATGAGCACCTGTATACATCTTAGGTGAACCAACTGACACCAGTGGCTTGTGAGACCGGCCACCGCCCCTCGTCGGGGTCTCGACTGTATACACTAGTCTACTCTGTAGAATCGATGCCCTGTCTCGAAACTCACACGACTAGGGACCTTTTAAGGATTTGCTTATAGACTACCAGCTCCCACTTATATGATCGCCCTCATACTGCTGGTGGTCAAGCAAGAATCCTAGGGGCTCTATCAACGTGTAATAGCGACTTGTAAGGTCACCTAAAACAGTACACGATGATAAAGATGAACCAGATAGCATACTATCATCTCGAGTAAGACTGTCCTACCGGGATAGGTCCTCCTTCAACCATTGCAATCACGTACCTGTGACCCAATAATTGACTCTGAGGGCACTATCTCCAACAGGTCCCTGAAGCTGAGTACATGCCCCGGTGTGTGGGTGCATTTACGGGCTGGTATCTTCATCGGATCAGTCCAATTATTCTTGAAGAAAGAAGGGTGCTTCTTGGTCACGATGCCCCTCCTCAGGTTTCGGGGGCTAAGCTACGGCCGAGGGTTTCGGTCCGCTTCCCTTTGAGGGAGATTGGCACCGCGCTCATTCCGGGGGAGTCAGGGGTAGACCTTACTCCAACAGCTGGTATGTCCTTGGGTTCCCGATCGCGGGGTAAACGGGCCCCAGTAGTAGAACCCCTGCCGGTGGCGGCACCGCCCCCTGTGGCGTCGACAATGGCGATGTCATCCTCGGTTGTGGCATCGAGCGAGAGTAACAGGGATGAGGGCGCTGAGGGCGATGTGGGCCAGCGCCGCCCTAAGGCTTCGCGAGGGAGGAAGCGGTCATCCTCAGCGACCGGCTCTGGGTATAAACGGCGGAGGAAAGCGGCCACCACCCTGCTTGATTCTGTGGCGGAGTCTGAGCCTATTCTTGAAGATGAACCATTGGCCCTGCAAGAATCAGACGCTGGACTTCTCTTCCCGAGTTCGGCTGATGAGGAGGCCTCACAGTTGGCTGAGGCCATACGGCGTTCAAAAGACGCGTCTCATAACGCCAAGGTTCCGAAGAAGTCTTATCCTGCTGTAATTTTTTACGAAGACCCTTCGTGGATTCGGCGGCGATTTATCGGTCCTCTGGAGGAATGGGGAGAAAGGGCTTTGAAGCAGGCCGCTTCAGAAGACGCAGCTGATGCACTTTCATTATGGACCGGCGGTCATGAGTCTACCCTTGAACCCCGGCGAGCCCACCTTCTTGAGAAGGAGCAGCGGCTTGAAGAAGCCATATTGAGGGCTTCTTTGCGTATAGGTACGCTGTGCTTCTTTTGTAGTTTTTCTGATCATTTATGCCCGTGCATATATATCATTATTCTTATTTGAATCGTGCAGAATCTTCGACGCTGGGGGAGCTCCTTACGGGCCCATTAAAGCTGAAGCCCGCCGAAATTCTCAATGAAACATTGCTTGATGCGGAGGGGGCTGATGAGGTTGCTCCTCTTGCAATAGAGCCTCCAGTGGCTGTTCTTGATCAGGTAGTGCTCGCCCCTTTGGGGGAGACTCATTTGGAGGCTGCTGCCCCAACGGCTCTTCTCGAAGGCGGCCCCGAGGCTGAGATGGAGGTAGTGGGGACTTCCCCCTCTCTGTTGGAGTCCGGGGTTCCGACAGAGGCTGTCGAAGCCGCTATCCCCCCGGCTCAGAATGGGAGGAGTGTTGAAGGTAACCTTTCTGAAATTTAAATTAGCGGTCTTTCCGTTGTCTGAACTCTTTTGTTTTCTCAGAATTACGCGAGTTGGTGGCCTCTATTGTCGATCTGTCTCCCCGGCAATCCTTTCAGCGTCTGCTGGAGATGGCAGCTCCACAAGCGATATCCCCCCAACGCATTGTCCTCTCATCTGGGCAAGGTTGGTGTCGTCCATCCCTTCTCATAGCATCGTCGTTATTTTGCGTACTGACATTGATGTTTTCTACAGTTCTGGAAGCCGATGATGAGGTCGAGGTTCTCGAAGGGCCAAGGGAGCCTTCAGCTCCTACTTGCACGACTATCGGTAAGCGACATTTCATTATACTCTCACTCGTTCTTTGCTTAAGAATTTTGCTGACGTCTTCCAAATTTGAACAGCTCTGCCAGTCTCCACGGCGTTGGAGTCGTGCATCGTGATGCCGCCCGGCCCTTATGCCTTGCGGGCTTCAGAACGCTTGGCCCAATTAAGCCTCGTCTCCTTGTCGTCTCTGATCGAGGAGCTTCGTGCTGGCAGCGCGACCACGGCTGAAGCATTTGCTGCCGAGGCTAACGGTTCTTTTCCTTTTCTTGCCACCTACCACAGCGAAGAGGTGGTGCGAGTCTGGGTGGAGTTCTGCCGGCGGGTGGAGGCTTGCCTGCACGCCCTCGAATGTTCCCACCTTTCCTCGGAGGCCGTGGCTGCAAAGGCGGAGTTACGGGGGCTGATAGCACGGTGCGCGGCAAACATGACGTCATGTGAGAAGAGGCTCGGTCGCAAGTTCTCGGAGAGGGAGCTAGCCTCCAAGGCGCTGGGCGAGCTTCAAGCCAATCTCACAGCCAAAGCCAACAAAGCGTATGAACTCTGGCGGGTGCTTCAGGAGTCCATCAAAGAGGTGGTGGCTCTCGATAAAGCTGCTACGTTCACTCGTGAGAGGGTCGAGGCTCATAAGGCCACTGAGAAAGAGCTTGAAGCCCGGCTTGCTTCATATCAGGCCCAACAAGCTCAGGCAGAGGCTCGTCTTTTGGAGATCTTGCGTCATGAAGCCGTGGTCCAACAAAAGCAGGATGAGCTGACCAAGCTGCTGAATCGCCCGCCGGCTTGAAACATTTGTATCTTTTCCTTCCTTTTTGTACATACTCATGGATGAGAGTATTTTCTTTTTGTTTCTTTCATGAATTGTACTTTGTACCCATTTTGGTTTATGAATAAAAGATACATTTTTCTTCTCAATGATGTGTCTCCTTTTCATTGAATGTATTCTGCGGATATTCTACCTTGATCTCCTTGCAGGACAGCAATGGCCCAGGATTCAGGGTTAAGATCTGCTTCCCAAGACTTTTGCATTTTATGAGCCACGAGGGTTTCATAAAGAGTTTTTCTCCCTACAGGTCGAGAGGATCCCATAGGTGTAAGTTCTTCTTAAAAATCGTGAGGATTCTTAAGCGGGTTTTCCCTTGAGAGTCGTAAGGATCTCACAAGAAAGTTTTTCTTCCTCACAGGTCGTGATGACTTGTAAGTGCTGGATGTGGCTACCCTTGTCCGTGTTTTACGGAGTCAGGGGTTTCTCCAGGTAGTTTAAAGACGTCGCGGTCAAGGTTAAGGACCTCATAGTCCGTGTATTTAAGGACTCCACAGTCCGCCGTTAGTTTTAAGACATCACGGTCAAGGTTAAGGACCTCATAGTCCGTGGATTTAAGGACTCCACAGTCCGATGTTTGGTTGCAGGGACCCGTCACCTCTTTGAAGACGTTGAGGAATTACAACGCCAGGTATCAAAGGAGTGAAGAGATGTATCCTTAAACCAAGGCAGAATCCGTAGGGAATCGGAGGGGGTTGATCGTTAGTTTTAAGACATCACGGTCTAGGTTAAGGACATCATAGTCCGTGGATTTTAAGGACTCCATAGTCCGGTATTTGCTCTGTATGCTTCGCACGGGTTCACTGCCGTGCTTGGCGAGGACCAGGCTCCGCTCTGGGCATTTTCCGCGAGGTCAAAGAGTGACGTTATCCGCGTTCCACGTAACCAGGAATTTTGCACTAGATGCTTCACACGGGTTCACTGCCGTGCTCGGCGAGGACTAGGCTCCGCTCTGGATGCTTCACACGGGTTCACTGCCGTGCTCTGCGAGGACCAGGATCCGCTCTGGACGTTTTCCATGGGGTCAAAGAGTGACGTTATCCGCGTTCCACGTAACCAGGAATTTTGCACTAGATGCTTCACACGGGTTCACTGCCATGCTCGGCGAGGACTAGGCTCCGCTCTGGACGTTTTCCACGGGGTCAAAGAGTGACGTTATCCGCGTTCCACGTAACCAGGAATTTTGCACTAGATGCTTCACACGGGTTCACTGCCGTGCTCGGCGAGGACTAGGCTCTGCTTTGGACGTTTTCCACGGGGTCAAAGAGTGACGTTATCCACGTTCCACGTAACCAGGAATTTTGCACTAGATGCTTCACACGGGTTCACTGCCGTGCTCGGCGAGGACTAGGCTCCGCTCTGGATGCTTCACACGGGTTCACTGCCGTGCTCTGCAAGGACCAGGATCCGCTCTGGATGTTTTCCACGGGGTCAAAGAGTGACGTTATCCGCGTTCCACGTAACCAGGAATTTTGCGCTAGATGCTTCACACGGGTTCACTGCCGTGCTCGGCGAGGACTAGGCTCCGCTCTGGGCGTTTTCCACAGGGTCAAAGAGTGACGTTATCCGCGTTCCACGTAACCAGGAATTTTGCGCTAGATGCTTCACACGGGTTCACTGCCGTGCTCGGCGAGGACTAGGCTTCGCTCTGGACGTTTTCCACGGGGTCAAAGAGTGACGTTATCCGCGTTCCACGTAACCAGGAATTTTGCACTAAATGCTTCACACGGGTTCACTGCCGTGCTCGGCGAGGACTAGGCTCCGCTCTGGACGTTTTCCACGGGGTCAAAGAGTGACGTTATCCGCGTTCCACGTAACCAGGAATTTTGCACTAGATGCTTCACACGGGTTCACTGCCGTGCTCGGCGAGGACTAGGCTCCGCTCTGGACGTTTTCCACGGGGTCAGAGAGTGACGTTATCCGCGTTCCACGTAACCAGGAATTTTGCACTAGATGCTTCACACGGGTTCACTGCCGTGCTCGGCGAGGACTAGGCTCCGCTCTGGATGCTTCACACGGGTTCACTGCCGTGCTCTGCGAGGACCAGGATCCGCTCTGGACGTTTTCCACGGGGTCAAAGAATGACGTTATCCGCGTTCCACGTAACCAGGAATTTTGCACTAGATGCTTCACACGGGTTCACTGCCGTGCTCGGCGAGGACTAGGCTCCGCTCTGGACGTTTTCCACGGGGTCAAAGAGTGACGTTATCCGCGTTCCACGTAACCAGGAATTTTGCACTAGATGCTTCACACGGGTTCACTGCCGTGCTCGGCGAGGACTAGGCTCCGCTCTGGACGTTTTCACGGGGTCAGAGAGTGAAGTTATCCGCGTTCCACGTAACCAGGAATTTTGCACTAGATGCTTCACACGGGTTCACTGCCGTGCTCGGCGAGGACTAGGCTCCGCTCTGGATGTTTTCCACGGGGTCAGAGAGTGACGTTATCCGCGTTCCACGTAACCAGGAATTTTGCACTAGATGCTTCACACGGGTTCACTGCCGTGCTCGGCGAGGACTAGGCTCCGGTCTGGATGCTTCACACGGGGTCAAAGAGTGACGTTATCCGCGTTCCACGTAACCAGGAATTTTGCACTAGATGCTTCACACGGGTTCACTGCCGTGCTCGGCGAGGACTAGGCTCCGCTCTGGACGTTTTCCACGGGGTCAAAGAGTGACGTTATCCGCGTTCCACGTAACCAGGAATTTTGCACTAGATGCTTCACACAGGTTCACTACCGTGCTCGGCGAGGACTAGGCTCCGCTCTGGATGCTTCACACGGGTTCACTGCCGTGCTCTGCGAGGACCAGGATCCGCTCTGGACGTTTTCCACGGGGTCAAAGAGTGACGTTATACGCGTTCCACGTAACCAGGAATTTTGCTGATTGTATCCGCATTTCACGGGATGGAGGTTTGACTGTTGGCGATATGTATACCACCGAGCCATGGAACTGGGAGTTGCCGCTGTTCCGCTTAGCTTGAAGTTGTGTCCGTTGTTACGAGACGAGTGTTAGGATGATCTCTAGGTCGCTTGTGGCCTGTCGAGATTTAGCTTCTTTCTTTGGTGAAACCTGGGGGAGGGAGGTATGTTCCCTTTTTGTTTATGCCATTGGATTGTATACAGGGTGTGATGGAACATCACCTGTAAGGCATACATTTTATTTTTATTTTATTTCTTTTTCCGCGATGCTCTATCGTTTCAGCTTTTATATCGCGAAGGTCGCGATTGCCCCATCATTTCGGCTATTTTTCGCGGTGCCCAATCATTTCGGCTATTTATTTATTTTCTACTCGCTGCTTTTTATTGCGAGTTGCCCCATCATTTCGGCTATTTTTCATGCATACATTTTTACTTGCTGCTTTTTATTGCAAGTTGCCCCATCATTTCGGCTATTTCGTAGGCATGTGTGGCTTGCTAGCTTTTTCGCCGCGAGCTTGGATTTTAGACACCGATTTCGGCATCAGCACCGCTACAACTGGGATGTTGCCAGGAGCGAATCATCATTTGCCTCTGTCGATATTAAACAAAGGTGGCTTAGTAAACAGGGTTAAGGGTCCTGTCGACCAAGGCTTTTGACTTCATGAGCCGTAAAGGTCTCACAAAGGTATTTCTCCCTACAAGTCGTGAGGATCTTGCAGGTGTATTTTCTCCTTAGGGATTGTGAGGATTCCTAAGTGTATGTTCCTCTGCAAGTCGTAAGGATCTTACAAGAGGGTTTTCTCCTTATAGGTCAAGAGGACCTACAAGGGTTGCTCATCATATGGACATATCCCTAGTCACAGGTGGGACTTTGCTCGGGAAATGTTTTTTCGCGTCCGTGGATTATATACAAGGGTCAGTATTGAGCCTCTTGTAGGGCAATATCGAAAGTTGTGGAGGATTTGCTTAAGAACAGGTTTAGGTTTCTGTAACTTAAGACTTTCAAATCTCATGAGCCGTGAGGGTCCCATAAGAGAATTCTTCTTACGAGTCGTAAGGATCTCGCAAGTGCATTTTCTCCTTAGGAATCGTGGGGATCCCTAAGTGTGTTGCTCCTTTGTGAGTCGTAAGGATCTCACGCAGGTGGTTTCTCCTTATAAGGTCGAGAGGACTCTGTAAGTGTCCTTTAACGAGGTTGCGCCCTTTCAGGTTTTCACAAACACTCGCCGGTAGTCCTGCTGTTTTTACTCACGGAGCCCTTTCAGGTTTTCATCCGTGCCCCTTTTGCTTATGGACATACCGTTTTTTTTTATTCTTTTTCTTTTTCTTTACAAGGTCACGCCCTTTCGGGTTTTCACGAACACTTGCCGGCAGCCCTGCTGTTTTTACTCACGGAGCCCTTTTGGGTTTTCATCCGTGCCCATTTTGCTTATGGACATACCGTTTTTTAATCATTTTTTTATCTTCTTTTTTTTTATCCATCTCGTCAGCCTAAGGATGCTGCGGTAATAGTTTAGGGACGTTTCGGTCCGTCGTTAGTTTAAAGACGTTTCGGTCCGTCGTTAGTTTAAAGACATTTCGGTCCGTTTGAAAAGAGGGCCAGCTACTACTCTTTGAGCTTTAGGAAGATAGCGAGCGGACATAGTCGTCGTCATCTATCACTGACCTAGGCTGTGGCTCATTAAGCGTAGTATTTCTTTAGGAAGCGGCCGTTTATTGGCCTGAAAGGCCTTTCACCATGCATGTCCATGAGTAGATAGGCTCCACCCTGGTAGACCTTATCTATGATGTACGGGCCTTCATAGTTCGGCTCGAATTTTCCCCGCTTGGCACGATTGGGGATCATAGGTCTTTTGACCACTAGTACGAGTTCGCCTTGGCGGAATGTCCTCGGCCTGGTCAATCTTTCATACGAGCGCGTCATCTTTGCTTTGTAGGCCTCTAGATTTTGTTGCGCTATGAGCCGAGTTTCATCGAGGGCATCAAGCTCCTCAAGCCGAAGGTGAGCATTTTCTTCGTCCGTCAGCTCGTAGTGGACTGCCACTCGTAGAGAGGGTATCTCTATCTCGAGGGGGAGCACTGCTTCCGTCCCAAATACCAACGCGTACGGCGTTGTGTTCGTGGGCGTCTTGAACGTAGTTCGATAGGCCCATAGGGCTTCTTGTAGCCTCTCGTGCCAGTCTCTCTTATTCCGGGAAACGGTCTTTTTCATGATTTTTGTCAAGGTCTTATTGAAGGCCTCGGCTAGACCATTAGCTCGCGGATTGTAAACTGAAGAATATCTCCAGTCTATATTGTGCTACTGCGCGAAGCGGCTAATCTTATGGCTTCTGTAGGCTGGCCCGTTATCGGAGATAATCCGCCGTGGAGTTCCAAACCGATAGGTGACGTGCGTCTTGAAGAAGTGGAGGATATTCTCCGTCTTCACTTCCCTCAGCGGTACTGCTTCTGCCCATTTGGAGAAGTAATCAGTTGTCGCCAGGATAAAACGATGTCCTCGGGACGATGCTGGCTCGATGGGGCCGACTATGTCAGTCCCCCACATTTCGAATGGCCAGCTAGCCACCGTTGGGTGTAGTGGATTCGGATGTTGGTGGATAAAGTCTCCATGAATCTGGCACGAGTGGCATTGCTTCGCATACTCGAGGCAGTCTTGGACCATCGTAGGCCAATAGTAACCCATCCGTTTAATTTTTAACTTCATCTTCGGGCCTGCTTGATGAGAACCACAGATTCCATCATGAACCTCTTGAACGACTCTTTCTGCTTCGTCCGGTCCTAAACATCTTAGCCATAGAGAATCAAACGATCTCTTGTATAGAGTGTCTTTGACGAAAGCGAAAGACAGAGCTCGTTTCATGAGCTGATGCCTTGAGGATTCTTCTTCGGGCATTCATTGGGACTTAAAGTAGTCTATGAAGACTTCCCTCCAGTCCTCAGCCTTCTTACGGTCTTTTATTTGTAGGGTCGTCTGCTCAGTCGCCCCCTTTTCTTTATACAATTCCGGAGATATTTCTGCTGGGACGAGCACTCGACGGCTTTGTACCACGATTCTGACGTCATCAAGGTTCTCGTCAGCCAGTTCTTTAGCAAGTTTGGCCAGCGCGTCTGCTTTGCTGTTTTCCGCGCGCGGTATGTTCTCCAGAGTATAGGAGGGAATTTGGGTCAATAGTTGTTGCACCTTTTCGCCGTACTTCACCAACTCCGGTTTGCATGTTTGGTAGTCACCATTTACTTGACTAACGACCAGTTGAGAATCCCCGTATATAAGGAGGACTTCAATTCCCATGTCGATGGCGATCTCGAGGCCTGCTATCAGAGCTTCGTATTCAGCTTCATTGTTTGTCCTCGGTTCTGTTAATGAGAAGGCGAAGCGCATTATCCCTCCCTGTGGAGTTACAAAGATGAGGCCTATCCCTGATTTGATCATTGGGATACCTTGTTTCCGTTTCTTTACGGAGGACGCTCCATCGAAATAGAGTTCCCATCGGGTACTACTGCCGCCAATCGCATCAAATGCGTGCTCGTCTGGCAAATCGCAGTTCAGAGGAGAACCGGCAGGTATTGGATGCTCAGCGAGGAAGTCGGCAATGGCCTGGCCTTTCACTGCCTTAAGAGGTCGATACGTTATTGAGAACTCCATCAGGAGTAGAGCCTATTTAGCGAGTCGACCCGTCAATATAGCCTTTGACATCAGATATTTAAGAGGGTCCGCCTTCGAGATGAGACAGACTTCATGTGCCAACGCATAGTGCCTGAGCTTTGTTATCGCGAAGATTAATGCCAAGCAATGTTTTTCAATGGGAGTGTAATTGCTTTCTGCCCCCAGTAGAACCCGACTTAAGTAGTAGAGTGCTCTCTCTTTCCCTTGGTCGTTCTCTTGTGCCCATAATGCGCCTAAGGAACCTTCAAGGGCGGTTGTATAAAGAATGAGGGGTTTTCCCTTGACCGGCGCAGCCAATACCGGAGGGTTCTGCAGGTACTGCTTGATCTCGTCTAGTGCACCTTGGCATTTGTGATCCCAAACGAATGGAGTTCCCTTTTTCATCAGGTGGCTGTAGGGACGGCATTTGCCTGAAAGATTAGCGATAAACCGCTGGATGTATGCGAGTTTCCCTTGGAGAGACCGCAACTGTTTGAGGGTTCTTGGCGGAGGCATTTCCATGATCGCTTTAATCTTTGACGGATCTATTTCAATACCTCGGTGTCGAATGATGAATCCCAGGAATTTGCCCGAGGAGACTCCAAACGCGCATTTGAGGGGATTCATTTTCAAATTATATTGCCGAAGGCGTTGAAATACAGTCTCCAGATGCTTTAAATGTTCTCCGTATGACATGCTCTTTACTACGAAGTCATTGATATAGCACTCGACGATGTCATGTATGAGGTCGTCGAAGATCTTTGTCATGGCCCTTTGATAGGTGGTGCCAGCGTTCTTTAGACCAAAGGGCATAACCCTGTAGCAGAATATACCCAAAGGGGTCCGGAAAGCGGTGTGCTTCTGGTCTTCGGGATGCATCTTTATCTGGTTGTATCTTGACGAACCGTCCATAAAGGAGAAAACCTCGTGAGTGGACGTGTTATCGATCATTAGCTCGGTTACTGGTATTGGGAAATCGTCTTTTGGACAGGCTTTATTGAGATCCCTGAAATCCACGCATATGCGTACCGTCCCATTCTTCTTCATTACCGGGACGATATTGGCGATCCAGTCGGGATATTGGACCTCTTGGATAAATCCAGAATCGATCAGCTTCTTGACTTCGGCGTTGATGCTCATTTCAAGCTCGAGTCGCATCCTTCTTGGCGCTTGCTTGACTGGCTTGATATCCGGGGATATTGCTAATTTATGCACAGCAATCTCTGGATCTAGTCCTGGCATCTCGGAGTAGTTCCATGCGAAGCAGTCTTTATACCGTAGAAGCACGTTCTTTAATGCAGCCACCCTTTCTTCAGATAGCAGCTCGCTGACAAATGTCGGTCGCGGGTCATCTGCCGATCCCAACTCAATCTTCTTTAGGTTATCTGCAGTAGTATGTATACCATCTTCCAGTTCTTTCGGAGCTGGCGGAAATTCTGAGATCACCTCATCATCGCCGTTTTCAAAGCACCGGGGAAGGTCATCCATGTTCTCGGGCTCTTCTTTTAATATCATAATCATATAACAGGTGCGAATCCGCTCCCAGGACTGAGGTGGATCTGGTTTTGCTTTTGCGGCTTTGGGTTCGTGCCTTTGTGGCGGCGTTACCCTCCATCCGTTGGATAAAGCGAATCTGCCCTGTTGGTACTGGTCCTCGACCCAGTTCTTGAAGGTGAAGCAGTCTTCGGTAGGATGTCCTATGGCTCGGTGATAAGAGCAATAGCTTAGATGAGCAGCCTTGTTAGCTTGCTCAGGGTGTCTAGATCCTGGAAGCGTGATCATTTGATGTTTTAGAGCGAGCTTGAGTAACCTCTCCGTCTTGTCTCGGGGGAAGAAGTACGCTCGACTCATCTTCTTCATGAGGGACAAATCCGAGCCGTGCAATACCCGATCACGCAACCCCCTAATCCTGCGTTGTTGTTGTCGGCTCCTTTTTCCGCTTCTTGATTTATTTCTATCTCCGCATCGGGCCTTTCGTACAACGGGTTGACAAAGGCGAACATCTTTGTCTTTTGCAGCCTGTTGAAATAGGCGTTGCGTCCTAGCCTTCTCGTAGATGGCCATTTCACGGTCGTGGTCTTCCCGAGCTTTCTGACCCACTTTTCTGATCGGTTTGTCCATTCGTTCTTCAAACGACGGACTCGGCGCTTCAATCGCGGGGTCTAGTTTTGATGAGGGGTTGGCATCTCCTGACAGGGCGTCCTCTTCCTCATCAAAGGTATATATAGCGTAGCTGCTGCGGGCCCGTTCCCTTTTTCCGGTTCTCGCGTATCCAAGCCCAAGTGTTTCCATTTTCCCGTTGGACAATTTGTGTTGAGTCTCAGGGACATCCCAAATCTTGTTGTAGAACCGGGCCTGCCGAACAGTCTGTTTTAAGGGTACTCCTTGGCGCTTCAATAGCCTCTTTAATCCATTTGTATAGTATCTGGGCAGACGGATGGGTTGGAGCCTGTCGAGTGTAGCATCCGCGCCATGCCAGATCTCTTTCTCTACTTTCGACTCTGAGGATCGGTAGAATAGGATCGCCTTCTCACCCCTTTGCCTGGGAGGGACGTAAAATGTTCGCAGGTCCTGCACATTGTGGGCTTGAAGTGCGTCGAGATCTTTGTAGTGTTCTCGCGGTACCATGGTGATTTGCAAACTATGGTCATCGCCAGGGGGTGCTTGTACTGACAGCCGATTGGAGAACACGGCATTAACTTCATCTTCTGAATCACTTCCGAAGACCAAGATGGGGGCGGACGTCCCTAGGTTGTTGCGTTGAGATGGCCCTGCATAAACTATCTCTTCCTCTTCTTCGGTATCGCTCCCGAAAACAGGGATGGTGGCGGCGGCTTTGTTCTCCGGGTTGCGACACCTTTCTGTATCCTCGAAATCTGGCAAAAATTACTTCGCATCTTCGTATTTGCGGACTTCGTTGACGGAAAACGGGTTCAACTCACCTGTTACAGTATACTCGAAACCATCCTTAAAGTACTTCATACACTGATGTTGTGTAGAAGGGATGATGTTGTACTCGTGTAGCCTAGGACGGCCGAGTAAGGCGTTGTAGCAGGTCTTGGCGTCAATGACATGGAATTTGACGTCTGTGATGAGAAGTTCGAAGCGTAATGTTAGTATTATAGATCCGAGAGTCCGTGACGATTGTGAATCGAAACCGGAGATAGTGATTTTGTCACGAGCGAGGTGCTGCACACTCATGCAGATTTCCTTCAACACCCGAACATTAAGGAGATTGACGGAGGATCCATTATCCACCAGGATCTTGCCTATCCTGATATCATGGCAGTATCCAGAGACATATAGGGGACGGTTGTGGTCGCACGTCCCGAGAAGGAGGTCTTCGTCACCGAAAGTGATGTCGGCCGTGTGCACTTCCTCTAGTTCATCCTTCATCTTTTCAGTGGCGAGGAAGGCTTAAAATTGCTCAGGTTCTTGTAACGCCTTAATTAGTGAGTCTCGCGCCTCTTTTGATAATAGGAGGGCATCGAGAATGCTAAGCTGAGAAGGTAGCTTCCTTAGGTGCGCTAGGATGTTATAGTCCACTTTACTTTTTCTAGGAGGGTCTTTGGCAGCCAGCTCTCTCATGACTTGGTCATCTAAAGTGATATCTTCAGTGACCTTTTCCTTTCCCTTATCTTTCCTACTCGCGGGCCCGAGATTCTTTTCTGGGAGTGTGCGATTGCGCAGCTGAATGTTCTCGCAGGCCTCCGATTTCTCCTTTTTCCCTAAAACAGATTCTTTAAAGAGAGGGCCCAGAGCCATTTCTTCATCAGAGTCGCTCCCAAAGGTGAGAACTTGTGACCCCCTGGCGTTAACCATGTAACAGTTGCCAGTAGTTCTGTTGTGCCCATCGACGGTACTTCTTTGCTCCCGACGGATCTTGCGTTTCATGCGCTTAAAATGTTGCCGATGAGCAACATATCCTTGCCACCATATCTTAAAGGCGTCGCACTCCTCCGTGGGGTGTGAGATTTTCCGATGATATGCGCAATAATCAGGGTGCCTCTCCACCCCATCGTGCGTGTTTCCTTCCGAGGGTGGTAGCTTCATTCCCATTGACATGGCTTTGGCAAACCTTTTCCTCATCTTGAATATCTTCTTGTCTACTTTGGATGCCTTTCGCTCTGGCAGGAGTACTTCAACTCTTTCGTTTAGTCGCCTGCGTTTGGCTCCTTCTGAAGCGGCCATCTCACGCTCCTGATCTGCTTTACTCTTTAGGCGAATCTCGTCTAGAAAAGCGTCGATTATTTCGTCTGTTGGCCATGCACGCTCTGGTACAGGCTCTGCCTCCAGCTTCTTAGTGCCAGGAGTTTTCCCATCATTGGTAAACGAGTGGGAGATTACGTTACAACTCGCCACATATCCTTCGGATTCATCTGACGAGCTCTCTCCATCATCTTCCTCTTGAAAGATGTGGTTGAGGAACTCTTGCAGTGTGACAGGAGTCCGCGCCTTTTGATTGTATTCTTCCAGCGCGTCGATTTGCTTCTGCAAGTTCGTGTGCTCGTTTCCAAGCTTCACGGACTTCTTGGATTTCTTCTTCTTTTTCTTCGAAGATTTTGACGGTTGGGCGTGAGTATTTGGGCCCTTATCGCGAGTCTCCGTAGTTGGGCGAGGCTTCAACATTCCTTCGATAATTTGAGGTTCAAGAGGGTCCTTCCATTCGATCGCAGGGCACGCATGAAGGTCTCTCAGCATTCTTTTGGTTTTAGTTGATAGCACGACCTCCCATGGAGCTTCTTCAATAAAAGAACAGGTTGCCCCCGGTGTATCCGCTTTCCTAGGAGTATGCGGCTATGGTGGGTTCACCTTCCACTTTTCGGACAGTATAAACTTCCCCTGGAGGTACTGATCTTCAATCCATCCTTTGAAGACGAAGCAATCTTCGATCGGATGACTTACCGTTTGATGGTAAGGGCAATAATTAGGGTTATTCACCTCCGTGGGTTGCGGCGGTCGCCTTGGATTTGGTAGGTTTATAAGTCTGTTGCGTATTGCCAGCTCGAATAACCGTTTCGTCTTGTCTCGTGGGAACGAGTAAGGACGTTTCATCTTTTCATTATAATACCGGCGTCTTTCTTCCAGTTGATCTGCCGGTTTCGGGGCGTTAGGTTGCTGTTGGGCATTTGCGACAAAGGTTGCCCTTCCTTTACCCTTGTCACTCCGATGTTCCGACTTCGGGGGAGGTGGTCTATGACCCATCTGGTCCATCTGAGCCAACTTGTCGATTAAAGCCTGGAATATGGTTGGCTTAAAGAACATCATAAACCGGGAGATAGTTGCGTGGGGGTCTAGGGTTCCCACGAACATGCCCACTGCGGGTGCCTCCTCAATGCGTTGTTCGCATCTCGACCACAAATTCCGCCAGTGTATAGCATACTGGACCCAGGTTTCGCCTGGTTTTATCCTGGCGTTAATCAGTGCTGTTATTGGAGTGCGTTCGCTGGCACTTGCGAATCGCTGAGTGAATAACAACTCCATTTCAGCGAACGTCTTGATAGAATCGTTCGGGAGTTCCGAATACCATTCGAACGCTGTTTCTGATAAGCTGCCCACGAACTGGCGAAGCAATAGTTTATCATCACCGCCGGTGTTACCGTAAAGGGCCCTGAACTGGGCGACATGTTGATGGGGATTGCCGGTCCCCTTATACACGTGGAATTTCGGTATCGTATAGCCCGGCGGGTATTTGATTTGGTCGTACCAGCTTGGATACGGCCGGCCCGTCTTTACGACTTGACCAGCTGCCTCAGTCGCATAATGAACCCGGATTTGCTGGGCTATATAATCAACCAAGTCAGCTTTAGAGATCATTTCTTCTTTGGCCGTTGAGGGGGCTGGCGGTGGATTTGACGTTTCTCCTCGGTCGTCTTCAAGAACGATTGGGGGATCCTCGGCGGGTAGGTCCTGCTGGATCATCATTCCTATCATATCTTGGAAGAGAAGGCCCATACGCTGTATGTTGGTTGCTTGTTCGGCAGCCTCTTTGTCCTTTTTCTCCAGTATCCGGCGAAGGAATTCAGCGTCGGTTTCTTCCTCCTGGCGTGCGTCTGAGGACGTTTCTGGGCTTTCTTTTGGCCCGGTAAGTGCGGCCATAGCATTCATCATTTCTTGGAGCTTTTGCTGCTGCTCCTGGGCTTTGGTCACCGACCGTGTAAGCGGTCTATGACCCGTGGACGCGCGGCTGTCTTCTTTTCCTGACGCCATGTATACGGTGTGGACCATCATGCCCCCAGACTTAGGGCGTCTGGGCTTAGTGCTATTAGCTGTCGTTGCAGGCTGGGGTATCTTCTCTGGCTTCCTCCTTTCATGAGCCTTGGAGGTTGAGGGGGCCGTTGAGGTGGGCGTCCAGACAGCCTTTCGGGGTTTAGCCTGGTGACCAGCTTCTGGTTGGATTTTCAGCTTCTTATGCTGGCGGGAGAAGTTTGGATCGATGATCGAGTCTCGGGCCTGTCGCCAAACCTTGTAGATTTTGGAAGACAGCCGTTGAGGGGATCGGGGTTGTTCTGATTTTATTTCCACAACCTTTTTTAATGGGGGAGGAGACCTCTTTAGCACTGCAGTAGGAGAATTCCTTCGCACCTTATTTAGCATCTCGAAGCTGTTCCCAGTTGGAACAGCAGCATTAACTTCTGCCATCGGGGCTGATGGAGTTAACCCGGAGGGGGAGTTGCCCCCAGCCTTCCTTACTCGGCGCCAATGGCGACGTCGAGCGTGTCGAGCGGACGGCGTTGGGTCAGCGGTAAGAATGGTTTCGTCTTGCCCCCTGTGTAGGTGGGGGGTCGCTGTTGGTGTTAGCCTGTCAAAGACCGACGTCTTTTGGGTAGCAGGGGTGGGAGCTGAAGCCGTCAATCTTGTAAAAACCGACTTTTTGGCCAGAGAATCCGCCTTGGCGATTTCGGGAGCAGGAGCAGCCACTTTCTTAGAAACAGCCTTCTCCGGGATTGCAGACCTCATGATGGGTCTACCGGATTTCTGGCCCAATCTAGAGAAGACCGAGGCGCTGATGTTGGGCGACCCGTTGAGATGAGCCGCGGCAGGGGTAAGACGATCAAAGACCGACTTCTTGGGAGCTTCCTTTTTCAGCACTGGCGCCGTGAAGCTTGTTGGTGGGAGTATAGTCCCGAAGAACAATCCGGTAGTGGCCTGAGTCACCTGGTCCACCGGCATTGTGAATAACGAAGCAGCTTGGGGTTCATAGGCTATACCTCCTGGCGAGGCAAAGCGTTGGTCGCAATTGCAGTCTGAGCAGTTGGAGAATTTCACGGAAGTAGAAGCCATCGATCCTTTGCTTTTTGCAATAAGCGAGACGCCAATTCTTAGTATCTTGAAACCCAAGGGCCACCATTAGCGAACCGCGATTGGTTCGCGAATCACGACACACGAAGTGTGGAGTGGAAAGAGGAAAAAGTCCCACCGGGCGTGCTAGAATCTGTTCCCTTCCGAACGGCGGCCGGGACGCGGGGACGTCCATGCCTGAGGTTCGGGGCAGATGCTAATTGGTGCTATCCGTCCACCTCTCCGAAGATGCCAAGTTGATTTATGGCACCATGTATCGAAGGTTTAAACGGATGCGGCCGATGTAGCAGACTTCGTCAGATTCCCCCTCGTTTGAGGGGTTTTTGATTGTGGGGACGCTCTTCCCTGCAGGCGCAAGCCCCTACAGTTAATTACGCTACCGCATCGCGGTAACAACTTTCTCCTTCTCCAGATGGTCACTTCGTGTCGTGTGTGTTTATTTTATATTTTGTTGCCCGTGGATTGTTTACGGAGACCGAGTTATGTCGTCGCCCGTAGGGCGTGGACTAGTCCAAATCCGTGTTATCTTAGATTTGGGTTTGGGGGTTTGGTTTGAGGATACGTTAGCCATATTTGAGGCTAAGATCAACTCAAACGCTTGTTAAGGATACGTTAGTCTAGTTTAAGACTAAGATCAACTTAACGGGATCGTTTAGATCCGACAAAAGAACGTTTGGGTTCTATTGTTCCGGTTTAGGGACATAGTGGTCCATTGAAATGTGTGGCCGTCGGGACCCGTCACCTCTCTGACGACGTTGAAGGATTACAACGACAGATGTCAGGGGAGTTCAGAGATGTACCCTTGAGCCAAAGTTGATTGGAGGAATCTATAGTCCAGTTTGAGATTAAAGTCTGTTTGAAAGGTTTAAGGATACGTTAGCCACATTTAAGGCTAAGATCAACTTAAACGGGATCATTTAGATCCAACAAAAGAGCGATTGGCTCTATTGTTCCAGTTTAGGGACATAGTGGTCCATCGCTAGTTTAAGGACATTGCGGTCCATGGGTAGTTTAAGGATATTGCGGTCCAGGTTAAGGACGTCGTAGTCCATGGGTTTAAGGACCCCACAGTCCATTGTTAGTTTTAAGACATCTCGGTCAAGGTTAAGGACGTCGTAGTCCATGGGTTTAAGGACCCCACAGTCCATTGTTAGTTTTAAGACATCTCGGTCGAGGTTAAGGACGTCGTGGTCCATGGGTTTAAGGACCCCACAGTCCATTGTTAGTTTTAAGACATCTCGGTCGAGGTTAAGGACGTCGTAGTCCATGGGTTTAAGGACCCCACAGTCCGTATCAATGTGTGGTCATCGGGACTCGTCACCTCTTTGAAGACGTTGAGGGATTACAACGCCAAGTATCAAAGGAGTGAAGAGATGTACCCTGGAACCGGAGTGGATTAAATAGTCCTTGGCCCAATTTGGGATCAAGACCAATTAATTATGTTATGAGCCCATTAGCCCAGTTAATTACGAATTGAGGACTTATGGCCAGCTTGGGCTAAGTCCAATCATGTCTGGAATATTGGCTTCCTGTTGGTCCATTGAAGGAGAGACTTTGTCTCTGGCCATTTAGCCAATTGGGCCAAAGCCTAGTGTTAAACACTACAGACCAATCAGTGTTGAACACTGGAAATGAAATTGACAGGTTAGTGTTTAACACTAAAAGATAATTGGTGTTAAACACCAGCAACAAGGCTTTCAAATTAGCATTAAACACTAAAACAGATCAGTGTTAAACACTGGCAACGGAGATCTCAAATTAGTGTTAAACACTAAGGTAATCAGTGTCGAACACTGCAAGTAAAGTTCTTTGATTAGTGTTGAACACTAAGGCCCAACAATGTTTTAACACTGGATTCGGGAGTTCCAATTTAGTGTTAAACACTAAGGCAAGAGGGGTCACGTGGCAACACGTGAGAGCGCCCTCCCTTCATTTGTTCTTCTGAGGAGATCGCATTTTTGGAGCATCACGTGTCATCACGTGACGGGTGTTTAAATGAGGTATGTTAAAGCTTCTGTCAAGGGTCATGTGGGTCACGTGAGGCACTGCCTCAAAGGGCTTTCTGTAGATCTTTTGGGGGGGTTACGTGGTGACACGTGACCCTTCTTTTCTGTAGTTGTTTAGAAGATCTGTTAATCCCTTTCAGGAATTGAATTCCTCGTAGGGTTGAACCCTGACAATAATTCCAGAGGAATTAAATTCCTAGTTCCTTTTGAAGAGTTGAACCCTGAATTTTCTATAGGAATTAAATTCCTCATATATATGAAGAACTGAATAGGGTTAAACCCTAATAAAAGCTTTAAGGAATTAAACTCCCACTCTCTGTTAGAGAATTATTCTGGGGAGTAAGATTAAGGGAATTACGTTCTTGTTGTTTTAACAGAACTAAGTTCTTAATTAGGGTTAAACCCTGTTTCTTTTTATTCTGAAGGAATTAAATTCCCATGACACAGGGTCAAACCCTAATTTTATTTTAAAGGAATTAAATTCCTATAGTTCTGTGAGAATTAAATTCTCGTGCTTCCATTCCCTCTCTATGCTTTGGATCTGCATGGCAGGATCTCAACCCATTGAGAATTAAATTCTCAACTTCAAGAGGAGATGTGCGCTTTACAGATCCTCCATCTAAGAGAGAAGAAATATGTTCTTCTGTTTTACATCAGAGTTGAACTCTGTTGAGGATTAAATTCTCTTTCTTTCAAAAAGCCTTCCCTTTCTTACCTAGGGTTTTCTTTTGCAGAAGATCCAGATTCCTCAAAGTATCAAGGCTCTCTCCCTTTTCTTCCCTCTGCGTGTATATCTCTTTTTTTGTTTGTCTCGGCTCCTATTTATAGGAGAAGCAGCCGGGTCAATTAGTTTTTTGACGTATCTTCATTGAGAGATTTGAGTTGCATCCATCATTAGTTCTGGACCTTTGGATTATTAGGTGAATTTGATTCACCATTGGATTTCAAATCCAGCGATTCTACTTTGTGATTTCTGTTAGATTTAAAATGGAAATCTTCCCAAATAGATAGATGATATTTAATCACTCTAAATCTTTAATTCAATCGGTTGCTTTTGGAAAGACTTGAGAGGTCTTTTCTCAGAATTTAATTCTGTTTAACAAATGGGCTTTGAAAGCTGGTCACGTGCGGCCACGTGACCCTTGGTCACGTGTGGGCACGTGACCCCCTTGTAACGAGCCATTTTCTTCTTTTGCACTCTGCCTTCTTCTGCTGCTTAGCCGTCACGTGCCACCACGTGACCCCTGGTCACGTGTGAGCACGTGACCCTCGTCTGGAGTCTTTTTCTTGATTTAACCGGAGAATGAGTCTGATGTTTTGAGCGTCACGTGCCAACACGTGACCCTGGTCACGTGGGAGCACGTGACCTCTTCTGAAGCCTTTTCCTTGATTTGATCAGGGAACCAATGTGCCTATGCCGCTTGCTTTTAAATGTCACGTGCCGACACGTGACCCTGGTCACGTGGGAGCACGTGACTCTTTCTGAAGCCCTTTTCTTCGATGTAGTTGGGAAACTGAACTTGTCTTGCTGATGCTTTTAGGTGTCTCGTGCCAACACGTGACTGCTGGTCACGTGTAAGCACGTGACCCTTTTCTGAAGCTTTTTCCATAAGCTTTTCTGATTTTAAATCAGGAAACAGGATCCTACCTTTGATTAGAGTTGGATGTAGATGAGTCGAAACGTAGGCTCGTACTAAATCCTCAATATCTCCATGCTCGGATTTTTTCTTGATGCTTGGGTAGAACCGCAGCGTCGGCGTCGTCGATACGAAGGCATGGGTATTTTTTTCAGAATTTTTGGAGTTCTGAGAAGTGAGAAATCAATGTTTGAAGGTATCTATTTATAGGATTTTTTCACCAACCATAAAATCCAAGAAATCCATTAAAATCCTCAAAAATCCACGCCAAAATGATTGCAGAATCATCAGCCACCGCCGTCGCCAGCGTTTTGTGGCCGTTGGATTTTGATCCAACGGCCCTGAGTTGCGCCGCCAGAAGCCACGCGTCCGCGTGGGGGGATCACGCGTTTTCGCGTGGTCCCCACCACGTGGGTGCCGCCGAGCGTTCTGGGCCATTGGATCCTTGCATCCAACTGTCCAGGTTAAGGGGGTTAAATTTTTTTAATTACATAAAATACTCAGCTGTTTATTAAAAATTGAATTTGGTTTTAAAAAAATTGTTAAAAATGGTTTAAAATACGGGAAAATTATGGAAAAATTTCAGAAAATATGTTTTATTATTATCTTTAGTATAAAAATAGTTTTGGGCTAAAACTAAGTAATATTTCCATATATATGATATTTGTTAGTTATTATAAATATTTTAAAAAATCTATTTTCTTCTTAGAAATGTTTTAATTACGAAATAATTATTTTAATCGATAGTAAAAATATGTAAATTATTTTAAGGCATTATAAAATTTTATTAAAACATTTTAAGCCTAGAAAAATATAAATAGATTTTTTTGAAATTTCCTTTAATTATTTTTCAATGCTTTGAATATTACTAACATCATTTTAAAAATATTCTTCTGTCAACGAAATACGTAAATAACCACTTGATTCTAGGAATTTAAATAAAAGATATTTTATTAGAAAACACGGTCGTTACAACAACTTTTTCTAAATCAAATTAAAACTTTAAAAAATTATATAAAATTATAAATCCATATTTTTCAATAAAAACAAATGGTGAAAATCATATTTTAAAATTAAAGATTAATTTTTTTAATAAAATACCACTAAGTTTACAAAAGGAATGTTTTTCATTAAAATACCATAAACTTTTAAAAACTAGATTTCATCCCTAAAATATCACTAAAGTTAAAATACGTGTTCATAAAAACTCTTAATAATATAAATCACCCTTGAGATTTATTTTTAAACAATATTAAAGTATTTTTCATAAAACCTTCTCGAGAAATGTAAACAATATAAATACAGTGTAAACATCAATAATAAATATTTAAGAACTCTAGATTAATATAGGTTTAAGTGGTATCATTTCTCTTGAGGCCTAGGGAGCCGGAGAAAGTGGGTGCTTATCTATTCAGGTTAGACAACACTGCAAATTAACGGAGTTATCAATGGCAATTGTCATGGAAAAAGACACAAATCCTGCCGTCCATGTACAACAGTTGTCCGATTACTCCCGAACTTAAGAATTTCAACCGTTAAATCTTTTCACAAGAAATTTCTATAACTCGAATCCAAACTTGAATTTAAACTCGAACTCAGACCCGAACCTGAACTCTAATCCAACTCGAACCCAAGCTTGAACACTAACATGAACTCAATCCACTCGACTAACTTGACTCGACCCATAATTGCAATTGACATGACTCGCATTCTATTCGACTTACTCGACTTCATTCTTCAACTTTTGCAATCTATGGATTCGATCAAAACATGTTATAATCAACCAATCAAATTTATTAAGGATATCTTACAGTTATAATATATATTATACGCGGGGTGTTTGGGATAGTTTCTTGTGTGAGTTTAACGGAGCTTCAGGAGTCCTGTATTAACCTATTTTTTCTATTTACCCGAATCTCAGTCAGGTCGACTCCTCCACAGCTTGGAGTCCCGATGCTAACACATGAAATGGGCCCATGTTTCCATACTCCTAGGGCCCCACTCTTCAGCACGTGAATATTTCTACGGTTGCGTTGACATTCACACTTAGAACTTAATGTTACATAATGACCATATAGAGACCTATAGTACATATAACCATGTTCAATTACATATACTCTTACTCGACATATACATTACTCATGATTATTCTATAATTTTCACTTTCACTTTTACTCTATCTTTAGGACTTACCGAACGCTAGTTTGCTGACGGGCATTCCACCCATCTTTATTTTCTTGGAATGTTCGTCAGATACCAAGGAGGTGGACGCAACAGAAGAGGAGTACGACCAGATCGTGGCTCAGGCTTTAAACTAGCTACTTTTTTCAGATTATATATGCCACATGTTTAGGCATTTCTTTTATTGTATTTACTTTTTCGGTTGAACTCATGTGTCTGTAAAAATTTCAAGTTTGAATGTAAATAAATATATTTGTTGAAAATTATACAGTCTCCATTTATTCTTACATTGTGTATAATTGTTTCAATACGCTTAATATATTTATTTAGGAAATGACCTTCTCTAAATAAATATGTCGTGGGCTTGAGCAAAAGGAACTACTACACGGAACTTTAGAAGTGAAGGACCGGTCTAAAAATGTTGTATTCCCATTTCACTTAGTGTAAAGTAGCTTACATGTTAGTTATAACCCTAATCCTCTAGTTAGATCCGCATTCCGGGTTGCTTAGAACTCTAGGTTTTTAAAATTGCATGCTAGATGCCTTAGAAAACATGGTGAGGGTGCTAAGGAACCCTTCAATTTCGATGTCCACCATGAGATTTCTCGGTTCTAAGCTATGATACTACCCGATTCGAGGAGTGAGGAGGCATCTTCTGTGGGTACATGGTGGACCCGGTACGGTATCCCAGGGCAAGAAGATTATAAAGAGAGATGTTGAGCCCGGCAGGGGAATACTACCTACCGGTGATGGTATTGGACTCGGCAGATATCCGAAGGATACTGACCGGAGCGATTGAGACAGATGGATATGCGTGTCGATCCGATGAGACAGCGCCTAAGATATGAAGATTTACATGTCGATGCTGGACACGGGCTTTATGATGATTTCGAGTGTCGATGCTGGACACTCAGGTTTCGTGATGATTTGATGTGTCGTTGATAGACACACGTTGAATGATACACGTATATATATATATATATATATATATATATGAGATTAATGGAGGAAAGAGGCCATAGGAGGGGATTTTCTCCTATGGCGTGGAAAAAATACAACCTCCACCATTTTTTCCGACGATCGGCACCCATCATCATCATCGTTATCATCTAAGATGTGCGTACACCAAATTTCATGTGATTCCACAACTTTTTCACCGTTGATTTAGTGGGTTCAAAATTAACGGTTTACCGATAATAGAACTTTTTACATTGCTAAATCAACGGTGAAAAAGTTGTAGAATCACATGAAATTTGGTGTACCCACATCTTAGATGATAACGATGAAGATGATGGGGGCCGATCGTTGAAAAAATTGGTGGAGGTTATATTTTTTCCACGCTATAGAAGGAAATTTCCTCATATGGCCTCTTTTCTCCATTATTCTCTATATATATATACATATGACACAGATGACTTGGTACTATATTTTGATACAGGCACGACACTATTATTATTTCACATATGTATACACGATCATCCCAGATACCATACGGTACGATATTATTATATTATAGTATAACCTAGGAGATTGTTATACATTCAATTTCTACCTGCTGATGTTTTCTACTCACGAGTTGGAAACTCACCCCCGTTGTTCCATAGTTTTCTTACGGGATTGACCGCACGGATTCAGTAGCGACGTGCTGGCACACAGCTTTTTTCTGGGTGATTTGCATTGGTAGGTGGGGTATACTTGGATCGTGACCACCATTTGTATACATTATTATTCATTTGTATCTAGTTAAAAGCTCCATCAACCAAACTATGTATATTTGGTAGACTTAGACACCAGACTTGTATATTCTTTGAGATTTAGAGTGAGATGGGTGTATTGTTCTTTATTTTGAGCTTGATGATGTCTTGGTTTTGTTTATTTTTCTTTCTGTGATTGATCTTCGCCTTCGACATCGTATATTTTTATATTGCGTGGTTATGATTCCGCCAATTGGCGAAGAGCTAGCTCCCACTTGGGATGCCTATATTATTGTTGTGGTGTATTGGTTTTGGATCAAAATTTACAAGGGAGGTGCTGCCCAAATTTCAAATGACGAAAATATTTCCAACTATAGTATACAACTCACTTGTATTTCTATATGTCATTACTTATACTTTTAAAGAAAGAACTTGATCATGTTACACCTTTATTTCAAAACATCACCTCCATTGTTTTCCTTAAAAGGTTTAGATTTCTGGGCTTTCGACTTACTTGGATTACGGTGGGGTCCTATAAATTTCACGTGATTCACGTGCCAATTCCGGGTCATGACAGTTATATATATATATATATATATATATATATATATATATATATATATATATATATATATGTTGTATATGTTTTGCATCCTGGTCCGGCCCCCGCTCTGCCGTTAGTTAAGTAACCTAACGGTACATGATGGGGCTCCGTAGCGAATGCATGTAGCATATAGGTACATTCTATTTTCGTTTTTTTCTAGTATGATAAGGTTAATTGATAGGACCGCATTAATTTCACTTAATGCAAAGGAAACAAACCTAAAATTGACGCCATTGGAACAATTATAAAACCACTCTGTTTTCTTCAAAAACCACTTTTAAAAGCGGAGCCTAAACCACACCTTTTCAAAAGCCATTCGGTTCCTTCGACTATATCAAGTTCATTACGTTTATGGTTTTCACCAAAACCAGCTGTAGCCCTCCGTCATTTCAGATAAGTATCAACTAGTATTCATGCTATATGTTTTAACCTTCACCAAGGCATAGTGTTTGGTGGCTAGAGGGTACTTATCTGTAGCATAGATAGATACATTATGTAGGACAGGTGTACACATGTTTTGACCTTCGTCAAGGGCTTGTACGAATGGGTCTAGATTAATTTGGACAATGACAGGTTGAACTTGACTTGTGACTTATGATGTTTTGACCTTTGTCAATGTTATAAGCGCTTGGGGCAAAAACCATATCAGGAGTTTCAAACATACAGGAAACTTACTAGTGTTGCATACCTTCTGGAGTATGGTAGTTTTGGTAGGCTTCCTTCAAAATTATCACACGATGATAGTTAAGTCCCGTTCCTACTGTGAGTATTAGCTACTCTTCGGGAGAATTTTTCACTTTGCAATTAGCTAATCAAGTAAGTCTCTAGAAAGGTGTTAACGGAGCTATGCCTCTGGGAAAAAGAGGTTATTTAATTGGGGTCTGTACAAAAGCACAAGGGACCTCCCTCGAAAGTACCAACACTGGCCTGACCGAAAGATAAGCAAACTTGTAGGGTGCGATTAATCCTGAGTAATTCTTCTTTTAGGGTTTGAAGGAGAATTCGAGGAAACAGTGGGAGCCATCCTGTTTAGATAAACTAATAATCAATCTAAACTTGCAAGAGCATATACTGAGTGTTTCTTTTCTCTCTCTCCTAATTACAGTGTCCATGACGAGACTTAAGCTTATACTAAATAAAAATAAACTGATTGGGCCGAACTATAAAGACTGGCCGAGGAACGTCCACATGGCCCTTACTTATGATAAGGTTGCATATGTCCTCACGGCTAAAGCCCCCTGTTCCAGGTCCAGAATCCTTGGTCGCGGACATTGAGGTCTGTAAGACTTGGGATCTTGATTGCGCGAAAACCAAGTGCCTCGTACTTGCCTCCATGGATAACGAACATCATAGGCGGCACGAGAAGATGGACCTTACTTCCGTCTTCCTCCATTCCAAAAATTTATATGGAGAGCAATCTCGTATCGCAAGATATGAGACCTCGAAGAAATTTTTTCAAGCGAGATTGGATGTCGGATCATCTGTTGGGGACTGCGTCCTAAAGATGATTACTCTCATTGAAAATCTCACGGACCTGGGAACTACATTGGAGAATGAGTTGTACACCAGCTTGATTCTGCAGTCCCTTCTCTTCACCTATGCCCAATTCGTATTGAACTTCAATATGCAAAAGACGGAAGTTACACTTCCTGATCTCCACAATATGTTGAGGATGGCAGAGGGCGCCTTGAAGAAATCCAAGGAAATATATACTCTGTTTGTTGGGAAATCTTCTTCCTTAAAATCCAAGGCTAAGGCCAAGGTGAAGAAGAAGAAAAAGGGTCCCGCCAAACCGAGAGGAGGTGTGCAGAAAGTGCACGGAAAGGGAAAAGATAAGATTGGGGGATCAACCACAAAGGAGGAATGTTTCTACTGTCATAAGAAGGGACAATGGAAGAAAGATTACCGCGCTTTAAAAGCCAAGAATTAGGACACGAAACAAATTGTGGTTTCGGTTTCAGGTGTGTTCATGATTGAAAACTGTTTCTTCATTAACTCTACTTCCTGGGTATTAGATATCAGATCAGGATCTCATATCTGTAATTCTTTGCAGGCGCTGAGAAGCCGTAGAGTTTTAAGAAAATGTGATATGACCCTCAGGGTTGGCAACAGATCAAGCGTGGATGCTGTTGCAGTAGGAGAATATCACCTTGGATTAGCCAGTCGACATATTTTGTTGTTGCATAACTGTTTTTGTGTACCCAATATGATGTGTAAGATTATATCTATATCTTTGTTATCTAATGAAGGATATAATTTTGCACTTGAAAGCAATGTCATAAACATTCATCTGAATCATAAAATGATTGGGACGGGTACACTAAATAACGGAATATATGTACTCAATCAACATCAAGTTTATAACGTTCAAAACACACTAAAAAGACAGACTCTAGAATTAAATCTGTAGGGTTGCTATGCACGCGCACAAGGGTCTACGAGGCATCAACCATGCCCGATTAAAAAATTAGCCGTGCTGAACAACCCGAAGCCGGATCTTTAAACTAGAGATTAGGCGAAAACTAACATGCTGAACACTTTAACACTAAGTGAGAGGGATTACACCCTTTGTAGATCCGGTCCTTCACTTCTTAAGCTCCGTGTTGAGGTCCCTTCGCTGCGATCATCGTGTTCTGGACTCTCGAGAGGCTTCACGAAGAGAATGATGCAACCTTTGCTTCCGATCTTCGATACAAAGATGATCTACCTTGAAGTTTCATTAACACAAGCTAACACTTACTAAATGAAGTGAACACCCTCATCTAAATGGCAAGGATAGATGAGGATGATGAAGTAGGATTTTTGCTCTCATTTATAATCTTTTTCTCATTCACTTTCATCACAAAAGAAAGCTTTTTCAAAAAGAAGCTCAAGGAAGAAGATGATAGAATTCATTTGTGATGAATAATAAAAAGTTATCATAATCATTTATACAACCATGGTTGTAGTAACCAATGTAGAGAGTTTACTAGGGTTAGGGTTTGGGTTGGGTTAAAAAGTGAGTCACAAAGAAATATCTATCATAATATCTTAGCAAAACAAAAGAAAACCTTCTAGAATATTCTAGAAAGTACTAACCCAAATCAAACCCTAATCTTGTTTAAACTCCACTAAACATGTTGCATTAATAATTATAACATGTTACAATAGTATATATCACATATACAATATTTATTGTAACAAATAAAATAATACATTTAACATATATCGCATATATATCAATGTATTACCCGAGTGAGAAAAATAATCTTTTAGTGAGCAAATATTAGTTAATGTAATTTAATATATCATATATATTATTATACATTAAATTATCGAATCAACACTTGATCCGACAATCCAGCTATATCGCATATAACCGACTAATAATTATCCGTACCGATTCATCGAATCAACACTTGATCCGATGACCCGGCTGATATCAAATATCGCAAGAATAGAATACGGTATCTCATATCGTATTATTCTCGGTCCCGCACATATCACTTATGTGCTCCTACTTCCTTTTGCCTGAGCCAAGAAACCTCTGTGTAGGACTCTAAAGAATCGTCAATACGCCGGCAGTAGGTGATGATCATATCAAACACCCACAAGCTGCAAGCGGTCAGCTAAACGTAACAGTCACCCAGGTATTGAGCGCTCAGAAGATCAACAAGCAAGCCTGTACATTCTCCTGTGAATCCAAACAGTAACACTCCCGTACAGTCCGGTCTCGTCGTCTGATATGTCGCATATCTCGCCTAGGGGTGGTAAACGTCAGACCCCAGTAGCTCGATAAGTCGTGTCGATTTGAGGTCTATAACAGTTCGAGAAACTACTGATAACACTTACCAGTAAATCTCAGCAACCCTGGCCAGGGATTTCCGGTTATAGCCAATCGAACACAGCACAACATCAACTCCCTATGCCGGGAGAGACGAATCCCCTCCTATCGCTCATTGCCTCCATGTGATTCGGGACTGTACCCAAAAGCCACCTTTTTGCACGCCCTCTTGGACGTGGTATGATGGAAATCAAAGCACAGTGGGAATCACACAAGACTCTATGACGATCTTGGGTCAACAGACTACTCTGTACCAGTGTCACCGGAGAACTGCCATCTGACGTGAGGTATAATACCATCTGGAAGTTCTCGGCGAGTCCGTCCAGTGTACCCAGTCTCTACTGAGCACCCGTACACCATCCTTGATGTCAAACACCGATGGATATGGGATCATCCATCGCCCATCATATGGGTCAAGATGCGTATACGCTAGTCTACTCTGGTGTATCGATGCCCTGTCTCGATACACCCTCGACTAGGGGCTGTTATAGGATGTACTCGTCGACTACCGTGGCCCCACTAGTATGATCTCATCATAGTCCCAGTAGTCGAGTACATATCCTAAGGGCTTTATCAACATGTAACATAGAGACAATCAGAGTACATGTTAAGATAAAGTACAACCAGATAGCATACTATCATGTCGAGCAAGAAAGTCCTCCCTATATATGTCCAAGCATCCATTACAATATACATCATATGTACAGTAATGGCCTCTAGGGCATACATATAACTAACAATCTCCCACTTGCACTAGGGCCATCTGTTGTGGTATCACATACCTAACAATTAGTTGCGTTTGAAGTATCTCATACTCAACCATCCCATAAAAGTCTCTACTGGGAAAAAGGCCTTTGTGAGTGGATCCGCGCCTCTGTGTCTACTCTCCTAATCTCGATCTCCCTGAAGATCAACCATCTCCATGATCAGGTGATACAGCCTAAGAATTATATCTGGATTTCTGATGGGACGGTAGTTCCTTGGCTAAAGCCACAACTCCATTGTCACACAATGGTAGGAACGAAGTTCATCTCATGAACTTATATATATCCAGACTGCCTCTTTGGTAGCATCTTTGGTAACGATGTATCTTGCCTTTAATCGTCTAGTATGTCACGGTATCTAGCTTGGAACTCTTCCAACATACCGTCCCTCCACTGAGGGTATAAACAATGCCTGCGACTGACATTCAGTCGTCCTTATCACCCTGGAACCTTTCCAGTGATTCTCCCCAGAATCGATTGATACCATCTCACTACAACTAGTGAGTATCCTAACATCCAATTAGATCTATCTCATAGATCCAAAACACAGGATTTAGGAGGTATCGCTTTGATCCTATATGGAGAATCGTTGTGATAAGCGGAGATTGACCGAGCGTAGCATAGGAAACCCTTTCCCTATCAAGAGTATGTCATCCACGTACTCTACGAGAATCACCACCATACTCCCTACTACCTTTTTTGTATATACAAGGTTCATCTACCATTTTGATAAAGTCAAACTCTTTGACTACCACATCAAAACAGATGTTACAACTCCGCGATGCATGTTTTATCACATAAAACATCTTGCACACGTTTTCGCTGCTCCCACTGTCTACGAAGCCCTTTGGCTGTGTACTTATAAACGCTCTTTTCTAAAACATCATTTAGAAAAGCAGTCATGACACCCAACCGCCAGATATCGTAGTCATGGTATGTAGCCGTGGCAAGTAGGATCTGGATGGACTTAAGCATAGCTTTGAAAGTCTCAACTTTTTCATGTACACCAAGTAATCTTCTCAAGATATACTTGCTCCTGATGGGGATTTAACCCTTCAGATAACGCAACCAAAGTCCATACTTTGTTGGTGTATAAGGATTCCATCTCAGATCACTAATCACCCAGCCATTCTTACAGAGTCCCACTCCTGATGGCCAGCTCGAAACTAGTTGGGTCATCATCTCATGATGCAATCCTCGCTCCCACTGTCATAGAGAAACCAAAGTATCTCTCAGGTGGGTGAGGAACCCTACTAGATCGGCGGAGAGGCTGAGGTTCGTTGGAAACTATTGAATCCTTTGGTTCTACCAAATCATCAACTGCAGTTTGTATAGCTGGAACATTTCCAGTTCTACATAACAGACCCTGCCTCGAGTTTGTCCGGATTTTGCTTTTAGGCATAGGCCGGACAACCCCAAATCTTAACAAACTTAAGATATGGGCTCTTCCCTTTCCATATCACATATGAAGTGGTAGACAACTGATTTGATTTGAACCCTATTCAATAGGTATGCAGCTTCTCAAGTGCATAACTCCCAAAAAGAAATAGGAAACTCAGTTGTACTCATCATAGAGTACACCATATCACATAGAGTGCTATTGCTCCGCCCCGATACACCGACGTGCTGTGGTGTATACGGAGCAGTAATGCTGAGAGAGAATCTCATTCTCCTTTAGAATGGTCCAGGAATTCCGTGCTCAAGTATTCTCCTCCTTGATCTCATCAAAGGACATAATACTTATACCCGTATTTTGGTTCTCTACTTCTAACTTATATTCTGTGAATATCTCAAAAGTTTCGGACTTGTGTTTCAACAGGAACATATGTCTGAATCTTGAGAGATCATCAGAGAATGTAATGAAGTGCAAAGAACCAGTCTTGGCATGTGTAGACAGGGGACCATCATACATCATCATGTATCAATCCCAAGAGTTCACTAACTCTTTCTCTGTTTCCAATAAACAGAGCTATGGTCATCTTATCTTTGTGACATGACCGGCAAGTTTCACAAGATGTAAATTCAAACAAATTTAAATATGCATCTTAATGTAACTTCAGCTAGTCGGGTCGCATTGATATGACCTAGTCTACAACGCCTCAAGAAGGATTGGTTCATTTTTGAACCCTTCCTCTTGTGTGTGTTCTGTATACTAAGAACTGTAGTTTGATTTAGAACGTCTATGCTTTTAGATAACGTGCCTGAACCGATCAACTCTTGATATAGGAAATGTTCAAAACATTATCCAACAATACAAAATTATATCCTTTCTTTACTAATAAAGAGAGTGATATGATGTTGTATATCAGGTTCGGTATCTAACAACATTCGTTCAGAATCAATGTATTCTGGTAATACAGGGTGACAGTGACCAACAGACTTGGCTGCAACACTTGCACCGTTTTCTGTCTCATGAAACTTATCACCCGTTCTCAGTTCTTTACCTTTCTGTAGCCCATGTAACAGATTACATATGTGGGATCCTGATTCGGTATCTCATACCCAGGACGTAAAGGACATTGAGAAACAGTTCTCTGTAATGAACATACCCGAAGAAGATGCATCAACATGCACTTTCTTCGTTTGGGCGGCACGGGAAATCTGGTATTCCCCAATTTCCTTCTCTATCTTATAACAATTATAAGTTGGAGCGGGACCAACGTTCCCCAGCTCAGTATAACAAGCGGGTTCGGTCAATACATCCGTATTATTATCTTGATTAAGGCGTGATATAGTCGCTACCTGGAGAGAGAGAGAAGAAAACACTCAGCGTATGCTCTTGCAAGATTAGATTGGTTATCTAATATATCTAATAAGGATGTCTCCCGCTGTTTTAATCAAATCTTCCTTCAAACCCTAAAAGGAAAGACTAGCCGGGATTAATTACACGTTACAAGTTCGCCAATCTTTCAGCCAGGCCAGTGTCGGTACTTTGAGGGAGGTCCCCCGTGCTTTCGCACGAACCTAATTAAAGTAAACCTCGTTTTCCCAGAGGCGTAACCCCGTTAACACCTTTCTAGACACCTACTTGATCGGCTAATTGTAATGTGTAAAACTCTCCCAGGAGTAACTCTTACTCGCAACGGGTATCGGGATCCAACTATCTCACAGAAGGTATGCAATCTCATTGCAAATTTCAACACTTGAAATTCCTAATAATATTTTACCCCTAGCGTCCTATGACCTTGATGGAGGTCAACAAACCATAGGCTACTAGTCAAGTTCAACCCGTCATTTCCTGATTGAATTAAACCCACCCGCACGACCCTTGACGGAGGTCAACAAGGCCGCACGACTACCCTAATCCAATCTGCATCATATGCATTAGCAGATAAATACTAGTCAGCTACCGCACACTACGCCTTGACGGAGGTCAACAAACGTAGCACGAATACTAAGTAGGACTTATCTGAAATGACGGAGGGCTACGACAGGTTTTTAAGAAAACCTTTTGCGTAATGAACTTGATATCGTTGTAGAATCAAGTGATTTTAAATGGAGTGTTTTTGAGGCTTTCTAGTTTTGCTAAAGGGGTCACTCCCGGTGAAGGGATCGTCGGCCCTTTCCTCATCGAATAAGGTGCAGGATATTTCACAAATATCACTATGCAAAGCAAGAACTATAGAAGCAATCAAAAGACAAACCGAGTTTGTAGCATCTGCTAGTTTCACTAAAGAGGTCACTCCCGGTGAAGGGATCTCGGCTCTTTTCTTATCGAAAAAGGTGCTGGATGTTCTACAAAGAACACCGCTATGCAAAGCAAGAACTAGAGCTACCAATTTTTAAACAAGTTTCTACAACATCTTTAGGTTTCTTTTATTTCATTAATCTCATTAATGAAGTCCCATTTTAATATGCTTCACAAGCATCATCTTTTGAAACGAAATCTGCAATATAACATATATCTCATATATATAATATAAACATTCGTCTCAGGCAGTAATATAATCTCATCACAGAACATTGCAGCAGAAGAACATATATGAAATATTGGATATACTAGGACGTCCGTGTTTTTAATACGAGCCTGTATAAAACACGGATTCCACGGTCGCGATGAATAGCCAAACCCACATCCCTAGACCCCTACGAGAGCGACACTGCCAATTCTAGGGTTAGGAGACCCGGTCTCGACTCCTCGAGATGGTCTCCCACTGGACCCCAGAACCCGGTTACTTGTGCTCCCCGCCTTGGGTCTACCTAATGCGGAAAAGTAAATAATATACATCAACGGTGACATCTTCCGCAACCTGGAAGTGCCCCAATAAAAGAATATTACATACAAATGAATTTTACATGAATGAAAAAGAAAAAACTCTCATCTCACATAAAACCCCCGGCTATTCACACACGACGATCCAATATAATATATCACAGCAACACATAACATCACATGTCATCAACGTAAGTAAGTATGCATACACCGATTGTCGTCGATGTATAGCAACGAAAACCGGCAATATAACTACATACTACACTTACGGTCACAGAAAAGAAATTGTAAAACTATAACAGTTGGAATCCGCAACCTCCTTAGACATCGCATGCCTAACCAAATGAATTCCTTAGACATTGCATGCCTAACAATTATAAACCCCGCATTTTAGTCTCATTATCGAAAACTCTTTTCAATATCAAGTCGGACAATTCAACAAGATTCCCGACATACTGATCGAATGCTCGTCGCAAACTTTAGTAGACGGCCGCACCCCCAGATGCCGTCGACGAAGTGCACTAAGGCGGAACACCGCTGCCACGAGCACCCGAACGGATGCTTTCGGCGACGGGGTTCTCCTACAGTCACTTGGTTAGGGCAATGGGACGTAGCTGTCTATTAAGTTTACCCGGCGAGTATCCGCGTACGCTACGTGATTGCGATAGACTTTTGATCACATCAAAATTCCGTAGCAACCGATCAACTGAGACTGAACTGCTAGATTTATAACATTCAAATTAGTTATCTCATAACTACATGTGGATTCCAAATATTGTATCACATTCCAGATAAATAGACAATGTTAAACTTTCCGGTCGAATAATCAAACACCCAAGATTTTCCCAATATATCTCAACACTTGAAATCAGTTTAAAAACATCCATCACATGCCACAGTACCGATGGTCCAGCCGTAGAAGGGTCAAGCCAACGCCTCACATGTGGCACGCCGTACTGCTCCAAACCCTAAGGTTTAGAGGCAGTTCAAGACGGTCACATAATCGAGTTAAGCTTTGTTGTCTTCTAGAGGATCCACCGCGTTACTTGCACGACTTAGAACGTTCTTAAACACAAGAAAAAAATCCAACTTTTGAAAAAAATTCCGACTGGGGAAAAAGTGAGTTATTGATATCCGTTCGAACTTTTTAACAGTTTCTAAAATTATCCGGACAAAACTAAACAAAGTTAAATTATCTGATCGAATCAACGAGTCCCCAATACAACCCTAGAAAACTCAACACTTGAGTGGAATTAAAATATTCCCAGAAAAAATTGCCAAGAAAGGACCTAAGAATAATTAAGTGAAATTCCAGGGACTAAGTCCAAATTTTGGCCGCGGAACCGCCACAAAAACCATGGTTTCGCCGCGGTTCAGCGGTCAAATTGTTGACTCAGAGATCCGTACTTCACAGTAATTCTTCGTTTTTCCTGCTTATTTTTCTGAGCATTTTTAATTTAGAAAAAATCAATTTTTTGAAAATTGTCCAGAGAGGGTTCCGTATCGGGGTTTCGGCGTTCGATCGGACTTTAAACTTCGTCTAGACTTCGCCTAAAGCTCTAGCTTGGCTCTGATACCACTGTAGGGTTGCTATGCACGCGCACAAGGGTCTACGAGGTATCAACCATGCCCGATTAAAAAATTAGCAGCCGTGCCGAACAACCCGAAGCCGGATCTTTAAACTAGAGATTAGGCGAAAACTAACATGCTGAACACTTTAACACTAAGTGAGAGGGATTACAACCTTTGTAGATCCGGTCCTTCACTTCTTAAGCTCCGTGTTGAGGTCCCTTCGCTGCGATCATCGTGTTCTGGACTCTCGAGAGGCTTCACGAAGAGAATGATGCAACCTTTGCTTCCGATCTTCGATATAAAGATGATCTACCTTGAAGTTTCATTAACACAAGCTAACACTTACTAAATGAAGTGAACACCCTCATCTAAATGGCAAGGATAGATGAGAATGATGAAGTAGGATTTTTGCTCTCATTTATAATCTTTTTCTCACTCACTTTCATCACAAAAGAAAGCTTTTTCAAAAAGAAGCTCAAGGAAGAAGATGATAGAATTCATTTGTGATGAATAATAAAAAGTTATCATAATCATTTATGCAACCATGGTTGTAGTAACCAATGTAGAGAGTTTACTAGGGTTAGGGTTTGGGTTGGGTTAAAGAGTGAGTCACAAAGAAATATCTATCATAATATCTTAGCAAAACAAAAGAAAACCTTCTAGAATCTTCTAGAAAGTATTAACCCAAATCAAACCCTAATCTTTTTTAAACTCCACTAAACATGTTGCATTAATAATTATAACATGTTACAATATTATATATCACATATACAATATTTATTGTAACAAATAAAATAATACATTTAACATATATCGCATATATATCAATGTATTACCTGAGTGAGAAAAATAATCTTTTAGTGAGCAAATATTAGTTAATGTAATTTAATATATCATATATATTATTATACATTAAATTATCGAATCAACACTTGATCCGACAATCCAGCTATATCGCATATAACCGACTAATAATTATCCGTACCGATTCATCGAATCAACACTTGATCCGATGACCCGGCTGATATCAAATATCGCGAGAATAGAATACGGTATCTCATATCGTATTATTCTCGGTCCCGCACATATCACTTATGTGCTCCTACTTCGTTTTGCCTGAGCCAAGAAACCTCTGTGTAGGACTCTAAAGAATCGTCAATACGCCGGCAGTAGGTGATGATCATATCAAACACCCACAAGCTGCAAGCGGTCAGCTAAACGTAACAGCCACCCAGGTATTGAGCGCTCAGAAGATCAACAAGCAAGCCTGTACATTCTCCTGTGAATCCAAACAGTAACACTCCCGTACAGTCCGGTCTCGTCGTCTGATATGTCGCATATCTCGCCTAGGGGTGGTAAACGTCAGACCCCGGTAGCTCGATAAGTCGTGTCGATTTGAGGTCTATAACAGTTCGAGAAACTACTGATAACACTTACCAGTAAATCTCAGCAACCCTGGCCAGGGATTTCCGGTTATAGCCAATCGAACACAGCACAACATCAACTCCCTATACCGGGAGAGACGAATCCCCTCCTATCGCTCATTGCCTCCATGTGATTCGGGACTGTACCCAAAAGCCACCTTTTTGCACGCCCTCTTGGACGTGGTATGATGGAAATCAAAGCACAGTGGGAATCACACAAGACTCTATGACGATCTCGGGTCAACAGACTACTCTGTACCAGTATCACCGAAGAACTGCCATCTGACGTGAGGTATAATACCATCTGGGAGTTCTCGGCGAGTCCGTCCAGTGTACCCAGTCTCCACTGAGCACCCGTACACCATCCTTGATGTCAAACACCGATGGATATGGGATCATCCATCGCCCATCATATGGGTCAAGATGCGTATACGCTAGTCTACTCTGGTGTATCGATGCCCTGTCTCGATACACCCTCGACTAGGAACTGTTATAGGATGTACTCGTCGACTACCGTGGCCCCACTAGTATGATCTCATCATAGTCCCAGTAGTCGAGTACATATCCTAAGGGCTTTATCAACATGTAACATAGAGACAATCAGAGTACATGTTAAGATAAAGTACAACCAGATAGCATACTATCATGTCGAGCAAGAAAGTCCTCCCTATATATGTCCAAGCATCCATTACAATATACATCATATGTACAGTAATGGCCTCTAGGGCATACATATAACTAACAAAATCAAGCTTTTTTATGGCATTATAGACTTGGTCATATCAATAAAACACGATTAACTACGTTACATAAAAATGGATATTTAGATCCGTTTGAATATGAATCGTATGCAACTTATCAATCATGTATCAAAAGAAAGATGACCAAAACTCTGTTCACTGGACACGGAGAAAGAGCCACTGAGATCCTAGGACTCATACATAACGACGTGTGTGGGCCAATGTCTACACATGCAAGAAATGGCTATTCTTACTTCATCACTTTTACCGATAATTTCTCAAGGTATGGACATATATTCTTGATAAAACATAAATTCGGGGCCTTTGAGAAACTCCAAGAGTATAAGAATGAAGTGGAAAAACAAACCGACAAAAGTATCAAGATTTTCCGATCTGATCGGGGTGGAGAATACTTAAGTGCCGAGTTCCTGGAATATTTAAAAGAGAATGGAATTCTCTCTCAGCTTACTCATCTATACACACCACAACACAACGGTGTATCGGAAAGATGGAATCACACCTTACTAGATATGGTGTGTTTCATGATGAGTAATACTGAGTTACCGCCATCCTTCTGGGGTTATGCACTAGAATCTGCTGTATACCTATTGAATAAAGTTCCTACTAAGTCTGTGCCTACCACTCCATATGAAATGTGGAGTGGGAAGAAACCCTGTTTTAAGTATCTTGAGATATAGAGGTGTCCTGTTTTTGTCAAAAATATTCATTCGGACAAACTCGAGGCACACTTAGTATTGTGTAAGTTTGTGGGATACCCTAAAAATTTTAAGGGGTATTTTTTCTATTACACTGAGAAACAAAAGGTCTTTATTTCTCATCATGTCCGCTTTATGGAAACTCAATTTCTTGAAAAAGAAATTAGTGGGAGTGCGAGAGAAATGGAAGAAATTCTAGAACCACAAACTATTACTGAAAACTTAGTAGGACCTGAAGTTTCAATGAAACCGGACGTACGTACGCCACTTTGCGGACTTAGTAGGCAGTCTCATCCGCCCGAAAGATACTACGGTTTTCTCGTAGACGAGGATCGAGAGGGATACATTATTGATGATAATGAGCCTACTAGTTTTCAGCAAGCCATCACGAGTAGAGACTCGGTGAAGTGGCTGGATATTATGCGATTCGAGATGGAATCCATGTACACTAATAAAGTATGGATTTTGGATGTCGCTTCTTCTGGGGTAAAACCCGTCGGATACAAATGGATCTTCAAAAAGAAGATTGGTGTAGATGGACATATAGAAACCTACAAAGCTAGACTTGTTGCTAAAGGTTTTCTTCAAAGACCAGAATTGTACTATGACGAAACTTTTTCACCAGTGGCTATACTTAAATCCATTCGGATCCTACTTGCCATTGCTGCCTTCCATGACTATGATATCTGGCAGATACATATTAAAATCGCTTTTCTAAATAGAAGTTTAGAAGAGTGTGTTTATATGGATCAACCAGAGAGTTTCATAGACAGTGGGAGCAGCGGGAAGGTGTGCAAGTTACTTAAATGCATTTATGGATTAAAGCAGGTATCGCGGAGTTAGAACATCTGCTTTGATGAGACTGACAAAGAATTTGACTTTATCAAAAACATATATGATTATTGTATTTATAAGAAGATTTAGGGAGAACTGTGGTATTTCTCGTTTTATACATAGATGATATTTTGCTGATAGAAAATGATATTCCTATATTACAATCGGCCAAGCTTTTCTTGTCACAGAAGTTCTCTATGAAAGACCAGGGTGATGCCCCGTACATTCTGTGGATTAAGATCTATCGTGACATATTTAAAAGAATGTCGAGACTTTCACAGTCCAGGTACATAGATACCATACTAAAGAGGTTTAGTATGGAAGATTCCAAACGCGGTAATTTATCCGCTTGTCACGGAATCACTCTCTCCAAAGAGATGCCTCCCAAGACTGATGAAGAGAAGGCTCGCATGAGTATTGTACCCTATGCTTCAGCAGTAAAGTCTATAGTGTATGCGATATTATGTACCAGACCAGATATAGCTTACGCACTTAGCGTCATAAGCAGGTATCAGTCCAACCCAAGTGAGAAGTATTGGATAGCAGTAAAGAACATTCTTAAGTACCTGAGAAGGACTAAGAAGATATTCTTAGTGTATGGTAATAAGGACCTCCAGATCGAGGATTTTACCGACTCTGGCTTTCAAAGTGACAAGGATGACTCTAAATCTATCTCGGGTTATGTGTTTTCCCTCAACGGAGGGGCAGTCTGTTGGAAGAGTTCCAAATAGGACACCATAGCAGACTCGACGACGGAGGTTGTGTACATCGCTGCTAACGATGCCGCAAAAGAGGCAGTCTAGATGAGGAGGTTCATTTCTGAATTTCAGATGGTTCCATCCATTGCTGATCCAATACTTTTGTATTGCGATAACAATAGAGCTATGGTTTTGGCAAAGGAACCACAGTCCCATCAGAAATCTACACATATCTTGAGGTGGTATCACCTGATCAGGGAACTTGTAGATCGCCGAGAGATTAAGGTATGGAGAGTAGATACAAAGGACAACACGGTAGATCCATTCACCAAGGCCATCTCTCAACTACAGTTCGAGAGGCTATTCGAGATGTTAAGTATGCGATATGCCAACAACTGACCCTAGTGCAGACGTTGGGTACTCTATACGCCAATAACAGGCCTCGGTGCAAGTGGGGAATTGTTGGATATGTATGCTATAGAGGCCTTTATTGTATAGGATGCTAAGGGTATGTATGTAGAGGACAATCTTGCTCGATATGATAGTATACTATTTGGTTTGCTTTTATCTTAACATGTGTATATATCTTACTTGTTATTTCATATCGCTTATACATGTTGATAAAACTCGTAGGATCCGTGCTTGACTACCAGTGTTGTGATGGCAATCATACTTGTAAGAGCTGGGTAGTCGATAAGCACATCCTTAAATGTCCCTAGTCGTGGGAGTATCGAGACTGGGCATCGATATTTCAGAGTAGACTAGTGTATACGTTTCGAGACCCTGACGAGGGACGGTGGTTAATCCCACAGCCATTGGTTTGTTTCACCTAAGATTGTATACAGGTGCTCACTGGGGGTGAGTACACTGGATAGACTCACCGAGAACTGGCTAAATAGTATTATATCTATCGTCAGATAGCAGTTCTCTAGTGACATGAATACAAATAGTCTGTCAACCTGAGATCGTCATTTGTCTCGTGTGAGTTCCCACTGTGCTTTGTTTACTACCCTACCACAGCTTAACTGAGTCATGCAAACAGGTTTTAGTTGGGTACAGTCTCGAGCCACATGGAAGCAGTGGGCGATTATTAGGGATTCGTCTCTTCCGGTATAGGGAGTCGATGTCGCGCCGTGTTCGATTGGCCAACACCATGAGTCCCTAGCCAGGACAGATTGAGAATTACTGATAGGTAGATCAGTAGATTCTCGGATGGTCTTGAGCCACATCGGCACGACTTGTCAGGTTATTAGGGGTATGACATTTTCGACCCCCTAGATCCGGCATGCGATACTCTAATATGAACAGACCAGACTATACGGAGATTGTCATGGACAGGCTCAGTAGGAGTTCGGATGAGTTTGCTCGTCGGCCTTCTTTTTGACAGGTACCTGGGTAGCCGTTACATACAAATAGTGCCACTGACGTGCTTGTGGTTAAACCCACTGCCAGCGTACTGTTGAGTCTTTAGAGTCCCACACAGAGGGTTTTCCTGATTCAGGCGAAACGATGTAGAGGCCGTATGGTTATACGTTCAGGGTTCCGATCATATACGTGTACTGGCTATACGGATTTTTGTTTGGATGAGTAATATTAGCGGGTTTAGGATTAAGCCGCATTATTGAATCAAGTATTGGTTTAATAATGATATAGTTTTATATTATTAGATTATTTTATCTCTTGGTATTCGTATTTTTGTAGTACAAATTTGGGTATGTATATACGGTGTAGGTATTCTTGTATTTATACTCGAATGCTTCTAGAAGTGGACACTTCATTTTGTGTTAATTCTATTTATTGTAAATAGATAATGAGGTGGAGAGATGAGGTGTATTTAAGCATGGTATGAAGCATGGGTACTTGTTTTATTTTATTCATTTATGAATACTATTCAAGCATGGCTTGTATATTTTATTTGGAAAATGAAATGCTTAGTATTTTCCTTAGCCATTTTCTTCATTCATTATAACCTAAGCATTCTCTCTCCTTCTAAGAGCTCTTCTTCTTCCTCAAATCCCAACCCTCTCATGAGTTGAGAAACATGGGGTTAATGAGATAAACCAATCTAATTAACACTCTCTACATCCACTAAACCACTTAAATTAGTAAACTAGGTACTTTAATTATCTCACTTTTGAAGTTAAAGCTTGAATCAAAGACTCTCGAGTGGATCGTCTTCAACGTAAGGAGGCAGACAATCAAGTTCGATCCCGACGGACAAGAAGCTTAAGAAAAGGATTAAGAAGACCCGAAGGACTTGAGCACATAGTTATAAATCTCTTCATAGTAGATTAGAACCTATGTAGTTTTGCTAATTAGGGCTTATGGTTGTTCTTGAAAGATTAGTCAATATTGCCTGCTTTAAATTTTTTTTTTAATATTCCACCTCTCTACAAACCCAGTAGAGTGTGTGACATCGACTTACAGCTTTATTCTTCATTTTAGTAAGTTCACATTTGCAAAATCCTTCCAAAATGTTCTCGGAATTTTCAACAGTCCAAAATGACAACTCTTTTTGATTTTTTCTCCATTAATTCATTTGAATATTGTGTCTTGATCTCTCTCGAGCTCCACACCACCACTCTTGATCCTTGTGCTGCCTCCCTTGTGTTTTGTGCTTGTCCTAAACATGAATGAATATCTCTTGATCTTGTCCCTTATACTGGTAAGCGGCACGTGACAGATGTGGATGACCGGAACCCGTATTTTTATCCGTTTTTCAGCAGTTGTTTTGAATTTGTCATAATTTTACGTGATTTGCATTGTTCTAGACTGAAAACATGTAATCTATAATTATGTAGCAAATACGGATCAAAAACACTTACCTATATGCAATGCAATCAAGAATGAGTGGTAACAAGATGCGGTATTTTGGTATGAACATGTAGTAATCAAAGCACAGTGGGAACCGGACAAGACATTATGACAATCTCAGGTCTATAGACCACTCTATACTCATGTCACCAGTGAACTGCTATGTGATGATAGATATAATACCATCTAGGAGTTTTCGGAGAGTCCGTCCAGTGTAACTCATAACCTAATGAGCATTTGTATACGATCTCTAATGTTAAACACCAATGGCTATAGGATCAACCATCGCCTCATACATGGTCAAGAAACGTATACACTAGTTTACTCTAGAATATCGATACTCAGTCTCGATACTCCCACGACTAGGGACATTTAAGGATGTGCTTATGGATTACCCAGGCCCCGCTAGTATAATCCCTATCATAATGCTAGCAGTCAAGCAAATATCCTACGGGCTTTATCATTATGTATTAACGATGCGTGATAACGAGTAAAACGTATATACATAAATAATAAAAACAAACCAAATAGCATATTATTATCTCGAATAATATTGTTCTCTCCGTATAGATTCTCCTACAATTACAATAATCACTTTGAGGGCACCTGTATCCAACATCTCATTCGTTGGATCGAAGAGAAAATGAATGGATTGTTCTTGATAAGAGAAAATTAAATCCAATAAGCTATTAAGGATCCTTAAATATATCTTCCCAAAAATTTCATCTTCTCTTCCCGTACCCTCACTCATCAATCTCTTTTTCTCTTCCTTCTGCTAATGGATTTATCCAAAATATGGATGTCGATTCCTTGCCTGTTTCACAATTGCCAAAGTTGGAGTTGAGAGTTTTGGATCTGGACTTTTTTCGTTTTAGAAATGAGAACATATTGTTAAATATTATATTCTGAGTTATGTGATCAGATGCTTCTCGTCGTCATCATGGAAAAAAGAGAATGAGTGATGGAGGTCTAATTGACACTTTTCTTTTCTTTTAGAATTAGACCCTCTGAAATGGGTTGACAGTTTGGCATGCATGTGATCTCAATCTTTAATTAATGGAGTAGATGTAGTTCCTCAAAGATTAATGCTTTATAAAATTATAAAGAACGCAAGGCAGTGAAATTGGGAAGAAGAACGTCCAATTAGTAAATAATATATTAGGAAGAAGAATATTAGATATATTTTAAGTATCTTTAATAAAAAATTAGATTTAACTGTTAGATGTAGGTGTCCTTAAAGTCAATTAGTTGTAATTGTAACCTGTATAGAACTCTCTCGTTCGTTCTAATAGTATGCTACTTGGTTGTTCTTTTTTGGTGTATATTTTATTTATAATACTCTGTTTATTATTGATTATTAATAAAATCCGTAAAATAATACTTGATGTAGATCGCAATAATGAGACTTGACTAGTCGATAAATATATTCTTAAATATTTCTAATCGTAGGAGTATTGAGACATGACATCGATACTCCAGAAAACTAGTGTATACTATACTTACTTGTTGAAGAGTAATGACCGTTCTCATAGTTATCTGGTATGGTGACACCAGTGTATCGTATGCATGTGCTTATACATGATAAGTACACTAAACGATTCACTTTGAATTTCTAGTTCGTAATTATACATAACTGTCAGAGGAAAAATTCATATAGTGGCAACTGGTATGACTTAGTCTCCAAAGCTGAAACTCGCCATAGTACCTTGCGTATGCTAGAGATTACTTTAGTTACTACCCAACTACAAATCCATTAATACTGTGTATAACGGTAATAGTTGGGTATGATCGAATATATGTGAAGATTGTGAGGAGTTAATATGGAATTCGTCTCTCCGGTATAAGAAGAATAATGTTCTACAATGTGTGATATATCAGTGACCTAAAATCTCTGCCCATAGTACTAGAGATCAAATGATAAGTGGTTATCAGTTTGATCTCAAGTTACATGATAATATCAACACAATGGTTATTTGAGTTATTAGGGTTTGACAGTACTATCAAGTTCAAGATCAAATAAGGAACACAAGTAGACGAAGAGACCGGACCGTACGATAGTTGCCACTGATAAATATTGATTTGCTTGGATAGTATTTTCCTATTCCAATCCAGTTATCGACAGCTTACCCAAGTAGTCTAAATACGTAGCCATCGTCCCTATAAACTTATGGATTTTACTGTTCACGGAATTAGTTCAAATTGTTCGAATTAATTATCCACTTCTGAGTAAACGTCGAGCCTCCGGAGTCACACATAGATGAACTCTTACTTACCAAACATGAAAGTATAAACTAAAAATGAAACAGTATATGTTTGATACACAAAAAGATTTAATTAAATAAATATATTTGATATACTATTAATATTTAATTATGCGTAAAATCGTCAAATAAGATTTGGCATACAATATTGACCCCAAAGAGCTTCACTTGTTATTAGTTTTGATGATTAACAAATCTATAGTTGTGATCACATTACAAATTATAATAATATTTTTAGCCCGTATCATTAATGATTTATATTTGTGAGCTAACCATATATTGTGTACAAGTGTAAATTTATACATTTCAGATATGCACAACATATAATAAGAGATGGCAAAGATGGTAACTCCACAAGCTTGAACATTCTACGAACACTTCGTATCAACAGGAAAAAGAAGCTTAAAGAATTCAAGACTCAAGATTTAAAGTGCTTGTAAATTTGGTTAAGGTTTGAGTGGAGAATATGTATAACTTATAAAACTCTTTCAATTTTGCAAATATAAAAGTTAAGGGCCTGATGTGCAAAATATCTTTTTAAAATAATATGATACTTTATTTTTAGGACAAAAGAGTTTTAAATTATGGTTTCTATAATTATGGTTGAAAATAAAACACTTTGTTGTATTCTACTAAATATTTCCTAATGTAAAATTCTCATGCACAAAGTAATTTTAAAGAATATGTTTTACAAAATTATTTCTAAGATTTTTCTTATCATGTCTATTGTATTTTCTGGAAAATATCTCATATGATTTTGTTGTATTATTTTTTTCATATATTTTGGAAAATTAATTTCAAATTATTTCCAAAGATGTCATGTGACATTCTTTTTTTAATTAAATACACGGTTGGAAGTGTTTTTAAATTCAATTTTCTGATTGGATTCTTTTGATTGAGAGAATTCAAATATTTTCCTTATTAATATACATGATTGAATATTTGATTTCATGGGATTTATGATTGAGAGATTTATGGATTTTTACTTTTGGTAATTATTTTTTTCAAATCTCTAAGATGTTTATTCTCAAATTATTTCCTTATTTTATCATAATTTTTTTGAGAAAATCAAGATTGCTAAAATCTATCGTTTTTGTGCGGATATATTTTGAGCGGACAACTGCCGGTTAACCGGTCATTCAACCTCCTGCACACTCTGTTTTTATTTGAATATCCAGAGACGACTGAACGGTCGACCGTTCAAGAAGTCAATCGACCGGTCCACTCGACCGCATGAAGTCTGGATGTATTTTTTTTCTACAGCTTTTCTTTTAGGTTGTTTTGTGTGATTACTATCTTTACTCAAATATTTTCATATACATTTAAATTTGAATTACAACAGCTAGTTTTTTATATATGGATATTTGAAATATTTTAGCACAAAAGATATCAAATTTCTAGTATAAAAGAAGATGAGGTCTTCATGTTTTATCATCAACTCTCTCACTAAGCTTTTTACTTGAAAACTCTTTCACTCAGTTTCTCAAATATTTACACTTAAATCAAATTCCTTAATTTGAAGTATTTGCTCAATCAAAAAGTTCCAGTGTGCGATCCATCTCTCTCTTTTTGTACTTCTTTGGTAGTAAATTCAAGCTCTACTTGTGAGGTTGGGGTGTAAGCTTGAATCTCGGTTATAAAGATTCAAGAAGAGCTAGAAACCATTTGTACTCTGTCCAGGTGTGATCTCTGCTCGCATAAAGAGACCGGTTTTAGTGAAGAAAATCTTCACGACAATGAGATAGTCGTGGGGGACAGGACTAGGTAAAGTAGCTAAACCTGGATAAATTCCCTGTGTTTGTCTCCTTATACCTTTCACTTAATTTTTATTAGCTTTGTAATAATTTCATTTATCTTTCTTTGTGTTTGAAATATTGTTTAGGATGAATGTATTTTTGCTAGAACTGTTTGTATGAGGTTTTAAATTTTAATTTATTAACTTCACCCTATTCATCCCCTTCTAGGGTGATTTTCAATTAGTATTTGAGCTAGAGTTCATTTTTATTAAAACTTAACCGTTTTTAAGTGGATCACATGCCAACTCACATTTCGCTTGAGACCTCCATCAAGGAGAGTATCTCATATACACGGGCTTCTTATTTTGATGGAAATGAATATCCTGCATGGAAGGTAAGGGTGTCAATCTACCTTAGAGCATAAGATCATGAGGTTTGGGGGTATGGTTTAACATAAATATATTAAACCTGCCGAAAAGGACCAAACTAAATGGTCTGCCAGTGAACTTAAGTTTTTAGAATTAAATGCAAAGGTTATGAACTTAATCTTGAATGCTTTATCTACCACTGAATTAAATCGTGTTCTCACTTGTACTACTGCATATAATATTTGGCATACTCATGAGCGAACCCATGAAGGTAATTCAGAGGTAAAGGAGGGTAAAATAGATTTTTGGTCCACTAAGTATGAGAACTTTAGAATGCTTCCAAATGAATTTATTGATGATATGTATATTCATTTTCCTACTATTATAAATAATCTTGCTTGTCTTGAAAAAATTCTTTCAGATACAGAAAAGGTACAAAAAGTTCTCGGATCCTTATAAAAGAATTGGGAAGTTAAAGCAACAACTCTTAAGGATATCTATCAAGTAAACAAGATGACCTACAATGAGCTTCAAGCAAAACTCAAAACCTATGAGATGGAACTCAAATCCTATGAAGAAGAAGAAGCAAAGCAAGTGCCAAAGAAATCCATTGCACTGCAAGTAATGGACAAATCAAATGAACAAGAAAAGGAGAGTTATTCAGAGGAAAAAATGACATTCATTACTAGAGAACTGAGAAAGGCATTTCAATGGAGGAAAAACAATAACCACATAGGTAAGACATACAAAAATAAAGGTAAAACTGACCCACTAATTTGTTTTAAATGCAGGAAGTCTGGACATATGAAAACCGATTGTCCATGATGGCAAAAGAGAAGTACAACAAAAACTCCAAAAAAAAGGCTGTCAAATCTAGCACTTGGCCAGATTCAGATATAAGTGAAAGTGGTTCAAAATGTGACAACCAACATGTGATTTATGGGAAAGGAGGTAGAATGCGAATTTTCTTACTAAGTTCTACAAGAAATTATCACTGAATACGATGAAGTATTTTTTGTAAACTAATGGATAAATATAAAGAACAGAAAAATATCTTAAAAAATGTTTCTACTGAAAAAATAAACTATTAAAATTAAACGCTTCTCTAAATCTTGATAATGTTGATGCTTCACTTAAATATGATATGGATATATCATCTAATGTTCTTGTTGCTATTCATGATGTTCTTGTGGTTAAACATGATAAGTTAATTGTTGATCATAATAAACTTATTAACACCCACAATGCTCTTGTGCACACTCACGATTTGTCTCATAATATGCATGATAAAATTAAAGTTTCTTTTGATGAGTTAGTTGTTGAGAATAATTCCTTAAGAGCTAAAGTTGGTGATCCGCTTTAATTAAGTTTAGTAAGGATAGTTTAGATCTCTTACTAGATAAGGCACGACAAATTCAAAATAGAAAGGGTATTGATTATGAAGGGGTCAGTGCTTCTATCTCTACTAGAAAACATGCACATGTTACTCAGAAAAATTCTTCTCATATTTACTATGCTTATATGTATTCTCTTAGTAGAAATAATTCTTATGATAGAAGATCTAATGACTCCCCTCATATTGATGCTCCTTGTTCTCTTATACATACTCATCACAAACACAAGTCTAGACCCGTGCAGAAAACTCAAATGCACAAAACACATTTTACTTCTACCATATGTAATTATTGTAATAAGTATGGGCACATATCTCACAATTATAATGCTAGAAAAAATACTTATCATCATCTTCTTTATAAAGTTAACTTTGCAGGACCCAAAAAGATCCGGGTACCAAAAATCGTTACTACTTCATTTTCTACAGAAACACAATAAGGAACGACGTGAATAACGGTGGTACTTTAATATGGTTGCTCAAAACACATGACTCGAAATATTGAGCTATTCGTAACCCTATCGAGAGAGGATGGTTATACCATAACCTTTGGAGATGATCGTAAAGGTAGAATTGTCGGTAAAGATACCATCAAATTTGGTAAGACTGTTATAGAAAATATTTATCTTGTTACTGATTTGAAATACAACTTATTTAGCTTTAGTCAGATTTGTGATAAGGGATACAATGTCTCTTTCAACAAAGATATGTGCACGATTAACGATAAGGAAAGCGGTCACTGTTTATTTTCAACACTTAGATTTAACAATGTTTATATTTTTCGAACTAACGAAATCTGTAGTCAAAAGCTTAAATGTCTAAATGTCATGGAGGAAGATTCTTGGCTTTGGCATCGAAAATTAAGGCACACTTCCATGGGGCACATTTTGGACATTTCTAAGAAAGAGCTTGTAAAAGAACTTCCACGAGTCAAAATTCTTAAGGATAAAGTGTGAAGCATGTCAAAAGAGCAAATAGGTAAAAGGTTCTTTCAAACCGAAGAACCGAGGATCAACTACACATCCGTTATAATTACTACACATAGACCTTTTTGGACCTACTCAAACTGCAAGTTTGAATGGAAAGAAATATACTTTTGATATTGTAGATGATTATTCCCGGTTTACTTGGATTTATTTCTTAGCACACAAAAATAAAGCTTTAAATGTTTTAAAAACTTTTTCAAAATGTGTTCAAAATGAAAAAGACCGTCTTTCAAAGTAATCATGGTGGTGATTTTGAAAACAATGACTTCGAGAATTTTTGTTCAGAAAATGGTTTTAAACACGAATTTTCTTGAACTCCACAACAGAATGGTGTTATCAAGAGGAAAAATAGATGCATACAGGAAATAGCAAGAACAATGATCAATGAATATTCTTTACCATATTATTTTTTAGCTGAAGCTGCTAATACTTCATGTTACATTATTAATAGAGTTATTATTTATAAATTTGAAAATAAAACTCATTATGAATTATATTTTGAGAAGAAACCATCTTTTGGATTCTTTAAAGTTTTTTGTTGCAAGTGTTTTATTCTCAATACCAAGGACTCCTTGGGAAAACTTGATGCTAAATGTGATGTTGGAATTTTTCTGGGTTACTCTCTTACTAGTAAAACGTATCGTATCTATAACACGAGAACTTTAGTAGTAGAAGAGTTTATGCATGTAAAATTTGATAAATTTAACTGAACTTGTGAGAAAGGTATTATGAATGAAGATGCAGATAATATACAATCAAAAGAGGTAGATGGCGCAAAGGAGAAAAGCATGAAAGATAATCAAATTAACCAAGAAAGTGAAGCATCTCAAAATTTGCCAAATGACTGGAAGTCCGATCCAAATCATCTAAAGGAATTAATCATTGGCGATGCATCAAAAGGAGTTTCCACCCGTTCTAATTCTATTAGTCATTTAGATAATATTGCTTTTGTTTCTCATGTTAAACCAAAATCTTTTAGTGAGGCTGAAATGCATAATGATTGGATTATCGCTGTGCAAGATGAACTTAACCAATTTGAAAGGAATCGAGTTTGGAAACTAGTTCTTAAACCCAAAAATAAAACTATTATTGGAACCAAATGGGTTTTTTTGGAATAAATTAGATGAATCCGGTAATGTTATTCGTAATAAAGCCCGTTTAGTGGCTCAAGATTACAATCAACAAGAAGGAATCGATATTCAAGAAAGCTTCACACCGGTAGCTAGACTCGAACCCATTCGAATTCTTCTAGCCTATGCTTGTTGATGATGCTCAATATTGGCGATGCGAGATCAGGACACGTGGCGGATGACATGTTCCAAGACCCAGAAGAAAGGGCCCACAGAGGCCGACCAGGCCACCCTGGTACCCGATCTTCAAGCGCAAGCTGGCCCTCCTCGGGACCCCCTGCAAATTTGCCTCCTCGGCCCCTCAGCTCGCCCCGAGCTGCCACAGGACCAAGACTCCTCAGCCCTCTTGCTCGGTTCCGAGCTCGCCAGCCGAGGCCGTCTTCCTCGGTCCCTCCGACCGACCGACTCCACAACTCACAGGCGTAACCGCCACTCCACAAATCTCGTCACGCGCAGATTCTCCGCCAGCAACGTCCCACGTTCCACGCCATCACGATCCCCATTAATGGGCGATCCGCTCTCTACGCGGGCGTGACGTTGGGAGCGTAACTGCCGGCGAGATTCTCATGCCTGCTGCTGCATGCCTCCACCACTATATAAACCTCCAACACAGAGGGGTCAAGTAAGCCTTCTTGATTCCACTTAGCCGTTACTCTGCTCGGATCTAGTACTAACTTGATCGTCGGAGGGTCCTTAGTGGTACTAAACCACCCCGGGACTTCTTTGTAGGTACTCGGCGCTAAACTCCTCAAATCACCAATCTCCTCAAAACCCATTGAGACCTACACGCAACAGAAGATCACCGCCGAAATCCACCGGGAGATCAACGGAAAACAACATCTGACGGAGACCCGAAAAGGACCTCCATCAGTTGGCGCCGTCTGTGGGAAAAAAAATTCCACAAAAACAAAGTTGGCCTTCCGATCTCCGTCCGCATGGAGAGCAACCATCCTGAAGATCTCGGTACCAGCCGCCACCTTCCCCTCACCGAAGGCGTGGATGAGCCTCCTCCAGTGACCATCATCAACGCCCTCGCCAGCCGAATAGATCGGCTACAGTCCTTTGTGGAGGCGCTCGTCCGCGTCCAAGCGGCCGGGCCTGGGCCCCAGATCGCCACTCCACCGCCTCCAGAAAGCTCTGCCCCCGTCGGGACGGCTGACCACCAGCAGGTTACGACTCCTGGCCACAGATCTCTCGGGCCGGTACTCCGTGAGGCCCGCTGGGCGCCCCACGGCTCCACACCAAGGTCCGCCGCCAGAACGCCTCGCCTCGAGCCTCCTCACGGCCCTTATCCCCCTGAGGAGATGTCGGTCACCTCGTCTGTCCACAGGCATAGTCGACACCACTTCCCTCGGTGGGGCCGCACAGAAGGGGTTCACCTCGGCGGCTCGAGAGCCACCTCGCCCAGGGATCTGAGGCACCTCATCGAGAGGAACCGAGGCCGCTCCCAGATGCAGGTCACCCGCAGCAGGGGCCAGGGATCCCAAGGTGCCGATTCCTCGGGATACCACGGGCGACTCGACGCCCTCGAGAAAAAGATTGAGGGCATGCGCCCGGAGGCTCACCTCTCGAGCGACGGGGCTAAATACGCCTCCGACTCGCTCACAAAGCCGTCCACCGATAAATTGCTCACCGTCCACGTCTCCCGCGCAACAAGCCCCCAAAGGTCTCTCTGTTCGACGAGAAAAATCGACCCGAAGGACCATTTGGACGCTTTCACCACGGGGATGAGCTTCCAGGACCACTCCGACGCCGCCCAGTGCAGGGCCTTCCCAGCCACCCTTATCCACGCAGGTCAGGACTGGATCCGAGGGCTTGAGCCCCGCTCAATCTCGACCTTCGACGAGCTGGATACCCAGTTCCTCGGTCACTTCGTAGAAACCGTCGGCAGAAGCGCACGGTCGACTACCTCTTCACGGTTAAGAGTGGGGACAAAGAGACGTTCAAAGCCTACATCACCCGCTTCTACAACGCCCTTCTCGAGGTCCCCGAGCACCGGGACAAGACCGTCATCATGGCGCTCAGATCTGGTCTGAGGCACAAGGAGTGGTTGCGCTCCTTTGCGTTGGCACAACCTAAGACCATGGCCGAGGTCAAGGCGTGGACCGAGCGTGAGGTTCAGCTGGTATCCAAGGTGAACGCAAACCTCCCCCGAGCAGAACGGTCCGACTTGAAGAAGAAGGCTCGGGAGGAGAGGCTGGAGCGCCAGCAGCCCTATCACCCGAAGTTCCAGGAGTATACCCTACTCAACGTCTCCCTCGTGGTATTGCTAGAGGAGGCCCAAAACGAGGGGTTCTTCAAGTTCCCTCCAATCCCGCGTCAGGCCGCGAAGCGAACCTGGGGCCCTTACTGCGCTTTCCACCGGACGCTGGGCCACGCCACGAAGGATTGTAAGCAACTCCGGGACTACATCTAGGAGCTCATCCGATCGGGGCACCTCGCCGCCTACTTAAGAGACAAACGGCATGCTGACCGTGAGCAGGAGCAGCATCCCCCGCCCGCCGAGCCGACCATCGGCCAGATCATGCTCGTTTCGGCAAATAACCCGTCCGACGCTCAGGGAGCCCCGTACCCGGTGCCGAGCACGGAGACCAACAAGCCCCCGGGGAGCTCGGGCCACGCTAATAAGGTCATCTATTAGCATGTACTTTTCCTTTGGGGCAATGTAAACTCTTCCTAGGGTCTGTTGTTAATTTAATAAAGATCAATGGAACATTGCGGAAAAGAGGGAAAGATCTCATTTATTCAAAAAAGGTATTATAGGCTCTTCAGCCATACATACAAAAAGAAAAAGAAAATTACAACAGCGGGGGAAAGGGGTGCAGAGAGCACTGCTTATGATACTCGGCAAAGATCTCCACCAGCCGAGGCCTCGCGAGATCCAACCTCTCCCTTCGGTTCCCCCGCGTGCGCGTTGACCCCGAGCCTCAACTCGTAGCACTCGCAGACGAGCGCTTCCGAGTGAGCCAGCCGGTTCGCGGAGATCAGGCCGAAGCGCCACAGGGACCGCAGCTTGCCCACGGCCTCGTCATAGAGCTACTCGAACAGGGGGTTGTAAAGCCCCGGCGATTCCCTCCGGATGGAGTACATCAGTAGCTGCAGCAGGGAGGAGCGTCGGGGGAGCAGCCGGCCGAAATGGTCCTCGATGCTCCCATAGACCAACTGCACCGTGTCGTCGGTGCAGTTCTGGTCGTAAAGGTACACGTCTTCGAAGTAGATGATGTCGGGGATGGTAAATAGGAAGTCTTGCATTTTTGATGACCTGTTTATGAAGGATGGAAGGACCAGTACTCCTTCAGCCTTATATAGCCCACTGCGCCCCAACGGAGCTCAACAGTCGCCCGCTTTCACCCAAAAAGTCGCTGTCAGGCGGCGGTCATCAAGCCTTCTCTGGTGGAATCGAAACGACGCGCCCTTAGCGCTTTCCTCCCCCCACATTCATTGCACATGCTACGCGCACAGTCGCCGCGACCGTTCCTGTTCCCCATGCCTACAGCTGGATGGTCGGGCTAAACTTCATGAAGAATTAGCCAAAGCAGCTACCCTGCTCGGTTATACCTGGCCGGTAGCTTCCCTACTCGCAACACCAGGATTCAAAGCCCTCACCAAGAGGCAACCTAGCAGCTACCCTGCTCGGTCATCCCTGGCAGGTAGCTTCCCTACCGCAACGCCAGGTATCAGAAGCAGTCAAGCTCAACCATCGCTCGGCTATCCCTGGCGGGTAGCTTCCCTACCGCAACGCCAGGGATCAGAAAGTCCTCCCAGAGGCAGTTGAGCCCAACCGTCGCTTGGCTATCCCTGGCGGGTAGCTTCCCTACCGCAACACCAGGGATCAGAAAGCCCTCCTAGAGGCAGTCGAGCCCGAGGATCCCTCGCTCGGCTATCCTTCAGGACAAAAGCCCTCGCCAAGAGGCACCGGGCAGTTACCCTGCCCGGCCAAGGGTCCTTGGTAGGCTTCTACAGCCTCTCCCGCGCCAAGGACCAAAGTCCTCCCAGAGGCAGTCAAGTCCTTGCTCGGCTATCCCCGGCTGGTAGCTTCCTACCATAACCGACAGGGATCAAAGTCCTCGCCAAGAGGCACTGGGCAGTAACCCTGCTTGGTCCCCATCCTGAAGGATCAAAGCCCTCGTAAGAGGCAACCGGGCAGCTATCCTGCTCGGTCATCTTCGGCTGGTAGCTCCCTACCCATGACGCCAGGGATCGAAGCCTTTGCAAGAGGCGTCCGAGAGGCTACCCCGCTCGGTCATCCCACGCTGGTAGTTGCCTACCCACGGCGCCAGAGATCAAAGCCCTCGCCAAGAGACAACCGCGTAGCTTCACTACCCGGTCATCCCCACTCAGTTATCCCCGGCGGGTAGCTTCCCTACCGCAACGCCTGGGATCAGAAAGCCCTCCCAGAGGCAGTCGAGCCCGAGGATCCCTCACTCGGCTATCCTTCGGGACAAAAGCCCTTGCCAAGAGGCACCGGGCAGTAACCCTGCTCAGTCCCCGTCCTGAAGGATCGAAAGCCCTCGCCAAGAAGCAACCGCACAGCTTCACTGCTCGGTCATCCCAGGCTGGTAGTTGCCTACTTATGACGACCGCGCGGCTTCACTGCACGGTCTTCCTTAGCGGGCTTCTTACAGTCCCTCCAACGCTAAGGACCCGAAATCCTCCCAAAGCTAGTCGAGCCCGACCCTGGCTCGACCATCCCTGGCTGGTGGTCGATGCTCGCATGGCCAGAAGTCAAAAGATGACACCCCCCATGGGGCCACCGAGCAGCTTCCCACTCATGCTAGGCACGAATACGGCGAACAGCGCTCTGCCCGTCACCCGCAGAGGATCCGAGATCCCAGTGAGGGGCATCAAGTCTATCCGGGTCTAAACGATCCCCCCTCGACTTCGGGGCCCATGGGGATACCTCCTCGGCAGCGCTTGGCACGTTCGTCGGCAAGTGATCGAAATCAACTCGACGGATGATCGCTAGACAGATGGCCGACCTGACATGAAAACACAACGGTGCAAGCAGGGATATCTTATGAGCATTCACCACAAACAGATGATAGAGCGTGACTCGATGAAACCAAAGAAAAATTTTATTACTACCAAAGACAAAGGCTTTACAAAGGGTATTTTTTAGGATCCCGGGCCTTACAAAATTCCAAAAACAAAGAAATAAAAAGAGGTAGACGGGGGCTCTAGACCTCGGGGCCAGGTGCGACCTCGGGGTCCTCGACATCCACCACGTGACGCGTGGGGTCCTCGGCGGTTTTCTCGTCAGGAACCTCTTCCCCCTGTTCATCGGCGTCCGCGAGGGGGAATTCGGCCCGGAGATCTCCGTCGGCAAACTCCGGCATCCGGGCCTTAACGGCATCGAGGGCCTCGTGCCAGATGCGGGTCGTAGCCATGGTCAGGTCGTCATAAAAGTCCTTCGACTTCTTATATCTCTCCACCGCCTTCGCCGCCTTCAGGTCGACCGACTTGGCCGCCTCGGCCGCCGCCCCAAGCTCCTTCCGGAGGGTCTTCACCGTCCACTTCAGGTTGCCGGCAAGCACCTGAGCATCCCCGAGCTTAGCCTCGGCAGTCATGGAAGCCTCGCGGTACCGGGCTACCTCCCATTTCCCGACCTCCACCTCGCCTTCCAAGACGGCAACCCTTGCCGTCACCGCCTCTAGCTCCCGCCTGGAGCTCTCTTCCAGCGAGGCGAGCCGGCCCGCAGCCTCCAGCGCCGGGGCTACCACCTCGGCTTCCATACGCAAGGCGAGGGCAACGTGCTGGAGAACCTGGGAGATACGAAAGAGATCAGAAAGATGAAGGAGGCACCGAATCTCATAATGAACCAAACACTTACCTGCACGGACTCCTGGGCGATGGACGCCAGCTGAGCCCTGAAGGTCCCCCCGGGAACTCTACCCCCGGCCGAGGCCTCTATCTCATGCAGAAGGCTATCCACAACGGATAGCCCCGATGGCACCGCGAACCGGAAGCCCCCTTCCTCCACCATGATCGGCGAGGACCGGCCCCGGGAAGGTCTCTGGGAACTCCTCTTGAGCGGCTCTGAGGGAGAGACGATCTCCTCCTCCGAGACCGGGTCCTCCAGAACCAGGGCCTGCTTCCGGCCCGACACTCTGCTGGGACCCGGGGCAGGATCCACCCCCGAACGCTCGCGGGACACCGCCACCGGAGCAGTAGGAGCCGGGGTGGGCTTCGCGCGAGAAGAGCTGGCGCCCCCAGCCTTCATAACCTTCCTCGGCTGGCGCATGGAGGCTTTAAGCGGGTCGAAGTCCATGGATCCTGCACAAAACAAATACCCAACAAGTCAGCGACACGAGCAAAACACAAGCCAAAAAGCAAGCCTAACTTACCGACGAACTCAACGGGGCTGAGCCCGGCCCAACTCAGGACCCTCTCAGACAGCAGCACATCAGGTCGGGGGATGGGCTCCCACAACGCCACTCTCACTGCGGCGGGGTCATTGGACTGGTTCCCCGGCAAACATTTCTCCCTCGACCACTTGGTAGGCACGGGCCAGTCCTTTCCCTCGGGAGGGGAAACGAAGAAAAATTTCTTCTTCTAATCATGAATAGAAGAGGGCAAGGCTACGACCCCGGTCCCGGCAGCGCCCCCCGGTCGCTTTCTGAAAGAAAGATAGACCCATCTCGGGTCACCCGCTCGACCACCAGGGTGACTTTTGAAGACGAGAGAAGAATCGAGAAGGGAGAGACTGAAGGGAACCGCCTGTAACTTCAGGCAAATCAAGAACCCGAGGAGGATCCTCCACGAGTTCGGCACTGACTGGCCGGGGGCCAAACCGAAAAAATTCAGCGCTGCGATGACCTTGGGAGAGAAGGGCAGGCACATTCCGCCCCAAAAAGCTTCCAGGTACAAGGCGATCTCCGTGCCCCGTACTTGACTCGCCTTCTCTCCCTCCTTGGCCAGTCGAAGCTTGTAACACGAGGGGATGTGGAAGGGAGCCCGAGCATTGGCGAGCTCGTACTCATGCCTCAACCAACACGAGGTGCCGGGAGCCGCATCTGCCGCCTCCTCCCTGGGAGCTGCCCCCGCCGCACAATCCCGGGGAGAGGATCCGACCCCTACTCCCCGGGGGGACTCGGACAGAACTAAAGGGTCCCTAGAACCTACTCCTACAACTTCTACTGACTCTACAAAGGAAGACATCTAACCTTGAAAAAGGGAATCCTCGGGAACCGAAAGTGAAAAAAAGAAGACGAGTGCCGAGCAACCAGGACTTAGAAGAGGGAAATATGAAGGAGTAGGGGCCCAAGGACGGGCCCCACCCCTGTTTATTTCAGCAAGCGACCTCATCCAACGATGCCCGTCATCTCCCGCCAAAATGACTCCTCGCGTCCAGCGGCTCCGATCTCTCCACGTGTCGATCCTGCGCTGGACCGCATCCCATCAGGCGCCGCAGGCCTGCATACGTCGCGTCGGCCAATCGACGCTTGACACATGGACCGTCGCTTCAGTGGCAGAATGCACGAACCGACGCACCTTCCTTAAAAGCAGAGATCTCGCCCTGATTCGCTGACAGAAAAGACAACTGACAGTCTGAGGACTCGTCCCGACGAAGCCTTAGGAAGGAGCTCACCTCAGGAGGCCTGGCAGTCCACTCCTGACCAGACCCGCTAGCTGGTCGGGACAAGATTGAGGGGCTAATGATGATGCTCAATATTGGCGATGCGAGATCAGGACACGTGGCGGATGACATGTTCCAAGACCCAGAAGAAAGGGCCCACAGAGGCCAACCAGGCCACCCTGGTACCCGATCTGCAAGCGCAAGTTGGCCCTCCTTGGGCCCCCCTGCAAATTTGCCTCCTCGACCCCTCAGCTCGCCCCGAGCTGCCACAGGACCAAGACTCCTCAGCCCTCTTGCTCGGTTCCGAGCTCCCCAGCCGAGGCCGTCTTCCTCAGTCCTTCCGATTTACCAACTCCACAACTCACAGGAGTAACCGCCGCTCCGCAAATCTCGCCATGCGCAGATTCTCCGCCAGCAACGTCCCACGTTCCACGCCATCACGATCCCCATTAATGGGCGATCCGCTCTCTACGCGGACGTGACGTCGAGAGCGTAACTGCCGGCGAGATTCTCGCGCCTGCTGCTGCGTGCCTCCACCACTAGATAAACCCCTATCACAGAGGCATCAAGTAAGCCTTCTTGATTCCACTTAGCCGTTACTCTACTCGGATCTAGTACTAACTTGATCGTCGAAGGGTCCTCAGTGGTACCAAACCACCCCGGGACTTCTTTGCAGGTACTCGGCGCTAAACTCCTCAAATCACCAATCTCCTCAAAAACCATTGAGACCCACACGCAACAGAAGATCACCGCCGAAATCCACCGGGAGATCAACGAAAGACAACATCTGACGGAGACCCGAAAATGACCTCCATCACTTGTTTTAAAGATTTTAAATTTTATCAAATCGATGTTAAAAGTGATTTTTTAAATGGTTTTATTAAGGAAGAAGTTTTTGTCAAACAACCTCCTGATTTTGAAAATCCAAATCTTCCTGATCACATTTTTAAGCTTGATAAAACTTTATATGGTTTAAAACAAGCACCGCGGGTATGATATGATAGGTTAAGTTCATTTCTTATAAATAACGGATTTGCCAAAGGTAAGATTGACAAAACGCTATTTATAAAGAACTTGAATAACGATATTCTAATTGTCCAAATTTATATGGAAGATATTGTTTTTATTTCTACTAACGCTAAAATGAATGATGATTTTTCTAAGTTAATACAGAACGAGTTTGAAATGAGAATGATGGGGGAATTGAACTATTTCCTTGGGCTTCAAATCAAGCAATTAAAAGAAGGGATATTCATTAGTCAAGCAAAATACGCTAAAAAACCCGTCAAAAGGTTTGGATTGGAAAACACTGAAGAATGCAGCACACCAATGGCAACCACTACCAAGCTCAACAAAGATGAAAATGGTAAATCGGTAGATGTTAAAACATATAGAGATATGATCGGAAGTTTGTTATACATTACTGCAAGTAGACCCGATATTATGCACTCTGTATGTCTGTGCAAGATTTCAATCTAACCCTAAAGAAAGTCATTTGATTACTGTTAAGTTCATACTTAGTTATCTTAAGGGTACAAAAAACCTAAACTTATGGTATTCTAAAGATGGTTGCTTTGATCTAATAAGCTATTCAGATACAGATGCAGAAAGTCAAGTTGATAGACAAAGCATGAACGAGACATGTCAATTTTTAAGACATTGCCTAGTGTCGTGTTCATCTAAAAAGCAAAATCCTGTAACACTATCAACCGCTGAAGCGGAATATGTTGCAGCTGGAGCATGTTGCGCTCAGGTATTATTGATGAAAATACATTATTAGACTATAATCTAAAAATTGATCATATTACTATCATGTGTAACAATACAAGTACCGTCCACATGACTAAGAATGCCGATTAACACGGTAGAACTAAGCACATAAATATTCGATATCATTTTATTCGTGAGCATTTCTTATTCGACGATATTATTCTTGAATATATTTCTACTAAGTTTCAACTTGCTGACATTTTCACAAAGCCGTTTGATTTACAAAGATTTGAGTTTATTCGTCATGAGTTAAACATTTATGGCATTTAATTCTTTTTCATGACTGAAATTTTCTGTTTTAATTTATTTTTTGATGATTTTTTTGGTGTTTCTAGAAAACTGTTATTTCTAAAAACGGTCAGGTGACCGGTCGACCGACCAATTTTTTACTCGTATCTGGATTTCATTTTTCCAAAACGGTCGACTGAACGGTCGACTTATCAATCAACCGCACGGGCTCGGGCTTCTATAATTGGGACTTCTAGATCTAAATTCATATCTTTAAAATCTTTGTTTCTTAAAATTTCTTTCCTTAGAAAAATATCACCAAATTTCTTCACAATATTCTCGAATCTCTTTAAATCTCTTTGCATATTTTCTAGATTTTGGATTTCAAAGTTAGTATTTTGAGTTTCTTGTTTCTTTTGTGGTTTCTCCCTCATCTTTCCAAACCTTCAAGCCCATCCATGGCACCAAGAGAAAAAGTTGCCACATCCAACAAGAAGAAGAAGCAAATCGATTTTGATGATGATCTCTTCCAATCTAAGCAACCACAAGAAGATTTTCTTACAGAATTCCATGAGAAACCTATTCGATGTGGCGGGTATATCAAGTTCCATGATCTCGAACGATTTCCAAATACCGTCCACTGCTTTCGAAATCAACAATGGGTAAATTTGCTATCCCTAAAAGTTCTCACATACATTCTCTTGGTTAAGTATTTCTAGGCAAATCTAAATGTTGAGGAAGATGGCACTTTAACTAGTTATGTTTGTAGAAAAGAATGAGCTTCACCCTACTATTGTTAGCGAAATTCTCGGAGTGCCTTAAGGAAGATTGAACCCATATGGAGTATCATTAACTGAGTTTCTTTTTGATAAATATGGGTCTAATATTAAGCGTGCTAGAGATATGATCTATGCTGTAGACGATCATCATGATAGTGACAAAGTTAATACTTTTTGCAATGATGGGCGAGTTATAGCAAAGGTAGTAATTCGTAATGTGTTTCCTAAGAAGGGGGAAAAGATGCGGCTCGGAATGATGCTAAAACAATTACTTTCATGATTTTAGATTCTATTCCCGTAAACTTGCCGGAATTATTCATCTCCACTATTATAAATACCTATCAAATGAAGAATAAGGTTTTAGTTTATGCATGTGCTTTAACTGAGATCTTCAAGTATTTTGGCATTGAGGTGGAAAAATATAAACCGCTAATCGAAGGCGATTTTAATACGGCAACTTTGTCGTTGATGGGTCTCCAAGAGACTGCACGGAAACGTCGACAACGCGATAGCCCACGTTTTTCGTCTCCTCCTCCTCCACAAAACCCAAGACAAGCTCCTCCTCCCTCTTCATACTTCGATGGGTCGGTGCAATTTTGGGAAAAGCTGTACGAACGATTCACTAGCCTCAATCTTGCAAATAACGAACGCCATCAGCAACTTGCCGAATAATACCATACCTTGGATGAGAAATATCAGCGAATTATGGAAGAAGTTCTTGAGAATCGTAGAAGGATGGAAGAATATTTCCATGGTGGAAGTGGCAATGGTGGCTATTAGTTGGTTTTTGGGTTGGTTGATTCTCTTGGTGGTTATGATGGGTAATCTTTTCTATGTTGTTTTTATGTTTTTTTGGACTTTCGTATGCGTTTGGATTTGTTAAACTCTATTTCTCTGATCGTTGATCAATTTTAACTATGACTTGTTAAACTATAGTTTATGCATATTATTAGTTGTTTTTTTTAACTACCATCATTGTTTCATATTATTGGTTGTTGGTTTTTTTTAACTATGATTATTGTTTTTATGAATATATGTGCAACATTATTTTTTTGGTACCTCTTTTTGATTATAACAAAAGAGGGGGAGATAGAGACTTATTGATTCAGGGGGAGACATGGACATATGATCAAGGAGACAATATACTCATGGTTTAAGGGAGAGAGCACTTCTTCGATAAAGGGAGAGTATATTTTTTGGTAACAAAATCTTATCACAATAACTATCTCATTTCTTGTATCAATGATTATAGTTTTGTTATCATCAAAAAGGAGGAGATTGTTGACCCCAAAAATCTTCACTTGTTATTAGTTTTGATAATTAGCAAATCTATAATGTGATCACATTACAAATTGTGATAATATTTTTAGCTCATATTATTAATGATTTATATTTGTGAGCTAACCCTATATTGTGTACAAATATAAGTTTATACATTTCAGATATGCACAATATACAATAGGAGATGGCAACTCAACAAGCTTGAATATGCTACAAACACTTCGTACCAAATGAAAAAAAGAAGCTTGAAGAATTGAAGACTCAAGATTTAAAGTGTTTGTAATTTTGGTTAAGTTTTGAGTAAAAAATAGATATAACTTGTAAAACTCTTTCGATTTTGCAAATATAAAAGTTAAGGGCCTAATATGCAAAATATTCTTCTAAAATAATATGATACTTTATTTTTTAGGACGATAGAGTTTTAACTTATGATTTCTATAATTATGTTTGAAAATAAAACACTTTGTTGCATTCTACTAGTATTTCATAATGTAAAATCCTCATGCACAAAGTAATTTTAAATGATATGTTTTACAAGATTATTTCTAAGTTTTTTCTTATCATGTCTGTTGTGTTTTCTGGAAAATATCTCATATGATTTTGTTATATTATTTTTCCCCCATAAAGTTTAGAAAATTAATTTCAAATTATTTCCATGAAAGTTTTGATTGAAAGGTTTCATGCGACATTCTTTTTTTAATTAAATACACTGTTGGAAGTGTTTTTAAATTCAAATTTATGATTGGATTCTTTTTGATTGAGCGAATTCAAATATTTTCCTTATTAATATAAATGACTGAATATTTGATTCCATGGATTTATGATTTTATGATTGAGAGATTTATAGATTTTTACTTTTAGGAATTATTTTTTTCAAATCTCTAAGATGATTTATTCTCAAATCATTTCCTTATTTTATCTTAATTTTTTTGAGAAAATCAAGATTGCTAAAATCTATCATTTTTGTGCTGATATGTTTTGAGCGGATGACTGCCAGTCGACCGGTCACTCGACCGCCTGCACATTGTGTTTTTATTTGAATATCCAGAGACGACTGAACGGTCGACCGTTCAAGAAGTCGGCTGACCGGTCCACTCGACCGTGCAAAGTCTGAATGTATTTTTTTCTGCAGTTTTTCTTTTGGTATGTTTTGTATGATTACTATCTTTGCCCAAATATTTCCATATACATTTAAATTTGATTTACAACAGCTAGTTTTTTATATATGGATATTAAAAATATTTAAACACAAAAGATATCAAATTTCTAATATAAAAGAAGATGAGATTTTCATGTTTTATCATCAACTTTCTCACTAAGTTTCTCACTTGAAAACTCTTTCATTCAGTTTCTCAAATATTTACACTTAAATCAAAGCTCTTAACTTGAAGTATTTTCTCAATCAATGAGTTCTAATGTACAATCCATCTCTCTTTTTGTACTTCTTTAATGGTAAATTCAACATCTACTTGTGAGGTTGGGTTGTGAGCTTGAATCTCGGGCATAAAAATTCAAGAAAAGCTAAAGACCGTTTGTACTCTGTCCAAGTATGATCTCTATCCGCATAAAGAGATCGGTTTTAGTAAAGAAAATCTTCACGACGGTGAGATAGTCGTGGGGGACAGGACCAGGCAAAATTGCAGAACGTGGATACATTCTCTGTGTTTGTCCTTTTGTCTCCTCATACCTTGTACTTAATTTTTATTGGCTTTGCGATAATTTCATTTATCTTTCTCTGTGTTTGAAATATTGTTTAGTGTGAACGCGTTTTTGTTAGAACTGCTTGTGTGAGGTTTTAAATTTTAATTTATTACCTTCACCTTATTCATCCCCCTCTAAGGTGATTTTCATACAACTCAAGATAATATATGATATTAAATGAATAAATAATACATGACTATATATATATATATATATATATATATATATATATATATATATATATATATATATATGCGCATTCGATATACATGAAATATTATATGTGACATATACACATGTAGTGTATATGTATGGGCAAAAGATTACAAAAGCCCAACATGTATTAAGATATAATTAATTAGTTTGTTTAAATTATTAAATGAATTAATTAGTTACGAGGATTTAAATTAGAAAAACTATATGTCTATATATAGCCTTCTAAAGTGTAGAAAACCATAACCCAAATTTTCTTCCCCCTCTTTGATAGTTTTGGCCCTCTCTTTCTTCTTGGCCGAAATTATTTTGGTAGAAATAAAATTAAAATTGTTTTAATTTATCTTCTTTAGTGCTTCTCTTTAATTAATTAGATTAACTAACTAATTAATTAGAGCTCATAAATCTAGAAGATTTGTGTGAAGGTAAGCAAAGAGATTATCAAAGTGTAATCTAGTCGTTTTGACTGGAATAGGAATCGCTAGCATAGCAAACGAAACACATATCCGATTTTGCGCAAAACGTATAATTCCCTTTAAATAAATTAAGTGTTAATTGATTTTCTTATTAATTAACGTGGTTTATAAACCCTAATTGGTGTTGATGTAAAAAAATTAATTTTGCCTTCTGCTATGTTTACACCAATTTAACCGATATTAACTCCATCTAATCAAGAACCATCCATCCATTTTCTTTTTAATCCAACGAATGAGATTGGTTGTCGCATTATCTCATATAAATATCGTGTCTCGCCGTTATCTCATATAAATATTGTGTCTCGCTGGATCATTATATATATATATATATATATATATATATATTATGGAGGAAAGATGCCCTAGGAAGATTTTTACGTTAGGTGGCGGTAAAAATTACATCCTCCACCATTTTATTCGACGATCGACACATTCCAGCATGATATTCATTCTCTGATTTGTCGATACACCAAATTTCATATGATTACAACACCATTTCACCGTTAATTTAGTGGGTTCAAAATCAACGGTTTACCGACAATAGAATGTTTTACATTGCTAAATCAACGGCGAATGGTGTTGAAATTATATGAAATTTGGTGTATCGACAAATTAGAGAATAAATATCAAGTTGGAAGATGTCAATCGTCGAATAAAATGGCGGAGGGCGTACTTTTTGCCGCCACCTAACATAAAACACCTCCTAGAGCATCTTTCCTCCATTATTCTATACACACACAGTACGGATCCGTTAGGGTGGGTTAGCGTTTTTAAAAACACGAACCCGAATGATGCCTATTGGATCTTGTGTTTTTAATCAATGGTTAAAATTAATCCAGCTTAATAAATCGTTAATAAATGGAAGGTCTACTACTTAATTTTAGAAGAAAAAATTCAAGAGAAATATCAAATCCTTCAGTATTACCTACACAATATTTAGAAGTTTCACAGAGTACAATATTTACTTTTCATTTATTAACGATTTATTAAGCTGGATTAATTTTAACCGTTGATTAAAAACACAAAATCCAACGGTTTTCATTCAGTTTCGTGTTTTTAAAAACGCGAACTCGCCCAAACGGATCTATATTATGTGTGTGTGTAAGAAAGATGCATATGGCGTCAAAAAAATACATCCTTCATGATTTTTTTTACGATCGGCTTCCATCATCTCCATCTATATCATCTAAGATGTAGATAGACCAAATTTCATGTGATTCTACCATTTTCGCCGTTAGTTTAGTGAATGCAAAATTAACGGTTTACCGACAAAAGAATATTTTACATTGATAATTTAACGGTGAAAAGCGGTAGAATCATATGAAGTTTGGTGTATGCACATCTTAGATGATAAAAATGATAATGATGTGTGCCAATTGTCGAATAAAATATTGGAGGATATAGATTTTTGAAGTCACCTAAAGAAAAAGCCTCTTAGGACCTTTTTTCTTCATTATATATATATATATATATATATATATATATATATATATATATATTTGAGAATAATAGAGGAACGGTGCCATACGAGGAAATTTCCTCTTATGGCGTCGAAAAAGCACACCCTCCATGATTTTTTTCGACGATCGGCATCTATCATCATCATCATCTTTATCATGTAAGATGTGGATACACCTAATTTCATGCGATTCCATCACTTTTCACCGTTAATTTAGTCGGTGCAAAATTAACTGTTTACCGACAATAGAACTTTTTACACAGTTAATTCAACGGTGAAAAAGTGGTGGAATCACATGAAATTTGATGTATCCACATATTAAATGATAAAAATGATGATGATGGGTTCTGATCGAATAAAATGGTGGAGGGTGTAGTTTTTTCACCCCACTTGACGAAAATCCCTCCTTTGGCCTCTTTTCTACATTATTCTCTCTCTCTCTCTCTATATATATATATATGTGTGTGTGTGTGTGTGTGGAGGGTGTAGTTTTTTCATCCCACTTGACGAAAATCCCTCCTATGGCCTATTTTCTACATTTCTCTCTCTCTCTCTCTGTATATATATATATATAGAGAGAGAGAGAGAGAGAGACAGAGTAATGAAGTAAAGATGCCATAGGAGGGAATTTCCTCCTATGGCGTCGAAAATATATATCCTCGCTTATTTTTTCCGCCGATTGGCATCCACCATCTTCATCGTTATCATCTAAGATGTGGGTGCACCAAATTTCATGTGATTCTACAACCTTTTCACCGTTGATTTAGCAATGTAAAATGTTCTATTGTCGGTAAACCGTTAATTTTGAACCCACTAAATGAACGGTGAAAAGGTTGTAGAATCACATGAAATTTGGTGTATCCATATTTTAGATGATAACGATGAAGATGGTGAGTGCCGATCGTCGGAAAAAAATGAGGGAGGGTGTATTTTTTTAACGCCACAGGAGGGCTCTTTCCTCCATTAACCTCATATATATATATATATATAGAGAGAGAGAGAGAGAGAGAGAGAATAATGGAGAAAAGAGGCCATAGGAGGAAATTTCCTCCTATGGTGTGGAAAAAATACAACCTCGACCAATTTTTTCGACGATCGGCCCCTATCATCTTCATCGTTATCATCTAAGATGTGGGTACACCAAATTTCATGTGATTCTACAACTTTTTCGCCGTTGATTTAGCAATGTAAAAAATTCTATTGTCGGTAAACCGTTAATTTTGAACCCACTAAATCAACGGTGAAAAAGTTGTGGAATCACATGAAATTTGGTGTACGCACATCTTAGATGATAACGATGATGATGATGGGTGCCGATCGTCGGAAAAAATAGCGGAGGTTGTAATTTTTCCACGCCATAGGAGGAAATCCCCTCCTATGGCCTCTTTCCTCCATTAATCTCATATATCTATATCTATATCTATATATATATATATATATATATGGTCTCTACTTATTCCCAAATTTCAAACAATGTCGATCCGGCCCATGTCAGTTTCTTCTTACTCTGAACATGCCCTTTAATTTTAATTAAGTTCCGGTTCGGCCTATATCTGTTTATAGGCTTATTGTTCCATTGCAAGTCCACCCATGTCTGCAAATAGATTGCTTTTTTGTTTCCAAAAATTGCCCTTCATTTTATCTCACATTGTAGGCCGGCCTCTACTATGTATGTTAGAAAATTCTTTTGTGCCCAGGCCTAATATGCCAAGCCATGTGAGAGAAAGAAAGAGAACAACGAGTTTTAAGAAGTTGCCCAAAGGATGCTTGGAAACTTTCATAATTTTCTTTCTCCTGCCCGAATGCATTACTTCGCTTATATCGGATAATATATCTTATTATCATCTTATGTAGAACAGGCTTGTTGTCTTGAATATTGCCCTTCAATTTAACTTGCATCAATGAAGTTTATTGGCATATAAAACTCTAGGGTAAATTGTCTAAAAGTCCCCGGCCTGCTCAGGAGGTGTCTAAAAACCTCTGACATTTTCAAAATCGTTAAGAAAGGCCTACTGTTCAAAATCTTTATGAAAAACTCCTAGGCCACATTTCATTTAGGGTTTTATTCACTCCAACCGTTTAGATATTACTGACAACTTTTTAGATATTGCATGCAACTAATATAAAGGGGTTTTGAATTGGGCCTATGGTTTTTTAACGAGAACAAAAGGCCCAGGGTTTTTTACACAAGTTTGAAGTGGGCCAAGGCTTTTTGACAATTTACCCAAAAATCTATAATAAACAGGATGAATTTTTAATGTTTTCAAGACCATGAGTTTTGTGAAATGTCCAGTGAACCGAAATTCCAAACTTAGTACAGGGTTGAGAGAATATGCTAATATGTCTCCCTCATGATAGAAGGCCCTGTGGGCTAAAATCCGGTTTTAGTTCAGCGGTATTTTTAATTTAAATAAATCTATATTTTAATATGCACCAGGTGGACATCAATCCTGGGTTGTTCTGATATCATGTCAAATGTCTCTTTCACCTAACCAAAATTTTAAAGTTATGACAAGGGCCGTAGGAATATATTTTATACTCTAACAAGTTTGGTATCTTGAGAATAAATCACTAACTTTAAATGATATTTATTTAATATCAATGGGAGTCCACACTTTACCGGGCTTTAAATCCATCATAATTCATCCAAGAGATAAATTGATGGGACCCACAACACCTAGATACTAGTGCCAGAGAAGTGGAACTATGATTTTTATCTCTTGGATGGGCTGTGGTGGATTTCAAACCCGGTAGGTTAAGCATTTTTCTTTACCTTATTACACATCTTTTCCTGTTCCCTTGGTTTCTTTGTACTATTTTTTTTGTCTTTTGCATACTTATTAAAAAGAGTAAACATCATGAAATCTAAAAAATCATAAATGAGAATCCTAACTCAACCCTATGTTCCTCTCTATCCATGGAAAAATTTGGAATTTTATATATAAATTGCATTGATTTTAGAAGCATGATATACATGCTTCTTGATATAATAAATAAACTAGTAATTTGAGAAAACCAGAAGAGGAAGGAAAAAACTCAAGGAAAAAACTCTTTAAAAGAAACGGGAAAGTACTTTTCTACTGAAGACTCTGAGGCACTAATCTAATGTACTGAAAATTCATTACACTGTGATTGTAATTTACTAAATTTATGTATTGCACTTTACACTCTTTATACCATCTATTTGAAATTGCTAAATGTTTATGACATTTAGCGAGTCTTGGTGATTTGTTTATGAAAGAATCTCCATTGCCGTGTCATTTACCATATAGGTTCCTTAAATAAGACATTATTTATCAAAATGTATTCACGATTCCAAAAGTTTCATCTGCAATGTAGCCTAAACGAGTTGGGATTCTCAGCTATTATTTTTATTGTTACGTGGATTTGAACCTTTCATCACAAATCAAAAATTCACCCGAAACACCGGACCATCTGTTTTAACCAGTTTTAACCGTCCAATTTTACTAATAGCACCCTTGCTATTAGCTTAGATCCTTTTCAAATAACTTTGCCTATAAAAGGTTAATTACTTATGTTTCTGTCATGTCATGCTTCTTATGCAAGGGACTCCATGAACATAAAGCCTTGCATGGGCTTTCCTATTGTCTTTCTTTTTCATGGTTTGGACTCAATCATCATGAGATCCAAAAATGTAAAAATCTAGTGACACCTCTAAAGGCAAATGAAACTATGAAAGTAGCAAGCTCAAACCCTTTTGTGATGATCAATGATCAAATTTGTCCAAGTCATTTATACAAAAAATTAAAAAGTTAGGGCAACACAAAACATTATACCCCACATATGTCTTGTTATGCCTCAAAGTGAACCAAGGCAGCATGATGCAATTGGGGAAACAAGCTTATGTTACCTCACATGATGCAATCCATTTTGTCTACCTCATCATTTTACAATGATCATTGCGTGAAAAATACGGGCTTGATTTTCTTAACAATTTTTTCATCTTCTGTTTTATCTCTAATACTTTGTTGAGTGAGTCAAAAAAGTTTGGGAACCAATCCCTTTGAAACTTCCCCTATCTACTTTTTTTTTTATTAAAAAAAAAGTATTAATACATTATTTCTTATTATAAAGTTAGAGTTGTACCTAGCTTAGGTATGAATAAATGCGCTGACTAAGAAAAACGAAAAAAAAAATCTAATGGTTTGCTTAGCATCTTCTTGCTCCAGATGAAGCTGCAGGTGCATTGAAAGAAGGGACTGTTTGAGCCAATTAACCATCCGAGAGTATATATATAAATGTTATATGATGTACTAAAGAGGGGTTTGTACAATTAATCCATCCCATAACAACATATGAAAATTTGAAATTCTAAATACGAAAGCATTGCTGTATTTCAAGTGTCCCATTGGAATTTTGGGATCCCTACCACTATTACCCATGTCATGATGAATCCAAATCTCTACCCTTATGGTAGAGTACTTACATGTATCCTTACACATCTAATACAATTCTCAAAATATTTATTCAATATTAATATAATTTTATAGTTACACTAATAGTAATTGGTTAACCGAGTCATATATATTTATAAGTGTTATAATATCCCTAGAAATCATATTATTAGATCATGCATTGTGATGTGCCAGTTGCATAGAGACATGATCTAATCTAGTGATTTCTTAAATGAGTATTTAGCCTAAAACTAGTATGGAATACCTAGCTTTATAACAGGTTATCGTGCATGACACCGACATATTAGATGTGGTGATTGTATAATGTTTTTCGTCACATATTGAGATGAATGCGCCACTTGTCAGGCGTATACAGATTCCCTCTATTTAGGGTAGGCGGGGGTTTATTGATTGCAGTGATTCTTATCTCCGGCAGCCGCGGACAAGACCGGCGTTAATTACCCTTCGCTTTGAAGCGAGAAAACCTTCGATTAACTGGTCGTACGAATCATGCGCACTTATTTTGTGAAGTGTGCATATGTGTTAAAAAACGATTTTAGGCCTTTTTCAACATATCGGGGCTTCATAGAGTTTACAAGGATCCCGCTGCCTGGTTAGCGGGTTTGGAGTCAAGGGGGCTAGTAGCCTCCTTGCGAGGCTCGAGGCAGCGTCCCGAAACAAAAAAATTTCTGGGGTGTGAATGTATGAGGGAGAGAGTGTGGAGGAAAGCGGATATCTCCTTGGAGATGCCCGCGCGCGGGTATCTCACGGGGGTGCTCGCCGTGAGTATCTTGTCACGTCCCGCTTCCTAAAGTACTGAAGTAGTGACTTGGCATGGTTCTCAACCTAATTGTATCAAGAATGGTCTAACTCGATACCGTTACGTTAAGCGTAAAAATAATATGCAGGCAATGTAAAAAAAACAAATAAATTAAAAAAAATATTTATTCTCATTAATTAAAACGTTTATTACACCACAAGGGCATCAAAATAAAACTTATTGTTTATACCATCAAGGAAAAGCAAGCCCTAAATAGATGGGCAACTAGAAAAGGAAAAAGAACTATTCCTAGTAGTAAGTCATTAAATTCACATAGTTCTTGCTCTCCGCCGAAAGACACGACCGGGACGTTGGGATGTCCGGCCTGAACTTCGAGGGCAGATACTATTTGGTGCTATCCGTCCACCTCTTCGAAGATGCCAAGTTTATTTATGACACCGTGTATCGGAGGTTTAGACGGATGCGGTCGATATAGTAGAATTCTTCAGATTCCCCCTCGTTAAGGGGTTTTTGATTGTGGGGACGCTCTTCCCCGCAGGCGCAAGCCCCTGCAGTTAATTACGCTACCATATCGCGGTAACCACTTTCTCCTTCTCCAGATGGTCACTTCATGTCGTGGGTATTTGTTTTGTTTTTGGTTGCCCGTGGATTGCATACGGAGACTAATTTATGTTGTCGCCCGTAGGGCGTGGATTAGTCCAAATCCGTATTTTCTTAGATTTAGGTTTGGGGTTGGGTTTAAGGATGCGTTAGCCTCATTTGAGACTAAGATCAACTTAAATGTTTTTTAAGGATACGTTAGTTTAATTTTAGACTAAGATCAACTTAATGGGATCGTTTAGATCCAACAAAAGAGCATTCGGGCTCTATTGTTTAGTTTAGGGACATTTCGGTCAATTACCAATTTAAGGACATGGTGGTCCAGTTTAAAGACATCATAGTCTATAAAGGTTAAGGACATCATAGTCCATGGGTTTAAGGACCCCACAGTCCGAGGTTAAGGACATCATAGTCTATGGGCTTAAGGACCCCACAGTCTGTAGTTTAAAGATGTCATAGTCTATAAAGTTTAAGGACATCATTGTCCATGAGTTTAAGGACCCCACAGTCCGAGATTAAGGACATCATAGTCCATGGGTTTAAGGACCCCACAGTCCAGTTTAAAGACGTTATAGTCTATGGAATGTATGGTTGTCGGGACCCGTCACCTCTCTGAAGACGTTGAAGGATTATAACGACAATATCAAAGGAGTGAAGAGATGTACCCTTAAACCAATGTTGATTGGGAAATCTGTAGTCCAATTTGGGACTAAGATTAATTAATTAGATTATGAGCACATGGGCTCAGTTAAATCTGAATTAGGGGTTTATGGCCAGCTTGGGCTCGGCCCACTCAGTTAAAATGTTAAACATTTGACAATGCTGAGTATTGTTTTGAATTCTGACAATATTTTTGTTTTTTATTGAATGCTGAGCATTCATCATAGCTCTAGAGCTTTATTTTAAAGAACAGTTTATGTTTTATCAGCGCATATGTGAGAAACACGTGGCGCGCTTGGCGATGGCGCCGGTTAATGAGCGCAGTGCGCTACTTTAAATTTGGAGTGCTAAGGCTATGCAGCGCTTTGTGCTAAATGTGGAGCGCTGAGGCGCTTCGGTTAAGTAGCGCACACGTGAGGAGCACGTGGCGCGCTTGGCGCTGAGTGCCAGTCAATGAGCGCAATGCGCTATATTTGGAGCGCTAAGGCTCTTTAAAATTAAGTGCGCCAAGGTTCTGCAGCGCTTTGCGCTAGATGTGGAGTGCTGAAGCTCTTTTAAATTAAGAGCGCCAGAGCTTTTCTTTTATGCAACTTAGATCAGTTTGCGTCCTGAGAATTAAATTCTCTTTTTATAAGAGATTTTGTCTCAAGGTTCTAAGAACAAATTTCTTATTTTATAAGAGATGTTTCAATCTCTTATTTTGGTGAAAGGCTTTGCCTTTATGGATCTGTGATCCTAAGAGAATTGAATTATTCTCCCCCCTTTTATAATGAGATATTCATGATCTCTGAAAGATAATTTGTCTTATAGATCTATGATCTGTGAGAAGAATTATATTCTTCTTCTTATTATTTTTTTCATGATGAGATCCTTTGATCTCTTTGTGAAAGACCTTGGTCTTATAGATCTATGATCTTAAAGAAAGAAGTGAATTCTTCTTTTTATATGAGACGATTTCGTCTTTCTGTTCTTTTACCTTGAAGAAAAGTTGTTCATCTGCCGAGAGCTTGGTTCTTCTTTCTGAGATTTCTCAAAGTTTATAGGGGGTTCCTCTATATCCGACTTCAAGTCTTGGGGCCTTTATATAGGGTGAGCGGATTTATTCAATCAGTTAAGGAGATCTTTTCTCCAATTGATTTGGGGATTTCCTTACCGTTGGATCTTTGATCCAAGGGCTTCTGATTTACAGAAGGCAATCTTCTTGTTTTTAACAAGATTGAGAAATCTTTCCATACAGAATTTATTCCGTATTTTGGTGATTTTTAATCACCTTTGGATCATTGATCCAACGGTGCTCTGATTTACAGAGCACAATCTTTTTGTTTGGAAAGATTTTGAGGAATCTCTTCTTAACAGAATTTTATTCTGATTAATTGATGATTTATTATCTCGCTAGCGCACCCGTGCTTTGCATGTGGTGCGCTGCTTAGAGTGCAGCGCACTTAGTGCTAGCGCACCCGTGCTTTGCACGTGGTGCGCTGCTTAGAGTGCAGCGCACTTAGCGCAAGCGCTCACGTGCTTTGCACGTGGTGCGCTGTTTAGAGTGAAGCACTCTTAGCGCTAGCGCTCATGTGCTTTGCACGTGAGCGCTGCCTCAGAGTCTTTGACTCTCTAAGCGCTGGCGCTGCTATGAGGCGCTGCTTCATTTCAAAATTTGAAATTTTGAACAGAGCTTTGCTCTGATTGGGGGAAACAAATGCCCCCCCACCGTTGCGCTTACGTGACCCACACGTGAATGCAGCGTTGGCAACATCTCTGCCCTTAGATCAACTCAGAAATTAAAATGGCTCTCAGCGCCTATAAATAGGACCCTTGGCCCTTAAGATAATTTCTGTTCATCTTCCTTCTTTCTGAGAAATTTTATTCTCCTTCAGAGCATAGCTCTTCATCTTAAGAATTTTCTTAAGGACAGAACCTTGTCAGAATTTAGGTAAAGATTAAATATTTTAAAGGATTATTTAAGAATTTAGGGTTTCACCCATTAACAGAGCTTTGCTCTTCATAGATCTTTGATATAAAGAAAACCCTTTTAGGGTTTTATTAACAGAGCTTTGCTCTCTTGGAATCATAGATCTAAAGAGATCTTTCTTGGGGTTTCTTAACCCATTAACAGAGCTTTGCTCTTCTCAAATTATATAGATTTGTTAATGAAAAACTCTTAGAGATTGTTCATAGATCTTGAAGATCTCAGAATTTTTACATTGTAAAAGCTTTTCTTTTTAGGGTTTCTTGATGGAATGTTTCATCTTCCTTACAGAGTATTGCTCTTTAGAATTTTTGGGGGGAATTTTATTCCCCTTATAATTGATTTTGACAAGTATCACTCTTGTCCGCAGAGCGTTGCTCTCGAAGAGTTTAGCTCCTTGATTTGAGAAGTCTCTTATTAAATGAGAATCCTTTTTAGGATCTCCCCTTAACTGCACAAATTCGAATTTGTTGGGTGTTTTAATCGGTACTTGTTTTCTTCATGCGGATATCAAGAGTTGTCCGAATCCCCGTGTTTTGATCAGTCTGTCCGCTAACTCCCGCCGATTTTCTTTTTCAGACGTTATGGACGCTCATATGTATGATCTCGCCAAAATTATTTCTTACGGAGATATTCGCGCAGTCGGCCGTTCTCAAAACCAGGAATTCACAAACGCCCAGTGTGCTGAAATTATGGGTCACTTTGATGCATACAATGGTCGCCTGCTTTCTCGTCGTTCCTCTCTCTTGAAGCTTATTGTGGGAGCGATCTGGGGGGCACTTCCTCTATTCTATGCTGGCATGCCGCTTAAGGTATTGGACGACGCCGAAGAGAAGGTGCACTCGGTGTATTTGATGGGCTTAATCTCAAAGAAAAGGCGAGACAACCTTGTTGATATCCTGCATCAAGCTTTCCAGCAGGCGATACTTGCTGCCTATCGTAGGGTGGAGAACATCAGTGGGGATCCTGACTCTTGTGATCGTGAGAGGATGCACACGAATATGGTCCGAGAGGCCCGAAAATTTTTGGATGGCCTCACTTTTGAATTTCTCAATCCATATCCTGGATTTGATGTCTTGCCTTTGTAAACATTTTAATGGCGTTTTTGTTTACCGCTTTCATCAATGTAAGAATTTTCTGAAGTATGAATGGCAAGCTTTTCCATTTCCATGTGTTTATCTTATGCTTTAAACCTTTTCGCTCATGCATGAATGGGTGCGCTTTGAATGCTTAACTGAATGCGAATCAAATGTTCTCGTAACTGTCGCTTTCCTCTCTTCGCTGTGTCGTTTCCATGCGATTTTAGCAAGTGTGGCCTATAGATAGTAACTGAAGGTCCATTTTGGACTCTTTGCAGGGCAACGATGGCTTAGGAAACAGGGTTAGGATCTGTTGCCTAAGACTTTCCAACTTTATGAGCCGTGAGGGTCTCACAAAGGCTTTTCTCCCTACGAGTCATGAGGATTCCTAAGTGCGTTTTCTCTTGAGAATCGTAATGATCCCACAAGAGAATTTTCTTTATGCATAGGGACACTAATTTCCCCGCAAGTTGAGCTGAATTGAGAGATTCTCGCAAAGACACTGATTTCTTTGCGGGTCGAAACGAATCGAAAAGTTCTCGCCAAGGACGCTGATTTCCCTGAATCGAGATAAGAAGCGATGGCTTAGAAAACATGTTCAGATCTGCCGCCTAAGACTTTTCAACTTTATGAGCCGTAAGGGTCTCATAAAGACTTTTCTCCCTACGAGTCGAGAAGATCTCGCAGGTATGGTTTCTCCTTAGGAATCGTGAGGCTTCCTAAGTGCGTTTTCTCTTGAGAGTCGTAAGGATCTCACAAGAGAATTTTCTCCTTACAAGTCGACAGGACTCGTAAGTGATCGTTTCCTTTCTTGTCGGAGAGTGTGGCCTGTAGAAAATCTACCTTGACCTTTCTGCGAGAAAATGATGGCTTGGGAGACAGGGTTAGGATTTGTCACCTAAGACTTTTCAACTTTATGAGCCGTGAGGGTCTCGTAAAGAATTTTCTCCTTACAGGTCGAGAGGATCCCGTAGGTGTATTTTCTCCTTAGGTATCGTGAGGATTCCTAAGTGTGTTTTCTCTTGAGAGTCGTAAGGATGTCACAAGAGAGTTTTTCTCCTTACAAGTCGAGAAGACTCATAAGTGTCCGATGAGTTGTCCTGCTTCCGGGTCAAAGCATTGCTTTGACGGGGAAGTTGAGGGTTGACTTTATCCGCATATCACGGAGTCAGAGATTGACCTTATCCGCATTTCATGGGGTCAGGGGTTGACTTTATCCGCATTTCACGGAGTCAGAGGGTTGACCTTATCCGCATTTCACGGAGTCAGGATTTGCTCTGGGCGTTTCCCACGGGGTCAGGATTGACATTAGCCGTGTTCTACAAGACCAGGAGGTGCTCTGGGCGTTTCCCACGTGTCAGGATTGACATTAGCCGTGTTCTACGGGACCAGGATTTGCTCTGGGCGCTTCCCACGGGGTCAGGATTGACATTAGCCGTGTTCCACGAGACCAGGATATGCTCTGGACGCTTCTCACGGGGTCAGGATTGACATTAGCCGTGTTCTACGGGACCAGGATTTGCTCTGGGCGTTTCCCACGGGGTCAGGATTGAAATTAGCCGTGTTCTACGGGACCGGGATTTGCTCTGGGCGTTTCCCATGGGGTCAGGATTGACATTAGCCGTGTTCTTCGGGACCAGGATTTGCTTTGGGCATTTCCCACGGGGTCAGGATTGACATTAGTCGTGTTCTTCGGGACCAGGATTTGCTCTGGGCGCTTCCCATGGGGTCAGGATTGACATTAACCGTGTTCCATGGGACCAGGATGTGCTCTGGGCGCTTCCCACGGGGTCAGGATTGACATTACCCGTGTTCCACAGGACCAGGATTTGCTCTGGGTGCTTCCCATGGGTCAGAATTGACATTAGCCGTGTTCCACGGGACCAGGAGGGGTTGACTCTCGGTTGTCTTTGCATCGTCGAGTCATGGAACTGGGAACTTTGCCGCGGCTCCGATTTGCTGATGTTGCGTCTGTTGTAATGAGACGAATGTTGAGATGATCTCCAGGCTGTTGTGAACCGTCGAGATTTGGCTTCTTTTTCTGATGGAGCCTGGTGGGAAGGTATGATTCCCTCTTTGTTTGTGCCCCTGGATTGTATACAGGGATCGATGTGATCTCACCTGTAGGGCAAAAAGTTTCATTTTATATATTTTTCTTTCCGCGATACTCTATCATTTCAGCTTTTATATCCCGAAAGTCGCGATTGACCAATCATTTCGGCTATTTTTCACGGTGCTCAATCATTTCGGCTATTTGTTTTATTTACTCGCTGCTTTTTATTGCGAGTTGCCCAACCATTTCGGCTATTTTTCATGCATAAATTTTTACTTGCTGATTTTGTTGCAAGTTGTGCCCAATCATTTCGGCTATTTCGTATGCATTTGTGGCTCGCCGACTTTTCGCTGCGAGTTTGGGATTTGATACCGATTTAGGCATCAGTATCGCTACAATTGGGATATTGCCAGGAGCGAATCATCATTTGCCTTTATCGATGTCGAACAAAGGTGGCTTAGTAAACAGGGTTAGGATCATGTTTACTAAGGCTTTTGACTTCATGAGCTGTAAGGGTCTCATAAAAGTATTTCTCCCTACGAGTCGTGATGATCTCATAGGTGCGTTTTCTCCTTAAGAATCGTAAGGAGTCTTAAGTGTATGGTCTCTTATAAGTCGTAAGGATCTTATAAGAGTGCTTTCTCCTTATAAGTCGAGAGGACTTACAAGTGTCTTTTGCCATATGAGCATATCCCCAGTCTCTGGTGGGACTTTGTTAGGGAAATGTTTATTTGCGCCCGTGGATTGTATATAAGGGTCAATATTGAACCGCTTGTAGGGCAACATTGGAGATTGTGATAGCTTAAGAACATGTTCAGATCTCTGTAGCTTAAGGCTTTTGAATCCTATGAGCCATGAGGGTCTCAAAGGGGAATTCTCCTTACGGGTCATGAGGATCTCGTAAGTGTAATTTCTCCTTAGGAATTATGGGGATCCCTAAGTGTGTTGCTCCCTTGTGAGTCGTAAGGATCTCACGCAGGTATTTTCTCTTCACAAGATCGAGATGACATTGCAAGTGTCTTTTAACGAGATTGCGCCCTTTCGGGTTTTCACAAAACTCGCCGGTAGCCTTGCTGTTTTTACTCACGGAGCCCTTTCGGGTTTTCATCCGTGCCCATTTCGCTTATGGACGTACCATTTTTTTTGTCAGCATTGGGATGTAGCGGTTAGTAGTAGTTTATAGACGTCTCAGTCAACAGCCAGTTTTAGGATATAGTGGTCCATCGTTAGTTTAGGGACGTTTCGGTCCGTCGTTAGTTTTAGGACATTTCGGTCCGTTGTTAGTTTAAGGACGTTTCGATCCGTTTGCCGGCTACTACTTATAGAGTTTGGGCTTAGGAAGATAGTGAGCGGACATAGGCGTCGTCATCTATCGTTGACTTAGGCCGTGACTCGTCAGGCGTAGTATTTTTTCAGGAAGCGACCATTTATTGGCCTGAAAGGTCTTTCACCATGCATGTCCATGAGTAGATAGGCTCCACCTTGGTAAACTTTGTCTATGATGTACGGGCCTTCATAGTTCGGTTCGAATTTCCCCTGCTTGGCACGATTGGGGATCATGGGTCTCTTGACCACTAGCACGAGTTCGCCTTGGCAGAATGTTCTCGGCCTAGTCAATCTCTCATAAAAGCATGTCATCTTTGCTTTGTAAGCCTCCAGGTTTTGTTGCGCCATGAGCCGGGTTTCATCAAGGGCGTCGAGCTCCTCAAGCCGAAGGTGAGCATTCTCTTCGTCCGTTAGCTCGTAATGAACTGCCACTCGTAGAGAGGGTAACTCTATCTCGAGGGGGAGTACCGCTTCTGTGCCGAATACCAATGCATACGGCGTTGTGATTGTGGCCGTTTTGAACGTAGTTCGATACGCCCAGAGAGCTTCATGCAGTCTTTCGTGCGGGTCCTTCTTATTTTGAGACACCGTCTTTTTCACGATCTTCGTCAAGGTCTTGTTGAAAGCCTCAGCTAGACCGTTTGCTCGAGGATTATAGACCGAAGAGTATCTCTAGTCTATGTTATGCTGTTGTGCGAAGCTGCTGATCTTGTGGCTTCTATAGGCTGGCCCGTTATCAGAGATAATCCGTCGTGGAGTGCCGAACCGATAAATGACGTGTGTTTTGAAGAAATGGAGGATATTCTCCGTCTTCACTTCTCTTAGTGGTACTGCTTCTGCCTACTTGGAGAAGTAATCGGTCGTTGCCAGTATGAACCGATGTCCTCTGGACGATGCTGGTTCGATGAGGCCGATTATGTCAGTTCCCCACATTTCGAATGGCCAGCTTGCTACTGTTGGGTGTAGCGGATTTGGATGCTGATGGATAAAGTCCCCATGAATTTGGCACGAGTGGCACTGCTTCGTGTATTCTAGGCAGTCTTAGATCATCGTGGGCCAATAGTAGCCTATCCTTTTGATCTTCAGTTTCATTTTTGGCCCGGCTTGATGAGAACCACAGAGTCCATCGTGAGTTTCTTGGACGACTCTCTTTGCTTCTTCCGGACCCAGGCATCTTAGCCATAGAGAGTTGAATGATCTCTTGTACAGAGTATTATTGACGAAGGCAAAAGACAGAGCTTGTTTCATGAGCTGATGTCTTGAGGATGCATCTTCAGGCGTTCGACGGGATTTAAAGTAGTCTATAAAGACTTCTCTCCAATCCTTATCCTTTTCCTGATCTTTTATTTGTAGGGTCGCTTGCTCGGTCGCTCCTTTTTCTTCGGACGACTCTGGAGACATTTCTGCCGGTGCAAGAACTCGACGGCTTTGCACAACGATCCTCACATCATCGAGGTTCTCGTCAGCCAATTCTTTAGCGAGCTTGGCTAATGCATTCGCCTTGCTGTTTTCCGCACGCGGTATGTTTTCCAGGGCATAGGCAAGGATTTGAGTCAGCAGTTGTTTCACTCTCTCACCGTACTTCACCAACTCTGGTTTGCACGTTTGATAGTCGCCATTTACTTGACTAACGACCAGCTGGGAGTCTCCGTATATGAGGAGGTTTTCAATTCCCATGTCGACAGCGATCTCAAGACCTGCTATCAAAGCTTTATATTTGGCTTCATTATTCGTCTTCGGCTCTGTTAAGGAGAAGGCAAAGCGCATTATCCCTCCTTGTGGGGTCACGAAGATGAGGCCTACCCCTGATTTAATTATGGGGGTGCTTTGTTTGCGCTTCTTCATGGAAGACGCTCCATCGAAGTAGAGTTCCCACTTGGTATCATTCTCTCTTCTCTTCCCGTCGATCGTGTCAAACGCATGCTCGCCGGGCAATTCGCAGTTCAAGGGAGAGTCGGCAGGTATCGGATGCTCAACGAGGATGTCGGCGATGGCCTGGCCTTTCACTGCCTTGAGAGGACGATAAGTTATCAAGAATTCCATTAAGAGTAGGGCCATTTAGCGAGCCGTCCCGTTAATATGGCTTTTGACATCAAGTATTTGAGAGGATCCACCTTTGATATTAGGTGGACCTCATGTGCCAATACATAGTGTCTGAGCTTCGTTATCGTGAAGATCAACGCCAGGCAGTGTTTTTCGATGGGGGAGTAATTGCTTTCTGCCCCCAGGAGAACTCGACTCAAGTAGTAGAGGGCTCTCTCCTTCCCTCGGTCGTTCTCTTGTGACCATAACGCGCCTAAAGAACCTTCGAGGGCTGTTGTATACAGGACGAGAGGTTTTCCTTTAACGGGAGCGGCCAGTACTGGCGGATTCTGCAGGTATTGCTTGATTTCATCCAGTGCGCTTTGGCATTTGCGATTCCAGACGAACAGGGTTCCCTTCTTCATTAGGTGACTGTAAGGACGACACTTGTCTGAGAGATTGGCTATAAATCCCCGGATATACGCGAGTTTTCCTTGGAGAGACCGCAGTTGCTTGAGAGTCCTTAGCGGAGGCATTTCCATGATCGCCTTGATCTTCGACGGGTCTATCTCGATACCTCGGTATCGGACGACGAATCCTAGGAACTTGCCCGAGGAAACTCCGAACGCGCATTTGAGAGGGTTCATCTTCCAGTTGTATTTCCGAAGGCGCTGAAACACGATCTTCAGATGCTTTAAATGTTCCTCGTATGATTTGCTTTTAACTACGAGGTCGTCGATATAGCATTCGACGATTTCATGTATGAGGTCATCGAAAATATTCGTCATGGCCCTCTGATAGGTGGCACCGGCGTTCTTTAGACCGAAAGGCATCACCTTGTAGCAGAATATGCCCAAAGGGGTCCGGAAAGCGGTATGCTTCTAGTCCTCGGGATACATTTTTATCTGATTGTATCCTGATGAGCCGTCCATGAAGGAGAAAACTTCATGAGTGGACGTATTATCTATCATTAGCTCAGTGACCGGTACTAGAAAGTCGTCCTTCGGGCAAGCTTTGTTGAGATCCCGAAAGTCCACACATATGCGCATCGTCCCATTTTTGTTCATCACTGGGACGATGTTGGCAATCCAATCAGGGTATTGAACTTCTTGGATGAAACCGGAGTCGATTAGCTTCTTGACCTCGGCGTTGATTCTCATCTCAAGCTCGAGCCGCATTCTTCTCAGTGCTTGTATGATCGGCTTGACGTCCGGAGATATCGCCAATTTGTGCACAGCAATCTCCGGATCTAGTCCTGGCATCTCGGAATTGTAGGGTTCCTAGGCACACTCAAGAGGTTCCACAAGGCATCAACCATGCCAAAATCAAATTTTTCATCAAGTGCCGAGAAACCCTAATTGAGATCGTTAACTAGAGGATAGGCGAAACTAAAAACTAGCAAACAACTTTACTAATAAGTGAAAGGGATTACAACCTTTGTAGATCCGGTTCTCCACTTCTTTAGCTCCGTGTTGACGTCCCTCCGCTGCGATCATCGGGATCCCGGACTCTAGCGTTGGTTTCATCGGAGAAATGAGCGGGCTAGGTCGTTGACTTCGATGCCGAAGATGATCTACGTCGAGGCGACTCAAACTCAAGCTCCATCTTCACTAGGTCATGAAACTTATGAAGATAACACACTCTACCACATGGCAAGTTGTAGAGGATGAAGAAATAGGAAGTGGGTTCACTTTGGATTTGGATTTCTCACTTGATTTCATCACTTGAAATTTTTGAAGAAAGCTTTCTTCACTTCATGAAGAAGAAGAAGAAGGAAAATGAATTATTGAATTATCATCAAAATAAATCAAGTGAAGCCTATCATATAGCAACCATGGGTGAGTTAACACATGTAGAGAATAAACTAGGGTTTAGATTGATGGTTAGGTTAAAGCATAAAACAAAATGGTTAGACTTTTCAAAGATGCTTAAAAAGCTTCATGAAGCTTCAAGCATAAAACAAAGAAAACCACCATTTTATTTTAGCCCAAAATGAATTTCAAAAATATATATAAGTTAAAACCCTAACCATTAACCTAAACATGGTTTAAAGCATACACACACCCAAGTTTGCATGTATCATCAAACATGATACAATCTAGTGCACAAACATATATCACATATACAACTTATGCACATCAAGTGAGAAAATCAATCTTAAGTGAACAAATAATAGTTAATGTAAAGTAATATATCAAATATATAATTATATATTAAATCATTAAATCAACACTTAATTTAATGATTCGGTCATACTGCATATAACCGACTAATATCAAGTGTATCAATATATCGAATCAACACTTGATTCGGTAACCCAGCTATATCTCATATAACCGTCCAATGATACATATCGTGAGAATAGAATACAGTATCACATACTGGTATTATTCTCGGTCCCGCACATATCTCATATGCGCTCCTATTTCGTTTCGCTTGAGCCAGGAAACCCCTGTGTAGGACTCTAAAGACTCGTCAATACGCCGGCAGTAGGTGATGATCATATCAAACACCCACAAGCCGCAAGCGGTCTGCTAAACGTAACGGCCACCCGGGTATTGAGCGATCAGAAGATCAATGAGCAAGCCTGCTCACACTCCTGTGAATCCAACCAGTAACACTTACCACACAGTCCGGTCTGTTCGTCTGATATGTCGCATATCTCGTCTAGGGGTGGTAAACGTCAGACCCCAATAGCTTGATAAGTCATGCCGATGTAAGGTCCATAACAAGCATGAAACTACTGATAACACTTACCAGTAAATTAGTGCAACCCAGGCCAGGGATTTCCAGTTATGGCCAGTCGAGCATAGCGCAACATCAACCCCCAATACCGGGAGAGACGAATCCCATCCTATCGCTCATTGCCTCCATGTGAATCGGGACTGTACCCAAAAACCACCTGTTTGCATGACTCAGTAGAGACGTGGTAGGGTGGAAATCAAAGCACAGTGGGATACACACAAGACTTTATGACGATCTCGGGTCAACAGACTAAGCTGTACCAGTGTCACCTGAGAACTGCCATCTGACGTGAGGTATAATACCATCTGGGAGTTCTCGGCGAGTCCGTTCAGTGTACCCAGTCACCACTGAGCACCCGCATACCATCTCTGATGTCAAACACCAATGGATATGGGATTATCCATCGCCCATCACATGGGTCGAGAAGATATGCGTTAGTCTACTCTGGAATATCGATGCCCCGTCTCGATATTCCTACCACTAGGAACATTGAAGGATGTACTCATTGACTACCCAGGTCCCACTAGTATGATCTACATCATAGGCCTGGAAGTCGAGTACACATCCTAAGGGCTTTATCAACATGTAATAGAGAGACAACAAATATACATGTTAAGATAAAGAGCAACCAGATAGCATACTATCATGTCGAGCAAGAAAGTCATACCTATATATGTCCCAGCATCCACTACAATATACATCCTGTGTACAGTAATGGCCTCTAGAGCATACATATAACTAACAATCTCCCACTTGCACTAGAGCCATCTGTAGCAGTGGTTGCAGTATCTAATACTCAACCATCCCATAAAAGTCTCTCTTTGGGAAAAGGCCTTTGTAAGTGGATCCGCCGTGTTGTCCTCTGGATTTACTCTCCTAACCTCGATCACCCTGGAGATCAACTATCTCCATGATCAGGTGATGCTGCCTCAGAATATGTCTGGGTCACTGATCGGAACAGAGTTCCTGGTCCAAAGCCACACTTCCATTGTCACACAATGGTAGGAACCTAGTTCATCTCATGAACCAATATATACCCAAACTGCCTCTTTGGTAGTATCTTTGATAGCGATGTCACCAGCCTTTATCGTCTAGTTTGCCACGGTATCTAACTTGGAACTCTTCCAACATATCGTCCCTACACCGAGGGTAAAAACAATGCCTGCGACTGACATTCATTCATCGTTATCACCCTGGAACCTTTCCAGTGATTCTCCCTAGGATCAACTGATACCATCTCACTACAACTAGTGAGAATCCTAACATCCATTTAGATCTATCTTATAGATCCAAAACCCAGGATTTAGGAGGTATCACCTTTATCCTATTTGGAGAATCCTTGTGATAAGAGGAGATTGACCGAGCGTAGCATAGGAAACTTTTTTCCTATCAAGAGTATGTTGTCCACGTACAATACGAGGATGACCACCTAACTCTCTACTACCTTTTTGTATATATAAGGTTCATCTACCATTTTGATGAAGTCAAACTCTTTGACTATCGCATCAAAACAGACGTTCCAACTCCGCGATGCTTACTTTAATCTGTAAAGCAACTTGCACACGTTTTCGCTGCTCCCACTGTCTACGAAACCCTCTGGCTGTGTACTTATAGACATTCTCTTCTAAATCTATATTTAGAAAAGCAGTCATGACACCCAACCACCAGATATCGTAGACATGGTATGTAGCAATGACAAGTAGGGTCCGGATGGACTTAAGCATAGGCATTGGAAAAATGTTTTATCATTATCCACGCCTGGTCGATGACTAAAACCTTTAACAAGTCTAGCTTTGAAAGTCTCAACTTTTCCATCTACACCAAGTAATCTTCTCAAGATATACTTGCTCCTGATGGGGATTTAACCCTTCAGATATAGCAACCAAAGTCCATACTTTGTTGGTGTACATGGATTCCATCTCAGATGGCTAAGCATCCAGCCATTCTTACAGAGTCTTCACTCTTGATGGCCTGCTCGAAACTAGTTAGGCCATCATCTCATGATGCAATCCTCGCTCTCACTGTCATCGAGAAACCGAAGTATCTCTCAGGCGGATGAGGAACCCTGCTAGATCGGCGGAGAGGCTGAGGTTCGTCGGAGACTATTGAATTCTTTGGTTCTATCAAATCATCAGCTGTAGTTTGTATAGCTGGAACTTTTTCAGTTCTACAGAACTAACCTTGCCTCGATCTTGTCTGGATTTTGCTTTTGACATAGGCCGGACAATCCCAAATCTTAATTTACTTAAGAGATAGGCTCTTCCCATACCATATCTCATATGGAGTGGTAGACAGTGATCTGATTCGAACCTAATTCAATAGGTATGCAGCTTCTTAAGTGCATAACCCCCAAAAGGAAACAGGTAACTCAGTAGTACTCATCATAAAGCGCACCATATCTAATATGGTGCGATATCTCCGCCCCGATACACCATTGTGCTGTGGTATATTCAGAGGAGTAACACCGAGAGAGAATCTCATTCTCCTTTAGAATAGTCCAGGAATTCTATGCACAAGTATTCTCCTCCCTGATCTCATCATAGGACATAATACTTATACCCGGTTTTTGGTTCTCTACTTCTAACTTATATTCTGTGAATATCTCAAAAGCTTCGGACTTATGTTTCAACATGAACATGTGACTGAATCTTGAAAGATCATCAGAGAATGTAATGAAGTACTAAGAACCGGTCCTGGCATGTATAGACAGGGGACCTTACATACATCATCATGTATAAGTCCCAAGAGTTCACTAACTCTCCTCTGTTTCAAGTAAACAGAGCTATGGCCATCTTATCTTTGTGACATGACTGGCAAGTTTCACAAGATGTAAATTCAAACTAATTTAAATATGCATCTAAATGTAACTTTAGCTAGTCGGGTTACATTGATATGACCTAGTCTAAAATACCTCAAGAAGGATTCGTTCATTTCTAAACTCTTCCTCTTGTGTGTGTTCTGTATACTAGGAACTGTAGTTTGATTTAGAACGTTAATGCTTTTAGATAACGTGCCTGAACCGATCAACTTTTGAAATGTTCAAAACAATATTCAACAATACAAAATTATATCCTTTCTTTACTAATAAAGAGACTGATATGATTTTGTATATCAGGTTCGGTATCTAATAGCATTTGTTCAGAATCAATATATTGGTAATACAGGGTGACAGTGACCAACAGACTTGGCTGCAACACTTGCACCGTTTTCTGTCTCATGAAACTTATCACCCATTCTCAGTTCTCTACCTTTCTGTAGCCCATGTAACGGATTACATTTGCGGGATCCTGATCTGGTATCTAATATCTAGGACGTAGAGGACACTGAGAAACAGTTCTTTATAATGAACACACCCGAAGGAGATGCATCACATGCACTTTCTTCGTTTGGGCGGCATGGGAATTCTGGTTTTCCCCTATTTCCTGCTCTGTCTTATAACAATTATAAGTTGGAGCGGGACCAACGTTCCCCAGCTCAGTATAACAAGCGGGTTCGGTCAATACATCCATATTATTATCTTGATTACGGTGTGATATGGTCGCTACCTGGAGAGAGAGAGAAGAAAACACTCTGCGTGCGCTCTTGCAAGATTAGATTGGTTATTTATTTTATCTAATCAGGATGGCTCCCACTGTTTTTATCAAATCTTCCTTCAAACCCTAAAAGGAAAGACTAGCCGGGATTAATTACACTCTACAAGTTCGCCAATCTTTCAGCCAGGCCAGTGTCGGTACTTTGAGGGAGGTTCCCCGTGCTTTCGCACGGACCTAATTAAAATAAACCTCGTTTTCCCACGGGCGTAACCCCGTTGACACCTTTCTAGACACCTACTTGATCGACTAATTGTAAAGTGCAAAACTCTCCCAGGAGTAACAATTACTCACAGTGGGTATCGGGATCCAACTATCTTATAGAAGGTATGCAATCTCATTGCAAATTTCAACACTTGAAACTCCCGATAAAGGTTTTTACCCCTAGCACTTATGACTTTAACTATGGTCAACAAATCATAAGCACTAGTCAAGTTCTACCCGTCATTTCGTGATTAATTAGACCCACCCACATGACCCTTAACTAAGGTCAACAAAGTCACGCGACTGTCCTAACTAATCGCATCATATGCGGTGTAGGAAGACTTCACTTAGCTACCATACACTGTGCTTTGACTATGGTCAACAAACACAACACGAATACTAAGTACTCTACTTTCTAAAACGACGGAGGGTTGCGGATGGTTTTTAAGAAAACCTTTAACGCTTTGAACTTGATCTCGCCGCGGAATCAAATGGTTTTTAAATGGAGTGTTTTTGAGGCTTTTCTAGTTTTGCTAAAGGGGTCACTCCCGGTGAAGGGATCGTCGGCCCTTTCCTCATCGAATAAGGTGCAGGATATATCATATGTACCGCTGTGCAAAGCAAAAACTTTAGAAGCAATCAAAAGACAAACTGAGGGTTGTAGCATCTGCTAATTATTGCTAAAGAGGTCACTCCCGGTGAAGGGATCGTCGGCTCTTTCCTCATCGAATAAGGTGCTGGATGTTCTACAAGGAACACCGCTATGCAAAGCAACACCTAGAGCTACCTAATTTTTGAAATTCGATTGCACAACATCTTTTAGGTTTATTTTCCTTCATTAATCTCATTAATGAATGTCCCATCATTTAAGTCCACCTAAACATCACAGATAAATACAACGTACGCTTATGCCATCCGCATTCGCCTCGATGTCCCGTCTGCACTGTTAGGTTAGGTAACTAACGGCAGAGCGGGGCAGGGCTAGCGCGGGTGTAAAACATAAGCAATGTCTATATAATATATCATATATACTATATACAGTATCAATCTGAACAAATCACATGATCACATCACAGATAACGCAGCAGAAAATATCATATGAAATATTGGATATACCAGGACGTCCGTGTTTTATTTTGAGCCTGTATAAAACACGGATTTCACGGTCGTGATGAATTGCCAACCCCACACCCCTAGACCCCTACGAGAGCGGCAAGCAACCCTACCAATTCTAGTGTTAGGAGACCCGGACTCAACTCCTCGAGATGGTCTCCCACTGGACCCTAGAACCCGGTTACTTGTGCTCCCCTCCTTGGGTCTATCCTAATACGGAAAAGTAAATAATATACAATGGTGACATCATCCTCAACCCGGAAGTTCCCCAATAAAAGAATATTACATACAAGTTTTTACATGAATGAAAATGAAAAACACCCATCTCACATAAAAACCCCCCGGCTATTCAAACACGACGATCCAATATAACATATCCAGCAACACATAACATCACATGTCATCAACGTAAGTAAATATGCCCATCCCAATTATCGTTGACATATACCAACGAAACCGGCGATATCACATATTACACTTACGGTCGCAGAAAAGAAAGTGTAAAACTACAACAGTTGGAATCCGCAACCTGCATAGACATCGCATGCCTAACCAAATGAATTCCTTAGACATCGCATGCCTAACAATTATAAACCCCGCATTTTAGTCTCATTATCGAAAACACTTTTCAATATCAAGTCGGGCAATTCAACAAGATTCCCGACATCCATGACGAATGCTCGTAGCAAACTTTAGTAGACGGCCGCACCCCCGGATGCCGTCTGTGAAGTTCACTAAGGCGGAACACCGCTGCCGCGAGCACCCGAACGGATGCTTTCGGCGACGGGGTTCTCCTACAGTCACTTGGTCGTGGCTATAGGGCGTGGCTGCCTATTAAGTTTACCCGGCGAGTATCCGTTTACACAACGTGATTGCGACGGACTTTTGATCACATCAAAATCCCGTGGCAACCGTTCAAGTGAGACTAAACTGCTAGATTTATAACATTCAAATCAGTTATATCATAACTATTTGTGGATTCCAAATATTGTATTACATTCCAGATAAATAGAAAATGTTAAACTTTCCGATCGAACAATCAAACACCCAAGTTTTCCCGTAACTGCTCAACACATGAAATAAGTTTAAAAACATTCACTTCATGCCACAGTACCAACGGTCCAGCCGTAGAAGGGTCAAGCCAACGCCTCACATGTGGCACGCCGTACTGCCCCAAACCCTAAGGTTCAAAGGGCAGTTCAAGACGGTCACATAATCGAGTTAAGGTTTGTTGTCTTCTAGAGGGTCCATCACGTTACTTGCACTACTTAGAATGTTCTTAAACTACGGGAAAAAATCCAACACATGGAAATTTTCTGGCAGGGGAAAAAGTGGGTATTTATATCCGGTCGAACTTTTTAACATGTTCTAAAATTACCCGGAAAAACAAAAATAAAGTTAAACAATCCGATCGAAACATCGAGTCCCCAAAACAACCCAGAAAACTCAGCTGTTGAGTAAAGATTAAAAATTCCCAGAAAACAGAGGAATTACAGACTGACATTACTGTGCAAAGCACGTGCCCAGAGTCACCTTTATGGCCGCGGAACCGCCGCTCAAGCCAGGGTGGGGCCGCGGTTCCACGGCGCATTGGTCGAGTTAGGGTCACGTGCTCCACAGTAATTCCTAGAAAACCCTGCTGAATTTTTTGGATATTTTTAATTCACAAAAATCTACAGTTTCAGAAAATGTACAGAGAAGGGTATAATTTAGGGTTTCGGGGTTCGATCGGGTTTCTAACTTCGTCTATAGATCGTCTAAAGCTCTAGCTAGGCTCTGATACCACTGTAGGGTTCCAAGGCACACTCAAGAGGTTCCACAAGGCATCAACCATGCAAAAATCAAAATTTTCATCAAGTGCCGAGAAACCCTAATTGAGATCGTTAACTAGAGGATAGGCGAAACTAAAAACTAGCAAACAACTTTACTAATAAGTGAAAGGGATTACAACCTTTGTAGATCCGGTTCTCCACTTCTTTAGCTCCGTGTTGACGTCCCTCCGCTGCGATCATCGGGATCCCGGACTCTAGCGTTGGTTTCATCGGAGAAATGAGCGGGCTGGGTCGTTGACTTCGATGCCGAAGATGATCTACGTCGAGGCGACTCAAGCTCAAGCTCCATCTTCACTAGGTCATGAAACTTGTGAAGATAACACACTCTACTACATGGCAAGTTGTAGAGGATTAAAAAATAGGAAGTGGGTTCACTTTGGATTTGTATTTCTCACTTGATTTCATCACTTGAAATTTTTGAAGAAAGCTTTCTTCACTTCATGAAGAAGAAGAAGAAGGAAAATGAATTATTGAATTATCATCAAAATAAATCAAGTGAAGCCTATCATATAGCAACCATGGGTGAGTTAACACATGTAGAGAATAAACTAGGGTTTAGGTTGATGGTTAGGTTAAAGCATAAAACAAAATGGTTAGACTTTTCAAAGATGCTTAAAAAGCTTCATGAAGCTTCAAGCATAAAACAAAGAAAACCACCATTTTATTTTAGCCCAAAATGAATTTCAAAAATAAATAAATAAGTTAAAACCCTAACCATTAACCTAAACATGGTTTAAAGCATACACACACCCAAGTTTGCATGTATCATCAAATATGATACAATCTAGTGCACAAACATATATCACATATACAACTTGTGCACATCAAGTGAGAAAATCAATTTTAAGTGAACAAATAATAGTTAATGTAAAGTAATATATCAAATATATAATTATACATTAAATTATTAAATCAACACTTGATTTAATGATCCGGTCATACTGCATATAACCGACTAATATCAAGTGTATCAATATATCGAATCAACACTTGATTCGGTAACCCAGCTATATCTCATATAACCGTCCAATGATACATATCACGAGAATAGAATACAGTATCACATACTGGTATTATTCTCGGTCCCGCACATATCTCATATGCGCTCCTATTTCGTTTCGCTTGAGCCAGGAAACCCCTGTGTAGGACTCTAAAGACTCGTCAATACGCCGGCAGTAGGTGATGATCATATCAAACACCCATAAGCCGCAAGCGGTCTGCTAAACGTAACGGCCACCCGGGTATTGAGCGATCAGAAGATCAACGAGCAAGCCTGCTCACACTCCTGTGAATCCAACCAGTAACACTTACCGCACAGTCCGGTCTGTTCGTCTGATATGTCGCATATCTCGCCTAGGGGTGGTAAACGTCAGACCCCAATAGCTTGATAAGTCATGCCGATGTAAGGTCCATAACAAGCATGGAACTACTGATAACACTTACCAGTAAATCAGTGCAACCCAGGCCAGGGATTTCCAGTTATGGCCAGTCGAGCATAGCGCAACATCAACCCCCAATACCGGGAGAGACGAATCCCATCCTATCGCTCATTGCCTCCATGTGAATCGGGACTGTACCCAAAAACCACCTGTTTGCATGACTCAGTAGAGCCGTGGTAGGGCGGAAATCAAAGCACATAGGGATACACACAAGACTTTATGACGATCTCGGGTCAACAGATTAAGCTGTACCAGTGTCACCTGAGAACTGCCATCTGACGTGAGGTATAATACCATCTGGGAGTTCTTGGCGAGTCCGTTCAGTGTACCTAGTCACCACTGAGCACCCGCATACCATCTCTGATGTCAAACACCAATGGATATGGGATCATCCATCGCCCATCACATTGGTCGAGAAGATATACGCTATTCTACTCTGGAATATCGATGCCCTGTCTCGATATTCCTACGACTAGGAACATTGAAGGATGTACTCATTGACTACCCAGGTCCCTCTAGTATGATCTACATCATAGTCCTGAAAGTCGAGTACACATCCTAAGGGCTTTATCAACATGTAATAGAGAGACAACAAGTATACATGTTAAGATAAAGAGCAACCAGATAGCATACTATCATGTCGAGCAAGAAAGTCATACCTATATATGTCTCAGCATCCACTACAATATACATCCTGTGTACAGTAATGGCCTCTAGGGCATACATATAACTAACAGGAATAGTTCCATGCGAAGCAATCTTTATACAGCATGATCACGTCTTTAAGCGTAGCCTCTTTTTCTTCAGACAACAGTTCACTGACGAACGTCGACCGTGGGTCGTTTGTCGTTCCTAAGTCAATTTTTCTGAGGTCATCTGCAGTAGTATGTATCCCATCTTCCAGCTTTTTTGGCGCCGGTGGAAATTCTGAGATCAACTCATCTTCATTGTTTTCGAAGCACCAAGAGAGGTCATCCATATTCTCGGGTTCTTCTTCTGACAGCGTTATCGCATGACAGGTACGAGATCGTTTCCAAGACCGATGTTGATCTGGTTCTACTCTCATCGCATCAGTAGCTTTTGATTCATGCTTCCGTGGTGGACTTACCTTCTAACTGTTGGATAGAGAGAATCTGCCGAGTTGATACTGGTCTTTAACCCAATTCTTGAAGGTGAAGCAGTCTTCGAGAGGATGTCCTGTTGCTCGGTGATAGGAGCAATAGTCTGGGTGAGAGACCTTGTCTGCTTGCTCAGGGTGCTTGGACTCCGGGAGTGTCATCATCTGATGTTTTATGACAAGATCGAATATCTTCTTTGTCTTGTCTTGGGAAAAAGAATATGCTCGACCCATCTTCTTTATAGGAGACGGATCCCGGCTGCTCGATTCTTGATCGCGTATCTTCTTAGATCCGCTTTGCCGCTGTCGAACGTTTTTTCCGTTCTTTAGTTTGTTTTTGCCTCTGCGCCGGGTCTTTTGTATGACAGGCTAGTGACGAAGAGCATTATCATTCTCCACGTCTTGCTAAAGGAGGCGCCGCGTCCTGGCTCTCTCATAAATGGCCATTTTACGGTTATGGTCATCCCGAACTTTCTGACCCACTTCCCTTATTAGCCTGTCCATCTGTTCTTCAAACGACGGACTTGACGTTTTCATGGCGAGACCTCATTTTGGTTCAGGGTTAGCGTCTTTTAACAGAACACCTCCTTCTTCGCCAAAGTCATGTATAACGTAGCAACCATGGAATCGTTCCCGTTTCTTGGATTGAACATATCCATGCCCGATCATTTCCATTCTCCCGTTGAGAAATTTTCGCTGAGTTCCAGGGACGTCCCAGATCCTGTTGTAGAACTGAGCTTGTCGATCAGTCTGTTTGAAGGGTACGCCTTGGTGCCTTAACAGCCTTTTTAATCCTTCTGTGTAGTATCTGGGCAGACGGATGGGCTGGAGCCTGTCAAGTGTAGAATCGGCACCATGCCAAATTTATTTCTCCACTTTGGTTTCCGTTGATCGATAAAAGAGGATCGCCTTTTCATCTCTTCGTCTGGGAGGGACGTAGAGTGTCTGTAGTTCTTGCACACTATAGGTACCAAGCGCGTCGAGCTCCTTGGAATGCTCTTGCGGAATCATGGAAATTTGCAAACTCCGATCATCACCAGCGAAGACTTGTATCGATGGTCGTACAGAAAATATGGCATTGGCATTATCTTCTGAGTCGCTGCCAAAGACCAGAATAGGGGTGGACGGTCACGGCTTGTTGCATTGGGGCGGCCCTGAATGAACTATTTCTTCCTCCTCCTCGGTATCACTCCCAAAGACCGGAATAGTAGTGATAGCTTTGTTTTTCGGTTTGTGACATCTTTCCGTGTCTTCGAAATCTGGTAAGAAGTATTTTGCATCTTCGTACTTTCGGACTTCATTCATGGAGAATAGGTTCAACTCCTCTGTCACGGTATATTCGAGACCATCCTTGAAATACTTCATACACTGATGTTGTATAGAAGGGATGATATTATACTCGTGTAACCAAGGCCTGCCGAGCAAAGCATTGTAACATGTCTTGGCATCAATGACGTGAAATTTAATGTCCGTGACGAGCAGCCCAAAGCGTAACGTCAGTATTACAGACCCGAATGTCCTTTATGATTGGGAGTCAAACCCGGAGATAGTGATCTTATCCCGAGCGAGGTGTTGAACGCTCATGCAGATTTCCTTCAATACTCTTACATTGAGGAGATTGACGGAGGACCCATTGTCAACCAGGATCTTGCCTATCTTAATATCATGACAGTATCCAGAGACATAAAGGGGATGGTTATGCTCGCACGTCCCGAGGAGGAGATCTTCATCGCCGAAGGTGATATCGGCTGTGTGCACTTCTTCCATCTCGTCCTTCATCTTTTCTTCAGCGAGGAAAGCTTGGAACTGCTCAGGCTCTTGTTGTGCCTTGATCAAAGAATCTCTCGCCTCTTTAGATAGCAGAAGGGCATCGAGAACGCTTAGTTGCGATGGTATCTTCCTCAGGTGCGCCAGAACGTTGTAATCCATCTTGTTTTTCTTAGGCGGGTCCTTGGCTGCAAGCTCTTCAACGACTCGATCATCGAGGGCAATATCCTCAGGGACTTTTTCCTTCCTTTTATCCTTTTTGTTTGATCCCTGTTTTGCGGGTCCGAGGTTTTTTTCAGGTAGCGTGCGATTGCGCAGCTGAATGTTCTCGCAGGTTTTCATTTCTTCTGTTTCAGAGATGGATTCTTTGAAGAGAGGGCCGAGGGCTATTTCTTCATCGGAATCACTTTCGAAAGTGAGAGCTTGCGATCCCCCGGAATTAACCACGTGACATTCACCGGCTGTTCTTTTATGCTCCTCTGTCGTGCTTCTCTGTTCCCGACGAGTTTTGCGTTTCATCCGATGAACGTGTTATCGGTGGGCAACATATCCCTGCCACCAGTTTTTAAAGGCCATGCCCTTTTCGGTAGGATGTATAATCTTCTGATGGTATAAGAAGAAGTTAGATGTACGTCCGCTTCATTAAGATGTATTTTGCCAGGAGAATTTCCTCTGAAAGAGGGCAACTTCATTCCCTTTGACAGGACTCTAGCGAATCGTTTCCTTGTCTTGAACCTGTTTTTATTTGCGGCGGATGTACTTTGATTTGTGGGAGTGTTTCAACCCTTTCGTCCAGTCGCCGGCGTTTGGCCTTTTCAAATATGGTCATTTCGCGCTCCCGATCAGCTTTGCTTTTCAGAAGAGCTTCGTTCAGGAATGCGTCAATCATTTCGTCTGATGGTCCTAGAAGTTTTGGCTTAAGATCTGCCCCCAGTTTCTCTGCATCCAGAGCTTCTTCACCGTTTATTAATGAGTGAGAGATCATGTGGCAGCTTGCCACATAACCTTCAGGTTTATCTGACGAGTCTTCTCCATTGTCATCCTCCCCGTCCTCAAGGACGTGGCTGAGAAACTCTTGAAGTGTGATCGGGGTTCGCGCCTTCTGGTTATATTCTTCCAGCGTGTCGATATGTTTTTGCAGGTCCGTGTGCTTGTCATCAGGCTTCACGGGCTTTTTGGTCTTCTTCTTTTTCTTCGAAGACTTTGACGGCTGGGTATAGGCGTTTCGATTATCGCTACCAATTTTTGGCATCGGACGCGGCTTGAGCATTTCTTCAATGATCTCGGGTTCTAGCTGATTTTTCCACCTGATCGCTGGGCATGCTTGGAGATCCTTCAACATTCTTTTCGTTTTGGTTGAAAGAGCGACCTCCAATGGAGCTTCTTCGATAAAAGAGCATGGTGCCCCCGGTGTATCTGCCTTTTTAAGAGCGTGCAGCTGGGGCGGGTTTACTTTCCAATTCTCAGACAGTGCGAATTTTTCCTGTTGGTATTGGTTCTCAATCCACCCTTTGAAGACGAAGCAACATTGATTGGATGTCCTATCGCTTGATGATAGGCAATAATTGGGATTATTAGCCTCACCGGATTGTAATGGGCGTTTTGGATCCGGCAAGTTGATGAGCCTGTTGCGCACTGCCAGCTCGAACAATCTTCTCGTTTTGTCCTGGGGAAATGAATAAGGGCGCTTCATTTTCTCATTAAAGAATCGCCGTCTCTCGTCTAGGCGATCAGTTAGTTTTGGGCCACCGGGCTGCTGTTGAGCATTGGCGATGAAGGTCGCTTTCCCTTTCCCTTTTTCATTCCGTGGCTCCGGCTTCGAAGAGGAAGGACTGTGGCCCATCTGGTCCATTTGGGCCAGCTTGTCAATCAAGGCCTGGAAAGTAGTTGGCTTGAAGAACATCATGAATTGAGATATGGTCGCCTGAGGGTCGAGAGTATCCACAAACATGCCTATCGCAGGCGCTTCTTCGATGCGCTTCGACCATAGATTCCGCCACCGTATCGCGTATTGCACCCATGTCTCTCCTGGCTTCACCCTGGCATTGATCAATGCTGTGATTGGGGTGCGTTCGCTAGCGCTCGCGAAACACTGGGTGAATAACAGCTCCATCTCTGCAAATATCTTGACAGAGTCATTTGGGAGTTCGGAATACCACTCGAATGCTGTCTCCGACAAGCTGCCAATGAATTGGCGAAGCAGTAACTTATCATCACCTCCGGTGTTGCCGTACAAGGCTTTGAATTGAGCGACGTGCTGATACGGATTTCCCGTCCCCTTATATACGCGGAATTTGGGGATCGTGTATCTCGGCGGGTACTTTATTTGGTCATACCAACCCGGATAGGGTCGTCCAGTTTGACAATTTGCCCAGCCGCTTCATTCGCCTGATGAACTCGTATCTGTTGAGCGATGTAATCATCCAGGGCGGCTTTTGAGATGGTCTCCTCTTTGGCTGCTGAACAAGCCGGAAGAGGGTTTGACGTCTCCGCTCGGTCGTTTTCAAGGATAATCGGAGGATCTTCAGCTGGAGGATCCGGCTGTAACATGATCCCGACCATGTCTTGGAATAAGAACGCCATTCGTTTTATGTTGGCAGCTTGTTCCGCTACCTCTTTGTTCTTCTTTTCGAGGATTCTGCGGAGGAACTCAGTATTAGTTTCTTGCTCTTGACGTTGCTCCGATGACGTTTCCGGGCTTTGTTTTGGCCCAGTGAGTGCAGCCATTTGCGTTAGCATTTCCTAAAGCTTCTGTTGTTGCTCCTGAGCCTTTGTTACGGATTACGTAAGCGGTCGATGACCTGTGGAGATACGGCTATCCTCTTTTCCGGATGCCATATAGACGGTATGTACCACCATGCCCCCAAACTTGGGGCGTTTGGGTTCAGTGGTCTTGCGGTTCGTCTCAGATACCGAGATTTTCTCCAGTTTTCTCTTCTTATGGGCGGTCGAAGTTGAGGGGGCCTTTGCAGTGGGCACCCAAATAGCTATCGCCTTCTGTGGCTTGACAAAGTGGTCCTCTTCTCGCCAAACCTTCATCTTTTCCTGTCGGCGGAGATAGTCTTGATCTATCACGGAGTCCTGGACCTGTCGCCAAACTTTATAAATTTTAGAGGACAGCCGCTGAGGGGGCTGCTCCAGCTTTGCCTTTGTAGAGTTCTCCATTGATAGAGGAGATCTTTTCAATACAGCAGTCGGAGAGTTTTTGCATACCCTCCTAAGTAGTTCAAAGCTGTTCCCAGTTGGAACAACAGTATCTCTTTCCCCGTTGGAGCTGGCGGAGTCAGTCTAGAGGGTGAATTTCCCCCTGATTTTCTCACCCGGCGCCAGTGGCGACGTCGAGCATGTCGTGCGGTCGGGATCACCTCTGCTGTTGGATGAGCTTCCTCTTGGCCCTTGCTTTGAGGAGCGACCGTTATTAGTGTTAGCCTGTCGAAGACTGACACCCGTTGAGAGGGGGTAGTCAGTCTTGCGAAGGCCGACTTTCGAACAGGGGAAACAGCCTTCATGACTTCACGTGGAGTAGGAGCTGAAACAGCCAGTCTTATGAAGACCGACTCCTTAGCAGGAGAAGCCGCCTTGGGGACTTCAGGAGTAGGAATGGCTATCCGTTTTGGGATAACCTCTTCAGAAATTATGGGCTTCTTCATGGGCTCCTCTGAGCTTCGGCCTAGTCAGTTGAAAACTAAGGAAGTGGAGTTGGGCGACCCCTTGAGAGGGGCCGCAGTAGTCGTAAGCCAATTAAAGACCGACTTCTTTGAAGCCTCCTATAATGGAATTGGGGCATTAAAGTTCATGGGTGGGATCATGGTCCCGAAGAACAGCCCAGTGGTGACTTGCGTCACCTGTTCCACCGGTATTGTGAAAAGGGAGGCCGCTTGGGGCCCGTAGGTTACTCCTCCAGATGGGGCAGAACGGGAGTTGTTGTTGCAGCTGGAACAGTTATAGGCCATTGATGTTCTTTTTTCTGCACGGGAGCAAAACCAAAACTTAGTACCTCGAACCCAAGGGCAACCATATAAAACCGCGATTCGTTTGCGAACACGACATACGAAGTGTGGAGTGGAAAGAGGAAAAGGTCCCACCGGGCGTACCAGAATCTGTTCTCCTCCGAATACAGAGACGGAACCGCATAGGACCCCACAGTCCAGTTTAAAGACGTCATAGTCTATGGAATGTATGATTGTCGGGACCCGTCACCTCTCTGAAGACGTTGAAGGATTACAACAACAAATATTAAAGGAGTGAAGAGATGTACCCTTGAACCAATGTTGATTGGGAAATATGTAGTCCAATTTGGGACTAAGATCAATTAATTAGATTATAAGCACATGGGCTCAGTTAAATCTAAATTATGGGTTTATGGCCAGCTTGGGCTCGACCCACTCAGTTAAAATGTTAAACATTTGACAATGCTGAGCATTGCTTTGAATTCTGACAATATTTTTGTCTTTTATTGAATGCTGAGCATTCATCATAGTTCTAGGGCTTTATTTTAAAGAACAGTTTATGTTCTATCAGCGCACACGTGAGAAACACATGGCGCGCTTGGTGCTGGCGCCAGTTAATGAGCGTAGTGCGCTACTTTAAATCTGAAGCGCTAAGGCTCTGCAGTGCTTTGCGCTAAATGTGGAGTGCTGAGGCGCTTCGGTTAAGTAGCGCACATGTGAGGAGCACGTGGCGCGCTTGGCGCTGAGCGCCAGTCAATGAGCGCAGTGCGCTATATTTGGTGCGCTAAGGCTCTTTAAAATTAAGAGCGTCAAGGCTCTGCAGCACTTTACGCTAGATATGGAGCGCTGAAGCTCTTTTAAATTAAGAGCGCCAGGGCTCTTCTTTTATATAACTTAGATCAGTTTGCGCCATGAGAATTAAATTCTCTTTTTATAAGAGACTTTGTCTCAAGGTTCTAAGAACAAAGTTCTTATTTTATAGGAGATGTTTCAATCTCTTATTTTGGTGAAAGGCTTTGCCTTTATGGATCTGTGATCCTAAGAGAATTGAATTATTCTCCCCCCTTTTATAATGAGATGTTCATGATCTCTGAAAGAAAATTTGTCTTATAAATCTATGATCTGTGAGAAGAATTATGTTCTTCTTGTTATTATTTTTTTTATGATGAGATCCTTTGATCTTTTTGTGAAAGACCTTGGTCTTATAGATCTATGATTTTAAAGAAAGAAGTGAATTCCTCTTTTTATATAAGACGATTTCGTCTTTTTGTTCTTTTACCTTGAAGAAAAGTTATTCTTCTACCGAGAGCTTGGTTCTTCTTTCTGAGATTTCTCAAAGTTTATGGGGGGGGGGGGTTCCTCTATATCTGACTTCAAGTCTTGGGGCCTTTATATAGGGTGAGCCGATTTGTTCAATCAGTTAAGGAGATCTTTTCTCCAATGATTTGGGGATTTCCTTACCGTTAGATTTTTGATCCAAGGGTTTCTGATTTACAGAAGGCAATCTTCTTGTTTTTAACAAGATTGGGAAATCTTTCCGTACAGAATTTATTCTGTATTTTGGTGATTTTTAATCACCTTTGGATCATTGATCCAACGGTGCTCTGATTTACAGAGCACAATCTTTTTGTTTGGAAAGATTTTGAGGAATCTCTCCTTAACAGAATTTTATTCTGATTAATTGATGATTTATTATCTTTATTGGATCTTTGATCTGACGGTGGGGAGCTTTTAGTTCTAGTGCTAGCGCACCCGTGCTTTGCACGTGGTGCGCTGCTTAGAGTGCAGCGCATTTAGCGCTAGCGTACCCGTGCTTTGCATGTGGTGCGCTGCTTAGAGTGCAGCGCACTTAGTGCTAGTACTTACGTGCTTTGCACGTGAGCGCTGCCTCAGAGTCTTTGACTCTCTAAGCGCTGGCGCTGCTATGAAGCGCTGCTTCATTTCAAAATTTGAAATTTTGAACAGAGATTTACTCTGATTGGGGGAAACAGTCCTCTTTCGTGGGTTCCACTACTTTGTCCTCATCACGTGCTTCGTACTCATCTAACGAACGTTTCAGGAAGAGATAGAAGGAAATGAAGTCTGTCAGCGAGTTGAACTCGGGTAGGATGTCTCATAAAGGAAGGTAGGTAAAGTAACACGTGTGTGTGATGCATGATATCATATGTGTGTAGTGGTAAATAATATCAGGTATCTACTAAGTATTATGAACGTATTAGTTTAGGAGGCAAGGGTACCGTCTCTCAGGATTATTTCGTTTGGGCCACAGAACAACAATTGGGAGAAAAATAGTGCTTGTTTCACTCTCCAAACCATGGTCAATAAATAGGGGAATCCGAGACCCGAAATACGACCTTGTCTAATCAAACTACCCAGCCCTAATCTTATTTAGTGATGTAGTAGTACGGGTTGGTGTTAGACCGTAATTCTTCCAAACATGGAATTTCAATAGTAATAAGCTCATCCGTATGTCGGAATCTTCTATATATAAGGTCACTTGTATATCGAGATCTTTATAATAAGATCACCCGTATATCGGGATCTTCATAGATAAGGTCACTCGTATATCAAGATCTTCATAGATAAGCTCACCTATATAGCGGGATCTTCAAAAGTTCTATACCTAGGTTCACTCGTCTAACCTTAACCGTACCAGTTAGCATGTCATATAGTATATCATGTTGGATATAGTGCCTTCAAGACAATTATTGTAATTGCATGAACGCGATTATGATAATTGAGAGAGGATCTATACAGGTCGAACAGTCTTACTCGAAATGATAGTATACTATCTGATTTGTCTTTATCATTGATATGTATACGTTTTATTTGTTATTATGTGTCGCTAATACATAATGATGAAGCCCGTATGATTCTTGCTTGTATTATGATGGCGATCATATACGTGAAAGCTGGGTAGTCTATAAGCACATTCTTAAATGCCCATAGTCAAGGAAATATCGAGACTAAGTATCGATATTCCGGAGTAGACTAGTGTATGCGTTTCTAAACCCCGACGAGGGGCGGTGGCCGGTCTCACAAGCTATTAGTGTTGTGCCACCTAAGATAGTATACAGGTGCTCACTGGAGGTGAGTATACCGGATGAACTCGTCGAGAACTTATAGATGGTATTATATTTATCGTTAGATAGAAGTTCTCTAGTGGCATGACTACATGTTAGTCTTTTGACCTGAGATCGTCATTTGTCTTGTGTGAGTTTCCACTTTACTTAGATTACTACCCTACCATGGCTTAAAGGAGTCATGCAAATAGATTTTAGTTGGGTATAGTCTCGAGCCGCATAGAGGCAGTGAGCGATTGTCAGGGATTTGTTTCTCCTAGTATTAGGAGTCGATGTCACGATGTGTTCGGTTGGCCATCACTCTAAATCCGTGGCCACGGTGAATGGGATTTACTGATAGGAGTTTAGTAGTTTCTCGGTTGGTGATGAGATTGACCCCAACACGACTTATTGGGTTATTAGGGGTCTGACGTTATCCACTCCCTAAACCCAGTATGTGATACTCTTAAACGAAGAGACCGGACTGCACGAAGACTGTCACATTCAGGCTTTGTAAGGTACGTACGGACTTGATTGTCGACCTCCCTTTCGGCATGTACCTAGATAGCTGTTACATACAATTAGTACCGTTGACGTGCTTGTGGTTATGGATTTATCCAGTAACTCATTGCCAGCGTATTGTCGAGTCTTTAGAGTCCCACACAGAGGGTTTTCCCAGTTCAGGCGATATGATGTAGATGATGTATATTGATACATACAGGGGTCTGATTAAATACGTGTACATGATATACGGATTTTAATCGGACGGTTGATAATACTAGCCAGCTTATGATAAAACCGGATTATTAAATAAAGTTTTGATTTAATAATTTTTATATATAATATATATATATATATATATATATATTCTAGTATCATGTTCACTATTCATTTTCTTTCTCTTGGCTATGTGTATTTTATACGGATATGTGTATATATATTTCGATTTGTATACCGGATTGCATTATGTATTTATACGGAATATTTCTAGAAAGAGAACATCTCATTATTTGATTTTCTTTTTAGAAAATCAATTTGGAAACGAGTTGGAGAGTGAGGTAGCTTTGGGTATAATTGTGGACATGTAGAGTGGGATGGACATCATTTGTTTATGCTAGAAAATGGTTATGATATTTTATTTTGATGTTAGAAAATGATCATGAAGCCATTCTCTCATTCCACCAACACTTAGCTTATTTTTTGTGATGGCTTCCTCTTCATCCCCCTCCCCCTCTCTCTCCTTCTTCATTTGCTCTCTTGAGCTTTATATTTGAGACAAAATGGTAGTGGGAAATTCTTACATCCCCACTTTCCATTTTTAGCAAGTTTGGAGTGTCGGTTGCTTCACTAGGTGAAATTGGAGCTTGGATCGGTTATCTTGGGTGGATCATTTTCGGTAATGGCGGTCGCCCTTCAAGCTTGTTCCCGATGAACTAAGAGGAGCTTGGAAGGGTTTTTCATGATTGGGTGGACACGCATCAAAGGTTGTAATCCCTAAACCTTGCATGCTTTTTTTTTTCTAGTTTAGTGTTCGGAACAATCGCTAGTGATTTGTTTCTAGTGCTCCCCGTAAATTTTTTGTTTTTTAATTCCGCATTGGCCACGGTAGTAGCGGTAAGGGCACTATGAACTTTCAATGATATCAAAACTAACCCAAACATTAGAATTAGGTTTAGACAATGCGATAATTTCGAAACCGAAAAATTTTCGTAGTTAATTCCAAGTATCCAAGTTTCTGTTGAGATTTTCAAACTCTTTTAAAAAAATTTTGAACAAGCACAGAAGGCTTTTCTTGATGTCGAAATTACCCAGAGCAAAAATGAGTGCAACCAGATAATGCAAAATCGCCAGAAACTCAATATTCCCCGCTATGGGCGATTTTTCATCTAGGTTTAACTCCATTTTGCTTCAGTTATTTGGATGCGTGGAATTAGGATTTTTAGACCTATTTGTTTTTGCCCAGATTTTGTTTTGTTATGTTTGTTCATTTGGGCAATCACAGAAAAACTTTCTATTGAAATTTTAGCATTGTTTATGTAACATCCTTGCACGATCGTACGTTATTTAATGATATTAAATAGTATATTAGGTTTTCTTTTAATTATCATTGTTTGGGTTATGATTAGTACTAGGATGGGTATCCGTGATTATCATATTTGTACCCTAACTGTTTGCATATAAAACTATTTGATTTATTATTAGAGTTTAACATTTTGTCACGATAGAATATAAATATAGTTATCTACTTTGTTAGATGAATGATAGTTAGTATTTAGTATTTGTTGGCTAATCTAATAATATCTTCTTTTAATATGCATATAATATTTTTTACTAACAGTAGAGGTGTATCATATATATATATATTAGTGTGAAAGTTGTAACAAATACTATGTATGCAATATTTGATTCGAATATTTTTGTAGCCATTATATTATGGTTTAAATAGGCTTTAAGATAATAGGTACGTATATTTGTATGTCGATAAGTCCTAGATATTTTTTGAGATTTTGTGGATATTGATGGGTTTTTTTATAATATTTTTAAATTACTTAATTAGGTTTTTATATAACCACGCACACATATTATATATGATAATATACCTTTACCTTTATAAATATAAATAAAATAAAACAAAATACCCACGTATTCTTCCTTCTCCTCTCGACCCTCACCATCATCACTTCATCCTTTGCTAACCCCGAGCACTATTTCCAGCTCAGCCCTCATCGTCATCCTCCTGCCATCGTCTTCCCCTTCATCACCATTGTTATCTTCATCTTCTCCCGAGCACCAATCACTAAGCAACTCCGACTCCCTCACCTCCATTGATCTGAAACTCGACACCATCCTCCGCTTGCAACCTTCAGCGCAAACCCCATGACTTCATCTCCTTCCCTCATTCGAATCTACCATCGGCAAAACCCCAGAACACCCATCGAGATCTTCACCATTACCTACCCTTCACCTCACCGGCGAGACTCCATCGGCAACCATCAACCGAGCAAAAACCCAACTCAAAACCCTAGTCAAGCTCAAGCTTGGATCTTACTTTGTGGTTGTCATGCCCCACTTCCCAATGTACGGGGAAGTAGTCGACATGACAGGGACGCGACATATTTACTTAGAAGTAAACATATTAAGCGTAAATAAGCAATATAAAAGTAAAGCACAAGAATGAAAAGAGATATAATGAAACAACAACTTTTTATTTATATTTATTCTTTACATACAATGGAAAGTAAAATACAATAATGAAAAGCGATGCCTAAACAACGGCATATGAATTGAAAGTAAGATAAGTACAAGTCTAAGCTAAAACTCCGGTTCCTCAGCAAACTGCTCCAAATCTTCCTGGCTGGGCTTGATCTCCTGAGAGTCGGGTCCTCTTAACAATATTCTAAAGAAATAAGAAATATGAATGTCGTCAGCGAATAATTGCTCGGTAAGTCCCAAGAGAGAGATAAGAATAGATCAAGTAAATGAAATATATCTGGTAATTTATCTGTTTTAGTTATACCAACGTAGTTTTTTGTAACTTGATACAGAATGCATCAGTGTATATGAGAGGAGTCCAACTATTCCATGGACTAAGGTATACGGAGCACTAGGACTCGTTAAGCCATGGGACAACATCATGGATATTCAGATTCGTGTATTAAAGTGACCGTCTCGTGTCACTTTTAATACATTCTGTACCAATCTACCCCGTTAAAACCCCGTAATGCATATTGTATTGATTTGTTGTATAAGATGTGCCGAAACCATGATAAAAGTTATTCATGTAAACGGATCGGATGTAAACGGATGGTCATGCAGTCAAGTTCAAAATATATTCATGGTTCGGTCCAGTCGAGTTATGTTGCATGTTCATATTCATGTTCAAGTGTTCATGTTTGATACATTGGGTTTATGTTGAAATGGAGTTATAGTTGGATTCATGTTTGGACTGTATTCAGATTAGACCGATACTCAGATTGAGTTAGACACTTTAAATAGATTTGAGTCCTGAATTACGTTTAGGAGTTATCGGTAACTGCTGTACACGGACGACAGGATTTGTGACTTTTTCCAAGCCAATTACTATTGATAACCCCGTTTTAGAAAAAGTTTTCTACCTTAAATAGATAAGCACCCACTTTCTCCGGCCCCCTGAGGCTCAAGAGAATTGGTCATGTTTAAACCTATATTTACTAGGGTCCTTATTGTAAATTAATATAACTTGAGGGGGTTTTATGAAAATATTTTTAGTATAATTTCAAAATAATCCTCAAGTATTTATTTATCGTATTCATGGCTTTCATAGATGTAAATTTTAAAAGTGAGGTATTCTAGTGAATAAATACCTAGTTAAATAGTTCATGGTATTTTTGTATAAATTTGACTTGTATGAATTCTTGATGGTATTTTCATGGAAATGTAATTCTTTTTCTTTTGTTTAGGAAAACATGGAATTTATTATATATTTAAAATAGATGGTTTGATACTATTTATATATAGTTATTAAAAATAACATTTATTTATTAAATAGAAAATCACGTGTTTCTTAAAAATTGCATTAAAAATTCCATCGAGATCGTATGCTCTGTGAGGAAGTCTGCATCTCGCTCTACTAGTCCCGAGAATATGCGATAACCCGCACCATCCTGATCGGGTTCCCTAAAATGGGTTGTAGAGGCTTAATCGTAAGGAATGTAAATAACACAATTCAAAGAAATACGGTTTTTAATAGTTTATGGTATTTTGATGTAATGGTCGTATTTGTCCCGAAAATATTGCTAAAAGAAAATCATGCTATGTCATGATGCGTATTGTGAGAGGTCATTACCTTGTGAGATTGTCCTAAAGGTAGTATAAGTAAAGGTATTAAAATATGTCATATGTAAGATTGTGGTATTTAAACGAAAATTTCAAATAAAAGTTACATATCATAGTATTTTGAGATGAAACTTATTCTCAAACGTTGTTTCATGATTACTAACCAAGTTGTAATAATATGGATGAATGGTTATTAAGAAAAGTTGTGTTATTAACGAGTTTAGAAACGGATGTCGGAATAACTCCACTTCCGACGATTTTTGAAAAGAGAACTTTTTAATTTAGGAAAAGAGAAGAATAGAGGGGACTTACTATCTTACAGAAGAGAGGGGAGGTTGAGGGAAAGTTTGGTGGTTTCGCGGAGTCGCGGGGTCGCTGGAATCGTCTTGAATTCTCGCCGGAACTTGACCTAATGCTAACTCCACTTGTATCCTTCTTTGATTTAGGAAATTTTAAGGATTTTTGACAATAGATTTATGAATGAAGAGGCTAGGGTGTGGGATTGTATTTATAGGGTTGAATTAGGGTTTTAAGAATTGAAAAGAGAATTAAAAATGCATTTAAAATTGAATTTATGAGTGAATTTACACTCTCTGTTAATTTACAGAGAAATCAAACAGCATGGGAGTAGTGGGGGTAGGCCAAAGGACTAGGGTTCAAAACATGGAGCATTCCCGACAGGGGAGGCCCGGCGGCGCAAGCCCAGAAGGGGATCTCGCCGATCGTGCTAGGGCTTTGGGTGCTAGGATTTGTGCCACGTGTTTAGGTCGCTGTTAATACAATTTTCTACATGTTTGTTTTTTGTGACTTTTCATATTTTATGTGTATAGCACGTGTAAACTTTTGGGCTTCCAAAAAGTTTAAAAGAAAAATCATTAAAAATAATATGTGGCAGGGGGGATTCGAACACAGGGGCTACGTTATAGTAGTGCAAGGCTTTACCAATGAGCTACAAATGCTTTCTTACTGTTCTAAAACAAATTAAATTTATAACTTATACTCAGGCTAGAAACTCTATTCTATACTTTAACTTGAAAATTTTTGTACAATGAAATTAGAGTTGTTACAGTGGTTCTGTTGTTCCGTGTTCATTTTGCTCCGTTCGTGTTCGTATCCGCATTCGTAAAGACCAATGCAAGTTTCTAACTTGCTACATGCTATAGTTTACGTAATACACACACACACATATATTGTCGTAATATTATCATTGTTATTATACTATTATATATATATATATATATAGAATAATGGAGGAAAGAGGCCATAGGAGGGATTTCCTCCTATGCCGTCGAAAAATTACATCCTCCCTCATTTTTTTCGATGATCGACATCCATCATCTTCATTGTTATCATCTAAGATGTGGGTACACCAAATTTCATGCGATTCTATAACTTTTCACCATTGATTTAGCAAAACAAAAAGTTATGTTGTCGGTAAACCGTTAATTTTGAACCCACTAAATCAACGGTGAAAAAATTATAGAATCACATGAAATTTGGTGTACCCACATCTTAGATGATAACAATGAAGATGGATACCGATCGTCGAAAAAAATGAGGGAGGGTGTATTTTTTCGACGCCATAGGAGGAAATTCCCTCCTATGGCATATTTCCTCCATTATTCTCATATATATATATATATATAATTCGTTACTGTGGATAGTTTAACATTAATAAGGTTTGCAATATACTGTTTGTGCAAATATATCTAAATTATAACACCAAGTAATTATAACAAACTATTCTATTATGGCTAAATCGTTAAATTGAACTGGTAGGAAGTAATATAGTTATTTCTTTACATCGTATTTCGCACCTAGATAACGGTTACAACCATATTCATCATGATCTGTTTACACGATATTACTACAAAATAAACACTTTATCTAGTTTAATATACTATCAATGACATATTTGTGACCTTCCAGACTGTTACCATTTTGGTTATCATGTTAATACATGTTGCCTCTAATACTTACCGATGCTAACAATCATGACTGGTTGTCCTGATGGTCGTGGTCTATTGTATTGATAGACATAATATGTACCTGCCTGTTCCTGTGTTGGCATTAGGTAGATATTATATTCAAACCTGACTTGGAAAACGAAAGTTGGGGAAATGGGGAAATCAAAAGTGTAACTGAAGTGTAACTCAAAAGGATATTACATGTTTCCGTGGTTCCGGGGGTTAACGGAACAGAATCATTCTTGATTCATACATCTTGTATCCCTGGTCCAGGGGGTAACGGGATATATCTTACGTCCGTGGTCCCGAGGGGTAACATGATATATACTTTTGAGTTACATGGAGGCGTACATTAATTGGTTTTAAATACCTGTAGGATAGATAATCTAGAAACATGGACCTTATGATACACGTGACATGTTTGACTACCCATAGCTTGCTTGATATATTACCCGTGACTGTTGTTTTTTATACTTCTAATATCTCACTCATGTATATAGCATCCTATATAGCATGCTGTTCAGATTATTATTATGATATTTATTACACATTGATGTCTGGGTTTTACATGGTCCAGATACTTGACTTTAGTATATGAGAATCATGAGTACTTCAACAGGATCGCCGATCAGTGGGGAAAATTTCACCGATATAGCTCTTATTGTGTTAGTGTATATGCCCTGGAGGCCATTACTGTATCGTACTAGATTGTATATTACTTAATGGAAGCTTGGGATATTCACAGTTGTATAGACAATCTTGCTCAAAATGGTAGTATGCTACTTGATTTGTTTCTACTTCAATATGTGTATGTGTTTCTTTTAGCATATCGCTTATACATATTAGTAGAGCCCTTAGGATCTTTGCTTGATTACCAGCGTTGTGATGGCAGTCATACTTGTGGGGGCTGGGTAATCTATAAGCACATCCTTATACAGGTCCCTAGTCGCAGAACTATCGAGACAGGGCATCGATACTTCGGAGTAGACTAGCGTATACGCTTCTCATCCCAGCACGGGAGGTGGTCTGTCCCACAGCCATCAGTACGTCGTACTGGAGATAGTATGCGGGTGCTCGTTAGGTTACGAGTACACTGGACAGGACTCGTCGGGAACTGATGGATGGTATTATACCTATCATCAGTTATCAGTTCCCAGGTGACATGAGTACAGCTTAGTCCGCTGACTTGACACTGTCACTTCGCCTCGAGTGCGTTCCCACTGTACTTAGATTACTACCCTACCACGGGTCAAAGGAGTCATGCAAACAGGTAGCAGTTGGGTGCAGTCCCGAAGCACTTGGAGGCAGTGACGGCTAGACAGGATTCGTCTCTCCCGGTATTGGGGGTTGACATCGCGCTGTGTCTAGGAGAGCCATTACACGAGTAGTCCCTGGCCAGGGCAAGCGAGATATACTGGTAGGTTTCCAGTGTTATCTCAGGGTGTTTTGGGCTTCACTCTGACACGATTTGTACCGCTATTAGGGGACTGACGTTCGCCACCCCCTAGGCCCGCCATGCGATGTATCAGACGAACAGACCGGACTGTACGGAGATTGTCACATACAGGCTCAGTAGGAGTTCGGATGGGTTTACCTCATCAGCGTTCTTATCGACATCTACCTGGGGACCGTTACGTACAGCTAGTGCCGCTTGCGGTCTGTGGTTAAACCCACTGCCAGCGTAGTGTCGAGTTTTTAGAGTCCCACACAGAGAGTTTCCCTGCATTGAGCGAAACGTGTAGAGGTCGTATGGTTTTACGGCAGGGCTGCGATCACTTGCGTACACTTGTGTGCGTATGTTGTTCGGGCAGGCAATACTAGTGGGCTTTGGTTTAAGACGGATTCTAGTATTGCACAGATGGATTTGTTTTGTCTTCTGTGCATTCACATTCTACGGAATGCGGATGCGGGTGTGTATGCACAGTTTTGCGGAGTGGAGAAGGAGGAGGTGCCTCATTAGGGTTTTGACAGTTGGTTCGGTCAAAACCATTATGAGACGGGGACATTATTTATTAATCCTTTTATTGATAATTATGTTGTGGCTAATTACATTGACCATTTGACCATCTTGACTTTGTTGACCGTTTGACCAAAGTTGACTAGGATCTTCTTGAAAGGTCTAAAGTATTCTTTGGTTTTCTTTTTCATTTTGTTATGATAATGGTCATGTCATTTGTAGCCATCAACTTTATCTTGATGGGATTAGTAATGATAATGTTTTGCATTATTGAACCATGGTTGTGTTTCTCTCTTGTTTGAGCTTTTCATTTGTTCATTCTCATTCTTTCTCATAGAAAAGAAATGAGAAACATTTCCATGGTTGCTCCTCCTTCTTCCTCCTCTTGATTCTTCCTTTGATCTCATGTGTTGAGAGAAAAAGGATTCCACAAGACAAACACATCCATACATCTCCTCTACACATCCTAGGGCTTCTTGACTAGCAATCTCTTTGCCCTAGTTGCCTCGGCTTGAGATGGAGCTCGGTGTACATCTCTCGGGTGGATCGTCTTCGACTCAAGAAGGCCGCGGAGGTGCCCAAGGTCCGGATCGACGCTTGGAGCTTGGATGGACGAGCGGGACAGCGGAATGAAGACCCGAAGGACCGGTTTCGTGAGGTATACTTTCTACAGCATAGTAGTTAAAGACTCTTATAGTTTACTAGTTACTAGTTTAGCAAAGATCCATGCTTTAAGTCCATGTTGCCTTGCGCCAAATCATTGTTTTTCGTCATTTCCGCCTCCCCGTAAGAACCGGGATGAGCAACGTGGACTTACAGTGGTATCAGAGCCTAGCTAAACATAAACTAGTAAGTTAGCAAAGTGTTTAGAACATCGATCGGAAAAAAGTCACAAAACACATCCGCAAAAACCTCTAGTTTCTGTCGATTTTCATACTGCTCAAAAAGTGTTTTAAAATATATGAAAAATCGTCTCAGGGTTTTGTGAAACTACTGCAGAAAAACGAACCAGTGATTCGATCAAACGACCACGGTTCCGCGGCATTGACATGCTCATTGCCGCGGTTCCGCCGCCGTTTTGACTCGGTACTGGATCGGCTTTTCTGCAGTATTTTAGTTTGGTTGTTTTGGGATTTTTAATGCATGTTTTTTCCACTCAGATTTTCCAGAGAGCAAATTGACTTTTGGGGTGGTTAAAAATCCGTATTTTGATCGATATTCCGTACACTTTGGCTAATGGATATTTTCTGTGATGTGATATATGTATTGAACGTCCGCTAATCGCTATATGTCGATTAGTGGGGGTTATACATATCTGTGATCTGTAATGTTGATGGTTTGTGGATATGAACTCGGTGGATTGTCGCGGATGAATAGCCGGGAATGGGTGTGAGATGAGAGTTTCTTTTTCTTTCATTCATTGTAAAATTTGTAAATTGATGTAATATTATTTGTATGGCCGCACAACCGGTTCGGGGTTGTAGCCGTCATTGTATAATTCTTTTTACTGTTTTTTCTCCTATGATAGACCCATGGAGGGGGTGCACAAACTACCGGTTATCCCGAAGTGCCGAGTGGCCTACTCACGGTGTTGAGGGAGGTTGCTTCGCTTCGGGTACTTGGCGGGTAGTTTGCCGCACCCGTAGGGGTCTTGGGTGGGGTATTGGCTATTCATCACGACCGTGTAATCCGCTTTTCGTTACAGCCTCGTACGGAATGCGGATTCCTAGTATATCCAAAGTGTTCATCTGTGATCTGTAATGTCTATCATTGCTATATATCTATATATGATATCTATTTAGGCGTTGCTTATGTTTTTTAGCCGCGCTAGCCCAGCCCCCGCTCTGTCGTTAGTTAAGTAACCTAACGGGTGATAACGGGGCCCCATGGCGAATGCGAATGGCATAAGCGTACGTCATATTTTGGTTGTTTTCTGCAATGGTAGGATTAAATGATGGGATGCATTAAAAGAACTAATGCAAGAAAATAAACCAAGTAAAAGTCGTTGGAACACTTTCAAAACCACTCGGTTCTTTTCAAAAACCAGCATTTTAAACGCGGAGCTTGAACCACTCCTTTTAAAAGCTATCTCGTTCCATCGACTATATCAAGTTCACTACGTTCACGGTTTCTCCAAAACCATCCGTAGCCCTCCGTCGTTTCATATGAATATTCAACAGTATTCAAGCTGTGTTTGTTGGCCTTAGTCAAGGCACAGTGTTTGGTAGCTGGTGGGTATTCATATGTTGCATAGATAGAATGCGTTGGTTTGGGACAGTCGTATTACTTTGTTGGCCATAGTCAAGGGTATATACGAGTGAGTTCAAATCAACCTGGACAACGACGGGTAGAACTTGACATGTGACTTATGATTTGCTGGCCTTAGTCAAGGTCATAAGAGCATGGGGCAAAAATCCACATCGGGAGTTTCAAAAGTACTGAAACTTGCTAGCGCTGCATATAATTTGGAGTGTGATGATTCTGGTAGGATTCCTTCAGTTTTATCACGCAATAATATTTGGATCCCGATCCTACTGTAAGTATATGCTACTCCTCGGGAACTTTCTCACTTAACGATCAATGCTATAAACCTAGTAGGTGTCTAGAAAGGTGTTAGCGGGGCTACGCCCACAGGGAAAAGAGGTTACTTAATTAAGGAACTTCGCGAAAGCGTTGGAAAACCTCCCTCGAAGTACCGACACTGGCCTGGCTGAACGGTTAAGCAAGTATTGTACGGTGAGATTGATCCTGACTAATTCTTCCTTTATGGTTTGAGGAGGGATTTGAGAGACAGTGGGAGCCATCCTGTTTAGATAAATTAAAAACCAATCTAAACTTGCAAGAGCATCATGCTGAGTGTTTTCTTCTCTCTCTCTTAATTGCAGCGACCCAGTGACCGCACCTAGGTTACATCTAGATAATAAAATGACTGAATCTGACTGTTATGACTGGCAAAGGTCTGTCCAGATGTCCATTGCCCAGGACAAGCTGGAACACCGCTTAACTAATCCAACCCCTGCCGTCTCAGGTCCAGTTTCCCCAGTCACGGATATTAATATCCACAGGACATCGGAAAAAGACTGTGCGAAAGCCAAGTGCCTCGTGTTAGCCTCAGTTGATGGTATATACCAGAGGTAGCACGAGAAGATGGACTCAACTTCTATCTTCCTCCATAACAAAGTTTTATATGGAGAGCAATCTCGTATCACAAGATATGAGACCTCGAACGAATTGCTTCCAGCGAGGTTGGCTATCGGGTCATCTGTAGGGGGCAACGTCCTTACAGAGACCAGCTCTTTTGAGCTCTCGGACCTGAAGACCACGTTGAAGAACGGGTCAGATGCTGACATTGTTCAACAGTCTCTACCTACTACCCTGAAGGAAACCAGGGAAGTAGAAAGAAAGGGAAAGGCAGAAGTTTCGGCAATGGATGCAGTAAAAGAGGGATGTTCCTATTGTTACGGGAATGAACATGGGCAGAAGGATTGCAGGGCTTGTAAAGCCAGTAGCCAGAATTCGAAGCATGTTGTGGCTTTGGCTTCGGGTGTGTTTGTAATAGAGAACTGTATGTCAGTTAACCCTACTTCCTGGGTATTGGATACCGGATCAGGATCTCATATCTGTAATTCGTTACATGCTCTGAGAAACCGTAGGGTTATCAAGAAAGGTGATATGACTCTCAGGGTTGTTAACGGAATGAGCATGTATGCTGTATCCGTAGGGGAATATCATCTAGGACTGACAACTGGGCAGATATTGATTCTGCGTAACTGTTTTTATGTACCAGGTGCGACTTGTAACATCATATCTGTATCCTTACTTTCTAAGGAAGGGTATGACTTTACTTTTGTAAGCGATGTAGTAAACATCCACCTAAATCAAGTTCTGATTGGGTCAGGTACATTGAAATGCGTTTTGAATCAAGCTCAAGTATTCAGTGTCCAGAACACACTTAAAAGAAAGTCTCCGGAATTAAATCAGGCTTTCTTATGGCATTGTAGACTGGGTCACATTTGTAAGGTTAGTATAGCACCCTATGAAGAGATTACAAGCATCACATGACCTAAAGTTTTCATTTTTAAGGTGCTAAACTAACATGCAAAGGATGGATCCTAGAAAATTAGGGTTTGCAAAACATAAAGCTAGCAAAATTAGGGTTTGAAGGCTACAACCTTTGTAGCTCCCGTTTTTGCTTCGCTCCTTAGGCTCTTTTGTGTTGAATCAAGGTTCTCTTGAACTCCCCTTGTGTCCACGATGATCCACCGCGGAGATATCCGTCCAAGCTCACTACTTCGTCAAATCGAAGATAACACTCTAAACGAAACGGCTAAGCTTGTGTAGAATGTTGTTGTGGCTTTGGATCTCACTTCAAAAACCTTTCTTTTGTTGTATTTCAATCACTAGAAAAGATCTAGAGAGGAGAAGATGAAGGAAGATGAAGATGATGGCTAATATTATGAAGAGATAAAAAGATAACTATTTTTCTTAAGAAGAAAAAGAAATGAATATCACAATATATATTTTTTTATCCTTCTTGACACTAACCATGATTAAAAGATGGATGATTAATTTAACTTGGGTTTAGAATGATAAAGGAAAAGATAACCATGGTTTAGTGGTGGGTGAGAATGGTTAGGTTAAAAGAAGCATGTAGAAACTAGTATAATTATCCTTTCCTTTTCATTTTCTTTTAAAACCAAAATTAAATAATTATCCATAGTTTAATCTATGGTGTGAAGCTTATATTGCCACCATTTCCATATATAAACAACCATGATAGTTTGATGTATGTATGTGTACATGTATGCACATCTTCATGTGCATGAAGCTAGAAAAGAAAAATAGAAACACATGCATGCATGCATACATCCATCAAACCCTAGAAAGGTTTTGAGTGAGAAAACTAATGGTTAAATGATAAATCAACACTTGATTTATCAATCCGGTCATATCTCATATGACCCCACCAAAAGCAGTTCACCCGATCAATGTTCGGTATCATATACGCACATTTCAATCGGGTGCATGCGCATATCGCATATGCGCACCACAACGTTTCGCCTGGACTGGGTAACTCCTCTGTGGGACTCTAAGACTCGTCAATACGCCGGCAGAGGGTAATGATCATATCAAGTGCCCTCAAGCCGCAAGAGGTCAGCTAAACGTAACGGCCACCCGGGTATTGAGCGATCAGAAGACAACAAGCGAACCTGCTACAACTCCCCTCGAGCCATCCGGCAACACTACCGTACAGTCCGGTCTCTTCGTCAAATTTGCTGCATATCGAGCCTAGGGATGGTCACGTCGACCCCAATAACTCAATAAGTCGTGTCGGTGAATGGTCTATAACAGATCGAGAAACTACTGATAACACTTATCAGCAAATCTCATCAGCCCTGGCCAGGGACTTGCCGTTATAACCAGTCGAGCACAGCACAGCATCAACTCCCAATACCGGGAGAGACGAAACCCCTCCTATCGCTCATCGTCTTCATGTGTCTCGGGACTGTACCCAACGGCCACCTGTTTGCACGACTCAGTAGAGCCGTGGTAGGGTGGCAATCAAAGTACAGTGGGAGAACACACAAGGCTCTATGACGATCTCGGGTCTACAGACTAACCTGTACCAGTGTCACCTGAGAACTGCTATCCGACGATAGATATAATTCCATATAGGAGTTCTCGGCGAGTCCGTCCAGTGTACCCAGTCACCACTGAGCACCCGTATATGATCTTGATGTCAAACATCGATGAATGTGGGAACATCCATTGCCCATCACATGGGTCTAGTATCATATACGCTAGTCTACTCTGGTATATCGATGCCCCATCTCGATACACCTCCGACTAGGGACATTTCAGGATATGCTTATAGACTACAGATGTCCCACTAGTATGATCTCCATCATAATCAGAGTAGTCAAGCCGATATCCTCAGGGCTTTATCAGCATGTATGAATGAATAGAAGCATGATCAAATAAACATGTCAGATAAAGAATAACCAGATAGCATACTATCATGTCGAGCAAGAAAGTAAACTGAATATATATACATGTATAGATACATCCACTATCACATAATGGCCTCTAGGGCATACATATATCCAACAATCTCCCACTTGCACTAAGGCCAGTTATTGGCGTATCTCATACCCAACATCTCAAAAAGTCGCTCATGCTGCGGCTGAGGGAGAGCCTTGGTGAATGGATCCGCGGCGTTGTTCTTTGTGTCAACTCTCTTAATCTCGATCTCGCGGCGATCTACAATCTCCCGGATCAAATGAAAACGCCTCAGGATGTGTCTGGACCGCTGATGGGATCTGGGTTCCTTGGCTAACGCCATCGCCCCATTATTGTCACAATACAAAGGTATTGGATCAATAATGGTTGGAACTACTCCTAGCTCCGAGACGAACTTCTTCATCCAGACGGCTTCCTTGGCGGCATCATTTGCAGCAATGTACTCAGCTTCCATCGTAGAGTCTGCAACGGTATCTTGTTTGGAACTCTTCCAACTTACCGCCCCTCCATTGAGGGTAAATACAAACCCTGAGATAGATTTGCTGTCATCCTTGTCGCTCTGGAAGCTCGAATCGGTAAAGGCCTCCATTTGGAGATCTTTATTACCATACACCAAGAACAATTCTTTAGTCCTTCGCAAGTACTTAAGAATGTTCTTCACAGCTGTCCAGTGGTTCTCCCCTGGGTTGGATTGATACCTGCTTACAACACTAAGTGCATAAGCTACATCTGGGCGTGTACATAACATCGCATACATTATAGACCCTACTGCCGAAGCATAAGGTATAATGCTCATGCGAGCTCTCTCTTCATCGGTCTTTGGACAAGAATCCTTGGAGAGAGTGACTCCATGGCAAGCGGGTAAGGCACCCCGCTTGGAGTCTTCCATACTAAACCTCTTTAGGATGGTGTTGATGTACCTGGTTTGGGACAATCCCAATAACTTTTTGGATCTATCCCTATAGATCCTTATGCCCAGGATGTATGTGGCATCACCCAGGTCCTTCATGGAGAACCTTAGTGATAAGAATGATTTGACCGACTGTAGCATAGGAATGTCATTTCCTATCAGAAGAATGTCATCCACGTACAATACGAGGAATGTGACAGCTCTTCCTACAGTCTTCCTATAAACACAAGGTTCATCCGGATTTTTGATGAAATCAAACTCTTTGATAACATCATCGAAACAGATGTTCCAACTCCGAGATGCCTGCTTTAACCCATATATGGATTTAAGCAATCTACATGCTTTCTCGCTGCTCCCACTGTCAATGAAGCCCTCCGGCTGATCCATATAAACACATTCTTCTAAATCTCCATTTAGAAATGCCGTTTTAACGTCCATCTGCCAGATTTCATAGTCGTAGTGAGCAGCAATAGCAAGTAGGATCCGAATAGATTTAAGCATGGCTACGGGCGAAAAAGTTTCGTCATAGTCCAAACCTGGTCTTTGACGAAAACCCTTCGCCACAAGTCTTGCTTTATAGGTCTCTACCTGCCCATCCACACCAATCTTTCTTTTAAAGATCCATTTGCACCCTACAGGTTTTACCCCAGGGGGTACAACGTCCAAAGTCCATACTTTGTTGGTGTACATAGACTCCATTTCGGATCTCATGGCATCCAGCCACTTCACAGAGTCACCACTCGTGATAGCTTGCTGAAAACTGGTAGGATCATCATCTTCCATGATACAGTCTTCTCTGTCACCATCAATGAGGAAACCGTAGTACCTCTCCGGTGGGCGAGAAGTCCTACCAGACCTACGGAGTGGCCGAGGTTCTTCAGTTTCTGTTGCAACAGCCGGCTCAACCAAATCGTCATTTGTAGTTTGTGTCTCCAGAACCTCTTCTAGATCTACCAACTTGCCACCATCTCTATCCGTGAAAAACTCTTTTTCCAAGAATGTGGCATACTGAGAAACAAACACCTTTTGTTCCTCTTTGTGGTAGAACAGATATCCATAAGAATTCTTTGGATATCCCACAAAGTTACACATGACTGACCGTGTCTCGAGTTTGTCCGGATTCTGCTTTTTAACATAGGCCGGGCAACCCCAAATCTTAATTCTTTTAAGAGATGGTCTCTTCCCATTCCATATCTCATATGGTGTGGTGGACACGGCTTTGGTTGGAACCCTGTTTAGCAGAAATGCCGCAGTCTCCAATGCATGCCCCCAAAACGAGACTGGTAACTCAGCGTCACTCATCATGGACCGGACCATATCTAATAGGGTCCTATTCCGTCGTTCTGACACACCGTTGTGCTGTGGTGTGTAAGGCGGAGTGAGCTGAGAGAGAATCCCATTCTCTTTTAGGAAGTTTGCAAATTCTGTACTGAGATACTCACCACCTCGATCTGATCGAAGCATCTTAATACTCAAGCCGGTTTGTTTTTCTACTTCTTGTTTATATTCAACGAACTTCTCGAAAGCGTCGGACTTGTGTTTTAATAAAAATACATGACCGAATCTTGAGAAATCATCGGTGAATGTAATGAAGTATGAAAAACCGCCTCTAGCCTGTGTAGACATCGGCCCACATACATCACTATGTATGAGGCCCAGGAGCTGAGTAGCTCTTTCTCCGTGTCCAGTAAACGGAGTTTTGGTCATTTTACCCTTGATACAAGACTGGCAAGTCGCATAAGATTTATATTCAAAAGAGTTTAAATATCCATCTTTATGTAACTTGTTTAGTCTTGTTTCGTTAATATGACCAAGTCTACAGTGCCAAAGAAAAGCTTCATTTAATTCTGAAATTTTTCTTTTATTAGTGTGTTGTATACTGAAAACTGTGTGTTGATTTAGGACATATATTCCGTTATTAAGTGTACCATACCCAACCAACATTTGATTTAGGTGAATGTTCATAACATTGTTCTGCAACACAAAATTATATCCTTCATTGTCCAACAAAGATACGGATATTATATTACATAGCATATCAGGTACAAAATAACATGGATTCAAAATCAAAATACATCCAGACGGCAACCCCAAGTGATACTCTCCCACTGCGACTGTATGTACATTGGAACCATTTCCAACGCGGAGAGTATGGTCACCTGTCTTCAAAACCTTGCTATTTCTCAGCCCCTGCATAGAATTGCAAATGTGAGAACCTGAACCGGTATCCAATACCCAGGAAGCAGAGTTTATAGAAAAACAGTTTTCAGTTACAAACGCACCTGAAGCAGAAGCATCACCATGCTTCTTCTTAAGACTTAGGTACTCCGTGCAGTTGCGCTTCCAATGTCCTGTCTTGTGGCAATGAAAACACTCGCCTTTCCCTGGGTCTCCAGCCGTGGATTTTCCCTTTCCCTTCACCTTTTTGACTCCGCCCTTAGGATTAGTGGGTTTCTTCTTTTTCTTTCCCTTGGCCTTAGCTTTTGGGCGAGAAGAAGAAGACTGTCCAATGGTCATAACGGGAGTCTTTGCTGACTTCATAGTGCTCTCTGCACTCCTTAACATATTAAGGAGTTCAGGGAGGTCCTTCTCCATGCCATGCATGTTGAAGTTCACTATGAACTGAGCAAAGGTGGAGGGGAGGGACTGCAGAATAATATCTATATATTGTTCATTTTCCATTGTCCATCCAAGGTCCTCAAGCTCTTCTATAAGGGCTATCATCTTCAAAACATGGTCTGCTACTGGTGTGCCAGGGGCCATCCGCATGTGAAACAGTTTCTTTGATGCCTCGTATCGTAATACGCGGGACTGCTCCCCATACAACTCCTTTGTATGGAGCAGTATCCCGTGGATGTCCATGTCCTCGTGCTGCTTTTGATGTGTGTTATCCATCGATGCAAGCGCGAGGCATGTGGCCGAGGCACAGTCAGCGTCCCATGTCTTGCGGACTTCTATGTCCGCAACTGAAGATTTTGGGCCTGGGACGGGCGGGGCTGAAGCCGTGAGGACATATGATACTTTATCATAAGTCAAGGCGATCTTCAGATTCCTTAGCCAGTCTTTATAGTTGGTCCCGTTCAGTTTGTTTTTATCTAGTAGAAGCTTAAGTCCAGTCATTGGTATCTGCCATTAAGAGAGAGAAAAGAATACACTCAGCGAAAGCTCTTGCATAGATTAGATTGGTTTTATTATCTTGTCTAATCGATGTTTCCCACTGCTTTTTATCAAGTTTTTCTTTCAAACCTTAAAAAGAAAAACTAGCCAGGATTAATTACAGTCTACAACTTCGCTAACCGTTCAGCCAGGCCAGTGTTGGTACTTTGAGGGAGGTTCCCCGTGCTTTCGCACGGACCTAATTAGAGTAAACCTCGTTTTCCCAGAGGCGGAGCCCCGTTAACACCTTTCTAGACACCTAATGAGTTAGCTAATTGTAAACTGCAAAACTCTCCTAGGAGCAACTATTGCCCACAGTGGGATCGGGATCCAACCATCATATGGAAGGTATGCAATCTCATTGCAAATTTCAACACTTGAAATTCCCGATGTAATTTTTACCCCTAGTACTTATGACCTTAACTATGGTCAACAAATCATAAGTACCAGTCAAGTTCTACCCGTCATTTCTTGATCAATTAGACCCACCCATATGACCCTTAACTATGGTCAACAAAGTCGTATGAATGTCCTAATTAATCTGCATCATATGCAGTGTAGGAAGACATCACTTAGCTACCGTACACTACGCCTTAACTAAAGTCAACAAACGTAGCACGAATACTAAGTACTCTACTTCCTAAAATGACAGAGGGTTGCGAATGATTTTTAAGAAAATCTTTAACGCTTTGAACTTGATATCGTTGTAGAATCAAACAGTTTTTCAAAAAGGAGTGGCTTAAGCTCCGCAGTTTTGAAATAAAGCTTTTTCATAAATAGCCGAGTAGTTTTTAAATCCGATTCTACAACATCTTTTTAGGTTTATTTTCTTTACATTAATCACATTAATGTAATCCCATCATTTAAGTCCTAAAGCCAATCACAGAAAAGAAACGAAAATATCACGTACGCTTATGCCATCCGCATTCGCCGCAATGTTCCGTTATGCACCGTTAGGTTACTTAACTAACGGCATACCGGGACGGGACTAGCGCGGGTGTAAAACATAAGCAACGTCTACTATATATCATATATATAATAAGTCATTCGTCTCAGATTTCACAGAACACAGGCAGCAGAAATATAGATATAACGTGGGATATACTAGGACGTCCGTATTTAGTATTTAGCCAGAATAGAAAATACGGATTCCACAGTCGCGATGAATAGCCAAGCCCACACCCTGGACCCCTACGAGAGCGACAAGTGACCCTACCAATCCTGGAATTTAGGAGACCCGGTCTCGACTCCTCGAGATGGCCTCCCACTGAACCCCAGAACCCGGTCACCTGTGCTCCCCTCCTTGGGTCCATCCTAATGCGGAAAAGTAAATAATATACAACACTGGTGACACAACCGCAACCTGGAAGTGCCCCAAATAAAAGAATATTACATTACATTTGAATTTACATGAATGAAAATATAAAACTCTCATCTCACAAAAACCCCCGGCTATTCGATCGCGACAATCCTGCACATCATATCTCAGCAACACATAATATCATATATCATCAACGTAAGTAAGTATGCGTACCCCGATTGTCGTTGATGTATAGCAACGAAACCGGCGATATCTAACATACTACACTTACGGTCACAGAAAAGAAAATGTAAAACTACAATATTTGGAATCCAGATTCTCATTAGACATCATAAATGCGAAATATCACATATTTCGTATTTCATGTCTACACTATTTGAATTCCACATATTGTATCACATTCCAGATAAACAGACAGTATTAAAGTTTTCGAACGAACTGTCAAGCACCCAAGATTCACTAAAGCTCAACACTTGAGCAGGGTTCAAAGATCCGGAGTGTGACACAGTAGCGGCGGTCCAGCCGTAGAAGGGTCAAGCCAACGCCTCACATGTGGCACGCCGTACTGCCCCAAACCCTAAGGTTCAAAGGGCAGTTCGAGACGGTCACATAATCGAGTTAAGGTTTGTTGTCTTCTAGAGGGACCACCGCAAAAAGACTTGCACACATCTCCAAACTATTTAAACCCCGTGAATATTGAGTAAATGATAATCGTTCAAACACTTCAATACTTTCTAGTTTACCCGGAAAAGAAATACGAAATGAAAACTCCGATCGAAATAACTAGTTCAAAACCATCTCCAGAATTTTCAACAGAAGATTCAGATTAAATACTCTCAAAATGTACTGTAGCAGGTAAAGAAAATTACTGTACAAAAAAAATATCAGAGGGCCCCACATTTGGCCGCGGAAGCGCGGCACAAGCTTGCTTATGCCGCCCTTCCGCGGTCAAACTTACTGTTCACAGGTACGAATTTTGCAGATCATCTAATTTTTACCTGCTCTAATTTTTGAGAATTTTTAATTCTGAAAAAGATTAATTTTTAAAAAATTTCCAGAGAGCATCCCATAAACCCGTATTTTTGTTTCGATCGGACTTTTTACTCCGCAAAAAGGTCGCCTAATGTTCTAGGTCGGCTCTGATACCAATGTAAGGTTAGTATAGCACCCTATGAAGAGATTACAAGCATCACATGACCTAAAGTTTTCATTTTTAAGGTGCTAAACTAACATGCAAAGGATGGATCCTAGAAAATTAGGGTTTGCAAAACATAAAGCTAGCAAAATTAGGGTTTGAAGGCTACAACCTTTGTAGCTCCCGTTTTTGCTTCGCTCCTTAGGCTCTTTTGTGTTGAATCAAGGTTCTCTTGAACTCCCCTTGTGTCCACGATGATCCACCGCGGAGATATCCGTCCAAGCTCACTACTTCGTCAAATCGAAGATAACACTCTAAACGAAACGGCTAAGCTTGTGTAGAATGTTGTTGTGGCTTTGGATCTCACTTCAAAAACCTTTCTTTTGTTGTATTTCAATCACTAGAAAAGATCTAGAGAGGAGAAGATGAAGGAAGATGAAGATGATGGCTAATATTATGAAGAGATAAAAAGATAACTATTTTTCTTAAGAAGAAAAAGAAATGAATATCACAATATATATTTTTTTATCCTTCTTGACACTAACCATGATTAAAAGATGGATGATTAATTTAACTTGGGTTTAGAATGATAAAGGAAAAGATAACCATGGTTTAGTGGTGGGTGAGAATGGTTAGGTTAAAAGAAGCATGTAGAAACTAGTATAATTATCCTTTCCTTTTCATTTTCTTTTAAAACCAAAATTAAATAATTATCCATAGTTTAATCTATGGTGTGAAGCTTATATTGCCACCATTTCCATATATAAACAACCATGATAGTTTGATGTATGTATGTGTACATGTATGCACATCTTCATGTGCATGAAGCTAGAAAAGAAAAATAGAAACACATGCATGCATGCATACATCCATCAAACCCTAGAAAGGTTTTGAGTGAGAAAACTAATGGTTAAATGATAAATCAACACTTGATTTATCAATCCGGTCATATCTCATATGACCCCACCAAAAGCAGTTCACCCGATCAATGTTCGGTATCATATACGCACATTTCAATCGGGTGCATGCGCATATCGCATATGCGCACCACAACGTTTCGCCTGGACTGGGTAACTCCTCTGTGGGACTCTAAGACTCGTCAATACGCCGGCAGAGGGTAATGATCATATCAAGTGCCCTCAAGCCGCAAGAGGTCAGCTAAACGTAACGGCCACCCGGGTATTGAGCGATCAGAAGACAACAAGCGAACCTGCTACAACTCCCCTCGAGCCATCCGGCAACACTACCGTACAGTCCGGTCTCTTCGTCAAATTTGCTGCATATCGAGCCTAGGGATGGTCACGTCGACCCCAATAACTCAATAAGTCGTGTCGGTGAATGGTCTATAACAGATCGAGAAACTACTGATAACACTTATCAGCAAATCTCATCAGCCCTGGCCAGGGACTTGCCGTTATAACCAGTCGAGCACAGCACAGCATCAACTCCCAATACCGGGAGAGACGAAACCCCTCCTATCGCTCATCGTCTTCATGTGTCTCGGGACTGTACCCAACGGCCACCTGTTTGCACGACTCAGTAGAGCCGTGGTAGGGTGGCAATCAAAGTACAGTGGGAGAACACACAAGGCTCTATGACGATCTCGGGTCTACAGACTAACCTGTACCAGTGTCACCTGAGAACTGCTATCCGACGATAGATATAATTCCATATAGGAGTTCTCGGCGAGTCCGTCCAGTGTACCCAGTCACCACTGAGCACCCGTATATGATCTTGATGTCAAACATCGATGAATGTGGGAACATCCATTGCCCATCACATGGGTCTAGTATCATATACGCTAGTCTACTCTGGTATATCGATGCCCCATCTCGATACACCTCCGACTAGGGACATTTCAGGATATGCTTATAGACTACAGATGTCCCACTAGTATGATCTCCATCATAATCAGAGTAGTCAAGCCGATATCCTCAGGGCTTTATCAGCATGTATGAATGAATAGAAGCATGATCAAATAAACATGTCAGATAAAGAATAACCAGATAGCATACTATCATGTCGAGCAAGAAAGTAAACTGAATATATATACATGTATAGATACATCCACTATCACATAATGGCCTCTAGGGCATACATATATCCAACAACATTAATGAGACATGGTTGACAAAGTTACATAAAGAAGGATACTTGGATCCGTTCGAGTATCAGTCTTATGCCACTTGTGAATCTTGTCTCATGAGAAAGATGACAAAGACTCCGTTCACTGGACACGGAGAAAGAGCGAGCTCGCTCTTGGGACTCATACACAGTGACGTGTGTGGTCCAATGTCTACACATACGCAAAGTGGTTATTCATACTTCATTACTTTCACAGACGATTTCTCTAGGTATGGATATGTCTTCTTGATGAAGCACAAATCCGAGGCCTTTGAGAAATTTCAGGAATACAAGAATGAAGTTGAAAAACAAACAGGCAAAAGTATCAAGACACTGAGATCTGATCGAGGTGGTGAATACTTGAGTGCCGAGTTTCTGGAATTCTTAAAAGAGAATGAAATTCTCTCTCAGCTTACTCCTCCATACACACCACAACACAACGGTGTATCGGAAAGGCGGAATCGAACCCTATTGGATATGATTCGTTCCATGATGAGTAAGGCTGAGTTGCCGCGATCCTTCTGGAGTTATGCACTAGAAACAGCTGCATATCTTTTGAACCAAGTTCCTACTAAGTCAGTGCCTACCACACCGTATGAGATGTGGAGTGGGAAGAAACCCAGTCTTAAACACTTTAAGATATGGGGATGTCCAGCTTTTGTAAAAGAGCAGCATGCGGACTAGCTCGAGGCACGTTCAGTACAGTGTAAGTTTGTGGGATACCCAAAGAACTCCAAGGGGTATCTTTTCTATTACGCAGAGGAACAAAAGGTTTTTGTTTCTCGTCATGCCCGCTTCTTGGAAACTGAGTTCTTGGAAAATCAGATAAGTGGGAGCGCAATAGAACTGGAAGAAATTCCAGAACCACGAGCTATTACTGAAAGCTTAGTAGAACCAGAGGGTTCGAAAGAACAGGACATTCCTACGCCACTCCGCAGGAGTAGTAGGCAGTCTCATCCGCCCGAGAGATACTACGGTTTTCTCATAGACGGGGATAGAGAGGATTGCACTATGGATTATGGTGAGCCTACTAGCTTCCAGCAAGCCATTCAGAGCGGTGACTCGGTAAAATGGCTGGATGCAATGCGGGCCGAGATGGAGTCTATGTACACCAACAAAGTTTGGACTTTGGACTTTGCTCCAGAAGGGGTAAAACCCGTAGGCTGCAAATGGATCTTCAGAAAGAAGATTGGTGTAGATGGACAGGTTGAGACCTATAAAGCTAGACTTGTTGCAAAGGGTTTTCGTCAAAGACCTGGTTTGGACTATGACGAGACCTTTTCTCCAGTGGCTATGCTGAAATCCATTCGGATCCTTCTTGCCATTGCTGCCTTCCACGATTATGAAATCTGGCAGATGGATGTAAAGACGGCTTTTCTAAATGGAAATTTGGAAGAGTGGGTCTATATGGATCAGCCGGAGGGATTCATTCAGAGTGGGAGCAGCGGTAAAGTGTGCAAGTTGCTCAAGTCCATCTATGGACTTAAGCAGGCATCGCGGAGTTGGAACATCTGCTTTGATGATACTGTCAAAGAATTCGACTTTATCAAAAACCCAGATGAACCATGTATTTACAGTAAGATTGTAGGGAGAACTGTGGTATTCCTCGTCTTGTACGTGGATGACATTTTTCTAATAGGAAATGATATTCCTATGCTACAGTCAGTCAAAAGATTCTTGTCGCAGAGGTTCTCCATGAAGGACCTGGGCGATGCCAACTACATTCTGGGGATCCAGATCTATCGTGATAGATCTAAGAGGATGTTGGGACTTTCACAGTCCAGGTACATTGACACCATACTGAAAAGATTCAGTATGGAAGATTCCAAGCGCGGTAATTTACCGGCTTGTCACGGGATCACCCTCTCCAAAGAGATGTCTCCCAAGACTGATTTGGAAAGGGATCGCATGTCTATTATACCCTACGCTTCTGCGGTAGGATCTATAATGTATGCGATGTTATGTACCAGACCAGATGTAGCATACGCGTTGAGCGTTGTAAGCCGGTATCAGTCGGACCCAGGGGAGAAACACTGGATAGCGGTAAAGAACATTCTCAAGTACCTGAGAAGGACTAAGGAGATGTTCTTGGTGTATGGCGGAAAAGACCTCCAGCTCGAGGCCTTTGCTGACTCCAGCTTCCAGAGTGACAAGGATGACTCCAAGTCCATGTCGGGTTATGTCTTTACCCTCAATGGAGGGGCGGTTTGCTGGAAGAGTTCCAAGCAGGAGACCGTTGCAGACTCAACTATGGAAGCGGAGTACATAGCTGCTTGCGATGCCGCAAAGGAAGCTGTCTGGATGAAGAAGTTCCTCACGGAGCTTCAGGTGGTTCCTACCATTGTTGATCCAATACCGCTGTATTGCGACAACAACGGCGCTATAGCTTTAGCGAAGGAACCCAGGTCCCATCAGAAGTCCAGGCACATTTTGAGGCGGTACCACCTGATCAGGGAGATCGTAGATCGCCGGGAGATCGAGGTGAAGAGAGTAAATATGGAGAACAATACTGCAGATCCACTCACGAAGGCCCTACCCCAGACTCAGTTCGAGCGGCTGATCGAGATGATAGGTCTTCGATACGCCAGTACATGGCCTTAGTGCAAGTGGGAGATTGTTAATGTATATGCCCTAGAGGCCATTACTGTATCGTACTAGATTGTATATTACTTAATGGAAGCTTGGGATATTCACAGTTGTATAGACAATCTTGCTCAAAATGGTAGTATGCTACTTGGTTTGTTTCTACTTCAATATGTGCATGTGTTTCTTTTAGCATATCGCTTATACATATTAGTAGAGCCCTTAGGATCTTTGCTTGATTACCAGCGTTGTGATGGCAGTCATACTTGTGGGGGCTGGGTAATCTATAAGCACATCCTTATACAGGTCCCTAGTCGTAGGACTATCGAGACAGGGCATCGATACTCCGGAGTAGACTAGCGTATACGCTTCTCATTCCAGCACGGGAGGTGGTATGTCCCACAGCCATCAGTACGTCGTACTGGAGATAGTATGCGGGTGCTCGTTAGGTTAGGAGTACACTGGACAGGACTCGTCGGGAACTGATGGATGGTATTATACCTATCGTCAGTTATCAGTTCCCAGGTGACATGAGTACAGCTTAGTCCGCTGACTTGACACTATCACTTCGCCTCGAGTGTGTTCCCACTGTACTTAGATTACTACCCTACCACGGGTCAAAGGAGTCGTGCAAACAGGTAGTAGTTGGGTGCAGTCCCGAAGCACTTGGAGGCAGTGACGGCTAGACAGGATTCGTCTCTCCTGGTATTGGGGGTTGACGTCGCGCTGTGTCTAGGAGAGCCATTACACGAGTAGTCCCTGGCCAGGGCAAGCGAGATATACTGGTAGGTTTCCAGTGTTATCTCAGGGTGTTTTGGGCTTCACTCCGACACGACTTGTACCGCTATTAGGGGACTGACGTTCGCCACCCTCTAGGCCCGCCATGCGATGTATCAGACGAACAGACCGGACTGTACGGAGATTGTCACATACAGGCTCAGTAGGAGTTCGGATGGGTTTACCTCATCGGCCTTCTTATCGACATCTACTTGGGGACCGTTACGTACAGCTAGTGCCGCTTGCGGTCTGTGGTTAAACCCACTGCCAGCGTAGTTTCGAGTCTTTAGAGTCCCACACAGAGAGTTTCCCTGCATTGAGCGAAACGTATAGAGGCCGTATGGTTTTACGGCAGGGCTGCGATCACTTGCGTACACTTGTGTGCGTATGTTGTTCGGGCAGGCAATACTAGTGGGCTTTGGTTTAAGACGGATTCTAGTATTGCACAGATGGATTTGTTTTGTCTTCTGTGCATTCGCATTCTACGGAATGCGGATGCGGGTGTGTATGCACAGTTTTGCGGAGTGGAGAAGGAGGAGGTGCCTCATTAGGGTTTTGACAGTTGGTTCGGTCAAAACCATTATGAGACGGGGACATTATTTATTAATCCTTTTATTGATAATTATGTTGTGGCTAATTACATTGACCATTTGACCATCTTGACTTTGTTGACCGTTTGACCAAAGTTGACTAGGATCTTCTTGAAAGGTCTAAAGTATTCTTTGGTTTTCTTTTTCATTTTGTTATGATAATGGTCATGTCATTTGTAGCCATCAACTTTATCTTGATGGGATTAGTAATGATAATGTTTTGCATTATTGAACCATGGTTGTGTTTCTCTCTTGTTTGAGCTTTTCATTTGTTCATTCTCATTCTTTCTCATAGAAAAGAAATGAGAAACATTTCCATGGTTGCTCCTCCTTCTTCCTCCTCTTGATTCTTCCTTTGATCTCATGTGTTGAGAGAAAAAGGATTCCACAAGACAAACACATCCATACATCTCCTCTACACATCCTAGGGCTTCTTGACTAGCAATCTCTTTGCCCTAGTTGCCTCGGCTTGAGATGGAGCTCGGTGTACATCTCTCGGGTGGATCGTCTTCGACTCAAGAAGGCCGCGGAGGTGCCCAAGGTCCGGATCGACGCTTGGAGCTTGGATGGACGAGCGGGACAGCGGAATGAAGACCCGAAGGACCGGTTTCGTGAGGTATACTTTCTACAGCATAGTAGTTAAAGCCTCTTGTAGTTTACTAGTTACTAGTTTAGCAAAGATCCGTGCTTTAAGTCCATGTTGCCTTGCGCCAAATCATTGTTTTTCGTCGTTTCCGCCTCCCTGTAAGAACCGGGATGAGCAACGTGGACTTACATATTGATGGTTATGTATTCTTTTTCCTTGTATCTTTATAGCTTCCGCTACCGTTTTCTGTTATCGTTCTTATGGCTATTGGACATGTTTAGATATAGATATTTAAATTATTGTTCTTGAATACTGATTGACAGCCTTAATGTGACTATGGAAGGATGTTTCGTTATCGTAGGTAGCATAGCTGGCCGAGTTACGTCCCGAAATTTCGGTATTTTGGGAAGTGGGGAATAACAAGGTTTTGTTGGTATCAGAGCCTAGGTTTTAGGTTAGCTAGGTTTGGTTTACTTTGTAGTTGGGTATTGTACCCAATACACTGACCTGAAAACCCGGAATTAGGAATATATCCTGCCACATTATTATCTTGTCATTCAAATTCTTAAATCTTATCTTTCCTCTTAACTCTTTTATCTCGACGGTATGGAAATGACATTGTATCCCAGCTTGGAATCCTCTTGATTTCTTATTGTTTCTCCCATCTTATTCCCTCGATTCTGATAGTAGGATTTGGGCGACTTGGATAGAGTTATATGATTGTAACTATGTACCGCGGCAAGGTTATAATGTGGTACTCTATTTAAGTAAGTTGGAGTCCTATTTTGATTCATTTTCTTGACTTATGTTCGTTGTACAACTTTGTTTTTTTCCTCTCAGTTTCATTACTTATGAATTTATGTCTTATTGCAAACTTGAATCCAATAACCGCGTTATATTTTCCCCTTGTCCCGTAGTGATCATTCCGTCTGTGTTTCGAAGAATGAGGAGAAACACTAAGAGCATTTTGTTAGGAATATGTATGCCCTAGTAGCCATTATTGTATATTATAGTGGATGCTTAGACATATATATAGAAGACTTTCTTGCTCAACATGATAGTATGCTATCTGGTTGCACTTTATCTTAACATGCACACTTGTATTATTATACTGTCTCTCTGATACATATTGATAAAGCCCTTAGCATGTTAGCTTGACTACCAGGACTATGATGCGGATCATACTAGTGGGGCTTGTGTAGTCAACAAGCACATCCTTTAACAGTTCCTAGTCGAGGGAATATCGAGATAGGGTATCGGTATTTCAGAGGACTAGTGTGTATGTTTCTTGACCCTGTATAGGGTCATGGTTTATCCCACATCCATTGGTGTTTGACATCAAAGATTGTACACAGGTGCTCATTAGAGAATGGGTACACCGAACATGACTCGCCGAGAACTCCTAGATGGTACCATACCTATCGTCAGATAGTAGTTCTCTGGTGACACTGGTACAAGTTAGCCTGTAGACCCGAGATCGTCATAGTGTTTTGTGCGGTCCCCACTGTGCTTTGATTTCCTTTCTACCACGGCTCAAAGGAGTCATGCAAACAGGTGGATTTTGGGTACAGTTCCGAGTCACATGGAGGCAGTGAGCGATAGGAGAGGTTTCGTCTCTCCCGGTATAGGGAGTGGATGTTGCGCTATGCTCGATTGGCTATAACAGTAAGTCCCTGGTCAGGGCTAATGAGATTTACTAGTAAGTGTTATTAGTAGTTTCTTGAACGGTTATAGGCCACACATCAGCATGACTTATCAAGTTACTAGGGTCTGACGATTCCACCCTTAGACTCGATATGCGACATATCAGACGAAGAGATCGGACTGTATGGTAAGTGTTGCTTATAGGCTTTGCAGGAGTTTGGACAAGCTTACTTGTTGATCTTCTATTCGCTCAATACCTAGGTAGCCGTTACGTCCAGCTAGTACTGCTGACGGCTTGTGGATGACTGATTTGATCATTACCTACTGCTGGCGTATTGACGAGTCTTTAGAGTCCCACACAGAGGTTTCCTAGCTCAAGTGAAACGAAGTAGGGCACATATGGTGATATGTGCGGGAGCTTGATTAAGTATGAGTATGTGATACCTGTTCACACCATAATATTGTATTATTATATTCCCCATTCTTATTCGTTTTATAAATAAACAGGTGCTTTTGACGCATGTCTGCTACATATTATAGGTTACAGGTTCTTGGACAGAAAACAGTGAAAACGATGAAAAGATGATGCAAAAGTGGAATTTGACCAACAAACAGAAGACTCTTGATCAAGCCTATATCAAAAGATAAAATTCACAAAGTACAAGGCAATGCAAGGTCCAAGATTACAAAGCGAACGGTTAAAAGTCCACCGCAATTATTAACTGGAGATCTGGAAGAAACATAGAAGCTATTTTAATAAAAGAACCAAATAATAAGGAAGCCCAAAGACAGAAGAGCCAACAAAGATAATTTCAAGGCCCAATACTTCCTTTTAAAGAGACAGAGACATAAAATTTTACCAAACCTTGGAGTCTACTTTGACTAGGTCTTCCTAAGGATATTTTGGTAAATGTAGACATGCGAATCAATTGTAGCCTAAGGTTTCCTATCCTCTATAAATAGGAACTCTAAATCATTGTAAAGGCTATGCCTCCCTCATGCCTCTTTTTATGCATAAAATTTAGAAATCTTTTGGAGAGCATCGATGCCTCTTTTCATATCATCTATTCAGATCTGACAACCATGTGTAAATGTTTGGAGAGAGCCATCTGTAAAGTAAGTAGATTTATTTAATTGCCCTAGTTTAGATTTCAATTCTTTCCCTAGGTAATTTTTCATTCTCTGCCCTAGATTAAATTTAATTCCTTGCCCTAGTTAGATAGTTAGATCTTTAATTCAATTGCCCTAGATTAATTTAGTTTTTTTAGATTTAATTAATCCATTCACACCGTTTGGAATTAACTCGTAAGAGCGATTAGGAAATTCACAACATCCCTATGGACCGACCCGTACTCACCGGCTAGCTACCAAGCGACGCCGTTCTTGATTGCGGTTAATAGAAAGTTTTTGAGAACAAATCAAATGGCGCCGTTGCCGGGGATGGCGTGTTATTTCCATTTTGCAATTTCGGGTTAATCAAAATTAAAAAATCATAAAAATCTGAAAAATCAAAAAAATATAAAAATATATCATCTGTTATTTTTAGGAAAGGTATTTTTGTGTGAATTTTGCAAGATCTACGAACAAATTCGGATCTGGAAATCTATAGAGATCAAAACAGCAAATATCAAATCCGAACAAAACAGAGGAATATCACAATTGACAACAGAAGAAATTTGGAGGATCGAGTCAACAAGAAGAATCGCGGTGATCTGGTCCAAAAAAAAAAAAATCTGCCGAATCCACCAACCTGCGGCGGATCTGCGGTCAGAGGCTGCAATTAGCGGCGGTTCTGCGGTTAAGGAGACAGATTGGTTCCCCCCCCCAAAAAAAAGCAGAAGCGCGGTAAAAAAAAAAAAACTGCAAGTCTTCTGATCTCCTCCTCTGCAAATCTCTGATATCTCCTCTGAAAGATTCCTGCAGAATTTTGTGCGCTTTAAAAAATCTTTTCCTTTCCAAATAACAAATCTTATGCATGATTCGTTGCGCTATGCTTAAAATAATAATTGATTGCAAGTGATCTTTTCTGATTTGCATATCCTTAATCTTTTTGCTAAAAATATATTTCCAAATAAAGAGCAAGAGACAAAAGGAAAATTTTAATTAGAAAACTTGCAAACTTTGAAATTCACAAAAAAGATTTGATTGCAAGTGATTTACTGTTTTGCATATTTTTAATCGGATTTTAAGGGGCTTTTGACCAATTCAGATTGGATGGGGATTTCATCACCCTTCCCAGGACCCCAGAAATCACATAAGGCATATGCATTGACCATCTATTAATTAACAAAATACTAGATTCAGCCCTAAGGATTTCGAGCTCAATAGGACAGAAGACTAATTATAGGCATCAGCCGTTTATCCTAACCTGACTTTGCGGTGCCTAGGCAAGTGTGTCAAGGCAAGTGGTTACTTAATTAGGACCGCTACTTGTAGCGGGGAGCCTCCCACTTACCTGGCACTTACCTGACCGCAATTGGCGGTGAAGAGGCGGTTTGAGGTCCTATCTCTAGCCCTTTGGAACAGTTAGGAGCTGTCTAGCTGACCTAGGTGACCCTAGAGTTAGGCCTGATTGTGCATTTTTGGTTGATCGAAAGTGTGTCTTAGCCCTTTATCAAATTTTTTTTTTGCAAACGGTTCCAAGTAAAAAATAAAAGAAGAAAAAGAAAAAATCTTGTATATAAAAAAAAAAACTTGCAACTTGTCGCGTAAAATCCTTGCACCCCACCACCTACCTTCTTCATTTTCTCTTTTTTCTATCATGGGTATCCCACATCATAAATCTCTTGCCGAACTTTGGTATTCCGAACCTAACTTTGCGTCGTACGTCAATTGTTTCGGTCGATTTAAAGAAGATCCCTCCATACCAAAAATATCTTTGAAAGATCAAATAGAAGCGTCTAGGAGAAACAGTTTGACTTTGCAACCCACTTTTTGTCAACCAAGTCAACCTTTACCACCTTTAGATGTTGATACCACTTTTTCTAGTCCTGCTGTCACTCCTAAGCCGATGTCCATTGTTGAGCATATTGCTCAATCTCGCAGCCGATCTTTCACCCCTCTCAACTCATCTAGTTCTAGGGATCAACAAGTTCATTCGCCTTTTTATCCACATGTTGACCCTACCCCTGTCCAACCACCCACTTCCTACCAGTCCTACCCGACTTTCCCACCATCACTAGACACTGTTTCTACACAGCCATCAGGGAGTTTCACATATCCAAAAAATTTCGAATCTTTTACCGAAACCCCCTTACCACCCAAGTCTAGTTTGGAAGAGTCATTGGAGGCTTATATCTTAGTAACAAACAAAATGACTACGAATGTGGAAGCGTCCGTGGCCGCCCTTATGCAATCTACTGAACCGGTAGCTAGTTTCCAACTAGCTTCAAATTTTTCAATGTATAAGGAGGCGGTTGGACAGAGTGAGAATGTGAGAGGATTTCCAAATCAAACCTACCCATACCCAATTGAATCCAACAACTCCAATTTTCAAACATGTGTCCAAAATAACGAGTTGTGTGATTTTGTAGTGCTTGATTTGCCAAATTGTGAAGAACGTCTTTCGAGTGAAACCACACTTAATCCTTTCGATCTCTACACCTCCACTCTAGAATCTAAATCGATAAATATCCATGCTTTTGATGAGGTGTCAGAAAATATTGATTTTCACTTGATTGAGGATATAGACACCGGGAATATTTTGGATGATGAATCAGTTGATTTGATTGAAATTTTATGTCCAATTCATCATCCCGAGTCATTAAATGTTTCTCCCGAACTTCATATGCATCTTGATTTTGCTGATAATAGCATAGATAGGCTAAATATTGAGGAGAATTGTGAAGATAGTATCGAGGAGAGTATTGAGGATAATATTGAGGTTGAACCATTTCTGTTTGATGTGTCGGATTTTCCAATTCATCCTCCCGAACCTTTAACTGTTATATCACCCTTCCTCCTTTCCATCGTTCCGACCACGCCTAATATCACGCTTGAAGACCGTGAGCTTGAAAAATTTCTTTTTAAATCTGACACAGTTCTCACAGACGATAATGATTACGAGTGTTTCACTTTTTCGGACGATGTTGATGATTCACCGCTCGAGTTTGAGTCTTTTACATTTTCAGATGAGTTAGTTGAACCATCAGATTCGGTTGGTTACAGTTGTTTCGAACCATTGTTGGAATCTTTCCAATTCGAGACAGTTTACTACGGTGAGAATGAAACTATCCCTAATTCACTCCCTTTCATCCTTCCTATCGTTCCGACCATACAAGAGACCGTTACGCTTTCATCTCCAATACCAAGTTCGGCGTACCCATGCTTTCTTGCGAATCTTGAGGGATTTGACCCCATTTCTCGACGGGTTGATAGGTTAGCACAATCGCTTTTAACACATCGGTCATCACAAATTGTGCTAATTTATTCACTCGATTTACACCCTCAAGATCGTACTCCACTTATTTCTCCTTTCCGCCATTCTTCTCCTCCACCAAGACCATATTCTACCCTTCTTCCCACACGGTCTCGTGTGTTTCTCATTTCTTTCCTCTACACCCCATTATTTCACCAACTCGGCCATTACCATGATAAGATTTTTGAATGGTTGGTGCTAACCTTTGGCTTGTGTAAGGCCAAGCTTAAGTTTAGGGGGAACCTTGTTGTATATATGTATATATATTTTTGTTTTCTTTTTCTATAAAAAATAAAAAAAATTCAAAAAAAAAAAAATAAAAAATAAAAAAATTATAAATAAATAAACAGGGGCGTGCCGACATTTTGACCCTCTTGGTGTAGCATGACAGTGAGGACACTGTCAAGTTTAAGTTTGGGGGTATGCTCGGTAAGTCTTCTTCCTTCGCATTCATATGTACATATTTTTGCATTTGCATACTTATTTGAAAACCCATAAAAATTTGAAAATTTTTAAAAATTATAAAAATTATTGTATTCAATTTTGGCCATATTTGACTTGAGTTTGACAAATTGGTTAACTGGCTAGGAACAATTAGATCTTAGACTTAGTAAATTAAAAACCCTAAAAATAACCTTCCTTAAAGTTTAACGGTAGAAAGTATATGTCTTTGTAGTTTATTTAGAAACAGGCAAATTTTGGGTTCACTTCTTGGGCTAAGTCGAAACGAAGGAAAAGTATTGATATTTTTATTAGAGTATAAGTTTGAAAAATAATTCCCCGCTTAAGTCTAGATTCTGAAAATGTATACCCTACAATTTGCATAATCACGCACCTTGAAACTTGGAATAGTAGAGGAGACCTTGAAATGCTCTTGTCTAAAGTCCTTAGTACGAAGAAAATAAAAAAAAATATACAAGTGTGAATAAAGAAAAAAAAATGAACACTGGTTTTTGTGATTACTTAAGGCTGCAAAAATAGAAAAATATTTAGCGAGGGTGCTTCATCACCTAGTGTCTTAGACCAACTGGTTTGGGAGTCACTGCTAAAGCCTTGGGTGTTGCAAGATTAGGAAGTACGATTTAAAGTGCAAACACATCTTGTAATCGGTCGTTGGTACCTCAAGAAGTATTAACGGTCGCATAAAGGATGTGTAAGCAAAATTCATTTAAATTCACCAATTAATAAGTACTTTGGACAACGGACGAGAGTATGATTGCTTGATTTGAATTTCCAAAGTGTAGGGACGATTTATACACACACGTAGGGGGTATGTGATTGGAGTTTAGATGAGAGAAAGGAGTGAAGAATAGAACTTGTATCTTTAGTAGAGTTGATAGAAATTCCTAAGTGGAGATGGAACCCTAGAAGGAAAACTTAAGAGATGCCGAAAGCTAAGTAGGTCTGCAGAACATATATAATCTTAAGTTACATGATAGGGAAGTGTGAAGAATATGGGTGGATAGTTTACGAGTCGATGATAATAGAATTCCTTGTTAGAAAACCTAATTGGAGAATTAAAGTTGAAAAGCCTAATTGATAGGATTTTGTGGGTAGTATCCGCTGAAAACCCTCAGGAGACAATACTCCTCCTACTAGGGACACCTAGAGATTTAACGGCTTGTTGCACGAGCTCAGTGCAATCGCGTTTCCCTGCGAAAGTGTGGTTAGGTTTTTTGTAGAGAATAAAAATAAGTTTGCTCGAGGATGAGCAAAAGATAAGTTTGGGGGTATTTGTTCACACCATAATATTGTATTATTATATTCCCCATTCTTATTCGTTTTATAAATAAACAGGTGCTTTTGACGCATGTCTGTTACATATTACAGGTTACAAGTTCTTGGACAGAAAACAGTGAAAACGATGAAAAGACGATGCAAAAGTGGACTTTGACTAACAAACATAAGACTCTTGATCAAGCCTATATCAAAGATAAAGTTCACAAAGTACAAGGCAATGCAAGGTCCAAGATTACAAAGCGAACGGTTAAAAGTCCACCGCAATTATTCACTGGAGATCTGGAAGAAACATAGAAGCTATTTTAATAAAAGAACCAAATAATAAGGAAGCCCAAAGACAGAAGAGCCAACAAAGGAAATTTCAAGGCCCAATACTTCCTTAAAGAGACAGAGACATAAAATTTTACCAAAGCTTGGAGTCTACTTTGACTAGGTCTTCGTAAGGATATTTTGGTAAATGTAGACGTGCGAATCAATTGTAACCTAGGGTTTCCTATCTTCTGTAAATAGGAATTCTAAATCATTGTAAAGGCTATGCCTCCCTCATGCCTCTTTTTATGAATAAAATTTAGAAATCTTTTGGAGAGCGTCGATGCCTCTTTTCATATCATCTATTCAGATCTGACAACCCTGTGTAAATGTTTGGAGAGAGCCATCTGTAAAGTAAGTAGATTTATTTAATTGCCCTAGTTTAGATTTCAATTCTTGCCCTAGGTAATTTTTCATTCTCTGCCCTAGATTAAATTTAATTCCTGGCCCTAGTTAGATAATTAGATCTTTAATTCAATTGCCCTAAATTAATTTAGTTTTTTTAGATTTAATTAATCCATTCACACCGTTTGGAATTAACTCGTAAGAGTGATTAGGAAATTCACAACATCCCTGTGGACCGACCCGTACTCACCGGCTAGCTACCAAGCGACGCCGTTCTTGATTGCGGTTAATAGAAAGTTTTTGAGAACAAATCAATACCGTATTCTAATCTCGCGATATTTGATATCGGTTAGGTTATATATGATATAACCGGATTGTTGAATCAAGTGTTGATTTAATGATATATTATATGTATATATATATATATATTTGATACTGGCCGAATATATATGATATGACCGTATTATTGAATCAAGTATTGATTTAATGTAGTATTGAATATTTGTCGGTTATATGTGATATGACCGGGTTATTGAATCAAGTGTTGATTTGATAATTTGATATACATATGAATGATATTAGTCGGTTATATATGATATAACCGGATTATTGAATCAAGCGTTGATTTAATAATTTAATATATATTTATGTATTAACTAATATTTTACTCACTAATGATTTTCTTCTCTTGCTATATATAATTGTATATATGTATATGTATATATATATATATAAAATACTATTGTGTCATAGTGGATGATACATAGAACATGTGTGTATAAGACTCACACCAAGATTAAAGATTATTTGGGTGATTATTTATTAAGAGGAAAATTAGAAATGAGTTGGAAATGAGCATGTATTAGATGCTTATAGAAGTATGTAGAAGTCATGACTCATCCTACTTATTTTGTTTTACTCTAGATAGTTTTTTCATCCAACCATTATCTTTGGAGAGTGGTTAACTCTCTCTACTTATTACTTGAGATATTTCTTCACCAAAGTTCATCGTCATCCTCTCTAGGTTTTCTTGAGTTGGAAAAGAAAAAGAGAAAAGAATTTCTAAAGTGAGCTAAATTCCTACTTCATTAACCTACTCTCATCTAGCCCATAAGATTAAGTTGTTTGCTTCACTAATTCTATATTAGTGAAGATGTAGCTTGAGTTAGAGAGACTTCAAGGTGGATCATTTTCGGCATCGAAGATCCATTAGAAAGCTTGTTCACCAAGTTGAGCCAAGAAGAGTTTTAGGGACCACAACTTGGAGCTAAGGGACTACTACTTGGAGCTTTAGAAGTGAAGGACTGGTCTGCAAAGGTTGTATTCTCTATTCACTTAGTGTAAAACTTGTTTATATACCTAGAAAACCCTAATTCTCTAGTTCGATTCTAGGTTAGTGTAGCTTAGACCTCTAGATTTTTTAAAATTGCATACTTGATGCATGTGGAAACCTATCGAGATTTTGAGATGCTTAGGAGAAATAGGCGTTAAATGGCTGACAGATCTGTTTAATAAGATTTAACAGACAAAAAAGATGCCAAATGAATGGAGGAAAAGTATTCTTGTACCTATCTACAAGAACAAGGGTGACATTCAAAGTTGCTCAAACTACCGTGGAATAAAACTTATGTGTCACACCATGAAAGTTTAGGAGAGAGTGATTGAACACAGGCTAAGGAAGGATATTAAAATAACAGAGAACCTGTTTAGGTTCATACCTGGACGATCGACGACAGAGTCTATTCATTTGCTTCGTCAACTTGTCGAGCGTTTTCGAGAGAGGAGAAGAGATTTGCATATGATATTTATTGATTTAGAAAAAGCGTATGACAAGGTACCTAGAGAGGTATTATGGCGGACAACGATGAAGAAGGAGGTCCCCATCAAGTATATTGACATAATCAAGGATATGTACGATGGAGTAGTGGCAAATTCAGAACTTTCGGCGGCTTAACGAGTGATTTTCCGATTACAATTGGTTTACATCAAGGATCTGCATTAAGTCCATTCCTGTTTACCATCGTGATGGATGGGCTTACTAGAACTATCCAAGATGAGGTACCTTAGTGTATGTTATTCGCTGATGATATTGTTCTAGTAAATGAGACGAAAACAGGGGTTAATGCCAAATTGGAATTATGGAGGCAAACACTGGAATCTCGGGGATTCAGATTGAGCAGGTCCAAGATAGCATATATGCATTGCAAATTTAGTAACCAGAGAAGTCAAAACCATATTGGTATAACATTGGAAGGGCAAGAGATATCACCGAGCGAGCAGTTTAGATATCTGGGTTGTTGGAGATAGTGCCCTCAGAGTCAATTATTGGATTACAGGCACGTGATTGCAATGATTGAGGGAGGACCTATACCGGTAGGACAGTCTTACTCAAGATGATAATATGCAATCTGGTTTATCTTTATCATCGTGTACGGTTTTAGATGACATTACTGATCACTATTGCACGTTGATAGAGCCCCTAGGATTCTTGCTTGACTGCCAGCAGTATGAGGGCGATCATATACGTGGGAGCTGGGTTTTATAAGCACATCCTTAAAACGTCCCTAGTCATGGGAGTTTCGAGACAGGGCATCGATACTCCAGAGTAGACTAGTGTATATAGTCGAGATCCCGACGAGGGGCGGTGGCCGGTCTCACAAGCCACTGGTGTCAGTTGGTTCACCTAAGATGTATACAGGTGCTCATTGGGTTATGAGTACACCGGACAGGACTCGTCGGGAACATGCTAGTTGGTCTTATACCTGACGTTAGATAGCAGTTCCCTGGTGACA